>CANUEZ040000164.1:262500-2662500 GCA_948099385.1 Fasciola hepatica
CACTAACAGCGACGTCACTAGAGGCGATTGAAGATTTCAAATCCTCCCTTGTGGACTGTTCTAATCAATACCATCGAACCCAGAGGAAAATTAGAAGCATTGTCAGTAACCGACACAAGGGAGCGTAAGGAGTTCTAAGGGGAAATAAAGACATTGTTATTTCCAGGCCTGACAAAGGCTTCGGAGTTGTGCTAATGAATCGCAAAGACTACATTGATAAAATGGATACCATTCTAAGTGACTCGACAAAATTTACGGAATCCAAAGGAGAGAAGGACAGAACCAAGACAGTGGAAGAACAACTTACTGCAGCCCTGAGACTATTGAAAAATCAGATTTTATTTCGAATGGAAATTATGAACAGTTACGACCTACGGGCACTAGTACTCCTCGTCTATATGGCTTACCGAAGATAAATAAATCGGGAGTACCATTAGGACCGATACTTGATATGAGCACTTCTCCCTACCACTCTACTGCTCGTTGGCTCGCTGATATACTGGAACCAGTGCGCAGAAGCATTGCTCAATACAGCCTTAATGACACATTTGAGTTTGTAGAATTAATAAAAGAACAAAATACGACAAGACTTAAAATGGCATCTCTGGACGTAACATCACTATTTACGAGCGTCCCACTTCTAGAAACCATCGAATATTTCTGCAAATATATAATCGGAAATGAAATAAACGTTGGTATTCCGGTAGCCAGTCTGAAAGAACTAATACTACGATGTACTCTAAATGTTCATTTCGGCTTCAACAACAAGCTTTACCGACAAACCGATGGAGTTGCGATGGGCTCGCCTCTGGGATCCCTACTTGCCGACATTTTCGTTGCCAAGCTGGACAATGGGGTACTCAAAGACACCATAGAAAGACTACCAAGGTACTGCCGGTATGTGGACGACATCTTCATTATGACTGACAAACAAGTTCACCTAGATGAACTAATGGAAAAGTTTAACCAGACTCACAGTGCGCTCAGTTTCACATCCGAAGTGGAATTGGACGGCAACTTTCATTTTCAGGATGTAAACCTTACAAAAAGGGAAAATGGGAAGCTCGTCCGCCGCGTCTATCGTAAACCAACATGGACAGGGCAATACGCACATTTTGCCAGTTTCGTGCCTCTAAAACGCAAACAGAACCTAATCCGATCTCTAGCGTCTCGCATACGAAAGATCTGTTCCGAGGAAACAGTGAGTGAGGAATTACATCACATAAGACAAACATTACTAAACAACGGGTATCCGGAACGTTTCATTCAAAAGAACATTTCGTAAGTACCCAAGCGACCATTGGTAATCACCGCCAAGAGGAAAGAATTGCACATGCAACTTCCCTTCAAAGGAGATGTTAAATGCGAATTACTAGTTCGGCGCCTAAGGGATGCAATCGCCCGTACATTTCCCGCCGCTACTCTACGCGCCCACTTCACAAGCCGGTCTATGATTTCTATGAATCTCAAAGACAAAATGCCTGTCCTTTCCTCCTCTATGTTAACCTATTCATTTGTTTGCTCATGTTTGGCAAGCTATGCAGGCAAAACGACACAGCAACTGTCCCAAAGAATCAAGGAACACAAACCAGCTTGGCTGAAGACAGGAACTAGGAGAACCATAACTAGTGCAATCGTAGCGCACCTTGCCGAGACAGGGCACCAGATAGACAACGAAGCCTTCAAGATAATTTACAAAGTGCCTGTGAATTCTTCGAAGATCGTTCGCCAAATCACTTTGAGAGCAGCGGAGGCAGTAGTGATTAGGCTGTTAAATCCATCGCTTTGTTCACACAAGCGATTTGTCAAATCACTGCAGCTACCCTGGCCGCGATCAGAAAGTGGGGGACAAAATCATGGTGACCTCGACCGCGACCTTTCAGTCGTGACAGGAAGCAGCCAACCCACCCCGGATGTACTTTCTTTCACCGAGTTTTCCCAACCACGAACAACAAACTTCCCACTCCTTTTCCGAACAGCAAAACACCTACAATATTGATTGACCAATCTTAATTTGATACTGTAAATACCCTGTATTTTGTTCCGAAAATATGCATTCCTATCGTATATATATGCAACTGTATTAGCCAGAGGATGAAGTTACCAAAAACGAGCTTGTTCGCTATCGTACCTTTTTCTAGAATTTCAGTCACTCTAGTTCCCAGTATCTGAGTCAGTGATGATGAGGTTAACTGTCGATGTGACCTTTGGGCTGCCTATTCATTAGTGATGTCAGTGCGGTCCAAATTCCGGGAATCTCTGCCCCGTCATTCCGGCTGACGCATTCAGGGTGGGCAAGAGCTGTCAGAGCTTCGGCATAAAAATGCTCAGTGCATTTTTTCAGTCCGTTTTAGAGGATTTTTGTGTTTTCGTAGTCTATACTGTGTTGCTCGGCTATGGCGGGAAAAGCGATCGCTGAATCTCGCTCTAGTTTCTCTAAGGCTGTCTTGTTGGATGGCTTGTGTTTCTCTTTTCATTTTTGTTTCTTTATTCTAGTCTAAATTTATCTGGATGCTTGTCCAATATATTCAGCTGGATATTCCTTGCAATAGACTTTGTAAATGTAGTTGTTTTGGTCTCGCAGATTAATTGAATACTTGGCTGTGGCGAATTATGTCAATCAGAACGAACGAGCAGATATTATGATCGCTCTGAACTTTTTGGATTGCTTCAGAAGTGCCTCATCTGTATGGAATGCCGATGGAAGCCAGCAGCTTCTGTTGTTGGATTATTTCTTCCCCCTAACTGATTTCTTATTACATGTGTCTCAAAGAATTACAGGCTAACATAGAAATAATATTGTCAAGACCAGATAAAGGAGCTGGTGTTGTATTCCTTAATATATGAGATAAGCGCTCGTTTAACGAAATGAGGATGAGCAGAATCGAAATGTAGATATTTATCCGAGTGCGTTCGTTTTCGATGAATACCGGTGGTGAATTTTTGGGAGTCATTCGCCCTCAAACGGCAGCTTAGAATACTTATTACTCTTTCGGTATCTTCGGTCTTGATCGTAAATTTATTGGTATTGCATTGTTTATTAGGAAGTCGATAACCACAAAAGTATCGTCAACATATCTCACATATAAACGTGGGGGAGTTTCCAAAGCAGCTAGAGCTTTGGATTCAATTGAAAGTAGAAAATGATTGGCAGTAATTGGGGAGACAGGAGATCCCATGGGCAAGTCATTGGTTTGTCTGTATAGTTCTTGTTTGAAGGTGAGTTGAGTTGAAGTAAGACAGAGTTCTGACCCAGTAGGATTTCGGAGGGCGCTAATGGACATCGGGTTTCTAAGAAAGCAGCAGAGTTCAATAAGAAAAATAAATAACCTACTTTGTCTTTTTTGGGGATTACATCAAGGCTCACTGCAACTCTACCACTCGTTAGTTCAATGTTTTGTGCATTACGGACAAACTTGAAAGCGTCAATGAAGTAAATTACCACCATTTTTTGGTACGGTTTTAACAAAGAATTGAGCCACCATGCTAACCTGTAGTTTTCACATGATGCGCAGTTCATAGTCGAGAAAATAGGTGAATTCAGTTTATGGACTTTTGGTAATCCAATAAATCTGCCAGGCCTGTTCGTTTTTTGTGCCAGAGCAAACCATTATGACTTTCCGAGTTTTTCTTTAGGCTTAGCAGATATTTGTTTGCAACGGCTTATGCTTTGTTAAGGACGGCATTTGCTTTTCTCTCCTTAATCTTTACATAAGGTCCACTTGCAAGATGTTCCAATTCTTTGGATTTGTAATCTGATCTATTTAAGATGACAGTGACATTGCTTATGTCAGCCTTTGAGATATGAATAGAATGATCTCCCTTTAATATTGTCAGAGCTCGTATTTCCTCTGTTGTCATATTTATTGCATTTGATGTTTGATTCTTTAGGATATTGTAAACTCTCGGTCGGGCTTGGTTGGCCTCTTCTTTTGGAAGTCTTTGCACTGCTTGCTCCAATGAAGGAACTATTTCCTGTGTCAGTGGAGGCTTTCGGTGTAAATTATATCTCGATTGTACATATGCCCTTTACATGTTCGAACCGAGTCGAAGAAGTCGCGTGACACAAAAAAACATCGTTCGGCCAATACGCTTGACGATGGAGAGGGAGTCCGTTCACGTCAGCGTCGCTTGGGTATTTTCTAAAAAGATAAATTAATAACTGAATAGATGTACAGTGAAAGTGCTCTGAATTCTGCCGGGAAACCAATTTTGCCATCAGTTTGACCAAACTCTCATTTGAATCAACTTTTTATGTACTTGAATTAATTGTTTGAGAACTTGTCACTTGTGCGATATCTCTGTTAACAAAGCCCACTTGAAATAGACTGAGATGAAGCCGACATGGTTTTCTCTAACGAGTTAGAAGTCTTGTCCGGGGCTGTGTGCTTTCGAATGGTGTGATGGATATGGATCTCCTGGGGATTAGATGAATTAAAGAGTGAGTAGGTTCTCTGCTTTTGTTTTGCTTAGATGTTATAAGATTGACAGTTTAGGGCGAGACAACGGTCGGTAGCATGTTCGCTAGGTCAACAAATAATAAACTGTGTTTTGTCCAAATGCGTGCTGTGGGCCACGTTTGAAACAACAAATTTATCTATGTCTGGTCGATCTTTATTCAGGCTGCATACCGGGATGATTATTCTCAGAATAGTTCGTGCTCCAAGAAATTGATTTGAATAGAAGAATAACGGTTTTCAGCTGAAAGTTACAACAGATCAATTCAAGTGGTTGATTCTAGTTTGCTTCAGGCTTTGTCATGGCCACATATTTGATTGTTACGCCTAAGTTAACGGAACCCCCAATTGTTATAGGTTTCATTTTGGACGAACCCAGCAAATCATGCTGGCTATATGAAAGTTTATTTTCCACTCGGCATTCTTGGTCATAGGCTGTTGATCGTAGAGAAACACAATAGGCTCAAGTGTAATTCTGTCATCGTGAGATTATCATTGTGACAACGATGTGGCCATAAATCACAAACTGTCGTAGATTGTGGGAATAAACACAGGTTTGTGTGTGCGTTTCTGTAACTGAACCGCTGTCCACTGAATTAGTGAGTCGTAGAACAAGAATCTGAAACGTAAATCGAATAAGGCGAGTCGGTAAACAAGCAACATACCTCATTCCAGGGGATATCCAGTTACAAGGGTCCGGGAATATACTTCAAGATGTCGGAAGGGTCTATCGGGAAATGTATGCCGGGGAGGCTTCCGCATTCTGCGGTCATAACAACATTATTGCTTTGTTCGAATTTGTGGTTTTTACAATGTGGGCTTTATTATGTCCATGGTTTTGGATTCACACACAAGCACACACACATTGTGAGCACCCACTTGCAGCAAAGCCTGGCTGCAGCTCTTAATATTAAAAAAACGACACTGCGATCAATTTTATGTCGGCGATTGGCTAGGTTTTCAAAGATGAAAGCGTTTTTTTTTCAACAGGCCTTCCAATGGGAGACTTGTCTTGTTTTCGACTCACTCGTTATCAATTCTGAGCTTAGTTTGAATATATTTGTGATAAAAAGCCATTCCCTATTCGACTTGAATGTCATAATTATAGTTGCTCTTCATGCTTAAGCAAATATTTTGAGTCAGAAAGCACATGACGTCCACTGCATTTACGCTGTTGCATGAAATATGGATGTGTTAAATGAAAATATTTTTGGATAGTTCGGTGAAATAAATGAAAACCACTTTAAGAAAAAACTGTTCGTATGATTACCAAAAAGTGGAGCTTCGACTCACGGATATTAACTGAGAAGAAAATTTGATTTTTTATGAAAATGTTGTAAATAAATTTATTGATTTATATCACGACGTTTCACAAAATGTTTTACGTATTGATGTTCAGCAGATATTGATAATGTTGTTTGAGGTGATACAAAGACTTTGCACATTTGGATCACCTCAGAAAGAATAAATATATTTTTTATTATTGAACTGGAACTACAACTTGTACATCAGGTTTGTATTCCCCCAATCTGCTGGTTTAAGTTATCGCCCCGAAAGTAACTGTCGTCCGAGCATATACATTTCGAAAAATCCCGGCAGACCACATTTCAACACTAGGGGATTTTACTAGAGATACAAACTAGCTATGTTCCGAACCACGAAGTTCAGTAATCGGTACATCTACGATACAATTATACAACGCACTCAGGAAGGCTTAGAAGCTGAGAGATGTTCAGCAAAGTATGTGTATTCGCAACATTTATCGAGTGGTTCCATGTAAAGCATGGCACGGAAATTGAGTGAAAAACTGGGGCTAGAGAAAAGTAAGCCACCGAGTACTCGGCCCGGATTATTCAAGCATGTAAACACATGCACCACATTCTCTGACGCGGCTATCCGTGCCAACTCGCGAAGGCGTTCCTAAAGATTAGTCACTCGGTATTTCCCCCAGATGCGAGCAATGCTTCGGAGACATTATCTGTTGAACATCGAAAGACGCCAAACATCGTCAGCTCGAAGTGGCCAGGTCTCGCAACCGTACAGTAAAGCTTTATAAACCGCGGTGACTTACACCTGTCCCCTAAGAGAGAGACTGATATCACGGCGACGCCACAGGTGTCGCAGGTTTGCAAAAGCTGCTCTACCTCTCGGTATCCGTGAACTGATCTCCTACCCACCACTACCTACGACTAATATCAAGCTCCCAGAATACTTCGTTTCCAACTAAATCAAACTAATCACCACAAACGGTGAATGCAGGCATGTGCTACTCGTAATCTTCCAAAAACTCTTTCCTCTTCAAAGGCGCATAGTGTATTCCAAGTCCGGATATCTTATTCGGGAAGCGATTGGGAGCGTGTTGAACTATCCGTGCTCTATCACTCAGCGAGGAGATATCATCGGCATATTTGAGGTCAAAGACTATGTTCCCTGGTAGGAGATAAGCTCCACCGTTCGGAATGCCGAATAGAACATTCCGTAGAACATCTTCTATGGCAAATGAGAAGAGAAATGGGGATATAAAACGACCTTGTCGAACTCCAGTTAAGACGACTAAAGGGGGAAAAAGCTGACCGTTGGCTCTTATCCGACCTGAGTTGTGACGATGAAACTATTTGAGGGCGGATAAATACATCTCACGTACTTCATTTCCCTATGAACAGTTGCTCAGTGCATTCCTATTGACGGAGTCAAAGGCCGCGCGATTTTCCAGAAACATGAGGACTGTGAATCTTTTGAAAGTGTGACGGTGTTCTAGCATTTGTCCGAGGGTGAAGATTTAATTGATATCTTCATGAACTGCACGGAACCTAGCTCGATCCCCGCGAGTCTGCCCTTCAAGCATGTAGTACAAACTGCGAAGTACGACAGACGCAAGCATCTTCGAGGCTACTAGGATAAGGCTTACACCCCAATGGCTAGCGTAGTCACTGTGCAAGCCTTTCTTGGAGATAGGAATAACAATCGATTCCCCCACAAGTACGGGAACTGTTCAGAATTCCAAACTCTTGAAAACAAACCATGAAGTTCTCTAACGATCTGCACCCCACCATCTGTCAATAGGGCTGCAGAGAAAGCGGAGCGCGGCTCTTTGTGGCATTTTAAGGACTGGATTTCCATAAGCATCTCCACCCCGGTAGGTGGGTCTGTCGAAAAGAAACACTGCATGTGTGACGAAAGACCTATATGAGAGGCTGACTCTGAAGGCCAGCTAATATCATCTGGAAATGCTCCGCCCAGCTGTCGATACATCGCTTTGGGCTTTGAAATGGCGAAATGTCAGCCTAACAAATTGTTTTACTCACACCTAATAGCTTCCTGCCGGTGACTCGAAAGAGATAGAAAAGCTTGCGGGAATCCTCCATGGCGAAAGCACGTTCCAATTCTGATGCACATTGCGACCACTAGGTTTCGCGGCCCTTGGAAGATTTGCATTAGGTGCACATCTCAGTAAAAGTCGTGCTGCTTTATACTCGCTTCCAGCCGAAATAAACTAGCATGCCTCAATAAGGCACAGAGATTCAGCAAAAATCCAGGGTCTTGCGGCTTGGCGAGATAGGCCGCAACTTTCTAGGTCAGCAGAATGCAAGGAACTTTTGATAAACAACTAGTGCCAGTTTATGTGATCGAGTGTGACTTATCCTGGCTTTCCAGCTAGCGCATTTTGGAAGACGCATCGGACAGCATATCACAATCTAACTGTCGTTTTAGCATGCATTTTGGCGCCCGCCAAAGCACATGGACAGCTTAGTGCAAACTAATATGTGTTCGGAATCAAAGGGGGTGCTCCAGTATGAGCGACAATCTTGTTTGCAACCCCGCCATTTGTGGCCTAAAGCAACGTGGTCAATTTGGCTCCAATTTTGATTCGAAGAGGGCGGAGGTCATGTGGTATACCGGTTGTTAGAATGTCTGACGTTTGTACTGGCGAGAAACAGAGCATGGTATGAACACAAGGCCAACAACCGTTCCCCTTTTTCCGAGCGACGGGGATCTAGTCCAGAACGGTCTCCTTGATGCATCCCTTCAATAACAGCCGAACCACTCTTGCACTGAGATCTCTGGCCAAGATCAAAATATCAGCCCGGTTTGCCTTGTGTAGGAGGTTATGGAGCTTTTGGTAGAAGTTATCGTTGTTTCTGGGGTGCAATCGGTGGTTGCATATGCCAAAACGACAAATATCTATTGAAGCGGGGACTGCTCAATTTACACAAACTCCTGAGTCTAACTGCGCACCATAGCCTGTAAACTAGGACTCAGTCTAGCAGCGCCACTTAAGCTCTTCCGTTGAGAACAATGGCAGTGCCAGCAAGACCAGAAGCTACAGCCTCAGCATCTTTAGAAAAGCATAAGTGAAACTTCACAGAAAAATTAGTTGGGGACATCAGTCGAGTTGTGGAACTGGACTCTTAAGGACGAGTCCCTTGGATGCAACACACATCCATTGCAAGTGATTCAAGCATCCGGGCAACATCCGCCTGTTGTCCTATACGCATCAGGGTTCGCAAGTTGAATTTGGCCACTTTGAATAGGGATTGAGGACGAAGCATAGCATCAGCCGGTGGTAGCTGGTTTGGTGAAAATCTCGGAAGCTAGTCGAAGAAGGACAGGAGAGAATATAGCCAGGATTTCAATCCGTGGAATTACATCAAGCAAGGTCGACTGAACAACCTTCGGGGTGTGAAAATGGGACGGAAAGTGGGAAAGTAGTAGAAATGGGAGGACAAATAGAGTACGGAGTAGGAGAGTGTTTGTTGTCACGCACGCAAGAGTTAACCACAGTGGCAGAGTCTAACGTGGTTGTTTGTGTTGCGGTCTATTGTACTACTCGGTCGTCTAGTCCAGAGCAGGCATTTAATTCGAGGATACACCTCAAGCCTTTGCGCGTCTAACTGCGTCCTGTGAGGCAGCAGAGGTGATCCATATGAGGCGGTGGCCGATTGTATGGTTCATTTGCCTCTTCTGGAAGCCACTGGGAGCTGGTGACTGATTGCTCAGTTCATTCATTCTCCAGACGAGGCCAAACATCCGGGGTGCCCAGTTCACCCCTCGGCCACAGATGCCGGCAAGCGTAGTGTTACACGCCTAGTGTGTCACACATGGTGGGTTTGGAATCAGGGTTTATCCATCTCCCTTAGGCCGACTCCCAGTCTGCGAACCCAGTGGAAAGCTTCGGGCATCCGCCTTCGCCCTCCCACTTGGGTAGGAATACCCTTGCCACGAGAAGGCAGTGAGTAATTCTTCCTCAGCAAAGGCTGTTACAGACAAACGATCATTTTGGAGCACTTCGAGAGGCTTTCAGGACAAGTAGTCATCTCCGAGCGCCACACACCCACTCCCAACCATTTCGAAGCACTTCGATGAATACGACCATGATTTGACATTCAAACTCGTAATCATCCGCGCACAATGACATTTAGTTTGATCACCTATTTAAACGACTATCTTCCCTAGCTCAATATTCACTGGTGACTTAGTTGCCTCGATCAAGTGAATTGAAAATGATCTGTGCTGATTTTGTTTTATTCATGTCTAGTATGAGAAACCCTAATTGGACCAATCAGTGTTCCTTTGTTCAGTGTACATTCCAGTCAACATCCATGCATTTTCCCAAACAAACAGAAACGTCATGCGCGTATAACTCATCTTATTGAGACACTGAATAATTCTTATCGCCATGCGCTTGACTCGCGCCTATGATCCGTTTCCATATCATGTGACAGAGTTTAGCAAGTGTGTGATCACCGGTCATATGGCTCATGGATCTATCCCTGTGTGCTTGTGTTCTTTTAAATTATTCATTCCTATAAAAGTGCCGTGTTCTGTATGCTAAAACCAGTACACTTCAAAGCCGGTTTGAGTGTCTTCTGATTACATTTTGAGCAACTCTGTCAATGCATGTAGCAGTCTCGAAGTTACTCCCGTGTTCATGGTCTGTAGTTTGCATTGTTGCCCCTGCTGTGTTGTGCTTTACACGACTTTTTATATGCTAGGTTTACCGGATGTCCTATATGTATCTACAACTCGTGTTTCTGCTGGTTACTTTTGTTCGTCGTGTGCTTCCGGGAAGTTCGTTCCCACGTTTGCATACTACTTACTATCAAAATGAGTGGTCGCACATTCAGCCTCGTTGTTGGTGGGGTTAGCAGCGACCCAGACACGGAGAACTAACAGAAACCACAACTGTGACTCAGTAATGGACTTTACAATGAAGAGCATCATTTTTAATCCAGATGATTCAATTTAGGTCCTTATAAAAATATGTATATGCACTATATATATATATATATATATATATATATATATATATATATATATATATATATAAAGACCGCTTGATGAGTGATCATTCGATGGAAAATCACCTGACGTCCTTTAATTTGATTCAAAAAACATTTAAAAGTGCTTCGTCGTATTTAACGGAGCTGTCTCTCGTGAACAGTTACTACGAATATAAACATGCCAGGAAATTATATCCATGGCAAATTTGATTGAGAGACCAATGATTTGTCTCTCGCCAACAAAGGAACACAGATTCACGGTTTCAGAGTGTTTATATCTTCTGTAAATAAGTGTCACCTTTCGTTTGAACCGGTTCGTCACGCAGACTGAATAAATGAAGGTCAACTAGAATATTGTCAGCCATCAACATCGCCCTTCTTTCAGATTTATTCCCATTGTTTCCTTGGGATTTTCATTTCCATATTTTATCTTTTCTCTTAATTGATCTATGAAGAAACCGAAATCAGTGCCTCATTCATTTCGTCCTATTGTAACCGTAGTTTTACCAACGGCAGAACAGGTCCTCTGTTGTTGAAATCTTTGAAAAATTCGGAAGATCATGACTGTGAAATAAACGGTCGGGCTTTTGTCCCACTTCCCCCTATCCTGATCAGGCAAGTGGCTCAACTGTCGACTGAGTTTTTGGCATACCAGTTCTTCTGTTTCACAAGGACAAACATTTTTATGGAACGAAATCTGTCTTTTTTGTAAACGATTGGTCTCTTCAAAAAACTACAATGTAGATAAACACGCCTTGTTCATTTGTCATACGTCCAATATATTACCATATATTCTTTCGTTACCTCGTAAATAGATCGATTTTCTTCAGAACAAGTCCTGAGAATAATTTGAACCACTATTGTCGGTCCAGGCGGCTTGTATTTCACTTTTCTCGAATTTATATAAACTTCACTCCCCGGAATAGTGTCTTCAATCGTTAACAATTCCATTGATCCCGGTGATATCCTTGGTTCCAAGAAATACATAACAGTGGTACCTATTCCCAAGCATTCTACCCCAAGCATTTATTCAAATTATTTTCATTCATTCAGTGCCATTTGTTCTGTGCTAAACCCGACCGAATATGCTCCCCTTAGCGGGTTGCGTTTATTTTTTATCAAAGTGCTCTAAAGGTTCGGTGAAATCAGTCTAATATGTCATATTTTATTAGTTCTCTGTTTATGATTCGGTTCCCCGTTTTCTACTTCTTCAAAAGCTGGAGTCTTTTGGCTGTCCACTTCCATATTTTCATGGGTAAAAACTGCTTCTCCAACAGAACTCAAAATACCAGAGTTGGTACAATGTTATCGAGTTTCAGTAATCTCAGTGGGGGTTTTTTAGAGAGTCGTCCTTGCCCTACACTTTCTAGCTGCCTATAGCAGCCACTTGTTCCCTGAAACATCTGTACATTTTATTCAGTACGCTCATGACTCCATGGTCCTTCAGCCTATTTCCGACCATTCACACCATGTGTATTTTTCCAAGAACCTGTGCAATATTCATACATTTTTACCCTATTCCGGCCTAAATTTCAACATTTCCGAATGTTTTGAATGTATTTTCTATCCTTCCTGCTCATCTCATCCCAACGACTAATCTATTGTCAACGCTGTCTACATTTCCAGAAATGACTCCTTTAAGTACGTAAGAGTTATCAATAGCACAAAAAAGGCGCTGGTCTTTCCCTATTCGTTACTGGTTATAAGACTTCGAAGGTCTAATATTCAAATACACAGGCTAAGGAAATTTTGGGCTGGACTAGGTCTTATTTCTTTCCTCTTGTGGATCAACTTATTCGCCAAAATTACCTGACATCTCCGAAAAAATCCCTTGGAGGCCCCAAAGGTGAATGGACAATACAACGAAATATTATACCACCGATGATCTTACTAAAGTCAACCCATCTTTTTCTCTCAAAAGTTTGTCAGATACCAGTCAGTTTTCTGAATTTGAACTCGCGTCTGTGCCAGTTTGCTTGAACTATTCAATAACCTGTACATTTCATTCCATCCCGCTACCATTGGGTCTATTTTAAATCGTGCTGAATAGTATTTTCCGGATAACTACTGGTCAAAACAGTTTTCTTGATAAAATCTTCCTAGTTTTGCAAATTATCAAAATCGCTTTTTCATGCAGGCCCTGAGAAAACAGTTCTGAACAGAACTAGAGATATGCATATAATGTCCTCAGCATGTTGCTTTTCTGCAGATGATACTTCATGGAGGTCAACCCGGAAGCCTTCTCATTGAAGTGTCTGAAACGAGTACACTCTCAATGGATCTTCTTTCGACCGAAATAGATAAACTAGCATGTATAAAATAGGAAGTGTTATTTATATTGCTGAATAAAACTGTCATCATTTAGAAACAACAAAATATCACGATCAATGAGTTCAAGTTCAGAAAACCAACTGATTTCCTGCAGACTTTTGAGGAAGGTGATGGAACAGAATGGACGCATTTAAGTTACCTGGCTGCATTCCTTCACATATCGGTGCCTAAGCAGAAATTGGAGGAAATGATGAAATTTGTGATTTACAGTTTCATTTCTCATTTCTGACGTTTCACAAAGAAATGTCAAATTCAAACTGCAAGCAATGGCATGTGACAGGATAGATCACGAGTTTTTGAGTTACTCAAATCCCGTTCGGTACAACTACATCACCCTAGTTTTTCAACTCATATAAAGCTTCTATATATTTGGATCATGTTTCCAGCAGTTGGACACTCACCTGAAATGATCAGTAAAACTACACGGCAGAGATTTTATTTATTCTCTCGTTGCTCCAGTATATCATGAGAGAAAATCATGCATCCAGTTTAGATAGAAATTCAATTATCCGATGTGTCCTTGATCGTAAGAACAAACTCAACTTGATTCTGGCTCGATAATTGGATGGTAAAATAACGACAAACCATTGGTTAAAACAGGTCACAAGATGTTTCGTAAAATGAGATTTATCAAACGGCTGGTTCAGCGAGGAGAAGTACTACCGTAATGCGCATTCTCCTGTTTTCTATTCGTTACTTCGATTTGACCGATGTGGCAGGTAGTAAGTCGGACCATGGCAATAAATGTTATTGCGAAACGTTTTTGTTATTCTGGTCAAACTTCGCCAGATTTTATATTTCTCGACTAGTCTCTCAGGACAGATTAAAATCGATTGAGAAAGATGAAATCGCCTAACGAAAATAATTCTGACCTAAATTCAGGAAGATGAAAATAATATAATAATCTAAATTTCTTGAGTACAACACGGTCATCTCGTTTCTCCATTTTCTTACAAAATAGTTATCATTTTTTCCTAATCTATTGACGATGACGCACGGATATCGATTCAAGAAGGTAAATGTTATCGCAGCCTATTGATCGGTTTAAGGAGGCAGTGTAAACGTTCACGGTGGCGTTTGGTGAAAATATTTGTGGAGGCGAGATTTGCCAGCTTTTCTTGAAATTTCTAATTTCATTTCTTTCATTTTGACACCCTAAATCGTTATATACTAGGACTCAAACTACAAGTGATGGTATACGATCTCCTTCTCTTTTTACTCCTTTATTCTAATTAGAAGGTATTCGTCTGCAGTCATCAAAGTGCAGTAACATTTAGAAGACGCACAGATCTGTTTTTTCGGTACTTCTTCTCAGGCCAGTACAGTACACACGAAGTCTTAGCGTTATTCGAAAGTGTGATCAAGAGTATTTCCGAAAAAAGCACAAAACTGAGAGTCAAATCCGTTTCCGTTACATTTGTTTCGGCCCATTACCCACCAGCTTCACCCGTCCTGTGTATCTGTCCCACTATCACGTTGACCTTAAGCCACGGAAGCTACAGTGTCTGAAAAAACTGTTTTTGCGAGCACAGGATTGGCTTATGTACCATTACCGTAACATAACAAGCTGTGAGAAGGGAAAAGAATGATAGTTTAACCTGAGGTTCGACGAAACTTCAAACCTGTGCAATAGCCAGGTTGTGAGCCGCCATATTGTTGTTCAAGTAATGTAAGTGTTGGTGCTGTTGATACACTTACTGAGCTTTGGCTCTTGCTTTTGCAGATCGAAAGGCGCTCAACCCCCCGGGAGACGATCACTGCTACTTGCGTGTTACACCTGCAAATCCGTGTTCATCTCCTTGCAATAACCTCACTGGATACGCCGAGAACAGTTGTTGTCTCTCATTTATGTCTTTAAGATCCATTTCGAATAAAGCCCGAAAACCAATTACGCGAGGATCTAGTTTTGTTACTAAATCTGGAGAATCTAAACTGTGAGGATGTCCATTTAGGGCAAAAAATAATTATGTTCTTAGTAAAAATATTTCTTATCCTCCAGAAATTACCCCGAAAAGGAATATGTTCCCAAGAAGAACTTGCCACTCTGCAGTTCGTTTAGCTGACTGTCCTTTGGATTCCACCTTTCACACACAAACTTCAGGTCATCCGACCAAACTGCTCTCGGAATAACCAGACTCGAGGTTCGCTCTTGATAGAGCTCATCAGTGGTGCATACCGTCAGCCGCACCCAGGGTTTGAACCCGGGCCCTTTCATCTCGAATGGGTGTGTGTTACCACTGCACCACCCCACTCCCGTCTGGACTGATCCGGATCGCCAAGGGAAGCTTCTTTAGATATTGGCCTCTATCACAGCCAGAGATGCCCGACAGCTTCGTATGGAGACACGGTACCAGGCCCGGCAAGTTGATGCATCTCACCAAGTCAGGCTTTCTCCACAGGATGAGGCGCATATTCCCCCCCCCCTATTTTAAACCTGCGTCACATTGATGGTTTATGTATCACAGTCCGCCACACAAATATTCATCAATCCCACACACTACTCGGAAGTAATTACGTGATACATATTTGTTTGTTTCTGGCTATAATAACTCATTAGTCAAACCATAGCCTCTTGATGCCCGGAGCATTCAAGAATGACCAAATCTTTTCACGTCTCACAGCGCAATTTACAATAGAGAAATACCTTTGGAACACAAAAGGGAAGGAAGGAAACTTCGTGAATTTGAGTCATAGTATTTAAAATCAAATCGTTTCAGTAGAATCATTGCACTACTGAACTTGTTTTAAATATCCAAATCAGTTTTAGAAAAATACTATTTTTCACTAGATTATTCGCTTCTTAAAGAAATTTTCGTGAGCTGAATTGTTTGCCAGGATATGAAGGAACACATGCGAGCCAGTCGTGATGTACCTTTGCTTAGAAGACAACATCTGAACAAGCTCACCTTGGTGATTCGGATCAGTCCGGACGGGAACGGTAACATAGGCATTCAAGGTGAAAGGGCCCGGGTTCAAACCCTAGATGTGGCTGAGGATATGCACCACTGATAAGCTCTATCAAGAATGAAGTTCGAGTTTGGTGCTTCCGAGTGCAGGTTGGTCGGATGATCTGTGGTTTGTGCGTGAAAAGTAAAGTCCAAAGAACAGTCAGCCAAAGGAAAGGAAAAGCTGTGCTTCTATAAACAGACACAGTTACAAAATTATTTTGTAATTATGAGGTGGAAAATATCATGTGAATATTGACCGTGCCATTTTAATAACATTTTTTACGAAAGCATTCGCATTTCCATAATATCGGTAGGCCTGCAGTTATCCTTCGCATTGAACCAGGTCGAGACTTGTGAACCGTATACCGTTGCGCGTATGTATTTTTTATTGCCTTATTAATCCGATTGACTTTAATGAAAAACATCACGGGATATTATATAACTTTGTGTTTCCGTGCTAAAGACTGCAATTGATAATAGGTGATTACAATTGTCAAAACAATTATTATTGGTAAAAGTTGATGACTCAGTCACGACTGTACCGTATTTGATTCTAATTTGCGTTATTTCATCAGCTTCAGTGTGCGTCGTAACTGGCACCCGTGGAGGTTTTCGTAAGCAGGACTTTCTTCTAACAATTCACCAGGAAACGTCCTCGTATGTGTAAACATTTATCTGCAAGCTGAAACCCAACCAAATCGATTGCCTCCATCTCAGACCGGCACCTTTTCTTCATTGGGGTGATACATCCTGATTCTGAGACAGCCAAGTTCTCATAATTTGTATATGTAAGTATGGACTATAAGAACTAAGACAAGTATCTTCTATGGGAAGATGTGCGATGCCAATTCCAAATATGTGATGTATATAAGTATTTTTTGCTGCGAAATTACCTTGTGCTCATATTGGTAAGTTAAATATGTTTATAGAAAACTGATTCATCTTCAGTACCCTGTGTGTAACAACTTGGGAATCCTGTTCCAATATTGCAAGTGACGAATGCGGTATGACTTTGAGAACCAAGTGGTGGATGTACCTAAATGCTACATCGTCTAAGGTTCGGCTTTGTCCATGCACACAAATGTGACAATAATACAGGCAACACAGGTTCTATCCACAGAACACGGTTCTGGGAGACCAGCAGAGATTGATATTTATGGGGCTCCAAAATGAGAAATAATATATAATTCAGAAAAGGAATGAGAAGCACTGGTCTGTCTGTCTGTGGTGAGATTTGATAGTGAATTAGTGGTAATACACTACAATCGTATAAGAATCAAAGGTAATACCCGAACGAGGTATAAATGCTCCTTATTTGATAATCCAACCTGTAATTCATAGAAAATTAAAAAAACTGACGGTCCTAATCACACATTAGTATTTCCCGTTCAAAATAGGTTATAAAGAGGCCAAAGGCAAGCAAACCAGAGCGAAAGTAGGAAATGTGTGAGAAGGAACTAAAAAGTGTGTTACCGGATCATTGGCTTGGAACGGATTTTCATAACTCAGTTTGTGTGCGCGCCCGCACTAAACTGGTCATCTGTTTTCTACCTCAAGAAAATTCTAGCAATATTTTATTGTTCCATAGCACAGGCCGGTAGAAATCCCTGGCAGATTGTAGGCATTTTGGTTAGCACGGGTATCCCTAGGGCTAATTTTCCAAGCCACTGGATATCTAAGAATAACGTTCTACTGTTACATTTCATAGGGGACATCGATTTCTCGAGACACTCCTAACCGATCACGGTTCCGACAAATTATTCATAAAACATTCAGTCACAAATCAAGGCAACGGCCGCAGAATTTATTTGAAGGCAAGGGAATGACTTTATTGCCCCACAATAAATGTTTTACCGTACAAGGAGTAAACCAAGTAGTCAAAAGATACTGCACGTGGGATGTGTGTGGGCAACATTCAAGTAAGATTCAGCTTCGTGAACTAGAAAAGATTGTATGTGGTTGGAAATACGGGCAAAGGGAGAGCGTTTCAAAGCTTTGCAGTAGGCGATCGGAAGTGGTTCCTTAGTGTAGATTAGCATGGGAACGTCGACTAATCGGAAAACCTTTCTTAAAACTCGATGAGGAAGAGAAAAAGCGGTAGACGAAGCTGCACTCGTTGCGTTGCAAAAATGTTTCTGGCAAGGGATAGAAAACCAACTTTGAACGCAGTGCGGGAGGCAAGCGTGGGCACAAAAGGAGACCAACAAGAATATGAATTTATGTGTAGGCCCAGTAGGGAAAGTGACCCTGTGGAGCAAAGGGGAGTGGACCCCAAATTCAGATGCAGAGAATAAGGGAGACGTTTAAGTGTTATAAAATGAGAAAGGTTTTAAAAGCAATAAAACTGATATTGTTGGTGGAACCCTAAGCTGAGATTTGTTCCCACTGAAAACAAAAAGATCGTGATAACTGTTGGTACTGGACTAGAGAATGGTAAGGTAAGATAGGGAAAAGTGGAAAGTTTTACTATCGGCAAAACAGTGAAATGGGTTGGAGGCTGAAGATGGATCATTACCAAAACAGAACTAAGAGAATGAGCACAAGTAAAAAACCATGGGGAACTTGGAATGGCTGAGATGGAGCCCCTTCGATTCGGATGAAGATGGTTCGCTTGCTGAGGAAGCATGATGTAACCCGAACGAAGACAGTTTCAACAGTAGATTCCCATGCCAAACTCAGTAGAAGGCTTTTGAGATGTCCAGCGAGACCAAGTGGGTTTCCCCGTGGTTGTTGAGTGTGACCAACTAGGATTGTGAGAAGATCGCTAGTAGGTCACCTATGGAACGGTGCAGGCCGAATCTACTTTGGCGATATCTAGACAGACCTTCATGTTCAAAGACTTGAGGCCGTTTATCGGAGATAATGGTTTCAGGATCTTTCGAAAATACAAATGTGAGGATAATGGTAAGAAGGTTATTGGGGTCAGAAGGATGACCATGCTTCGGGAAAGGAATGAATGGCATTCTTCCACAAAAAAGGAAAACTTTTTTCATTTAGGGGAAAAATGACTAGACAACCCAAGGCTTGTGAGAACACATCCAACCAATTATTTTATATCTGTCCCATTTTCTGACAATATTTATGATTGCAACGCATTTTCATAGGTTCTTGGAGCGTAATTCTTCCAAAACATTGGTCAAGGGTTTCGGTAGCCTCACTATTTCCCTATTCTCTGCAATTGTTATATTATTTGAATGGGAATTCCCTTTGTACTTAACTAACGCTCACAAGCAACATTTTAACACATTTTCCATGATACCATTTTTCAATTCTGACTTTGTTTTTATCTCAAAAAATATCTTGTTATACCGTGCTTTATATAAATGGTGAAGATACCGTATATTATTCAAAGGTGATACTCCGAGATGAAAAGCGTGTGCGCTTTTTTGAGGAATATTCTGTACGAAAAGTGGCATTTCGTGATTACAAATAAATGACTATCCATACTAAAGATAAAATGTAACTAACGAAGCTCACGAATAGTGATTTGCCAAGTGCACTGCTCATGCCACTTTGATGTTGAAATTTCAATTCAAGGGAATGCCATTTACTGTGAGTTTGTTTATAAAACGCACGGTCAGACGTTCGATAAATGCGTTCCCAATTAGTTCTACTCGTTTACCTAAGGATCCATAGGGTTCACCAGTGGGCAAAATCAAACATTCGGGGTTGGAATAGTCCTTTTTCTTTAGTGTTGGTCACCACCTGTGGTGAGATCTACTTTTACTTTGGGAAAATTAAGTCATACACCTCATTTTGCCACTTTCGGGTTCGCAAGCGGCACGTTTGTCACAAATTCCACAGCTCAATAATGATCTTAGATGGAACAGAGGCACGGTAAATTCGTGTGAAAGTCCTTATTTTAAAATACTCTTTTATAACTAGCATGCACATGAGTGCCGTGAAAGGGGTTTATACCCAAAAGCTACGAAGACCCAGTGATTTATTAGGGATCGCCTGCAATCAGATCCTGAGACTTGGAGTTAGGAATCAGATAAGGACCCAATGAGTCAGGCGTGGTAACGCAACAGACGACAACACATTGCTGTCCAGCACCAAAGTAATCGGTGGTGTCGGGGATTCGAACTTCGGACCTCCTAGATGAGAAACAAACGCTCTAAACCTTTCGACCCCAACCGGTAAAGTTGAAGATAGTTGTGAAGAAAATAACCCGTGACCAGATCTCGATATCGACAGTAGGTTACCGTTAGCGAGACAGCGCTTTCGGGCTTCGGTTTTTTCTCGTACGGAATCAGAGCCTCCCTGGATAAGTCAACATTTTTGTCCGGTAATGGTTTGCGGCATGCAATCTGCTCACTTAGAATTGTCATAGCTGTGAACGTGCTTGTTGTTATTCACGGATAGTGTTAACTCAATGTGCGCTGGAATTTCACTGACCGTTGCCAGTTGCACTTTTTATTGTTTTTTCTGTTGAACCTTGCTGTTTCTCATTGTTTAATTATGCATGGTTCCGGTGGTATACTGAGGGAGATTGAGCTGATTCTTGTGTTTCTGAATTTATTGGCTACATGGCTAAGATGAAGGTTGTGTGGTGAAAAGCATTTTCCGCTCCTCAGTGTTTTGTTTTCTGATTCAAATGGAAATGTGTTTTACTACGACTTACGCGTTCCAGCTTTGACAGTAAGGAGTTGTGTTTTATTGTACACTGACCTAGGTTTTTATACCTATTTTCCATTTCATGTGTAGATCACCTCAAACTTCTTTCTATCCACTTTATTTCTTGGAGAACCGCGTACACCGAGGAATTCAACGAATGGGTGGGCCTACTGCATTTTCCAGCAACTTTTTTCTGTTTAATTTCAGTATTAGTTCCATTAGGTTAACTCTGGTTCCCAGAACCCTGCGCTTTACCTCAGAGTTGTTGATGCGGTGTTACCACCGTACTCGAACAATACAGCGGCGACATCCGTGCTCAAACGCCGACAGTATTTGAATATCTTTTTCACGTAGTGGCTACATTTCTTTGTCATCCAAATGTCAACCTGGCTCCACAGATCACTGAGGTTGACTAAAGTCTATTGAGCCTTCCGTACGTGTGACATCATATCATCCAATATTCCATCTACTACTGAGATGTCACTGCCCAAATATCAACATTTTTGTTCTTGCTCTACCCCTTTGATATTGACAACCATATTTGTTGTGGAATGACTCCATTCCTGCGACATAATTTACCAATCTGAAGGTGCAAAACGCGCGCAAACATTGCTACATTGTAGTTTTGACACTCTGAAAAAGCATGTAAATTTCCCGGATCTTCACTCAAAGGAACCACGTCGACCGTGTACGCCAAGTCACATAGTTAACCTTCTGAAGCTACCATTCATACACAATAATAGGGCTTTTTCAATTATGGAAACAAAAAGGTGTTGGACTTGAGCAAATCATCGCTTTGGGTACGGACTCGGTTTTGGTCCTTCTGAGACGGGTATTGGCGCGTCTTTCAGTGAGAAGCAGGACAATAAAACTGTGCGGTCAGCAGAGTTGAATTTGGCTTTCATATCAAGGAAAGACAGAGATCGTGAGCTTAGAGAAGGTGCGCTTGTGCACTAAAACAACTGATGTAAGCGCACGTGTCAAGTGATAGATGAACGAAACTTTATTGCCTAATTTCGGAATCGAGTATCACTTTTTGAAATATTCTGAATGAACTTATTTTAAAAGGGGTATATACAGGACCCTTGACTTAGAAAACAATTACGATGCACTATGAACGTGTTTTTACTTAGTGCTGTCATTGTTGGTTGCAGTAAGCTACGGAATGTGATTGATTCATGTTCATGAGAATCAAATGGTTACTAGGTCTGCTGCCCTTACAGTATGCGAATTTATTTTTGTATTGTTTTATTCTAACGGGATTATCTTATCACGAAACCGGAGGAAGAAGACGTCCATGGAGGTTTCAGAATCACTCCAATATAGTCCATTTCTATCACTTGGATCACTTGGATCACTTGAGTTTTTTGATAGGTACCAATATAAACTATACTTCATTTTTTCTTGAAAAAATATGATTATGTGGCCAACATTCCAGTCAGTGAACTACTCAGTCAGTCATGAGGCAGAAAGTTCTTCCATTTTCTCGGCAATTTGAAAAAGTACAGTCCACAGATGGGTTGACACTGTGAGCGTCATGTTTTATCAGCTCATTCGAGTGCCTAAAAATTAGAGATTTTATTTATTACATGTTGAGTATTCGTAATATTGTTGGCCTCCGGGGATCATTATCACGATCAGTATGTGAGACTTAGAAGTACCCGTGCAGGACCGCAATGACATACTGGCCCCTAGTTTGCGCTAGCTGAAATAGTTATCACTTGTTTATCATGATTTTGGGAATACGATCTCACTGTTTTCTTGCACCTCACTTGTAACTGTATTGCACTGACCAGCTCATACTCCTTCAATTGCTCTCATTTTAATTACCGTAATTTCACAGATGTGTTGCGAATTCATTTACTGCCCTCCCAGCTGCATACTGCAGTGTCTAAAGTCTCTGGAGCGTTGTTCTTGAAAATATGTTGAGCACGATATTGAACATATTCGCCTAAGGTTTCGTCACGGACATCTTTGTAAGATGAAATAAAAGGCAAATGCAGATAATGTGCGAACCAATCACAAAGCGCTTTCACTGAATTTACGCGATCTAGCAATCACCTTCCGGCTTCATCTGATTGAACGGATACTAGCAATGAAGATGTAGTTCTCTGGATCTTGTGTAAAGACATTCGAATCACCACAAGAAGTTAGATCTAGATATATTACGGGAAATTTTTCAAATTTCAACCTGGGTAGTGTCAGAGACAAGCTTGAGGATTATTGAAGCTAGTCGTCTCATCTAGCATTTGTAAGCATCAGGCTTTGCTTTGTCCCAAGTTACATCCCCAAAATACTAAGTACAACTGCCTCGGATTTCCAGTAGATAGGAAAAGCTAAATCAGAGATGATATAAAAAAGATGTCTGAAACCAGGTACTTGTGATTCGATAAAGGCAGCAACGTTAAACGTAGGAAGCAAAATCTTAGCACATACAATGAAAGATCAAAGTGAAGACCAACCAGCAGCTGATATATAAACCAAATTTTAAATGGGTATCATCCTTTAGCACAAGCAGACCAATTGTCTTTCACCAGATCCCTTGAACACTTTGCGTGAAGAAATTAACGGTAAAAGTATATGCTTGGACTACCAGGCAACCCAGGTTTCACATACCGTAAAAAGTTGAAACTAACCTATGATTTTAGCGAAATGGTGCAATACCGGCAAAAACATGCTTCGTGATATATCATTACAATCTAGTTTCATTTCTGTTGATCGCTTTGATAACATTCATTCAATAATGGAAAATCAGAGCTTCCAATTTTTTCATTGGTGAACGCATATTCCGAACGAGTGATAATCATTGATAATTCCTACCGTTGATGAGTCTGTTTCGGATGTACTATAATATTCCGGATTCTGGTTGTGCCTAAACACTGATATCCACTTGTTATTTTAGATCAAGTGCGGAAAAGGTTTCAAAATATCAAAGTTACGTGGAAGAGAATAGGACTTTCCCATGATCAACTTTCGCCCGATGTACGAGCCCAGTTGCAAAGCTTTTATGGAGGTCTACTGGAAATTGTAAATAGTTTGCATTGAGATGACAGGCTCAAGATTGATTATGTGTAACAGATAATCTCGCATGCGTCGATAAATCCTTCTGAAATTCAAAAAGGGAATATAGGTTTATTTACTAAATGAATCTTGTTTTTCTGTTAAGTACGTTGAATGGAACAGGTGTAAATAAATCAACAATATGATTGGATAACTCATTTTATTGTAACCAAACTGTACATCATCGAATGAGTACAGGTTAGGGCAAAGAAGGGCTTGAATTTGCCACTGAACGTAGATTATCTATTTGTATAAAGCGCAATCATGTGTTCAGCTTCAGCTTTCATGTGCTCAGACAGAGGTTATCGCATACACACGCACATTCGCGGGTATTTGTTCCAAATTCCTCTCTAGCGCAGTCACATCCATGCAGTCCTACGCCCAAATACAGTTGACATCCGTCGTTCTTCTTCCCGGACAATACTGACCAATCAGATTCCAGCACATGTTGGATTGCATTGAATTGCCTGATCCGATGGTGAGCTTGTCGTACGCTCTCTCTAGCATGCAGCTGTGATTCACACACACGCCTGGATGTTTACATTTTCGATCGCATGATTTTACTCGCCCTTACCGTACGTAAGTACCGGATGCATTCTCATCCGCACAAGCGGGGTTTGCTTCTACTTACCGACTGAGGGACATTACACAGGTGATAGAAAAACTACCCATTTATGAAAATTCCAATATCGGTAACGTTATATGAACTTCACATAATGTTGGAAAACAGGGTGTTGAAAACAGTCGGTTTTCCCCAGGGCTAGTTGAATGTGGTACGCATGCGGAAATTCGAAACTGCAGGAGAGGTGTGCAAGCACAAAATAAAAGTGGGACATAAAACTGGAAGCCAAAGCTTTCACATTGATTTGGTAAAGGCTTACTTCCGCGTAGTGTTTAGTTATCCACCGTTTAGCTGATCATGACCGTACGAATCCTGTGAGATTGGGGCAGCATGGGTGTGTGGTACGTGGCATATTGAGTATCCACGTGACTAGATGAAAAAGCCACATTCAAAGTGAGGTGAACGCACATGGACGTCCAGTCTAATAAACTGTGCTTCATAGTAGGTGAGACCTTGTCGGCAAGTGTCGCATAAATATGAGGTCAAAATTGTGTTTTTTGAGTTTCACGGATTCGGAATCTGTTTGTGTGCGTTTTATTCTAGGGCAGATATGTAGTTAGAAAATAAATAAAGCAACAGTTCGTTTGTTACCTACACCTTTTACCAAATGCATTTTAATATATACGCATCAGCAGGCTAGAAATCGGCACCAAAGAAACGACTTCCATGGTATGACGCGTCATAAATAAACAACATATCCGCGAAAGGGTTCACTCAAACAAAGAAGTAAATGAACTTCCCATCTTCCACCGTCAGCGCTTGGAATGGATAAAGTATATGTATACGAGCAGTAGGAGATGAGATTATTATGATATATACTTCCTCGTGAACCCTAAACACTCAAACTGCTGCTGATTACTCCTAACACGGATCAAAATATTAACGCAATAATTCCATGATCAATGGGATGTTGTTTAATATGAGAGTCCCTTAGTGATATAAGTGGATAAACCTCATCTCGTTGAAAACATTACTTATCAAATCTTGTTCATCTCTGAACACATCGGTACCTGGCATGAAAAGTAGTCTTCTAGATCTGCCCGAGATGTGAAAAGAACGTGATAGTAGCTGCTGTAATAACTACACGCTTAAGTCTGTTGAAAGGGCAGTTTCCCCAAATGTTCCCAAGATTTGGGACACTAATCTTAACGGTATATTTGTCAGTGCTTTCTACACCTAAAAAAAGGTTAAGCTTCATAAAGTAGCAGCCTTTAAATTTTCCCAATATCGCCCAAGCCAGCCTCACTGAACTACCATTGGGAAGGGGTCTTCAAAACGTAGCACCCCATTGGATGGGCCATTTTCACACGAGAATGGAAGATGCAGTTCGTTTATTAGACCCAACAATTAAGTAAATGTCCATGTACTGGTCTACTAACAAAAACGGGCTGAGATTTGGTGAAGAATAACTCAGTAACTTTACGGACTATTGGTCGCCTCCATAGCCAAAAATGATTACGAGTTTATTTATCGGGAAGTGAGCGTCATTCCGACTGAGGTAATGAACAGAAAAATGTCAACAAATGAGCGGGCGAAGATTCAGGATAGAGTTTCTAGATACAGGGCAAATATCTGGCGAAACGGACTGGCCTTTCGTGGAATACCGTGCAGGATGGGACTATAAACAAGACTCTGGTTTAAGATCGTGTCTGTGTGTAGCACAATTTACAAAAGAGGCATTTGACAGGTTAAATGATGTCACTTTCCAGTGATTCTCGAGGATCCGCAAAACATTCCGTGAGATTCTTGTAGTTCCATGTGTTATATGCCACTAGGTCAGAAACCTTACTACCAATTTAAGCGAACCCGCCTTCAAAACTTCCAAGGACTGGTTTATTTGCATGAAGGAGTGAGAGAAACGGTCGCACAATGTAATTGGGTCTATTCATTTGTTGTTGTTTATTAGATTTAAGACAAACGAAGGCGGGCGAGCACGAGTGAATCCATGGGTTTCCAGATGATTTGCCAAACCGGAGGCGAAATTATCCTAGATCAGAAATTCTCAGTGTTGATGGAACAGCGTTCTATTGCGCCTTGTCTGAATTCACTTTAGAGGGGGGTAATGACTGGGTTTCTGAAAAGAAATTTTTGAAATCCAGGCTTAGACAACTAATTTGTGAAAAACTGGTGCAACATTGTCCCCAGTTGTCACTCTAAATATGAGAATCCACTTTATCTTTGGGGTTTGGATAAAAGGTATTTACCACACTACATGCATAAGTGATTTCTTCCCGGTGCTGTGATTGGTCAGGAACTTTCATAAGTGGATAAATCATGAGAAGCGGAGATTTTTGTTCCTTGTGGGCAAAGCCTCCTCCCATAGAGCAAGAATTCCTTTGTCTACCTAAAGTGCTTTGCCCAGCGGTCTAGATGACGTCTCTGAGATTGAATCAGTAATCAGGCTTACGTGGGACTGTACCTTTAATCAAACAGTAAAGGTTGTGACCGCTGACAGTAAGGGCAGCTTTCCTAGATCTCACAATCAAACACTGTTTGCGATCATTTCCAAGGCTTCTGGTCAGTTAGAGTCCCGGGGATTTACGCCTTTCATTGAATGCGGCATCCGGAGAAACGAATCTTTGAGCATGCTATAGAGCAACTGATGTCGAAAAAATCCATCTTTCGCGAGGCCTATCTAAACGGGAGTCTTGTGTGCCACTGGAAGTTGCTCCCTTGGTCTGTTTCCAGCGTTCATCCGGCTGCAGACAGCTCCGTCTGGAAAACAGATCCTCCTCTATTGGCTCGAAGCAACTGCGCTAGAGGGTGATCATCAGGGTTGGTGCGACCACAAACGAGACGTAAACGGAAGTGAGCACGTACACAGGAGTGATCTGAGTCCACAAGCATAGATCACAATGAATGATACTCTTTAATTGGCACACGTCAACAGTGACTAATAACAATATGGTCAATCTGAGTCCGACCTTATGAGGATGTAGGAGAAGGTCTTTTGAGTCTATGCTGGTTTTTATGGCAAAAGTTCGTACTCACTAGAAACAATCTTTGGTCACAACACAGTTGTGTGGATCGATCGCCGTTTTCCGTACGATCGGCTGAGACAACAAAAACGCCTCCAATATGCTTTTCGAAATCTCCCAAACAGCCAACTTGGGTGTTGAAATCCCCAGCCTTTCGAACGAACCCTCCGAAAAAGCTGGAACAAATCATGGTAGAATCCTTCCTTGGAAAATGGCTGTCGGTTCTGCTGGCTAGACCACACCATTGCACTTTTTTTGTCTTATACTGAATGTCGAACGATTATGAAGGAAATACAAATGGCGAACAATTTCGCTTTAGCTAGCATCATCCTTGTGGTTGCTACACTCCAATTCGAAGACTAGAAATGCATGCTTCACGAACAGTGTATTTCAATCTGTGATTAGATAGTCATGGAAATCGGTGTTGCGTAGTAAAAAGAGATGGGAGATCAGCTGTTGTGATTCCAGGGTTGAAAAAGGCAGGCGAAAGAATAGACATGGGTTTTGGGGATCAATCATCTCTGGCTTCCACAACAGTGTCAGTGTCTGGCTCACACAGAGTTTGAATGCCGGTTTGGATTGTAGCAAGGGCCTCTAGAATGCCTTAATGAACCGTCACTGTGAACAAGGCGATTGGTTAAGCCGTCTGCTTTCCACAGCCACCGCCATTGCTGAATATTCGTCCGAGCGGCATTCGGTGCGTTTGTAGGCATCATTGGACTCTTTTGGATGAGTTTCCATTCGCTCGACTTACAGTGCTTTCAAGGTTCGCCACTACTGCAATGACAGTAGCTTTTATCTTTCCACAATCATCCAGCTGGTTTGCGCTCCTTAATCGTTTGCGATATTTCCAGCGTCGTACAGACTATATAACTTGCCAAACAGTAACAAACGAACGAGTAAGTTGAAATGGGGAAAAAAGGTCAGGTAACCTGTCATCGGGGTACAACAGATTAGCGACCGAGCCAAGGCTACTGTAGAACTGATTTGTATAAACTTAACACCATAATTTATACCTGCTCATCACAAGTCTGATTGACTGACGCTCCTCAGCATGAGTGGGGGTGAAGGTGAGTCCCATAAAATGTCTGCTAAATCACCACGGCTTTCTTCCTCAACAGCTTTCCGTCAATTTGATGCTTCAGTCGCACGAATCCCTGAACTGGGATTTGTGGATAGCAGTCATACCAGCTGACTGAATTGGTGGGTTATCAGCCCCAACACAATGGTCTTCCGTAGCCTCGGTCGCCACTCAGATGCGCAAATGGCTGAGATGGTGTCGACTTAAGTATCTACCAACCACATTAGTATTTTCAACCATAGAATGAACAAATTATCTGGTAACGATTCTTCCAGTTGTTCAAAGCTCGTTGCCACTGGCATCAATACACACTCCAAGTGAACTCTGTCCTCTTTATTTGAATATAAAGCTAGGCTTTCTTTTGAGGTCGTATCCACCGTGTTCCTGTACAGTAGCATGAAATTGTCGTGTGACGTATCATTTGTGTGTTTAAATCAGTCACAAGATGCCGCGAGGCTTAGCCATACATCGTGAACATCCGCTGGTGATTCGCTCCTATCCTGTTCATCTCATACTTGCGCATCTGATATTTGTCTGCACCACGTTCTGCACTGTTCTCCTCCACCAATCACATGCAGCTTGCTTCACCCAACAGTGATTAGAGTGACACTTTACCTTTACTTGGAATTTTCCCAAGCTCGTGCTTGCCGGTCGTTGATTCTGAATATGCGTTGCTCGTACATGTGTGCTTTCGTTCGACTTTGCAAGTCAGGCGCCATCACTGGGCTGGGTGATGTCAGTACACTTCTCACGGACCGTGCCAAATTCCCTGCAGCACCGAACTGTAACTGATTATTGAGTACCACGGTAAAGAACGCTCCGACGGGACAACGACAACGACGGCGCATCGACACGGACACAGACAAGCATAGCCACCGGATATGCTAGATCCAGCGCTCTTCCGTAGGGCTTGCACGTACACCATTTTCAAAAGCATAGAAAGAATGGAAACCCGAAAAGCCAAAAGCCCAGTGAGAGTATAAGCAGTTACCAACACTTACATCAGAGGGAAGTGGAATCGTGGTCTATGCCAATGCGTTATAGCTGATGACGAGTAGTCGCAGAACTCCTAGTCGGCTGAGGTATTTCGCACAGTTCCGTTATGAATTTATCAGAACCAAGAAGTGTAACTGATTCGAGAATGGACTAGAGAGATTAGCAAAAACTATTTGTAAGGACCATTTGGCGAGGAATTTAATTTTCAGGTCAAGGGTTCCAGTCGTTCTATTTCTACTTGAAGACACGTGTTGCAGTTCATTGTCGAAGTCTACACATCCACATTTAATTTCGGCCACCAACACAACCGTAGAGTTAGCGGTTTCTTCTTCTTTACACCTTTGTGACCTTTGTGCAATGCAAACGGAACTAAATTACGCAACTGAAGTTGTGGATTACCACCAGTGGAAACCAACTTCGAGTGGCTTCCTAACCACCGGCCGCCGTACACTACACAAGCACACACATCTTTGGTTCTACACGTCTAATTTACATGTACTGCTCCAACCCATTTGTTGTATCGATCCGCTGATGACTACGCCTAATCGGTTCTGCCCGCTTTATTCTTTCTTAACGCCGCTGCTCACATTGTTCGCTCATCCATGTGCACCTGTCCAATCTTGAGTCTGATTGGTGCGTTTCTGCTTGGTGGTTTCCGACCTTCTGTGATTGGTTCTATTTCTGCTCCATTGTGTTAGCTGTCCATGAGGCCGAGTTATTGATTCGTGCTGAATGCGAACACCATACCGCACTTTATTGCACTGACCGACTAACTGACTGAACGGTCTCTGGCTGACTCGGGCATTAAACTTACTTTTAGCTCACAAGTCTCTGTACTGATGTTACATTTTTTAAAGATTTTATTTGAAAAAACATTGTAATTAGTGGAGATTTTAATTGACCAGATGGATAGCATTAAGCTTATTGAAAAACAAACATCCAGATGATCATAGTTTCACTCTTGCCTCAAATGACCCTGCTATAATTGACATCAATAATGGGAATAGGTAAAACTGACGCCCGATCCCTTCAACGAACACACTACTAAACACTGCCCATGCTCCCACGAACACACATACGGACTGGAACATCCGCTTGGTTGTGACGCTTATCTGAGAATCGTCTGACTGGAAAACGTACCTTGATAAAGGTGACCTGCAATAACCAAAATGTCGGTAATTAAAATCTCTACCCATAATGCTGTGGTTTTGACATCAAAACGTTTTAAAAACCACAAGGCATGGCCCACTGATTCTTTAATACAATCCGAACCTCCTTCTAACCTGATGTGTTACATGTTACTTGCTTCCGCTGCCTGTATTCTTCCGGATTAACCTGAACGATATGTGTTCGGATTAGGATATAATTCATTTGTTAACATCATCCGATGTTCATCTGTTTGAACAGCTGTCTACAGTTTTTGTTCTACTGAACTTCCGCCAGAGCAACTTTCTGATTACCCACATTTTGCATTGTTGATTGTACGTTGCCTTTCCCTTTTGATAATCTGCTGCACAGGTGGAACCACTTTTAAGTGATTCACTTCCGCCGATAAACGTCCATGCCTGTTCCTGTTCTAACCTTTCTGAACTGTTGTTGCATTCTTCTTCGTGAGATACCGTAACGTTTGGGCGCATAGATTTAGGAATGTTAGCAAAAAGGATAAAATGCTTTTCAGTCTTAAAAATTAAAATATCATCCACCTATCGACTGTGAAATTGAAATTGGGAAATATTATCAAGGAGTTGTTTTTCGATCACCGAGAATACTTCTGCCGAGGTTGGGCTGAAAGGGCTCACCACGGCCCCAATATCGATCTATTTGTAGGCTTTCGATTCATAACTAAAACGAGCATTTTCTACGCATAGAATAATGAGGTCTTTGATGTATTCGATAGGAATAGGTGAATGAAAGTTATGTAAGGGAATAAAATCACATAGATAATCAACTGTCTTCCCAAGAGGCATCTTTTTAAAATGTGACAAAAAAAATCGACCATATACATATCGCAAGAACTCACTGAAATTTTAATTAGCAAATTGACGAGTTCGAATGAGTCTTGTGGACAAAATGGTGATATTTATTTCCGGACGGAGGTAAAAATCTCGACAAGCCACCGGACAAGTTTGTGATAAGCCGAGCTATGCGCGCATAATATCGACGTCAAAGAGAATCCAGACTTGTGGACTTTGAGTAATCCTCTCAAGTAAGGCATCTGTGCAGGAGCAAAATTCGAAGTTGTCTCGTTATCTGTCTTACTGTCAGCATATTATTCTCTGTAACAGTGTCCTATTTCCAGTGTTGCGCATAGAAACTACCTGTTCCGTCTTTTCCACTTTTTCTTTGTTCTCCATAATTACGGCACCTGATCCGTTGTCCGGTCATAAAGTTTCATTCAAGCCATTCCAAGGACACTGAGGTTACGGATTGTGGTCTCGCTGGCGCTGACCTAGCTCTCAGCAAAAGGGCTGGAGCAGAGCTGCAATACTGGATCCCAATCAACAGCAGATTGCGGGCAGCAAACTTAGGGGTCAGTGCAAATTTAGCAGAAGCCTTTCGGTTAGACAAAATCTGTGTGTCGTTTCGGTGTTCGTACCTACCTACTGCAACCCAAACACAACCAGAGATGAATTTTATCAAAAGCTCCACGACCTCTTACACTATCCGAGCCGCGCTGATATCATGATTTTGGCACGAGATCTAGATGCCAGAGCCCGTCGTCTGCCATCAAAGAAGGCTTGTTCGAAGGTTCTTTAAAGACAAATTTCTGTTGCTCAGACAACTGGGAATTGATTTTTGTCCCATGTTTTGACCGTCGCCTGTTCCTCATTGGTACGAACTTCAGACATCCTGAACACCGGTAAAACACATGGTGTCCGCCCCCTTCGAGTCATTGGTTTACCCGGGTCGGCCACACCTCGTTAAGCCACAAATGGCAGGATTGCATACGAGCACCCCTCTTGATTCCGGCCATGCACTAGTAGACACGAAGCTGTTCATGTGCTTTTGTGGACATCCCAAAGGCATGCTGCAACGTTGGTTAGATTACGATAGGCCTTCCGATTCATCTCGCCTATCCGTCTTTCAGAAGATAAGCTAGAGTTAGCCCCACCTGATAACTATACACCGGCTTGAGTTGCTTACCAAGAACGCTTTGCGTTTGCAGGTTTAGTGGTCTGTGGCCTGTCTGGTCGGGCTGGATTCCTACTGAGTCTTTGCGCTTTCTCAATAAACCACTATGGAAGCGAGTTTGTTGATGCACGACCCGTGAATTGACATACAATTACCGCCAGTCCCCTTGAGGACCGCGAAAGCTAGGGGTCGGGCTGTGCATCACAGAAGAAGCATGATGCCATCACGGTACGTTCCTGCTGGCTGTTCTATCTCCTTTGACCCAAACAGGACGCTTGGTCTGATTCGGTAGATTCGTCTACCAAGGCAGAGATTGACAGACAAAAAGCCTCAGAGCAGCACAAAGCGTCGAGATTCGATAGCCTTATTCCAGCTCTCTTTAAAGGTGACTTAATACAGCTCATTGAAAAAACTTCATGTATTGTTCTCAAAGGTCTGATATTCTGCGCAGTTACTCCCCTTGAAAGGTGATCGATTGCTGTCTCAATCTTTAAGAAATGCTTGCGCAGTGACTGCACTAACCACAGGGACGTAAGCCTTTTCCTATGACCCCAAAGTTTCCTACGTCTTTCATAATTCGCAGATTGTACCACACGCGTGAAGAGCAGACTCGCGAGGAGCAGGCATGTATCGGACAAATCTCCACCGACCGCTAGAGTACAGTCAAAGCCAACGATAGAAGTCTTCATAGATATTCGCACGGCCTTTAGCTCTCTCGATAGAACTGAAATATGGAATCGTTTGTTGGGAAATAAGGTACCTGAGAACTATGTATCAATTGTCAAGGAGTTGTATCGTTACATCACAAGTCGGATTAGGGCCTATGGCTACCTTTCGTACTATTTTGTCTTCTCAAAAGGAGTTTGGCTACGTTGACCTACATCCCGATTTCTCTTCGAATTTGAGTTTCAGAATGTTCTTCCAAAAGGATGAGGCTTACTGCTCTCAGGGAGCAGAACTTCCGATTTGTAATATGCTGCCGATATCGCTTCGGTGAGTGAAAATGCACAGATAAAAAAATGCTTTGAACCGGCTAGTGACTGACGTGATCGTGTGTGTTATCCACACATGCAAAGTACTTTTGCAAGATTGGCAGGGGTGTGTTTATTTAATCCCTTTTTCTGGTGAGCAACTGGAAGTCGTTGATAAATTTTAGTAGGTTGGCAGCTTATTAACAGCTGGGGGTGTTGTTGGAGAGAAAACCATTTTGCGGATGGCGATGGCTAGAGCCGCTTTCACAAATTTCCGAGACCTGTGAAGTCACCATAAGATCCGGCTGGTGTACATCACCGCGATTCGTCGGGTGTTACGCTACAGCTGCGAGAGCTGACCAGTTCATCCTGAGTACGCTCTAAGTTTTTCTGATTTCGACAGCCGACTTCTCTAAAGCATCAAGTGTGTAATGCCAATGTGAACCGTTGTGTGCTAGACGAAGTGTTGGCTCTACACCGCCTCTCGAGGCTTGGACATATTTTGTGATTGGCTGCTCATCGTTCATCTTTCTGTTCTCTTTTTCCGTGTGTTGTGCAAGGGCAGAAGAATGGAAGCGGCTGTGAGTCTATGCCATGGCGTAAAGGAATAAAGACACTAGCATCAGTACTGGCTTCATCTCAGTGTTTCGCGCATCCCTCGTTGGGCTCCAATCCACGAGGAGGTTGTTGGTTAGATACATGCCACAAAATAGAAGTCGGTGGTGGGAATGCTATTAAGCTGTCTCAACCCATAATCGCAACAATATCACGTAAAAACAAAGTGATAAAGAAAATTAAAAGGTGTAGAAATGGAGAACAAAGTATCTCATATTATATCACGTTTAATTCACTAAATCTTATTCTCGATGTCATCCCTCGTTCCTCCCGTATTTATTTATCTATTGTTGTTTACCTTATTGACATGTCTGATTCTAAACAGGTGTGAAAGGTGTAATCGACGGCCGCAAAATGTGCCGCCTAACCCATCCGACATCACAATTGCCTTATCACTGACTAAGTTCAGTTTTGGTTCAGTTTATTCAACCAATAACCTAGCATTTGTGTGCTCTGGTTTCGGTTACTACCTTCCAGCATCGTTCAGTAAATAGCGAGAACAATAGAAGCATAATGATACAGATCTAAAAAGTCGAAGTATCGAGCGGAAGTCAAGAGAACAAGGGAAGAGTCCGAATGCATCTGCGCCACTGACCGCGATACCTAGCGATATCACTCAATGTATCCAACCATTTGCTAGGTGGATTGCGTGGACCTAAACCTTGAAGTTTACCACGTTCTCCTCTGCCAAGCCCACTGGTGAGGGTTTTCGTACCTTTTTGCCATATCATGGAATGACCACCTTGACCTACCTTCCAATCGCTACCTGCCTCGGAGAACAGCATACGCCGAGGAAGTCTATCGGTGGGCATGCGTAACACATGCTCAAGACATCTTGATCTGGCTAGATTCAATACTTGATCCACAGACTGACCTCTGGTTTCTAACACTTCAGGCCTAACCTCAACATTGCTGATACGGTGTTCCCACCATGCTCGGTTAATGCTGTGGAGGCGTCGATGCTCGAAAACCGACAGTCTTCGCCTATCTTCTACTCTCAACGGCAATGTATCTGAACCGTATAAAAGAACCACCGCAGTGTACACTCTACCCTGAACATAAAATCTGACGTCACGCAGGTGCCATAGATGACGGAATTCGCAAAAGTCAAACGAGATTTTTCTATGCGCAAGGACACCTCATCCGATATCTTTCCACCCGGTGAGATGTAAATTTCCACGTAAACAAATTTATGCACTTCAGATAGAGGTTCCCTTCCAAGAAGAGGTTTGGTTTCGAAGCAGCCCAGTCTTGCACCAACACTTTACACTTAGGAGTGGCAAAAAGCATCCCAAGCATTACTACGCTACAGTTTAAACCATCTAAAAGAACTTGCAAATTATTTGGGTCATCACTCAGAAGAACAATATCGCTCGCGTATTTCAAGTCAGACAGTTTACTGCCTGAGCAATGGTTGACGCCTCTGTTCTTACACGAGGATACGGCTGTCTCAACCATCAATTCAAATAAAAATTGAAGGGGAAGGATGCCAGAGGGCAACCCTGACGAACACCACTTTCTGTGGTGAACTCAAGTGGAAGATCGCCGTAAGCAAAAACTCGGTTTCCGATGAAAGCAAACAAGCATTGAAAAACAGAAATAAACTTTCCCGTCATACCCTTCCATGAGGGCAGCTTTGAAGAACTGTGCCGTCGACTGAATCAAAAGCCACTTTCAGATAAAGAAGGCAGATTGTGGGCTTACAAAATATGTGCCTATGCTCTGAGGTTTGCCGAAGAGTAGAGATGTGGTCAACACAACCCCGACAGGGTATAAAACCGGCTTGATTCTCACGCATACACATTTCGCGTGAGCTCGGTATTCGGTGGAGAATAAGCCTGGTGAGCAAATTGGACTCGATACTTAGGAAGAAAATTTATCTGTGGTTTTCACAAGAGGATCTGTCACCTTTCCTTTAAATCAGTACAATCACCGATTCTCACCATTTCCTGGGATTCCGCGCCTTATCCCGATTAATCCGGAGGAGTTTTGGTGACTCTAAAACCAAAGCTTCGCCTCCATTCGTGAAAAAAAGGGACAATCCTCCCAGTCCAGTGGCTTTTGTACCTTTTCAAGTAACATACCTCCTGCTTATTTTCTATTTCTGAAAAAGGAGCGATAGCCACCTGCGTCTTCTCGTTTGCAGGTATCGTTGGAAGGTCTAGCGCTAAAGTGGGCCAACCGATTTGTTCCTTGAGGTACTCCGCCCAAAGCTCCAAGTGACGTCGCTGAGAGTGAATCAGTGAGCCGTCGGACTCCTTACCTAACTAACTTACGCCGGTTTTCCGTGGACCGGTGCCTCTCATCAAACGGAAAAGTGTTCGAGCTTTTTCAATGGGGACAGCCTTTTCCATTTCCCTACATTTCGCTATCCACCACTACTCACGGTCATTCCTCAGGCACCTAGTCAGTTGCAGTCCTACGGATTTACGCACTTCAATGAATGCGGCATCCGGAGGGACGGATCTGCGAGAATCCAGCAGACCAGCTGACGTCAAAGATATCCATCGTTTGCGAGACAGACTTAAGCCAGAGTTCTGGGTGGCATTCTGAGCGGCATACAAAGCTTCCTTGATCTGTTGCCAACGTTAATTTGGGTCCTGAACACCCGGCTGCATCGATAACTGCGTAAACAGCTCCGTCTGGAAATTGTATCTCTGGTCATCGTCCAAATCATCTGCGCGAGACGGGGGCGTTTACATTGGTGCTACCACGGATGAGACGTAAACAGAATCGAGCACGCACCAAGGAGTGACCTGAGTCCACTGGCGCAGACCAAAATGAACGACAACCTTCAACTGATCCGCGCCGGTGGTCACTAACCACAATATGGTCAATCTGGGTCAAACTCTGTGAAGAAGAAGGAGGACGCTATCTGAGTCTATGCCGCTTCTTATGGCACAGGTTTGTACTTGCGACAAACAATCCGTGATCAGAACACACCTGAATGAGACGATTGCCGTTATCGGTACAATCGGCTGGGATAGGAAATGGGCTTCCAAAGTGCCTTTCAAAATCTCCCAAACGGCCGATTTGGTCTTTGAAATTCCCCGCAATGACCACCACCACTGTTGTACGTGGGGCTAGAAGCAGCTGAGACAAATCCTGGTAGAATTCATTCTTGGTCTCGGAGGAAATTAAGTCAGTCGGAGCACACACCGACACGGCGAACAAGCATCGAGGCTTCAGTGTTTTCCTGTTGACACGTCCAGTCAAACTGCACACAAACGACTGCTGACTGGAATGCAGTCTAGTATTGCACGCTCTGTTTTCAAGCTCAAAGCAATCCCAAAGCCAGCTTGACCACGAGCTCTAGACACCGAATCACCCGACACGCGAAGAATGAAGCGAGAGACTGAGGTTGTATCTGGGGTACAAAGCGTTATCACAGAAGTGGGGTCTTCTAATCGTGTTTCGAAGACCCAGCATGTATCAATTTTGAAGGTGTCAAGGGTCTTAGTGAGAGATTCCTTTTGCCTTATTTGATAGAATGTGCGGACGTGAAAAGCAGCCAAGTGAAGTGAAAATTTAGGCTTAAAGAGTGCACTCGTTTTACCTCCAGCTCCTGAAATACAGCTTTCATCACAGCCTCAATTACCCGTGGCTTTCTGCACCGATATTAAATAAAAATAGGGAAAACTGGCAAGGCTCTTCAAAGGAAGGATACTAGAGGCTTCTTCGCGAATTACACTTCGTGGCTGTCCATAAAGGAGAGGAGGATTTTCTTTGGGAAACTTAATGGAAGCCTTTGACTCATAAGTCTCACGCACGAAGCAGTGGGGCAATAACCCACCACGGGGACGTTACCGAAGAACCTGTGAAGGAACTTCTTGTCTTCGCTGGAACTTTGTTATAGATGCGCTTTTCGGATTCAATCCCTAGGCCTATGCGGCCAATGGAGCAAGCGGAAAGTGGGCAGGTCAGCATTCTTTGAGCTGGGGACTGCCCAAATAAGGCGGGCTATTGTTACCCAATGAAGTGCGATGACTTTTCCCACTGTCGACAACAACCCCAGGTACTCCACCCCTTTGTCCACCTAGTGGAGGTTTTTGGACCGGTAAACTTTTCCTCTCTGTGTTTATTCGCTGAAGTGTCCTCTCCAGGGGCATAGTAAATAGAACCAGATGTTTTCCATCGACTGGTTCTGATAATGGACTTCGTCTGGCCTCTACCCATTGACGTGTCAGGCGCGATCGCATCTGCGGCTTAGAGAAACCATCCTGCATAACCCGTTGGGTCATGGAGGCACGCATGCCAGCAGATCACGCTAAGATGTAGTCTCGTCGTGATGGATCAGTGACTGACAAATCAGTCAAATGGAATATCACACACTTCCGACTTGTATTTACTCTTCATTCACTCTGATGTTTGTTTAGAGAAGTCTGCATTTCACACCAATAATACTTACACGTATGACTTTGTCGAATAGAGGGAACAGAAAACAAAGATCGATTGCATATCAAAAATTCCTATGAATTGTAACTGATTCTTACACCTCGTGTGTGGGAATTCCGGTTACTCGGGTACCGTTGGATTTCCTGCAGACATTACTGAGGAAAGTTATGAATCCAAAATAGTATCATGTGGATGTGAGGGATTTAAATTCAGCTAGATCGCCGCATAACCGACCAGTCGATTCTTATATGATTTGGTTAGCGTAATTTATACATGCGGCCAATTATAGTTCACACAGCTTGGACGAGGGTTCACCCAATGATTTAAAAGATACCCGAATCATCATAATCAACACTCGGGGGAATATTCTGAGGAGTAAATTCAGCAAACCAATAGAAGTAACCGGGGAACATTAGGGGAGAATGCGATTAACTTAGGCGGACGACAACGGAGACAATACTGTTTACGCTTACCACCTCCATCCCCCCATAAATGGTAAGATAACATGCAGCTTGTCTTTACACATTTCACAATATTAGACGATCACCTAATATTTGTATCGATAACGATTCCAAAATATTTGACAGGACCTATCCTAGCTAGCCATTCTTTATAAAAGGTAAATGAATCACAAAAATCAACCGGTCGAGAAGAGGTAAGTATGCTTTGAAAGTAATTGGACAAATTCAAATTGACCGGAGATGGGATAGAAAAATCGTACATATGAAACGAATTACTGGAAAATACATCAAATTCCTGGAAGTTGAAAATAAATCTACGATTGTTTATTTCATGAGCAGGGAATACAAATCCGGAGAAAGGTCGACAGGTCAACAGATGAAGTGGAGAACAAATAAGTTGGAGCAACTTCCAGAAGCACTCCGCAATTATTCACCGAGGTTTTGCATATTTTAAAACCTACAGGTGCGTGCTGAGCAAGTTAGTCAGACTTTCATGACAATGAAAAAATTGAACAACCAAAGGCTTCCATTTACCAAAGAAGGATAGACTACAGGGTAATTCAAAAAGCGGTCCGGTATTTTAGGATAAATCGCCGTACATACGAGCCTACTAGCGAGAAGTATGTCTGTGTTTTTGACTTCTTTCTTCATGCAAACAACCTTACTTCCCGACTTCCACTTATCCTTGCCTTCGTGGTAATTGAAAACACCACTTGTCCGACATGAAGTTGAACGTGAAGTTCAACAGGACTAGATGGGATGACGTGTTCCAGAACATTTAGCTGCTTCTTCACTGGGGCGTATTACAGAGAATATAACCATTTATTTAAAGTAAGTTGAACACTCACATTGGGCAAAAAACAAAACCGCACATAAAATTAACTATTGTCACCGCGTCCAACTGTGCAAAAATGGGAGAATGAATAATTACGTTATCTTCGATTTGGTCCCCTGTTTCTATTTCTTGAAATGTTCCCTCCTTCTTCCTAGTGATTTTAGCACAGAAGTGACAACAGCCGTAAATAGAGGTAAAGAGCTTCCATGGGTGACATGTTCACGATTAAATTGGTCGTTTAAAGTGACGTTTGACATGACTGCTTGGTAGGGAGTTGAAAAGAAACCAGGAAGATGCATCGGAAAAGGGACTTTTATACGAGAATATTGTCACGGGAGAAGTTTCTGAGGGGAACTTTGATTTTGATAATTTGCCTCATAAAAAGCAAACCAGACCGCGATTATATCTTAGACCTCAAAGAAACCATACAAAAGTTATTTGTTGAGACAGGCGGGCAGAACTTGAAGAATAGCGTCGAATTATTTGAATACAACGCTGTCTCATACAGTTCTTTAGTTGGAGAAACTTTAAGATCAGTGGGATAAAAATTAGTGCATGCTTAGGTTGTAACACAGTTAGAATCGCCTTCTAATATATTCACATTTTCAACTGAAAGAAAACAAGGAGAGTTAACTAGGTGCCATGGGAAGAGGCAACATTTTGCTTTTGAAACTGGCCCATAATGTTTTCTTCTGATTATACTTCTCTAAATTAATCTTTCGTAGTTTGTATTCTGGTGACATTCTCACTTATCCTACTCATGAGTAGCATGCACATATTTATGACCTAATTCTCCGTTTCTGATGGACAGATACCGTTCAGATCTACGTCTTTATGATGTATAGTGCATGAACATCCTGCCTTTGTATTCCTGACTCTGGTGTCCTATGACTGTACATTTTCGTCCTAAGAGAATTTAGGAAACCTACCACCCATGCATCAAAACCTCCACCAGTCTGACGGCAGCCCCACAGACAATGCACTATACCGCCAAACTGCAGAGCAAGTCTGTGGCGCAAACAAACCTGTTGCCAGGTCTATCCATTCGCATTGACACACACCGAATCGATCGTCTTACGACTGCTAATATTTGTACTTTGCATTGGTAACTCCTTAGAGTATAAAAATTCGTATATTCTAATTATAGATTATTCTCTTATTCTGTGACGGACGGTATAATTTGACCTAAGCTAGAGAGCTTCTTGATTTACTGTTTGTGCCGTGACCGTGCTGCGCTACAGTTTCGTTTGACTTTCTGTTGTGTGGACCGTTTATGACAGTACTTTTTCGATTTAACGGACAAATTTCTGTACCGTTGTTCTTCGTTGCTCACCTTGGTGTAGGTCATTTGCCTTCATTTACTTATATGTATGGCATCATATAGAACCAATAAATTACGATAAACACGGTTATTTAATTGGAAATTATTCTTCTACCCGCAGCCATGTACAACCCATATCGTGCGTAAAGCTAGTGAGAATAAGGTTCCGTTAGATTAATAGCTCAATTAGTCGGGATAGTTGCTACAGCTTCTTGACATTATTTCGGTATGTGATTATGGTACAATATCTCTGGGAAGTTTTTCACGGAAAATGAAGGCTGCTAATTGAGAATGTGACCCACGGAGAGAAAAAGGCTTGAATCTAGAACAGGTGGTTTAAATGTCCACCACGATGACCATTTGATCACTGCTGACCGCATTTGTGATATAAGAGGAGAGTGGGTCATCCCTCTGAGCGTTTTCCCAGAAATCGATTAGAAACTAATCATAAATTCATAGAACAGGTATGAGATTCCAGCTGACGAAACGCTTTACATGGCCGAACAATTAACCAGTGCTTACATATGTGCGTCACTGATATAGTGATCCATAGACGAAATTCCCTCCTGTGAATGAATATTCCGAAACTCTATCGTTTTAAAATATTTTTGAAGTGTATTGTCTCATCAGCATTAAATATCCCACTCCTAAATGGAATGAATGAGCTGCCCTAAACCGAAAGTAATCGTTTTCCTTAACTTCCATGAACCCTATACGTTTGCACGCAGACTCAGATTGTGTACTTCAACAGAATTTGATTCGGGTTGCCATTTCATTTCGAAAGGCATGAAGAATTTCGTAGGATCAGTTACACATATATATATATATAATAACCAAAAGCAAATCGTTAGTTTTCCATCTACTTTTCTTATTCTTCCCTGCTTAGATCTACTTTCATGGTTAAAAGACTTCGTTGTCGATCGAGTGATTGATTTCTTCACAATCTTTCCCCCCGGAAGTTCACCTTCGATGTAGTTTCAAACTGTGAAGGTTTTTGGAAATTTCAATTTTCCTCTGTCATTTCTATGTCACTTCCTCGAACAGTTCATTCTCTTAATTTCGTGCCAACTTACGGAATCAACCGCCGCACTAAAGACTCATAGGTGGATTTGGTTCACTCTTATCCGTGTCATTATTTATCTGCAGTACAGGTTCTGTGGTGTATTTATTGTGTATATCTCTGAGCTAGTGTGCAGTCTAGCTGCTGTTAGCACGCGCCTGGTATTTCATTTCTGCTTGAGGTCGAAACTTTGTACCAAAACGAGATGAGGATTACAATCGGGCATACAATCAGAGCATTTTGTTGGTTGCTTACTTGAGACGAAAATCCGTTCCTACCAAATTTATTTCCAACTTTCGAATCACAGCAGTTTCCCAACTGCTAAAGTCCTTACCTTCTTTCTTACTTGCCTGTTGTGGGCTCTGTTCTGATAGGGCCTTTATGGTTCTGGTTTCAGAGGCCAGCATGAAGGGTAACATCATGATCAGCCTGAGATACAGGACTTGGGTGCAGATATGTGTGAACGTCACAGCCCTTAACATATGTGCCCCGCTGATCATTCTGCGGCATGGGGAAGTTCACTCAAGCCTACTGATTCAGGCTTCTAGTTTTACAATACAAAAGAAGTAAACATAAGTTTACTAGGAATCGTCCAAGTTCATAGTTTTATGAAACTGTCTTGCGTGTACGTCTTTACTGTGAGCCACATCTGTTTTCTCCATGGCAACTCGAGTTTATTTATGGTTATCTATCTGTTTTACTTATGAGCTGAATCCAGGTCAATACCGAGTGACGTGCAGCCCGATAGAACAAACTTGACCAGGCCGAGGTTTTACTGCGGTACTATGACATGGAAAATAATCGAAAGGCAGACGGGAGTAAGCCTCAAGTTCTCGAGCTTTTCCACTGTTTACTCTACTGCAAAAAAGTTACGAAAACTAGTAACGACTGTAATTTTGGAAGAAGAATTCTACTAAACAATAACACGTCAGGACGAAACAAATCAGGATAAGTAGCCCGGGCATGAACACAGTTGATAATCGCACACTGGTCAAATGTCAAGGTCAATTGAAGGAGAAGGTATGGAATCACATCAAGAGAACGTATTCGGATTGGATCTCTTCCATGGACCAAACAGAGGTCCCATTTGACCACATGTGCATAAAAATTCATTAACTCACTATATATATATATATATATATATATATATATATATATATAATTCGCTGCCTCTAAGCATCCTGGTAACCCAAAGCCCGGAATAGACTCATGTGCGCTCTTGCAGCTGCTCCAATTTTACTTAAATAGGTAACACCATCTCATTCCGTTCAATTATTCGGGCAACTACTTTCCGTTAGTATTGTCGTTCAGTGACATTTCTGATTTTATCAATGTTGTATATCCCTGTGAACGGTTTGTTGGTCTATAGATGCAGCGAAATGCGAGGTTTAAATAACTTTTATGACTCCAACCAAGTCCGATTTCTAAAGAGATTATGGCGACTGCATATAGGTAGAGCTTATCGATTTACTGAGAAGCGTTATTTTTAGTATTTTCAGTCACGGAAAAAAATAGGCCAAGAGAAATAAGGCACTTTATGAGGAATTTGAATGGAAATATATCGATTTAGTTAGGGGTAGTCATATATCATGAAACACTTGTAAAGCCTGCGGCCCGTAGGAACCTAATCAGGCAAGTTGCTGACGTGAACCCAGGACTGTGAAATGCCTCAACTCGTTCTCTTTCAACAAAAACACCTGACTGGTTTCGTATTAGGGGGCTTGATTTTGTGAAATTTAAATTGATTTTATTACGACTACAACATCGGAGATATAAATCCGGACATTTACTGTAACATCCTTCTCTGACGCCTCTGAAGAATTTGTTTTTGTGTGTGAGTGGAACCTTATTGATTCCGAAACCCGTGATAGGAAAAACATATAGAGGTTGCACACCCCGGTGCATTCAGATGGATATTCAAGTATTCCGACAATGAAAAGTGCTTGGAAGCTTTATATAGTGGATTCTGTGAATATGTCATGCCCGATTTCGGGAGAAAAAAACTATAACGAGGCAAAATAGCTAGAAAATCGTGGATTCCCGCAATGATTTATTTAGAAACACTTGTTCAGAAATTTACGAACAGAATAGATTAACACAGTTATTTTTAAAAATCAATAAATAACAACTTCCGTTGATTTGTTACGAAAGAATTTGCCAATCGTTAAACATGTGGATGATTTACTCGTGGTCTCCGGCGCGCACGCCGACCAGCAGCTCTTTTCTGTTCAATTTGGTTCATCGCATCCAACAAATCAGTTTGAAGCTGCTGCGTGGTTCGCTTCAACCTTTCTGAAATTATTTCGAAAAAAAATGTGACGAAGTGAAACGTTGAAACCCGGTATTCATTTGCAGTGATAGAAGGACTAATAAGCTTGGGGCACAAAGACTATGAGCTACGAACCCTGAAGCATCACGTGGTTTGAAAAGAAAAATAATATCTCTCTCTTCACACACGCAAAAACAGTTACTTCAAGTTCTCTACTGTTGACATTTGGAACAGGTCAACAACTGTTGGTTTATAGTAGCTACTGCACAGTGGTGATTTATCATACATTTGCTTGGTTGAATGCCTTTTGGACTGCAACTTTCACGCGCAAACCTCAGTTCACCGGATCGATCTTACACTTGGGAGGACCAGACCCGAGTTTCTTTCTTGGTATAGCTATTATGGGGTGCATATCCTCGACCGCATCCAGGTTTTGAAACCGGGCCTTCTGGCCCTCAAGATATGTTATCACTGAACCACACTATTCTCGGTCAGGTTGATCAGAATTACCGAATAAAGCTTTATTCAGATGTAGTCTTCTATGACAGCCAGTAATGTCCGACAGCTTCGAATGGTCACACGGTCAATGTGCCTTTATCTTTAGCAAAAGCCTCCAACGAAGTCTGGTCTTAGCCGAAGAATTCGGGCACTGTACCTGTTTGCACTTTTATTGTCTTTTATATTCGTATATATCTCCAAATTACTTGTGATTGAGGTGTGAGATTAGTGATAATTTGCCTGACTGACTGTTCTTTGCACTGCATCTTTCACGCACTAACCTCAGGTTATCCAATTAACAATGGCGTCTGACGACATCTAAACAAACCTGACTCAGTGATTCGGCTCAGCTCGGACGGGAGGGCTGTATCGCAGAGGCAGGGCGAACGCTTTCCAAGCGGAAAAACTAAGGTTGAACACCTGGGAGGGGAGAGGAATATGCACTAGTTATGACCTCCAACGAGAGTGAAACTCGAGTCTGGTGCATCTGAGTGTGGGGCTGACCGGATGAACTGAGGTTTGTGCGCGAAAGTTGCAGTCTGAAAGACTGTCAGCCAAGCAAATCCTCTTCAATCCCACAGAGTATTAATAAGTAGCCGTGATATTGTTGCAATTACAATTCTTCGTTTACACGACTCCAATTTATTGAAGATGATTGAAACAGAAACTTCCACTGGAGATGATGCCGACGTTGTATTTCTAACTTGGGTTCATTCAATTTTAAAACCCTCTCCACATGCCTCAGTAAATATAAACCCATCCACGCGATATGTGATTTCAGCGAGTGGTAATGGCGGGAAGTGTATCCAAAATACCGTTATGTTTGTTCAGTGATAGAAGTTCGTCGTTGATGCTAATATGAGGGTAAAAGTATGAAAAGAGAAATCCTGTTCACTCACCTATTCGAGGTGACGGGTCTTGCGAGTGAAAATATTGTCCAAGTAAGTCGTTCACCGTTCTCTGAAGATCAGACAGAATTCCATCTAATCTTCGAAGAAAGTTTTCTAAAAGGCGTGAAGAACGTACTTAGATGACTGCATGGCATTCCCAGTGACCAATGTGGAAAAACAGCATTTGTGTGTGTCTGAGTAAATTATCTGCGTGACCAAAATATTTTTTCACATACACTTCTTGAATCGAGTTCTTTTCAATCTAATACGTGCTGAGCCATTTTTCGTACACATCGGTGGAAATTCAGTCGAGTGTGTTACTCACATTCTTCACCAGTTGTGTTTTTCATTTGTGACGGACTATTGTTCGTGCTCAGACTGATCATCACAGATGCTCCACTTAAGAACAGTGATTAAAAACTTGTAAGTATTTGCATGTTATTAATTTAAATTTGTTGTCTTGCTTATCATTAGATGATATGACAGACAAATATATGTCTGAATAGAAAACAGATTACAGCGAAAACTTGATCTAATCGCTGGCCTAAGTACAGTAGCAATCCATTACTGGAGTTCGTGATTTCAGATGGAAACATTTCACATTCAGAATAAAACGATTCATGGTATACGATATAGAACTTGTCGGAAATATTGGACTAAAAGAAAGTTATTTCTTTGCAGTGCTCGTGTTATTATTAGATCAAGCAGGACAGACGAGGGGTACTTAGTTTTGAATAGTGAAAAAACCCTCTTGTGAATCACTCAGAACCCTACTCACGATATATTGTATGCATTCCCATATTCAGATAAAGCAAAATCATCCAGGTTCTTGATCATTTACTCAGACGTGAAACTATGCCTTTCATTATTCGTTTCTGTTTTCTCTAGCATCAAAAGCCTGGTGACTAAATAGAGTCATTGATAATTTTCTTGTGTAACATTCCAAATGGGAGAACAGTTACAGGAAGAAGAAAGAAACGAAATGCGAACATGCAATGCATATCTGCAGTTCGATACAGACAAGCTAACTTTTAACCAGCACCTGACTTTAAGTCAAATTCACTCATTAGGGATGGCTGGTCATGTGTGTTCGAAATAGAGACAACAACAATTCCGAAATAGGAGTTATCGATGCCATTTTCAAGTAAATAATTGTGCAAAGCCCATGTCACACGGTACGAAAGACTTGGCCTGTTCGGAGGGAAGGATGGATCTGCCCCTCGAAGATTAGTCTTGCAAAAAGTTCATCAAAGTGAAGAAGTTTTCACAACTTCCACGTAGCTATGTGAGGTGGAGTGCATTCGTTTCAGCTATCTCGACTGATGACGGTTATTTGACTGGGATGGGACGGAATTCTCTTACCATATGTAGAATAGATCAGGTTCAGGGTCACTGCGTGACTACTGACTATCGATTTGAGGGGCATGCAAGCATTTTGTCTATGTCATCGCCCTCGTGTGGCAAAAGCAATAAAACGTTACATTTTTGACGTCTGTGGAAGAGTAACACCTTGGACATCGATTTGTTTCGGTAACAAAGTAATCTTTAGTACAAATATAATTGTGATGACATATTGCGGAAAACCCACTTATTCTAGCCAAATAGTAAGTCTAACGGGTAACAGCTACAGGGTTGACGTCGGTTTCCTCTAATTTGAAAATTTTTTAAACTGACAAATTTGTCTTACCGTCAGTCAGCAACTTCGCTGCGCATTGTTGAAATTCGACACGAGATGTGGGTGATTAGTGAAAGATACGGGATATGAGGGAAATAAATAGTGATGAAACTTTATACAAATTTAACAACTCAATTTGGTTCTGAAATTTTTTGAAAGCAATAAATTCATTATTGCGTGCACATTGATTTAATTTTTTTTAAAAATAATGGAAAATACTGTGGGTCACATGGACTCACCGTTCCTTTCAGCTCTCTGAAACTCTTGAGACAGTCTATCCGTATCCATTTTTACCGTGGGGGCGAACCCTGGAAATTAAAAAGTATAAACACTATCATCATAAATTGAAGTGGTCGATGATGACATGATTTGTACTCTCCCGGAGTGAATGCTTTGGATGGAAATCTACAGGCAAAATAAGTGGGAAGAATTATATTCTTCGCACACATGGTGATCAAAGTGAGGGCAATACTCGAGAAACCATTGACGAGAAGTAGAGGAAAATCCATTGATAAAGCAGTCATTTCACTAAGCAGTTATCGTGAAAGAAAGCGAAAAAACTCGCATACTTTCAGGCTTAAAAACATCCTGTGTTCATTCTCAGTGTATATGTTATAATCCGTTAAGTCGACCCAATTTCGTTTTCTCACCAAGGCCCACGCTAAATTCATTACTCACAGCAATTGATGTACCTTTCGCAACCAATTTATTTGCATCAAATAGATCAAAAATGCATCTGCCTAATATTCACTCTCGTTATTAGGATTTAGTTTGGAATAATGCTCTTAAAATGATTTATCAACAAAACAAAGCAACTCGAGCTCAAAATCGGTCCGAATCCCAACAATCACCTCAAGTGGGTGTTTGCATTTTGCGTTACACGTGCTCATCCATAGAATCACATATCGGACAGTGACCTTACATGAAAGCTGGCTGCCGCGTGCATTGATCTTGTCCCATTGCTTTTACACCTTATTATCTTCAGATACCTCGTTGACCTGACCACCCAAGCTTAAACCAATTAAGAATATGCTTTCATTTGGCAGCCTCCCATTCACGAAGCGGTTACCGTAACGGTTTGAACAAACCCCATTGGATATTTACCATCAAGCTATAACCCACCGTAATGTGAGCCAACAACTGAACGACTAAAGTATTTGTATTGTTTGGTTGTCTATCCTTTAGACTTCATCTCTCACGCATAAACATCATGTCATCCGACAACCTGCATTCGGAATCACCAGAATCGAACTTAGCCCTTATCAGAGCTTAACAGTGGTGCATATCCTCAGCCACGCCTAGGGTTTGCACCCGGGTGTTTTCAACTCGAAGACCTATGTGTTACCACTTCGCCACCCCGCTCCCGCCCGGGCTCACTTAATACACCAAGTGAAGCTTGTTCAAATGTCATCCTCTAAGACAGCCAGAAATGCCCGACAGCTTCAAATGGACACACGGTACCTGAACAGTTAACTCCAAGCGAATGCCTCCCATCAAATCAGGTCTTCTCCACAGGATCCAGCCAAAGTACTCACATTTTTAAAACTGCTTCGTGTTTAGATTCCACGTGGAGTCCAAAGGACAGCCAACAAAACAAAAATTCATCAATCCTAAATACTACTCGCAAGCAACGGCGTGATATAATTGTATTCTGCTACGTGTAATTCAAGAACCACTGTGAGTACGTCACAGTGATCATCCCAGTTTATTCTGTGTAGCTTCCTCTCTGTCTTTAACTCGTAGCCGTGCTCGGCCTTTTATTGCTTCCATCTAGTTTATATCACTTGTCACTGAATTCCTTATTTCATGGCAAATTCAACCGATCTCTTTGGTAACACACTTCGGTCTTAACTTCAGCACCATTGTATCTTCCGTTTCAGGGGTGTTTTGTTTTGTACCCCGTGCCGTGATTTAAACGAACCGAATAGGGCTATCAGGTTGCCGGATGATAAGCACTGACTATGGGTCATAATTCATCACCCCTCATCTTATTTAATTGACAACTCCTTTTCAGGTGTGGACGAGCTCTTGATCCACAGACCTGAGCTATTTACCCCATTGGATAAGCGATTTATAATGCTGTCATTTATTTATAAAATGCAACCGGACTGTATAAAGGTAGTTGTAAGTATTGATTTGTACTTGACTGATTTTCCGAAGGTATGTACACACTAGAAACCTTGCATTTGTTCGAAGGAAGGTTTCGGGATGGATTTCACTAGAACCGCTCCAATACTGAACCACACTCCAGTAAAGACACATAATATTCCTTGATGCTGCAAGGCTGTGGATATAACTTAGCTTTTTACCACAGTACCTTCAGCTTTTGGTCTTCAATATATCTTCTTTCCTAGTTTGGTGTTGTTCGAAAATGTATAACATAAGCTTCTCACCAGTTACGTCAGTATCTGCAGGAAACGTAAAAGGCGGATAGGAATAGAAAGGACATATATGTAATACGCCGTCAAAGAAAAGTTTCCATACATGAACACAGAAGTCAGTAGCGTTAGAATACAAGATGTATTCAGCGCCATTTCGTATCATTTTGCCTAGTGCATACTGCAGTCAAAGTGATCATTTATAAGTGAGAAATGAAACTGTCTCATATGTTAACATAACCATCTAACCGACCTACTCTGATGTGTGTGCGCACCATATGTTCATTCGAGCAGGATTATAAGTATGTTCACGGATATGCGCATTCGTACATTACCAAGCTCACAAGCACCCATGCGGTAAACCAACCTGTGCTACAATGTAGTGCGTCTCAAAGTTGACATTTTCGGAGGTAATGGCAACACTGATGGTGTTTGTGAGTTACTGAACACACTGAAAGGTTGTACTATGCCACTTCCCTAACAAATATGAGTTTGTTGCTTCCACTATTATGGATTCAGAAACGAGTCAAAAATGAATATTGGTCTAGTATTCTGTTTCTTTTATTTCAGGTGAGGACTTGTGCAGACATTTACAAAATGATCCATATTGCATAGAATTCCACAACAAAGAAAAAAGATGGAAATTTACCATCGGGGACCCTGAGTTCATATTGAGGAATAATTCTTTGAAAATCTCTAACCAACCCTCTTATTGAAGCGAGCATCACAGGGGCCGTTGGTGGTCGTGCTAGGTAAACAGAGAAACAAAGAAATAGAACCACCGATTGCTTGGAAAATGATTGGTACGCCAAAGTTTGCATATACAATGAATCATTGATTAGTTCCTTCTTGTCACTATGGCCATTATTACTCAACAACAAAATTTCAGCCAGTCTACAATAACATTATGTGAATCTATCCGTAAATAATATCACAAACGACAAGGACTTATTGAATGTATTGTAATAAACCGCTGTTTATTTTTTATACTACAACCACCAACACACAGTTTTCATTTTCAGGCAGACTATTCACTCTTTACTTAATTACCCATGCATACGAATACAATCTTTCAATCAACAACTCGCTCACTCGATGAAGCACGCATTTGTCCACCCAGTCATTGAGAAGAGCAGTCAGTCGGCCACCCATTCAGTCCGTCAATCAGTCAACCAACCAACCAATCAATCAATCAATCAATCAATCAACCAATCAGTCAATCAGGTAATCATTCGGCCAACCATTTGATCAATCAATCAGTCACTCGCTAAACTATTCATCTACAGTGTAAAGTCTCTGTCGCTCAAATGTCGGGTTAGTATGATTATTCACAATAACCCCTTTTCAATATTTGCGTAAATAACTCAGTAACTCGTTTGGCAAATCCTAATTCACACAGTCAACAACTTGTACCCTTAATCTCTGGACCAGTAAATGAAATAATTATCTTCAGACTGGAAAACCTAGTTTTTTTAAGCGCATTCAGACCAACGATTCTCGTCCCAAATGAAAACCGCATGACAGAGTAGTGCGTAGAATCCCAATTTCAAAGCAACGAAAATAGACTATTTTTGTTGCGGTTCTCCTGATAAAAATGAATAAATAACGCGATAAACTTGAAATATTCAGGTGATTATTCCACACAGCGTTTTTCAGAAACACTCCAAAATAGCGCGTCATTATCCTCCCAATTGGGATGAGAGTTTATGATATACTAGGGGTTGAGTAAACAACACTAAAATATACCCAGATAGAAACAGCCTGATAGAATGTCGATCGGCTAAGTCGGGTTAGACGCACAGAGTCAATCATATGTCCCAACAGGCACGCACGTAATCTGGCCAGGGTATCTGTTCATTTGCCGGCAGGTAATCATGCAGCGAAAGAAAACAGAATGCTCGCAAGTGAACTGAGTCAAACAACGAGCTCTGCGTACGCGTGCGTCAGCTAACCGAAATGCCTGTCGGTTACGGGGCAGACTTAGGCATTGTAGGCGAATACCAATAAAGGAAACGTCGGAGAACATGGGTTAGTTAGCTAAGCAATTTCTGATACCCTGATCAGGCCGAAAAGTATCGGAAAGTTCTTATGAGCAATAACGAGTAGCGTTGTCTTCAAAACAGACCACATCATTCTCAAGCATCATAAACAGATCAGAAGAAATCAGAGGCAAATCACTATTGATCTGATTAGATACCATTCATCCAACAGGTATGTGATTTTATTCATTCCAGACGACAAACTGCACGCAACTCCCTCCCTTCGAGAAGAACTGTTTAGGTTTGTGTTTACGCTTACATTAACCTTAGCTATTGGTTCTATTGGTGCATGTTCAAACGTTTTGAGACACCGTGTTATTGCTCTCACCAATATGTTTGCCTTTTCTACCAAAAAACTGTGCCTGCATTCGATTGTTGACTACTGGAGACCTGTCACCTTTGTTCCGGTGGTCGTTTCATTGCTTGAACTATACTTGTTCCTAAACTGACACGGCGTGCTATTTTCGAATTGTGAATGTTTTATAGATGCTCCAAAGATCCTTTTTCAGAATGAATATTAACCAATCAGGTCCATTGTGGATGTCGTCACTTCCTAAGTTAAACACTTAACCGAATTCGTGTATGCGTAAGCGACATCTGCACGGTGTGATTTCCCAGACCACCTAACCGCTTTGAGTCTGTTTTGTGACCCATCCTCCTCTTCTTTAAATGGGGAATCTTTTGATTGTCCTATGAGCTTATTCATACGGTTGTGTGATTACAAACAGAACTCAATGCACATGACCAAGTTTTGAAACATCCAAACCCTTGATGAATGATGCATGACTGCTATCGGGACCTGTCCTTTTCACTATTTTTTCCACCTACATTAAGCGACTGTCAACCAGTTATTTAGCGTATTTAATAAAATCAGCAATGATATAACTTTCAGTCAAAACATGATTTTGCTATGAAGTCATTCTTTTACATTTCGCAGTTTATTGAGGTACTAAGTGAAATTCTTCAAGTTTAAAATGAGTATCGCATTCCTCGCAAAGGTCTGATCAAATACAAACAAAGATAATGGACTCAGGTTGATTATTCACGAACAAGGAATAAGCCATACCTAAGCCCAGACAAGTTTTGCTATTCTGAAACTCTTTCAGCAGATCCAGGGTATGCTGTTCGTGGGAGAGCAATTCAAGCCTGGTTGAAATAGACCAAACCAGATGCTTGCGGATGTAACTCCGTTCGATTCATAGTCATTTTTCGTATTACTATTAGTAATTTTGGATATGTGCATGAGGTTTGAATTGTCGGCTTTACACTAATTCTTCCCGTCGTTGCTACAAAGGGCATATTGAGTCCCTTCGAAGCAAGACAGAAGGGCCCAATTCCATTTTCGTTTGGCGATAAAATTTAGTCACGAACCTTTTTCAATGTATGATGAAATCAGTTCGACATTATTTACTGGTCTAAATATAACCACTTACAAACTGGCAAGTGAAAAAAACAATTCATGAATTCCGAACAAATAAATTTTACCGCAATATTAGAAAGTGCTGTGGGAAAATTCACTAAAACCTAATATCCCAAAACTCCTACATCGGGACTTACCTTGTACGACGACGAGTGAAACGCCATATGTTATTAGCATTAGACTTATGGGGAACATTTTATTGAATACTAAACTGCTATTCAAAAAATGATTGCAAGGCTGATTTTTGCATATTTTATATCTTTTCTCAGACAGAGACAAGCCTAATTGGTGCGCCGGCATTTAAGATCGTCCAATGAACTAGGATACATACAAAACCGGCGTATGGGTCAATTTCACCAACCGTTAGATACTGAGCCTAAACGCACGTGCGCATCCTGGTTGGTAATTGGTTCTAGTAAGGTGGCTTTGCCGTGCGCACGTGATCCGTTAGAAATGAGACAGGTTTTCTTTTTGATTGGAAACATTTCGAGATGACTATCAATTCAGCAACCCGGTTACCACAAGATTCGGAGTACTTTTACTCGTCCACTGCCATCGCTGAAATTCCATTTTTAATAGATACATTCCCTCCAAACGGAAATCATGTTGGCTATTTTCAGGAGCTTCCTATTATGATATAGTATGTCAATTTTAACTGAGCACGGGAGATTCGAAGAATGCATGAACTCAGCGAGGTTACCGTCTGTCTCTCATTGCCATAAACTCTGATGTGGCGAAATAGCATACTGATTTGTGACTGTAGCAGCTGGATAGGAAAATCAACGGTGAAAAAATACCGTGGATTTTATCACGTGATTGGACAAGTTTGTCCATTTAGTTACATAGGGTAATCGTCCAAACACGAAAAATACAAGTTAATTATAATAGATCCAGCTGGATGATCGTGTGTGGCGTTAAAATGGTCGGTCACCAGGATTGAGACAAACGGATAGGTCATTCATGCTGATTGCAAAGCGCGGGTCCAATGTTTGGGAGTGGTTAGGGTTTTGGCGTTTGTGCAAAGTCTCATGTTTGCTGAGCTGTATATGACTGAGGACTAATACAGAGTTTTTGCCCAATTAGAATTTGCCTGACTGGTGATCTAATTCTTCTTCTCCTCGGCCTCATCGTTTTGGAACGACTTAGCATCACCTTTTGAAACCACACCAAAATATATTCGTATTTTCGGTGACGAAATAGTCTGTTTTCTGCCCGTGCAGACGAAATAGCATATATTGATTTACCAAAATGGTCCGTTGTTCATAAAGCGAACCTACTTTTCTGTATTCTCTATCCCAGTTTGTGACGTAATATCATATTTTCACTATTCATATTTTATCATTTTTGGCAAGAAGGTTTAACTTCGAAACAGGTTTCATTCCATCGACTTTCCAACGAAGATGATTCCACCAGAACTCCTGTTCTGATGCTGAGATAGGGTGAAAAAATATGCATTGTAATTTGGTGCACACATCAACGTGGCTGCTCGGGGTTAACGCTCAAATGTTTTGCATGCAATAATTGATCATGCTGTGCGAAAGAGAACCTATTTGTTAAATTTTGTTTCGTAAAACAAAATACATTATTCCATATTTGCGGATCAACTAATTTTGAATAGTGAAACTCATTGATTTACGGCTGCGAAGACTGACTACTGGCGAAAACGTCATCCATAGTTTGAAAAGACCGAAACTGAAGACTGATAAAAAAAGTAAACATTGCACATTTTGTAAAGTTTTGTTTCGGTAAAAAAACTATTGGGTGAGTAAACGCAAATGTTTATGTGACTACACTTGAACACGTTTTCAGACACAAAAGTTTGTTTTCTATGATTTGTTATCTGAGTCACATTGACTCAGCTTCGAACCATGTGACTGTCACGACCTAGTCGTGCGGACAGACCCATCGATCTAATCCCAGTGCCCTCTCACAAACAGTGCCCAATCCGAATGACCCTTGAACATTTCAACCCAACCACTTCACATGTGGTTTGTAAAGACCAGAGAATGAACCATCGACAACAACCATTTTTCTATGAAAACGTGTTCAGCTATCACCGACTGACAACAATTACTTCACTTCCGACGCTTGGACGGGGGCAACACAATCTACCCTTCTCATCATTTCCGATATTAGACTTCCTTGTTTCATCATATTTCGTCCATAAAGCGCAGGCTAATTGATCAGAACTTAGTGGTTTCACAGACTGTTTTACTGAAATCAGGAAATGTACGAAATTCACAATCAAGAATTACTGATGCACTAAGAATGGGATCACCGTGTTGTCTATGAAAGGCACTGTTCTAGGTCTAGTTTTACATTAATTTTGCTAGAAGCGAAAATGAAATTAGCAAGTTTCCTACAAAAGGTTGGTAAAAAACCAGAAATACCCATCCTTCTAAGATTTCAAACAAACCTACTAAGCAGTCTCTTATGTTGGTCCCATCGCAAACAGGGCAGCGAATATATTTTCGGAGTTTGATGACTTTCGATGGGAAACAAGACGTCAATGTAAAATTCTGTATTTATACATTCCCACTGAGTGTGATTTTGTCAATGTCATGTGACTGTTCATCGAGTCGTTGACTGTTTCTGGTAAAAAAAGATTACAAATCGTAGGACATCGGTCTCTATCAATACCGCTCTCCATCAGAATCAATTTTTCGATCTACTAATGCTGAATAAGCACATCCTTATGAAATCCGTCAAATTTGGGTCATTTTATTGCTGATCATAGACTGAAATACTCAAGGGAAATGTTGCGGTTTTGCAAAGCTTCCTTCGGGCGTTTCCTTGTGTATTTGAATGACGATAATAAGTAGCCGTAGGTTTGAAAACCAGCTCCTTTATGGGTTATTGTATTGTTTCAGGTGTAGCTTGCGTTTGTATAGCATTTCAATATGGTATTTGTTGAGGAAAAACCTAGTTCACCATTCTATTGTGGAAATGGATTTACCCGTTAGCATCCTCGCATGACCTGTTGCAGCATTGGCAGTGAAACTGTGATACAACACCCAGTTACGTTGATGAGATCATTGGTTCTCGTTTCAACTGTTGGTTAGTCTAGTTACTGTTCAAAACTGTTGTTAGTTAGTAAGTTGCCGCCCCGCGTGTTTCACATACAAGAAAAATGTAATAATGTGCCACCAACGATAATATCACACATCACCAATCACGCCAATCATAGATTCTGCTGAGTGTGCATTTTTTAAAATTTACTATGGTGACTCAGTCAGAATTTCATGGAAAGCGACCCGGTACAACTTTCTAGCCCCTGGTTGGGTGAAATGAGTAATTCAGAATTCCCGTTAAAAGGCACGGTAATATGTTGCTGTGATTGTTTCTCTTTTGATTTACCAGTTATTTCCGTGTGTGTGTGTATGCGTGATATTTACATCAATTAGAGCTGCAACAGAGAATCAACGTGCAAACTTCACAGTCTTGACTTCTTTCTACTTCGGGTTGCGCCGTTTTCGATGGGAGTGACTGCATTACATCCAAGCAGTCTGAGAAGTACGAATATCACATTTATGCACTAGAGTAGATTTAAAACTTGCTAGTGGCTGTGTGGTTGGTGCGCACGGAGTATATTGCTCCAGTTATTTCAAGAGTCTTCTGATCACATTTGGCGTAACGGGCGTACCGAATGTATGATGAAGTTTATCTGGGTCTCTGGAAGGGTTACTTTTCGAATCCGTTTCAAAACTGACCAAAAATGCTGAAACTACTGAAAACTCTTATGAGGAGTATCCATACCTGTTCGTTCCTCATGAGAACGCGGAGGAACAGGATAACATTATTATTTATAGACTCCAATCACGTATTGAAGGAATGGAGGTTAAGTGGAATTATGAACCATGTTCTTCATCAATAGACTTTTGGTTGGCAGATATGATTTTTGTGGTACTCCCACCAAAAGCCTTGCGGATTTGTTCACGAATATGTAGTTTATTTCCTAGATCTCTGAACCCCAGTACAAGAATGGTATCTTACCTAGGACTTGAAGGAAACTTGTGTTGCCCTTCTTGTGAAATAATGAGAATCGAGTGTTTTTAGCAATAGACTGCAATAGACTTCAGCGTGCATCCGCAAACTTCCAAGTGCAATTCTCGCCTGGTTCTACAAGACATCTGGCTACCGCCAATCGGTGATATCGCTGTGGAGGTATGACTCCTCTAATCTGTTACGAAAAAAGCTGGACTATTGATTTTTACTATCGTCTTTCAGATATATACGATGTTTTATTGGTGATGAATGCTCATGAACTGTTTTCGTGATTGCATCACATGCAAACTATAACGGTGACGGTATTTTCCAGTAAAAGACACACCTCATGTGACTAAGCGAATGATACCGGCTGCACTCATTATGACCAACCTTTAGTCAGGACTAAACATATTTGCTGAATATTCACCCATCGATGTGCAAAAAGCAAATAACCGACTTGACTTGACTTGAAACAACAGAAGCGAAAGGATGTACCAGGCTAAAAATCAACGATAACTCCAGATAACTAAATCTGAATGCACTTTCTTTCGCTTTAGACAGCTTTACACTTGGAAAAGATTGTTTATCCTACATTTCATTGCTCTCGAAACATTAAACTTGCCAGATGGTTTGAAAAAGAATGTCAGCAGTCCATGTGTTTTAATGCCCAACATTATTTATGCTAGTAATTCCATTTCACTATTATTTTCAAGGTGCGAATTGTCAAGCTCGAAACAGCGTCAAAAACGTGTTTTGTCACCCTACTGTAAGCTTCGCTGACATATCATCACCAGGAAGGAGGTGAACATCATCCCCACGTTAAAACTGGTGTACCCTTGCACGAGTTCCCTATGCAATATCGTCTGATCATATACTACACGAGTACACATGAAGTAATGACATGATGAAATGATCATAGCAGACATTACTAATCATTGAACTGTATAGGCTTTACTGTAATAAACGACTTGTAATTATTTCTGTTCGCATGCGGCCGTGTGGTTGATATGTACAGAAAACTTACAGGCGATCAACAGCTTCGGCTCACTGACCTTGGCTTTTAGGTCGAAAACGTCTCGTCACCGGTCGAGGTGACGTCCTCAGCGCGCACCTTTTGCCGGGAACTTTGGTTTGCAGATCTGGTATCTTACATAAACGGAACTGTTATGCCTGATGTCCTAGATCAGTCAACTCAGTCGATAACTAGCCCCTCTGCCTCGGTCACATTCTCTGTTCAGGGAACAACAAATTGGTAAATCACTACTTTACCTCGATGAATTTGTGCCAGACAGCCGGTTGTTATTTCATTATTTTACAAACATTTCAACATTCAAGTTAACAGACTAGTGCCACTGAATTGTCAACGTATTGAAATGAACGAATAAAGTGGATGGATTTTTGAGAATGAGTTAAATCCAATTTCTGGAATGGTAAAGTCATTCACAGAAATATCTTACTTATTCGAATCCCAATTTTTCCAAGCAAAGACCTATGTTTGTCGAATGCCCTAGAGCATTGGGGTACCACCTTAGATGTCATTGGTTTGATTCCTGGTATTACCGGTCTCTATATCACTAGACAGCAATCCACTGTCACCCAGATTTCAACCACACCTAGCCTATTGTGACCTTATGCGATCTCATACTCCACTTATTTGGGTCAGATTTTTAAGTATCCCAAACAGAGCAGCAAACCCTTGAGGTTCGTTTACAACTTTGTAACCAAAGGAGAGTTAGGGGTGTAAAGACGTGTTCACGAGTAATCTCGAACTATCACAGTCAGTTCTTGCTCCAAAATGTAGTGTTTAGGTTTCACGCGCACATAATACACGTCTGTGTAAGTCACTCCGTAGATTGCTATAGTAAATCACCTTTATCAGTGTGCATTACTTGCATGAAATCAAATGACTGAGTAAAAAATATCATGCGTTTTGATCAACATAACTATTTTACAAAGCGATGATTAATCGGATTTTGTCAATCTCAAGTAGATGACACTAATTTTGGAACATAATGTGCTTTGTCAGGCAATACCGACCCATTTGATGCACGTTATCTTATGCAATAACGCCTGAGAAATGTGAATACGTTTCCCAACAAAGTGAACGGCTTTGGGTGGATTTGTCTCGCACGCATACATGACACGTTTACCAGTGTCTGCTGTCCTTGATTATGCATTTCGACCATGCATTTGGTAAAGGTTCCCATTATGGTCTTAACAATGCACTAGTATCCTTCAGAGCTCAGATTTTTAAATGATTGGACAAAAGTATCAGTAAATCTGCAAACTGTTGTCCAAGCTATCGCAATGTATACTATCTAGACTGCCGCAATCCTGTGATCAAGTAATAACAAGTACGAATTCCTTGTTTGACTAAGTCTGCCGAATTAATTGTTTTACTCCAGTAAACAAAGAAACCATTGTCTCCAGGTGGAATTCACTTCAAGGACTAGTCTACGATCAAAGAGCAACAGGAATCTCCAAAAATGCGAGCTACGAGGGATCGTTTTCAGAAATATTGAGCCAGTACTTGCCAGCGTGAGAAATTGTGCTGCCAGGAGCAAAACAATGCAGTGGGGTAGCGTCACGAAACAGAGGATTTATGCTTCAGTCAATGATTCACTCATATACAGGACTCAAAAGATACGAAGAATCTTCATTTCGATTCCGTTTCTTGCTCGGAAAATCTTACACAACAAATTCTCATTTCCTCATATGAACAGCCGTCAAGCGTAAATTAAGAAAACCGATGAAAGAGATATTCCAGTAGTCGATGAATTCTCCCAGCTTTATGATTTGCAAGACAAACTATGAAGCATTCCTCTGTAGATTGAAATCTGCTGTGACCACTCAATCTTTGTACAGCTGATAATTTCTGGATATTTCATCAAACCCAATCTAATATTGGATCGGTTTGAGTGAAAAGACGAACGGGAAACGGTGAATATGTACATAAAGCACTTGGATATATCGAGTATTGAATCTACTTGAATATAAAAACTACAAACACAATAAAATAACGAAGACAGGTTTTAAAAACCTGGGTTTCAGGGACAGACAACCAAAGGGCCACTTTATGAGCGTATCTGAATGCAAGTTTCGTAGAAAAGAACTATAACTCTCTAGCGATTCAGAGAAAACAAATGAGAGGAAGAACTCCTTGAAGCACTCCTGTATTATTCATCTTGGTTTTGAACGCTTTAGATTTTCATGGCGTTCTTTAGTTTGAGTTAAAAATAATGAACGGACGGCGGTGAAACGGAGGAAAAGAGAAGGAATTTGATGCTACCAAGGTGGATGGTCCAAAAGCTAGATCCACAACTTGAGCAATACTCGCACAGAATTCGTGGACGTATTCACCAATTTAGTTACACGAAAAACTAGCAATTCAGCCAATTACAAACAAATTGAACACATTCACATTAAATGAACTGGACCAAATTTTCGAGAGCTTTCGAGGAGGAGCTCAGCCATTTACCAAAGGCTTGTTCTGTCCTTTACTGACCACATAAAACCAGAGCACTGCCGAAAAATCGTTTTTTTCCAAATCAAACGAACAAGAGAGTTCCAAAACATGAATATTTGTATCGGGTCTCCAAAGCTGGAAAAAATACACTCATTGTTATTTGTTCAATAAAGGAGTATCTGTACCAGTCAATCGATCCGAGTTGCGTTGAAAGCTTATTTTTCTTCTCACGAATGCGATAAAGAAGAATTAGTAAAATCACTTTGAATGGGAATTCCTCATAGAGATTAGCTTGAGCAAAATGCTGCTTATACGAATGGTCTAACAATTTGAAGGCGTACCATGAATATGCATAGAAAAGACAAAGCTTTCCGCGTAGCCGGATTTTCATGCTGTTTATCAGTTTAAATTTGAGAGGACTCAAAAGTAGCATGAAAAGAGCGCTGTTACGAACGTATATTACGGATCTGAATGATAAGAAATCGGAATTATTGGTGACCTTTCTATCTTTAAAAGAACCTCTTGCCGGAGAATCAACAATAGCAGTGAGAGGTTGGGCGGAGACTCGTTTGAAATAACCTAAAATTGGGTGATAGACACCGATCAACACTGAGGCGAAAAAAATGAATGACCCAAACAAAGACAAATATATTTTTCATAAGAAGAGTTCCTAGTCGAAAACAGTTGTTAAAATATAAACGTCTTGCAAAAGAATGACAAACTATTGAGTCAGTTTTTGAAAAGAAAACCAGAAAAAGTTAATCAATACAAGTGGATCAATTCTGCTGTAGCAAAGCTGACCGCAAAGTGGTACCATTCAGGTTTAGGTGACCCCAAGCTCTTCAAGTCTTGTTCTTTTTCGGTGATATTTTTGGAACATATTCTGTATGAATGCACCCCTAGGGTTTTTTGGTTATCTAGCTTCTGTCGTTGCGAACACGCTTGCACACACACCATGCATTCGGATGCATAAAGCTACATAGACGCCTACAAGCGCAGTTGCACAAGTATAATTGTGATCACTTTTATCTATTTGGAAGGAACCGGACCAGTTTTCCGGAGAGTCTGTTTTCACTGGAACCCTTTTTATTCATATTATAACCATTCCTGTTTGCATGAATGTGGTTTTCAGGTAAAACCATTGGCTTTGTTTATATTTTATTGTAGTGAAGACTGTAACAACTTACCAGCCAAATGGATAAAAGCTGATCAATGACACTGTGCAATACGCTTAAAATAAATACTTTAGAAGTAAAACTGTTTCAGCCACCTGGGTTAGTGTGAATTTCTTCCGTGACTTTTATTTTTTTAACCAAAACACGTGCTAAGCAAGGCATTGTAGATGTACGAGAGACATTTATGCGGGGTGGGATAAGTCTAAATTCGGAATGCGTGGAGGGAAGAGGACGGCAGGCAGATAAGTCACGGTACGAATTTTTCAAAGACTAAAGTGTGCAAATCCCAGACTATAGAGATAAGACAGCCCATGAAAATCAAAGAGATATTACTGATAAGGGCTGAGCCGCGGCGTAGAATGATAAAATCTTTCTTAAGTAGACCAGGAGAGATTACGAGAGAGCAGTAGGGTAAGATTGGTTGAATGTTCTCATTGACAAAAGAAAGAATTACAGCTTGTGTGGCACCAAAACAGCCTTTGCCTACGAATTTGAAAAAAACAGACTAGTTTTTTTAACGCGAGCAAGAAATTGAGAAGACCACCGTAAATTGGAGCTGATTGTAGCACTTCAACTGATGACCGAGTCAACTCTGGAAATTGAGTCACCGTTGATGATTGACAGCTCATTGGGACAAGAAGAACGAGAAAGGGAGAAAGTGAACTCAAATCATTTAGAAGGGTTGAGATGTAGTCTAGAATGGGGCAAAACATCCTGAATAGTATATTATTTCTCGGAAGAAGAGTTACCATCTCGTTGGTTAGAGATAGGTTGACAGAGTGCGACGTCATTAGATTACTAATAAATTAGTGTAGGTGGTGTAGTGGTCAAGTAGCTAATAATAGAACTCTAGTGCGCTGAGTTCTGTTGGTAAACTAGTCTTTCAAACAAGAGAGTGAAGAAATGGGTCAGCCAAAGCAATAGAGAACAAGAAATCAAATCGAATGCGGAGTAATTGGCGAGGAAAATACATGAAACAGATATTATGAGGCAGTTTGGATTGCTTGAAATGAAGTGGTAAACTGAAGCAACTGCATCCAGAAGGCATCTGGTGGCTTTTGTACGCAAACTAATGGGGGTCAATTGGAACAGCAAGAGAGGAGCTCAGTCGACCTGGAATAGCACCCTCGGTTAATTTAAGCGCATAACAAATGATGGCGATGGGGCGAAAGCGTTTTGACAAACTGTTCGACTTGGAATGTTTGAGAATAGGCACTACTGTCACGGGTTCCCAAGATTCAGGAAAAATGCCAGCGTCAACAGTTATATTGATGAGGGAATTCCTGATAGCTGACGTGCTCGAAATTTGAGAACTGTGGAGGATAAATCGCCTGGACCATCAGCAGAGTTTTGACGAATTCTTCTGAGTAAAATGGCTCTATATCTCAGAGAATAGAAAGAAAATAAGATGGTGGGGTATCCGATGAAGGATCAATAAAAGCTCCGTTTAGACTGTCGGCGTCTATGACATAGTATTTTGATCGGGCCCGTTGTCCACATAGAAGCCGGATTCCGTGCCAGAGAAGTTTGCTATTGATGGTTCAGAAGGACTGATGGGCAAATGTATTGTTCGAATCTCTTGTTTGATCGGGATGGAAAGTAGCTTAAACGAAGCCTGGTCGTGTAGTTCATAGGCACGTTCCTTTTGTCTTCTTAGAGAGTTCAGCAATGGAGAAGCTATTCCGCCGTTCGAAAAAATGCAGTCTCCATAGGACAACACAAACAAAATACCTCACTCAGTGTCTTCGTAAATAGGTCCAGCGGGCAAAGACGGCAATGGAAGGAAAAACACCATGTACTGATGAAAAGGAATCTCCCAAGAAAGGTAATTTTGGTGGGTGGCAGATGTCTAGAGATTACCTATAGTTGTTTTATCCTGACGGGTGAACAGTGCGCTGAACGTGAATGAACTTTAGGTCTGGGGATAACAGGTGCTTTCAGTTTTAAATGAAAAAAGATTGGGATGGTTTGTGACAATTCTGCCTAAAGCATCGTTGCCTCCGGTTTGGATAAGACGGAGGTCACTTGAACCAAAAGAAAGTAAGGGATACGTAGGCACATGAGTAGAATCACCAACAACATAGCATAAACCGGAAATTAGTATTGGAACCAGGACAGGTAGGAAGGCGTTAAAGGACAGGTCAATGTCCTTCTGGGAGCACAAAGGAGCTATATACAAGTTGCTGACCAGTGCCTTGGAAATACGAGACTTTAGGGTGTTATTGACCAACCATACAGTCAAAGCAATTACAGCAGAAAGTAAAAATAACTTCAAGCTTTTCAGACCACTCGGAATTGATGTATATAATCACATCACCACCTGTCTTCTTTTTGAACTGTTTTCTGTCTTGACGAAAGCACCCAAAGTTCTCAAAGAGAAAGAGTTTGTCATCAATACTTTTGTTTAACCAGGACTCTTGGATACGGGTCACACAGGTTTTCGTGTTAATCCGAGAATTCGGGAAATCGGTTAGGAAACACATCTTCCCAAATAGGAACCGAATGCCAGTACTGACCAATACGGGAACTGCCATCTTCTTTTTTGATGTATGACTGAAAACAGTTTACCAACCGGCTCGCTTGCGTTTCCTAGTCCAAAAAATATTTTCCATCTTCCATAAAAACGAGTAGTGGATAATGAGGCAGAACATAATATGTCCCTAATCCGAGTGAATGATTCTTTACAGTAGAGAATTCTGAGTGACATGAGTTGATGTAGAGAATGATTCCAATATGACATTGATCAGGTTCAAAACAGAATGTGGCGCAGCCGGTCTTGGGTGTTCCCGGGAGAGCCCTCTTTCAAGGATTTATACAGATGAGGCAACCGTCAGATTGCAGCAATTAATCGTCGCACCCGGAACCGCTCTTTTTGTCCGTTCGTAAGTGAACAAACTGGGTCTTATATATAGTCTTTGAAATTTATTTCGAGCCTGTGTAATGAATTCGGTTGGTGGGGGTACGGTTGGTATACTATTAGAATCGCTTGCATTGATGTGTTGTTATACATCTAAAAACGAATCACAATTAGGAATGCAAGCGGCAAGACTCATAAAACAGAGCTACAGCATAGTTATACACCATTATACTTCTATGATAGGGACCAACGGAACTTGGGTTTTCTATTTGTGAGATTTTGCCCGATTAAGCTGGACATTATCCATTGAACCAAATAAGGTCCACTTCTTGGCGACGCATTCCTCGCAAAGTCAGAAAGAACCAGGCAGAAGTCAGCAATTGACATCTTTGAACAATACCATCGTTATGTGGTTGGCGTATTTTTGCGTGAATGACGTTAAGTGTGAACTAGATTTTGTGCAAAACGTTAATAACTGGGGCACACGAAGCAATACGCTTTACAACTGAACGCGAAGTAAATAGTCAACAATATGCGTTCCATTAGTATTTAAATTCTTACCTGCTGGTTTTTCGAGGCCGCATGAAAAAGTACGAAATTAGTGAATTTGTCGTACTTTATCCTTCATGGAAAGCCAAAATAACCCGGAATGCATGTGTTTGATAGTTGGAAAAGAGATGCAGTAATGTAAAACTGCTTCGAGGTGCAACGTCCTACATATGGGATGGAACAACTTTAAAGTCAACGATTTCTTTCAAATTTCATTATCATCAACCAACATTTGTAGTTAGAGTTTGTCCTTCCTCTTTGGCGTTTAGTTGTCCCTGATTAATGAGTAAGCATACCTTGAAACTCTCTCATATATATCGTGTTTTTTCTCTTTCTCAAGTATCATATTAATTCACATTCGGGTTCACGGTGTGCGCTACATGATAGGTTCTGGTACTTTATTCGCAACTTCGTTTCACCAAAGGTTTACATTTCTACCCTGAGATAATCTTTCTGAGTGTTACTTTTGTGGAGCCAAATGGAGGCTTGAACACTCAATCTCCACTTTTCTTTGACATGATTCATCATGCAGCTACAACGCCCAACTCACCACTGAAAACCATGTAACCGCTGTACAGTTGTCTCATCAGCAGTGCACATCTACTGAGCCCCCACGGGGACTCGAACCCGAGGTGAACGATTGTGAACCGAACACCTTAACCACAAGGTTATCCAAGCTGGCTCTTTACGGCTTGTTGAACATCTAAACCGCATGATATAGTAACCTTCCGTCACTGACCCTGAACAGGAACAACCTGCTTCTCCCAAAACGGTGGAATTCTGTGATGGGCGACTTCTTTGTAGGGGCCTAAGTACAACGAAAGCATTCCGTTACGTACAATCTGCGGAGCTTGGTAACATCACTGTCACTGCACTCCTCATTTGACCGTCGCCCACTTCGAGGGCAATAACATATCTTAAGCCGTATTCGTCCATTCGTGTCGGCAACCAGTTGAATTCACACTTTTGTGACTGATTCATTGATTTGTGGTGTTAAAAGCTTCCCGATTTGCCTATTGTACCACAACCAAACAGCGCTCTAGTTCCGTTCAGCTGCTTGCTAAGAGGACCGTTCTATTTTCTGCGCTGCTTCGAATTTTGTAAAGAATCTGCCCTTCGTTCTTGATTTCTAATTCGGCTGTTACTATTTTTCTTGATGTATACTTATGCTTATTTCCTCTGTTAAAGAAACAGGAATTATCGAAACACACGGCTATTTGATTTGCATTTTTCTCTACCACCCGTAACCATATTCTACTATATTGCGCGTGAAGCTATTGTGACCGAAATTCCGCTAGATGAACAGCCCTAGACAGCGGGATGTTTGCAAAAATTATGCATGCAGTGTGTCTACGGTAGGTATTTATGTATATTTTAGTCGGTCGAATAGCTCTCCGTGATATGCATCAACTTTCCTTCATATTTTGCAGTGAGTTAATAAGGGGCAGTTGAAACATTAGTGGTCTAGACTTTCTGTATCTGAAAATGTTCCAACACATACTCCTAATTTATAACACCAAATTTATGCGTCTAACTCAATTTCCCCACAGTTATCCTACTACTGGAAATGGTATCAAATAATACCCAGACGTTTATTCTTCTATACGGTGACACATGGAACACACATTGTCAGCCTAAAACACGTAGGCAAAACGGTGATTGGGGAGAAGTTTCTCCCAGTTTATATTTCACAACTTCGGTTCGGGGTCAAATCATTAGGCTTTCACAAACCTACTGGTCGTTGCATCTGATACGAATTCCTTTACATGCTGACATTTGCACTCAGAAGAAAGCTTTGCTAATTGCAGATCATTACCGCCTGTTATTTCACATCTTGATTTAACAGTGTTGGTTGACTGTTCCGAATGACTCCATAGATCAAATGTTTCATACTGTTTATTGGAAACATTTGCACCGGATTGGTTCCTGATGCGATCAATTACCGTTCTGACCGGTTCTTTTTCTCAACACATCGATGAAAGTTTCAAGTCGCGGCAATGAGGCCTGTTTTTTCTTGGCTCTAGCCTTCACTTCAATTCTCTTCAGTCGATTCTGCACATCAAATGGATCATTGCGACCAAACTATATGGCTCAACAAGGTGGAATTCGAGTTTGAAATAGGTCAATCAACAGCAGCACACGCATCTCACGTTTGTCTCCTCCTCATAGCATGTGTACCGTGTCAGAAGTCGTTTTCCAGTCCATAATAAAGCGCTCTGTTTTGCTGACACGGAAACTCACAATCGTACCAGCAAAAAGCGGCATCTAATCCCCAGTTTGAATAAGGCTTTCAGGTTGCAAAGGGCATGAATGGAAATCAAATATCCGTTACATGCCATCGAATGTCGTGAGTAATATCGCAATAATTTCATTCTAGGCGAATCTACATCAAACAAGTTTTTGAGGCATAACTTATCTGAAACTGTACCAGTTTTAGCAGAATAATATCTACTACTGAGGGAAAGTCAAAAAAAAATAGTCGAAGTAATCAAAAGCGAATCCGACTGCAAGAAATCCGCTCGAGAAGAGAATATGTCTATTTCCTCTGCTCGCCTTAATTCAAACCTTTTACACTTTCGTTGAGAAGAAAAACACTTCAACCCGGTATGTTCTGTCCTTCATAACTGTTGTTTGATTATCGATTACAAGGACCACACACACAGGTTCCCGCTATCAAATTTGGTCAGGTACACTGGAATACCCCATTCTTTTTATCTGGTTGTGTCTCGCTTCAATAAACACTAATTGTCTATTGAATTAAGGCAACGATATATAAAATAGTGGGTGATCAATTAAAAATAGCCGATCGCGCCCTGTGGACGACGTAAGATATGACGTTACAAAGTTCACCTGTTAATTATGGGACAAGACCGTTAAAATGCCTTCCATAGGTTGTCCTTGCCATTTTATGTAGCCAGACTGCCCATGCCAAATTGAACATCTATTAATGGAGGAATTCAATGATCTATATGAAAGTGTTGAACGTTCACGAAGTTCGGATGGATTTTTCTTAACATATTCGGAGATACTAGAAAACATCCACGGTGAGAAGGAGCTTCAATCCCATATCAACAATTTGAACATTTTACACGTTAGATACGCGTGCATGAGACTGTGTGAGACGATGATTCAAACGTGTTAGCATGAGGCTGAGGATTTTCAAAACAACTTAGGGACTGCATGTATTTTTCGGATGCAAGTAGGAAAATACAAATAGACTTTTGTCTCCGACAAGTGACGTTTTCAGTTTCGAATGAGTCCTTTGAGTTGTTCAATATGTGGCCTGTCAATGCAGCATCACTGGCATGTGTCGGGACTCCGCTGAGAGCAGGAAACATCTTGAAATTACGTAACTATTCTCCAGCTAGAAAACAAAATATGTGGCACTCAAAACAACGGATTCAATTTTGAACTGTACTTTACCTACTCTCGAAGTGCAAGCAGTCTACGATACAACTGAACAAGTAGGTTCACCAGTCATTCGAATAAACAATGAATGAAACAGACTGAACGCATCCCATGATTCCTGTAATTTTTCCACTCTACAACCTGTTGGAACTCCTTACTTGTATTTTTGATTGCTGTGAAAACTTTCTTCATGTCAGATATTGTGCTTCGGTTCGTCAAATTAATTGGTGTTTGCAGGAGTAGGATTTCCATTCTCAGTAACATGTACATATGGAACATGTTCCCATTGAAAGTTTGAAGGTGAGCCAAAACAATAACATACTTGGTCTAACGGGTGGTGAAAAGCACTTCCGAAAAACAACAGTGGGACTAAATACAACATTGTGTGTAAATCTTTCAGTGTGTACACATCTCCGTGGCTCTGCGAAAATTCACCTTGATTACCTTTAAAACAACTTAAGTAAAAAAAATTGTGGCACCACTTTGCAGTACGAACCAAATCAGTGTTAGCCTCCAGTAACTTATACGTGAGTCGTGCAAGCGATTTCCTCTTCTTGATTCCCCGGGTTTCAGAATTTGAGTATTCCGTAAGTAGCGGTGGAGGCAAAAGTCATTCAGACCCCGAATACTTCCGCGTGAAAAATAAACGTAATCTCAAATTTGAAGGGTTTCGGATACTGGGAAGTAATATTGGTCCCTCGCAATTCTCGATCAAAATTGAGGATTACATGGTAGTATACCCTGTGTCACGGACTTGGCCTTGTCCACTGACCCAAGGTGGTTTTGCGATTAGACAATCTGAAGTTAGGGCCTCTTCTAAGTGAGTATCACTGAACAAGCATTCGGCTTCGTCACTGCCTCGTGCACTATCTCAGAAGCATCACAGAATAAATGACACTCTAATCCAAGGCTCAATATGACTTCTGGAGAATAAGCTGATTGGTCAACAGAGAAAGATTCATTTCGGGAAATGCTCTAACCATTTATTGCACAACGCCAAATTCTTCCATGCCATTTCGTCACCTCAACCCGCCTAGGGTTTACACACATTGTGTAAAACCACTCTATGAAGTTTCGTAACCGAAGCCACAGGATCAAAATGGAAGATAAGCAGGAGAGTGCATTCATTTTAATAAATGTGCTAGCCATTCGGTGAACGTGAAAACAGAGTTAAGTGTTATCTAGTTTTAGACCCAGTGCGCAACACCTGAATAATAAATCCATTATGACAAAGGAAATGCACTTCACATGTGACCTGTTTCGATTTCAGCAAGAACTGCATAAATTCATTGCTGTTACTTTAATACTTCATCAGACTACAGTCTTCTTTGATCATGACCGATTTCAACTGTCCGACAAACTGAATGGCGGTATTTTCATCGATGACTCTGATGATCCAATCACCCAGCAACATGAGTCGTAACTTGCGACGTTGCTGTCAATAGCTCAGTTTAATACAAACTAAGCACACCTTGAAGAGGATGTCGCTCGCAATAAATTTATTTTCATTCAATATACTTTTGGGCTACTTTTAGGGCCTTCACTGATCCACCGAGTAAACCATAAAAGTTCGTGGTTCCTGTCTGAAAAGTTCTATGGGTGGAACAAGGAAACGATATTGGCCACGTTGGCGGTCTTTCGTTGGTGTAAGACACTGATAAGGTCGGGCGTCGATCCTTTTATCAAGTCAGGACACAAAACCTATTGATCCGATTAGTTCTGTCGAAAATGCCTTCTAGTGGGCTGTTGTTGAGGCTAAAAGACCGCGTCACTAGATTCAATGCTTAGTCTATCAATCCATGCCGTGTATCGGCTAATTTGTCGCTCGTGGTTTCGTTGTCTCAAGCTATGGGCTGTGTACAGTACAGACACTGAGTGCTTACAAAACTCGACTCCGTATCAAGAATGGTTCAGCTTATATCCTCGTACAGGGCAAGTCCCACTGTTTGTTCCGTATTCCTTGAGGATTTCACAGAGTGCTTTCAGTGACGTCAGCTTCAATGCGGAGTTCCCCTTTTTATAGCTGGTAATGCAGCTTCCTCTGTCTGCGTCGAAGCAATGAGATTTTTGATCTGGCCTTTTATCATGAAACGTGACACGAGATTTTTGCGAATGAGCATCGAATCGGATTCATCATAAAAATGACAACGTTCCTAATGCTATGCCAACTTTCGAGTCGTAATATAAACAAAGTTGCCAGCTCCCTTTCACATGTTAATCAGAGACGGTCATTTGTTTCACCATCTTGCTTTCTAAGTGTACCAACGCGCAATGTAGCACAATACATCACACAATAGTACAACCACAAAGAAACCGGCATTGTTAAGACGCTGGGAGGGCCACCAGTGACAAAGTGTCCCCGTTTTGTGAATTCCCAATATTTTCTTGTGGAATTTTGTTTAGATATAGATGACATTGGTCAAAATTGGGGCAATTTTCGCAAATCGAAAACTAATATTGAATAGTCGTGCTTTGTTCCTGCTCCATATTGCTTTCAGCATTTACGTTTCAAGGTTGGTTGGGTGGGCCCCCTTGCTTAATGTGAGCAGTGTTTTACTGTTCGCTGTATTAGCTAGATCGCCAAATGTGGCACAAGTGATATCGACTCTTTCTTCGACCAAATCAACAAGGTCGGGGAATCAGGGCTGACTGTCATAACGCACAATTATGGCTGCAATTTCAGTCCACTGCAGTCTCTTCTGTGATGATTATCTCCTCAAAAATGCTGCTACTATCCTACAGAAAACCAGATCAGATGTATGATTGACTTATTCAAATGCTGAGATTCATGAGTGCATTTCCCGGCTGAACCGGATAAAGGCTCATTATCTTCCCTCTTGAGGTTTGGTTCGTGGATCAAATAGTGAAGAAACTGCCGTGTTACCACATAATTATGAGCAGGCCGCTTTTGCAATACTTTTTTCGCAGTCTCCTGCACTTGTTCTGCTTGTAATACTGCCATTTGTCGTACAGCCGTTTCCGATAATAATAAATTAGTCCAATAAGCCAGTTAATACTGTCGTTTGTTTCCCTTTCAATACAGAATTGAAATCCCTTCACGAAGGTGTAGTACGAATCGCTAATACCGTCATTTTGATGATGCCACATTTCGGAAGATACGTGTCACACTGAATAACAGATTTTCCATAAAATTTTGGTCCAGTACTATTGAAGTATTATATCACTGATGCATGTCGTATTGAAAAACCTGAATGATTAGCAGAAGTAAAACCCATACAACTTTTGAATTGTTAGCAGTTGTGAGCAGGAAAAGCTGTCTTTTGTTAGTCTGAATTGAAGTGGCCAAATGGAAGTCGGCTGGCAGGTCAGAATAATGAATGAGCACCGAATGAAGTCAAGTATAAAGTCTGACTGCGGAAATAGTAAATCACGGTGGGGAGAATTTCAGGAACGGGTTGTGATAGTCAAAGTGTTCGCTGGTGAGCACATTATTCATGTCCTGCTGATCGCCGTACTGTCGGCTATTTTTACAAGTGATTTCAGTAGTTTTGGCATAACATTTTTTCAGGAATTGATGGGTGAACCGTGATTAGGCAGATGTAGGTTAAGCTTTAGTGCTGTGAACCTTTTATGGAACTGAACACGGTGCACTACTCTGATGAGTGCAAAATAAATTATGAACGTGCTTTCTAAAACATAACAGACTGCCAAACATTTGACAGTCCACTGAGTGCAGTTACAATTCGGCTGCGTTATGTCCTTGTTTATTTGTCGTATGAAATATTATCATGAACGGGAGCAAATTTTCCTACTTCCATTGAGCTTTGCAGGCTTAGTGTTATTGTTTCACAATCAGTGGCCTCGCGGTTATTTGTAATATTGGGAATTCTTGTGTTTTACCATCACCTCGATATCCGAATGTCATCAATTCATTGTCGTGGTAAGTCGAGCACAACTGGAGCAATGCGAATTTCTGCTGTTTGGATCCGCGTTTCAGTCGGTCAGATGGGATTTTGAGCAGAACCGGGGAGTGTCCGTGTCTTTAGTGGTAAATGAACTAGTACAGTGCATCGTTGGAAATCCTCAGTCGAACTTCGATCAACGGAAACGGTCAGCCTAGTGCACTTTCAGAGATATCAAATCTGTTCACAAATCTCTGCCTTCAGAATGTGAATTAGGCTTCACCAATGATCATTCCTGTGATTTACTGTGGCCTTTTTTCATCGTTTTCAAATCAATGAACCCTTTCTTTGTGTGTGTCGTTGGCTTCTTTGTCCAAAGTCGACCAGTTTGCCACAAGCAGTTGCCTCCGATTTGCATGCATATAACCCCAGGCCGGCACCGAGTTTTGTTCAGTCGTCTGTGTCTCACACAAGAGCTTTCCCCCAACATCTGGGAGCCGCTTCCGACCTGTTGCAACCGTCGATCTGATGTTTGCTTTCTAACACTTTACCTGTGGACTGGAATTGTAAGCAACCATTATCCACTCACGCGTGCCAATATCTTGCCTACTCCCATTGCGTTACTTGTTCAATAACAATTATTTCCATGTCATCACTGTATCGATGTTTTTCCCATGCGCATATATGCTCCCTTACTTTGCAGGCTCTGTCTTGTTGCTCTTCGATTAGCCCCAGCTTACAACTTGTGCTCGTGCATAGGCATTCCATTCATCAATTCATATGGTATCCCCCCTTTCAGTGACCTACTGTTTTCCACAAAAAGTATTTTGTGGTAACTCTTCGAGCACTCATATTCATGCTTTATTCCCACTGTACCATCTGTTTGATGGCCTTTGCGTCGTTCGGTTGTCTGTGCAATGGTGGAAATTACTCTCTCCCCCCATGTGTCCCTTGACTGCATTTCCGGCATTCCGCTCTCACGTAGGCCCGTATGAAGGAGTGCAGGTGACTGGTCACTTATCACCACCCACCGCGCTTAACCGTTCGACTAGGGATTCGTGCTGTCTGATCCGAAACACTCAACCACAGATTCACAGTCCATCAGAACATCTTATGCTTTACCGTGAAAATCCTCCAGCAGTACTAGGTGACCACAATGAATCCTGAAAAACTAATTTCTCAATGTTTTTATGAAATGCCGCCTCATTTCTATCGGATTGTTTGCGCAGGTAAAAATTTTGTACATCCTGCCGTCTGACATTAAATTTTACTCGTGATTTATTCAGCTTGTACTACTGCGATTGTGAACCCGCGGAAGAGAGATGAAAAGACCCCTAGAGCTTTCAGCGACTATCATTCCACCTTGGATAAACTACTGGAGCTGTCAATGTTTCTGATTCTCATACCAGAAGGCAATCCTTGATTTGAAAGATATTTTATCATGGACCCATTCTATGAAAATTATCATAGGCCGGCCACCATCAGTATGCCGACTGGGTCGTTATAGCACAGTTGTTCTTATATTCAATCTCATTGTTTCGCCGGCTATATATAAAGCAACGTGAATTCTCTTATTTCACGTTGTATCGAGTGTCAGAATATCCGGATGGTATTTTCGCAAAAGAACTACTCGGAAAACATTCACTCCCTTGATTTAAACCGAATGTGTTATCATTGGGTCACCATAAACTCCGAGAAGCTTGGGTTTTCCTCTTTTGTTTCATCCTGTTTCGTTTGTCTGGTCTATGCACACGGCTTTAGTTCGAATCACAATGGTGTTGCATATTTATCAAGTGTCACCCGTGGAAAATCTATTGGTATGGTTATCCGTTCATTATTGGGTTCACGTCATAGTAATCCCCTATTTCAATAGTTATCCATCATAAATCAGGGAATCACGCTCAAACCAGTCTTACGGAGAAACCTACACGCGGAAGAGCCTCTTCATGTACCAGCTCAAAAAGCAACTGGAAGCTGAAACGTGAATCGATATCCGAACGTACTTGAATCCAAATCCCTAATACTTGACAACAACGAGGCTTTCTGTTCGGTGTCCTCTTTCGCGAAAGTAAGCAGATATGTACCTGATGACTGTTGCATCATCCATTCGTGCATACGACCTTACCATTAGGTCACGAGAGAGCAAAGAATATTTATCATGTCCCATTGTGATAAAACAAAAATACCATGAATAAAGAACGTTCTGATTTTGAAGTACAGAATAAGTGATCTCAACCAGTCAGGAGTGCGCGCTTACCTCATGACAAGTATGAAACTCTTGGGCCACAACTGTCAACAACCTACTAGATGTGAATACGCGGTTACCAAGGTCAGCCATTTTATCGCATTTTCCAGATCGCGCCTCTGTAACATTGATCCATCGGCTAACGGACTATTTCGGCTGCTCTCTGTCCAGTTGACTGTGGCGGTTACCTTGGTTCTGTTGTTCTCTATTTACTTTCTGCTGGTCTGCAAATCCAGATTCACGACTTGATCAATAGCCCCAAACATTTTGTTGGTTCTCTGAGACTTTGCTGCACCTCGTTCACCATTCTGTATATCTCTTCGTGTCCATTGTGCTGAGCTGCCAACGTGTTCACCATTTGCTCTTTGGTTGTTGCTATCAATTAGTTGGCCCAGTCTGTATGATACCCCAATCATTCTCTTGCCATGTTATTCCTCGATACACTAGACCTTTTTGAAACATTCGTTATTCCGGCATGGTCCTTCTCATCCTCTCTAGAAATTGCTGGCCTCTGGTAGCGACCACATCGTGATAGTTGCAAACCTCAATCTTTACCAGCTCTCCTGGCGTGAACAACTTCCAGTAGGCTTCGACTCTGAGCATCTATTGTCCTTTGTACTACGAACTTCTGTAGGTACTTCCGCCTACGGATTGTCCGAGGCTTATCATTTCTCATGTTCAGCCACACATCCAGTTCATTTCTGGGTTCCTGCCTGAATACCAGTTCAAAAGGTGTCTCCTCCGTTGTCGAATGGTTTGCTGTGCAGTGATTGAGCAATGCATCTGATAATTCTTCTTGCCAATCACTTTTGTGATTACCTAACCACTGTTTGATCATTCTGTTGAATCTTTCTGTCGTTCCTTTTGCCTGAGGATGGCTAAGCAATGTCCGTAGTCACCGGATTCCCAAATGTTACAGCGGGTCCCGAACGTTCTTCTATCCGAAGAAAGTACCCTGGCCTGCGACGATCGTTTCGGGTATACGACGACTGGCCACCTCGAAAGACTGTATTGCTCGTTCGATCCGGTATGGGAAGGCCTCTACTCAGCGAGAAACATGGTGACCCATCGTCACGATTCACCGGTTTCCAGTCGACATCATAGGTAATGGACCAAAAATACTCAATCTTCAACTTTGCATTTTCGGTGCCACTGTGACGAGCTCTCGGCTTCACTGATAATTAGGAAGAGTTCACATGCAGTCACTGAAATCGCACCGTATTGTTAGCCAGAAGACTTTGCGCCGCAACAATTTGAAGACTCGTTAATAACCCATGTGAGCGCTGTCAATCGCCAGCTGACACGTACACTCACGTTCGGCCTCGGGGACAAACGGCAATCATCTGGGTCACAGACCGGGTCAGCAAATTGGTCATCTTCTACAGGCTAGAGCTCACACATATTCAGTGAAGCGTTTTGCGCGAGTTGGCTCCGGTCTGGTCTAGTCTTGACTTGAAAATGTTAGCAATCACTCCGCACCAAGCTGTCGTTCTTTTGATGGCTGAAAACACCATCCCTTGACATTAGCCGATTCACCGGAATGGCTTCAGACGACAGTTGATCATCTGTGATCAGGTGGGACAACACCTCAGGTATCTCGTATTCTCGACAGCAAACATGCTCGATTGTGAAGGCGAATTCTTACAGGCTGAATGCCCACCATACCCATCTTCCTCTCAGATGTCGTCCTACCATTAACTACGTCAATGGCATTTGATGCAAAAGCTAGAAGTAATCAGATATGTTCTCCACTTTTCCGATGCCCATGAGACTTCTAAAAATGTATTTTCCGTGGTAGATTACTACCGTTTGGCTCTCACTCAAATTCCGGCGCGCCATTTTGATTCTGTCGAGGATTGCACATAGTCCGGGAACAAACTCGTCAGTCATCTAAAACATCATTAAGTCATACCCGTAGACTATAACACCGTCGAGATTTCACAGTACCTGCAGCAGCATACGTCTGAAGGTCATCGGTACGTTACGCATACTGGAAAGTGTTAGAAGGAGTTCGTGTTGCTTTTCATGGATACGGGGAACTGTCTTTCTCTCTACCACTTGTAAGCATTGGTAATTGATAATGACCGGACAGCAAGTCGGATAATGATAACGCCGATGTACCATCAATTTTCTGAAATACCCTTTCAGTTATGGCATCTGGAACGTGTTCTTGAATGTGACACGGTTGAGATCCCGAAATTATATATATATATATATATATATATATATATATATATATATATATATACTGCTATCAATGGATGCCATCGTCTCAGTATCCACTCACTATTTTCGTGTTATTTTTCGACCGACGACTACAAAAAGTAATTAGTTATTCTCAGAGCATTTGTGGATGTCCACTACATAATACTATTGTTCCCAAACCAGATATATTGTTGAATGTGCCCAAACATGTACTAGCCAAACATATAGTATAGTGCACATGGGAATCTGAAAAGCGTGACCAAACTAAGCCTGTCGGGTTCACGCGTATCAAAAACGAATGGTCATGAGCGTTGTCCCGGAAACCTTGGCAGTACCACATAAGAACACGAACCAGAGGGCGAGATAAGCCTACAGTTACACCATCTATATTCCCTATATATGGTGTCAATCACAGTATACGTTTAAGGAAATCGGTCACACAATTGCTCCTGAAGTTTGTTTACCTTTTCACGGGAATATCAATAGTTACATCGACGGTAAACGCGTTTAGATCAGTCGTGCTTCACGTATGTGCATTTTTCAAAGCATCTAACCTGCTTACTTATTCAAGGGTACATGGCGTAGTTTTTCGGAAAAAACAGAGACATTTTGGAGCTTCACAGTGAGATGACGCGCAATAACAGTCCTCGGATTTATTCAGTCATCAGTTAGACTTTCCTAAGGTCGAAGCAATTTGTTTATTGTCTCTTGGATTGGACATACAAATATTAAGGGGAGCACTAATTCCCATAATTACTCACTCGAGAAATGATTTGATAGCCGTTTCGTGTATGCGACTATGTTTCTTATATGTTTTGGCGTTTCGTTCATGTATCAACACCCTATGAACCATTCCGCTTGTCTCCCCAATAACTAAAACTGACGCGAAAAGTAAAGCTTGGTGTTTACTGCAAATTTCACATCAGGTCAAACCGGTAAATATACAAACCAGAGTGTAGTAAAGAAAGCGAATATTCAGCAGCATTCATGCTGTAATTGTTACACACTGGGAAACATATTTCCGAGACTGAGACCAAAGGTAAATACAAACAAATGGGAATGTCAAAACCCGTTACACTCTTCCTCTGATGTCTTCTACGGTTGACAGAATTTGAACTGCGTACATCCTGGATTTCCACAGATTCTCAATCAGCTGTTCTGCAAGTGCAAAAGTAGATGAAAAATCAGGATAGTCGTTCGATGATTATCTATCTGAAATGATTCCTTTGTGAGAATATAATAAAAATTATTTTTTTACTGGATTTCACCGGCACCTAATAAATACCTGGTGAACAGTTTGCAGATATTCGCCGAGCAAGGCGTTCAGAGAAATTCAGTCAAGTACAATAAGTAACGAGTCATTGTTATTGAAAATGCTTACAATAACCCTCAATTTGCAACGAACTGGCTTGTTGCTGATCAGTTTTAAAATAGTGATAATTTAAAAGCGAACAAATGAGCACACCCTGTTTTATGAGTGCGCACTCCTGGGAAACAAAACATTCGTTACACTTTTCTGAAGGTTGCCATGGAATTCCAGTAGTTAAATAACACGTGAAAGAGTGCTTAGCACAACATTTTGAAAGACTACATTACGTATTGAGTTGTTCATTTACTTGAATCGGATTCTCAATGAGATACATGACTAAATAGCCTACTTTGAAACATTCTTGACGTTCGAAATTCCAATTTCCTGTCCACATCCAAATCATATTGGTAATGAAGATCTGAATGAAGATACAATAAGAGCCTGAGTAGTGAATCAAAAATGCATCTGACTCGAAGAAATATGGTGACTTCAATTGCCAATAAAGGATACAATGAATGACCGGTAGAAATAAAGTAAAAATGGGCGAATACCGAACTGGGTTTGTAATTCATTATTGTTTGTCAGCTTTATTCGAAAGCATGACCATTAAAACCACACATACTTGGGTATGGTACGTGAAGGATCCTGTTGATGCATTTACAGGGCCTTTTCGTTCATAGAGGTTATCCGACTTTTGTTTCAAAGATCGAACGCAAGCAACCCCCACCCCCGGAAGTCATTGATCTCGCGTATTATACTCTGATGGCTAGCAGCGGAGATAAGGTCAGAAATCTGAAGGCGGGATTCGCAGAAGTTAGAACAACTTGAAAAATTAGATTTGGGTTAATCACAATACTGGACTTTGTTAGTCAAACAGCGAATTCCCCATATTTTGTAGGTAATTGGATGAAGATGACAATAATCTCTCACAAAAGTTGCCAATGTCCATTTCACTACAACTATTGTTGCAGTGGCATGTCTTTGCCGCTAGATCGACATTAGTTTTGGGGCAGTTATGAAATCAATGGCTTGAACGAAAGATAAGTATCGTCAACATTATTGTTTCCTTGACGCTTACCGTAAGCACGGTCACTTATTTCATTTGGGGCAAAAATTGTCAACAGTCCTATTATGAACCCCAATCCAATCACAAAGTTGAACTATGTTAAACAACACAAATCTGCCCAAATATATCCGGAAATACTGCTTTGAAGCGGACGCGAGAGTGACAGTTTTGCATTCCGCAACCCAATGACAAAAGCGTAGGCTTTATCCAATTTCAGAGTGACACTTGTAAACTGATTTGTGCAACCGAACTTTTCATTTACACCTATTGACGACTGAAGACCGTCTAACAGATTTTACCCATTCATTTTTTTATAAAGAAATGATCCCTGAAAATATTCTGTGGGCATTATTCGGTTTTTTCTAATAGATAGGCATTTTTTGCACTGAAAACCGATCCGATGAGACGGAGATATTTTTGAGCATCAATGAAATATGCATGGCGTGGATAAGGAGCGGAATGTGTTTCTGGTAAAAACGTGGTGAAAAATACTGGTGCACCCACCATGAGGTTTCGGGGAATGTAACAGCATCAGCACGTCGGATGCTGTTTGATCAGTATATTTTTTGACTCTTTTCATTGGTCCTTCCATTCTGTTCATTGCATTTACTAAATACTGAGAGAATATTGGGCCGAATACTGGAAATCAATACATGGTTTTGAACAGTGCATCCGAGCTCGATTGACACAAACACCTCAAACGAATTCCTGAAGCACCTGGTACGGTATTGGCGATATTTGTGATCGAGTGGGGTAGATTCTTCCACTCCATCCCCCACAAGGTTTTATAAAGATTCCAGGATAGTTTACTTGTCGACTGTTTTGGAACGAACTGATCAAAGAACAGCGAACCTGGATTCTCGCATATTGGGTTATTTATCACCAGTACTGTCACCGGGTAATTGCACTTTTTATTGCCAGGAATGCTTAATACAAGAAACTCTTCACAATGCTCATTGTTGTTAGATAATCGATGGTCATTATCAAGGACAAAAAGCCACTGAACTCATAAACATCTCACTCTGGGACGATTTTGTTTGTAAGGTGAAGACATGAAGATCGAAGATTCTATCAAACAGCCGAACGTCGGAAGAAATCCCAACATAATTAACCATTGGGAATTGGGGATTCGTTTTTTGGAATTTAAACGGGATAACCATTACGATATCGATCATCAGACTGCGAAGATAATCATACCGTCATTAGGTGACACTCCATATTCATTTTCAATAACCAACCATGCACGCTCAAAATCGGTAGATCAGATAGCAGCACCGCTAACAAATACAGGTGTGAAGGCTAATTCGAATTATTCACAGGTAACACATCAAACGAACTGTTATTCAAATGGTTTGTAAAGCCAAAATTCAGCAGACCCCAAACACTGGAGAGAACTGTCTATTTGTTTTGTTGAAATCTTATTCGAACAGAGTAGACTAAACTTTGATAGTAGATCACCAAAAAGACGTACATGATGTGACCTACCATGGAGGCTGGTGGTCCGAAGAAGTAAATCTCGATTTCGATGAAGACCTTTCTTCGTTTAATATCCTTGAATATATTTCCCCAGTACATGCGGCTTCCTTTCGCACAAATGTTTGACGATAGTTCCAGATCTCCAATTTGGTCATATCTTCACCAAATGAACGTAGTTTGCCTCTCAAGTGCCTAAACCAGCTAATTGGACCTTTGAGTCAAGTTTAATTAAACAGTGATGTTTACGGGTGATTTATAAAACATGTTCATTTGTAATCTTAGAAACTGTGGTTCTGAAGCTCACTTCCAAGTCAGGATGTGAAGCCAAGTACAATAAACAACGGAGATCATTTCAAGTGGTAATGCATTCGGTTTAAATTTTGACTGCAAATGCCATCTGCTCATATGCTCCTAATAAATTCGATATACCTGTCATGACTTTGCTAATATTTATTCAATCAAAATGTTTATGAAGCGAACTTGTTGATCATATGTGGCCTACAGATCAATAAACAGGCGTCCAACCCATTGCTCACTTATGGCAACAATTCTTCTCACTCTCATTGGACTTTTTATGATAATTTGTACCATGTAATAAAAGCAAAAAATTGAAGATCCGACTGATGAACAGAGCGATAAAGACAGTTATTCCAAGTTACGGAATGGAATAATAATGGCTTAAAGGTGACCTGAGACAACGATCGGGTTTGCTAGATGGCTGAATTGTTTCGAAGCAAAAATGGAGCACACGGTGTTATTCGATGACTCGCGTTGCACTCACCGAAACTGGGCAAATCTGAAACGCAAATGGGGTGGTAACTCTCCATTCGAATAATAATGAAATCAGTGGCTGGAATGTGGATTGGTTCTCAATACAGTACACTAAAATACAACTGCTTTGTGATGAAACCACTAACGGGAATTCGTTTTGTGTATTTATTTGACTAGCAATACTCCGAGTCACAAAATCCAGTAGATCACAGTTCTACGCTCGGGTCATATAATGCAAAAAATAAGGTGCAAAATTCACGTGGTGAAGGATTGTGTCTATTGGCGATAGCATTCACACATTTACTAGGAAACTTTGACGGGAAAAACCCCTGGCATACACCGGATGGTATCTGCATGTGTGTATATGTGTGCGTATACCAGTCTCTCTGCGAAAACCAGGAACATTGAATCAACCATATCACTGCGACCGGCTGGATCATGAGAACTGTCAGGTGTAGCATAAGCAGCTGTGAATAAATAAATAAGCTAAACTATGCACCCTAAGGCATAGTTCATCATTTGTACAATTTTGAAAGCCATAGTTAACAAATGAAGCCTGTAATCAACTGATCACGCTGGCAGCTGATAGGGTCTCAGAGTTTGTGTAAACATAGTGGATTAAAAACACTGGGAACAGAATATGACTAGATATTTACATATTTGCATCACTGTCCCCTATTTCAATCCAATGGGCATTTTGGTTATCATTTATGCAAATAATTAGAGCATTTACACCAAGATTTCGTCCATGTACACTGGAAGTTAACTCCCGTAGAACAATTCTGTCACCATGATCTTGAACTGGTTTACAAAGATAGGAGTTTGAGTGGCTGTAATGAGCGGGTTACTGAACATACAATCAGAATAATTTTGGAACAACTATTGAATGTACGAGATTATTTTGTACACTCGGTTTCATTTTGTCAGGAAACACAGGAATGCAGTAAGTGTGATGCAAGCACTATATATAGTTGTGAAGAGTGCCTCACAGCCTGTTAGATGACACGCAGATCACACGCTTTAGCGATAGTAAAACAATGACTGGACAAAACAATGGAAGTTTGCACCGAAAAACACTCAACTACTTCATATAATGTTTGTTCCATTGGGATGGAAGTTGTTTCATTCATTCTGGATTGCATTCGTTAGGTCCTACTTGGTTCCGTTGTACGTTATATCTTCGTTTAATGTAATAACGGTAGGATGAGCCGGAATCTCATATGGTGCAAAATCCCCTAGAGTTTCCGGGAGCCAGAATGCCCAAAGCCAAGAGCCGGAATTGAATCGTAGTCATGGACTACCACGATAGCCTAACTGACAAAGCATCTGCTCCACAATCGGAATATCACCGGTCGTATTCAAGCTCGCGCAATTAAACTTCCAGATCTGATACAGCAAGAAGATAGCCCACTGTATTTTGTTGTATATCTGTTGGACAATAACTTATTGAACGCGTGGGACATGTTATTTGTTCTCTCCTTTCTTTTGCTTCTTGTCTAGGCACCATCTATGTATCAGTACACATCTTCAATTCAAAAATGATATACGTACAATCGGAGATAATAATTTCGGACATTGTGGAAAGCATTGTATTCACTCCGTGTGGCTATGCAGCCTTAGATCTTGACTAGCTCTGTGACAGAAATGGTGTTCCTGGCCCGGTTGTTGCTATTGTCACTGTTCATTCCATCTTACCCTTGCAAAAAGCCAGTGCTGATAAAATAGGAATCGGAGTTTTTGTTTCTTCAAATTATTTACTTTCATTCCGACCGTTGTGAATTCGTGTCTCACTGAAGCCAGTTTGGATAACTTTTACCGGTGACCACTAGTTGAACCAAAATCATGGGTCCACTCGCAAGTACAATAAGTCAGCTCAATCGTCCCACTTAATTACTCTAATTTATGCGAAATCGGAAAAAACGAACATCACTGTACTAATTTCCTTCGGATAGCAAAGGGTAGTGAAAACGGTTGCTGGCTTTTACGAGCACCTTTCCTACGGACAAGATAAAGTACGGTCACTGGGCGTGGGCTACTGTATGTTTTCTCAGAAATAACGTAACTAGAACTGTGATTTGCCATATTTCCAATTATGCGGCTTTAGACAAATAGTGAAATCAAAACGGTAACTGACTTACTCATTGCTACAACTCGAGCCATAGAAGACTCCAAGAAAGCAGTAAGGCCGTGTTGGTGCTCCATGATCGCTTTTATGGCAATTGAAAACCATGGAAAACAGTTAGGTTAAAATAATGTGGGTCGACAGCACAAAGGCAGGCACACAAATCACTATTCTGAAAGTGATCCCACTGACCTCTTCAGTACAATCCCCATATCATCAAATCCATTATTGGATTTTATGAAATCTTTTTACGGTCAAGCAATATTCGGGTAGCTATTCAACTATTTTGCTATGAATGGGAACATTTCCGTGAGCTTCGGGGAGCGACTGTATTCTGTCTGAGAATAACGATTATTATTTAGTGATAAGACTGCTCACGATTTTAGTCAGTTGAGTGACAAAAACCGGCTGAATTTATATGGAAATAAAGTATTGGAGGATGATGTAATCCAGTTGCTGTGTTTCGTAAACATGGTATCTATTGATATATTTGTCAGAGCGCACTGGTATTTCTATGGCGCCGAAATATTTTTTTTTCAAAAAATTGGATGTGTGGATTGTTTCAGTGTGTGAATACGCGTACGCCGAATCTGAGTTAAAAAAATTCGATTGCCAGCCCACCTCTGGAACCGCACCTATTCTTTCATTTAGAAATACGAGATTGTCTTATCGAAATACTAACAGATATATTTGATAATACCAACCTGTTGTATGATAGAGAGAAATACAGGAGTGGTCAAGGATGTTCACGGTAATAGTGGTAGTGAATACTGGTAACCTTCTCAAGGGACTCACATTGAAGCATTTGGTCTGCCGCCTCCGTCGGCAGATCTGGGTTGACATTTGCTTGCCAGTTACTTTCCACTGCAATAAAATATACGTAAAATGAACTGAGACGGGAATAGAATTTCTCCCTATTATCCTTCGGCTATTTTCATCAACAGCAGTAAACGAATTGTGATCAATGTCTTTAAAAAAATAGTCTAATCTTTGGCAAATTAGTGGGAAACGAGTGAGCACCATATGTTGGAAACAGCTGACCACCTAGCTAGTGGAAAACGAATGTCTTTTTTTCTATTGTTCACATCAGGTTTCGTGAATCTCGATTAACTTTGAACGAACTTTTCTTTGAAAATGAGAATAATTGTTCGTGTTTCCATTCCCGTATGATCAGTTGTGTAAATAAAAACGAAGTAACAACATATTAGGAAACAGTTCGCTTTGAACTCACAATCAAGGAATGACTGGCGCAACTGTGACCAAGACTTTTCCCATGAATTGGAGCGAATGTGCAAGTCTTCAGTGAAATCGACCAGAGGATGTCCTATCGAGAAAACAACAGCAGGTGCTACACTACAAGTTATTAGTTGAATGGATTTATTTTAGTTTTCGAGGCTCATGTATGCTGGGGTTTATTTTTCCTATACGTTTGTAGATATTGACGTTGGGAGTTCATTTTATTCATCTACTAGATATTCAGTCAAACGTCCCATGATTTTATCCACTCGTTTTTGTATGTGGATATGCATGCTTTCAGTTTTCAGATGAACTGAGTTGACTTATATATGTATATTCAAGCGGTGACTCAACAAAATCGTTTTCATTCATCCTGACGTAGATTTCCTACAGTCCTTGGATGTAGTCACACGCTACTGGAATAAACACGCAAATCTGATTGGGCACAAGCAGTTTGTACGACATTGGACTGGTGAGAATTATGTGTCGCAGCTAAACTTACTTGATTCAACAGACAGCACACTAAGGTAACAGAATGATACGGTAAAGCACAATGGATGCATCTATCGGCCACTTGTCCTCTTGATACATTGATCATGATTGACGTCTTGTATGATTTATATCTCTATTAGAGCCAATAGGTGCACTCACGTGAGCGGATCTCACTGCTTACTAAAAGAGAGTCTTTGGTACAAAACTGTCACGTTGATCGCATTCTGTAGTATTGCTTTTCGACAGCGGATTTTATTCCGTATGCTTTTTCCGTCAGCGTGACACGGTTAGACAGTAAATCATTTTCACCCGCATTTTTTGAGTGATGCTGCAGCAGTAATCTTCACAAATGTTGCAGCACTCTTGTCCGTTCCTGGGTTTTCAGCAAAGGAACACATTATATCATTTGGAAACTCAACATGGCCGCTGTTTTGAAGACTAGGTTCATTAAATTGACTTTCTCAAAAGTTGAATTGTTACACAGTAATAAGGTAATTCTTTTTGTGCACAGTTTAGCTGCCGCAGTACGGTTAGTCTTGCTTTCACTTTGTGGGCACCAATGTACCTCCGAAAAAAATCGTCAGTTGCTCTGAAACAAACCATTTCCCAAAATACGATCAACTTGACATTTTAATCTGGTCGTTCAAAAAAGCCGAATTTATACGAGAATTTCTCTTTCCTTCGCCAAGGATGTCCGATCACTCCTCATTCGTTTTCCATAATTTCGTACTTCTGACGTTGCCTTCGCGTCAAAACAACACAATGTAGAGTAAGTTTTCCACCGACGGTTCCTGTTGTGTCCGGTTAAAGTCATGCATACCACACGGACCGCGATCAGTATTCCTCTCATGAATGGATATACCGCTGTTGGGTATTCATTTTTAGGCTTGCCTCACCATGAACAGCACAAATTGTTTTGTACCGCCGAATGAACTCCAGTGAGAATTCTGCTGCCTTCGAACGATTACCGTTTATTATTACAAAGCAAGGAATATGTTGGTTTCTCTCACATGCCTCTCGTTGCACACTATGCATTGGTCTGACTGGTGTGGGTGACCCCACCTTAAGCGCAAGATGACGCTGACAAGATTCCTCTTGTCTATTGATTCGTGCCATAGATCGGCTGTCTCGTCGCTCGTGGTTCCATGGGCTCGGTAAGGCTGGTACTTACGCACTGTCTGCCAGTGCAAACTCTTTCCCTCGAAAAGTAGCACAGATCTCTCTGTGTATGCGATCTATCAATTGGTAAGTGTTCATCATAGTGACGCGGAGAGATGTCCTTCCAAGGAAAAATGAGGTAGTTTTGTTACATGATGTCCGTCCTCCCCCTACCGCGTTCATATTTTGTTGAAACAGCTAATTTTTCACTTAAAGTGCAAGCAGTGTTGACTCTTTTCTTGGAGGAAAAAGCTGGATCAACCAATCCAGGCTCTTTTCTTATGACTCACAATTGAGAATGCCGTTTCCGCTCATTTCAAGCTTACCTCTGGATCTGGTGCTCATCTTCTCACAAGAGCTTCGCCAACCATAATGGACCCTAGGTGTGATCTGCCCTTGAGTTATTCCGATGATATGATAACCCAAATTCTCTGGCCCCAATGAATAAGTGTTTCGTATGATCGCTCTTGAGCTTTGGACCGTTGTTTACTGAGTCATTAAACGCCCTTGACAACTTGCAATTTTGTGTAATCTTCTTCTTCATTACCTTTTGAGTGGTCTTCAGCACACCTAACAATTCTACTTCGTAGCAGTGTATGGGCTTCTTCTTTCTCTTCAACATTTTACACTAGGTGAAATAGAGGGTTGACCCTGTCAGCAAGAATGATGACACGCTCTATTTGCCATGTACAAACGTCAATGTTTTCATACCTGAGGGAGTCTATTGGTGGACACTTGTACCACACGTCCAATTCGTATTAACCTTGGAATATTCAGTGCCTGTTCCAATGAAGGAACACTGGTTCCCTACAGCCTACACCTTACTTCAGCATTGCTGGTACGCTGTTCCCACCATACTCAGGCAGTGTTAAGGAGATATTGGTGGTCTGACACAAATAACTTCGTTCATCTTCATGCATATAAGGTAAGACGGTGTACTGCCTGAGCAAAGATCAGTGCCGCTTTTCTAACATGGAGATCGGGCTATCATTAAAATCAGTTCAATCACAAAACTGAAGTAGGGGCAATAGAGGGCATTTCTGATGAACACTACTTTTCGTGAAGTCGGGTGTAAGGTCTCATAAGGGCGTTTCCTTACTAGGGTGAGAAAAGAAGGATAAATTTATCTGGAACAACCTTCAGTCGGAGAAAGCCCAAGGTAATTGTGAAGATGATTGAATCCAATAGCGGTTTTAATTAAAAAGATGTGTTTCTGGTCTAAGATCAAACGAAAGTTAGGTAAATAGTCACCAAACTTCTACCGGGTGTGGCAGGTGATTAAGGCGTTGGCGCACTCATTCTGCGAGCGCTCGATTATCTAGGAAGGTAAATCCGGCAAGCCAAAGAAAGCCTTTTCTACCGAACCGATTTTCTTGTGGTTTTCAGGAGCGAACGAGCGAATGTTTCTCACAAAATATCAGGTATTCGCCAGAGAGTGGGCCAAAAAATTCGCATTTATTCTTGCTTTGCACTTGACGTTTGTAGAAACGTCTCACAACTACTAGTCAGTAGCGTGTTCGATTTATGACAATTCGTTCGGCTGATGGTTATTTGAACGTCCTTTTTCACTCTTAAACCTCAGGTCTTCCAGTGAAACTTGGAGTAACTACATAGAACTATACTCTGCCTACGCTACCTCAGTATCTCCCGTTTGGAACTCTCGGGCATTGCTGCCCGTCAAACGAGACGATTCCTGGAAAGAAATGACTCGGTAATTCTGATCAGCTCGGACGGGATTGGAGTGGTGTGATGGCTACAAATTCTTGGTGGGGGAGGGGTGAATATGCTCCATTGAGGAGCTCTCACAAGAATGACACCTGAGTCTGGTGTTTAAGAGTGCAGATTGGGTGGATTATCTGAATTTTTTAAAAGACGAATGTATAGATTACTTCCATTACTGTATGTTAGTTGTTAGAGGAAGAGTGTTTGTCACATCATTATCAATTCAAATGAATCGTTCGCACAGTGACATGTCTCAGAAGTCTTTTTCGGTATTCTAGACTATGGAAGTGGTGACAGTTTACTACTGTTGAGATTACTTTCAGTGATTTTGGGTGTCATTCAAGGCTTCAGAAGAGGCTGGCTTTTGTGTCATGACTGGACTAAAGCTCCTATCCGGGCTCCTCCATACTAGCGAGTTTATTTTACTCAGAAGTCGTCGAATATAAAAGCCAGCAGTGCTCGTCAGGAGAGGCCGTCATCGTATCGCCTAATCCACAAACAAGGCTTCCTCCGAATTACTGTGCAATTGTGTCATTTTGAAACCCCCGCGTTTGATAACTGTACATATCTCAAATCCCCTTGCAAGAAGTGTGTAACATTTGCCTAACTGATCATATTTCGGACTCCACCTTTTAGGCGTAAGCCTCCGATCATCTAATCGTTCTTCATGTTAGAAGATCCGATCTTTAGATTAGTGCGTTATCTATGGAAACAGAAAAACATTCATTCAAACAAACTATCTGCAATCCCCAAAACTACTTTGTGTAGCTTTCTTTTATTAAGGTTGGTAATATTCTTGATATAATATTCCAATCACGTTTCACAAAGGATACTAGCGCTTTCTTTTAGTTGAAAAGTTGCACCAGTTGTTCGCTTGTAGATTATCCCCCCCCCCGTCCATGGGTTTCAGTGCATGTTATATGTCATATGCCCCTGCCTATGATCACCAGAGGCATGGATCTCACGGTAGCCCGACATACCAAAGCCATTCACTCGCTCTGGTCTGGTTACTAACTTCTCTCAACCACCTTTTAGACTGTCCGCCAAACGAAGCTTCCCTATCAATGCTTCCTTTGCTTTTGATAAATATTTTGTTTACAAAGTACAGCGGACATCACCAATGTGACCACGTATTGAAACTTGTTATTGTTTTCTGTCCACTACCCGGCATACATGGATGAAACTAATATTTGCATAAAACGGGCAATTGCCAGCTTACTAGCTTCAAGTTCGCTGAGGCCGTCAAATGGGTATGATAATCACATTGAACATTTGTGAAAGAATGCATTGTCACTGCTGTTGTCATGTACAGAGTCAACTGAACTTATTGAACAAATGGGACATAATTCGTATTGCCCAGTGATTAAGGGATTATTACGTGTCATAGCTAGATTTCACTCAAATAAACTTTGAAGAATGTTCAATGCGCCGTTGCATTCTATGTAAATTTACCTCATAAAACTGAAAGGAATGGTAATAATATCTCCATAAAATCACACAGTTCTACTGGGTCGTGTAGTCGATAAGATTTCAGATTGACCAAATTGTTAAAATAGAACTGTAAACTAAGCTGGTGCTCGAACACATTCATATCAGTGTGAAAGTATCAGTGATTAGTATAAATAACTAAATATACCTGATCGGATCGGGGTTCAATCAGACAGAAGTAAAGTATTTCAACGGTGGATTGACTGGACAGCACGACCAGCTGATGAGGTATTATCATAAAATATATCAGCATCATGATGGAAATAACTGGTCGGTTCTTCAGCACTTATTCGTAAACTTGTACATACGTCTAAGTGGTCAACACAAGCTTGAGTTACTGGCCCACCGTAATTCTCTCTGATAATTTCATTCATTTAACGACCTACTAACATAACCGTTATCCCCAGCTGGAGGTGAATGCTTCGAACGGGGGACAGGAATATTGCGAATGGCGTTCGAGGACCGACCTTTGGAACTCCAAGTTGAAAGAGGCATTTTCTGCCCGAATCAAACGTCTCTCGACGAGTACTTGGGAGCAACTTCAATCAAAAGGAAGAAACAAAAGCAGCCAACACGAAATACGTTTTGAAGAATCACCGTGGGATTATAAGGATCTGTGTGATTCGTTCGTTCAACTTAGCACTGATTCTGTTACTTTGTGTTTAGTTGAGCTATCACACAGCCCGCTGACTCATCGGATCAACGGGGCTTGAACATACACAAATGAGAAATCACAAGGCCATCCACTGATACATCGAGCAGACAGATCCAAACAAATTGGATTTCGTCCAAAATCTATGTTACAGAATGGTGTACTAGCAAACATAATTGCACTGCTTCGGTTATCTGGTTCGATCGACGTTTGTTGAACAATCATTTGAACTGATGACTAATATCCATAAATGGTGAACTTCAAATTATTGGAAGGTTTTACTGCAGACTTCGAGCTGGGCCTCGCGCAGCTTAAACATCGTAACAATCTGTGGTCTGGATTCTTCCTGATAATAAGGAAAATAGCAGACCCTCTTTTTGAGATCTGCTGCCGATTCCACGAAAAGTTTTGACCACAGGGACGTTCACTTCTTTGAATTACCCCACACGATCAGATCCCCAGTTAACTAAGACGGAATATGTACAGATTTCTCCTTGTATATCTCAACACTCAGTTTCCAAACAGATGTTGAATTTCAGTTTGAAATTACCCTGCTCTCGTTACAAAAGATGATCGAACAAATGACTGGCATCACATCGTGATCTTCAGATATATGGAGATACTTCAAGTTGACTTTGTTAACGGGATGTTATATACATTGAATAATAAGTCCATAAATACTTTCTCTACCACGGAAGCACGCTGAATAACTCAGGGGATGTTGTGAGTGCTCCGCAAACAGTAGATTTCGTTTCCGTTGCATTGATTTTCAAAAACATGGAGGAATTGCGTGAAGTGTTCCTTGAGATTCAAATCAACATCCACTGTGATCATGTTCAATTAAAAGTCAGTTAGTGGCTACGAAAAATTTACTGGTGGTTAAATGCTTCGGACGAACGGATAAACAAATGCAGCACAGTTTAACTCAATTCTCGACAGATTTGTAGGAACGAATTTCAAAATTCAATTGGCTCGGGCTGATCGATTCACAGGTAAGTCCATCAGGAAGCGGAACAATTAAAAACCCAATATGGCAGAATTTAGGTATTGGTGAAACTGAGCTGATACCATGTGTGATATTTTGCCGAAATGTCAAATGAATTTTGTCTGACCCTCTTGTTGAAGGACTCCACGTCATTCGATCCAAAATGACGAGTGATTAAGATTCATTCTACATGATTTCTTGCTACCTTCTTTCATTGGAGCAACATTTCCGACTGGTATGTGATTCCTAAATGGGTCTGTGTACTTGCAAGTCAGTCTGCATGGTTACGCAGCCGGATCTGTGCCGTCTTGGTTCTGGCTCATAAGCCTTATATTTCTCTTGTCCAGTACATTTTTCCTATACCATTTAGTATCAGTCTTGGCAACCACGTCTTCCATGGAGCAGAAAAAAATGTGAACCCTCCAGAATGAGGGTGAAGATTTGAGGTTCGTATTGATAAGTTCTTATCTATGAGCTTTACTGATGCACCGCGATAAAACTATAGCTGGTTCGAATTCTCTTTGTAGTTTTTGCACAGGAATCTGCCTCGGTCTGGAATCAGCTGATAAATAACATAGCTCAAATCCGTTCTTCGTTGGACTGATGATGGTACCAAATTCAATTGCCATTTCCAGGAGCGAACAGGAAAATAATTTCGTTTCCCGAATGATGGACGACTTTTTGACACTGGAGACAAAATGATCAACATCATATGAAAGTCATTTCAGATTGCTCAGACAGTTTATTTCTCGTGGGCCAATATCTGCTGTGGCTAGTATGGTGTGTAAATTATGAGTAATATATGCTGGAAACTTGTCAGATAATAGGGTTTCAAGGGTCTTAAAAATTGATGCTGGGGAATTAAAGTGAGAAACGCGGAAGATCGATATTAGACAGCAGCCGTTTGCATTGAAGAGAAAGAACATAACCAAAGGCAAAAATTCCATCAACGAAGATTACATACTGCAGGCGCAGTCGGATTCAGTTCAAGAAGATCGCCCAGAATTGGTGATGAATAGTGTGGGAGAACTCTGAATGACGAAAAATTACAATGTCTTTGAGGACTTATCCAGAAGAATGAAAATGATCCATCATCTAAAGTTGAACGATAAAGATTTACCTTAAAACGATGGCACACCAAAACCGTTATGGAGGCAGCTGAGGAGCTTCAAGGCAGATGTGGCCATGAAGTTACATGGTTATGAAGAATGGTCATACTATTCGATTTTTTTTCTGCTTTGGTGAAGCTGCGTGGACCACAGAAAACTGTATGCTGTTGCCACCGTTGCGTGGATGCATGAAAGCAATGCGGTTTGGCTGCCCGGATAACATCGTTGGAAACGTTCTGAGTGAATGACAACCCGGGAGTAGGCCATATACAAATGACCGTATTAGTCTCCGAAAGGTTGTACGACACCTGACCAATAACGAATTTTTTTCCGCTAAACTGGAGCATGAGGTTTGTCTAGGCAGCTCTTATACTATAAAGCAAATTGTCCAACGCCCCATAAAATATGTGTACCGAAATTGGGTAAATGAAACCTACACTGATACAGGTGCCTAATTGATTGAATCTGCCCATCTCGCTCATCTCGTTAAGTCAAATCAAATCACTGGGAGCATTATACACCCTGTTTGGTGTGTTTCATTTGATTAGGCTATGTGTTAGTATTAACCAACTGAACAGTTCAGCAGGTCAATAGTGCGTTTCATAGTGTCAACCATTAGACAAGCATGATACGTCAGAACAGATTTACGTATGCAAACGTGCGAGTAAGTAGAAATTCGATTTTCGATTGTCTGCATGATTTAGACACAGCTTTTCAAAGTTCCATGAACATCGAAGCATAAACAAATGATTTTATCAACAACTGTATTTCCGGATAAGCCACTGCATTTAGATGTATGATTCGTGAGCCTTATTAACCAGTTCAGATATTTACTCAATGAGCCAGGGGGAGTACCTGCAGAGTTGTGCAACCAAACTGGTATAACAGATGAAGTCATACATTTGAAAATTACCTTATTTTGGATAGAGAAGGAAATGTTATATGGAAAGAAAAATGATGAATTTCTCACTTTGCTGAATGTCTGCCAAATATCCGTGGACCATGGAAGATTGTGGGGTAGTGTAACACTAAGACATTTTTCCTTAAATTGAATTGGTTTGGGGTTCATAACTTGCAGATAACAGAGGCAACCTATTGATAAGGTTCGCGTGTGGTCCATCAAACATCAAGGAAACTAAAAGATCGTCGTATTTAAATGCGTTCAGTACAAGGGAAAGTGATTAGAACATACGCATAAATTCTCTGATTTTGATCTGAATTTGTGAAAATAGTTTGTGAGTCGATAACTTCACGTCCCTGTGCTAAATCGCTGACTTATTTGCATTCAGCAAGTATGGACGAGATTGGAAGTTGGTTTCCACACAAATAAAATATTTTTGGCCGATAATTAAATGAAACGTTTTCATTCAATTAATCAATCTGAAATCAGATTGCGGAGGTTTGCGTGAACATCAATTGCATGAAGCATACTGACCAGTACCCATCAAATAGGGCAATCAAGTGCACTTGTTCGGCTTAGAAACACCATTCTTTCAGTCTCACTTTTCGTCTCTACGGCATAAAATATGGATCGCGCCAGATAAGCTACGGTGCTAAGCTTGAATCATAGAAAGCGGTTCGAAGATTGTGGTACTCTTCTTCAGCACTCACCACATGAATCTATGTTAACAGAATCCTGTGGAACAACTTGAGCACCACAAAAGTACAGTCGATGGGGTGGCATTGCTTCTTGCTTGAGGACAGGTGGTATTTTGCCCAGTCTGGAAAAGTCGGAGATTCTTCCCATTTGTTGGGCAATCACTGGAGATATTGGTACGGCTAATGAAGTTTCCTAAAATAGTATCTATGTACAATTTTTCCAGATATTCAGTTTCAGACTTGGTGAAGTTGGTGCTGATTCGAATCTGGCTCGTGGTGTCCGACTTTTCGATGTGAAAAATGCGAGCGGATTTTCTGTTACATGAAATTATGTTTTACTTCCACTTTTGCAAGATTGTTTTTGCTTTTATCACGGCCATTTGAGTACAGGAGAGGGAATCGAGCAGTTTTGAAGTAAACGGAGAAAAATGGGCAACGTTGAGTAAAGCGAAATTAGTGGCATATCCACAAAAAACAGAATGGTTGGTGTTTGGAAACACGAAAATGACTGTTGAGTTAAAAAAAGATCTTTAACTTTACCACGTTGTCGTGTGAATTATTTATATGTTTATTCATCGTAAAAGATATTCTAACATGGTGTACCGGTTGGTCTCGTCATACTCTGTCGTATATACTTTCCAGCTTCAGTAATTAGAGCTGCGCAAAGGTGCATTTGCCAACTTTACCTCTGAGCACTCATAAAAAGGCCCACGGCCTAAAGAAAAGTAATTTTGTGCGGCAGGGTACATGAAGAAAGACTCTGTATCGTAACAACTTTACAGAAGGAACTTCTAGTCTGAGTGTAGTGTGGCATTCGGTGTTTGCGTCTGAAGGTTCTGGTGAAATTTCCCTTTCCTTTGATTCAGTGTATATTGTAAAGCAGATTTCTTTTTGGTTCATGCTAGCTCACTCATGTGAAATATAACCATTTAGCAATTAGATGAATTACTCAGAAGATTTATCATCATGTAAATGGTTTCGGAGTCACACATGGCCCACCACGGGGCACCAGTTTCTTTTCTTAATGAGTGAGTCATTTTCAGTACGACTTCTGCCGAGCGAACCACTGCGCTACGAAACATGAAGAACGACACCTTGGAGTGTAGTTCTTGCTGATAAAAGTTATGTATTGTAAAATCGTGTGTTGGTCAACATTTAGTCGACTTGGTTATGTATTACTTTCTTCAACTGACGGTCGAGACACCAATAATGTTGTACTCCGCGTTTTCTATTCCACGCTTTGTACGGACGGTGTGAACATTTGATTTGAAGTTGCAACTCTTGTTTGCTAACATGATTCAAAAAGGAAACAGTAAATCGACTAAATGACGGTTTTTCCCCGTGAAAGACCAACATAACTTTCAGAGCAATAATAGAAAATTTTCAAATTGGCGGATGTAGCCAGATTGCTGTCTTGTCGAGCGGATTAGGTTGAAAGAGATGTTAATCAGCTTGACTCATTGGGTGTTGAGCCAAAATCCGTCTATCTTCCCACAAAAGTTTGATCAGCTATAACGTTAGGTCCCTTGTATGGCGGTAATGCATTGATCGTGGGCTGATGAACTGGCTTGGCACGCTCAACCTGATAGGGAACTGTACCACGCCTCTTGAAAAAAAGCCTTTTCATATGATTGTGTTCACTGATTGATTTAGGTTGGTATCGTCTGCTTTTGCATGTGGTCTCCCCGTCATCCCAAGGGATAGATTTGTGAAAACTGTCTTTTTTCACTCTTAAAACGTTTACCCGGGGTGGCTTTCGAGATTTTCTGATACTCTGAAGATAGCTTATCTGCAATTATCCGCGAGGAGTGTTTTGCGATGGGATAAATGTGGTCAGCGTGAGCAAAACATCAGCATATAGCACTTTCTTTTCAGAAAATGAGATGGTATAACAAATGGCTTCTGGTTTCTTTTTGCGAAAGAGTAAGCTGACATTTAGTGTGTGTTCGTCTACCATGCAGCTCAACTGCGTATTCGCAACCTGCATCGACCCTCCATTAGTAAGGTGACAAGAATGCGGGTAAAGGTTCAATAAACTTGATCCAATATGTGCATTCATAATCAGTTTATACCATGGATCGAGGTAGGACCGGGTAAATCCGCCACGGTAAATGTATTTACTTCTCTGATAGACAAAAGTAAAGGAAGTAACTAGATCTACCTTTCTACTCTCACGTGAAACTAAGCTGAACCGGATAGTGGAGCTAGATGTAAACATAGGATCAAGTTTCAATTTCCGGAATTAGGGGAAGTAGGACACCTCCCGTATGAGCCTCATCACGATCCACTCTTGGCTGTGGCCTCACAATAGTGAAGATCGAGTGTGGTGACTTAGCGCTGAAAGCAGACGTTCAGTTTATTTCAGAGAGACAGTCCGTACGCGGACTGCACAGATTTCATGCTTTGCTGCATACGACTAAAATGACCGTCGGTGGTGAGATTCAAAACTCTGATGACCGAGTTGCCCAGCAAGCGACCTCGATCAACCTCGTAATTAATTGACCATATATAGTCCACACTACAGAGAGGTGAGAAGGAATCGATGAAAAATAAAAATTATTTCGACTAGTCGACTAGACAGAGTTAGCGTTCATTTTGCCACCTTTTGATCAGAAAATGAGCTGGCTCAATCTCTCAGTGAAAAAGAATTACTTAAACAAACACCAAACTTTCACTTCAGATGAATCACGATTCTTGTGAAAACACGCGATTTTCTCTGAATTTCAATTGAAGGGCTTTGAATGACAAGAATACTTATGCGCGATCCGTGAGAGGTAGATAGTTTCACAAGGACTGGGTCGCAAAAAGGTTCCATTAGATCACACCAGATTGTACCGGAAGCCAGGTATTTGGGAGGAGTTAGGAAATCGGCGGATAATGAGAGGAGGAGCATTTCATCTGAATGCAAATTCTGCAGTGCAACAGATAAATCTGTATTGTAAAGAGATAAGTGATTCGTCCTAAGCTAGCCTCTGATAGTACCATACTCACTGATAACTACTACTACCATTTATGGAAAGTACTGAAAATTCTTCCAGGACATGCTTTTCTTACGCTTAGGGAACAGTCATTGGATAAGATGACGAAATGTCAGTAGGATAACAAACATTTGGACGAACTAGACCCTATGACCTCAATAAATATGACAATTTGAGCAAAATATGGGCCAAAATGTACCTATAAGATCAAATGACTAGTCGCTCGAAATATTGTCGTGCAGAAGCAACGTGTAATGTACATAAAGCCGCCTTGGTCATCCGTTTTTAATACCTTATTGTAACTAACATCACCGTACAACCGACAAGGCAATGATATATAACCAGCTTACTGCACGCTGTCCTTGTCGTATCATAACCCTTTCGTCATTAGAGAATCCTAAGCAAGAAGGATGTGTATCGGAAATCAGACATCTTCTGAGGTTAACAACTAGCAATTCTAAACAGAAAAACATCTGATCATTTGAATATAAAATAGATCAAATTCAAGAAGATCGACAAGTGAGAAAGGCCTTTGGAAGACTTGGTAAATACTTTTAAAAACTGAAAATAGCCGAGAATGTGCCCAAGTGTTGATGTTGTAACCCGTAGGGAAGACAATGTTAGACGAATAATATTATCGGATTGTCAGATTCCCCACGGGGCTGGGGCTCAGTCGAGCATTTATCCTCGTTTTATTGTGAAAAACACGATTTTGGCTTCCGATGGGCAAAATCCGACGGTGGTCTCTTCCATTGCCATTTTTTTGCGCAGTGAGTGACTGAACTGTTTGCTTTTCAGTGTGCATCCTAAATAAGAACTTCTGGCCAGTGGCCGAGCCCTTTATGGACCTGAATCTATGGAAACAAACAACAGACTTAGGGGCTTGTAATATTAGTGTACCGTTTATGATATAACGCAAATGTGAAAGGTTTGATCGCAACACACGTCCCAGAAAGAGCAGACTAACAATTGGCTCATACCCATCTCCCGTTGAATTGGTCTGACAATATTATGTCCGGGATAGACCTGACCACCGCATAACTGTTGCAGACATTTTTTCCTGGGATACAAACCGACTGAAAGTACAAAGAAGAACGGTTATCTAGCGAATGTGCTACTTTAAAATGCAGTGCTCACAAACTGGAACCAGAGATGAACATTCCTACCGCGTCTCCACGGTACGTACTTTCCGTATCAACACGGACCCCAAAGATACGAAATTCCGTGAGAGATAAATTGCTTTGTAAATGTATTGGTCCGGTTGGTCAGAAGTGTAGCCATTACCTATTTTACAGCTAAAGAACATTTCTGAAACTTTTAAACAATATGATTTTGCTAGTTTGATCATTATGTTTTCCTTCATTATCCCAAGCGAGACTGCAACATGGCCATAAATTGAGTTAAATATATATGAACATTCAGTTCATAATCATGTTGTATCAGAAAATGTGTAAACAAATGTTCTGACAGCTATATAGTTGTATGTTTCTTCTAAAACGACAAGCGGGCTTCATGGATACAACCTCCCACGTGTAACACACTTATTTCGAGAACTGCGGTTAAAACTAGAGTATCGTGGAAACGGTGCTTCAGCATAGAAACACTGGCATGTCGAATGCTTGCCTCATCAGTGTAAATGTGCATTGAGGACCGTCCCTCTTTCGGCACAACTCGAATATTTCTGCGGCGAATTTTTCTTTTCATATCTTTTCGGTTGGAATCATTTCCTATTCGATGTCGATTCCCAAAGTGGTGTGTACGCACACCGGATTAGAGTGAGATTGGCTTTCGCGAAAACTCATTTCCGTCTGTTGGCTCTCCCACCAGGATTGGCCATTGCTCGTGCGCCACTTCAGAGGCGTCATAGAAGAAATAAATGTTCGAGCCAGGGTTTAGTATGAATTCTGAAGAAGTAATCCATTGGTTAACAGAGAAAGATTCATTTTAGCAACTGCACCAACAATTCACTTAACGACAGCGATTCCTCCCTTTGTCATTTCCACACCTCAATCCATATTGCTTTTAAACATATAATGCAGAACCACTCTGTGCAATACTGTAACCGACGCCACAAGATCAAAGTAGAAGATACGCAAAAAAGTGCGCTCCTTCTGATGAATTTGCTGGTCATTTTGTAAACCCGAAAACAACAAGTAGCGCACGATTATTATATTCATTATGAAAACGCAGATGTATTTCACTTTAAGTCTCTTTTGGTTTGTGTGATAATTGTATGAAGTTGATGCTGGTACTCTGCTATTTCGTCAAACGGATGTTTTTGGCTCATGGTCAATTTTAACTGTCCAAAAAACGTAATGCCGGTAAGCTCATTAGTGACACTGATGTACCCGTCACTCTGCAACGTGCGGGTCGAAGCCGACAGTATTGCCGTGTGGAATACAAGCTTAGCCCAGCTTGGTAACTATATCGCTCCCGATAAAAGTATTGACATTTGATATATTTTGGGCTACTTGTGGAGTCTTCTTTAGTCCACCACGAAGACCATAATACTTCATGGTTCCATTCCACAAACTCCTGAGTGAAACACCAAGACGATGTTGACCACAAAGGCGACCTTCCATTAGCGTAAAACAATGAAAATGTGGGGCTTAAATCCTTGTACCCAATCACTACACAAAACGCATTAGTCCGATCGGTGCTGTCGAACTGGCTTCCTTGTGGGCTAATTGACGCTAGTGTTAAGGCCAGAGGACCGCGTGACCAGATGCAACTTTTATCTCATCGCCCCTTGCCAAGGATCAGATACCCTATCGCTCGTGACTTTGTTGTTCCAAACTTTGAGCTTGATATGGTACAGACATTGACTGCTTATGAGATTCAGCTGTGTTCAAAAGTCAGCTCATAACGTCCCATAAGACGCGCCACATAGTTTGTCTGTTTCTTTTATCTGCTCGTAAATTGCGTCTCGAGCGCTCACATTCCTTGCCATCTTTTAAAGGTGTCACTGGTTTTATGTACATATTCTCTTCCTTTGGTTGGTCTATGTCAAATGAATCTAATTAGTAAAATCCCTTTGACTCTTCTTCATGCTGAGGAATCCTACTTAAATGATTCTTTAAATGGTTCCCGTTAAACATAAAATGCTGTATATATTTAGTGATTCACACTCTCGTTGTTTGGAAGTATTTCTCAATACCAGCTAGACCAGATATTTACGTATACCGGCTACTCTTCAGACCATCAGTAAAAACATGTTCCATGTGTAATAGTTACCGAAAATGAAAATCATTTCTCATTCAATAAAATCCAATGAGGTGCTAAAATCCTTAGGTTTCTGTCATGTGTGAATTCAAAACACTCCTCCACATGTTAATGGAGTTATTGTATATATCTTTTGGACGTTGGATATTGCAACTGCCTGTTGAACCGCCCATGAATTAGACGGTCTGAAACGGAACTGCTAACTGTTTCTCAATGCAGAGTTGCAGTGGAGTTTATTAGAATACTGGAGATTAATTAGATTATTGCGTTCGCGACAAGGTTCCTAAAAACAAATCTACGGAGTTCGGGGTTTGAAGGAGTTTTCCCCTTTAAAGAAATGTATTGGAATACTTTCAAGATATAAAGATAAATCAGATAGCAAAGGAATTCGTCACAATTCTTGATTTAGGTACCAAATCTGTACCTAATAATTCCTAGCATTCAGGTTCCTTAATGTATTTCTGACTGTGCCAAATCTGGTCAGGAAGGAAATGTTTCACAATAATCGAACAATGCAAGTTATATGGTCCAAAAGGTTGTGAAACGGAAAAATCACACCGTCGTACGGTTTTTGTGCAAAAAGCAGCTCGAACTCAACTCCGGTAATTTGAATGAGAATTTTATGGAAGCATTGTGGTTCCTAGTTGGAGATTCCTAACTTTATTTCCAGGTGTTGCATGCCGTCAGCAGAATCAAGACACCCACCAGTGATATGGCCATATTATGTCACACTAACCAACTCGAAGGACTACTTTCAAAGTAAGCATGTCATTTGCTGGAGACACATGCCATTTTGTATGTTCTGACTTCCATACGGAAGAAACACGAAGTTCGTGAGTTGTTCTGAAAATTCTCAGTCATCCACATATGACAGTACTTTTGCATCAGTGTCTCACATCTTCTCATGCACGTCCACTTAAGGATTGAAATATTCAAATTAGTGATCAAGGGGTGAATCTCCTTCTTAGCGTTGAGTTCTTCTGGTTTATCCGACTATGTTGAGAAACGTTCATCCGAAATTTGTAACTATTCAATGTTTTCATAGGGATCACTGAACACCTCCGTTATTCCGTATGAGCAGCCTGGCTTCGCGAAACGGCAAGAAGAAGCCAATAAGTTATGGGAAGCAGTCTTAGCTCACCTTCAGGGGTGAAATTTGCATAGTCATGTCTTACACGGCTGAAAAGGTGCAATCGGTGGTCCTTGAAGAAACACCCATCATTTCATATATTGTTGCCTCGATCCTGTAGACGAATAGTGTGGAGCGTGACACAATCAGATTCCACTGATGACGTATTTAACATTACCTGACCTAATTACATAGCGGGAACGAGTGAATGTGGTCCTTGTAGTCGATTATGAAATATGATGCATGAACGGCAGAACAAAACGGGTTAAAATGCCTATGTGACCAGTGAACGCATAAATGGTTCCAAGAAAAGCCGGCGGAGAAATAAGATCAATTCCGTTCTCATACGATTTTCTTCCATTACGTTTCCTTGTTAGGTACATCAAACAGTTCGGTCTGACTTTGATTCATCAATCAGTATTCTTCTGCCAGGACTGGTACAGTTTCAAATATATGATAATCTAGAAACTACTTTGATGAAGATACGTCTAGGATGAAAATAATACGATACCACACACGGCATTTGGTGGCGAGTAGCTAATATTTGATTTCCTTTACTGCGGGTAGTAAAACTGTACTGGATGTAAAATAATCGGATAGCTTCACTGTGTTCGAGGACTGAATACCTCTTGACGCCCGAATACGTATGAACTTTCGCGTCAACAAAACAGACCACATCTTGATATTCTGGAAAGTGAATTCTGACACATTTATGTGTGCTATCGGGAACAGACAAGAACTAGATGCGTGGGCTTGTATTGGTTGATCTCTTCCTAATAGGAAATCTACTTTGACGATCAAATAAGGCCAGCCGCAAAGGTCTGTGGGATGAGTCGAGCCGACTGTTCAAAATGCAGTAGATGATAGGAGACAACGGAATCACGCACGACAGTACGTCGGATTGACAGCATTGATCAGTATGTTGAGAAGGAAAATCGGTCAAAATAGTGGTTGGCCGCCCCAATGAAAGAACCTACGTGAAAGTCTTCAATGAAGAGCATGAAAATTTGATCTGTGCAGTTACTGGTTATGGTCAGCCAGAATACCATGTTTCCATGATGTGCAAAAAAACGATGATTATCTAGAACCACCAAAGCTTTCTTTCCCGAACAGTTGTGTACACGCAAAATATTGGACATTTAATTTAGCCGCGAATGGGGCACTGTGGTCCACCAGGTTGAAACATGAATAATACCGAAAACATTTGTTAGGAGAAGTCGGCGGATATGGTCTGGATCGCGGTAAGTGGTCTCAATGTTTGCTTGGAATACTGCGTTGTCTCGTTATCGTTCCCTTTTCACGTACGGCATATCACAACTAACATAAACAAATACAGAATGTAAAGCACCAGTTTTAGTAAGAATGGCGAACAAAGCGATTTACAACTCTATCCTACCATATATATATATATATATATATATATATATATATAATGTGTTGTCTTTGTTGCAGCAAGTACGGGAAACGGGGTCCTGAGAGTTCAAATCCAAGCGTGAATTACAGGACTGAATTCATCCATAGTTTTGAAAAGTGGCGAACAACGAAAATGTGGATCGAAATCAGGACAGCCGAGGGGAGGGGGCAAGAGTTATAAATGGAGAACTTCCTAGAGATGATTATCACTGGCTAATCTTGATTGAGTGGCAGTCTTCAACTAACATGACAAGGGAGTTACCATTGTTGAGTGATTCAGTCTGCTACTTCAGCCCAAATAAAAATTCGTTTTTGCTCAGAAAACACATTGACCTGAAACTGTATTCTGAAAAACTGCTTTAATTTCCCCATTCTCTCTTTTCAAGGGAGCTTTCAATAAAAATTGGGGCTAGTTTTGAAAGCATTGGGAAAAAGGAATACATCCTTTCCTAGACACGAACGTTTTATTAAATTGTTCTAATTCTATCAGGCTGTCTCGCAAGAAAGGACGAGCTAGCTTCATGAATATAATGCATTGCGCTGATCACGAGCGATGGTCAGAGGCGAGATCGACTTTGTACCTGCAGCGACAAAACATACGAATAGTCTTTCGAATAATGTCCACAGTGGAGTCCTCAGCGTCAATCGGCAGATAGCCTAGTGCTACCTGTCGGGCAGCCGGAGTAGGAGACTGTTGGAGCGCCTTATGCGCCACCAATCCGGGACACCCAACATATCCACTGTGGGAGGTCGCCGTCGGCTACTTTGAAGCAGTTTTTTTATTAAATAGAAGTGAACATGACCCAGGGTTCCATGAGACTCGGATAGTTTAACAGATTCTCCCATTGGCGGTTTGATTAGGCGGTAGATTCCGTCCATTCATTATTGAGGACCGGCTTTCGCATTTTCACCACCGTCTTGCGAAGGTTCCTAGGCCTCGGCTACCGTCAACCCATTATGGGCCCGCCTGTCGAGCGGTCAACCGGGGTGAGGCCACTGAAGCAAGCTTCACCATTTTAGAGCCACAGGTGACCTTTGGATAACGGATGAAGACGAAAGAAGCAGAAGATGTCTGAACGATCAGAACAGATTACTAACTCGTTTGACTAATCGGGAGTAGTTTGAATATGAAAAAATATATTACGACGTCAAAACGCGGGCGATTTTTGCATTTTCTGATGGATTTTTGTTGGCTTGAGATAAGAGAATTTGAACTGATGAAAAGAGAATTGTATTTATTATGTGAATGAAATGATGAATTTATTGTGTAGCACAGGAAAATTGAAGAAACCCCTGGGGTTACACTTTTTGAGATACAGAGAAGACAACTCAAAACTATAAACATGAATGATTTGAAATGTTGCGCGATGATCAGCTAATCAAACCGAAGTCTCGACAATGATTTTATTTGTCAAAACAGTTTACCTTTTTGAGAATACAAATCAATAGATAGAAGATAAGTTGGCGAAAGCAGTGAGCGTATATCTTCTAAAAGGTAGACTTCAGCAACAGCAAACATGAACGTACGTATAAAAATATACATGTACTGGTAGAAAGTAGTATGTAAATGAGTACACAAGATTTCCTCAGAAGCACACGACCGGTTTTGCAGTTTTTATCTTTCTTCGGAGGATCCTTCCACATGCAAGGCGATTCAAATCAGATCCTAGCAACAATATATATATATATATATCAATGTACAGTGTTATTGGAGATCAGAACGTCAACCATTCAGAACTTTCAAGCAACATTAAACAGTTCACACAGCTGCTGAAAGCCAGTTGCAAAAACATCGTACAAACCCCGAATTTCAACAGCTTTGAGTACATGTTCATCCTAAATGATGAAGCGAATGAGAAATGAGATTCAGCGCTGACAAATCCAGAGAGACGTTTCTTGAAATGAAATAAAATAAAGTGAAATCAATGCTTTAAGCACCCCGATGGGTAGAGATTCAGCCTTTGCACGATGATATTACATACTTTGAAAGGGGATATATTAGTAAAATCAAAGAAGCGTGGTCTTTAACTCAGAAATAATTTGATCAGGTTTGGTACCGATTCGCTCAAGATAGGGGATGTTACGAACTTCTAGTAGTCATTGAGATGCAAGTGAAACAATCCGAAAAATGCCAATCAAACAATTGTGGATTTCAATACGGTTCTCTATAAAACACCCATGAATAGGAAACAGAAACTGTACAGACCTCAGTGGTAATCACTCCATGAACTGTATTGACCAAATGCAAGCAAACTCGGGATCGCCTGAGGTTCAGGCGGCCGAGTCATCGAAATGTGTGTGAAAAATGTGGGTCATATGTCATGGAACGAAATGAATGTACGAACCAGTCAGTAGTCCTGTAAGGTCAATATACAACGTGTGGTTCAGTGAACGAGCAGGTGTGGAGCAATTCTTTGGCTCGGAATAAATTGTGACTAAGAGTGAGCGGCTCAGATCAGTCCCCAGTTAGAGCCTCGGGTTCGGTTGTTTTGTCAATTACAGGTGATAATAAAACTTTCAGTGTTTAGGATGAGAGAAGAAATATTTGCAGAAGAAGTACTCAGAAAAATTAGACAAGTTCGCCTAGGAGTGAATGAGTGGCGTCGGCTAACATTTATCCGGACAGTTTATTGCAGTCATAATATTCTTGTGCTACCAAATACTGTGGAAAAAACACGCTGAGTCTGCCGTTAAATTTAAGAGTAGTTGTGAGTTACTCGCAGATTAGTTCGAAGTCATTTGCAGGCGGACCTGGAGAAATTACACACGGTCCCTTTTGACAAAGAGGCGGGATACAGGCATACACAAAACTTTGAAATGAAAAAAAATATGTAGAAATTTTGAAGCGCAACACATGAGATTCCAGCTCCCTAACTTTGAAGAAAGGGGTCAGACTAAAACAGAATTCGAGTTAGATTCACGTCGAGCTAGTCTACCACAGTAGCTCGGAGAATGTCATTCCAGTTAATGCACACAGTTGGAGTAGATTCTATAACATTTCTACCCATTCACTTTGGGAAAGATGAAAACAAACAGGCATTTTTGAAAGGTCGACAGTCAGGTTGCGGTTTGAAGAAAAATCAGCTTCGGTCAGAAGACTTGTTTTACAATAGAAAGAGCAGAATCATGGGGTAAATTAAGCCAAATACAACATTGCCAGGATATCTATGGACCAGTGAGCCGTCAAAATAAGGTATGGTACACTGGGATTTAAACAAGAGAAGCGGTGATAAAATGGCAACTTTTCGGAACATCGTAGTGTGAAGTTGCGAGGGTAGAAGGCCTTCCTCGGTATTTTGTAAGTTGTTGATGTTTGTCAGAGTTGTCACATGATATCACCCTGTAAAAAGTCTGAAAGCCACTCGTAGAGAGAACACGGAGTAATTTCCTCCTTTCGACACAACTAAATGCTTCATTGTAATCTAGAACTTAAGTTCAGACAGCTATGTCTAGAGATGACAGAATATAATGGAACCAGTAGGTGAAGTTTTTACCAGTGGAATATAAACGCAGATCGACAAAATGGTGGGGTATAAATGAGTTGAGTTGTGATGTCGTCCTTGGCAACATAAGTTTGTCGGATATCTTCAGAACAACGGATGCGTATGCAATGCGCCAGAACCTGGGAGTACCTTTCTTCGGTTGACTTAAAAACCCAGAATAAACCGCGGACAAGCTGGAAATGAGTACTTCCGATGAAACCGCAGGTACACCATCGGAACCACCAGATTTCGTTGGGTTTATCTAGATCAACTCTTTCTAAGTGCTCATATAGTCCAAAGAAAATGGGTAATCGTTCAGTGGAAATGCATCTTCCACACCTTCGTTGGAAAGTGGACCAATGACTCCAACCGAATGCTGATTAACCAATTCTTTATCGGCTTTTGTGATGCGATTGTAAGACGAAATCTCGCATATTTACTTTATTATGACCTACTTTTCTCTATACCTTTCTTGCGTAGTATTGGTTGAGTCTACCTAATTTTGTTCTTATCTGTATCGGAAAGATTTCACGGAAATGCAGTCCTCGTCCTCGTATGCCCATTTATTCCCTCAGCATAGCTTTTTGGAACTGGTGGAGGAAAGCTGATCGTTTCGAATACAAACAGTCTATTTTGTAAACTATTCATTGTAACTAGGCCGAATAAAGTTAATCAGGTGCTCGTTGTGAGTCGATAGATATTGGTGCGACTGTGATAATTTGTCGGAGTGAAGCGAGAGAACCAAAGTTAGATTTTCGTCTCCTATGTTTACGATCACGGCTCCGTGTAAGCAACCTTTGATTTGCTTGATAGTGATCTATCAGTAACCTTACCAATTCCATAAACCAGAGTACAAGTAGGCGAACAGTTTTTACGCGGAATGGGATTTTCTATTCATAAAAATGGATCTGATTCCGACTCTGATCTAGTAGACTAGCTCACAATGTTTATTAAGTCCAAGTCGGTTGAAACGCTGTAATATAGGAGCTTGCACATGCAGCCCTGTTGTTTATTGGGTTGTCAGTGACCTAGACATAAATAACTAACAAAGTGTCTGTTCGAATTCAATTGTGGACACCCTGATATAGGACAATGATTCACTTTCCTGACGCCTCAAATTAGATCCCGGTGATGATGTGCCAGCTGCTGTCTATATGTACAGATGAGTGGACAGAAGAGTACTTGATGAGCAGGTACAATCCGGGAACCGTTTGATGGAATTATTTTGATAACAATGATTCACCTTGACGTCTTCTTTGCAAATCATTCTAAGCAGTTTGTGTTATCAATAAAAGACATGTGTCGATAAGTCTTGAGTTACCTAACATCAAACATCGAAAATGTGAATCAGAATATTGGAGTGAAGAATCTCAAACCTGCGGGTTGCAGGTAGGCATTCGCTGCACACCTCCGGAATAAATGACTGTTACCGCCATTTTGTACGAACTTGTGTTCTCTTTACAGCAAACTTCCGGACCTGACTTATTAGCTTATTACTCTTGCCTTACAAGATAAGGAAGTGTTATGCTTGCAGGACAGTGGGATGAACGCTGGCATGGGTGATTCTACAGTTGAAAGGGAGAACTGTTCAGGCTTCCTTCAGGATAAGCCGAATTCCTGGAAAAATGGAGGAGGTACGGGATTCGACATTTACCAGTTCCAAGTGGTGTAACAAATTCAGTGTCGTTGTTTCTTACTCCTCTAACAGAATTGATTGTTTATCTGTCTCAAGTCTTCGTGCTTTTTTCCGTTTTGGTCAAAACATTATCGCAAATGTCCACATGGTGATACAAAAGTCACAAGGCTTAGTTAACTGCTGCTCTGATCCAGTCCTCTCCCTCCTTGTCTCGTTGATAAATGAGGATTGTGGGAGACTTCATTCGTAAATCTACCTGTCTAATCTCATTTCGTAACGAAAATTGTTTTTCCAATCTCCGACCCCGTGTGGCTAACAGTTGTGTTGTGTTCTTACTAATCGAACAAAAACTTTTTCCGTCGGATTTAGTACGGTTGGCTATAGTTTATTACTTTTTCGTCCAACAATATACTCCTAACATGGTCTTTTATTCTACACACAGACTTAGCAGATCCGACTCCCTCGCCGGAACTCATAAGAAGACCTTTCTACTGTTCAACCGTTCTTTGTTCCTGGTCAACTCCTGACAAATTTGCGGGTTACGCAATTCCCTTTCGGTACATTTTACTACCATAATTATAATTCATATCATTAAATAAAGCTTTCCCAGGGATACGATTTGCTCCCATCTGGGAAGAGTTTTCTCACGTCTCCAAAACAGCAAGTCAGGAAGAAACAGTAAGCCTACGAAAAGCGCAACCCACCTGGGGTCAGTAATTTATCAAGGCTGATCGAAAAAGAAATCAAACTTCTGAACTTCATATGCTGTCAACAGTTTCTGCACTCCAAGAACAATAAAGAAAGATGGTCAGGAGAGAAAACTCCCATCTGATGACGTAAAGGTTAACCAGATATTGTCTTAATTCGTTTGTTATTTGATTTGTCCACTCCTGGTTTTGCAAAGGGCCAACCATTCCTAAATTGAAATATTCCCCAATGGCGAAGTTTTAAAGTTTCCCTGATCAACCAAGTGGACAAAAACTTCTGGACCGGACGAGTTACCGTCGACAGTACCCAAACACTAGGCCGGAACCCTCTGAGCTTATCACAACTGTAATCAATGATTCATTATATTCGTTTCTATTTGTGACCGTTAGCGCCTTGTTACAATCAATCCCATACTAAAAAGGCCGGGTAACCAAGCGCGAACAAAGAATTTCCACTCAGTTGCACTTTCGGCATCGGCATTGAAGCTTCTTGAAAGTGCGGTACTCCAGAGCCCTGAAAACACAATTAGAAGTCACACTGACGAATATCAATCCGTGCATCAACCCTGGAGTGTCACTGTGGATGCAAAAGCGTGTACAGTGCATTACACTGTGAAACACCTCAACGAGTCGTGCAAATCAGTCAGATCTGGCTGGCTCGAATACACATCAACGTTTGACAGTATACAACGATCCTTGTTTCACAAGAAATGGAATCCATTATTTCCCGAAACATTGATTTGACTGAATGACAAACTACTTCTTGGGTAGAAGCCAGTGTACCAAAACGGGGAGAGACGTTTCCAAACAACTCCTCAGCAGTGCAGGTGTTTTCAAAGGACCAGTTCTTTCTCTATGAATATACTCTATTTAGATTAGCAAAATAAATGCAAGCCACTCAACGGGTCTAGCCAATTAGGGCGATAAGGCTGTTTAGGTTCGGTCTTTCTCTCAGCAGTCCAATTAAGATGAGTTTCATGAAAAGGTATTATATATATCCGGAAAGATTTTGGATGGTCTCCCGGTGAACAATGTCAAATAATGGGTGCATTTTTTCCACTTTGGTATCGCTTCTTTACAGTAGACAGCACCAGTGGTAACTTTACTCCTCTTGCACGGATGAGCCATGCGAAAAACCTCTATGTGACTTTACAAAAGAGCTTACATTGCTCTTCACATATAGAAATAACTGTTAGGAATTAATCGTCCTTTCAAAATAATCAGCGTCGATAGTTCAGAGCTCCACAAACTGTCATTTCTTCCTTTTTCCTCCAGTGTACATTTCCCATTAACCTATAATGTTCTCGTGTATTGTTTCCTTGTCGACAAAAGAGGACTACATCACACGTTTTTTGAGGTTTTCCAATCGACAATCTTGTTTCTGATATAACCTTAGGCGACCTCATGTGAGACTTATGTGGCAAGCACATAGGAGCGTCTACTTCATTTGCCGAGTTGATCATTGAGGACTGTTCACTATCTCTGCATCGCGATCTTTCCCTGAGTTAATCACACCCGCTAACCAAATCTGTGTTTCGATTGCCTCTTTCCAAAATTAAGCCGTACAGAACATCTCTAATACCCTTCTTTGCTCTTGTTTTATCAAAAATGAATGAAGTTTCACCGTGAACTGCTTGCCCGTTTTGATGCGCATAATTTCTCTTTTTTCCGTACAGCTCACAGTCACAATAAAAACGTGCCCAATCTGCTATGATTTTATTTAAATATATATATATATATATATATATATATATATATATATATATATGTTTTTTTCCTCCAGGAAAACCATTTTTTTGTTTTAAGAGATATGTTCTTTGCATTTATCATTTATTTTCTCGATTATCAAATAATGGGATAAATGACATGATTTTTAAAGCTAACTTCAATGCAACAGGTCTGGTCTATTAATATGTTTATTGTGCAATATTTTGGTTTTTTTAGGTTTGTACTTCCGAAGTCGTCTCTTCTATTTCTCGGAATGTTGATAACATGGCTTGCTTCATTTTGAACATGTAATCTGAAACCCAAAGATATGGCAACGCACATAAAACGCATCTAGTTGCATTCAAAATAAGCACAATTCTACTTACAAATTTTGAATTCCTTTATTTTACGGCGACAAATATCCCTCAGAAGAAGCATATGTCGCCGAAGTTCTTTTATAAACGAACACATTTGTTCTTTTTAAGACCAGCTACTCTAAATAAAACGCCCCATGCTACGAGCAAATAGGACTTTTTTGTTTAATCTTTAAAATCGGCCTAAGTCGGTAATAAAAAAGCTATAAAAAGAAAGATTAGGCACGCGGAAGCCGTTTTTTTTGCTTACGAATGCAGGTAACAGTATTGTCTGAATGAAAATCAGTTTTTATTTGAGCCTAACCCACGAATCGATAAACGTATCATCCGTAATTCTGTTGTTTTCTTTGGTACAAACAACCTTATTGCCCGGGTTATCCGGCGTTAGTCATCTTTGGATGGTTTTCCACTCGCAACATCTGACCCGCCGTGGTCAGAGTGTCATCATGGAGAACTTTCGACCTGTTTTTTATGGTTTCTATTCCCGAGGTTGTTGCCGGTTACTTTCGAAAACTTCCGCCTCTAATTGCCCACGAAATCTCTTCTAGGAGAACATGATAAAAGGAAGTAAATAGAAAGATAACGATGAATAGTTCAGATAGATAAACTTGGATAGACGATGGACATGCGAGAATGTGATTGTTTGGATTCCTTCAGATTAGTAAAGAGATATTCAAATAGATTTGCGGCGCCGTTTTCGAAAGTTATATCGGGCTCCCATGGTTCGACGAGCAATGACCTTAGAATCACTATCGTCAGCTAGTCGTGATCATCTTTGTTGATTTTCCCAATCAAGCCGTTCGGGAGTTATTTTTAGATTACCAAGAAGTTCAACATTGACTTGGACTCACTATATATTGGTAAAATCAGTCCTGTACGTTGCCCGTGGATTGAAATTCTTGCGGCTCTGTTTCTCGTATCCGCTGCAACAAAGATAAGGCATCATATATATATATATATATATATAGATATATATATATATATATATATGTATATACATATATATATATATATATATATATATATATATATATATTTCGGGCCAACTGAATCATGGATATTAGAAAAACAATCGAAGGAAAGGAAAAGGAAATAAAAGTTGGAAAGCACTTTGATTGCCAGTTTCATCAGATATGGTATTTTTTGCTTCCCGTGGTTGTTATCGTAAGTTGTGGGTTGCTATACATGAAGAGGCAAGGCTAGGGAGACAGCACAGCATTCCAAGCAGCATCAGGACCAATGAACCCGATTTCGGGCTATATCGGACAGCGTCTTTGACTGAGAGATTTCCGTGTTGTTCATGCTTCAACCTAGTGAACGACAGTGCCCCACTGCTGCTAAACTGAAAGTCAATTTTCTAAATTCATTATGCAGGTCATCTGTCGTCCACCAAACGGTCACGGTCAAACCTATCCAGGAAGCCCGATTAGAGCGCCATAAGACAGTTGCTGCAAAAGCTTTTGCAGGACCTGGTCCACCCAAATTAGCCTAGGAAGAGGAACGATTATTCTGAGTAATGCACAATCCACTCTATATTTTCTTCGCACTTCGTAAAACGCGGCCAGCCGGCGCAGACCCTATTCCCTAACTGCGCAGGATTCTCATCCATAAACAGTTACCAAGCAAACTGTGGTGTTTCTTGTTATACATTTCCGAGGAAGCCTGATGTAGTGGCCACGTCACAGTGACATAAACTATCAAAACCCGAACGCGTTTCAGAGATTCGTAGTAAGATCCTATTCCCGATACTCCCACCAGTAGAAATGGATCTTACAAGATACTCGAAGCTGTTGACTGTTTCTAAATAGGTCTGAAGTGAAAGATTACGAAAGAATCTCTTTTTCATTTTGGTAGAAGCAGTTACCTTTTGGATGGGGCAAAGTGAATGCCGTACCCACTAACTTTCGCGGCTGTGTTTTAAAGCGCTTTAGACGACTTAATTTTCGTCTCAATACAAAGCGAGGTGGTGGAAAATTTCTGAGTCAACAACTCTGGTGTGCGAAAGAAGTGCCACAACACGGTTCACAAAACCATTGGAGGCCTTTATATGTGACCAAGGGGAAGATAGATGGAAAAATATTCTCTTCATCGAAATCTTTCAGGGACAGCAAAATAGATGGACAGTTTCTTTTAGACTTTAACTATACTTCGGGTCTTTTGATAAGGAGCACACAGAGTGAGATCATATTTCCGGGGCATACCTTTCCTTCACATGCAGTTCCATAGATTGAACATGAGTACAGTGGTTGCTTTTTGATAAAAGTGACCAAGTTCAACCAGGAGGTGAATGGTTGTTAGCTCGCTCAACAGAACCAGACCGCTGCCTTTAGAAAGCATCTTGTAGTGCCTGAGAAATTGCAATTCCTTTTGAACTCCTACGGCTGTCGGAGGAATAGAATGGAATATGATAGGTTCAACCGTGTGTGTATGTTTTTAGATGTAATAGAAGCATCTGGTAGCCAGCTTAATCAGAAGTGAAAGTATTTTTGCCGGCATCCTAGTGTATGCGATATGTTGGAGATTGATTTTCTACCGTTCTGTCGAGCTGTTCTTACGGTGGTTTCCCGCTTTCTGGTGACGCAAATGGGTTGAAACTGTTTCCTGAAGTTGCCACAAGCAGAAGGGGCTTCCACTTTAAGAGCATGTTCTGACCACCGTGTCGCAAACTGTACTCTAAAGGCAAACAAAGTTCAAGGCAAGCTTCTTCATGCCCCACAAAAGCGGAGATGTCGGCTGCTAGCAAGAAACAACCAGAAGTTAGCAGAAATCCAAATCCTCTGGGAGTAACAGACCGCGTCGCATCTGGCACTAGCATTCAGCAAGGTGATGGTTATCGTTTGCCAGCAAAAAAATGTATTTCCTTCAAGTCAAATGGTTAGAAACTTAGTTATTGTTTATCTAATTGCCGGGGATCACATTCCTCAGACTTCGTAGTACAACTGAAACAGAGATTCGAGAAAGTTCTACTTCAATAATGAACTGTTGATTTCTTCGTGTGACGGTTATTATATAAGTGGGTGTTTGGATATATTTAGCTTTTCCTCATTCTTCAACAAAGTTCCACAAGGGAAACCAGAACACCAACAACAAATGCGATAAAAGCTTCACTTGACTATTTTATCCCGTGCAGTTTGGTTTTTCAGTAATTTGCATCACCTGCTCTGATATTTCAATCTCTCCCCTTGGCATACTGAGGTTGTACAGTGCACGTGTACTCACGGCACTATTATCCAATTAAATGCGTAAAATATATTTTTGGTCGCTTAGGAGTCAGACAGCATCCCAAGTTTGCATTGGCTTACTTCCTTGATAAAATTTGCACAATATAGTTTCACGTGTGTCATTTATTATCACTTTTGGGTTCGCAGTGGAAAACCTGGTTCATCTTTTATCAGTGATTTACCTATCACATAATCACTCAGTCAATAATTCACGATTCTCGGAGGTGCTGACTACCACAACAATAATTCTGATCTTCATTTATGAGTCAGCATTACCGATCAAACGCCTAATTTGTTATGCTCCCTGAACCAAATTTAGTATTTTCCTCAAATGAATGCTCATAACAACTAAAGCCACGCACTCATTTTACCGAATATGGTTTGTAGAGAATAACTAAAGATAAGATATCTTTGGTGAACCCCGCTTACTTCTACTGAGTCTGAAAAGTCACTTGCCTGGAATTATTGCCGATTTCAGCAATCGCAAAATATATCCATTAGCTTGTATAGCTTCAATTAACGGTTTTCCTGAAATGACATGGAAAGCAAATGAATGTAGTTTAGGTCATTTCCCGAAGGTTGAAAAAATTCCTTATGATAGCTGATAATACCTCTTTGTGATTCATTTTAAAGGCGATTGTTCTCGGTAGCATGTATTGTTCTATCCTGCTATATATATAAATATATGTATATATATATATACAAACTTGAAGAAGCATATACGAAATCTTTATTGGTTTCCAGGCTTCCTTTTATGGCAGTCACAGATCTGCACCTCCCAAATGACCGAGTTAGTAGACTCATTATGAAAAGTTTATGCCTCAGAATTTCCAAAAATATATTGGCTGCTAATAATGATTCACTTCAAATCCCCAACTATTTACTCACCCAGCTTATCTTCTAGACAAAATAACGAAAAACAGAAATGTTTTTGTCGAGAGACCGTCGGCAAAGACAAACAATGGCGCTTCGTGAGGAAGCTTAACGGGTCATTTTAAATTACTCAATACAGAAACGGGGAATCGGTTGAAATGTCATTTTTCATATGAACTCTCGATCGCTAATAGGATTTACGCATGAAAAAAGTAAATGAATACGCAAAACTTTATTTCACATGTCACTTGAATGGATATACAAGTGGTTATAAGAATTGGGCGTTTTTTCTTCCGATTGTGAAACCCACCATATGTCTCATTTAGTTTTGTTGTTGACTGACCTCTTGACTTGGAGTTTCAGTCGGAAACGTTTGATCACTCGACGAGGTGCGCCCTAACGGCATCTTCTCAACGAATAATGAAAAAGTTTGCGACCTTGATGTCAGACCCAGTGATCCCTAACAGCCACAAACCAGTGGTCTGAACTAGAAACTATCTATCTATATATCTATCCATCCATCTATCTATCTATCTATCTATCTATCTATCTATCTATCTATCTATCTATCTATCTATCTATCTATCTATCTATCTATCTATCTATCTATCTATCTATCTATCTATCTATTATTGGAATACCATTTAATTTTCCCAAAGCCCACGTTGACAAATTTACGACAATAAAACATAGTGATACGTTTTGATAGCAGAGGTTTTCTATGGAGCAGCATAGATCTGAACAAAGCTATAACCGGTCCTTTCAGTTCATAGAGAGATGAAAACATGGACTGGACATACACATCATGAAAAAGAACGGTCTTGGACTTGTGTGATTGTAAGGGACATGGGATTTAGGTTCCAACTCCATTAGGTGCGTTGCTATTCTGCATTGCAGTACTTATTCTCATGGACTGACTGCCCTCGCATTTGGTTTAAAATGAATTGTGCTTTCTTGGAATAATAAATTTGCCCTTCTGATATGTAATACGTAACCCACAACCTAAATTTCTTCAAAGCTGCTTGGCATGGAAACAATTGACACGTTGTATTGAGTAGGTACTTGAGCAATATATATATATATATATATATATATATATATATATATATGTACTTATTATCTACGATTCACGTTTATTGAAAGGTTTTCGACTATTGCAATTACCACCGAGAGACCTTCGATGTTCTTCATCATTGACATATATCCGAATATGATGTGTGATAATAATGGCATATTACTCACTCAAACGAGACGCCTTTCCAAAAAGGTAGTAGTCTACCACTTCTAGTAAAATAATGATTGGAAGACGTCAAATGAACTAACAGACTCATCTGATTCCAAACAAAACTTTTAAAAACAATTTTATGATAAAAAGCATCCATTATTCGCCTGCCCTCTTTCCGTCCAAGTTTATTGCTTTCCCACAAACGGAATACATGAACGAACTTATTTGTACAATTCCACACACTTATCCAGGAGTCCTGTTCAACCACTTATTGGCCTTGGGAAATACTGAGCACTTCAAAGAATCGGCAGCCATATTATTCAATACATAATATTTTTTTTACAGTAGCCAGTGCTTAGAATTTTATAGCTCTTTAACTAACCTGCACCGAATTCAGTAGCCGCATCTTTGAATGTCTTCCACCGCTCGTTGAATTTCACTTGATCTGCTGAAGCCGGAATATCAAGCAGCGTTCATTTGAGTCACAAAAACAAAAATTGTCTTGTTTGTCATTCGCTAAGAAAATGTAAATTATTGTATGCATAATACACTGCCTCCTGTGTAGATCAATATCCACACACACGCATTTACATCACTGAACAAAATAACATCAAATGATAACCAGAAACATTCCAACAAAACCAATCGGCGGTGTCCTTCACTGAATTAGGCTCTCAGTTGTTAGGAACTATCCCAAAGATGGCAATGAGAGTTTCACAAAAATATGCATTGAACAAAAAATCGACGGTTAAGAATCTGTACACATGAAGTTCAAAATCGTGTGATCACTCACCAATAGTAAGTAAACCAGAGAAATTATTCGTTTGGGTGTTGACGGTTCCGATAAACTTTTCAAATTTTGTTTTTAAATTCCATAAGGACATTTCGATTTTCACTTCCAAAGATAAATCGCGTTGTGAAAAGGAAAGAGTTAGTGAACTCCAAAATAAAAGGAGAATGAGCTGCGATGAACATTCTTGGATATTTTGTGCCCCATCTAGATACCGAGATTTTTTCTTGAACACTTGGTCAGGAAGCAAAGTATTATAAACTTACAGTTCAACATTTCCGGAACCAATTATTCAAAACGTGAATCAGAACAGCCGAATCCAAATGAAGATTAGTCAAAACTGGGCACATATTTATTCGGGGCGGAGAAAGCCGATTTTCACACATATCGCGTGCTGGTTCAGCCAGTATGGGGTTAAATTTTACTTTTTTTAAATTGATTATTTGTGAAGTAACAGCGTTTATGTCAACAATAAAAATGACTGGTGTTTTTAATTTCTCTCCCATTTTTGTTATGAATCATCATTAAAGCACATCCACTGAACCCCACTGACACTCAAACGTGGCTAGCAGAACACCTATTTATTGCATCTACAATTTCAATGATTAGTTCAACTAGGTTACTGAACTTGAATTTTCTTATAGAACACACTAGTTCAGTATGCGAAAAAGTATCTTTCACTTCACAAAATTCAAGCGGAAAGCTTAATAACATTACTATGCACGATCTATTAAAGAACAATTCACGGTATCCTCACCGGTGAATACGGCTGTCAGGATAACTGTTTATGAATGTCGAACAGAATGTTCATAAACACAAGTGGCAGCTGCTGGATACACTTCTAATCGAAGGGTAACGTAGTACAGATGCGGGTGGTGTTGACTGAATGTTCATGCCCTTTCGGGTCCACTTTGCGCTAGGCATGGAACATACATTCAGCCGTCACCCTAAAAAAGAGTAACACTCGCTGCTCAAATTGGTAGGGCTACTTATACCTGCTATGTCAGTAACCCCACTGTTCATTTCCCACTGCTTAATTCAGTTTCTTTTCTGTCCGTGCCTTTGTTCTACAGGGGAAAAGGAAATAAACTACATACACAGGTGTGTATGTCCTTCTAGTTGGTGTATTGTCATTATCATTATCCTCCACATTATAATCACGCTGTTTAACTCACTGCTTTCTACATTTATCCAAAGAACACACCCTGAAAGGAGTGGAAGGATGCGGAAGATAAGCATCCCGTCGGCAGGTCAAACGCTAAGATTGTCTCATTTAGTTTTATATCAATTCTACTAACTACCTGCAACCACTGAGCGTTGAGCCGTTATGGCAACCAATCAGAGAAGGAACAAAAAGGACGCTATTTTTGTGATCAGCGACACATTTGACAGTCGACAAGACTGAATTTCATGACATCCAAGTGAACTTAGTGACGAACTGACACAAACCAGCTAGCATTTAGCTGACAGGTGAGAGACAACGAGAAAAAAAACCCACAGTCATAGAAAAAACAAATTTCGAGTCCAGGTTTAGATATTTATTCCACTGAATCACAAAAAGCATTTTCCTGCAAGCTTGATATTCTGCCGCAGAAATAGTGTGTTCTACCGTTCTAGATAAGCCCGCATGCCTACGGTTGGTCGGCCAAGAACCGCCGTGTACTCGCTAAAAATGAAACAGTTAAACTGGAAATATTCCATAGGCAGATGAGGGCTACATTCAGTGGTGATAATTTTACCGAAAAAGTGTAATAAACAACTGACTATGGAAACGAATCATCTGTGCCATTATGTTAACCTTTTGATACATTTCATGAATACGACCGATTTTCTCTACGCAGAAGATCAGGAAAAACTGATGGGTTTATGCTGCTATGCGTAGAAACACCATGGTTTCTGACAACTTCGCTAGATTTTGTCAAGTTTTGTACAAGAGGAAAAAAAGAGAACGAAGTTAGTTAGGTGTAACAAGAACAATACGCTTTCACTTCGAAATATGAATGAGAATAAGATCGCAGTGCATATGAACTGGCATAACGGAGAGTATTCTTTTGCAAATTGTCGGAAGTGTGCCCAGTATTAGTCTGTTAGACGTGTTTTTGGAATTCGCTACAAGAAATTTTTTCGGACTTTGAAGAAATATTGACTAGACAAGGCCAAACCCCACTAGTTCTAAAAACAGGGTAGGGGCGATTTTACGCGGGCTTATTGAATAGGTGATAAACAGATTGACACTCTTCTAGTAAATGGCAGAACAAGAAGTCAAAACCGGACATGATGTGGGAAAAAGAACACAAAAGTCTTGTGAAAAGGCGTCAGTTGCACCAGGAAGGAACTGACTTTCAAAGATAAAGAACTATGCCTAAAAGATAGCTCGGTGATAATTGCCCATGCACAATGCATCGTCGGTTGATATAAAATCACCGTAATACTAACAACCTGGGTGGTTACCCGCTAAAACGGCGGAAGAATTTTAACTGGATTGTTACTAATTTTGGCACCCCATTTACGGTTCATGTTCTGGTTTTAAACACAAGAAGCCCGAAAACGAGTCACTCGAGAAAATATATTTCCAGAGTAACTCATTCGAAAAAAATGGTGTTGTATTGTCCACGATCAGAAGAGAATTCACTGGCTTCAGGTGAATCGAGTTCAACTTCTGTCAAACCAGAAAATCATCTGAGAAAACTGTTTTGCTGTAGAATAAAACATCCAGACCATTTATCAGTGATGTTGTACTGCCTAGGATACATCTAATAGTTCCCTATCTTTTCCAATAGAGAGAGAGAAATGGGAATTCCAGGGCTCGTTTTATGAAATTACCGGCTGACGACTCGGTCCTAGGTTAGATACGGAACTTTTCATTAGTACCTGATAAATTAGTCCTCCCAAAATTTCTAGGCAACAAACGTTTTTACTTGGGTCCACTCTTGACTGTGAAAATTCAGCAAATGTATACAAAAATAGGTTGATGAATATATATCTACATGCATATGTAATTTTGGGTGGAGTGAAACATTCTCAATGTATAAACTATTCTGCATCCATTCTTCCATATGAGATGATTTGATGTATTGGGAAAAACGTGATTTTTCATCGCTTGAACGAACGCACCGAATTCGCCAGAACAGCACATTATTTTAAAAAAGAATTATTCCCCGGAAACAGGGTATTTGAACCAAACAAACTGTAATGTAAAATTCTCTTTTATGAGTTTGAATACTATTCGTGATATTGATCAGGTAATTTCATTGGACACCGTGTCCAATGATGGTTATGTGATCAAATTTAAATTTGAACTGAATGGGATTTGTAAAGAGCGGCAAATGAAACCAGAGCTTCTATACACCTCGATGTCTGCAGCAATATGGTCCCCAAGGGGACATCATTTTTGTAGAATACTCAAGTGCAAAAACAATAAATGTATTTGGAAACCAGTTCGAATTCGACCTCCTTAAAATTGGCTAAACTGATGAAGACAAAGAGGTTACCTCTTTAATAAGACTAAATCGAAAATAAATAAAAAATTATTATTTGGGACCCAAAGGTTATCCATTCCTACTGCAAGCATGCCTTATAGAATGTCGTGAACGAACCATGTTTTTTTCGAACACCGGAAAAGTGTTTTTTTTTGTTTTTTGTACACACGGTTTCAAAATGAGTTCACTACGATAACTTTCTTTCCCCACCCAGGGATTCAAGTCTCAGCTCGCCTCCTTTTACACACGCAACATTCCCATCCTCTTTTTGAGGTAATAGATTGCAAACAAATCTGTGAACGCAGATTATTTCAAATATCTTTGGGATCACTGAAGAGCTGTTTTGCGGGAAGGCTTGTTGAAGTTTCTGGAGTGGAATTTGTTTCAAAAAACTTTTCATTGATTCAGAATATTTGTGGACAATGGTAGTTGCTTGCCGGAAATTGTGGCGTTGCTTCAGTGGCACCGAACTCCACGAACATAGACCAAAGACCGTTATCAGTCTTATCAATTCGCAAAATAATCGGCAGCTTTTGTAGGTTTATGGAAAAAATAACTTGCTGAGACGCTCACAAAAATACACACACATTTTTGAAATGCAGTCATCTATACGTGCTAGTTTCGCTTCTCCAATTTTAATACGGAGGCGAGAATTGGATAATCAAGAAGTCCATACAATAAGGGTTATATGTATGTTTCGTCGGAACTAAATCTCTGGTTATTTTGATACGGAGGTCCTTCGATCTTGTGAATAAATGAATTCAACATTTGTTCACGCAAAAAAGTAAAACAGTTGTGGTTATCCTTATTTTAGCAATCAGGAAATCGGACTTTAGAATGCATAGTTTTGCCACGTAGCTAGCGCGTACAGCGATTTAAACCGGTTTTGTGATGATCGATTCATAAAAAACTCTATGAATGAACGCGCTCATCGTTCCAGAAGATACCACAAACGAAGTTCACCAATACACGTAAAATAATTTGCTCTTGAAGGACTGACCTGTTCACCCCGTCTCCCTTTTCACCAAATAATATAAAAATTAGGAAAATTATATTGGTTAGCTCACCAGTTTGTCTAATGAAACCTTCCAAATTGGCGGTCCGGTCGTCGATCGCACGGACTCCTTGCGCGTTTATTCCTATATCGAAGAAGGTAACACGCACTTCAGCTGCAAGGTAGACGAAAACACATGAATTTTAAGTGTGCCCGTTAACAAGATTATCCATTGTGCATCAAGTTCATGCAGTAAAAGTATTACCTCATTCCATTATAAGGTAAGCTGCTTGCAGATTTTACCGATAATTATCGTTATCCGAGTGTCGTGAGCTGCATTACATTATCCTTCAAACCAGTTCGACTCAAAACCCAGATCAACTACCCTAGTGTTGAGCATCCACGAAAAATGCTTTGTCCGCATGTCATGCCTGATGAAGATGTTCACGCGACTTTGGCAAACAAAATCTGTAAATTCTTTAGAAATATGATCATTGAGGGCTCATGCACTGAAAATGAACGGAAACAAACTTATTTAGTGAGCTGTTCATTGGAACTGTCTCACGCACAGTATGCTCTGCTGTAGTACTCAGAGCAATTTATAAACACGTGGCTATAGGCTGCAGTCATGTTATCTACTGGTAGGCATACAGTGGAGGCCTGTCGAGGTTGTCGTGGATCATAGATGCAGTGCTTGGACGATCATTCCACATATACGGCAAGAGCTGATTTATCGCCTAGTTTCTTTCAAGCGCCTAATTTACAGACTTCAGGCTTTGAGGACAAGCTTGATGTAATTAGTCTTCCTAAAAACGTGATCCTCCAGTTTTGATAAACGCGTGAACATAAATCGTCAATACTTGTGTCTTTGCAGGCGTTTGCTGAGGAAGGAGTATGTGTCTGACTGCCTAGCACCAATTCGATGATGTATTGAAAATAATCAGTGATAGAGGGGATATCTGGGGTTCTTCAAGTGCACTGATAGTGTGATATTCATTTGTTGCTATTAGTTAGATACCAGTAAAATAAGGAGAATACAACAGTGCAGAGTAAAATCGTAATTGGCTAGCATTTCCGCATGCTTTCTTTTATTAACTGCATTGACAAGAAAAGCTCGATCATCTACGAGTTGCAACAAACAGATTCTTGCCGAACAACTTACCCGTGAAGTTACCCGAATGTACATTTTTACACTGACGTATAGTTCGCCCTTTTCCATTTTATCAGTGAATACTGATCCAAATTTTAGAAAGTGCCATATCATGCCCATATTTGGAGCACCTTTTCGTTTATCAACATAATAATCATCCTCCAAATGGATAAGATGTGTCACAGACTGAGAACACTATAGCTTTAGGTTTTCAATTTTATCACGATATTACCCACACTGTACCGCGACTCATGCAGCGTTTTTATTTTTATTTTGTAAATAGCATAAGATTCCATTCTCTTTTGGTTAAAAATCCCGTTATATGTAACCATTGCTGAAAATTTACTCCGAAAGCGAAAGAAAGTGAAATCCACTAGCAGTACGAGTAAATACCTAAGGTATAAATTAAGTAAATCAATGGAATGGTGTAACCTGGAGAACTACTCAGATACAAACAGTTTTTCTGGATAGTTGTTCAGATGAAATGCGCGCACTGAACCGGATTTTTGTTGTATAGAGCAATATGTGCAGAAATGAATTTTAAACTTGTAAATGCACCACCAGTCTGTCAAGCAGAAACTTTTCAAGGGGACATCGAAAAATTTCGTGATCACATAAAGACAACAAACCAATGCATCGTGGATAACCTCAGTTATTTTTATTGCTTTGGGCGTTTTATTGTGATCCATTTTTTTCCTTAGAGTCCTACTGACGTTTTTAATCAAGAACCAATGTGGTGACAAAGTAAACATGATATCATTGCATCAAAAAGTGCCACTTTTGAAAAAACTGTTTGTCGATTGTGAAAATACGCTCTAGAACACATCAAAACAATTCACAACCTCTGGCGAGGAGACTGCCCACAATCGATCTTACGTTGTCCACGAGGATACGTCAACGTACTGCTTCATTCGCGATCGGAAGAAACGCAAGGATTGGAAGTACAAAATGAAAGCAAAACCTTCGAGAGAATCGTCAACACGAACACATATCACTAATAGTAAACACCAGTGGGAGCTTCTGCAGAAAATCGAAACCATTACCCAGTTTTTACATATAATCTTTGGTGATTAAGACGGCAAACAAAACAATCTGGATGTGGTTTTTGAAAAAACCACCGGAATTATTATTGGCAACGTTTCAAATCAAAAGCACTTGTGAATACCCCCTTCATTTATTTTACAACCATTTTGGGACATGAAAAACGTCATACCCACCCGGTAAAATCAATCAGTTGTCGATAATAGCTTTCTATTACCAGGAAAATCATTTAGCCTAGATTTTCTCTGGCAACAGTATTCTCCAGCTTCATTTATTTGAGTGAAATTATTTAGTTTACGCTTTTATTCCGTGAAAGTAACTAAGTGAGCTGCCTTTCGTGTGAGGTGTCACGTAAACACTAGAGTTTTAAAAGAAGGTTATAATCCAGGTACAGGTTCAGTGAAAAATAATCAGATGAATGAAACGCATAGAAAAACAACTTGTCGAAAAACTGAAATACTCATAAAATTGCTCTGGTTCCATGTGAATATGAAGGTCAACAGAGTTCATAAGCACGTATAAGCATGTAATTTTTTTTGACTGCTGGTATCCGTGATACTCAGAGGGCTAGACAAAGACCAAAAGGTCAGCCCTCATTCACATCTGTTTTGCACACCGCAGATCGATAAACCAGAGAGCAAAACGTGAACAACTTCGGGTCTGCGGTTTCTTAGCTAAACTGGAATCGATTCAGATTTCCAAAGGTTTGTTTTCTTACCAACAACTCTCTAAGATAATTCACGTTCTCGGAATCAATGAGTACTACGTAAACCAAGTTTTTTCATAATAATTATGATCTCGCTCCACACGGCAACCAAATGGCTACTCGACTTCGCGTGCGGAACGTACATGGAATTGTCTGTACTGTATGATTGTATTGCGTTATTGCGCATGCAAACGAATCATCTCAGATTCAAGAAAATCATCTGTTAGTTCACATGGTTCCTGAACAAGGATGACCTATCCAACATCATTAACTAAAAACACCTGGGCAGTCACGGAATCCAAAATATAACAGCTGAATATTTTTGAAACATATTTGGTTGGTATGGTTTTGGGAAACATTCGAGGCCTCAGCGTAAATAAGCCGTTAGTAAAAGTGGCCATAAAATGAGTCTCATTGACTTTCAGATCGTGAAAGTTACCGGCCATTTTATGGGCATATCCTTCTTCCATAGGATAATGAGGTTTGTCTTGCACCGCAAATTTTTGTATGCACAGTAGCAGTGATCTCATAAATTTATCTGTGATATACCGTTTCAGTTACAGAACCACCGATAATCCAGGGCTTCCGTTTCACAATTTTCCGTTTTGCAACTTCTACTTCAATAATTTGTAATTTTATTCCCCACTTTGGTACAAAAACGAATCACTGATACCAAGGTAGTTCAATAGCACATTAGTCAAACGAAAATGTATACTTCAAAAAATATGGTATTTATGAACATGTAAACCAAAACTTCCCCGTATCACGTATGTTGTAGCTGTTGTCTATAAAATGGGAAATATAATGATCTTATTGTATACTCCTCAGTGAGTGAAAAAAATATCAAACGGAATAATATATGGTCGTTTCAGAGTGGATGGAAAAAGTCACATCGAATGTTTGTCCCAGGTCACAAAGCTTTCACTTCGTCCAATAATTTCGTCAGCCTAATGGGATCGGAATGTTGTTAGCAATTCTCGTGAAACGGGCTGTTCCTTTTAGGTCCAAGCCTAAGGACGACGACGGTGAATCAAACAACATGTCAGAAAACACGACAGTCATATTCAGACGCAGTAGACGCGGAGTTTGTGGCCCAGTGTGCTGTGTTTGAATTGTGAATTGCCACCACAAGTTCGAAAAAGTGGTTGCTTATTTGTCATAAGCGCTATCCTGGGTAACCCAGTAGAGAGAAGTGTTTCGACAGACAGAAGTGGACCCTACCGTGCAAGGCTTTATATCCGAACTGTGGGCGGAACGGAGCTACTGCTAGCGAGCTTTAAAATATTGCCTACTTGGAGTTCAATGTCTCCACCAAAAAGGAAATGAGGTGTTGTGACCTGTATGGAAAGTCGACAGTTCATAAACATAAAACGGAACATTAATAAAATTCGATGTACGTTGAATCCCTCAAGATAGTTCAATGAAATTCCATCTGTTTTTGGTTAGCAGATGCACGTTACACTATTCATTTAGAGCGTTAGGTATAAATGACCAGTCAATGTAACAAAACAAGAGATTTTATAAGTAATCATTGCTTTTCATTTTGGATGAAATGAGTCTCATGAGTAATCTGATATTTGTGCTTCATCTCCAGAACGTTGAAGCTGTACATTTGCTTCACAATATCCTGGTGTTGGGTAATACTCAAGGTTCCTATACTCCCACTATTATTGGTACCAATCACTATAACTATAAGTTGAGCAGAAACAAGTTTGGTTATGACTTAAAACAAAATATTCACAACCATATTTGTGGTAAGCATAGTATTCAGTATGATCATTATTATCATAATCCTATGCGAAATTAATTTGACCACCAATGTTGACTCTTTGGATTAGATTCCACGAGAAATCGTACGACCCAGCTGCACTTTCCAATTTTCGCCCCTGGCGCTGCTTGCCGACTCCTGACTCCCAACGCCGTTTCGCGCAGGTCAGGAACATATGCCGGTCCACACTACAGAGAACCAAAGCAAACTTAGTCCACTGGGGCGCCGAACGTTTACTCTCATCTACCACGGGTAGCCAAACGTTTTGATTCCGTGCCAGAGCAGCCTCCCGCGAATTCTTGCCTTCCAATTTTCCACTCAACTACAATTCCCCCGGTGATCTTGTTCGTGAACCACTCGAGAAAGCCAAGGATTTGGCTTACCGGCTTCCCTCCAACTCCACCCTACCCACTTATTTTACTCCTCCGGTTTTTCCCTTCCCTTTTGTTCACTCCCATTTTTAAAGTCATATCAGAACTAAAAACATCTGCCTTGCGCTGCGTTTTCTGGACGTATGCAAACCACCCGGTACGGAAAGCATACCACACATCGTCTCAACTGGCCCCTCGTATACGTCGTCTTTTCTGTCTGTCTCTTCAAATTCCTACTTTCTCTATACCATGGAAACACGTCGTGATTCTTCCTATTCTCAAAAGCGGCGATAGTAACTACCGGAATAATTACCGTCCTATTTAACCCAGGCCCAATATTTCGAGATAATTCGAAACCGTCATCTGCGACCAACCACGTGCTTTTCTCGAACTCAAATTACTGCTGAGCGGTGGCAAATACGGATTCCGACCTTGCCTTTCCACCGGTGATATCCTGCTCCTCGTCTCACACCCCAGGTCAGATGCACTCGACAACCAGGGAAAAACACACATGGTGTCGCTCGACTTCACTTAGGCCTATGATCGAGTTTGGCACAAAGGTCTGCTGGCAAAACTGCCCTCACTCGGACTCTCCTTTGCACTCGTATCGTGGAAATCAAGTTTCCACAGTAAGCGAACCATCTCCGTCCGAGTCATCGGGGTTCTGTCCCAGCAATTGTCGATGAATACTGGTAGTCCCTATTATTCATTGCTTGCGTTCGCTCTATTTCTTTTATTCATTATTGATCTTTCATCTACTACTTCCAACCCAATCCATGCTTTTGCTGATGATTTCGCCTTTCGTTTTGCTTTTCTTACCGCACTCCCCGCCATGCTAACACCAATATAGATCATGACCGTAGTGCAATCAGTGCATCTGTTGAGTCCGATCTTGAACACATCTCCCAGTTGTTGATCTCACAGTCGAGTTGCATTCAAAGTTACCAAAACTCATCTTCTCTCAATTTCCCTGAAATATAATTTACTATCCCTTCGTTTTACCTTTGATTCAGCTGTGCTGCCCTCCACAGGTTCTATCTCTCTTGTTCGCTTATCTATAACTTTCTCTCTATGTTGGTCCAGGAACATATTTCACCCGGCCTCTCGCGCCACATTCAAAGTTGGTCATCTGTTTTGCACCAGTTACTTCTTCCCTCTAGCTCATCTTCTGCTGTACAAAGCTCAATTCCGCCCCACACTTGAATACTGCATTCACATGAGAGGACGAGCTCTGTCTTCCTCTCTTTCTCTTCTTTATAGGGTTCAGAGTAACGTAATCCGGCTGATCGACGATCCGTATTTGACCTCCAATCTGCAGACACCAGTCCATCTTCGGGCTACCGTTTCGATGTCTCTCTTCTGCCAGTTCCTCTTCCTTAAACCTTTACCCGGCCCTCAGGTACCCAGGCAACTAGTCATCTTTTTCAAGTTCCTGTCAGCAAAAGTCACACTTCTATCTTCCAGTCTCCTTTCTTTCCAGGGACCGATAAATTGTGGGGCCTCCTCTCTCCTTCTATCTTTCCACCCTCTTACAACCATTCCCTCCCGCCACGACCTACTTCCGCAGTTTGTCTTCCGATAATGGAGCGTAACTCCTTATAAAGTAATCCATTACGTGTTTAATAAAACATGAAAAACATTCACCATTTCTGTTACTTTTTGTCAGCACGACTTAGTTCATGCTTCGAAAAAAGCGGAAGGACCTATATAGATATAAATAAAAATGCGAAACATGAGTGAAGAGTTTCATAAAATACACCTGTAATTTTTCTACCGCACTATGAAAATAAACTCAACGCTAGATCCAGCGACAGCTTCGAATGCTGGTTATTACACACTCCCTGTTAGGAAGTAGGGTTTGGAAAGCATGAGAATCATAAAAAGCCATACATTATGTACAAATAAGAGGTACATTAGATTGTCTTTTATCGATTGATTACACATTGATCAATCGGGAAATATTTTCAAGCGAAATTACCAAAATAAAACCGAACAGTTTGGAGGATCATAACTTGTATATGAACTTGAGTATTGAGAGATTTGATTTATACATGATGTGATTCATCATGCAGTGTGAACTGTAAAAGGTTTGATGATGCAACGATATGAAGATGGTATCTAAGACAGACGCTAGTCGAAAAGAAACCCGTGTATGACCGTTTCTTTTTCAAGGGAGATACGGAAACTGATATCACTTATCGAAGACGAAACAGGGGCAGCCAAAAGAACATTCTACGTGGCACTACTACGAACTAGGTTCGAGTACACCCATCGGCTGAAGCACAGAGTGCCAGATTATGTAGCCCTTTGTGTGTATGCATTCACCTGTTGCTGTGTGGACCAGGTAGGTTTGTCGTAGGACGAGTCGCTTATCCAAAGGTGTTCGTGAGCACCGCCTGGCTTGGAAGAATACAGAAGCAATTGGGACAGTGTCGATTGCTGAATGTTTACAACTTGTGTAGTCAAATAGTTCAGCGGTCTTGGCACTATTAACAATGTCCGAGGAAAGCAATCAAGACTTGTCACGTGTCGAAACTATGAAAGTCGATTTGGAAATAACCGTCATTTTCTTTGTAGGATTTTTACAGCTGCGAAAATCGCGGTTTTAGAGTGAGTAAGAACACCAAAGGTCGTCAACTGTCATTGAATGACGAGCATTTCGTAGACCCACTTGGGTCACACGTTTCTTTCATATGGCATACAGAGAACTTTGTTTGGCTAGTGTTCGAAACTGAATGTTTCTCACCGGAACAAACTTCCGTCGGTCGGTTGCTAGTGGGACAAACAGCACGCGACTGGTAGTGATCCAATGGAAATTGAAGTGTCATTATTATCAATAATATTATTCATTATTTAATCCATGCTAGCCCACATAACATTTTCATTTGGGTTGAAAGGAATATTTGAATTTCCGCCAGGCTAACCTCGAGAAATGCAAAGTAATGGCGAACGATCTTCGCACAGTCATCGTAAAATTGAAGCACTCATTCTATCATAATGAACAAGATCGAATATTGTCTACGAAATTTTTCGAGCTTCTGAACTCAATTTCGTCGATTATTCCCATTCACAGTTCCGTACTCCTGAATTCCGTTCACGTAATCTTAGTGCTTTTGAATCCTCGTCTGCCCGATCCCGAACGACACACACCCATGTCACAAACATTCAAACAGAATTTTGCAATTCATATTCAGAAATCGCCTCAAAAGGGGGGTTTATTGCCATTGCTTAAGGTGATCCACACCGCTGATTGCAGAAAAGGGTGGGTAAACCAAGTTATATAGTTCCGTGCAAATTTTCGTGCATATTCTATGGCTTAATGACTAAGTATTCACACTCAATTCTGTTTATCTGGGAGGCTAGTCTCTGGGTACGGTGCATTCCGATCAGCTGAGAAACGCACTTGTGCACTTGGTGATCGCGTGGAATATGCGTATTGTGCCTTCCTATACATAACTCTTGTGAGATCTGAGTGAAATTCTTCTGATTTCAAGCTGAACGGAAGAAAGACAACCGAGAACAACTAAACTAGAGGGTTTTGAGACAGTCTACTTACTGAATTCAATAGCATACTCGAGGATTTCCGGTCGGGTTGTAATTCTAATTGACTGGGGAAGCTTTGAGGTTTTCTCGTTAACCCCGTCACTAGGATGAACTCCGTTGTGCACTTGCATGCAATGACGGAACCGATGACGAAGCTGAACAGGTGTTTCCTAGCTAAAACTCCCACTTACATGCTTTTTATGCGGTTAGTTTCTACGAGGTGAGCCTGCTTCACGGAAGCCCTAAATTGCACTTGCCCACGGGCGGCGATCGGATGCCGGACCTCAGCACAGAGAGATTCAACTCTACTTGCAGTTGCCAATGCCGTAGATAGACTGGAGTCCTAATCCCGCCAGGTTCGATTTCACGATTTTGACCCATTTTTTCAGCTGCCCTAAAAATCGGAAGAGCAGTTCTGGTCATGGAACACGAGGAAGACGCTGTCTTGAGGTTTCTGTGTCTGGACTTCATAGAACTTATCCGAACCACAGCAATGGTCAGCGGTGGAGGTACACTGACAGAGTTTCGCTGTCGCAGAACCGTTGTCTTATAGTTTTATTTGAAACTGCGTCGTGCCAAACCTCATTCAGTATTCACCGCAGACACAATGGTCAAACACTTCCAGCATTCTGATATCCTTCACACGTAGTGGCCACTTTTCGCAGTCGTGCGTCATTATTAGACCGATAATAACCCGAAAGAAACGGGCTTCGGTCCGCAGGCTGATTTCGTTGTGCCTCCAGAGTGCATTGCGAGATTAGGAACATGGCTTCCTGGTAATTCAATGCTAAGCGTAATTTCGTATTTTTGGCTTTATCTATTGGAAGCATCGTGGAGCTCAGTTTTCGAACGCCAGGACGTATCCACTTTGTTCGCCGTTCAAGAATTTCGGGAGAACAGACTTTGTAGTTCAATTCAAAATGATTTTAGACTTCGACCTAATAACCACTTGTCCTGCGGCATTTAAAAAAGGTTTTGTGCGATTGGGAACCGACGGCGAGTCAGTTAGGTTGTCTCTAAAGATGGCGACATCGTCTGCGATTTCTGAATCAGTGAAGATAGCTTTAGTGAACCGTTGAAAATCAGATGAATCAGTGAGGGCCTGACTCATTATCCAATCGATAGCATAGCTGAGCAGCACTGGAGACAAAGGTCAGCATGAAGGAACACCGGAGTTGAAGGAGTATTCACTGGACTCCTCTCAGTAGAAGCTTATTCTAGCACACCTACATGCTTAGCACGATCGAGACTGAGAAGATTCTGGGACATTTTATGCGCTTGTGTAGTAGTCCACAAAGACTCTCTGTCATCTGAGTAAACGCATTCTGATCATCAATAAAACAGGCTGCTGTCGGTTGATGAAACTTGGTCTATGTTCTAATACTTGGCGGAGGGGAAATATTTGTTCCATGTGCCCCCTTTCATGGCAGAAGCCCCCTTAACTGGGACGTGTGCGGGCTCATTTCATCGCTGAGAAGCGGTTGAATAAAACCATTGAATAAATGTTTGCGGTCACGTCTCATAAACTGATTCCAAATTAGTTTGTGTACACAGTCATGCAGCCTCTCTCTAGAAGAGGGAGTACTATTTAATTTCCTTAATCAACTGTGAGTTGTTTTTAGCCTCTAACTGAGCATAGCAAGGTGTGCCAGGACTCGAGCAGTGTAAGACATGATTTATATATTTCCGGTGCGATGTGATCTTCCTCACAGAGTTTTTTTAATTTGTGTTTTACATCAGTAATGTCAACTCGACATGGGGAAGCTTTCACTAAAGTCACATATATTACTCCGAATTGCTAGGATTTGCTTTACAAAGCTTGTCGCATGACGGTTCAGTAGACAGACCGGATGCAGTGTGGGTTGACTTCCGTGATTTAGATCTACTAGTTGTTGCACTCGCCCCTGGCCGAACAGGTGAATTTTTGTTTGATTTCAGGGTGGTCCATTTACTCGAGTATTTTTGGCCTTTCCGGTTAACTAGAGAGAAACCCCTGGAATATAGCCTTTTGGAGTATATGGTATTGTATTGTATGTACCGAGTACCTGAACAAGTCAAAAAACTCGCATTTCATTCAAATAGAGGGAAGCTGATCGTGGACTCTCTGAAATGAGGACATAAATAAATACGGTGGAAATAAGCTAGTTTTGCCACCGAGGTTTTTTCGAGGTTTCTCTGTGAATTTCCTCTTAGTAACCAGAACACATGCCAAACAAGGCACTGCAGAGCTGCAATAGATATTTGTGCAAGAGGGGATAAGTCTATGAGCGAAAAATGGGTAAGGATACAAAGGCCATGCAGAAAACCACGGTAGAGGGGACGGTTGGGGCCGTCAAAAATAGATTTTGTCACGTAAAGCCCAGATCTTCTGGAGCGAATTGCTGGCTTGATGTCCCGATTGACTTCTACTGGTTTTCCTCCTCTAATTCTCCAAGTACTAACTTAGTGACTAAGTAGTAGGCTAAAGAGTCCGAAACCCCTTTGTGCCTTCTCGACAGTCCTAACGTAGCTGCCTTATTCAGCTTCGAGATACACTGTTTGTGGTTATTGGTTAGGTGGATTTTGAAGATTGCCCTGACAGGGGTGTTTTCGATGCCGTTCTTATTAGCAGTCTCCGCGCCGATGTAGGGACAGCCATCCTCAGTCAATGAAGAGCAGAGTGATCGTGTGGGAATGTAGTCAATCTGGTAAGCTGTGTGACCGTGGTTGAAGTACCAGGTAAAGAAGTGCTTCTAGGGATGTTGGAAGCTGGTGGTGATGACGGTTAGGCTATTGAGTTCTGCGAAGTTGACGAGAATTCACCCTTGTTTCATTGCTGTCCGAGATCATTTTCTAAATGTTGTCTATTATCTTGGGTGAAGGAACCAGCTGAGGTGTTCTAGTTCCCTCAACCAGGAATATGTCACCTTTTGGGAAGCCGTTTTGACTTTTGTAGCCTGTCGTAGAGCATGTCCTTTGCCTACTCTTTGGCTGCAACCATCGGGGCATAGACCGCAACAACCGACAAGTTCAAGGGTAAAAAACGAATGCAAGCTAGGACAATCAGAAAGGATATATGGTCCCATAAAATTAGTGCCTTGTTAGTCTTGCTGTTGACAGTTATCACATTTCTGTGGAGATTGGAGCTGTCCGTGGGCCCACTCCAATAGAAGTGGTATTTTATATCCACTCTGGTGACCTTTATGCATCGGGTGCGCGAATTCTGCAAGCAATTTTCAGAGAGACATACAATTTTGATGCGATAGTCATGCAGCGTCCACTCGATGATAGCTCGGCTTCTGATTTTCAAGAGTTTGCTCACATTCCAGCACATGATTTGGATGTGATATCACGTCTTAGTGCCCCCAGCTAGCATATTTATTATCCTGGCAACACAGAAAACACGGGGCAAGTCGCTTCTCGGGGGCTCAGTAGCATGGGTGATGTGTGTACCGGAATTTGTTATGAAGAGTCTTGGGAATACTGTGCACAGTGGAGTCCCTAGCTTCGCTCGGCTGTTCTTTTGAGATTACACCTCTATTCCGTACACAAGTGAGTGCTGCCTGTTGGGCAACAGGAAGAGCATGAGTTCGCAACCGCTGATCAATCGAGCGATTTATACCCTACCTATCCGAGACGCCCAACATTTCTAGTGTTCAAAGTTGTAAATGGCTCTCACCAAGCACGTGCGCCTTTAAATAAACGTGACCGTAACCCAGAGGTTCGGGAGACCCTGTTGGTTGAGCAATTTTGTCTTTTGGCGGTTGGATCAAGCAGTAGATCTCGTCCACCCATTAGGGAGCAGCTGCTTCCGCATGCTGGACACCGTCTCATTCAGAATTGTGGAAATTGGCTACCCTCCGACCTTGTCTGGCCCGCTTGTCAAGCGGTTTACCGTCGCATGACCCCTGATTCCTATCTCAGCTTCGTGGACCAACAGGTGAGGGTTTGGTGGGTGATGGAGACCAAAGTGAGGGAAGATGCCTGAAGGGCCATGAACTTCTGTCAACTCAGCGGTGCTACTCCTCTCAAATAAAGCTTACCCCTCTAGCTGTTGTACCCATTTGACCTCAACCCATAACCTTGATGTTTACGATATTGCAAGGATATTCGATCGGGTCTTGGATAGAGGAGCTTCCTGTTTACATTTTATTTTGTCTTTCAAGAAGCAATGCATGCGATATGGCCAGAGTGGCATTCCAAATCACAAGCGGAGCAGCATATGTGGGGGTAGTCTGTTATTGGCATGAGCGGTTGAGTTACATGTTAGAAAACATCTTGTCTATCAGCTTTAACTTATTCAAGTAGATTCAACAGACTTTTGCTTGGCTGGAGTTATTTCTAATTTGTGCAGGTCATTTCTTATCCATCTTGCTTATCTCAAATCTCGGCAGCATGTTTATAGACGTAATTTGACAGATGCTTTTTGATAAATTCAGGTCTAGCCATAGTGCACTCAACATATGAATGAAAGAAAATAAGTGACATTTTCTATGTTCCGTGCATTGTGTTTTTGTTTCGTCTCCTAATCACCTCATTCCAGACCAGAATTAATCCATGTAACTCAGTTTTACTCAATGACACTAACCGGGTTCTGCGAGGACTGTGAAGCAATGTGCATATCTGATTTATGATCGAGTGTTCTCTCATCTCCCAATTTCGTCGTACTCTCTGGTGCATCCGAAATAAATAATTCGTGTGTATGGGCTATTTTAAAATATAATTTCCCGAATTGGCTTTACTTGTATCATCATTCCACAAAAAGGGCAGCACCTTCTGGGAGGGGCACATTGTGGTCTGAGAAAGACAAATTCAGCAGTTAGCAAGACCGAGCGAAAAAATAATGGGAGACATTTATGTAGTCAGACTCATATGGATTTCGAAACAAAAGCCAGTTAGTGTGGAAGACAGAAAATGGCAAAATCTGTCATCAACCACATCAGTGTGCTTGGATAAAACAAATGGAAGACAACCACAAGTCAGGTTACAAAATGTTGAAAAAATGTGTGCATTTGTCTATCACGCGGCACCGCCGAAGTTGACAGAGAAGTCTGATGAACAGCAGATCAACACCACATGAAGAAATAGGCCACTCCATTCTTGTTTGCGAGAGTATTTCTACTTAGAGAATAATTTTATCAGAGATGAATCATCATGCAATGTTAACGTTTACCCTTGAAAAATCATGCCTGTATTTTACAGGTGTCTCATCTTTGTAAATGAGCTTACACGGAAAACCCAATGGCATGAATCGAACACCCAAATATCGGTCACTTCTGGCTGACTCCAAAGGACGTATTCGATTTAAAAGCCATGTGATAAAGCTCCCTCTCTCAATGGGCTTTGGATATGAGCGGAGAAATTCACGTACAGCAATCGACTTCTTTTTATGAAAAACTTCCTTGTAAGTGCAAAGTACAATGAATGCACTCTGTTGATTAACGAACAGAGTTTGCCTATTGTATGAGTGTGAGAGATACATGTGGTTCTACATATTCTGGCCCCGTCAAGTAGTGTGAACATTCAACTCACCATCATTCCTAACAAGCATGAGGCAGCTGCACAGTCCATTCATTTTATTGCGGATGATTTTGTTTTCAAGAACTCAAACTACTTTCGTATTTGCAACAGTGAAAAGTGACCGATATTCGTGTCCTTCCCTGTTGCGATGCCATAATGATCTAGTTGTATAATTTCACCACGCACCACATATCATCGACTGTTTCAAATCTGAACATAACTTGCTCCGTCAGGTGGCATTCTGAATGCTTGGCTTTTTCTGATTTAATAATGCCAGGTACCCGATCCAGTTTTTAATTAAAAATATGTCAAGTCTTCATGCATTGAGCCGTCACAAGCGAGTGTATCGATTTTGGGAGGTTTCAAAACAGATAGACTTTCAACTGGCGATTCTTTTTTTATTCCAGGCAAAACTGCTTATACTGTTCCTTTTTGTTATACTGGAATTAGACGGTATGGAGGTTGAAAGAAGTGTGGTTAATTAGCACATGTTATTCCGTTAAGATCAATATAAACTGGTTTGTTGTATGGACCCAATTATAGACACAGAAAGAGTTGGTTCCATTTCTCTCAAAAACCGTCGTACATTTATTTATTCCGGATCACTACTTACTACCACATAGCACGTACTTCAAGTGGGAATTATTGTTGTCAGTTGTGAAGAACAGCGCACAACCCTTAACACCATACGTTCAAGCTATAATCAAAGAAACGTGGACAGCGATTGAGGCAGAATTAAAGTTTGAGGATTTATCTTTTAAACCAGCTGTGCTTAAAATGTACGGCATTTTCATGAACAAATAGTTCATATGTATTCGCGAGCAAGTACCTGGACACTCAACGATTCACTATTAGCTGGGTTCCTTGTCCTAGGTGAAATAATTCACACGAACAAGTATCTTTCCGCTGAAAAACAAGACGCATAAACTCAAGACAAATAGGTAAAATTAAAACCGATGGTAAAATCCGTGTGGTGCTCCAGTTTAATATTGGCATGCTCAAAATAGAGTGGTACAATATTTTTAGTGAAGTAATATTATTTTCATGAAAAATCGATAACTATTTTCAAAGTAACATCTCCTTTCGGCTGGATGTGGCCAGTTTCGTTAGCACTCTGAACACAGCCGAATGCTACATTTCAACCACTGAATAGACCGTACGGTGATTAGTAATACCCTTTGTGAGCAAGAGTTTCTCTGTCATACTGATTGACATAATTACTGACAATCTCATTTATGTTGTCTTGAAAGAGCGCACTATCCCTCCAAATAACCTCACTAATGGAAGTATAGGCATTCCGCCACTGCGTCATAAACGCATCTCATATTACCGTAGTAGCAGACGATTCCTTGTTGTCATCATGGTTTCATTGAACGCGTCATTCAGTTGTTCCGCCAAATTCAACGGTGACATTCTTATCGATATTGCGAGTGACATAGTCAAACAAAAACTTCATTATTGCCTTAGCGGTGGTGTCAATAATGGCGGATCAGCCACATGTTGTGCTTGTGAAGATTGACTTTTAGTAGCATAGTCAGTCGTGGTGATATTCGGTAAACACCACGGTTTCTAAACACTCGGTATAGTTCTTCCGCCCTAAAACGGTGAATCATCGTTCATTCAGCCACAACTCGAAAGCAATCAAACAGAGGTTCCTATTCTGGTCATCTGGCAGTGATAGGTTTCACTTTATTTCATTAGTAATAAGAGAACGTCTATTGACTTCTGGAGATCGTTCACTGGTATCTGATGATCTGTCATCTGTCACTGAGTATGGTTTAGTAGCCATTTGCGATCATTTATTAGCCCCTATCGATGGTTTAGTATCGGATAACTGGTATATAGTTATACAGGTATATATAACCTTACCTTAGTGGTACCTTTATACTGGAAACTCTATGTCATTTATGAGAGTTTGGCTTTAGTTACTGGGCATCCTCCGGTCCCCGTTCACAACAGTATTGATCAACAAAACAACATACCTGATGGCTGTTCCGTTAAACTTAGGAATAAAAACAACTTAAACACTTTTCTTCCTTTCAGAATGCACCATACAAAAGGTGCTCCCTGGGATGTGTCCATCCAGCTCAAACGGGAACTATCGATCGGTAACTAGCTATCTCTGATTGTGCTAGGGTCCTGTAGTTCCAGTTGAATCAGTTTAAAGATACTCATACCCAACCAAGCTGAAAGCGCTTGCGATTTTCATCACTAAAACTATCACGGATTTCCACTTTACAGTCCGTGGCCTATGGTGTGCGAAGGTGAACGGCTCAAGACAGTGTAGCCTTAGACACGCCGAGTAAAAACTTATTGTAAATTCTAATCTGCCAATCACAGTGACTTTCCACATGACGACGCGCGTAAGTCGATGATACAGTTTTCATGAATGCTGCACCTCAACGGCATGCAAAACTACTGTAGTGTGCAGAACATCAGAAACACTATAGATACACAAACAACTGTGGACAATTGAATGGTGTGAATAGGGTAAATGTAGCTGCGCCATTGTTCAAAGTATGAGCATTCACCTTTCATCCACTGAATGAATTTCATGTGTTACGAGACTTCAGTTTGTTCTTCTTACACGTTTGGGAACCCTTACTTGATTCGTTGATATCTGGAAACAATAGTGCCATATTGCGGTACCATGGGTAAAGAAATTGATCAGATCAGACATTGTGTTTCCTACGGGAAGGATTGTGTTGTATTTGAGAAGTGTCGTTCAAAAGTACGCAAGTCATCCTCAAGCACAGAAGCATCATCCGTCACCTTTGGATTAGCTGCTCCAAATCTAATTCTGCCTCGCGGTCTTCGATTTTTGTTATCTCCATCTAGAGACGTCGAGCATGAACACTTCGTTTTGCTTTAGAGTATTTTAGCTGAGTCAGACAAGGGACATCGTGGGAAAATATTGGATCAATGTCCGTTACGTTTTGTACTAACTCTTCAGAATGCACTCTCAAACAAATCACGGCAATAAGGCAAAATGTAATAAGAAATACTTTTATAGCGGCCCCTTTCAAGTTCCCATTTTCTGGAGGACTTTGAAGTGCTTGTCGTTTGGTCTCCAAGAGTACTTCAATTAAATATTCTGGGAAAAGGAAGGAAAAGGGACCGGTATGCAATTAAGTGCCAGTTTTCCTTATGCTAAGCAAATGGATAAACTAATGGTGATGACTATTTGCATATTTGACAATGTACCTGACGTATGTCCATGTGAATAAAGACCGGAAGTGATCGACAAATGTCTGATTAACAAAGCCCAGTATGTAAAGCTGTTCCGATTTCATTGGGGTGGAATCAGACGAATGATTGATTAGTTGGTGTGATATAGATGCTAAATGAAGAAAACGTTCCACATATTGCTACTAGTCATGTAGTCCTACAACAAATACAAGTGGTCTTGTAAACATTTCGCAAACTCTCTCTGTATTTTTAACCAAATAGAAGTAAAAATTCGGAATCAGTCACTTCTATATGACACTTTTTTGTATCCTTCACTGAGCAGTAAAGGATTGTGATTTTGAAAGTGATCAAAATAAGCCTAATATTACAAAAGCATTTTATCATTTTACTAGTGTGGTACTAATTAGCACCCACCAAATCCGGTTTCCATTGAACTCTTGTCACTTTATGGGTATGTGAGGTCCCGTTTATCATGATAACTCGAAAGAGTGCACCATCTCAGTTACGAGTTGAAAGCTTACTTCGAAACTCTTGTAAGAAGATAGACTTTCAGCTCTTTGTCCACATCTAGACCACCCCAGAAACAACGATTCGAAAAAAATGCAGAATAAAACAACTGGTCGGGTCAATCTCTAGGTAGTATGACACAAGGGGCCAATAAAAGTTGTATTTGATAGATTATCAACCCTCACTTAACATCCCTTTCCAGGTTAAGTCAAAACTCCTCGGACATCACGGTATTTATTCATTCCCTTTTACAAGCTTGCATTCTGTTAAAAGTTTCTTTTTTTGAGAAAATTGTGATGACTCACTCGATGAACACTAGCAATAACTTGCCTATATTATTCAGATTGGTGCCATAAGTTGGCAGCTTCCGACACTGAATCACGAAGATTCCCAGTGGTTTGTTTGCTGTAGATACCTTTTAGATGACAAAATGTGTTTTTGGTGTACAAATCACAGCCTCGTGTGAGTCATGTTCTGGTGCACTATTCTACAATAAATAAGCGTTTATGGAAGAATTTCTGATGAAACCGACCCGAAGCTTCCATTTTTTAATCTTCTAAATTAAACTCTGATCAAGGTGTTTTCGATTGTGTCCTGTCACCTAGGTTGATTACGATTTATTTCAGTCAATATCAACCTGAAGGCTGAGTAACGTCATTTCAGAGTTATTACGTTGAGCATCTTTGGAGATATAATAATACGACTGAAGCCTTTCCTGACTTTAGTACTCTCACCATTCTCGTGCAAAGCAGATAGGTGGTCAGTGTCAGCTACAATGTGATTGAAATTTTTCTGTGATTTTCACATCAAGCCACCCTGTCTGTCCGTGCAACAGTAACTTCGATCGGCTGGAGGCTGCACTAACTTACTTGTCTCCAGGTGTATTTCCATTATCTCGTGGGGAATTATGATCCAGTCCCTTTGGATTCAGAATTATTGTTTTCTGCGACTTATTTGCATTCCTGTCTAATTAACATCATTATACAAGTCGAGTATGTTCGCATACCACAGCCCAACTTCGGGCTAATTTATCATTCTGATAGGGAATGTGTGATACTGAATGCCACTAGGTCAGGGCAGAAAGAACGTTATTGTTGTCAAGTTTCAAAATGTGTCACTTTACAGCCTTGGTTTATATGAAGGATCAGGGGAGCAGAATTATCACTGAAGAAAACACTTCCTTTGCCCTTATCAGCAACGACTACAGTTTTACTGAAATAGAACACACGGGTCTTTAGGCCAACTATATATTATTTCTTTTATTTATCGTTTCATTTTCTCCAGTCATAAACACCTGTTTGGGAAAAAACCTCAATTGAGCCTCCAACTGGCAGACTTGGTCAACAACCGGGTCCGCTTGTGCATCACTCCGTACCCCATGACGATCGAACTATCAGACATGGGTTATTAGTCCTCAAAAGTTGACGCAAACCGTGACAACTACGAGTACTGACAGGCAGATGAAATTGTAGATAATCAGAAACAACCGGTCAGTGACGCTTGAAGCGCAACTTTGAACTTGAGTAAAAACATTATATCAGAGAGGACACTAATTGTTCTAAGGCGGGCTTACAAGATTTGAGTCGGGACAACTGAAGATGGAATGTTAGAAACCCATTTGAATGTTGAATATGCGGATCAATAGCTGACAGTTTTGAAGTATTTACCTTTGCAAAACTTCCAGGATGCGTACAATCATCAAATCCCCAACGGCGGACAATTCACCGTAAAGTATACTATATTATTAATATAAATAATCCTGCATCTTATTTGATAATGAACCCATCAACTATCCTTGTTGAAGGAGGAGCGAAAACTGAATGAAGCGCATGTTGCTTATGGTTGAAAGTGGATTTCTTATTTCTGCGAGTAGTATTCATCATCGAGTCCTCTTTACTTGTGAGCTGCAGTTCAAAAATTCTTTTGACGAACCATGCACGTTTCATCTGATCCAACGCTACCTAATCGTGTTTCATTAATAACACTTGAGTATACCGTAGTACCATAATGTTCTTCCATCACTTGACTGTTTTCCAAACTAGTCCGAAAGTCCCTGATGAAACACAATAGACAATAGGTTGTTCTAATGGAGTATTCCACGAGTATACCGAATAGTCAACGCAATTAAGATAAACGAGCCGTCATTTGGAAGCCACCACTGCATTCGGAGAAATTTATCTCAAGAAACATAATTGTTGGGGCTACAAGTGCAATTGAGACGTTAGCACTTGATTGAAGAATGAGATTTCGCAGAAAGAAGCGGCAGATACAATTCCTTTGCGGCTCTATCGAGAAATTCTCTCATGTACTTCGTCAAATTTTCTTTGAAGTTTGGCAGCGATACTGGTGTATTCCTGTCGTACACGGAATGGTAGTCGGTAGGCAGTTTGCTGGAATGGTTTTTTCATAACTGGACGAAACTTGAATCTACGATGACAAGTGTTGCACGATGCCATATGATTTCTGGATCCTCTGGAAAAGACACTGGTTCCTTTATTTCCCCATCCAAAGGGGTATTCTCTGAGTTCTCAGAAGTGCAAACGTGTAAACTTTATTTATGAAGATGAATTTATGTGTAATGATTCGCTCGTGAATTCGTTTAGCTGATTGCTTCATTGACTATTATTATTCAGATTTCCTTTTTTGACTGTATTTGCTTTCGAGTTGACGTCAAAGACATTTTCTAGGTACACAGTTTTGAAATAAAATGTTGAATTTCTTTTAGTCCGTGTCGCACAAGTGATCGACTTTATCCTCCTTGGGCAAAATATATCTGCAGATATACTTGTTTTGGTAGCTCTTTTGGTCGCATGACTGAGTGGAAATCGTCGACAAGAATTCGAGAACATATGCTTGCTTCTCGGTTGGACAGAATTGTGAAAATGCTACTGGCTCAGGCCAGAGAAGCAAGAAAATAAACCAGGATCCAATTACTGGCCCAATGTACCTGACTCCAACCTTTAAATGGTTTTACGTTGTCATTTGTTGGTAAAACTCATAAATCAACCAACGGATTCGCTGATATATGCATGTTCTCAGGTCTGCAGAGTGCTGATAAAACTAGAAAACATTTGAATAGCAAGATGTTAGGCAAATGCTAATCAAGAGTAGTGAACACACCAAAACAAAAGTATGGGAATGAAGGACAAGTTGAACTGCCTGATTTAGGGGTACTTTCCAGAATGTGCGGACTCGGTAGGCGGAATGATAAATTAACAGATCCAGTCGTATTACCCGAATAGAATGACATAATGAAAGGAGCGTTTGCGGTACGGTTGGTATAACTTTGCATTCATTTCCAACGACCTGGTCACTGTTCTGCTGATCAGAAGTGTAGGAAAATGTCATTCAATAACAATCATGCAGGTGCACAGTTATCTTTGAATGAAACTGTGGGAAAAGTCGCACTATATTCTTTGGTAAAGTGAGTAAATAATCTCGAAATCATTATTCTCTTATATGGAACAACACAGTCATTCTTCCTATTTACAACTTGTATGCAATCAAAAATGCGTACACTTCTGTATTTTGAAGCACAACAATCACCTGGTAGACCCATTCAAGTGAGTCGACCGGCTCAATGGAATTACCCGTAAATACACCGTGTAAAGCTTCCGAGGCTGCAGTACAGTTTGCTAATGGAACGGAACGTGATTGTTCAATGGGTACATGGCGATTTTGTCCGATAGGAATTCACCAAAAGGACAAACAAAGTGACATTGTTCACTAGGTTTCCTTGCGGGAACTTCCGGAGAACAGGCTGTCATTCCCTGCCTATCTGGAATTATTCAAAAACCACCATGGAATTTCTACCCCGTAGCGGTCTGACTGTGGCTCAAGACGAAATACCGCGTGAGCCTAATATGTTTGGAAGGACAGCTGCACAATGGTGCAGCCGCCTAAGGCCAGCTTGCTTTTTGTAAAACTGGAAATTGTATACGAAGATATATACAGTGAGTAAGTAGAAAGATGTTACTAGATGAATGTAGATAACACGTCGCTTCAATAGGCAGTTTAGTCTCATTGGTAGACAGTGCTTTAGCAACGGCCCCTACCAAGTCCACGAAGTCACGAGTAACAGGGAAGTTGATCGACGGAGTGAATCGATAAATAAGAGGAGAATCCTACTAGCCTCATTTAGGCTTCACCGCATGGTTTCTGACACAAGGCGGACTACTGCACTGTGTACAACGAGAAGGTGCATGGGCTGACATAATTTGATTTTACAAATAAAAGGAAATAGTTAGTAGGTCGAGCTAGATTTTCACCGGAGTTAGTGGCAAAAAACAAAACAATCCTTTTTGTGGCTGACTCGGATTTCATTCGCATTGGCAAATGACCTTCACGATAAGTTGTGTCAACACAATGCTGCCGGTACATGAGCGAGGAAAATTCAGTTGAACCACATGTAGGTAAGCAGGAAGGCTATACTGGAGGTAAAAATATTATGGTGTTCTGCTGGTAGTTGGGTGATTAGTCCGTCCTTTATGGTGCATCAGAACTGTTGAATACACTCCGCAGTCAGCACACACGCCCGATGTGATTGAACTTGAGAGTATTTTCGAGTTATAATTCATGAGCTGGACATGATGAATGATTGCATTATTGAGAGGCGCTATGAAAGTGATGTTTTCGTTTTGGTATTCTTGTGCAAGTTTGACAATTCATTCACGTGAAACTGAAGGTCAAAAATCCTCCGACTGACTGTAGTTTCTGTCATTTAAATAGGCCAGTTTATCTCACGTAAATGTGTCCGCATCCGTTATCAACGGTGCTCCCTGTGAAACGGTCGTCCACAACCACATTTTCGCTGAAATCGTATTATCACATGAACGGTTCAACTCTAAACATGGAAGACACAGATTATCATGATCCAATAACCTCAGTAGTATATCTGCGACAGTCACCATACATCCGTTCGCCATATGTACGTGCGTTAAACGCATTCAATTTCTGAACTGCAGCATCCTACATGGTGATCAACTTAGTGGCTAGCAGGAATTCGGTCTTTTCATTCCATCAGAAGACGTATTTTTTTCCGTGTCCAAATAATACTAGTGTACAAGTCTTCAATAACGTTTCATTAAATTTGTATGAAGTATAATGACAAGTCAATTACTTTGCTTGATCAAACTGTCAGACAGGATCAATGTTTTTGGCACAATAAAGTTGTTTGAGGTGACTCCGAGAACACTGCGATAAAACACAACCTGAATTGGCTAAGTCCCCTACAGAACTGCCGAGGGATAAGAACCATACACTAGAATGGAAAGTACTCGCTATCACACTATGCACGAATATGTAAAGCAAAACGGGTAACTCAATACTTTGATGGAGAAGGAGTCACTCCAGTATATTGAATCCGCTGCACTCTGAAATGAGATAGAAATGTTCATAATAAATTGGTGGCATTTACCAAAATATTTCAGATCTTTCCAAAGTTCTGTGTACTGGTTCACAGCCAGAGTCGAGTTATTTTAGCTTGGAAAAGCCGATTGTTGTAGCAGTTGGTAAAATGACTGCATAATCCCCTTCCCAAAAAATGGCAGCTGGTCAGTGTCAATTCTCAGACCGAACAAGTTGTCATGAACCAGAATAGTGACTATTCGTTTTCCATCACGTAACATGACGATCCTGACTGTCAGTTGTAAATGAATGGCACTGAGTTGATTCTCAAACTGCGGCTTTTAAACAACTTGGTGGGATTCCTATGAGTAACAGTATGTTCAGAATTAAAGCATGGTCTAATGAGTTTTATTAGCAAGATAGAGGTGGAGAAAAAAATGATGGTTAACCGAATGAACTGTAGTCTTTCGCGGGTAGGACCATGTGACCAGAGGTGATGTGTTGATTTGTGCAATGCTTTCGGAGCAATGGAATCACTTTTCGACGATTGAATTATTAAACCGACTACTGAGATAGATTGCAGTACGCAGATTAGAACCGAAATGCTGGAATTCGGATAGTTGCAGACGATAGTTGCACTCAGCCTGCACTGTCATCTGTACTCTTTTTTGAACCCCAATCAATTCGGCGTGTCTTGTATTTTCCAAACAATTGTTTGTGGTGTGAGGAAGGACCGGAATGTGTGCGCTTATGGTTTCAATGCTGCTTTCTTTGATGGTATACCTTGAAGGCCGTTTCCAGGACAACATTACTCTCACAAGGCAGACCCTTGTGAATTTCCCCTTAGCTGCTCAAAAGTAAAGGGAAACCAGCAAATACCATCTATTACACCACCATACCCATAATCAACCCAACGAATACAACGCAGGATAATCACGCTGGGGTTGTTCAAAAATGATTGGGCAGGCTTCTAGTTTGGATCAACACCATTTCAACCACATGGCTTCTTGTTCATGTATATCTGTGTGTCTCTCGTGAACGGGTAATGTCGCTTTGAATTTTTAGGTTGACATCTGTTGTGGGGTGATCTACGAAATCTAGCGTATTATTTGTGCCCTAACTGCTTCATTGTTAGTGGTTCTTGCACGTGTGGCAATTAGGTAAATTCGCCTAAAGGTCGTCACTCAAGAAGACCAAAAGATGATTTGTATCTCCCGTGATATATGTTTTCTTGTTGATATGATGGAAAATGTCGAGCTTTCGGTACTTGCTTTCAGGGCTATATCCATGCTTTCAGTAGTGTAACCAGCCATCAACCGAAGCTCTATTATCTGATCCCTCCACCGACCAACAATAGCTAAAACGTTCTCAAAATCACAATCATTTTTATTCTCTAAGCTACCATTTTGTTTGTCCTAAAAAGGTGCATCTTGTGCGCCTGGTCTCTGAGACTGTATGCTCATCAATTTTACCAATGATATTGATTTCATGCTCAGCTTCGAACCCTAGTGAGGGCTTGGAAGATGTTCATTGCAGATGATTTCTACGAAAGATGAAAATGCTGTGTGTTTTACAGGTAATCAGCGTCCACAGCAAGTGTTGAATCAATTTATATAAAATCTTCTACTAATGCCGATACTAATAACTTCTGATTGCGTATTTTTACAAGTTACTTTCTCCCGCTCATACTGGTTGTGTTGCTTAGTTCTGTTTTGTTCTCAACGTCTACTTCGACAACTGCTCGAGAGTAGTAAGTACCTATGTTTTGCCGAATAAAAATGACTCATCCTACGTCGTTCAACATTGCTTTCTACGGACAAATGAATCATTCTTTCATTGCTGCAATACAATAGATAACTCTCAGTCGACTTTCACCATCACCTGACGGAACAGCGTTCGCCTAACTGTAAAACTTAATCACAAAAAAGGAGGGTCAGAGGTCGAATCCACCCACTAATTGCTTGATGGCACTGGACCACAGTCATACATTTTATTTGACACATTCCCAAGTGGTTTCTATTGTGATGCATAGGCTACGCTACGAAATACTCAAATGGTTGTTTCACACTAGGCCTTGCTGCCTCGGTCTGATATATTTCGGATGAAACAAATACTGATGATGTTCAACAAAACAAACGTTTTTTTAGATGAAGTCCATCGATCACTTGTGACCTTTTGAAACGCCGTAGTATTTTAAATATATTATGAGTTGATGACAACTACAAAACCATCATGTAGTTAAATTTTTATTTTAGTTAATCAGAAAGTATTCGATAGTTCATTTATGCAGGTTGCATTTCTACGCACCAACCCCGTTGTGTTGTTCACCTCCGACCTGATCACTGCATCAAACTCGACAATGCTTCGGTAACGGCCAGCACATATTCTTGTCTTATTTTGCAATCATTTTTCCGCATTTGTCTTCCCTTTGTTTCCCTGGTTTGCAATTATGAGGTTTATTGAACTGTTTGGATATTTATTTGATATCGTATAATCACCGACGCTTGTTTACCTATACCAATGATGCATCCGCGTGATGAATCGGACGAAACGCCGAACTCGTTTACCAGGAGCATGTTTCTGTATGATTTGAATTCAGTGAAATTGAAACCGTTTTCTTACTTACATTCAGTGAATCAACATCGATCGTGTTACTCACGTTTTTCTGTTATCGATACGCGATTTAAGTAATATCAAGATGAAATAACCCGGAGCAATTTTAAATTAGTTAAGTGATATCAATCTAGTGGAAGTGTTCCAAACACTCAATGGTTGACTTCCAAACATATTTATTTCAATATTATCGAATATGCAAGTGAGTGGTAAACGATTCGTTCTACCTCTAATTTGGAACATAAGTTGAGTGGCACGAAGAACAGGTACTATAAATTCGCCAAACACTTTGGTATTTGAAGGCGAAATCAACAAAGAGCTGGTTTTTAGTATATTCAGTTGTTGCTATGCTCATCGTCTAGTTTGTAAACCATAATTTCTAATCTGTCATATTCGAATTCCAGCTCCTAAGATTAGTAAAAATACTTATCTAACGATACACCTTTCCCTCCATCCGATTTGTTCCTTAATCGATTAGATATACGTGATATTGGACCTGTCTCCCGGAATTGTCGTTATCTTCTGGAATCGTGAAGCATAGAAGGACTCTATTATTTTATTGGCTTGATAAAACTGTTACAAACGGAAGCTGCCCAGACATTTTCCATGGAGATATTCGTGCATTTTATAAGAACAAATCATGGGTATTTTATTTGAATAAAACAATTTACGAGGCATCCAATTCCTCATTGATTTTTCCTCCGAGTATGAACATAAATTACGTAATACCAAATTTTCTTTTGAATATCCCCAAGCTGTTAGTAATTCGTGTTTGCAGCATTCAACCGAACACCTTGCAAATTAACTCTCACCAGCCAATATTGCTGTTCAAATCATCAATTGAAACCATGGAACTACTGCTTCATAACTGATCGAAATTAACATCAGTACATATGCACCTAACATGAACTCCTATGGGGCGACAATATAACGACCAGATTATCTGTGCTTGCTCTTAACAGTGTGTGCTATTTATTATGGTGAGTTTTTCTATGCATTTCCTTCTTTTATGTACTAATGGAGCAATATTTCAGGAATAGGATCGTGGTCAGTCGAAGGCCAGTGTCTGTGTTGAAAATGACCACTAAACTCCAAAAGTTGTTATACACAGGATAAACCTGGTGCACTTACTCGCTGTCCATTGCTCATTATTACAGGAGTGGATAATTGTGCGTGCAATGAGCTAATACCTCGCCAGGTAGTCTGGGGTTTAGGTTTATTGCCACACACTCGTTCACCACGTGATTGAATCCCTACAGGTGCTTGCTAGATACGCGCTGATGATGATTCCCACCAGGAATGAAACCACCGTTGACTATTAGAAACGATACTTCTATTGGCACGTCAGACTCTAACCATTGCCAGGGTTGGTTCGCTGCTGGTGGGAGAGATTCAAAAGTCAATCTTGTGAAGTGAGCTGGGGTTTCTTTTCCTCTCTGATAGCCATATTCGTTAACCAATATTTGCTTAGCCTATGAATTTAATACAGTTCACGAAATGCTTGGTTGACTATTGCTTGTTTTTTGATGCATGTTTTATTAAAATACTCAGGTGACCAATGAGGAGCGGAAAATACTGCTCGTTGTGCACTGCACAGCTGCTCATCGACCTACTGCTTCGGGGTGTTATGTCGAAGCAGTATTTCACCTCACAACTGCACAGCAGTCGCTCATCACATCGACTAAATATTAGCTGATAGCAGAATACCGCGGTTTTTACTTTCATAGTTTTGTGAAAATAGGACAAGACCGTAATTCGTTGACAAGGACCTAGACAACTTGGACCACGATGTGTTTTGAAGCGCACTCCCGTGATCGTTGACGTACATGGGCTAAGACGAGCAGTTTATAGATTCCCAAGCGAATATTTATAGCCGTAATGCAAGTAGGCCTAAAGACGATTGATGGGTTGGTTATAGAATGACGAAATGAATATATTATCGAAAAATACCATTTAGGGTAAAACACTACTCGACTGAACATTGAGAACAATACCAATCCCAAGTAGGCTGATAATGAAATCCAGAGAGATTCGATTAGTTTGGGGACAAAAATATGTATTGAATGTTGAAATAACCAAATTGCTGAGATTACTTGTTGAAACTCCCTACCTCTGTTTATACACCAATAAAGGATCGTATGTTGCCATGTGTCACACTTGGTAAGTGACATCACTCAGCGGTTCTCGTTTTGTGAAAGGTTCTGTCAAAAACATCCTCCTTTCATGATGTTGTACAGGTGAGAATAATCAGCGAATAATTATTCCTCAACTTCCCTACATCCACTCTCGACTAAATGATTCATAAACATAGGTGAACTAAATATGCAACTCAGTAAAGTTTGGAAAAAATTATATGAATTTTTGTGCTGGCTAAATGCATTTGCGGTAATATTAAAATTAACCTGTCACAGAAGTATTTCAATTAGGCGAAATTCATCGAGTACGTGTAACCCACCCCTCGGCATTGACCTTAACGTAAAATTCGTTGTTCATATATTGTGTTATAAATGAGGGAATATTCAAAAATACGAAAAACATAAAACACAAAAACAATTTATCTTTAATTTCAATTTTTGATTGATTGGGAATAGTCCAAAGACCACCGAAACTATCTATAAGTGAAAAATGTGTAACATTTGTTGTTGGAACACGCAAAAATGCATCTGTTTATCAGAAGCACCATACTTTTCCTATTCACATTGTGTTCACAGCAATTAGACAATACCCGATCCTTGAAAAGATGCCTTGAATAAAGAGTTGCAAGATCTCTTGGGCTCTCTGGTATAAAAATCGAATTATTTAGTGTAATGCCGAAAGTATCTCATTACCTTGGTTATACTCCCAGAACTGAAGATCTATCCATTGGATTGTACGGTTTCCGTTCATTCTCAGCCCGCTTAACGTGCACAGCCGTATTCGGTGTCTGGCGGTTTCTGAGTTAGACTTCACGAATTTGTGCCAATGACAAAACAGTTTGAGACCAGGTGGAAAGACGTTCTTCTGATCAGTCCAAATCACGCCATATTGTAAAAGAAGCCGTCGCCGGAAAAAGAAACTACAAAAGCGGAGCTCATTGCAATTACCAAGCAATTGTAAGACATGGACACTGCCAATGTTGATTCTATTTGGCCAGTTTTTGAGAATAAGAGACTTCTTAGTTGCTTAAACTGCAAGTAAATATCCAACTCAGTGAATTTGCACCTTTTTGAATCATGCTCTAGGTTCTTGCTCACGTACAGTTCATACTCAATGGGAACTGCTCGAAACTTTGTGCGAGATAGTCAAAGGATGCATATTCATTGGACAGATGGTATTTTTCTTTGATATGGGGGATATCGATTTTTTTAATCTTCCGGATATATCACAAGCCAGTCGTGGTACCAATTTTTTACCCGTAAATGCCCCATTCCATGGTGCAATGGGAGGTGGATTAAACGTTAGCTTTGAATGTTTGCTTTCACTAATTCGGGCTTCCTAATGGGCTGCGAAAGTAGAGGTGACCATAATGTCGTACGATTTTCCGGTTCACAATTAAAACAAAACTCGGACAAGGTGTGGGAACCGAGACAACCAAGACAACAAACATATTAGAGCTCAAAAGTAAGCCAATGTTCTGTCGAAGGTTGTTTTACGTAACGACTTTTCGTGGGTTCGTCCCAGTAATTCACACTGATCGTTTGGAGCGGTGTTCAAAAAGCAATCCTCAAAGATCATCATGATAGGCGTTCAGTCCTTATGTCTAGGGTACCGACCCTGATTCTGCCGCCGGTAATTCAACAATCGTTGGCCTTGACCTGGCCGCGACCGCCTTTCTGAGATACTGAATCATTATTGCATAATAAAATATAGTAAATAACAAGATGAACGATAAAAATATAAATATATGTTCATCCTGAGACCATCGGTTTGAGAGTTTGACTGGCATACTCAATTGAAACAGTTATCTCTGCATCCTGTAAAAAGTGCAGGGAAGGTTGCCCTAGCAAAGTTACGAATGATTTCTAAGAAAAACATTATATGCTGGTTTCTATCCTTTTGGTTTGGCTGTTATTGTCATTCATTTTCACCAGACTTTCTGCCTCAAAAACGGAGGTTTAAGCGGAAATGGACAGAACTAACGATGGTGCACACGGTTTCTTTAGTAATTAAGGTCGCCGATCTCTCGGAAGGGAGCAATACATCCAGTAACTCTGCAATTCACTCAATCGACTGCGTGTGCAAATCGTTTCTATTTCTGAAACTTGCAGAAATAGTGATGGAGTTTGTCTTGGTCTTGATCCATCTAATCATCAGACAAGTCTTTACTCGTGTTTCATGAAGTGCCTGCAAACCAAAAACCAAAAAGTGGCCGCAAGCGTCGTTCTGTGTGAGAAGAGCGAAGCGCGATTGTTCCTGTTTTCTCATTATTTATTGGTGTTTCAACAGTTCTCTAGAATAGACAATACTCAGAATGGAAAACAAATTTTGCGCTTATTTTCGTGAAACGAGAAGTGTGCAGTAAAGATATTTTCGTATTTCGTCCTTCACATATAAAACGACACAGATTATCCCAACGGTGATCGACTTCACATGTTTTCACCGCGATATGATCAGTTCTGAAGTAAGTGCCGGTGTTGCTGTACCCTGTGCTCAACCGCTACCCGGAGAAGAACTCAATGAATCTGTATCACGCTAACCATCCACGCTTTAACATAGTTCCGTGATCTCGTCGCTGAATACAACTTGTTTGACGTGGTATGGCACAAGTTCCTTGGCGCGAAATCACAAAACCTGTACTAACTAGAGTTCACTCCCAAAGGAGACGAAACAACACTTATCGGACACTGTCAAGAGCCAAGAACTGTATTGCTTCAACAAAATGGTCCCGAGTGAAGTCACAATATTCTGAGCACAAGAATCAAAACTAGATCTACTACTAAGTGACCAAAATTCATGTTGAACACACGAGAAAACGCTTTGAAAGAGGAGCTGGACACGAACATCAACTAACCCAAAAGGTTACTGGATCAGTCATTTTTAGGATGCTAATTTACCGGTGCCATCCGCATTTTGGTTAAAACAAAGTACTCCGTTAGTTGTAATACGATCATTTATAGTGTTTTTGTTTTTCTGTGAGAATATGCAAAAGCGTGATCGCCTATAGTCCATTACGGCATCAAAAATATTCAGCCTCAAACAAATGAAGATGGCCAACTACCACATATTATTTACAGTCATTGTCCCACCGACGGGATCTACTTGAGCTATTGACTGGCACTCAGAGTCAGATCGAATAACAAAAATCATTTCCGAGATAACATAGTAGACCGCAGTTGGTAAAAAAGTGGGGGAAATCGTCAATCGCACCGAGGAACGGAAACTTCAATTTTATTCGAAGCTTGAAATATTGATCTTGTTCGGGTAAGTATGGCTCATTTAGTTCTCATGACGTTGTGCAAAGGTTCACTAAATGCAAGAAACTATATCCTATTTGTACCGATTAGATACTCATACTTCGTTAGGACAAACCAGTGAGGGTGGTTTCAACAATTTTACAGCTGCATATTCTTAAACACATGTACAAACTATAAGAGTAAGTTATCACCTAGTTGAATCATTTTCGGAGTTTACACAACTCCGTGGGCGTGCTTATCCGAGTATCGCTCCCGAGACGCATGTTTGAATAGTAATCCCGAATCATTCAAAAAACAGAGAGATCAGGTCACTGGTTTGTAACAGAAGCCGGTGATCGGATACAATGGATACCATGTCAGTGTGTTCTAGCCACAAGACAACCGTGAACAAAAGAAGCTGAACCATGATAAGCTCTCTCTCGTTGCTCAACCGAGAGTCGGTACAAATAACTTCTGATTCCGTCAATATCGTGCATGCATATTACCACTCATCCAGCTTTGCTAATCCTTTAGAGCTGCTCGATTTGCCATAATAAGAAATACCAACTAATTCATCGGACGAGTGCAAGAAGCTAGTTAGCACACCATCAATATTGACTAACCGTGATCGTTTCCCAAACGAAATAGATAAATACACATCTTTGTATTTTGAGGTCAGGTGTTCAGGCGATGTGCCAACAAAAAGCACACAAGTTATCACACGATGAACTTCACGATGTGCCCTAACCGATCACTTTCACGCATTGGTCCGTAAACAACAAATTCTGTGAAATCAATATTGATGATCCAGAAATTCATTTGGCGCAATTGGGGCACGTCAAACCTGGAGGGGCCGAGATCATTTTTGGCCTGGAAAAGGAGGTAATCAACTCGCCTTTATTCGTGGAAATCTATTGAAATGTGATGGGGACAGGATAACCGGGGTATTCGTTATAGCTTCCTACTATTGGTCAGTGCAACGAAGAGGAACTAGAGAGCTGTTGACATAATATAATTTGAGTAATACAGAATGTTAGTTGCATGCTAACGTTTCAACCCATATGAGCATTCCACATCTATTTGGTTTAAACCGTCCTTTTTTACGCTCTGTGCTCGAAAAAGCAAGCAGCTCTTATTGAACGTCCAATGAAACCTTGGATGGAATACACTCTAATGAATTGATATCACATGAGCGTAACATAAAATACTCATTGCTGGCCATAGCCGAATGTGGATTCACATGGATGAGTGTGGCCAGAATGTTCACTGGTCTATAAGTGATTTTTGACGTGCAACAACACACATGATATTTACACGACAGACTTTCATCTGGAAATAAATTATCAACTAAGTTCCTCTATTCTTTTGAAACAGAAAGGTATACGTGCTTATTCGTCTTATGCTTACAGGTGCATTCTGCCAAGTAATTTATTTGGGACTGACTGAAGAATGAATGTAATGGAGAGTAAAATGATCCAGTCCAGTTACCCCAATGAGTAACTTTTCAGTCAGCATGACATCTTTCATTGTATAGCAAACAGATTTGTTGCAATTTTAGAACAGGATTCAAAATGCTCCATTTTATGTAAAGTATTCAATACGCCGATTGGGATTTTTCATGATAATGAGGCCTCAAAACTGAGTGAGTCAACATGCGACCAACATATCAGTAAACGACTACTTCACTTGGATATTTGAATTTACCACGGGTTTGCATTCGTGAATAGAAGGACTCGGTAGTCGACCATAAACATAACTCTTTTTATAGAGCGTTCACATTGCGAACTACCGAAGGAAATCCATGGAGCACGCGACAATACATAACTTGCATATGCAATACAGACTACAAGATATTACAAACGATTGACGAGCCATATCATTTGCTCAGTTGAGATGGGCGAAATTAATATGTGCTTTCCTGGCATCTTGTTTTTTCTGAGGACAACAACTTCTATTGAAAGAAGAATCTGCAGCACTGGTCAGTTAACGGTATTTTCATACATAACAAATATACGGCTGCACGTTTCCTTGCGTTCAATCGTACTTCCCAATAGAACCTAGGATTGTATGACTTACGGTACTCTAAAGTCGTGCTAGACAATACAGAATCAACCCCTAAGTATATTTCTTTTATTTGGATGCACTCGAGGATTTCGGTGCCGTCCCGGATAACATGAATAATTTTTTGGATAAATTTACCGTTCAGGGCCATAATTTCCTAGTTTTAATTCTATTATGCATCATTCAAAGTTGTCGAACAATCACTCTCGGTGTAACCCCTTTCTGTTTCTCCACAACTAGTATCATTTCGCATATTCGTTGTGAGCTTGGCATATTGCGTACACTGATGCGCACTGCGTTCACTTTTCCGTTTAATTCCGACCAAAGTAACTTTAAACGGTTTTTTCACTTTCGATGAAACAACACTGATCCCCGTTGTGCTTCATCTGGAAGATTTGTTATTATCTGTGGGTTCCAGTCATATACAAAGAATGGATTTTAATTTTGTTTTGTTTGAGTAAGACTTGACTACATATTTATGATAGTTTGCGATCCTCCAGTTCAACTGATTGTTTGAAATAGAACATCCTGTCACATCGACCAGTGTATACTTGTTTCAGATAACTGGTGCAAATTGTTACATACAGACCACCCGCATGCATTTAGTACGTGTCACCCGGAGGCAAACACGGTAAAACAGACTGCAGTATTTTTCCCACGGGTGACAATGGTAAACGGGTCGGTGTCACCTATTTTTTCAATTTCAAACTTCGGGTCCTTTTTATATAGTTCACTAGAACAGACAGAATACATAAGTCGTCAGATGCAAGCATTTTGTTTATTATTTTCAATCGCGGACGTAATACAAATCAGTATATATACATGGGACACTAGGGGGATATAAACCACAGTAAAGTGGGCACAATCGAAAGTTCTTACAGCACGTACATTGGAGAGAATGAAGTCTACCGTGGTAGCGTCAAAGCAAACAGAAATTTTGGGTCAATCTTTTTCGTGCGGAGAGTGCTGGCTGACACATCATGATTGGATTCACTTCACTGAACGCTAATGGTTTTAGTGGTAAATTGTGTAACAATGCTTTGAAACACTGGGTGTCTTGCAATCGAAGACGATGGAAGTTTCATTTCCTTGTGCATTGCCCCAGTGGGTTGCATTATCAAGTTTAACAGCCATTTCGGTGTGTTGTGACACTTGTAGAGTCAAGCAGCTACTGTCTTGTATACGTCCTGTATACTTCGCCAAAACTGCATGCGAACTGGCAGTCAATATGTGAATCTTTGGATCAGCAACACTGTTTCAGTGATTTTGAAAACATAACCTTTTGGCCGTCCGCAAAAACGAAACTGAGCGGCCGAGTATATGTGACTTAGAGCTGGTTTTGGGTTTCATTTTCTTCCAGTAAATAAACGATCGCCTTTAGAAGGCAAAGTGATAACACTTGCTTCCTCTTGAAGTTATTCATCTCCTCGCGCGAATGTCTCGGAGTCTACTGTTGTTTGATGACATTTTCGGTATAATTGTAGGCCAGCTGCTTTCTTCTCAAGAATTCCCTTTCATTTTGCACTTATTTTTCTGTGTAGATTTTTATTGCTCCGTTGAAGAGAGCTTTGACTAATCCACGTTTGTAAGCATCCGTAGCGAAGCTAGGGAATTGTAAACAACGTCCATCCCATGTTGCTTTTTGATGGATTCTGCGCTGTAGAGTCGCATCTTATGGCCGGGTAATAAAATGTCTAGAAGGGGCAAACTGTTTTTGCCTTCTTCTTTGTCGGATACACTGTGGTTTTGTTGAGTAAAGGTTAGAAAGTTACCGGAAAGAATGAATCTTTCTTTGGTCGTAGAAAATAACATATCATTTACGTAAACTCTGAAAAACAGAAATTGGGAAATATTATCACAGGGCTGTTTCGCGATTGTACCTCTTTATGCATCTGGCAGTGTTAGGTGCAAATAGCTTCCCATAGCCATACCATCAGTTTGTTTGTAATGTTTGCCTCCGAAGTTGAAACGAATGTTTTCTGCGCATAACAGAATGAGGTGTTTGGGATATCCAACATAAACAGTCAAATGGAAGCTATGCGAAGAAATGAAATCCCAGTAATCTACTACCTCACAAAAAGGTACCTTTGGGAGGGTGACTCAACATCGATGGAATACATTTTACCAGTCATCACTGAAATACTCTCTAGCAAATTCGCTCATTTGCAAATATAATACACCAGCGATTGCTGTGACAACAGTAGGCAGCTGCTTTGTTCTATTTCGCCACAGACAGTTCAGCGTTATAGCTCAGCACACAGTAACGCGCATCCCCTAAAGGTATGGTCAATTTAGGCAATAATACACCTGACTCATCATTATTCCTCGGGGATAGAAAAATGATAGAGAGTATCTTTTTGGTCAGTTGACCCAATTCACCGAAGATACTGATGCGCCAGAAGGTAAAGAATGATCGAAACGTCAAGAAAGCACTTGTTTTGTGGACTCCTTATTTGTGTCCGGCGTACACGAGGGTGTGCTATTCGGACAATCAGCCGTGACGTGACTCAGCTATCATGAACAATCGAAGAATCCCTGCTGATTTTAGGCTACAAAAACTCTCGTTGAAGCCAAGTTCTACTTGTATTGCATTTTTACCGTGGAAAAACCCCTAGACGATCAGGAAACTGTGATAACCAGAATCCATCAGCACATTCTTAATGGAGAAAATTACGTATACACAAAAGTCCACATTGTCGGGCCATCAGGGAATTTATTCATTGGTGAGTTAGTAGTTGCTCGTAATTGTATTTGCCAAATAAACGAAAACCAAGCAAGTTAAAAATCATACACTCGTTTGATCAAATCGGATGATCATACGTCGGCTATTTTTGCTACGAAAACCATAGGAGCAGAAAGTTAAAATGGGAATGGACAAGATGTAACTGAGGTTTTCAATTGGAATCCATAATGGAGAATCGTATACCATACATATGAAAGGTCTGAGGGGTGCTGTGTGTATGACGATAATGTTTAGGGAAAAATTGCCGCAAACAAGGCACTCGGTACCAATATGGATCTGCATGGACACAGCTCCATTTGTGGTTGAGCATTGGAAACTGGGCAAACAGACATGCAGTGATGTCAAATCGGAGGATAAACTATCCCAATTACAAGGAAAATGAAACAATATTCAAAGCAGTTCGCTGATGTGAGTCTTGTTCTGATCCAGCGTGGATCAAATTCACATAGGATATTACGAGCCATCACGTTTAAAAAAACGGGACATCTTCACAACCTGGTATGAGACTCATTCAAAGCATCGATAAAAAAAAATATGACTAAAAGTGTTTTTTCAGAAGTATTCTGGGATCTTATAAAGGTCATCTATTTCACATCAACGACCCACTTTCAGGACAGGATATAAAGCCGTGCATACGAAAAAAACCGTTAGGGAAGAAACTGGCATCGCAACGGATTATTATAATTTGAACCGAGTGAATCGAACACAAGCACAGGTGTATCAATACAAATTTTCATAGTGAAATAGGTTGACCGAAAGCAAAGAAAGTCATGATCATAAAACAATACTCTACAGATAATGGAATAATGATTATATTGACAAACTTCTACCTTGGTCTAACAAGTGTGTTATTCTATCCGTTGAAAAATTAGGGTAATTTTTTCTTAGTTGAATAACACAAAAAGAGGCGATATGAGAGATACTTTCGTTTATGTTCTATTCCTTGTCTGGGATAGATCATTCCTCATGCTAATCATGGAAAAATCTGTGCTGAAGAATTCAGTATCGACCGGGAGTATGTTCACTAATTTCCAAGAATGCAAAATAATCTTGAGCTCGTTTGAGTCAGCACAGAATTGAAAACCCTTGCAAATCCATGCGGTATGTGTTTTATGCTTTTAAAAATAATCTGAACATTTGGAAAAGTTGTCCCGATAATTCAACAGGCACAGTATTAGATGACATAAATGAAAAAAAGAAAGAAAAGTCATTACTTTGAGATCTTCTAGCAGTTAGGCGAATCTATATATTCTCGCTTGAACTGGAGTATAAACTTATGTTGAATAAAAGATCAAGCTTCTCATTCAGAAAGTGTCACCTCGTGTTTTCGCACATCCTCTAAGTTTTGTCCAAAGATTATCAGTAACTCGTTCATATTTTGTTTGATAATTCAGAAATATTTATCTGTACTAAAGCCTCAACTGAGCCGATCCTATGCTGAATTGCCTTCTGGATCTCCTAATGCACGGTTTTCTACAGTATTTTAATTGGTCGGACCAAACGAATATCATAAGAGAACCAACGTAACGTTTTGTTAACCCCTTCACACACTAATCAAACGATTTTGGTTTCATTGGTAAAGGAAAAATTTTTAAACTTTGACTACCAAACGTTACTAATTCTGCATAAAACACTCCACTGGTATTCGTACACTTGAGGAATTTCGCTTGCAAGTCAACAATTTTTAACTTGTGTTCTGATACCATCCCCAAATATTCCACTCATGATTGGAGTGAACAAACAACACACGCCTTTATTATTCACTAACTGTGCGCTTCTGTTTCTAAACTATCGACGTAGGTCTAGGTTGTTTACCATATATATTGTGTACATTTCTGCGTTTGCATTTCTGATGCTGATGTTCTATCGCTTTAATTTCCCACTGTAAGGATAAAATAGTGAATATTCCAAACCTACATAAAACAGTACTCTGGAGACTCGAATAAGCGACTGCCTTCTCGCTATCGGTGTAATGCACAGTAAAACAACACAGGTTTGCGATTCAAATAGCCCTTTTCTCAGATCCATGCATTGGTATTGCCTTTGTCTATTCTAACTACATATTACGTTCCTATTCCGTGTTAGCTAGACAGCTGATGGAATTACTGTCTGCACCATGATCTTGATACCATGCATTAGTTTTATTTCTTGCTGTCCGGAAGTACCAGATAGCTTTCTGTAGTGTTGTTTTGGTTGTTCACTTGGATAAAAGGCGTTTGCCATATATATATATATATATATATATATATATATATATATATATATATATATATATATATATATATATATATATATATATATATATATATATATATATATATATATATATGTATATATATATGAGCCCTTTGCGCGTTTGCTATGTGGATAAATAATGGGGATGCGCGTGTCATTGATGTGTTTGTATATTGAATAATCCGAAAAAGATTTGGCAGTATCTACGAACAATAACTACGAAATATACCCGATACAAAGTTCTGTTTATAGCGCACCTATTGATGTGTCCCCTACCTTCGACTGCTCGTAAGCTAAATTAATCAGGCATTTGCTCAGTGAATGTTTCATTCTTATGCCCGTTCATTCCCTTATTCATGTGACAATTCACGTTCTGGATGGAAGATTTACGTATTTAGTCTTGCGAACATCTGTATGCTATTCACCTGATTCATTCAGATGGTCACATGCCACTCACGTGCTCAGTCATCTAACCACTCTTTAGTTCAAATTACAATTGCCAAAGAAGACTAAAAGTCACAACAATTTTGGGTTTACTTACGTGGATATTTAAGAGAAAGCAGTTACCACGAGAACACTGAAGTTGTTTCATAAAATGGAATGATCTCACGTTTTGTGCAGTGACGACGAACGGCATACACGTTTCTTCATGCAGCCCCAAATGAAGAAGTTCAGGACTAATGAAACCACTCATGATGCAGTCAGTTGTTACAGATGTGGATACCTTTCTTTTTATCGGTATGTTGCGGAGTAATCAGATATGAATCAAGTAATTGGAAACTTATACGCAGTTAGAATCATCCAATAGGACGTGTCAGGCAACGCATAATAATACATTACTTCACTTTCTCTCCCACTCTACCCCACTCGTTCACTGCCAAAAGCAGCTGATTATCCAATCGTTCCTTTTATTCGAATGTGACACATTGGGACGAATTTTACAATGCATGATATATCATTCCACTTCAATCACTCAAGGAGTCACTCACTCACTCACTCATTCATCCAGTCAATTATTCATTCCATTAGTCACTTACTTATGCGCCTAGTAACTGATTTGCCCACTTACTCACCGACTTTTCCAAACACATCCAAGCATAAACATAATTGCTCATTACTGATTTTTCTTCTCAACCACTGAGAAACCCATTCAGTCATATACTCTCCTTTTCACTCACATTCAAGATACAAAAGTGTTTGATGCAGTTCCCAGTCAACCACCATTTTGGTCACAAATATAATAATATTCAATATCGGTCAACTTCAAAAAAAGCGCACATTAGCTTGTGATCTCCTGAAACCTTGCACACCAAGTCAAGGACAAAAATTCTAGCATACGATATACAGCTGTGATTAGATTGAAACCAAGTCAGTGCCTAGTTGATAACATTACTAATAAAAATAACGATAGAATAATAGTTTTAATGGGCAAACAAATTGTGTTGTTTTCAGAAAAATAACCTCATGCCACAAAGTAAGGATTCGTATTCAAGCTTTGGAAAAGTTACCAGCAAATTTACTGAGGCTACTCCATTCTATTCGGATGGATTTTGCCAATAAACTGAGCACCACTCATGTGGTGGAACCACCTCTTTAATGAACATATTCTCAATTGTCACCTGCACGAAGCGGTCAAATTTATTCATCCGTTTTATACTGCATCTCTTCTAAAAACGTATTAAACCTGATGGAAACACTCTTCCCGAAGGAAGTCATACTAACTGTTCAGTCTACTTGTCCGTCATTTCGTTCAATTAAGGTTGGGTCCAGTTGAAATCAATTCCGATGAAAAGTGACAGAGGATCTGGTGAAAATCGGTTGACACCGTGGTTCTCCTGGGTATCGGTAACACGAACGAAGTTCCTTTGGCATAGCTATCGGAATACTGTTATCAAATATACGGTCTAGCTCATATTGTCAAGACGATATATCTTTCAAGCTTTTGGGAATTTGTTAAAAACATACACAAGTTTGTGGATGTGGAATAATACACTCGTGTGAGACGAAACTCAAATATGATTTTGATCTTAATAACGCTGAGTGGTTATGAGGACTCAGCAAGTTTCAGTGAAATGGAGGTAACGATGCCATCACGTGTCCAAAGGCTGTATATGTATCTCTCTGGGAGCAACAAGCATTGCCTCAACTTGGCATCATAAAATTAGATTTCCTCACCTTCATTGTTGATGCAAAACTGATATCGACTTGATCCAGGTCGTTTCAAACCCCAGATTGGATTCGAGCCACCGAAAATTCAGGTGCACATATGATCAAATCTTGGATGTCTGCAGTACTACTCCGGATTCCCTCTAAAATGTGCGACACGAGCCCAAACATTGTTTCTTGCTTGTTCGTCCAACGTGCTGTAGTGGGACGCTTTGTGTGAAAAGACACTGCAGGGTCTTATACTAAATTCTGTTGCCCGACCAGTACTTGCCCCACTTGTGCCATCTGCGGAGATCGACGGGTCTAAAGTTGGGATAGGGATGCTCAGTCATCTGCACCTCGCGTCTTTTCAGTACTACAGATAGGGGTTATTTTCAGACGCAAGAAGAGGCTTGCGCCGTTCTCTTGGTGATTCGCCAAATACAGAAGTACCTGTCAATCGGCGAATCCACGGCTGCTTTGATCCAGCGATTGAACATTTTCTTGGCTGCCTATAACTACGACATCCTGCATCAAACCAACAATACCATCCCACACGAAAGTAGACAAAACGATACTACTGGTTAGGGATTTCGGCGATCATGAAAGGGTGGCATCCCAAAGGGAAGCGGAAAATTTCTCAGTTTTCCATCCTTCGAAAGAGATTCACTATCTAACCCGACGGAGTATCTTGTCGAAGTGTCTCACTTTTCACTCAATTGCACAGGTCACTTTAGGATGAACTGCACACAGGCCACCTCGAAGTGGATGAAATAAAGCCACTGATTCGACAAATGACCAGTACATCGGTCATCTCGTCCACAATCCAGGTGTGGTAGAAATGCTTCAGTCGAGAAGGAATCCCGTGGGTACTCATCACCGATAACGGATTGTTTACCCATACAGAGGAGCTGAGAGGATAGCCTGCCAAATCGGATGACAGCATCTGCGTACGGCGCAATGCCACTAGGGCTCTAATGGTGCAGTGAGAATTTCGATGAGCTCCGTGGAATGCATGCTACCAAAAGCCAACAGCAGAACGTTGCTTGACTTGGATGTGTTCCTCGAAAATTTTGCTTTTACAATACTACATTCTCAAGCCAGATATAATAGTTTCTCCGCAGAAATGTGGGATGTGAATATTGATTCGTGTGCGATTCGGAAATTTATTCTTTTGACTTTTGCCAAATCGTTATTCATGTTTGCACGTTTCGATTGATACGGACTGTAGTCAGCCTAATGACAATTGATTATCGATTCAACTCGTCCACACAAAGTACTCATTCTTCGTAATAAATAATGTATAAAATATGGATACTTCATAGGGAAGCCGTTTTAAGGAAATGATAAATAACGTTAATTTCGAAAAATCTCGCAGCTACAGGAGAATGATTGCACATGGAACGGGTCGCAACCCACAGCGTGCGCCTGAAACTTGGCCAACGGTGAGCAGCACCTAAATACCGCATCGGTCATTGTCGAATAGAACAGATGGTCTTAAAGGTAAACTACGTCAATCACATCTTCTATGCATGGGATCTCATCAGTTCAGACGGTTTTCCAAAATAAGCTGCCATAAATTCTAAAGGACAACACCTAATACTGTATGATCTGACATTATACACCCTCGCTATACCATCCACGCTACTTTGTTTTGTGTATGTATAGACTCGTAGTCAGCTGACTATACTGACCCACGCCAGTAAGGTCCTCCCGAGTACATGTTTCATCATTTATTTTCCTGAGAAACACGTTTGCAGTTTTACCCCGTCTGCCTTTTTATTAAAAATTGTTGAGCTCGAGTTTCTGCTTCCGGGTATTGCGCCTTCTACTGATCATCCACATACTGTACCACTACAGATTTTACACCCTCCTCAATCGACGTGGATTCTTATGGTACTGAAATCAACCAAAATACTCTCGAAGTTTCAGTCACTGTGGTTAAAATCTGTGATAGTACATCGCATAAAAAGATGTGACTTTTTACATCACTTGTTTGCCTTGTCAATTCTTGATGTATCCATACGTTATCCAAAACCTTTCCACCGAACTTGCGCAGGGAGTATATGAATACATTTATGAACCCTCACCAAACTACTCCCACGAACTTACCAAGAAAGAAACTATCTATTTAATGGGACTGTCTGACTGATGTCACATTGGATTTTCATTTTCAAATCTTCCCCTCCGCAAACGCAAGTCATCTCAACCTTGACGACACACGAAGGATTTATTGAGGTCACATTAAATGAATGACCCAATTCAAGACATCTGTCATTGGAACACCTTCTTCCGCCAACCAAAAAAAATATTTCGAGTCTTTCAACCCATGTGTTTCGATCGAGGAACAAGGAGTCACCGCTGATATAATACTTGGGGCAAACGCCTCAAACGCGGTGGTCGTTAGGACGTCTTAAATATTGGTTCACGATTGCATCTCGGAAATCGAATAACGGATTGCCAACCTAACCTCCCATATGAATACCATCACACAGCATACCAACAGACAAGGTTCCGTTTTGCGCTCGCAGTCTTGTCAAAAGCACTCTACCTTTCATCACGGCTTTCGTATTTTTGGTGCAACCGAAATCTCAAGAAAATCACTCGCCGTTGTCAATCACCGTGTGTTTTCAAAACAGCTGTTTCGGGAAAAAAGAGACAGCCCATCATTAGCGGAAATGGCTGCCACCAACTCCGAACCTGGTAGCTTTTCCTGCATTTCCCATCAGTCCACCGAAATGCGGTTTCCCATTGATACAGCTGATTAGATCAATGTCATCCACATTCAACCTGGTGAACACTATCTGAGGCCTACCACTCTCCCTTTGCACGCAGCCAAAAGATCCCTGGTTAGCAGATACCGGCCAAAGGTGCTGACACTTGACGTCGGTTGAGGCCAACAGTTCGTTTGAATTTTCACGACTGACGATGGTAATTACCCTGCTCTCCAGGTCAGTTTCTTTTCCTCTTTGTTATTTAGGGTTAAGGCGAAAAATCGCTTTCTATTATGGAACCATTATGTCTAATAAAACTTACTGGTCCTGCACCTCCTATAACTAACTTGGAATACTTTTCATGATAGTACGCCCTCTACTTCTTTCCTTTTGGGACTATTTCTAGGCCATTATCTAAATGTGAACATCCCCCTCGCTAGTATCACTAAGCGTTCAAAATCACATTGCCAGCAAAGGTCCGCCAGTATCTGCAAGTCTCCGCAGCTTATCACCTGACAAACTATCTGTAGTAATGCAGAATTCGAACGGATCCTAAGCTTAGGGATAGTTTGCCCACCAGACAGTCCTTGAACCTCCCCGGATTCACATGGTTTCAAAGCACAACTGTAACTGGTGCCCACGTGGTGATTACCGTGACCTCAAAATTGCCATGACACCTGGCCCTCACACAACGCCACACATTCACAACTTTGTTTGGCAAAAGCTCTTTCTCCAAACCTGATTTTATAAGAGCATAATACCATATCCTCGTTGAGCCTGGATATGTTCCGACGACTGCTATTACGACACTGTTTGAGTTGTATGAATTCTTGCGTATGCTCATCGCTCACGTAAAGCCGCTCGGAGACCCTGGCAATTCAAGGGGCATGTTCTCCATGGGCTGGATTTTGCTATTCTTTATATTACCGACAACCTCGTTGATAGTATGTATGAAAATCAACATAGCGAACCTGTGTGCCGGGTACTCCAACGAAACCTAAACTGTGGCAACTCGGTCAGTATCTCTTATTGTATTTTTGATGCTGATAGTAAAGGCTTTCGCTACAGAAAAGAAGTGAATGCTATTTGTTACTCAACAGAACAGCAATCGTTTGAAAACTCTGTCGTTACCTGGGCATAACCAGCTTCTATTGTGGACTCACACGAAACGGTTTGGAGTTCTTGCAACTACCTACACATGTTTTGAAGAAAGGGCCACTCATTTTCTCGGTGACTCCCAGAGATAAATTAGCATTCTATGAAGTCAAGCAAAACGTTCGAAATGCCCACGCTCATAAACTTAGGCCATGATGATAACGCTACTTTCGTACTACGGACAGACGCCCCAAAATTAATCATCCAAACCCAATAGCCACAGACAGGCAATGGTGGTAAACAGCCCCTAATGTTTTTTCTCTCGAAAACTACTACCACCACAGACTTGTGGCATTATCTTTGGTCGCGTAATGATTGCAGTCCACTTTGCAATAAAACACTGTTGACACATTTTTGGAGTTAGAAGCTTTATCATCTACGTCAGTCATAAGCATTTGACTCATGCATTGGTTTCGAGCGGCTACCTTTATTCGACCATGGGAATCAGACAACTCGACTTAATTTTCCAGATAACATCAATATAAGGTATATCGAGGGCTTCAGCAATATGGTGGCTGACACCCACCCAGGTATCCATAAACTAATCAACCTTCCAGCATTCAGCATGCCTGAGATAGCTCAGGCTCAAAAAAGATGAAACTCATCGTCCCTCCTGATGGGGAAAGACTTACTCCTTCCAGACGGAAATCGTCAAATTGTTTGCAATGTCTTCAGGAGCAAGCCTCGCCCGTTTGTTTCATGTTCACTTTTTCGCATGACGTTCAGGCATCTACATTTTATTTATCTTACTGAAGTATGCGCTGTATTTGGCTGAATAGGAATAGAGACGTTCAATTTCGGTACACAGCGTGCACACCCTGTCAACGGAGCAAGATGCATCGGCATGCGCTTTCCTTCCTCTTCCATATACCAACAGGATATGCAAGTTTTCCTCATGCCCACTGAGATATTGTTGGTCCATTGCTATCGACCGACTTATGCCGTTCTCTCCTCACATGCGTAGATCGCTTTACGCGAGGGCTCATATCTGTCCTCGTAGCTACCACCTCCATTGTAGGAATTTCCTAAAGGTTGTGCACCATTGGATTTCTATGTTTGCCGTTTAACCTACGATCATAACGGATAAGGATGCACAGTCTCCATCAAAATGTATCCGCGATTTCACTTTTTTCCTTGGATTTCAAATGTTGACAAAACTGCACATCACCTGTCATCCACTGAACAAGTGAAGGCTCCCTCTCACTTAAGCGGACGGACATCCTTCCGTTTACCATGTTGTTCACGCGTGCCAACCTAAAGGAAGATTGGCTTTTGCCCTGATGATTTGGTGTTCGGTGCTCTGGGTGAGTTTTTCGGACACAATCCTGGTTTTGTTGAATCTCCCAAATTTTGCTCGTCAGTCACAGTTGTTTATGAAATCAATCTGTTTTTTCTCAAATTGGTCGTCCGTTTGTCCCACTTGTATTCCCGGAAACAACTGAGTACCCTCATTTTTTTCCTTTTTGGGATACTGGTAAACCTCCACTGCGCCCATAGTACTCTGTCCTGTTTCGAGTTCTTTCCCATAACGATAATTGTTTTGGCATCTATAAGGCTGTTTGGCCATACAACTTCAGTATCAATATCTCGAAATTAGTATACTCTTATTCGAGCTATTTGGCTGCAGTTCCCGCCGGGAAAATATCAACTTTGTCTTCAGCGATTCCACTCACCAGGTTTCTAACGATTTGAGCATTTCCCAGGAAAATGATACTTACCTTCCTCTTATAACCCCTTTATGACCACAAGATTGTTAAGCAATTCTTTTTTCAGCTCAAGGGGATTTTCCGCAAGCAACTACGTACATTTGACCGGTGTCATGTGAGGGAAATATTGCTGAATCGGTATTGATTTATACGCCCTTCTTGGCTGCTTCGATCCGGACATTCTACCAATTGGACTTTTGTCTCATCCTTGCCTTGCTGTTCTCACTCGCCCGCTTCGTACACGTAGCGATCCGTGGTCAGCTCACTCCACTGACGCACTTACACGCCCGTGCTGTCCTTCCGTGTTTTATCGTTCACGTTTCTAATGGTAGCTTCTGGAGTCAAACCACGTCCTTTTTTCAATACAACTCCAATTTTTCCCAAATGATATTGGAGACAACCGGATAAGCGTTGTCGAAAAAGTCTCATATGACATGCACCAACATTGCACTCAATAATGAAGTTAATTTTTGACTTCCGGCTTATACCTTTATAAAGTGGGTTATCTAGATATGTCGACTCCAAGGCCTCTATTGTAAATGTCGCCTAGGCTTGACCCAATCCGTTGCGGGACTTATGGTTTTGGATTTCCGACATGAATTTGACTCTGTGAATTTCACTGAGATCGTCCCTGTCATTACCCATTTAAGTCGCAGGCGTTCGATGTCGTTTTTGTGATGTCTTCCTCAAGTGTTTTGCATTGTATTTGACGTATTGAGGCCTAATGTAATTTATGTGTGAAGGTCTCAGCAAAAGATGCACATCCTGTAAGTTAAATATTTATAACCTGAGAATAAAAAATATCTCGGTGAGTTGAATAAATCACTTTGAACCGGGCGTTATATATATATATATATATATATATATATATATATATGAATGTATGCCACCTTATCTTTGTTGCAGCGGATACGAGAAACGGAGCGGCAAGAGTTCCAATCTATGAGCAACCTACAGGACTGATTTTACCAATATATAATGAGTCCAAGTCAATGTTGAACTTCTTGATAGTTTGAAAATAACTCCCGAACGGCTTGATTGGGAAAATCAACACAGATTATCACTATTAGCTGACGATAGTTATTCTAAGGTCATTCCTCGTCGAACCATGAGAGCCATATTGAACTTTCGAAAAATGGCGCCGCAAATCTATTTGAATATCTCCTTACTAATCTGAAGGAATCTAAACAATCTCATTCGCGCATGTCCATCGTCTATCCAAGCTTATCTATCTGAATCATTCATCTTTATCCTGTTATTTACTTCCTTTTATCATGTCCTCTCAGAAGAGATTTCGTGGGCAATTAGAGGCTGCAAGTTTTCGAAAGTAACCGGCAACAAACTCGGGAGTAGAAACCATAACAACCAGGCCGAAAGTCCCCCATGATGAAACTTTGACCACGGCGGGTCAGGTGTTGCGAGTGGAAAACCCTCCAAAGATGACTAACACCGGATAACCCGGGCAACATGGTTGTTTGTACCAAAGATAACTACAGAATTACGGATGATACATTATTCGGTTCGTGGGTTAGGCTAAAATAAAAAATGATTTTCATTCAGAAAAAACTGTTACCTGCATTTATAAGCAAAAAAACGGCTTCCGCGTGCTTATTCTTTCTTTTTATAGCTTTTTTTATTACCAAATTAGGCCGATTTTGAAGATTAGACAAAAAAGGTTTTATTTGCTCGTAGCAGTTGACGTTTCATTTAGATTCGCTAGTCTAAAATAGAATAAGTGTTCGTTTATAAATGAACTTCGGCGCCATGTGCTTCGTCTGATGGATGTTTGTCGCCGTAAAATAAAGGAATTCAAAATTTGTAAGTAGAATTGTGCTTATCTTGAATGCAACTAGATGCATTTTATGTGTTGCCATATCTTTGGGTTTCAGATTACATGTTCAAAATGAAGCAAGCCATGTTATCAACATTCCGAGAAAGAGAGGAGACGACTTCGAAATTACAAACCTAAAAGAACCAAAATATTGCACAATAATCACAATAATAGACCGGAGCTGTTGCATTGACGTTAACTTTAAACAATCATATCATTTATCCCATTATTTGATAATCGAGAAAATGAATGATAAATGTAAAGAACATATCTTTTAAAACAAAAATGGTTTTTCTGGAGGAAAAACCCATATTCATATATATGTAATTATATATATATATATATATATATATATATATATATATATATATATATATATATATATATATATATATATATATATATATAAAATCATACCAGATTGAGCACGTTTTCATTGTAACTGTCAGCTGTACGGGAAAAAGAGAAATTATGCGCGTCAAAACGGGCAAGCAGTTCACGGGAAACTTCATTCATTTTTGATAAAACAAGAGCAAGGAAGGGTATTAGAGATGTTCTGTAAAGCTTGATTTTATAAAGAAGCAATCGAGACACAGATTTGGCTAGCGGGTTTGATTAACACAATGAAAGACCGCGATGCAGTGATAGTGAACAGTCCGCAATGATCAACTCGGCAAATGAAGTAAACGCTCCTACGTGCATGCCACATAAGTATAATATGAGGTCCCCTAAGGTTGTATCAGAAACAAGACTGACGATTGGAAAACGTCAAAAAATGTGTGATACAGTCCTTTCTTTTCGACAAGGAAACAATATACGAGAACGCTATAGATTAAAGGGGAAATGTACACTGGAGGAAAAAGGAAGAAATAACAGTTTGTGGAGCTCTTAACTGTCGAAGCTCTTGATTTTGAAAGGACGATCAATTCCTAACAGTTATTTCTATATGTGAGGAGCAATGCATGCTCTTTTGTAAAGTCACATAGACGTTTTTCGCACGGCCCATCCGTGCAAGAGGAGTAAAGTTACCATTGGTGTTGTCTACTGTAAAGAAACGATCGCAAAAAGGAAAAAATTCACCCAATAGTTGACATTATTTACCGGAAGACCATCCAAAATTTTCCCGGATATATATAATACCTTTTCATGAAACTCATCTAAATCGGAATGCTGAGAGACGGACCGAGCCAAAACAGCCTTATCGCTCTAATTGGCTAGACCTCCCGAGTGGGTCGCATTTATTTTGCTAATGTAAGTAGAGTATATTCATAGAGAAAAAACTGGTCCTTTGAGAACACCTGCACTCCTGACGATTTGTGTGGAAACCTTTCTTCCCGTTTTTGGTACACTGGGTTCTACCCAAGAAATAGTTTGTCATTCAGTCAAATCAATGTTTCGGGAAATAATGGATTCCATTTTTTGTGCAACAAGGATCGTTGTATACTGTCAAACGTTGGTGTGTATTCAAACAAGCCAGATCTGACTGATTTGCACTCCCCTTTGGGGTGTTTCTAGATGTAATGTACTGTACATGCTACTGCATCCATAGTGGAACTCCGAGGTTGATGCGCGGATTGGTTTTCGTCAGTGTGACTTCTAACTGTTTTTTCAGGGCTCTGGAGTACCGCACTTTCAGCAAGCTCCAAGGCCGAAGACGAGAGTGCAACTGAGTGGAAATTCTTTGTTGTTGCTTGGTTACCCAGGCTTTGTGGTATGGGATTGTATGTGACAAGGAGCTAACGGTCACAAATGGAAACGAATAAATGAATCATTGATTACAGTAGTGATTAGCTCAGAGAGTTTCGGCCTAGTGTGTTGAGTAGTGCCGACAGTAACTCATCCGGTTCAGAAGCTTTGGTCCACTTATTTCATCAGAGAAGCTTTAAAACTTCGCCATTGGGGAATATTTCAATTTATGAATGGTTGGCCCTTTGCAAAACCAGGAGTGGACAAATCAAATAACAAACGAACTAAGACATTATCTGGTTAACGTTTATGTCATCAGATAGGAGTTTTCTCTCCAGACCATCTTTCTTTATTGTTCTTGGAGTGCAGAAACTGTTGACAGCATATGAAGTTCAGAAGTTTGATTTCTTTTTGATCATCCTTTATAACTTACTGATCCCAGGTGGGTTGCTCTTTTCGTAGGCTTACTGTTTCGACCTGATTTACTGTTTTGGAGACGTGAGAACACTCTTCCCAGATGGGAGCAAACCGTATCCCTGGGAAAGCTTTATTTAACGAAACGGATTATAATTTTGGTCGTTAAATGTAGCGAAAGGGAATTGCGTAACCCGCAAATTTGTCAGGAGTTGACAAGGAACAAAGAACGGTTGAACAGTAGAAAGGTCTTCTTATGAGCTTCGGCGAGGACATCGGATCTGCTTAGTCTGTGTGTAGAATAAATGACCATGTTAGGAGTATATTTTTGGACGAAGATGTGATAAACTATAACCAACCGTACTAAATCCGACGGAAAAAGGGTTTGTTCGATTAGTAATAACACAACACAACTGTTAACCACTGTTACGAAATGAGAGTAGGCATGTAGATTCACGAATGAAGTCTCCCACAATCCTCACTTATCAACGATACAAAGAGGGAAAGGACTGGATCAGAGCAGGATTTAACTAGGCCTTGTGACTTTTGTATCGCCATGTAAACATTTGCGATAATATTTTGACCAAAACGGAAAAAGTACGCAGACTTGAGACAGATAGACCATCAATTCTGTTTGAGGAGTAGGAAACAACGACACACATCATTTGGAACTGGTAAATGTAGAACCCGTTCCTCCTCCATTTTTCTAGGAATTTTGCTTGTCCTGAAGGATGCCTGAACAGTTCTCCCTTTCAACTGCAGAATCATCCACGTCAACGTTCATCCCACCGTAGTGAAGGCATAACACTTCCTGATTTTGTAAGGCAAGAGTAATAAGCTAATCAGTCAGGTCCGGAAGTTTGCTGTAAAGAGAACACAAGTTCGTACTAACAGCTGGGAACAATCATTTGTTCCGGAGGTGTGCAGCTAAAGCCTACGTGCAACCCGCGCTTTTGAGTTTCTTCACACCATTATTCTGATTCACATTGTCGATATATGATGGCAGGTGACCAAGACTTGTCGACAAATGTCTTTTTTGATAACACAAATGGCTTCGGATGACTTGCGAAGAAGACGACACGGTCAATTGTTATGCTATCAAAATAATTCCAACAAAAGGTTTCTAGACTGTAACTGCTCATCAGGTATTCCTCTGTCCATTCATCTGTGCATATAGACAGCCGCTGTTACATTATCACTTGGATTTAATTTGAAGCGTCAGGAGTGTGAATGGTTGTTCTATATCAGAGTGTGTACAATTGAATTCGAACAGACACTTTGTTAGTTATTTATGTCTAGGTCACTGACAACCCAATAAACGACAGGGCTGCATGCGCAAGCTCATATATTGCAGCGTCCTAACTGATTTGGACTTATTAAACATTGTGAGCTTACCTTCCAGATTGCAGTCGGAGTCAGATCCATTTTTTATGAATAAAAAACCCCCTCCGCTTAAAGCATTGCTCACCTATTTGTACTCCGGTTCACGGGATTGGAAAGGTTACCGATTGATCACTATCAAACCAACCAAAGGTTGCTTACACGGAGCCGTGATCGTAAACATAGGAGACGAAAATGTAACTTTGGTTCTCTCGCTTGACTCCGACAAATTATCACAATCGCACTAAAATCTATCGACTCACAACGAGCACCTGATTAACTATATTCAGCCTAGTTACAATGAATAGTTTACAAAATGGACTGTTTATATTCGAAACGATCAGCTTTCCTCCACCAGTTCCAAAAAGCTATGCTGAGGGAATAAATGAGCATTCACGAACGAGGACGGCATTTCCGGGAAATCCCTCCAATACAGATAAAAACAAAAATAGGAAGAAAAATCCCACAGAACACATTGAGAATAAACAACGTGGCGAACAAGCTCGTTTTCAGTTATTCGTACTCATAACAATACATAACAATATATATGACTCAAAATAAGAACGGACAATGGCAATCCAAATCTGTCTCTGCACGTGCGTGTGTGCATGTGAAATTGATCACAGTGTGGAATGTTCAAGTGGTTGCACATGTGTTCGGGACCATGACGTGGGCCACGGAAGCTTAAGTGCTTGCACAAATTGTTTCTGAGCGCACAGGGGAGGATTGTAGAGACGAATGCTCACGGCTTCGGCTGTGGCTAAGATGCGACACTTGACAAGTCTTGATTGCTTTCCTCGGACTTTGTAAATGGTGCGAAAAGCGTTTATCACCTCGACTGAGTGGTTTGATTCAACAAGGTGTGAGCACACCGCACTCGTAATTGTCTTAATTGCTCCCGTGTTCAGCCAGGCCGGGTGGTGTTCGCGAACGCGTTCGGATAAGCGCCGAGTCGTGCGACCAATGTACCTATTTCCACAGGAACAGGTGAAGGAATATACACAAAACGAGGTTGCAGAAATCGGCACTATGTCCTTCAATCGAAAACGCACTATCGGTTTGGAAACGAACAGGATTTGCAACTGTGCAGCGTAGAATGTTTTGTTGATTACTCCCGATAATCTTCGTTGAATAATTTCGGCTTCCGTGTCGCCTTTGAACGGTAAACGCGCATATAGTATCTTCTTGGCGGCTCTTATCTCCTTTGATTTCCCTTCATTTTCTTGCATCGTCTTGTCAATAAACCGTTCAGGATAGCCGTTATTTAAGAAAACACTCCGCAGAAAAACGAGTTCATTTCTTATTGTCTTCGGAGCAGATTTTTCTTGCTCTGTTAACTAAGCAACGTATTAGATTCCTCTTCATTTTGAGAGGCACAAAGCTGTGAAAATGGATGTATTGTCCGTTCCATGTAGCTTTTCTGTGCACTGATAACTGGACGGAAAATCATTCCGACGGCTTATGCAAACGTCTAAATACGATAGACTATTGTCCTTTTCTTCTTCCAATGTAAATTGAACATTGGGATGGGCAGCATTAAAATTGTTCTTATTTTGAGTCATATATATTGTTATGTATTGGTATGAGTACGAATAGCTGAAAACGAGCTTGTTCGCCACGTTGTTTATTCTCAAAATTAGGAAGATTTAACCAATACCAGGCAAGAAAGCTATGGAGAAAAGTAGGTCATAATAAAGTAAACATGCGAGATTTCGTCTACCAATTGCATCACAAAAGCCGATAAAGAATTGGTTAATCAGCTTTCGAGTGGAATCATTTGTCCACTCTCCAACGAAGGTGTGGAAGATGCATTTCCACGGAACGATTTCCCATTTTCTTTGGACTAAACGAGCACTTAGAAAGATTTGATCTAGATAAACCCAACGAAATCTAGTGGTTCTGAGGGTTTACCTGCGGTTTCATCGGAAGTACGCATATCTAGCTTGTCCCCGGTTTATTCTGGGTTTTTAAGTCAACCGAAGAAGGGTACTCCCAAGTTCTGACGTATTGCTTGCGCAAACATATGTTGCAAAGGACGACATCACAACTCAACTCATTTATACCCCACCAGTTTATCTATCTGATTTCATATTCCAATCGCGAAAACCCCGTCTACTGGTTCCTTTATATTCTGTCATCTCTAGACATAGTTGTCAGAACTCACTTCTAGATTACGATGACGCTTTTAGTTATGTCGAAAGGCGTAAATTACTCCGTATTCTCTCTGCGAGTGGCTTTCAGACTTCTAACATGGCCATATCATGTGACAACTTTGACAAGCATCAACAACTTACAAGATACTGAGGAAGGTCTTTATCCCTCGCAACTTCACACTTCGATGTTCTGAAAGGTGCTATTTTATCACCACTTCTCTTGTTTGCATACCTGTCTACCATGCCTTATTTTGACCACTCACTGGCCATTAAATATGCTGACAATGTTGTATTTGGCCTAATTTACCCCATGATTCTGCTCTTTCTATTGTAAAACAAGTCTTCTGACCGAAGCTGATTTTTCTTCAAACCGCAACCTGACTGTCGACCTTTCAAAAATGCCTGTTTGTTCTCGTCTATCCCAAAGTGAATGGGTAGAAATGTTATAGAATCTACTCCAACTGTATGTATTAACTGGAATGACATTCTCCCAGCTACTATGGTAGACTACCTCGACGTGAGTCTAACTCGAATTCTGTTTTGTCTGACCACTTCCGTCAAAGATAGGGAGCTGGAATCTCATATGTTGCGCTTCAAAATTTCTATATAATTTTTTTTTCATTTCAAAGTTTTGTGTATGCCTGTATCCCGCCCTTATGTCAACTGGGACCGTGTGTAATTTCTCCAGGCCCGACAGCAAATGACTTCGAACTAATCTGCGAGTAACTCACAACTACTCTTAAATTTAACGGCAGACTCAGCGTGTTTTTTCCACAGTATTTGTTAACACAAGAATATTATGACTGCAATAAACTGTCCGGATAAATGTTAGCCGACGCCACTCATTCACTCCTAGGCTAACTTGCCTAATTTTTCTGAGTACTTCTTCTGCAAAAATTTCTTCTCTCATCCTAAACACTGAAAGTTTTATTATCACCTGTAATTGACAAAACAACCGAACCCGAGGCTCTAACTGAGGACTGATCTGAGCCGCTCACTCTTAGTCACAATTTATTCCGAGCCAAAGAATTGCTCCACACCTGCTCGTTCACTGAACCACAGGTTGTATATTGACCTTACGGGACTACTGACTGGTTCGTGCATTCATTTCGTCCCATGAAATTTGACCCACATTTTTCACACACATTTCGATGACTCGGCCGCCTGAACCTCAGGCTATCCCGAGTTTGCTTGCATTTGAACAAATTCAATTCACGGGGTGAGTATCACTGAGGTCTGTACAGTTTCTGTTTCCTATTCATGGGCGTTTTATAGAGAACCGTAAGGAAACCCACTATGTTTGATTGGCGATTTTGGATTGTTTCACTTATATCTCAATGACTACAAGAAGTTCGTAACATTCCCTATATTGAGCGAATCGTTACCAAAACTGTTCAAATTATTTCTGAGTTAAAGGCCACGCTTCTTTGGTTTTACTAATATTTCCCCTCTCAAAACATGTAACATTATCGTGTAAAGGCTGAATATCTACCCATCGGGGTGCTCAAAGCATTGATTTCACTTTATTTTATTTCATTTCAAGAAACGTCTGTCTGGACTTGTCAGTGCTCAACCCCATTTCTCATTCGCTTGATCATTTAGGAAGAACATGTACTAAAAGCTGTTGAAATTCCCGGTTTGCCCGATGGTTTTTCCACTGGCTTTCAGCAGCTGTATGAACGGTCTAATGCCGCTTGAAAGTTCTGAATGTTTGACGTATTGATCTCCAATAACACTGCTTCTGTAAAGTGTGGCGATCTAGAACCAGCAATAAAGCGGTCGCTCCATCCCAAAAAATATCAAATTAGTTCATGAGTTCGTAGTCAGTAAGAAAATTGTGATTCCCCTTTTGGATACCGGGGTTATCGATGTGAGTCTAGTTAAAATTAATGTGGACAAATGACATGTATACGCAGAAAGGGAATCAGGCAATGAGTCATTGAAATGTTTTCGTAGAAGTTGAATCTCGCGGGGTTATTTGAGCAGTGTGGCTTCTTGAGACATTCAATCTGTTGGAGAATTATATTCACTTGTAATATATTCCGTACCAGTTCGCTTTCAACTGAACCAAAGTCAGCCCCAAAATTGGTAAATCATGATGCTGTCATTAGTTCAAACGTGCAATGATGTTCCAATATCCCACAGCTGGATAATACGGTACACAGGTACAACATTCTGCAGCAGAAGTTCCCTTTGTTTAGTTATTGTCAGCGCGTCTTAAAGGGCTCCGAGATGGCCCTCAATCATCATGAATCATGGTTTGTTAGTCATTTCAATTAGACTGATACCACGTTGTTTGGCAAAAGCAGTACTTCCCTATTTCCTTCGAGTAATCCGTAAGATTTTCAATCCACTGTGAATCGCTGGTTCCCCAAAAGAAACAATGCAAAGTGTTGTTAAGGTCCAGAAGTTTATACTGACAACGTATCTCTACTTTGCAAAGCCGCATGCTTCTAGAAGTTTTCCGTTCTTCAGTTTGTATACTACATCGACAATGTCCTATATGCTTGGATGGCTGCTACTGATGTAAATTATTTCTCAAAAGTTTCCATGGAAGATTCAGAAAACGATCAAAGTTTTCGGTCTGCCGTCCTTCCATTTCGTTTTATTTCAGGACTAATTAGCCAGGCAGCGTCGTGAAGGAAAGAGGTTCCGTCTACTGATAGTTACTGGATATAGCACGGCCTGGTAGAGATGCTTTGATAATTCACCACAGTCAGCCGCAATCTACTAGATTTTTCCGTGATTTCGGACCACTGTCGTTGGTTTTCACTCGTGTTTGAAGTAGTGTCACTTCAGCAGATGTCTCATTAGTCTGTGTAACTTCTCGGGTAATTAGAGACTGGCTCCTGAGATTCGATCCATCCATCATGGTTCACCTCATGTGGAATTGTTGATTGGATCTCTCACTACAGCCTTTCCACATTGCATCGATGCTTTTCCGCCAAAGCATGTAATCGTAAAATGAATTTCACTAAGATGAGTAAGTACCCATTCACATGTACGTATATACATATTTAAAGTGTCCTAATCCCGACGATGTGATTCGGGGCTGCAGATGGATGGCGCCATAGTTTTGGAAATTGTTACCAATGTTTCCGGCTTTTATACATAAATACGATCGAGGATAGTATTGATGTGATGAATCATTGATTTTGCTCTTCATTTGCGCCAGAGAAATCGGATCACCCCCAAAACTTTACGGTCGGAGTTAAGGGACCAGAGCTGAAGATTAATAAACTAGGTGACTGAAAGATTATCACTAGAGATTGAGTTTGAACCGAAAAAAGAACATACCTTGCATATCACAGAAATCAGAGTGCCTAATGTTGAAAACAGGTCAACGGGGATTCAACTCAGAGATGCAAGACAAAAGATAACTTGAACAAACAAACACCAGCCTGTACGTCTGCTTTACTAAAGGTACTTGAAAACGTTTTCCTTCGCCGAATAAGTCCCTAAGTTCACTGTGCTGACTGGACATAATCTGACTACAAACACCATTTGTCAACCCTAGAATTCATCAGGAAAATTGATTTCTATTGACCACAGAGGCTGTACGGTCAGGATGACATGTCCAATCTACGGCAACACCGTTGATACGCTTAATGAGCTTCGGCTCAATAAGTTTCTCCTTCTTTTGTGCTTTTGCCGGGGGGTTGACCGTGTTCGATCTGCAAATCACAGAAAAAACTAGTAGATTGCGGCTGACTGTGGTGAATTATCAAACCATCTCTACCAGGCCGTGCTATATCCAGTAACTATCAGTAGACGGAACCTCTTTCCTTCACGACGCTGCCTGGCTAATTAGTCCTGAAATAAAACGAAATGGAAGGACGGCAGACCGAAAACTTTGATCGTTTTCTGAATCTTCCATGGAAACTTTTGAGAAATAATTTACATCAGTAGCAGCCATCCAAGCATATAGGACATTGTCGATGTAGTATACAAACTGAAGAACGGAAAACTTCTAGAAGCATGCGGCTTTGCAAAGTAGAGATACGTTGTCAGTATAAACTTCTGGACCTTAACAACACTTTGCATTGTTTCTTTTGGGGAACCAGCGATTCACAGTGGATTGAAAATCTTACGGATTACTCGAAGGAAATAGGGAAGTACTGCTTTTGCCAAACAACGTGGTATCAGTCTAATTGAAATGACTAACAAACCATGATTCATGATGATTGAGGGCCATCTCGGAGCCCTTTAAGACGCGCTGACAATAACTAAACAAAGGGAACTTCTGCTGCAGAATGTTGTACCTGTGTACCGTATTATCCAGCTGTGGGATATTGGAACATCATTGCACGTTTGAACTAATGACAGCATCATGATTTACCAATTTTGGGGCTGACTTTGGTTCAGTTGAAAGCGAACTGGTACGGAATATATTACAAGTGAATATAATTCTCCAACAGATTGAATGTCTCAAGAAGCCACACTGCTCAAATAACCCCGCGAGATTCAACTTCTACGAAAACATTTCAATGACTCATTGCCTGATTCCCTTTCTGCGTATACATGTCATTTGTCCACATTAATTTTAACTAGACTCACATCGATAACCCCGGTATCCAAAAGGGGAATCACAATTTTCTTACTGACTACGAACTCATGAACTAATTTGATATTTTTTGGGATGGAGCGACCGCTTTATTGCTGGTTCTAGATCGCCACACTTTACAGAAGCAGTGTTATTGGAGATCAATACGTCAAACATTCAGAACTTTCAAGCGGCATTAGACCGTTCATACAGCTGCTGAAAGCCAGTGGAAAAACCATCGGGCAAACCGGGAATTTCAACAGCTTTTAGTACATGTTCTTCCTAAATGATCAAGCGAATGAGAAATGGGGTTGAGCACTGACAAGTCCAGACAGACGTTTCTTGAAATGAAATAAAATAAAGTGAAATCAATGCTTTGAGCACCCCGATGGGTAGATATTCAGCCTTCGCTCTATGAAGTGGTGACACGGTTTATCTATTACAAGTAGATACTGCCTCGTATAATGTTAAATAACGGAACACGCATAATTTTGTGTGCAGTATATACGTTTCTGATGTAAACTTACAAAACTAGTTTGTTCCTTATTTTTCGAACTGTTATTACGTCACTTTCCCACTTTTATTTTACAGATCCCGTGAACAGCAAGAAGACCCAACAAGATTCCGTGGAATACAAGAATGACCAACAACAAATGTCGGAATTCTATGTACACTTTTACCGCTTTTTGTACAATAAATCTATTCATATTCTTCTACAATTGGCAGTTTTACTTGTTGATATATATATGGGCAACTTAGTGGTTCAATTTAAAACTTTGGGTAATATTTTAATAGCCGATTCCGCAGTGAAACAAAATTTGGGTTATTTTTGGAAAGGAAGGAACTATTTTGCGCGATTTTCCTAGAACGTTGGGCGTGCCCAACCCTAGCCCATTTGGGCAGATGTTGGGCAGTGCTGCTTGGGACCATTCTCTAAGATGAAGCTCACCCCTTTTTGCTACTTTTAAAGATATACTCGAAAACTAACGCATTTACTGCTGCCATTTACTTTCGCACCATAATCTTCAAAGAGCATTTGAGGCTGCGAAATATATCTTTAGAGATTCCCAATAATCGATGATTCTGTGATTGTTTGCCTCTTCTACGAGTTTTGCTGCTAGCTCACTTAAGGCTGTTGCATTTCATTATCCTCATCTTGCAGAGTATCGTGTCCCACGTATGCACATCTGATAGGCTCCTGTATCGCAGAATTCTGTTCTGTCTCCATCAAGTTTTCCACCTTCTGTAAGGAACATAAAATGGCAGTCTCCCATCCCTCACTTCATAATTTTTGCCAGCTGCATCTTTTCTGTTGTTGTAGTTGAGCACTACACATCGATTTTTTGCAAGTTCACAGTTTCATGTTGATGTACTATAATCATTTCTCTTGAAAGCAAATATTCCACTCAAAGTCTTCATGTTTCTAACCCGTCACTTCTTTCACCGAAAATTTGACAAACCCGGTCCAGGCGTGTAGTCCATCTGGTTTATCATACAACCCGCCCATATTCAGCTGGCGAATTCTGCAAGCCTGTTCATCGGTTGTTGTGTATTTCCTTTCTGGTGCTCTATTCCGATGGATCGTCTCAGACACTTTCGATACTTGATACAATCTCTCCACCAGGCGTAGTCTTTTGCTAAAGAATATCTGTATGCAAATACTTACCTGTCACTTTATTGGTCACTCTTCTTGCGAGCCACGTTTCTGTCGCTCAAAGTCTACATGATTCCTACCAGCCACTTCTTTCATTAGAACTTTGGCAACCACGGTCCAGTTTGTTGTCCATTTGTTGTACAACTGGCTCATCTGATGTACGGTCATTGCACTTCATAACTGTAGCCTTGACTGACTTTTCTTGTTCCCTATGCGTAACTCTACCGTTATTTCATCGTCTAATTTTGCGTCGTAACCCCTCTCATACATTGCAGAGCTCCGTTGCTTGATTAATTCTGCTTCGGGAATGTTTTCTTTTTTCACGGTAACCATGTGTCCGTCAATTCAGTATAGTTCTCCGGTGAAACGGTCTTCCTTCCTTAGGGTTTATGTGAATTTCTCTACTATTACTCATCCACTCCACACTCTGGCAGACTAATTGCAATCTACCTTCGGCTGGCTCAACCAACTGACCTCGAGTGTAAATTCCTCGGGTGGTACAACAAAAATGGACTTGAGTGCTTAAATTCGACGGAGTCCACGTAATTGTACAATCCTCCTGAAAAAATGATTCCGCTTCCGACTGTAATGTTTGATCTCGCCTGGCAGCATGCTTCGAAGTTATCCGAAATATACTACAGTTAGTATTGTTACCAAGTTGCCATGTGTGATAGTGTGTACTGTTCAAAGATATTTGCATTGAAAGTATGTGGCATCTACGAAATCCATCCACTTCTCTGACGATCTAGGGCTTCTAGATTTGAACAACGTGGCTGGAGTCCTTTTCGACGCAAATGCACTGCCTTCCGATATCACAACGGTAAATCGTCTAGAAGTGTCTCCAATTTCAGTAAAGTCTTCCGATTGGCTGAAACGATATCGCTCTTTACAGTACGTACCAAATTTTTCGCAGCACCGTTGGAACATGGGTGGCGAGGCGCCGTTTGAAGATTTCGAAAACCAATGCCATCCAGCCAACATTTCAGCTAAGATTCACGGAACTGAGAACCCTAATCGGTAACAAGCACTTGCTGGGTATCGTCCCGGATGAAAGACTTACCCGAGTCTGGATTACAAAAGACGTGAATGACGTTCATGTATTAGTACTTCAGGCCCTTTTGAATATGAATCCATCAGTGCGAGGGCGTAGTACCGAATCAGGAACGGGCCGCAGTAATCGGCGTGTGCACGATGCCATGGAATGTAGCTGTCCGGCCACGGGTTCCACTTGTGCGGTTCAGACCTCGCTCTTTGTAGACGGGCGTCAAGTTTTTGGATTATGCGCATGCATCCGCACCTACAGTGATGTTTCGTTGTAGAAATTGTTGCAGAAGCACTGAAATTTTGCGATTTCGTTATATCCCCCCCCCCACATACACTATTTGTGCGTTCCGTACAGTCTATGTTCCTATGAACCAACATTTGTCTGTTCGCGTCCAACGCGCTATCTTGTCATATCCCATCTTTGGACCTACTTGACACTTACCCTCTTCAATCCGTAGGCTTGGTGATCGTCTTTTGGGCCAGTGTGATCTTATAACTTAGTTTTGTAAATGTTATTTTGTGGCATATTCAATAATGTTGTGTCGTAGAATTTACGGATCAATTATATTCTGGCTTCTGGATTCGTACGAATTCGGCTACGGCTGAGGGCGATATATAGTGTCCAAATCGAACGACTTGGAACTGAAATCAAGTAACATGCACGTAAACGGAACAAAGAGGGAAGTGAAACGGGAATTTACTGGGGAATGTTCCGGTACTTTTGCTTCTTTATTTAATATCAGGTCATTTAGCCTTGTCAGCGCCAGTGTATATACTACCGAGGGTATTATTGACTGCAAGAAAGGTAATTTGTTTAGTTGAGGATAAAAGATCTAGAAAGACTGTTGTTATCAGCCAGGGAGCAGGCCACGGAGGCAAATGAACAGTGAAGATGGGGCAGGCGTGATAATAAAGCTACTGGAAACTATCCATGCATCAGACAAGGGCAAGTAACAATAGGAAACTCAACGCCAGTCGCTAAACATTCATTACAGGTACAACCAGCGATCGTTTCACTAAGAGTAGAGCTGACAGTTTTCGGTGGAAAACCTGATGAGTACTGCAAATCCATCAAACAATTGGAAACCTTCGTCGAAAATAAGATAACCATCCCAGACACTGCTACTCTACCTGAACCACTATTGTCGTGGTTGAACCAGAGAGGCTTTTGATGAGTGTACCATGCTTAACCCGGACCAAGGCTATGCACGGGGGAGGAAGAGTCTAAGGACCTGCTTGGTCAGCCATTCACAGTTGCTGGCACTCTAATAAAAGACGTGATGTCAGCAGCCAAACAAGCAAAGGGCAACGTCTACGCAATGGCCGATCTTGTCATTAGGATGCCGAATTGTTCAACAGGCCTTGATCATTCAGTATACAATGCCGACTTCGACGCAAAACACACATTGGAGGGGATAGTCCCTTGCCTCTCTTCGGAGCAGAAAGGTCGTTGGGTGGAAGAAGCGGAACGCACAATCAAGGATGACTGTGGGGCCAACTCTGAGGACCGGAATAGCCAACAGCAGATTTGGTCTACTCATCCATGACTCAGCACCAGCCAAGCTCAAAATTCTGCACGAGAACACGCGAAACATCAGTCTCAAACAAGCACGCACGCCACTCCACGCAAGGCCGTGGCCTACCCAAGCTACCGTTTCAAGGTAGGCTCAACGGCCTCGTCCGCCGGCATCAGAGACACACCCCTACAGGTGAAAATACCAGTAGCAGAACGAGACTCGGTGCGACTCTTATGGTGGGAGTAGAACGACTTGAAAGAATCGGCAATAAAATACGGAATGGCAGTTCATCCCCTCGGAGTAAAGTCACCACCATTTTTTGCGAACTACGCCGCGCGAGGAACGGCGAACAGGCGTGGAGCTCTGGTTTACCGGGAGGTGGACAGCGTCAACAGGAACTTCTACTTCGACGACAACCTTGGGTCATTCGATGATGTTGGCTCGGCCATAACACAATTTATGTGCCTGACAGAACCGCTAGAGAAGCGAAGCTCCCATATCACGAAGTGGATATCGAACACACCAGGGGTGCTTTAAGCCGTTCCGCACCACAACAGGATCGAGAAGGTTCGAGATCTGGATGGGTCACTAATCCCATCAAAACGCACTCTAGGAGTAGAATGGGATTTGGAAACGGACGACTTCTTTTTCGAGCTGAACATCCCTGACCAACCAGTTGCAACTCGCTGCATACTGTCAGCCGTGTCTACCCTGTTCGACCCTGTGGTGTTGTTTCTCTCCAGTTGCTACCCGGGAAGAACCTGCTGCAGCGGCTCTGTCGAAGGAAAATCCATTTGGACCAGCCATTCGATCGAGGAGATCGAATATAACGGGAAGAGCTCCTGAGCACTTTATTAAGACTAGGAGGCATACGGATCCCCAGGTGCTTACCTTCTGATCATGCAACACAGACGGGAGTGTTACATGGCCTTTCTGATGCTCCCGAATTTGAAGGCGGGGCCCAAGTGAATGGACGATGGTGCCTGGGAGTGGACAATACTAAACGAGGGTTCCACTAGCCAAAACCCGCCCTAACCCACTTAAGTCGTTTTTGATCCTTAGTCTCAAACACGACGCAGCAGTGTTAGTCGTCGGGGTCGTACATGCAATAAAGGGGTGTTTGACTTCAATAACTAGAAATCCAGGTTTTGGACGGACTCTACAATAGTGCTGTCTTACACCAATAACGTCAGTAGTCGTTTTAGTTCTTTTACCGCCAAAAGTCTCACGATCATACGCGACGAAACTGTTATGAACCAGTGAAAACATATCAAGTCCGCCAACAATCTGGCCGACTTGAGTTCCTGGGGTGCGACCAATATTCGTCAGCTAGACAAGTGGACAGGGGAGCCGGAAGTTCTGAACACGCCTAGACTGGACTGGCTCGTTTACGAACAGAAGCCACCTGTTGATTCAGGAATGGAGATCGAAGGCGCGGTGGTGGCAGTAGCAGCCGCAGAACCTACATCCATTTTGCCACGGTCAGTTAGGATTTCCTCTTGGATAGTGAGGCTTCGGTTATCAGTAAGTTTGACTATATTTTAGCGACAAATGATGATCATGGAAGAGGTCCATCCATTCGGCCGAGTCCGTGTGGGTCCAACAAATTCTGATGAACTACTATTCGCAGAGTATGACTCACTCTAGGTTAAACAACTCGAGGCCTTCCCCTGGAAGTTCGAGAATACAAAAGGAGCGGGACCAAGCGACGAAGGACATCGCTTCCAAAGAGCAACTGAAGTCCATGAATCAAAAACGTGTTGACGGACTAGTAAGGGCAGATCGAAGACTGACAAATTATCACCTGAATTATGACGCGGGGTATCCCATAACAAAACCGGCTCGGAAACCCGTGATGGATTCGATGATTCAACACATACATGCCATGGGGGGACACGCTAGGGTAAGCCGCGTGCCGAGTGTTATTAGGAAGCGGTTTCGGATGCTGAGAGGAAGGGCAGCTGTGGGAAACATAATCTGACGACATGTACAATGTGGAAGGCGCACCACTGTCCCGGAAATGCAGTAAATGGCTCCGCTGCTAGAATGTATAATGATCTTGTGGTGGTGGCCTTTTAGTGATACCGTACTTGACTACTTCCGACCTTTGTAGGTTAGGTGCAGAAAAGGCTGAAAAAGAGATACGGGTGTCTCATGACGTGAACGAAGCCTCGGACAGTACATGTGGAAGTTAAGCGTTCCGCGACAATCGGCTCCTTTCTTTGGGCCCCGCGAAGCTTCACCAACAGAAGAGGAGTACCAGAAGATACCTATTCCAACATTGGACCAAATTTTGTGGAGACTCAACGGCAATTGCAGTGTTGGCACCAAAAAGTAAATCGAGACTGGCTGCAGGACCTAACTGCAGGATATGATACCCCATTGCACTTCAAACCCCGCCGGCCATTCACAGAGGTGGCTCCTCATATGGTTTACCAGAAGCATATTGCTGCCGATAGTCGAACAGGGGCCGCTTGACGATGAGAAGCTGGGCACCGTGATGACCGATGTCGGAGGAACTTTGAACGACCGCCCTCTGGTTTCGGTATCTGTCACCGACTCCACCCATCTGGCGTTTACCTCGAACGACCAGCTGATGCTTAGGTCGAACGATAGTTTCCAAGGACTGAAAAACCTCAGCTGTAGTTACCGGCACGGATAAAAATAGGCGAATTATTTGGCCAGGGTGTTTTGGAAGCGATGGCTCCGAGAATATCTACCAGTCCTGCAAAATGGACAAAAATTGGTAACCAACGTAAGACCATTTAAAGTTGGTGATGCAGTGATGACCTCTGACGAGCGTGTTCATTTCAGCACGTTTCTTGTGGGCGCTGTCATGGGAATTTTTGGCAGTTCGGACAAGCTAATAAGAACGGTGAAGGCGAGGACCGGCAAGAAAAGGTTGACTTGCGACATGCGCAGTATCAGTCCCCTGGAGGGTGAAAACGGATCAGTCGATGCCACTGAATCGGTACCACAATAGCTCTCAGCCACAAGTTTTGACCTAAATAATAGGCTCACACAACTGTACCGTAGCTACCACTTGTATGACAAAAGTTCTCTGTGTTTGTGCTGAACCGTCCAAACTGGTTAGCTGACACACGTTGGGTGAGTGGAACATTTATCACAGAATCCCGGTAGGTCACTTGATCCGTTGAGTGTTCAACCACTGTGTGCCACCCACGGGACACTTCTACGAACCGTGATTGTTGTTCGCGACATACACGCCAACCGGCACGCGCACGCACACAAGCTTTGCAGGGTTCCACCTCAAACCTCCGACAAGACCTGACATTGTGCTCACCGTTTCCCGTTTGTGATTGAAATTGCTGAAAATGTTACCAGTACGTGGTGATATTTGGGGTTTCCTCGCATACCCAAATACACCCCAACCCGCAATCACTCGCATGCGCATGAAACCCAGTTTCTCCCCATACTTCCATCACTACATGACATCGTTTCACCATTTCTCGTTTCGTTATCGACATCGATCCCTACTGTGGTTTCTTCTCACAGACACGCGTATTAGTTCACAACTGCATTCTCAAAGGCAGAACAAGGAATTGGAATCTCCACACATCTCACTCAGCGCCCGTGGACAAGCAGCAGCTCCCGCGAACAGTGCAGAGGAACATTTCGTCGGCCTGGCCACCGGATCAACTCCAGGGGTGCGCATGAGAGTAGAATACGAATGTCAGCAGTAGTGATTACGCGCAATGGCAGCAGTGTCAAGGTAAGTGGGGGAATCAGTACCTTTATTCCAAACCTTTGACTCTGCTGGGATAGGAAGTATTTTGTAGGGCTGTGTATTTGTCGGTTGTAGAAGCTCCTACAGACGCAATGGAATTTTGTGATTTCGTGATATTCCCCCCCACATACACTATTTGTGCGTTCCGTACAGTCTATGTTCCTGTGAACCAACATTTGTCTGTTCGCGTCCAACGCGCTATCTTGTCATATCCCATCTTTGGACCTACTTGACACTTACCCTCTTCAATCCGTAGGCTTGGTGATCGTCTTTTGGGCCAGTGTGATCTTATAACTTAGTTTTGTAAATGTTATTTTGTGGCATATTCAATGATGTTGTGTCGTAGAATTCAAGGATCAATTATGTTTTGGCTTCGGGATTAGTACAGACTTGGCTAGGCGTTGCTCAAAAGCCTTCCACAGTGACCTCAAGTGTGATGCCGTTGAAAGATGATGGACTTTCCCAGACACCATTTTGTGGCTCTCACTGAGACTCACGCTCCGTTTCGCAGAGCTTGAAAGCTGGGTAGGCCGTTCCGGTTGAAGTGCCAGACAGAGAGAGCACAAAAACGAAAGAAAGGGCATGGAGCTTGCTCGAGCAAACTTTTGACCTTTGAAAACTGCCGCATTTTAAGAGAGCCTTGGTCCTGGTCCCAAAATACAGCAAAAAATATGGATCAAGTTATGAAGTGACGCCATTTGATAAAGCGAGGTTCTGTCCAACGGGGGAATGTTAATAATAATGATGTTAAAAATTGTAGTGATATATTACTTGGCCGTGTTCCAGGTGCGTACACAAGGCATCAACATACTGTACTGCAAAAGACCATATTGTGATGTATCGGAAATTTTGGAATGTAAATTTCGCGGCATTGCCATGTTTGTGCGATGAACCCGGGAAGAATTCGAGTGAAAAAATATGTAGTTGGTTAGGGCCGCAGCTATAAATCAGTTTCGAGTTCACTAAAGTTGCTTCGTGAATAGCTAGTTGAGTGTGAAAATGCAGATTTAATAAAATACTGATGAACGTTGGAGATGCAGTGTATACCAGAAACAGTGAAACAACTGGTGGCTTCGCCACAGCATGAACGGAGAGGCAAGGAAAGGATAATGCAGCTGTGTGTGATCCAGTTCAGCTTTAAAGAAAAGTGCAGTTTTGTTAATTCGACTGTCACCATACGTGAATCAGTGCGCTACAGCATTCTTCCCGGTATCCGACCAATCAGGTGAAGCCGGACCGTACTTGTTAGATTCTGTAGGTACGACGAAGTTGCCTTGTGGCTGGTCAGCGCGTTATCCGCCAACTAGTGCACGTCTTTTTTGCACATGAACGGGTCAGCACCGAACAAATGGAACGGAATACAGTCTTATTGTTCCCGTCTGGTCTTGTCGTTCCGCCAGTGCATGTAGTCTGGTTCAGGTTACTTCATTGCGTACGATTGGCTGGGTAGATACAAATCCCACCCCTGACATCGCGGCATAGAGTCACTAACCACTGAATATTTGAAATTGCGCGTTAATCTGTCGTAAGTCGAACAATGTATAGAACGATTCGAGCCCTAGTACAGTATTAATGAACGAGCTAAGAGGATCGGCGGGTTTTATTCTCCACTGCCGGTGGCTACAATTTGTATTCGTTCTTGCAGAACTTGGTTTACCTTGAAGCTCTCGCAAAAACCACCGTTTGAGAGAATAAAGGATCACCTGCTAACCCAGGTTAAGCCGTACAATTTCCAGGCCAAATAAAGCGCAAAAATTATTCAACTAGTGCTGATTCGTTCTACAACTGAATCGACAGGCCACCCACTGTAATTAGAGCGGCCGGTCAAAGGAAGTGCTTTGTTATCGACTAACTGCCCGAATAGATGAAATCAACCCACGACGGCTACTTCAGGAACTGAAAAACTTGAAATTTTCTGAGGCTCGCAGAATTTGTGAGAAGCTTGATGACTTGCAATCCACCGCTAAACCCGAGAACACAATTCTGTCCCAAGAAAAAAATTGCCGCGCCAACTGACCCGCTCCGTACCCACCAAGCACAACTCGACCAATCGCGCCGTCCCGATACCGACGTGTTTCACAAACCTCAGAAAAGTTGCACGTAATGCGAAGATCTTCTTTTTCGTTCAAAGTATCATTCCCGTCAAGCCTTGTGCCGCGCACGTGTCCACTTGGAAGATTTGCCAGGAATCGAAGTACGACATGATAAAGGTGACCGGAACGAATAAAACTGGGGATACCCAACCCGTCTAGATACAAAAGACAACCAGTAAGATCGGCTGATTCTTATACATATTGATGTCATCTAAAAGCTGATTTCAACATAAGTTCATTGCGGGAAGGGGAAGTTGAAATCCTATCATTCCTGAGAAGGTTTTGAGAATTATTTCTTTCCGGTCAACCACAGAACCGACCAGTATCCCCATTCAGGATGCATGCGGCCACCACCCCAAGCTGTTGGGTGGAACAGCCGCATCGGTTCACGGCAAGCAGCAGGCGTAAGTTCCAGTCAGCTTCCACATTTCACCTGATAGTCCAAACATACCGGGGTCCAATGTACTGCAAGCCATATGCTACTCGTTCTTACGTCACACAGCTTCAGTCACTCCCATTTATTCTGACTTTTCAAAATTTGGCGATACAGTCCCCAACAGCCCTGGCGAAATGTCGGTGGAGCTGGTTAAGTTGAAAGTTGGTGGTGATCCGGTGTTTGTCAAGTGATCAGAGCTGCCGTACGGTTAAAGGGAAGGCGCTTTGAAAGCAGTGAAGCAAAAGAAGCAGAAAGGCGTGATCATAACAGCCAGTTCGTCTTCCCGGGCGGTTCGGACAGTTGCGGCAACGAAAAGCGACGAAAGGAGGCAGTGTATTTGTGGGGACCACGAATTTACTTTGAATCCACTGCAACGAAGATACGCTGCGACCAGTTTGAAGAGGAAGGTCTTATGAAATCCACGCCGGGCAGTACATTTTTTCAAATATTGATCTCACCGATGCAAACCTACAAATTCAGCTGCTCCTAGAATCGAGATTGCCCACTAAAATCAATTACTCTTTGAAAATGTTCCAGCAAAATTTACTACCCTTCGGGTTGCACGTCTCATGTGGCAGTTTTCAGGCTGCCATGGACCTAGTGGCCGAAGTATTGGCATACCAGGATGATGCGATCTTCCATGGTGCATTGAGAGAGGAAAATGGCCATCGCATGAAGCAGAACCCGGGAGGGTTTGTAGCCGGGGATTTTTTGACCAAGCCCTCAAAATTCGAGACCACTGTCTGAGAATTTGGCTTCCTTGGGGTCACGGCAATAGCCAGTTTGCATGGACCAGACCCTGATCGCTCAGGTCCTGTTGCAAAAGTGGAGCCACCTGAGAATCAATAACCCCTGAGATCGATCTTGACTGTCTGCAGAACTATTCCAGGGTTTGTACCCAATTTTGCAACGAAAGCGCAGTCGTGATTTTTCGCCCGCTCATCCGATGTGTGGCAGTAGACAGATCAATGCGAGGAAGTCCCGCAAGATCGTTTTCGGGGCAAAGCTGAAGGTCCAAATTTAGCTTCATTTGCACCATCCAGCACGCACAGTGCTAATCACGGATACGCCTGAGGTTGCAATCGATGCTTAGCTTAAACAAGATTGATGCTGGATCATCCGTATCTCTCGATTTCCCAATGCTGTTGAAAAGGAATGCCCGCAGACTCTGAAAGTACCACTTGCTGCATCCTGGGCTGGAATTCGTCCCGTAACTACCTCCTTCGGTTAGAGTTCACAACTGCCATGGACCGCTGTGTGCTGCAATTTCTATTTGTTGCCGGGTTCACAGCCTTCATGATGCAGTCATGGATTATCGCACTTACCACCTAGACTTAAGACATCCAACGGAGGCCTGATAAAACCACTTTGAATGCCAATTTCTTTCAAGTCTCTCTCGATTCGCCGCAGCTGAACAGCGTAAATTGATGTCAGCAGCTGTTCCGGTATCGCGAGATGAGTTACAGAAATAGGCTGAACGTTACTACTCATCAGTGTTTCAGCTATCGAGAACAGCTGGCAACCGAAGGTTAAACGGAAGTATCTACATTTTTTGAGTTGAGAGAAATTGCGCGTGATACCTAGCTGATTACTATGTGTGGCGGTCTGTTGGTCATACATCGTACCTTGTTTAAGACCGTTCTAGAAAATCCGCATGAAGTTTACTTGAAGAGGAGAGGAGGCTCGCACAAGAAATTACTAGAAAATCTGCCTTAAGTTCACTTGAGGTAAAAACGATGAGGTCTGTGGCCCGGCAAAGGTATTGGTCATCTGGGCTGGATGCGGACATATATACACCGGTCAAAAATTTGAAGCTTGAACACATAAAGCAAAGTCAAAATTTTACATGCGGAACCCGTGCACGGGAAAATGAGATATGACAGGCAAGCGTTGGAAGCGAACAGACAAATGTTGGTTCATAGGAACATAAACTGTACGGAACGCACAAATAGTGTATGTGGGGGGGGGATATAACGAAATCGCAAAATTTCAGTGCTTCTGCAAGAATTTCTACAACGAAACATCACTGTAGGTGCGGATGCATGCGCATCATCCAAAAACTTGACGCCCGTCTACAAAGAGCGAGGTCTGAACCGCACAAGTGGAACCCGTGGCCGGACAGCTACATTCCATGGCATCGTGCACACGCCGATTACTGCGGCCCGTTCCTGATTCGGTACTACGCCCTCGCACTGATGGATTCATATTCAAAAGGGCCTGAAGTACTAATACATGAACGTCATTCACGTCTTTTGCAATCCAGACTCGGGTAAGTCTTTCATCCGGGACGATACCCAACAAGTGCTTGTTACCGATTAGGGTTCTCAGTTCCGTGAATCTTAGCTGAAATGTTGGCTGGATGGCATTGGTTTTCGAAATCTTCAAACGGCGCCTCGCCACCCATGTTCCAACGGTGCTGCGAAAAATTTGGTACGTACTGTAAAGAGCGATATCGTTTCAGCCAATCGGAAGACTTTACTGAAATTGGAGACACTTCTAGACGATTTACCGTTGTGATATCGGGAGGCAGTGCATTTGCGTCGAAAAGGACTCCAGCCACGTTGTTCAAATCTAGAAGCCCTAGATCGTCAGATTGGTGCTTCAAGTTCAGCGGTGCAACACAATTTCCAGGCAACGATCTCCAATCAGCCGACACTATCACACGAAGCAAGTTGTTCATTTCATGGCCGAGATAACGGACCCGAAAGACGCAACCGTGCACAGGCACCATTTTAGTCAACTTCTCTCCGGAGAAGCTTGTGAATGAGAGACGGTTCGTCGAAAACCTCAGTCTTGTGGGAAACCCTTCGGACTCGAGGACGCAGTGGGACCTATTAAGCACCTATGAAGGAACGAACAAGAGGAACCTACTTCTTTAAGCCCAGAAGTGCAGGTACCTGGTACCGGCCGCCACACCTGGAAGAGGAGGAGGCCATAGAAATGCCCAGCAGCTGCACAATCCATAAAATGCAATAGATTTTCGACATGGGATTAAAAGTGAGTGAATCCTCTAAGCCAGGCCCGCAACGTATTTCCGCCGCAGCAACGGCCACTCGTGCACTGTACCATTTGGTAGAACCCGTCCGCTACAAAGAACCTGCAGAACTGTTGCTGATCTATGAGGCTATAGTTCAGCCACAATTGGAGACTTGCGTCCAATACCCACAAGTGCCAAGCAGTTGCTAGAAGAGGCAGGCGACAATTCACAGAGTTTATAGGGGGCTGAGGTACCGCTGTATCTACCCAGACTAGAACGACCGAACCTGTTCTCTCCGGAACGAAGACAACAGGGGGGCGGATCTCCGCGAGAAATTTAATGTGGAAGGACTACAGCAACCAAGCTCTTCTCTTATGACGCTTAGTTACAACACGATTCTCAGGAGGCATGATCTGGAGCTGGCCGAACCTTGGGCATATCGTGTTTTCGTGGCACAGTCCATTGCATGCCGTGCGGTAGGCCTTTAGGAGCGGCTCCTCAGGATATGGTGGCCGCCCAAACTGTGTCAGTGTCCAGAGCTCGCCCAAACCGTTGTTGGTCAGAAACATTTCCTGACTGCTTTAAGCCCCATGCTCAATGGAACGTTTTTCTCAGTCCAACTTTAACTCGTTGTAAGACAACTTTGAGCACTACGTAACCCAATTTGCAAGAGATCCCGAATTCAGAAGGCGATTATTCGTGAAGTTCTACGATACTAGAGTAATAAATGAACAATGACACGAAACAGATACAAATCTCAGTTATGCGTTCACAAGGACTCAGGAAATGTGAACCGAATTGCGGCGTACCAAGAAGGAGCACGTGCCTCACGCGGGTCCAGATCGAGGTAATGACAGAGCAGCGCGCTGGGGCTGGAGAAACAAACGTCGGTTCGTAAAAACATAAAGTGCGTAAAACACGTCAATTGTGCACATAGGTGAGTGATATTAGGGAAACATGGAACTGCAGTGTTTTTTTTGGAGAAAGGGGGGGAAGTATCCATGAACTGTCGTTACCCCCGTAAATCTCCACCTATATTCATCCATATCCGCATCTTGTCTACCGGAAGGCACTCCACGGAAGACGTTCGACAGTGGCTTATGAATGCCTCTTCTAGTCGGTCTCACAGCGAAATACCAAAACTGTCCCCTTTATCGGACGAACAGAGAATGCGCAATTCGATTGGCAGATGCCAGGATGTCTCCTTTATCTCGCGGCGCCGAAATGGTACCGATACGAGAAATAATCCGAACGGAAGTGAATGCATCGGCTGAGCAGGGGGCGAACCGTGAGGGTGTACAATAGGGGAGGAACCGAAAGTGAAAGTGATACAGGGCTGGGTCGACGAAAACCTCGGAGAATTCAGTCCAGTAAACCGTACCCAACCGAACGAAGCGGTGAGGTCGGTATCAATAGTCAGAAAAGGTCGTAGAGGAAATAGATCCAAAATGATCTCCGGAAAAACGCCATTTTCTCACAAAAATCAAGGTCAATACACCGGCCCTCCGGTATAAAACGTGGAAACCTCCCGAAAGATTTCAGGGAGGTGAATGCACATAAGTGAGTTTCTTGCGCATGAGTGCGTGAAAAAGGCTTGAAAGAAGCTGTGTTTTCGGAATTAGTGGTTTGCAAGAGCCGTAGACTGATAATCGAGAGTAAACCGAATTCTTTGCCGATGACCTCGGTTGCGTGAATCGTTATCCGGGTATACCACATCAATAAAGTCCAGCCTCGGGCAGCCTTTAACCAACCAGACATCTGGTAGTCAAATCGGTGGGCTCTTCAGAGGCAAAGAATGATAGTGGTAGAGCCAAACCAGGATGAAAAGGCCGGTGCAGAAATTCTCCAGACTGTGGAACCAGCGAGGCGTACCACATGGCTAGGTTCAGTGGAAGGAACAGAGATGGAAAACGGGAGTAGCAAACCACAATGGAAATGACTAGCCTATAGCAATAACTAATGATATATGTTAAATCGCGTTGAAACGGCAAAAAAGAAAGTTGTTGACGCTCAGTGCATTGACCATGATCGTGTTTGACCTAGTCGCGGGAAAGCGCCGGGCTAACGATCTTCCGACCGGAACGCGAGACGGGCGCCTCCTTCTCGGACAGGTTTAAAGGCCTGGGCTGCTGACTTAAATGTGAGACCAAAATCTCATATAAAGCCGTAGCAGTACCAGCTGGGTGCTTTCCTGAACGTGGAACGACAGCCGCATTCGAAGTCGTGTCAGGCTAGTCTTACTGCAGGCATTGACCTGACACGGAAGTGTGTCGTCACCAGGTAGTACTGGGTTGACATTGAATCTTAGGTCAGCAGGCGAGACGCTATCGTCAACGCACGGAGGTCTTATCACGACGGAAAGTCACGCTAAGTGGACCCTCGCAAGGCTGTTGTGTTGGCTGGCATACCGAATCAGAACGAATGAATACCTGCGAACAAGTTTCGAGTTCAGCCGGAACGGAAGCCTGTCGTCGTTGCCTTCTAGTCTGCGCCGGAGCGAGATCTTGCATGTACGTAGACAAACGGCAAAACTTAAATCTGTGCAGTAAGTGGATCTCTACTCCGTGGCGTAAAATATTCTCCAGGCAGTCGTAATATTGCACCGTAGACAAGTCCTACTGCAGAACTTTAGATATCTGCCCGTTAGCAAATTCTGATACCACGCAGAACTAGCGGTACCTCTTCGCAGCAGTTGGGGCTCTCGAGTGCCTTAAGAGCCGCTTTGAGTTGGCGCGGAAAACGTTCGACCAGACCGTTCGACGTCATTTGGTACTCGATCGTGAAAATGCTCCCCGTACCCAGCACGTGATATGAAGAGAACAAATCAGACTCAGATAATGGCCTCAGCTCGATAGTTTTTGTAGGAAGACCATACAAAGCTATCCATCTTCGCATCGGTTGCCGAGCCACTGATTCCGCTGTGACGATAGAGATGGAAACAGCCTCGAGCCAGCTCGTAAACCGATCGGTACAAGTCAACAAATAAGTGTGTTCGTATGATGGGGCCAACGAACCCCCAATTTCTACGTGGATATGATAATGGTTTATTTCGGATAACTTCGGGGCATGCTGTAACGCAAGCTCAAACGGCACAATTGGACGAAGAGTCCGAATTCCAAGAGGATGATTCAGGTATTTACACTCGATATTGTACAGGAGAAGGAATTGAATTTACTCTCTGAGGCGGTGCCCGGCACATTTGAACTCAAGGCCGGGTGGCCAGGCCGGCCAAATCAGGGTAAAGCTGGTTGGAGGTAGCAGGCTCTCACTGAAGAAGAGCAAAAAGACGGACTGTGCAACGGCAGAATCAAACAGAATTGACGGAAGTTTTGTTCACCTTGAGGAAAAAGAAGTTTTAAAGGGAGACATGAAACAGCTGTAGCGCTCCACGGAGTGTGGCTCGGCTTTGACAAGGAGATCGGACGATGAAATAAATAAATTTGCGGACGAAGAAGAAGAAAAATCTTTCAAAGATAACCTTTGTAAAGTTCAGCGACCGAATATCGGCTGAGTCAGTTAAATACCCAGTAAAGGACTCATTTGTAGAAAGATATTGCCCAGGCGATGGTGGAAGAAGTGGTCGGATGTAAACATGTAAAGTTCGCGCACATTGTTTACTTTCAGAAAGGTGGAATGAGATGTGCCAAAACGGAAATGGGAACTTGGTGCCAAATCAATTTGTAATACGTCGCCAGGATAGTCGCAGATACATGGTTTGCAAAGGAGATGAGTGTTTAAATGACAAATAAGCATTTACTTGTGATTATCGTTATTTAGGGGTAGACATAACGACCAGAGGGTTGCAAAAATCAAGACTGTCTGGGAAGATTTACCAAGATTCGATACCGGATATGAAAAAGCACCAACGACCGATGAATACATTTGCGAAGTTGTGACCTCTTTCAAATGCATCGGTAACTGGGATAAAAAAGGGCGAGTTTTATATTGAGGACTGGCTAAGTTTGTGAACGGGACAAGCGGGTGGTTTGGCATGAATTCTCGGGAAAAAAGATCATGAAAGATAAGCCGAGTATGGAAACTGTCTTTTAACCCCGCGACAATAGTGCTAGGGAAAGTAGATTCTGCCGGGCTTAAGAAGCGGTAAGTTAAGATGGCGAAGATGGAGACGAGTACCATGAAAAATAGGCAATAACTGGGGGAGATAGTTCCGCATTTGCAGCATTTTGTGTGTATGATCAAGCGAGCATCGGGTTGGCAAAAGTGCCGATAGGAGAAACTACTTGCCAGTGCACTTTAGATCGTTGGCACTGAAGGCACTGTTTTGCCTACATGCGAACACTTTTATTCATGGACGGCCAGAAGTATCGTGCAGCTACTAGTTGGATGCTGGCTGCAAAGCCTGGATCGGAAATTTTGTGTAAGGTGTCGAACACGAGGCGCTGATATGTAGAGGGTGAGGCTGATGGAGGTGGGCCGGATGACGTTGCAGAGTATAGTCCCAGTATCGGTGACCAGGTATTCAGACGGACACTGCGGTGACAATGACTGAGCAGCTTTCCTACGTGACGTATCCTGTGCCTGTGCTGCAGCCATGGTGAGGATGTCAAAATACAGGAGATTAAATGGCATTATGCGGAATACACGACAATAATAATAATAATAATAATAATAATAATAATAATAATGGTATATTTCTGGATCGTGGTTGAGAGGCACGCACGTTAGCTTGATCAGAGTTACAATATTACTGAGTGAGATGGAAAATTCACAAATTTCAAAGCGAATCGGACATCAGAGCAACAATGGAGTAAGGCTGAGGAGAGTCTGAATGAATCAAAATGACCAAAAAATACACGATGAATACGAACTGATTTCGAGTTAACTTCGGCAATAGTATTGGATCGGCCGGATGTGGGAATGTTCAGACGGACATTGTCTTAGGACGCAGGAAATACAATATTCACAATAATGATGCAAGAAAATGGTCGGTGATGCATATTCATGTTCACTCAAAAAGGTAATTGGCGTTGAGACAAAGAAGGCAGGGAAGAATTTCACGGAGATTCGCAGATAAATGCTAATTTTTTATGGATTTGTTGACATGAAAGGGAATAGTACCCCCTGAAAAGGTGAGATAATTCCCATGAGAAGTAGTGTGTCATTTGGTGTCGACAGTTCGCACGTGGTGGAAAATGGATGAAGTTCCAGGAAAGAGCAATCAGCAGTCGGAATGCCGTGTCCACAAGGAACTAAATAAGGCAAGCAAGGGTGAAAATCTTCGCAATAAACCAGACTATGCTGGTAAATTGGCGAGCACATCATTCTGTTGAGTTTCTTGTGGCTTTTCTCTGTCTGTGTTGGGCTTTTTGGGCAAGGGTTGGCTGCAGTTCCATCTTGGAAAAGAGGCGGGCCTCGCCGAATCTGGAACAATCACTTTAATCAGGAGTCCTCGCACGGTGGTTTCGACATCGGGAGGGTCTTGTTGTGAGAATTCCTCAGTAAGCCTCAGAGGGGCATATGCAGCAATACCAGGACTTCTTGTGGGCGAAACCCGGGGGCAAGATCGTATTCGTGGCAACCAACCTTTGTGGTGGTTGTTGGCGGGCAGAGGAAATGATAGGCTGTCTGCACGATAAATAACAGCCAGGCAACGTGATGGCCGGGTGGTTCTGAAATTGAAAAAAGGAGAAACTCAGTCTGGGAGATGTTTCAGCTGAGGGTTTGCGTGAGCAAAATAACAGATAAGAGTACGGAGGTAGGAGATGAGGCACAATGGTCTTAGTGAAATGAGGAGTCGTTGGTATTGTGATTAGGTGTTCGTGAGGGCTAACTGGGTTTACACTACTAGGCAAAGTTATTGATTACCGATTCGACCGTTTGCCGGGAAGTCTTATCTTTAGGGGTTATTAAGGCCGTGGAGGTGCAATTGGACTAGGGTCTGAGGGCTACGTGAGAAAGCAGCTGGGCAACACGAAGAACCTTGAACGGCAAGTTTGGATACTAGGTCTAGGGGATGTATGACAAATCCCACAGTGGTGTTTTACAGGTCACAAGGAAGCAGCTGAGACACACTAGAAATACAAATGGCAAGTTAATTTGATAGATCCAGAGGATGTATGACAAATTTTATCGTCGGGTATTTAAAGGTCCGATGCTGCAGGTTGCTCTTAGGTAATGCTGTAAACTGGAGAGTGGGCTGGATTATATGACAAGAGAATAATATTAATAATAATAATAATAATAATAATAATAATAATAATAATATTGGTATATTTCTTGACCATGGTTGAGGCGCACGCGCAAGCTCATGATCATGGTGTACAACGTTATTCAAAACAATGAACTATACACGAATTTCAAGGAATCGAGTCAAAATCGTCAGAAGCAAAGCAAAGTAGCTAGAGTTAGTTTTATTCGACCGGAATGATAATGGTTTGCTCGGCAAATACGGTTTGGTTTCGAATCCGGGTTGTTTGGTGGTGGCCCCGTGGAAGTACAGAATATGTCGTGAAAATATGGCGCTAAGGATGCTTTATAAACCAAAATAATGCAAGCTGTAGATAACGGAGGCCTATTGGTGTTCCATTAACGGAATAGGTTATGAACATGAAGAGATGGAAGAAGTGAATGGGAGTACAATCGTGAACTTTGGTGAATATGAGGAGCACGGCTTTCTATGAAGAGGGCGATGGCCCGGAATGACGGATATTCCCAGTTTTATTAAACGGAGTGCATCATGAAGCGGGGAGACATGAACAAACTGTGTGGAAGTGGACTAGGAAAGGTTGATGAATGTGGAGGAAACAGCAATCCATAAAAAGGTGAGTTTGGGTTCAGGATCAATAACTCGTATCATTCAGAAAAAAGGGGCGCAACTTGAAGGCCTTGAATTAGTGAAGAATCAATTTCAAACCGGATAACGATCGAAAGAAAAATTAAATCTTGCAAGAGAAAACTGAGTGAAAAACCTCCGCGTAGGCTCGCGCCCTATTGTACTGTAAAGCTGACAAAAATTTATTGACTTACTGATTCTCAGTGGTATTCGGCGTCATTATTGTGAACCACGGATGGGGGGGGGATAGATGGACTCGCGTTCGGATGGCGTATCGAAATTTAATGAGTAAAAAATTCCTGTGTCGCGTATTCTGGCTCTGTCATTGGATTGTTTCACAAGAGACCAAGGTGATGTGCAGCATCCCGTGGGTATGGTTCATCAGACGGGGTAAGGGGCGTGTCATCGATCAGTAGAATGCAGCTTGTGAACGGTTATTTTTGAAGACTCCAGCAGTGATATCAGTAGTAGGGGAGTTGCGTCAGAAGACGCCTGTCAATCTACTGGTAAGCAGTTAGGAGTGTTTTAGGTCGTGTGGCTCGACTGCAATCCCATTTGGTATAAAAGATTCCGTCTAGGTCTCTGTCTGTACGGGTTGAGGTGTAAACCTTGGTCACCGAAAGTGGAGCCCGAGAGAGTGGGCGACGACAAACCTGAAATAAATGATGTTAGCAGTTTGGACGGGGTTCCAGCTGTGAGTTTCGATAATAAATGGAGAAAATTATCAATGAACTGGTTGGGTTTATATGAACGGTTGGTGGCACATCTCATATTTTGGTCTGGGTTTTAATTCGAGAGTTTAAGTAAGGTAGGGTTGCAGGCGGTTGATAAGTACTACTACAGGCCTGCAAGATAGCGTGAACCGGGTGGGCTGCTGCGTCTGCATTTCAGAGGATGAATGGTTTGCACGCAACTAGAAGTTCTGAAAGCAATTAAGTAAGAATGCGGAAAGAACCACTAGGGCATCGGTGGTGATGCGTTACAGAAAATTGTTATCATGCACAGAAACGTGGACGTACATCAGTCTGCGCTCCTACTCGGTAGTGCCGGCCTAATGAGATCTAATTTGAATGTGAGCAGGGAAATCTCATGGCTTGGTGGTTGCTTGAATATCGTATTTGTTATAAGAGTGAGGAGAGATAGGTAATAGAGAGTAGAAAATATGAACAATTCTCCGTGTTCATTTTTTGTAGACTCAAGTGAGGCACGTGTTGATCATCTGTTGCCTCCATATGTTATCCATGTCAGTGGGCCCAAAGTCCAGGCTGCGGTAGTGATTGTAGTTGGCAGGAGGCTGTTGTTACTGTTAGGCTTTCTTACAAAAAGGAGGAAAAACAGATACGTGAGCGAAAAATACGGGTGATTTCCTCCACGTTTATACGTATAGGTTTGTATATACAATGATATCTACATGGATATAATTAGAGCTTTGATGAGACATGTCTGTCTTGTGGTGTGTCGACTTTTTGTCCAAAGCCACGGTGGTTTCGTAGTTGACGTCACCAAACATACCAGGCGTGCATGAGAGGGTACGAGGTGATTGAAAATTAGAGCGGTGGGTGGGTAAGCATATGTGGAGAGACCAGTTCGCTATCAACCCCGAGTGGGTCTCGTGCGTAGGAACCAAAAGCTTGTCAAGCGGACAACGGCGGTGTGGGGTTTTCCCTTTCGCAGGGTCAGGTTTGAACTGATTGGAGACATCCGTGATTGGAGTTTGCCCATTTCCTTCAAAGCCCGATATTCATGGTATATATAGATCAAATTGATCCCGCTGAGTCTTTTTTGGTTAACTTTTCGTCTAACAGAAGGATGGGTGAGCCCATATAGGAACTTTCCATAGCCCCTCCGCCCGAATGTGATTCCCCGAATATAAACCATTTTTTTGCAACTGCTGTGGGTGGTCTTTTTCCCCCACGTCCGGACGCAGCTATGGCGAAGGTGCCGCTGACATCAAGGGTTTCGCTCGCATTGGCCGATAAAATACGGAGCGGAGCTATGAAAACACGTGGAGTGGGACAACGAGTGTTGTAATGTACGCGCCTGCATATATGTTCCAGTCTCGTACAGCGCCAGATCGTTCCTGAAACTGCCAGAGGCCGTTCTGGTATGGATGAGTTAGGCTGCCCCAGTAGATGTTATTGCACACATGGAGAGAGGATAGCAGTCTGAGATAGGTGATGGATTCAGAAATCTTGGCAAAACAGACAAGCATTCATGTCTGGAAATATAAAAGGAGGAAATCTACGCCAACAGGTAGCTATTGGAAGGTGGATGTGTGGGACGGGAGATTTTCAACGGGGATGATTAAGGAAAGCAAATTACGGCCCGGCAAGTGAGCTGAGAGGAGCGGAGCGGAGGCCAGAATAAATAAGAAAAGAGTCGAATGACCAAGGAATGAAGTAGTGGATGCTGGGACTTAATGTCCTAGGATCCAGCACCACTGAACGAGTTGGTGCTAGGGGAAAACATCAATGGCTAAAAACCTTCAGCTAGAGGAAAGTTGTTTTACATGGCTGCCCTAGTACTATCTAGCGAGGGAGGCAATAATTGTCTAGACACAATTGTGAAGACCGACTAGTGAATTAGATAAGGCAGGGTCGTATGGGGATTAGGTGATAGTAGATGAACGTGGCTGAGTAGCGGAAACCGGCAAGCAAATTACTAGTTATGGTTGTAAACGGCAAATCTGTATACTACTGCACTGTGGGTTGTGTGCGGTAAACGTGAAAAAGTGATAATAAAATTTAAGCCTAGCGTCTGTCGTTAGGCAGGAATTGGTAGGTTTTGGATAAGGTGCCCTGATCCTAGTAGCGGAACCCGTTTTCGAGGGCCAGCTCGACAGATGGCAGGGAGCGGGAGGGGAGAAGGAAGACAGGGTTCTAAAGTTCGATGCCTCCTTCATAGGCTCGATCCTCATATATGCTGGCTTTGGTCAAAGATAACACATGGCTAGCGGTAAGTTGTGATTTTAGGGACTGGCTAAACTGGGTTATTGGCTCACATTTGCGAATAACCAGGGTTAGCTTATTCCAAAGCTCTGAATATATAATGAGAAAGATTTTGGATCTTATTGCCAGCCTGGACTGTGGGATGGTCAGACTGACGTCTCTGTGGCGCAGAGGGTAAGATAAGGGTAGCAAACACTGTACATAGTTGGTAGAAGTGAACGCGGAGCGATGAATAAATCCATACAGAAAATACAAGGTAAACCTGACATGTCTATGCCATATGGGGTCACGTTTTAGTAGGGTGCATCGCTGTTTATAGCCCAGTGGAGAAGGATACCTTATCAGCCTCTTGGTGAAGGTGCGCTGGACTTTTTCCTAGCGTATTCTATCCCGTTTAGACATTCCAGAGAAGATTATAGGGCAATATTCGAGGTGGGGTCTGGCATGGGATTGGTATGTAGGGAGAATACTATGTTTCATTTCAAATGATCTGAGAACTAGGCCTATTATCTGTTCGATCCTGGCCATTTGAGATGAGACGTTCCGAGAATTGTAGATTGTTAGTGTATTGAAGCCCAAGATCCTTCTCCGATGAGCTTGGGGCGATGGGTACTCGGTTCAGTGACAGAGTCCCGAGAAGGACTTGACATCTGTAGGTTGTGTGGAAGCTTTTGGGTGTCGGGAAGCATATCTGCCATGAGGTGCACCATTGATCAAGTTTCTCAAGATCATTATCTATTTCAGACAGCGCTGTGCTCAAATCTTGATGGCGGAACTCATAAACGATTTTGATGTCATCAGCGAAGAGGCAAGGTCTGCCGTGTCGCACAGTCGAAAAAATGTCGTCAATATAGAGTAAGAAAAGTAGCGGACCAAGTACACTTCCTTGTATGACTCCACTGGTGACAGGAACCGGTTGCTATAGATGGCCATTAGCATATAAACCTGGGTCCGTTTGCGACAGGTAGGAATTGATTCATGATAAAAGCGTGTCATGGATACCGCAGCCCGGAGTTTTGTTAACAACCGGGAGTGAGGAACTCGGTCAAATGCCTTGGTCATATCGAGGTAGATGATAATCATAGATTTTCCGCCATCAGCTGCAGTGGTCAGTAGGTTGAAGAAATCAAACTGGCATGTGGTACAAGAAAGGTGACTTTAGGAAGCCGTGTTGGCCGCTGTGAATGAGGTAATGGGAAATGAGATCGTCGGACATCCGCTGTTTAATCAAACGCTCCATTATTCTGGCAGCTAAAGGGGTATGGTTAATAGGACGATAATTTGAAGGGTCATGCACTGGACCATTTTAGTGGATAGGGATAATGGTTGAAGTTTTCCACTGGGATGGAAAAAAATGCCATGTTTGAGGGATAAGTTATGGAGATTCATAAAGATAGCAGCGAAGTCAGTTCGACCAAGATGAAAGAGCTCTAGGTGGATGCCGTCATAGCTAGGGCGGGAGGAGGGTTTAACAAGCAGTAGCAGGTGGGCCACGTCGTTCAAGCTGAATTCATTGTCAGAGGGAACTTGCTCGGTGATGAGGGGTGCAGGTGGTGGATTAGAAGTTGGCGTCAGTGGTCATGAACTCTAAAAGAAGGTATTGAGCGCCTCAGCGATTTCGGCTGCAGATTTAATCTGCTTGTTCTTTTCCAAAATTAAATAGGGTATCCCTGAAGACTCCCTCTGATTTCTGCTCGTTGGCAGTCGGGACAATCGGTAAGATCAGTCGAAGAATTCAAGGCCGAAAGTTCCTGCTTTCTAAGCAGTTCGTTAGTCCGAAGACTGATGGTTACAGAGAGGGAGAGTGGAGTTGCAATAGTGTAGAGAAGTCTTTAGTTTCGTTATAGATCTTGCGCATTTTTGCATGTTTATTTTGCAGCCTTGTTTAGTAAGAGCTGCCCGCCTGCGAGCGGTTGATCCCGATGGTGGTGATTGCTGACAGGTAGCTGTGCAGGTTATAGCAAAGTACGTCACTGGCGAGCTGAGGGTCGTGCTGTAGGAAGTAGCCATCCCAGTCGAGGGATCGAGGCATGGGCTTGAGGTTCATCCAGTTGATCGTGTGCAGGTGTAGCGGCTCCGCGGACGCCAAACTCATTAAAATACAATTGCGAACTTAGAGCTTAGGCGCGCCCTGTTTACGAATAGGTATTTTTACTCAGGTCTATTTGTGATTGGCAACCGCTCCCCAAAAGCGGCCAACTCCGGTGTCAGGCCCCCCTCTAGCTATGGGTAATCTTCCTTGTCGAATCTTTCTTCTGGGTCACATAAAGTGGCTTATGGTCAGGATAAAAGTACTTTAAAGTACTTTCACTCATTCAGACCCGATTTAACCAGTGCGGTACTACAATCTCCTTCGGTCGGACACATCAGCCCATCTTAGAAAACCTTTAGGACATTAGGGTGATCCTCACCAGTCATTCGTTGAGGTACGCAACTGGCTTCGCAAACGTTGACCAGGCTTTTCAATAGGTCAGGAATTCGGTCTATCATTGGTTCCTTCAATCGACCGGTTGTTTAAAATTTGATATGTTTTATTTCACCTGGTACCGGAAAGGACTAGCAAGACAACCCCACCTCACGCTACGTAAGAAAAACGGCAAGGCGCGCTTCAGCTCATCAGTCCTGGTCATTAACTCGTTCAGTCTCCCTTCTCCTGTCACTCATACAGGGCAACCAACATGATTACTAAAACCCAGCAATCGCTATCGTTCTGCCTCTCCATTCGCTGGACGGGGATTGAGTCCGCAAATCGTCTGTGCTACTAAACAGGGTCTGTTGAGATGAGCTACATATGGGGTTCATGGGTTTGGCTGTGAATCTGCAAGATACCATTCTGTGGTCACTGCCTGGGAAAAGGCTGAGGGCGGTAGTTATCGCATCCGATATGCCAATGGTTAATATCAGGTCACGAATGCTGCTTCCTCTGGTTGGTGTCAATACGTGCTGGACCCAGTGCCCTGCGCTTATGGTCGAAACGAAACTCGTGAAGTATTGGGGTGATGATATGGTGTCCCAGCAGATATTAGGTGAATTGAAATCGCCAGAAATAATTTTTGACGAAGAGGGCAATAGTGCAAAGTGGTCAAAGGCATCGACTATGTGGGCGAGGTCCATGGTGTTTGAATTGGGTGGTCGATAAATGCAGCCGATATGGAGTGGAGAGTTGGACAGAAGAACCGTTACCAGCATTGAGTCCTGAATTGAGTCCAATGTTGGATCAGAGAGAGGAATGGTGGGCAGGCTGTTTTTAACACGGATTAGACAGCCTCCACGAAGATGACGATATTTTATGAAAGTTTGATAACCAGCAATAGAAATTCGGTCCAATGGGACAGAACCACTTAGCCAGGTTTCGGTTATGACAGTGATATCGAAGTCGGAAGATAGTACGGTATTACGGATAGTATGGGTTTTATTCAGTAATGAGGGAGCTTTAATGAGGAGCAAGGTAAGTGCAACTGTTTTGTCACGGCGTGGAGCAGAAACAACCATCGGCGGGTGTTGGTGGCTAACTCTACCGAGATGGTGAACACCATTAGGTGGACTCATAACGTCAGGATTGTCATGTATAGAAGCGATGGAGTCTAAACAGGGGTTAAAATTGGGGAGCCGGCTATGTGAAGAAGGGGTGAGGCTGGGTTGGGGGGGGGGGTTCTGTCAAGAAAAAAATTGGTCGTTTGTGGAGATGGGATTTCCGGGGTGGTTGAAGTCGCCAGGTGGGGGTTAGATGCTGATGTAATGGGTAACGGTCAGTGAGATGGTGGATAGTAGTGGTGACTGGGTTCAACGGGATACGCAGGGGGCGGGTAGTTATCGCTCGACCAGGACCGACGAAATAACTGTAGTTGGTTAGGCTGGCCCATCCTGTGTTCAGGAAAGAGCGTGTAGCTTGAAAATTGAGGCCGCTGGTTACAAGTCAACTAGAGTTACTTATTTGTATCATTGGAGGGGGGAGAAATTGGTTACAGAGGTTCGGCGGGAGGTGCTGGCGCTCAGCCAGGTGACTGGTAAACTGTTTCGGGATACTTGGAGAATATGGTATGTTTGATCCCGATGCATGGTGATGCTTACTCGGTGGCCGTTTTCGCCTGTATCGTAAAGTGGAGTTAGGAGGACCTTGTCCATTAGCCGAGGTACCACGGTAATACAGCGAGGCGGGGTTGGCTGCTTTAAGGTGATACAGGGCTGCGTCTTGCTCGCCAACAAGCATGGCTTATTTGGGGTGTACTTGGAGTTCTTGGTGTGGGTCCTAAATGGGGCTCTGAGAAGACTTACGGGGGGGGGGTAACGGGAGTAGTCGGAGTAGCTGAAAGCTGTGGGGGGACACACAATTCTGTCTTCTGATGGGACCATTGGCTATATAGTAGATCATGACTTTCATGAACGATTGGTGTCCGCAAGACGGTGGGACATGAGTTAGGGCAGGACGGGCTGTTGGCAACGGTCTCCCCCGGGGTCTTTTTCGGTGGTGGGGCGGTGGGCAGTGGGTGGACATCAGCAGCGGTGGGCCTGGATGCACGGGGCTTTGGTGGCTCTAGGCTAATCGTGGGTTTGACATGGATATCGTTGCCGTTTGTGGGAGCGGGTGTTGACGGTAGAAGGCAGGGCCGTTTGCTAGGAAGATGTGCTGGAGATGGGATGGTGGTCAGGTCTAGATCAACTAGAACAGTGCAGGCAAATGAAGTCTTTTGTGTTACGGGGCGGCTCAACAGGCAGCGAGAGGACGCGGCGACCGGTACTTCAGCTACAGGCTGCGTTGGTGAAGCTAATGTACTTTTTAGTGATCCAAAATCCTCTCTTTGGAGGAGCGGTTTATCCGGTAATATTCTGATTCTTTTGAATGGGGTGGAGTTAGCAATGATTTGCCAACTGTTTATGAATTCTCTAGCTGTTACTTCGTCCACGAATTGGAACTTAAATGGACAGTCGTTCCGTCGTGATTTTTTGCGCAGCCGAGTGCAATAGCACCTGTGGTATGTCATGTTGCATGCGTTCAGTATGGCGAGTTTGGTTGACGGCAGGCGTAGTCGGCCAGGGATGTTGAAAACTATCGCGTTTTTGGCGTTGGCCATACGCTTATGCACTTCGGTCGCAACTGAGTCCAAGAAACGGCCCGCCATGGCTAGGCTTTGACGATTAGCTATGGGGATGGCTTCCATTATGCTACATATAGGGGATATCTTCAATAGGATATCATCGATGGACTGGATCTGTTTATGCGGGTCCGCCACTTTTTGATCTACTTCGTTAATCTCCTTGTTGACTAACTCGTAAACATCAACGAGAGCTACTGAGCATGGACTGAGTGCAGACTGAGGTTTAGTGTGCCTGGTTTTTCTGAGCCTGACAGTACAAATTGCCTGATTTGCACCCGGGGCCTTGGCATGTTTGCGGATGACCTTTGTAGCGTCCACATGTAGTTCAGGAGATACTGTGAAGAAGGCGGAAAGATTATGGTTCAGTTAGTTGAACTTTCCGGAAGAGTAAAGACACGTAGAAACTTTCGGGTACTTTTCCTAAGCCTTTCTAGCTTAATGACAGACCGGTATAAGCTTTATAAACACAAAAACCAAACAAAATCTAGGGAAAATAGAGGTCCGGTGTAGCGCAAGTTTGTACTTGCTGCAACACAGTTCGACTCACCCTGAACGTGTCGTAGGTCAGTTGTGCACTGACAAATACAGTCTAGTTGTCTGACTTCTTGTGGGGAGTAACAGTCAGACTTGGCATGCGATGCATACGTCGGAGGCTTGTGGTCGGCACAGAGCGTAAAACATCTACCCTCGACTGCATGGCGGAAGCGTTCGAAAGCGTTATATGCAGCCAGCAGTTCGCAAACGAAGACACTATATTTCGCTTCCGTGAGACTGAGCCATCGAAAAAAAATCCCAATGATAGTCGAGTCCCTGAAACAGACTAATGCAAGACCACTCAAATGGCAAAGTCGGATGCATCCACCACTACGCTTTGCGTGACGGACGGAACTGTGTGCCTTGGGAGTGTGGGCTGAGCTAATATCTCTTTTATCTCGAGAACGCTACTTGTGCAAATTTCGTAAGCAACAACTTACGTAGATCGTCACGAAGTAGCCCAGTTGATGGAAACAAACCTTCAGAAGCGTGGTGTATGAAACAAAGATAAAAATTTACTAACCTCGAAATGCTTTAATTTTCTCGATTGAGAACGGTACCGCTTAATTCAGAATAGCTCAGGTTTTTTCCTCGTAAGGTTTTTTCTGCCCTGGATTGATTCTGTGGCCGAGGAACACAAGCTCCGGTTTGCTAAGTTCAAACTTATCGGGATAGACCACTATTCGATGTTTGCACAATCGTTGAAATAATAGCGTCAAATGTTGGAAATGTTCATCTGCGCTCGACCATGCGATCGGCAAGCCATCGACATCGACGAGGACGAATTCCAAGTCTCGTTCGATGCTATCGATAAACTTTCGGAATGTTTGGGCAGCTTTACGCAAAACAAAAGGCACAAGTAGGAACTCAAACGAACCAAAATGACCAGTGACGGCGGTTTTCTCGACTTCCTCAGTGGCGACTGGGATCCCACGATAAGCTCATTTCAAGTCTATCTTGAAGAATGCAGTAGTACATTGATGTTATGCCAGGATGTCGTGTTTGTGGGGTATAGGATAGCTATTAAAGCGGCTAACCAAGTTTAGTGCTCGATGGTTAATAAATGGTACCCGGCTTATGCCATCTTTTTTTAGGAACCATGTGTACAGGTGAGTCCCGTGGACAGTGAAAAGGACGAACGATAATTTAGAAAGTAGTTTCGAACTCATGTTTGGCGGAACCAGCTTGTCCGGTGTCAGTCGGCGAGGTTGTGCCGTGACTGGTGGCCTGTTAGTGGCAATGTGGTATTCCACACGATCGGTCACTGTATCTACTTCTTCAAATGGTTTATTCAAAGTGGAAAATTTGATAAATAAAGATGGAAAATCTTGAGTGTGTTAGAAGACATGCCTTTGGTTCAGAGTGCTTCTGTTTGAGCTGCGGGACCCCTAAGTATAGCTTCCGATGAAAGATCAGTAGGCTGAAGCCTACTTGAATGGACAAGTAATTCGTAGTGCTGCAGAAAATCGATTCCCAGTACGCCTGTGGAAAGTTCTCCAAGAGTGAGCATCACCAAATACCGTCGTTGTGGTCCCAGGTTGACCGCAAGCCGTCTCGTACCGTAGGTAGAAACCGAGGAATTATTCGCCGCGGGCAGCTGAAGCAAGGAAGCTCGTGGCTTGCTTAACCAACCAGTAGGACAGAAACTTGGGCCCCAGTATCAACTAGGAACCCAGAGCTAGTGCACAAGTCATGTGCATAAAGTGAGCAGCCATCCAGAGGCCGATTGCTGGCGAGTGAGTCCACGTTTTTCGCCAGCAAGGGCTTTCCTCGTCGCGTTTGAACACGGCCATGTGAACTTACGGCCTGCTGGTCCGAAAGTGCGATGGGATCAACGAAAACAGCTGGAAAAACGGCTTCGTTAGGAAAGGTCAGGTGAGACGGATTCACGGTGGACGTAAGCAGTAGTGGGCGCCCTTCCGTTCCTTTGCTATGGTTGGCTACGGCTAGGGGTGGGTACCTAGGCTTTGTCTTTGAAAGACAGTCGGCGCTGGATGGATTCAAAGTGCCAGGGTCTCTCCGGTGATTCATCCAAATCAAGGCCTCGACGGTTGCACGATATTGTGGGGATGAGGGAATCGGCCCCACTGCCGTAAGGCGTGACAACCTTGTCAGCCACGGCGGCGGCTCGTTCCAAGGAGGTGTCCTCGAGGAGAGCATTTGCCGTGGTATAAACTTGGAGAGGTAAGGAATACAACCACAATTACCTAACTATCTCCAATTCATTATCGGCGGATCCTGTCAGGGACCGGAGGTGAGCGAGTTAGTGGCTGGGTTTGGTATCCTTTTCGGGATACCAGGCAAGCAGATGACGTAACCTTTTCCCCCGAGGAGGAAAGAAATGCTGCGGTATAGCCTCCTTGAGCCGGTCTTACGGCTGCTCCTGGGGAGGATTCAAGACCAAGTCCCTGAGTGAGGCGATAACATCACCAGAGACTGCCTCCAATGCATAGTGAAATCGTTGATATAGGGTGATAATTCTACGCGCCTCAGATGGCAGCCCCAACGCTGAGGGCCGAAGCTCAGGATCGTGTGGAATAAGTGCCACTCGTTAGTGAACAACTGCCGGTAGATCGAGGTCTGTGTCGAGTTCATTCTTATCCTCAGACATGAATATGTTGCGTTTATATATCGTTAAAATATGCATCGTGCAACAAAAGCAGTGGGTGGAACAGTGGAAAATCACAGAATCACCGAGTGAGCGAATAACCCAGAAAGGTTCTGAGGGGTCTGGGCTCACCAATCTAAAAACTTTAAAGCTTGGCTTACTGAAGTGTCTTCTGGTCGGTCTCACACTACCTCCTTTATCGGGCAAATACAGAATACGCAAGTCGGTTGTCAGATGCGAATGTGTCTCCTTATCCTCGTGGAGCCAAGACAGTACCGATACGAGAAATACACCGAACGGAAATGAACACATCAGCTGAGCAGAGAGCAAACCTCGAAGGCGTACAGTCGGAAAATGCTAATTTTTTACATTTTCAGGAAATTTTTCTGTCCATTTCACCTCTTGTATAAAGTTGATCATGCACCTGGCTTGCCTCGGGCGTCCCCGAAATAAAACATAATTATTATTATTACTAACCGAGTGTGAAAGTATTTCGAAGCGAGGTCGACGGAAACCGAACGCAACCGAACGAAACAGCGAGGTCGATATCAAAGGTCAGAGAAGATCATAAAGGAAATAAATCCAAGATGGTTTCCAGAAAAAGATTTTTTCCCTATGAACCTCTATATCTTATCCGATAAGCAAGGCATTCTTCCATCCCCAATGAAAATCCAACATGCATCCTCACCCGTTTAAAAAGGTCCATTGCAAGATCCTCCAAATTATCCTCCTAATAACCTCGCCCATCTAGCTGCCAGAATAATGGAAAGTTTGATTTAGTGGCTGAAGTCCGACTTTCGCCTACCCTATAACCTCCTTCACAACGGCCAACATGGCTTCCTTAAACTAGATTCTTGTACCACATGCCAAAATGATTTCTTCAACCCACTGGCCGCGGCTGAGGACAACGGCAAACCTATGATAATCAATTACCTTGGTAAGACAAAGCAACCGACCGAGTTCCTCACTCCTGGTTGCTAAAAAAATTCCGGGCCCACGGCATCCATCGTGCGCTTCTACCGTGCTTCGGATTTCTCCGAAAAAATCACTGTTATTGTCATTATTATTATTATTATTATTATTATTATTATTATTAATATTATTATCAACCGTTGGACCAAACCCGGGTTGCATTTGCTAATTGCCACCTATCGAAACCAGAGTCTGCTACTAGTAGAGTCATACAAGGAAGTGTACTTGTCCCGGCCTTTTACGGTTGGGAACCACAGCACTCCTTTCCTCTTCGCCGATGACATCAAAGTCGTCTATCAGTTCCGCCATCATGATTTGAGCATTGAGCTGTCTGGCATGAATGAAGCTCATAAAAATAAACTTGATCAGTGTTGCACTTCAAGATAGACTTGCTCCTGGATTTCCAAAAGCTTCTACCTTACCTATAGATGTCAAGTTCCTCCCGGAACCTTGTCACTGAATCAAGTGCCTATCGCTCCAAGCTCATCAGTGAAGGATCTTGAGCTTAGATACACAAGCAAGCTGGAATTCTCGGAACATGTCCTATTCCAGACGGCCAGGGCCAGACAGATAATAGGCCTAGTTTTCAGATAATTAAAAATGAAACATGGCACTCTCCCTAAATACCAAGCCCATGCAACACCTCATCCGGAAACTGCCTTAATATCTTTTCCGACAAGTCTAAAGCGGGTGGAATGCGCCTTGAGAAAGTCCAGCGTACGCTTACCAAGAATCTGATAGAATTTTTTTCCCCACTGAGCTATAGAGAGCGATGAGCTCTACTAAAACTTTGGCTCTTATGGCTAAAACATGTTAGGCTTACCTTGTTTTCTATACAGACTTATTCATTGCTCTGCTATCACTACTACTAATGCAGTTTTCCTAACCCTCATCTTGCCCTCTACGCCACAAGAGCTTCAGTCTGACCATCACACGGTAGGGGATTGCAACAAGGTCTAATTTCTTATCAAATAATCAGAATTTTGTAATAAATTACCTCTAACTGTTCGCAAATGTGCGGTAATGGCCCAGTTTAGCCATGCCCTGAAATCACAACTTAAGGTTAGTCATCCGTTATCTTAGACTAACGCCAGTATATCGTGGGGATTGAGCCCGTGAAGAAGGCACTGACCTTTAGACCCCTAAATTCCATCTCACCAGATGTTCTCTCCCATCCCTCCAAAGCCGGTCCGATGGCTAGGATCACAGCACCATATTCGAAAACTCCCATTTCTTGCCTAACGAAAGAAGCCGACTGCGTATAATATTAATAGTAATGATAATAATGGTATACTTCTCGGCCATGGTCGAGAAGCACGGGCAGGTGCATGATCATGGCGCAAAACGTTACCCAATGAGATGAAATATTCAAAAAATTTGAGGGCAACATTCCAATGTATCGGCGATAGAAAACCATAGCCAAATATTGTTGAATGGATTACTCTAATAATGGTTTGCGCGGCACTTTCGAACCAGTTCCGGGTTTCGGCTGGACGGTGACGCAGCTTGAGGATGCCAAGAAAATCGTAACTACGGTACCAAGAATGTACTGTAAGCGAGAATGACGCAAGCCAGGAAAAGCGGAGGCTCAATGGGGTTCCGCGGACAGAGTAAGTCCTGAGGAAAAAGAAAAAAGAAAGAAAAATTGTATGGTGGCATACTCGGGAAAATCGATGCATGCTAGGAGAATAGCGAACCAGGAATATGATGCAAACCCTGAAACACGGATTCACTGGGGTTCAATGAACGGGAAGAGTTTTGAAACCGAGAGATATGAGACCGTTTTTGTGAAGGTGCTCTTGAGAACACCGGCCGATGTGAGACAAACAGCAGTCCATAAAATGGTGAGTTTAATTTCAGGATCAGTAACCTGTACCATTCTGAAATGAGGGAGCGCAACTGAGGGGGTCCTGGAGAAGTGGAGAGTCAATTTCCAGCCGGTTACCGTTCGAGGGTACAAAGAACTGTTGCAACGGATACCGAAGTGGAAAACCTCTGCATGGACTTGAGCGTTGTTATGCTGTTTCACTGACATATTCAGCGTCAGTTCTGCTAATTTGCACGGTCGTATTGATGTGTTCCGTCTGGCGGGGTAAGGTTTGTGTCGGTCAGTCAGCCGAGCGTGGCGAAATAAGACGGATTAAACTGATGCCGGGTACTGACCGGTATATAAGCAGGATGCGCGCGAACTAATAATTGTGTTGGCTGCAATTGTGATATCGGCAGGATCGGCTTTGCTTTAGAAAGCTCTGAACGGTCTCATAATCAGTTGGGAAAATTTCCTGTCGGGTGGATTGATTTCGGTCCCAGTTGCTTTGATAGGTTCCTTTTGGATCTCTGTCGGTACGAGTCAACTTGGCGTCCTTGGTTATCCAGTTTGACGACCGAGATAGTGGCAGACAACGAACCTGAAATAAATAGGGAATGCTGTCTGAACCTGGTTCCAGCTGTAGGTTATGGTAATACAGGATGGAAACAATAATGAACTGGTTAGAATTATGTAAATGGGGCTTAGATGAAGCTTCGTTGAAGCAGTTAGTGGTACTTACTCCACATTCTGGGTACATAGGATCGCAGTGGATTACTCTATGCTGCTACAGACTAGCAAAGTTGCATACACCGATTAAGCAACTGTGCATGCTTTCCTGAGGATTTATGACTTGCACGTTGGCCCCGCAGCGCTCGAATACCAACAAAAACCTAAGATTTCAAGGTTAAGAAGAATTAGAAGTGACAACCTTCAGTACCGCTTGCTTACGCGGAACGCAGTGTGGCACCGAGGTCGCAAGGTGAGTCTAAAATAACAGAATATAAGTGAATGTAACTGGTACACTGTTAGCATAGCGCTATACTTGTTACTGTCTCTTCTGGTACGGTGGTTACTCTAAGCTGAATATTTTCTAAGGGGTCTAAAACTGGAAGAAACTATTGGGGTGTCGGTGTTGATGCATTAGGTGAAAAAGGTCACGTGCCGAGAAACGTAGACGTCGGTTCGTCTATGCCTCTACTAGGTGGTGCTAGCCTACTCCAGCGTGAGCGAGGAAATCTGATGTGACGGCGATCGCCAGGTAACCGTGGTATCTTTGTCGTCCTTATCATATAGCAAGGCAGAGAAACACGGATGTGAGAGCTGGTTCGGAGGAAGGTGAGAAGCGGAAATGAGATGGGGCCGGAATTTTGTCAGGGAAGCGAACCCTAACAGCCTACACTCAGTGCTCATGGTTGGCGGAGCCTGATTCAGGTAGGGAGGTAGCACAGTACACAGCCATTGGCATCCAGCTCGTTGCGCTCCAAGAATGATCTACAATTTTTAGACGTTTTTATTATTCAATGGTTTTGTTACAGTCAGGTATCCGGCTGCCAGAGAAGGCGGAGCAGCTTTTGGCGGCTGACACTAGCTTCAAAGTCCCGGCCCAAAAGTGGACGGCATGTAACAAGCCGCGTTGGGAACAGGTCAACCGTTCCAGTCGATCCATATCATTGCCTCAACCCGGAGGCATGGGTGGCATGTTTTTTCGCATATACTGCAAAACAATCTATATTGCAGAAGAATACATTCCTTTGCACTTTGTAACTATAGCTATTTAGAAGCCCGCCGGTTCTCGTGACTCCAAACAACATCCACGTTCACTTGTGATCACCTGGCTCCGCTTTATCTAACTCAACAGTCACTCTTCAAACCTGTGTCTTTTCGCCCTGACGGTCCTCCCCCCAGCAATAAATAAATCCTTGATAGTGGAGTCCAGGACATTAAGTTCCACCGTTCGCTAACGTATTTCTTGATTCATCGACTCCTGTCTTGCTTATTTCTAGCTTCCACCCTTTCAAGTTCCTTATCAAGCCGTAGTTTGCTTTCCCGAGTTATCCCGCTCCAAAATATTTTATGCCATACGCCCTCTTTCTAACACTCTCCAGTAGGTTTCAGTTTCACCGTCTCACATTTTCTTACACGACTGCCAGTCTTCATCTTTATGTTTTCTAAACCTACCACCTAACTTTGACTGCTATCCTCTCTCCGTGTGTGACAAAACCCCTCCCAGTATTGCAGCCGAACCCATCACACCAAAACGGATTCTGGTAGTCTAAGGCACGGTCAGGTGCTGTGCGAGACTGACGCATATAAGCAGGAAAGTGCACTACAACACTCCTTGTCCTACTCCACGTGTTGGCTTGGCGCCTCTCTGTATTGCTTTTGCTCGCGCACCCGAAATCCCCAATGATAACGGCACCTACATCATACCTATGTTCGGACCTGCGAAAAACAGTCCACCCCTAGCAGTTGCGAAAAAGTGACAAATACGCATGAAATTACGGTCTGGCTGAAGGGCTATGGAAAAACCCCATGTGGGCTCAGCCACCCCTCCGTTAGGAAACAGAAAAAATCGGAAAAAGAATTAGAAAACAACAGAGACCTAGTTGGATCAATCAAATCTCCAGAAACCACTGATATCAGGCTTTGAAGGACGTGCGCAACCTTCAGTAATGTGTATATCTCCTATCAGCTCAGACCTGACCCTGAGAAAAGGGAAACTCCAAACCTCCCCTGTCTACTTGACATGCCTTTGGCCCATACGCAAGAGGGTGATTGGAGCGATAGCGAGCTGGACTCTGCAAATACACTTATCCACCCTCCGTTCTAGGTTAAAGCAACCCTTACCCTCCCCCGCACGCCTGGTACGTATGTTGACGTCGGTAGCAAAACCGCAGTGGCTATGACTCTTACACCAATTTTCTGGACAAAACGTCGATGCATCGGAGGACAAACATGTCTCATCAAAACACTAAATATATACATGTAAATACGAGTATAAATATGAACTTATATATAAGAACTGCCGGTAAACCACCCGTCTTTCCGCTCATGCCTGTCTGACTTTCCTCTTTTTCGTGAAGAAGCTGCTTTTCCTGTGTCCTAGCATCCAACCCACTCTCCAACTCACCGTCCAACCCAATGGCAACCTTTCATATGCCAAGACCCAGCACCATCCCGCAGTATTAGACTTGCAAATACCATACCATAGGATGTCATATATCCTCCGGACCGACAATAGAAATCTGGCATTTAGGTTTTTAGTGTTCCCCAGCTGCCCTCTCACGTAGACCCCAGAGACAACAGCCCCAATGCCCCTCCACGGGTTTATTAACCCCGAAAGATAAGATTTACCGGTACACCTTCCAACTGGTAATCAACAACTAGTTCTATTGGTGCTTGCGCAGTTAAGTCCCACGAAGGTGGAGTTACAATATATATATATGTCTTCTCGAGTCACTTAGACCATTTTGCCTCATCCGCAACCCCTGTACCTCTATGCATTATCGCTCACTCTAACCCTCAGCTGGAACGCCCTCCAGACAGCAACTCTCCTTGTTTGAATTTCTGAACCACCCAGTCATTGCGCTGCTTGGCTGTGGTGTATCGTGCAGACGGCTTATCCTCTTTGCTCGTCTACAACCACGCCCAAGGATGGCTGCAGCGAATGCGATCAGGCTACAAGGTTTTACCCAAACGAAGTTTAGATATTGCTGCGTATGCCCTGCTGAGGCTTACAGGGCACCTTCTTACGCAAGACTCTCCTGATGTTGAGTCCATCTTCATCACTATGCAAGGGTTTCTATTTAAATAACGAAAGGTTTAAAATCGGTTGTACCATTTCCATTCCTATGGAGAAAAGTGAACACAAATCTCAGCCAACCCTCGCCTAAAAACCTAAGGCCGAAAGAAAAAGGCCACATGAGACTCAACAAAATAACACGCTATTTGACCAGCGCAACCGGGCCCATTGCAAAGGTTTTCATTCTCTACTCCTGACCATATCACTATCCCTTTTTGTACAGTTTCGCAATGTTTCCGCCGGCTCAACCAATACTGCTCCACGGGTGCCGACTCAATCCACTGCGGCTTTCTCAATGAAAAGGCGGGGAAACTGGCTGCTACTTATGCACCTCTTCTTCAGCGATATGTTTACGATGGAGGAAAAAAACAGTTATCGTACCCATCTGTAAGAAGGGTTGTAGACATCTTGCTTCTAGTTACGGACCCGAGAGTCCAACTACATTCACCAGCAACATTTTCGAGCGAATTCCTAGGAGTGCGGTTCTTTCCCATCCGCATAGAAGTAGGATCCTCTCCCCATCCTCGCACGGGTTTCTTTCTTGCAGATCATGCACCATCAATATGCTTACTGCCATGGACAGTACGACAAAAGCCGACGACGACTGCTGGGTCTCTCGCTGTATTCATTGATTTTTCTAAGGCCTTCGACAAGGTCCCCTTTACCCATATTCTTTACAAACTGCTAACATGCAAGATAACAAGCTCCATGTTGGACATCTTGCGCAGCTTTCCTACCCACTACACTTTTGTGGTTAAAGTCGGTAATGTTTTGTCTCAACCGGCCCTAGTAACAACTGGGGTCCCACATGGGTCGGTCCTAGGTCATCTTCTTTTCCTGATTCAAATAAACGATCTTCCGGCAACCCTTCCTGCAAACATCGCAACGTGTACAGACAATGTATCTCCCTGGAGTTCTAGCGTAGAAAACCTGCAAGATGCAGTTGATGAGAAGACTCTGGTCCGAGGAATGGAAACTTCCAGTTAATGATGGCAGATGCGTTAACGTGCCTTCCGGAAGAGAGAGTAAACATACTTTCTTCATAAGAGGAGCCTCGGATTGGCCGGACATGGCTAACGGTTTCTGGTTAGATTGCAAACAGTCCTTCTTCCATCATAATCAACTTTTGATCAAGTCTGCTTTTCGATTCCTAAATATGATTCGAAGGTCCTTTCCCCGCATTTCTATTGAAGATTTCCTCGTAATTTCCGGTGTGTATTTCCGTCCTCTGCCGGAGAACGGTGGTCAGATTGTGCATTCTGGTCGTGTCCAAAATCGGGACTTTCAAAAAAAGGGTTCAGTGGGCTTCCACCAAAGCAGTATGAGGGTCTTTCACGCCTACTTTCTCTCGCCGGCCTCTCACTCATCAGTCTTTTCCCTCTTGACTAAAAGCGTACAAGATGTGACTTGTTTGGATGTTCCAGTTTTTGAATCACTTTAGGGCGATGGCTTCTTCTCCGTCTGTCCAGCCTCTTCCCTCCTTGGTCACAGCAGAAAGGTTATAAAGCCTGGACCATGCCCTTCTCCACAAATTTACTTTTTAAGCAACAGGGTTATGACTCTGTGTAAAGCTCTTCCGGAAGACATTGTTCTTTTACAGAACAAATCTATCTTCAGGAAAATATTAAACCTTTACCTGGGTCTCTTACAATAATTCCTCGTCCAAAAAGTGAAATAGATGTCTTTTACCGCATTTCCATTCCACTATGTTTTTGTGAACTTCGCACTCCCATCCCATTTAGGGCATGAGATTATGTATGATTTTCTTCTGCTGCCGCCTTCTCCCCTCTTCCGCTTCCCTCTTCTCTCATTTCAGCTCGATGAATCCGACAAACGATCAGAGATTTCCTCGGTAACCCGGACAATTCGGTTCGAAGCCTCCAACCGGTGTAATAGTTCAAGGCTTTGTCAGGATCTAGGCTTGAAAAGTATGCATAAGCTGTATCTACGGGGCACCGCTAGCGACAGAAGAGAAATCAATGGAGCTTTTGCAGATGCCGGAGGCAGTGCTGGCAGAGAGAGTGGAGTTCATCTTATCAGGAAGTCTCAACCTACCGGAACTTATCTGGGAAAGCGGGATCGCACCAGGGGGATCAACGGGCGACAAATTTCTGCTCCGGGTCCAGTTACATGCACTTACACAGTGTGACGCGGGCTTCTAGACGAAGAGATAGATAGCACCCGTCTCCCTTTGATTTTTTCATGACGTGGCACCATCAGAACGGTAAAGAAATTAGGCGGGAAGAGCCAATGGGCAAAAATGATCATGTAGTCCTGAGGGTCACACTAAGACTTAGCAAGGCGCCGAAGGAAATCGTGTTACATCAGCGTTATGGGAGAATCAAAATGGGAAAACTAAATAGGGTAGCGGAGGAAGTTCAGTTGGCACCGAGTCACACAAACGCCTCCGTAGAGGAAGGTTGGGGGCCATAGAGATGGGCTCGACGAACTTACAGAGAAGTTTGTGTCCCTGAGGTTAGTTAGAAGTAGAAATCAACCCCCATGGTGGAAATCAAACGTCCGCAAGCCCATAGTCATTCGTAGGCAACGACGGGCGGCGTACAGGCTGCACAAAACTCAGGTGGCATGAAACTGCTATAAGGTGGCTGGGAACAGAGCTCGAGCGATCCAAAGAGTAGAGAAATATGCCATCGAGCGTCAGTCAGCCGCTTCGGTCCTCACAAACCCAAAACGGTTCCTCGCTTACGGGCAATCCCACAAACGTATGAGAGTGTAGCAACTAAGGACGGGGCACAGAGACAACTAGCTCTAAGCGACGAAGACAAGGCTGACATGCCCTTGACATTCTTTAGGAGCATACATCGACCGGTGAATAATTTATAGGAAGGAACGGAGGGACCACAGGCACCTTCAATACCCGAGCTTACTGTAGGAGAAGACGAGGTGTACGCCGAGCTGCAAACCCTGAATGGAAATAAAGCCGCAGGACCAGATGGGATCCATCCGGCAACCATATGACCTCTGGCCGCGGTCCTGAAGTCCCGGTGACGAAGCCGTATGAAACGTCACTTAGGAGGGAATTGTGCCGGGAGACTGGAGGAGGGCAACAGTGGTAGGAATTTACAAGGGCGGACCCCGGCGAAAGGCCAAAAATTACCAGCCGGTTAGCTTGGCTTCAGTACTGTGTGAGTGCCTGAAGCGAACAGTCAGGAAACAGATCCCTATGCATGTGGTTCGACATAACGTCATATAAAATGCTCAGCTTTTGTTTGTGGCAGCACGATGTTGTCTGACGAATCCCCTGCTGTTCCTCGATGAGGTAACCGAGCTCCTGGACGAAGGACAGTCGATTGCGATCTGTTACTGGGACTTCAGAAAGGCGTTTGCTTCTATGAACCACATATTTCTGGACGTCAAACTGCAGTCTATGGGAATTGTTGGATTGGCGAGGCAATGGACGACTAGTTTTTTAGCAGGGCGAAATTGTAGTGTTAAGATAGGTAGTCATGTCTCAGAACCAGAAAGTGTAACAAGTGGGGTCCTGCGAGGCTTGGTGCTCGGCCCCCTGCTCTTCCTCATCTTCATCAACGACCTAGCACGTGAGCTTACGAACCCATCCTTTATGTTTGCCAATGACGTCTAGGTAGCTGGAGCAGATATAGGACTTGAGGTGTTCGCAGTACAAAACTGGTCACACAAATGGGACTTTACACTAAATCTCACCAAGTGTCAGTGCCTGACCACAAATACAGGGGCTAGTGGGAATAGCGTAAGCTCGTTGCAAGTGGCCCCTCAGGTCAAAGACTTGGGCGTCATATTGGGCAAAAGCTTCAGGCCATCGAAGCAGTGCACCGCAGGGGCCATTATGGCCAGGAGAGAACTCTTTCGAATTAGATCCATTATGTCATGTAGAGAGCCGGAGATTTTCGTTCCGATATACCAAGCCGTAGTTAGGCCGCATATGGAGTACTGCGTGCAAGCCTGGATACCGTCCTACCAGAAAGATGTAGACCCTCTGGGGAAAGTGCAGGGGCTAGTCACTAGAATGGTGACCGGGAAAGAGGGGTTCCACTTCATAAAATGTCTCCGTGCCCTAGATCTGTTCTTGATGAAAAGGCGGCGCGTTCGCGGGGATTTGATAGAAACACTCAAGGTAATGAAGGGACTATCAAGTATAAATTGAGGAGACCTTTTATCTGCGATCCCAGAGAGAGGCACAAAGGGGCATCGCCCTAGATTACAAAGAAGGCACCCGAGGCTCCGAATTGGGGCAAATAACTTCTCAAATAGAGTGGTACCCAATTGGAATAAGCTCCGGGAGGAGGTCATAAATACCAAAGCAGCGAATGATTTTATGGAAGCAGAAGACTAATGTAGGGTGGCAGTTTACCCCGAGTTATGTTAAGCAGCTTTTAGGGTTAGAGGAAATTAACACATTGTTTCCACCTTTCTCTGCCAGGGCTGATATTGCACAAAATTTCTACCTTTCAGCAAAAAAAACTTAAAGCAGTATGGAGAACTACGGAAACGCGCCGACAATATAAATAGTTGGACACACGATTGGCTCCAGCCTCACCAAGTTCTGTGCAAGCTTAACTGAAGTGAACTGAACATGGACATGGAAGTCACCACTGGGGAACAAAGGCGAACACCGTGCGAGACCAATCATAGTAAAGTTCGCTGATGAAGCCACCCGGGATAAACTACCGGCGAGGGCAGCAATAGTGGCTCATATTATCAAAGGTTGATACCAAATTTTGCCGGACTAGCTTAGAGTAAGGCCTGGTGGTCTAGCTCCAGGGGGTAGCCTTGCTCGACCAGCCAGGGCGCTGGTGAGTAACCAAAACGTTCAGCTGAATGCCGTACCCGGTTCTCAGGCTTCGACCCCGACAGTTGTAAAGAAGCTACGTGCGGGGTTGCAAATGGCTGTAATGGAATACGCGCTGGAAGACGGAAATTGGCAGTTCTGTCCGAAGATAGACGACAGTGCGACCCCTGCCAGTCTGGATGTTGTGGCAACTCCTATAGTAATGGATTGGGAGTCGTCGGAAGTTCTGGATTGTCAGCTGGCTTCATGTACACCAGTGGGGACATCCGGAGCAAAAGCGTGTCATCATCTCAGGCCTTGCGCCTGAGAAACAGACAGGAGTGAATAACAAGAGACACCTAGGCGACGGAGCAAACTCGGTGATGTTATATAATAATAATACGAATTATACATTTCGGACTCGCCCTTAGCATGCTAGAATGCATGATCAGATGATTATGGTGATGATGGAATTAAAATTTACAAAAAGGTACAACACGTGCATGCAGATCATCAAAGAGGGTGTTACAGTGGACTAAAATGGCAGTAATGCCCGGCAAATTTGAAGGTCAGGGTCGAGTGAATAACCCATCTAATAATGATTGGAGTCGGTTGAAAAGAGGGGAGTAAATGCATGAGTAGTAGAGGAAATAATCACAACATTAGAAACTCCAGCTGAACCAAAAGACATTTGGTATAACAAACTAAGAAATAAAAAAGTCCATTGGGGGGAATGAAAAGACTCGTTTGCACGTGGCAGGGTGTGGAGAGTATATGGATGGAAAACTCAAGTACAAGAATAGATCTTCAGATATAAAAGTCCATGAATCAACGGCAGGTTTGACGGTTGAGTCTAAAGTTGAGATGCCGACGTCTTCAATCACGAGGGAAGTGACCAAAAACCCCATTTATAGAGGGAGCGATTTGAAGAGCTCCGATGCGAGAAGTAGCCAGCGGTTAGGCCATAGGTTTTCAGCGGTTTATTCCCATTGATAAATGTATATCATGAAGTAACGGCCAGTATATGGAGTTATGGCTGTGAGTCTACGTGAATTGGGTCCTGTGGTGATTGCAGGGGCGGATAGCCTGCAGAAGCAATAATGTAGTGGAGGGTAGATAGATGACCTGATGACCTTTCTGATAGGCAGATCCCACAGCAACTGTGGATCGCCAGCTGCGGAACCAACGATTTTGGTAGGAGAAACGAGAGAGGAACACTGGATTCAGAACAAAGTGAGACATTCGGGAGAGAAGGATGTACAAATAAAATTTGAACTTCAGGTGATAGCGTAACTCAGTGGCGAGCAAAGTCGGCTTCGTAGTTGCCGTGCGTAATTAGATACGGCAGGAGAAAGCACAGATGAAAAGTCAGAGTTTACAATAGGATAAAATGAGTGCAAACGGGGGACTATAGGAGAACATTGAAATGGACTATAAGGATAATAAAGCCCGGCAAGTAGGAGACTCATTGTCGAGTCATCAGTTCACCTTTTTTGAGTGATATCGGCTGAAGGTCTGGAGTACATGCATGAGTAGCATAGGAAATAATTACCACTGGTGGAAATTCGAACATATTCAAAGGATGTGTTGTTGGTCTTCATAAAAAGAGGAATTTATCGAGCGGAGTAGAAAGAGTTACTTACGGGCTGCAGAATATGAGGGGCATGTGGATAGAAATCTCGTCGAAGGGTTCGGTTAATTATTCACTTTACGACAGGAATGTCAAGAAGTATTTACATGGAAATCTATCAGTCTGCAAATATAGTAGTATATAAATTGGTGGCTGTATACTGGAGGAATCATGAAAGTGGCAAACAATTAGGTCTTTCATGGGAGGGAGACTACCAGAGTGGTGGTGGTAGGAAGCGGGCGGAGGAAAACAGGTGAGCGTGCAGCAAATTGTTAACTTTATATAGGGTTGATATGAAATGTCAAAGCGGAAGTGGAAGACAAATCAGTATTGACTGTGTGGTTACGGCTATTATACAGGTGTTCAGTTCTGCAAGAGGGATGCGAGAGTAATTCACAGGTAAGTGTACATCAGTAGATGAACGCTGTGTGGTGTGTACCATGCAAAAATAGATAAATAAAGCTGCCCAAGTATATCGCGGAAAGCGGCAGTGGATCAACGATTATAGAAATAAAATGTATCAGCCAGTGTAGATAGTGGTCGGATTTAGGGGCTGGATACAGGGTCAGTTTCGGTAATATAACACGATTGCAAAATCTGGAAGATCAAGGGTTGCAATAGCCGTGATTGTAGGTGGTGAGTGTTACATTTCTATTTACCAATTTGACAGGTGTAGCAAATGATGGGAACGGGGCAACGATGCTGCATGGGAAGTGTATCGGAGGCGTTCAATCATGGAGGGAACGTGGTGATCCACAAAACCCGAGCAACTCAATGCAACAGCATTGCGGAGGCGATCGGATGGACCGATGAAGAGTGCAGGTAGTTACTAATCACTTCGTAGCCCACTGGAGGACTACCGAAAGGTATGTCGGCGCCGGACGTTTTTTTGGTGATTGATGAGGCAAAGAAACAGTGACAATAGATGTGCCAGTGATTGAACAGTATTAGCGGGTTCTAACAGGGAACGGGCGTGATGACTTATGGGGCAGAAGAATAAATAGACGTGTCACTCCGGGAAGGTGGGCAAAAAGTAACTGCCAAGGTCGGTGAGTGCTTGCACAAGCAAGAACTGCGTGCAAAGGAAAAGATGGATAGCAGTTAGGGATGGGAGCTGTTCACTGATGCGTGCATAGATAGTGATAGTTTGTGCCGGGCAGAATATAATGTCGGTATAGTAATCATGCTCGAAGGGAAACCGGTAATAACTGGAGAGGAGTGCAGGGAACGTTAACCGTAGCAGTGTGAGCACAAAGATAGAACTTGTAATCCACAAGCGGTGCTAGAGGATGGGGCTGACCGCGCGCTTGACACCCAACCTGAAAACCTTTTCTGGAGACAGGAGGTGCGACCCGCCAATCTGGTTACGCCCGCACATCGTTGCAGACGTCCTGCAAGCCCGATGCGCGCCGGCCAAAGCGGTGGATCTGACCGCGTCCTGTACCATTGGGATTAAAATGAGTTGTATGAATGCAGTGAGATCAAGTAGTCCAGGTTCAAGTTGTCTGATGGTGGAAAATTTGGGGAAAGCGATCGTGAGCCGGGCGAAAGTGAAGCCGTGCGTAAATCTTAGTTGTTCCGTTCAGTGAGAGAGGTTCCAAGTTATTCCTGGGATGAACAAGGCGACAATCGTCTATAGGGTGTAGGTTCTGAAAACAAAACGAAGAAGGCTGCAGTCTGGCAATTCTACCAGCTGTGGGTTAGGGGGGAAGACAGAACACCATAATCATGACAGTAACAGAAATGGGAAGTGGCGACTTTGAGGTCTAGTTTTTCGGATTAAACAGCATACGGGGAGCGAAGAAGACCAGTTCAAGCTACTACTTATCGTGAGGCTTAGTGAGAATTACCAACAAAGCAAGGAGGCGAGAATGGGCGACCCCCGGGGCAAATACTCATGTGTAGTTCGGTGCATGGTTTATGGAAGACCACATGGGTTGCAGCTGTTCGTTCATCAGGACCAGGCCTGGAATGTCATTTGTTGAAATAGGGTATCAACGAGTAAATAGCTGACGCGTGGATGAGACTGGTACCTTGAGGACAATATTATATATGCTACTGTGTGTTTTCCAGCATAAGCGGTGCTCTTATACACGGCGGCAGCTGATAAAAAGGACCTTACCGACTATGGTAAGATCCGACAGCATGAAAGAAAAAAAACAACAGAGTAACGGCGGCCAGTAGGGGTTCGTGGTCAGGAGCGTTAAAAATAGGAAGTGGCTAGACAGACACGTGGAATGTGTTGTTGGCAGTCATGGAGTATGGGTATGACTGCTTCTATTTGCTAACTATGATATAGAATGAATCCACTCTCTCCTTACTAACGCGTGTAGTATTAGAAACAAATGGGCGGAACTCGCGAAAACCTCTGACGAGCAGAAAGCGTCAATAGTTGCCGTCACGGAAACGTGGCTTTCTGAAGAAGACCCTGTGACAGGCCTAATAAGTAATGGTTTGCAGTCTATAGGCAGGATCGAAAACAGGATCGCCTTGGTGGTGGAGTATCCATCCTCGTTAGGTCAAGAACAAACCACCTTGAGTCTCAGACCAAGATGTGCACTGGCAATATCCAGTTATGCGCCTTTACGATCATCCTTCCAGGCAGAAGTGTTTACGTTGTCTGTATCTAAAGGGCACCAAGCACTAACCACGAAGAGGACGTTTGTCTACTGCGGACTTTGACTGAACTAGTTGAGGACGCACAAAGGACCCTCATAGTGGGCGACTTCAATGTTCCGCACATCGACTGGGTGGCTGGGGTCTGCGCGCCGGGATCAGAGAAGCAAACCTACTTAGAATGGCTGCTTGCCAATGCGTTGCACCAGCATATTAGGGAAAATACCAGATTAAGGACTGGATGCTTTCCATCCTTGTTGGATCTAGCTATAACGAACTCCTTCGACGATGTGTCTGGACTCCATTATTGTGCACCGCTGGCGAGAGTGACCTCGTGTGTATCAAAATCGTCCTATGCATGCGGCAACCCAACGTACCCTTCGGGACGGTCAGACATTTCAGTAGTATGAACATAGATAGGCTTCGTAATAGGGCGATGGGTTTGACCTGGAACACGACGGAGGAGGCTACTGTAGAGGAGCGCTGGCAGGCCATAAAGGGATCCATGACTTCCATAAAGGAAGAGGTCGCACCCTTAAAACGAAGGGTTGGGGAAGGCAAACCCGTGTGGTGGAAGGCTACAATAGCCAAGACCATCAGACGTAGAAACCGCTGCTGGAACCAGCACATAGCTTCCGGCAGTCAGCTAGCCTGGAGCCGATATACAAAGCTGAGAAACGAGACTGTAAGCCTTCTGAGAACTTCCAAGCGGGAATTTGGGCTCAAGTTGGCCCAGTCTGTAGGACAACAGCCGAAAAAATTCTACACCTATGTACAGTATAAAAGCTCATTAAGAAATGCCGCAGGTCCGCTATCCACTAGAGTTTATGGTATTGTCACTGATGACCAGGGCAAAGCGGACGCTCTGAGGGGAATACTTTGGTAGTGTACATGGGATAGATAGTGGGGTACGAGTAGATCTGACTTTGGTGCATCCTTCTCCTCAGTTAAACTAGCTAAGCCCCTCAGAAGAAAGCGTACGTAAGTACCTACGGGAGCCAAACAGCTACAAGTCAGCCGGCCCAGATGGCATTCATCCAGCTTTCATCAAGCCGTTTGCGGATATCATAGCTCCATCAGTGTGCAGGCTGTACAGATCCACTTTGGACCAGGGTAAGCTGCCTCAGGACTGGGAAGTCGCGGCAGTCGTGGCAATCAGAGTGGGCCTAAGTCGACTGTGCAGAACTACAGGCCGGTAAGCCTAACTAGCATTCTATGTAAAGTCCTGGAGGAGATCATCCGTGCCCACATCTGCCAGCACTCACTGGAGTACTCCATGTTAAGTCCGGCGCGGCATAGATTCCCGAAAAAGAGATTTTGTCTGACCGATCTCCTGTGCTTCCTAGATGAAGTAACTCGACGACTGAACGAAGGCAATCAAGTTGAGGTATACTACCTGGCATTCGACTCCGTTAATCATCGTTTTTTGTTATGCAAGATTGAGACGTTCGGTATAGGTGGGCCAGCATTTAGGTGGCTGGAGGACTTCCTCTCCCACAGGACGTTTTACGTCAAAGTCGGGGACAGGTGCCCCAGTGTGGTGAACGTCACCAATGATGTACCTCAGGGATACGTCCTAGGCCCGGTCCTATCCTTGTTATTTATTATTGACCTGGCATCCGCTCTTCAATTGCCCAGCTTTATTTTTGCGGATGATGTGAAGATTGTTGGATCTAAGGGTAGGGCGGACTTGGCCTGGGAAATAGCTACCGTCCTGAACTGGACATACAAATGGGACTTACCTCTGAATGCTGAAAAAAGCCATTTGTTGTCAAGGACAACAGAGAGCCCAACTGTTGCTCACGATCAAGGGCTGTTCACCATAAAGGCAGTCAGTAAGGTTAAAGACCTTGGGGTCATCACGAACACTGACTTCAAATGGTCGGAGCAGTGCAACGCTACTGCGCATAAGGCTCATGGGAGCTCTCTAGGCCGCGATCAGCATTATCTTGCCGGCAGCCGGAGGTATTCTTTCATATTTACATGGCTATAGTACGACCTCCCTTAGAAGGTAGCGTGCAGGCTTGGCCTATTCTTCCACATAAAAGACGCCGCCTGCCTAGAGAAGGTACAAAGTCTCGCCACGCGAATGGTTGAAAGGCAGGGGGGTAAGACTTATGAGCAGAGACTCTGTGGTTTGAATGTTTTCTCGTTGGAAAGAAGGCGAAGTCGGGAAGACCTCATAGAAACGTTCAAGGTAATGAAGGGCTTTTCTGGCCTTAGACCAGATAGTCTATTCCAAGTGGCCGTAGATTCCAGAACAAGGGGACATGGAAAGAAGCTAATAAAAGCCTGAGCTAGGTTGATGGGTAGGTCGAACTTCCTCAGCAACAGGGCAGTGAACAGTTGGAACGGTCTGCCTGGTGGAATGGCAGATCTGCAGACCGTCCAATCCTTCATAGTTGCCCTAGATCTCAAGTGGTACGAGGTGTTTCTTCGTGGTGAGCCTTGAGTAGGTCAACGAGATGGATGGCGGGTATCACTGTGGTCCTTCTGGATTATGTTTTAATAGACTTTTTCGCTCATTGCATACAGACTCAGTGAACGCATACGCTGCATAATGACTCTCGCAGTTGATGTGCGATGAGGTTTTCCGTTTCCCTAAAATTTTTAGCGGTGATTCGAGGGAATACACTCGGCAGTGATGGGTGCATAACTGATGTGCATAAAATCGAGGGAATTCTGGACGATCGATTGGCCATGGCCATTATCTGTCCTATGCAAACTGAATTGAACTGAAATGAACTGCACAGAATTTCTGCCTTTTAGCAAAACAACTTAACGCAGTATTGAGAACTACGGAAACCCGCCGACAACATAACTTTCTGGACACACGACTGGCTCTAGCCACACCAAGTCCTGTGCTAGCTGAACTGAGGTGAACTGAGCTTAACTCAACAGAACTGAAGGTCACTACAGTTTTTTGCACATTTATGAACTAGCAATGTTTTTTCACATATTTGTGTGCAGCAAAGAGGATTTCCAATTTATATGAAAAGTCAAGGAATAAAAAGCTCTCTGGCGAATTGATAAATAAAATCATTCTTTTAGAGAAGAGATCAGTGATGCTTTAAGTGGTCATCTGTTCATAAGTAACTTTGCTTGGATGACGTATTCAAATTTGAGTATCCTAGTGGTAAAGCTGGTAAAGTAGATTAATAAGTGCAATACGTTCATAAATGTACATGGATGTTTAAATATATCCTAATTTATCAAAACATCAGAGTATGACAACTCTGTGTGGTTGCCATCTTCATTCGGTCTTTTACCACGTTTACTGTTTAACTGAACGCTGACTCCCAAGCGCGGTTGCCATTTGACCGTTGCTCTTGCGCACGCTCTCACGCACGCTTCCAAATACACGCTAACCACTATCTCTCCCAACCGCCCCAAGTAGCACATTGCCCAAACCTGTTGGGCACTGCCCAACGAAGCGTTGGGGTGGCGCACATTACCATCATTTCTCATCATGATCAGAACAGACTTTCGTGAAACACGAAAAGCAGCTGTTATCTGTATGTTTTTACCAAGTCGTCAGATATGATTTCGTTACAATTGGGTCTCGTTTTGTTTTACTGACTGCACTCGTGATCAGGCGGTGCCATATTGGTTCGGCGTATTCTCTCGTGGTAGGTGGTTTCATCCATTGAAGGGAGTACTTGGGGTCTTCATTGTCAACGTTTACGTTATAAATGTGCTATATTTTGACTGTTTTAGGTAGTTTTGTCTTTATTTCTTCATGGCAGGTTACTGGAGGTCTCTTTTAGCTTGATTTATTATAGAAATATTGGTACTTTTTTGTTTCTCAGTTCAAGGTCAACCCATTACAGTGGCTTTAACAGACGTTAAAGCACTATCTTGCTTCAGTGGTATTCGTATTTATTTGAGGGGTGTGTATTGTCGAAATTATCGGTCAATATATATATATATATATATATATATATATATATATATATATATATATATATATAAACTAATATAATAGCTTATCACACTGTGGATTTCATCCCTAGGATATACGTAGTTATGCCGAAAGAGAGCAAGTACCAGAGGTACCGGCACAGGAAGAAACAGCTCAGTGCCCAACAGTGTCCCGAGACCAAGCTGTGGGAGCACAGAGTTTCGTGTCCAAAAGTGAAGACTCAGGGTAGGTTAATTCAGTAGAAGTGTACTATTCCTGAAGCATCGGCGCTAGCTACAGCTCGCGTGTCTGGTGCTTCCGTTGAAGCGATCTCAGAATTCCCACGGATAGCAGTTGAGGGGGTCTGTGGTAACCTTATGGGAGACTCCATGCGGCCCATTGCTTCCACATCCCTCGCTGTTACTGCATCAGATTTGTTCGTTTATAAAGATGTAACATATTATTATTTTGTTAACAGACCAACAAGTGGAACTTGGAGAAAGAATATCAGTAACCGTAAGCAAGGACGCGATGCTGCAATCTATGTCTGATTTGTTTGTAAACTACAATTTGACTTTGAAACAGCGACGTGGCGTGCTGTCATTCATAAGTCGATATTTTCCTGGCATCCTATGAGATCTACGCACAATTAGTCACACGCCACGATTATGTCAAAAGATCCAGTTTAACGGCGGTGTGTGCATCCATCTTGGATTGAAAGATGGTTTGAATATCTGCATAAAAGCATGGCCGCCGTACCGGATTCTGTGGATATTCAGCTGAATTTAGATGTAATGTTTATTTATCGGTCATCAACTATCCAGCTGTGGCCATTTTTGGCACGGGTAGTGCGGCCGGCAAGTACGCCCATCGTGACTGTAGGGGTTTATTGCGGCTCGAAAAAACCACAAATCCTGTATAAATACATTCATCGTACTGTGGAAGAGTTGAAGGACATATTACAAAATGGCCTCAGCTATCGTAATGACCCTATAAGATGTCTCTTGCTAGCCATTGTCTGTGATACACCTGCTGGAGCTTTTGTTCGTAAAGTCAAAGGCCCTGCTGGTTATTTTGGCTGTGATAAATGTAACCAACGCGGAGTGTATATTGATGGAAGGATGACGTTTCCCGTCAGTGAAGCTAGAGCACGTACGGATGGAAACTTTCGCGCTCGTAAGTATCGTCGCCACCACATCCGTGACAGTCCATTTCTGTCCGTGTCCATAGATATGGTACATACGTTCCCGTTGGACTACATGCATTTAGTATGTCTCGGGGTCACCCAACGACTGCTTACCGCCTGGCTAAAGGGTAGCCGTTCATAAAGCTACCGTCTAAGTCGCGCGGCCGCGGAAGAACTAGGCGATCGAATCCCACGAACACACATTTCTCTTTCGTGTGACTTTCAGCGTAAATGCAGTCACACAAGTGATATTCAGCGCTGGAAGGCAACGGGATTCCGCCAGTTCCTCCCATATCTTGGCCCCGTATGTGTACGTGATTTATTACCTTCTGATTTATATAATCATTTTGTACTTTTGATTATTTCAGTACATATCTTTTTGCACCCCGTCTTACGTAACAGCATGCTGAATTTTGCTCACGGTGTTTTACGTGTTTTTGTACAAGAAATGGCGACATTGTATGGCCCCGAACATATTAATTACAAAGTACATTGTTTGACCCTCCTAGCTGAGGATGTTGGGATACACGGAACGCTGTTCAACTTCTCCAGCTTCCCATATGAATCTCCTTTGGGCAAGCTTGAGCACTTGTTTAGGAGGCCTGCAAAACCAGCCGAACAGATGTACAAGCTTCTACACAAGTTGAGTACCTGTTCTCAGCAGGAAGGAACGCTCCCCGTGGACGACACTTTAATACCAATACCCCGTATGTGTAAAACCCGCTGTTCCTGTTTGATGAACGGGATATTTTTTTCCAATGTGCGTCCGGACAACGTCATGATAATAAATGGCAAACCAGCAATGATTTTGAATGTTCTGAACGATGAGGTTTACTTTCGGTACTTCAATAGCCTGAGGAATTTTTCACACATGCTTTATGCTCAACATATTTGTACATTGTATCAGTAAACCGCTTATAGCCTGCTGTGTTGCACGCTCCCGTCCACACTATTGCACGTGAGTGCTTGCCTCTATCTGTCGATTTGTTACACGTATGCGTCCCTGTCTTGCATTCGTTTTTGTAACTATTTTATCACACGCATTTACTTGCTTCCTGCAATCCGTTCACTGCTGCCATTGATGTTTCTATGTTGCACGTTTCATAATTGATTTGACGTCAGCCTAACTTCTCTATGGTAGCATGCATGTTGTGCATCACGCTGTTGAGCCTGGAGACTGAAAACCCAGGAGAACTTGTTTCTTTCTTTCCTAATGTGCTTCCTTGTAGATGTACTTGGTGGTGAAGTTTTTGGCGGAAAATTCTCACGCCGTGGTTCACAGCAACTAGGTGGTCGGCGGCAATCGCATAAGGTGGCCTCGGGTTGCAATTTTTAAGCAAAACCGCCAGATGCTTCTGTCCGGCGCACCACAGTCGGACTCTGTCCAGGCATACGCATTTGTGGAGTTGTTTCACACAGGCAAACCATTTTACGTGTTACATTCTCTCAGACGATTTTGAAGACGCTTTCATTTTTGAAAGTCGGTTACTCCAAGACACTTCCACCTGCAGCGCAGACGACACCATGCCACAAACGCATTTTGGCCAACGGTATTCAGTTCGGAGAAGGTACGAAAGTTTATCAGGTAACTTTATGTAAGGGTACCGACGTAACTGTCCTCCGACGACAGTTTTCAAGAAGAACATACGGCACTATCGCGTGCACAGCAAAAGCATTTTGAACTGCCTTCCAGTCCGCCGCCGATGCTGCTCTAAAGAAACTGCAGTCGGTGGGCCTCCCGCTGGTGTACCGTCTATCTCGGAGGATGACCAATCTGTTGGACTCGCTGCCAGCCGAAGTGGTGGAGGAGCCTGTAAGGTTGATTAGACCTTACTTCGCGGCTTCCTTCGAAGATGCGTGCTTCGGTCATTTGTACTGTGTGGACCACCTGCACGTTACTCTAATGTGCGGCACTGCACGAATATGGTAATCAGAACAGTAGTCTCCACGACCCGTGATAACGAGAAGGCGATTGGGAGAGATGGTGGTTAGCTTGTATTTGGGAGCGTGCGCAGGAGCAACGGTCAAATGGCAACCGCGCTTGGCAGTCAGCGTTCAGTTAAACAATAAACGTTGTAAACGTATGAACGAAGATGGCCATTACTACAGGGGCCTCCTCCTTGAAGTCCGAAGGAGTTGGGCTTCGATCGTGATGGTAGGCCGGAATTATTTGTTGTCCAGGAACTCCCCGTAGCTTGCCTGTAATATTGTTGGTGACGTCGAACGACTGCTGATGAGTTTAACGGTGCCTGCACTCTCGAGGTCCGATTTGCGTAGGTTCCACTGTGTTTTGGCGCCCACGGGTCTCATGCTCATGCGAGCCGGAAGATGCTTCGTCAAGTCCATCCAAAAGGGCGTCTAGTTGTCGTCTCTAGTACCACTCTGACCAATTGCCCCGTTGTCCAGTGAGTGGTTGGCTCCTTGAACGTGCACGGGAGTCAGCGAAGCTACTGATGAAGCCAGTTTCACTGTGTAGATCCGTCTGAGAGAGGGCAAGGTAAACTGGAACAAAATAGCGCCTGGGGGCGCCGGCGGATGTTGGACCGTAATAACGACACACGGAAGATGTTCGGTGTTGTTGTAGTCTCCAGGAAACCAGAAGAAATGAAATCAGACCAGCAGATTGTAATTCCTCGGGCCTGTTGGTTGGTAAATTCATGGTAAACTTCCCAACTTATTGCTAACAGTCGGTTGTCAAAATCGCCCCGAAATCGGCGAAGCGGACGGGATTTCGCAGTTGGCGACCGCGACGGCTACTTCGAGTTGCGGGTACGGTTGGAGAATCAGATGGACTAGCAGCCGAGTCCTCACTAGGCGTAATTGGGGGTGGTTCGAGTGGTAACTCGGTCGATGCGGCTGACGGAGCGGCTTCAGTAAGTGTAAATTGACCGAGCGGCTCGCACTTCATGACGGCAGGCTTGAGACGGTCGATAGATACGGTGTCGTGTCGTCCGCTGATGTCTATGACCAATGTTTTTTGCCCTACATTTTATCACCCAAAACAGGCCAGTGTATGGCGCTTGTGGTCCTGATCGAACGCCATCGACGCGAAGGAATACACGAGTAGCTGTTTCTAACGCAGTTGAGACATAACTTGTAGACTGTTGTTCGCTCGGCTGACTGGCCTTGAGCACTCGCATGTGCTGCGTAAGGCGCTGAGCATAGTCACCGTAGTCGAAAGCCACGGTTTGTGAGGGGGCTACCAACTCCTCAGGCAGACGAAGTGTACAGCTTTATACTGGTACAGCTGATGTTGTGTGTAATTCCTCCCTAACGGTACTACGCAGGCTTAAGAGTGCTAATGGTAGTGTTTCACTCCAAAGGGGGTTACCACTTTCTCGAAAGGCGGCTTTTAATTGCCAGTGTAAAAGCTCAACCATACCATTGGCATTAGGGTGGTAAGCTGTCGTCTTTACGTGTTGGCAACCCAGCGTAGCCGGTAGGCTGCCAAAAGCGCCATCAAATTGTGGACCACGATCGGTGGTCACTATTGCCGGGCAACCGAAATGACTAACCCAACCTGTCAGAAGAGTTTTCGCGGCCTCTTCCGACGTAGGACGAGGGAAAGGAATGGCCTGCGGCCAGCAAGCACAACGATCCACGCATGTGAGTATGTAAACCTGCCCAAGCGAAGGTGGAAGTGGTCCTACGAGGTCGACGTGTGAATTATTAAAACGGGTTTCAGGTTCTGGGAACCTGGCTAACGCCGCCTTGGTGTGCCTATGGGTCTTAACACGTTGACACTGCAGGCAAGCACGAGCCCATTGACGGACATTTCGTTTGACATTGTTTCAAACAAAACGATCAGTTACCAGTTTCACCGAGGCCGTCACAACCGGGTGAGCCAGACTGTGGAGTGTCAGAAAAGTGGAATAAGGGTAGGCAGCGGGAACCACCGGCCAAGGACGACCTTTGCGACAGATCGCATACGATGGCATTCTGGGAAGATGGGATAGGTACTGTCGTCAAGCTCAAAGAACTGTTCTGTGGAATTTGTTCGACGTCGGGGTCCATAGTTTGGGCCTGTGCCAATGTCCAAGTTGATGTTAAGCTTCGGTGACAGACTTAGTTGATGCACGCGTGGTAAGGCGTCGGCGACGGGATTCATTTCCCTTGAGACCTGTCGTATGTCCACAGTAAACTGTGAGACAAAGTCTAAGTGGCGAATCTCGCGTGGTGAGTATCGATCCGAAGCTGACTCTAGTGCGTAAACCAAAGGCTTGTGGTCTGTTAACACCGTGAACGAATGGCCTTCGAGAGCGTGTGGAAAATGACGGATGCCCAAGTAAATGGCTAATAACTCCTTACCAAATGTGCTGTACCTAGATTCGGCGGGTTGTATGCGCTTGGAGAAGAATGCCAAAGGTTGCCAAGAATCGTCTACGAACTGTTGCAGTACAGCTTCAACCGCTACGTCCAAGGCATCCGTCACTACCGAAAAAGGAGCCAAAGGGTTGGGGTGGGTGAGGAGTGATGTGTTGGCGACAGCATCTTTGACCAAGGCAAATGCGACTTGCGCCACGTCGGGAAACACGAACTTCCGCTTACCTCCGAGCAACAGGTCGATGAGGGGTTGCATCTTTCCCGCACAGTGAGGAATAAATCGGCGGTAGAAATTCACCAGGCCAGCAAACCGACGCAACTGGCGAAAAGATTAGGGTTCAGAGTAGTTGCGAATGGCGGAAACTTTATCTGGCAGAGAGCGGATACCCGAGGATGAAATAGAATGTCGTATGAAAGTGATATCAGACCGGCCTAATTCGCATTTCGCGATTTTGATTGTGAAGCCGGGCTGGATAGGGCGTTCAAAAAGGGCTCGTAAGTGAGCGGCGTGCCCTTGCTCTGAAGAACTAGCCACCAAAATATCATCCAGGTATAAGTAGATATTTTCAAAACCACGAGTTGCCTCGTGCATGAACCGTTGGAAGGTCTGGGCTGCATTGTTGAATCCAAACGGCATTCTCAGAGACTCAAACAGCCCGAACGGTGTAGTGACGGCAGTTTTAGGGATATCGTCCTCTGCTACTGGGATCTGGTTGTACATCCGAACTGAATCAATACGGCTGAAGAAAGAACAACCTGATAAATACGAAGCAGGGTCCCGTTTATGGGGAATTGGATATCGGTCAGGGGCGGTGACTTTGTTAAGTGCTCTGTAATCAACACAGGGTCGCCAGTCGCCACTAGACTTAGGGACCATATAAAGAGGGAAAGCCCAGGGGCTACTGGAAGGGCGTATTATACCCAGTTCTAGCATATGTTCGAATTCAGCCTGTGCAAAACGAAGCCTGTCTGGTGCTAACCGACGTGGCCTACTAAACACTGGGGGTCCCTTAGTATCGATATAGTGAGTGACGTTGGTGGTCACTGCTGGGAGGGGCCCAGCCTGCCGAAACATGGCCGAGTAGGCGGCGATGAGAGCGCCATAAGGTTGGTGTGCCGGTGGTTGAACGCAAAAGGCGTGATGTGATTCATTTGCAAATTGTAACCCGTAACAGCGAGAGTGGTCTGACCATCCACCACTCTGGGGCGCCATGCATCAACTAACAAGTAAAAGTGTTGCAGGAAGTCAATGCCTAGAATTGAGTACGGAACGTTGGCAATGATGAATGCCCAACAAAAATTACTCTTTAAACCCAAGTTTAAGGTGAACGACCGCCTGCCAAACGTCGGGATGGCCGTGCCATTGGAAGCGCGTAGTGTTTGGGTCTGCTGTGTGCTATTCTGGCCTTTTGGTCGGGGGAGGACGCTCGCTTTGGCACCGGTATTCACAAGGAATAGGTTATTCGAAATGATGTCCCTTACGTTCAAACGGCGGCTGTTGGTCCGATACCTGGCTTCGTGGTTCGCCACCACGGGCCGAGGGTTAAGTTTTCCTTTATGAGCACCGGGAAACGTACGCCTCGGTTCGCATCGTTTGGCTCCCTCAACAAAGCGACTGTGATATTTACAATACCCTCCTTTTGAAGAGCCGAACCGTCGTCACAATGACGGACAATGGAACCTAGGTGAGCGTGCGCGGTGCCGCTACTGTGACCTACTTCTTCCGACTGCTAGGCGCTGCAGGCTCGTCTCAATTCTAGACAAAACTGACGCGAGGTCGCTAGATGTTGGCAAGGCAGGCACCGTTGTGACGGAGGGCATGGTTACTCCAGCTACATCAGGGTTGTATCGTGACATAATGTCATCAGCTATCGCTGCAGCTTCCTCCAGCGAAAACTTGCTCGTGGCACTTAGTAAAACTGGGATGTTGTGCGGCAAACGCTGAAGCCAAAGTTCCCTTAAGAGCGGGTTCTCGCCTACCGTCGGTCCTCTCAAGCGCTGCATCTCACGCAGCAGTTCGGAGGGCTTTCTACTTCCAAGCTCAACGTTTTGAAGTTGTTGCATACGTTGGTCCTGCGTTGGGGTCGTGCGGGAAATAACGGCCTCCTTTAAAGCCTCATAGCTTTGGGAAAAGATTATTACGTCCCCTACTTGCATAGTGACCACCGGCGGGAAGCGGCATGCTACCCAACTGAAACGGCTGGCGTCACTTGTTATATGGCAGTTTTCGAATTCTAACTCTACCAGCGTGAACCAGAATTCTGGATCCGCAGGCGTGAATGCCGGTATATGCAGCGTGGTCGCCCCAACGGTGGGGTCTGAGCAGGGTCTCTGTCCAGCAGACATAGCGAATACCTTTTGGAATACAGACGGGAAAAGAAATCAACGACCAATGGGGCACTATAATCTTCGCGAAAATATAATCACGACGAATCAGACACCAAAAATATGTATGGACAGAAAAAATATATTTGGTGAACCGGCCAAAAATTCAACAGATGTGGAAACAATAAAACACACAAAATCGTACGCATCCGGGACCTTGAACGGTAGAAAACAAGGGAACTCACGTGACCTGGGGATCACGTCGAGCTCACCAATTGTAAGGTCGATTAGAACTATTTTCGCGGTTTCCTTAGCAAACGCCTGCTTCAGTCATTTGTACTGCGTGGACCACATGCACGTTACCCTAATGTGCGGCACTGCACGAACGAGAGGTCGCATTCGCGTTGTCACGAATCGTGGGGAATGCTGTTCCGGTTAACATATTCGTGCAGTCCCGCACATTAGAGTAACGTGCAGGTGGTCCACACAGTACAAATGACCGAAGCTCGCGTCTTCGAAGGAAGCCGCGAAGTAAGGTCTAATCAACCTTACAGGCTCCTCCACCACTTCGGCTGGCAGCGAGTCCAACAGATTGGTCATCCTCCGAGATAGACGGTACACCAGCGGGAGGCCCACCGACTGCAGTTTCTTTAGAGTTAGCGGGTGCCCTCTCGTACGGCCTTGTCCGCGGAGAGGGAGCTTTGCACCTAGTTTAGGGCCCAAGTCGCCTCTGATGATATGCCTGGTGAAGATCAGGTCTCCCCGGACTCTCCGACATGCCACTAGAAACAGCCCTCCGCGATTACTTCCAACACTTCATATTCCGATCGCCTTGTTGGTTCACCCTGAACCTGCCCCGGGTCAGAGGTTGGTTCCATTTAGGATAAATGATGTTCAACATATCCCCGCCTTACAAATCTATATATAATGGAGTTGTTTCTTATATTTTTCATCAGCCTGGGTTTAATTGAAACGAACGTTTTCATGGTTTAACATCATGCGTTATGAAAAGAAATATCAAGTTCTTTTGATTCAGGAGAAATTGCAACTAGAAGAGAAAACTAATCAGGGAGCAGAACAAAGTCTACGTTAGAGTGTTTCATCTCCTTCAGCACATAAAACTGTCGAGGAAAACATAAAAGAGCAATATACTTATATTATTTGGAAAAACCACTTTCTCTTTTTTTTACCAATTTGTCCATTACTTCACACTATGAAGCAAGCTTGCATTATTGAAAGATATTTTTTTCACGGTATCTAATAGAAATAGGGCGTGCAAAAATATTTCATACTGAAATCCTTAACGGAGCTTTTTCCGTAATACAGTATAGTTTAGTTTATAGCTGCGGCCTGAGAGTTGAGCTAGTTAGCTGACAAAAGCACATAGTGAAGTCGTAAATATTTCTTACTAGTGATTTGTATGTAATAATTAGTATGCATTTAACCTATTATTAAGACCTTACTGTATCATGTGGCGGTCTCTCATACATGTTGCTTATGACAGGCCAATTGCAGTGAGCTTAAATTGTTCGTTTTATTTCCGTCTTAGGATTTGAACCACTTGTGTGTTTTAGTTAAGTTATTTGCACCTGAACAAGTTTTACTCTTCCCAAGTAATTTTTCACGATGGAAGTTTGAGTCTAATTTTAGACGAAGACGTGGGTTTTTTCTTAGTATTCTCGGTATATTTATGGCTTCTGTGATCCCCAAAACTAGCTGCGTTTACGAAGCACTTGCAAAACACTCTGGTAATGCACCAAAACAAATATGTTCATATCTTCATTCATATTGAAAATATCCAATGATAAAAAACACTCAAAGGTGAAGACCATGATAGAGTAGGGGAAGCATACGTAGCACAAAATCTCAGAAGTTAAATGGTCATCAGTTACTAGTAGGCAGTTTGATTGAATGTATATTAAATTTTACGGTGATATAGTAAAACCATTCACCAATATGCACGCTGCTTTTAGCAGTACCAACTTTTAGGTAAGCTGCTTCAAAGTCATTCAAAAGAGGTACCTGGGACGAAGTGTGCGTTTCACATATCGTTTTATACTTTCTGCAATAAAGTGATAAAAAATGAGAAATGTTCTAGAATAAATACCTTGAAAATAACCAAGTAAAATGCAAAACTCCAAAGATTAGAAAACAGCAGCCATTTTCTCAAATAACAACAAAATTGGCACTCGTTTTTCTAAAGTATTTCATCAAAATCGAAATTGGCAAGATCAGGGGCAGTAAACAAAGCAGGTCAGTTTTAAAAGAAGAAGCGTAAATTCAGTAAACTAGGAATTATCGACAACACAGTTAGCACTAGTTTCCAACAAGTTTATTTGAATATGTAATACACATATTCAGCTGAAACAGAACACTTTGCAATAAAGCAAAGATTTCAACTCCTACTCCAACTCCAGTGTGTTGCTCAGAATTTCTGTAAAATTCGTTGCTTCAGAACAAAAACACAGCGAAACAAACTACCCGTATTATTTTCAGATCATCGAATAAATGCTTTTACCTCAAGTGTGTACAGCTCTTAAGAGTGAAAAACAAGAAAAAACCCAGAACAAATGAGGAAGGTTTCAACCAGTAATCTGTTGATTAATTTGGATGACTACAATCTTCGATTTATCAACTTCGACCTCCAGAAACTTTCAAAACTAGTCAACATCAAACAGTTCCAGGGATGCTACTTCGTATGGAGCTGCGTTGCAGCCTCCGAAAAAAAGTAAAACACCGGAATTCCAGTTGATGATAATTCATCTTCACAGACATATAGACACTGTTGTTGATTTACTATTTGCTCGCTGACAAATGATTGAAAATTTACAAACGCCCAATAAGTTACTGAATGCCTGATTTTGTGTATGCCATCTCCTTATCAAAAATTATTGAGTGGGAAGTCAAGCAACTAGGAAAATTAATGGGACAAAAAGTCAGTAAAGAGGAATATGAAGGGCTAAACAGTAAACATAGTTTTGTAGTAGGCAGTTATCTGTAAATTCTGAGATAACTTATTTTCCCTTTAAATTAAGAGGTCAGTGGCTAAATCTGCAATGATAATAATACTACAATTTCAAATGATATTCTTTATATAAAAGTATACGTTTAATTTTTAACTGACCAAAATGCCACTGTTTGCCACTACACATAATCGAAGATCCGTTGACCAACGATACTGTAGCTGAAATTTCCAGCGATTCTTAAATATTTCCTCTTTTTCCTAGATTTTCCACCGCGTTGGACAGAAATACGGGTAGTAAAATAAGTTCTTCATACAGAAATGTTGCTTGCATTCAGCCATATTTTTGCATAGATGGTCTGCATTTAGGTAAAAACGTAAAAATCATCTTCATGAATGACGGGACAAAATACATAAGGAATACTTATCACAAAATTGCTAAGGAAGTTGACTGAAACTTGCGCCCAGTTTGTGAGAATTTGAACCAGATGGAAAATTACTGGCTTTTTTGGACGGTTGTGTGAGAGACTAAGAAAAAAAGGTGAAAAGTATGGAAAGCGAGGGAAAAACTTGTAAAGCTCGTTCATAGACATTGGGTAGGGTCCGGAACCATTTTGTTTGAAATTTTGTCACATACGGCCACGTATAGTTCACACTTTTTAGCAACTTAAAAATAAAGAGACCACCCTCATAGGCAGAAAGGAAAACGACGCTATTTGCAGCTTTAAATATTCCAAGACTTTGCATTTAAAAGGTAGCGAGAGTAGTTTCTTGCGATAGTTTGAAATGAAATAGCTACTGTACATGTCGCTGATGATGATGCGTAATGGATAAATGACATTTTGTCAGTTACAAATGTGTCACAAGTATAAGATTACCAAGAAAAAGTAAATGTGAGTTGGAGGGGTTCCGGACAGATTTGGGATTAAACTCTCCTAAACAGAGAACTGATAGTCGTAGGTCAGCCTGTAAAACATTTATGGGAATTCCGAGTCTCGAATGTTTTAAAACATTTGGTAGATATCATAAATTCAATCGCAAGCACACTTTTCTAGTTTGGGTTTAGGGTAACGAAAATATTTTCCTTTTATTTCCTTACAATCTGTCCGACTGGTTGCATAAAATGAGTCGTCATGAGATATCAACGCTCAAGTCACTCCCCTATAATGAAAAAATCGATATGTAGTTGCTTCACTTGGCTTATTAGAATTTATCAGCTGCAAAATTAGAGGGAGCCAGGTTAGCCGAGAATTGGTTAAGTGGTAAACCCGAAATTGTTCCCTCGAGTTAAGTTCCCGTACGGGGTCGTTTAATTTCTGCTGTCCCCAAGGATTTCAACCAAAGATAACCAATTTTACAGTGTTTTCTTGATATTTACTGGCGCGCTGATTGGTCATATTGCTTGGCGAACTATTTTCCGTCAATTATTTCTCCCAGTACCTAAAGCAAATTAGATTTTCTAATTTTTTTGGATTTAAAGGATATCATTCAAATTCGAAGTTCAACTTTATTGATAAACTGCACAGCTCCGACTAAAAAGTTCGCTTCAGAGCCACTGTAAAATAGCTTTGTGGAGCCACATAGAAACTACTTATTCCATAGATAATTTATGGTTATCTACTTTTTGTTTGGATTGAGGATGGTGAAGTGCGGTAGAGTTTGAAACTCAACAGAGTCCTCTTGTTGATAATCTCATTCAAATACTAAGTTGTTCCCGTGCTGTTCTTTCTATTGTTTTCATGTCACTTCAGTTATGTTTGTTCTCAGTTTGGGCTTGTCTGACAAAATAGAAACTGAAATGGCAGAGCTCGGTGCGGGGTTGTTCGTTATTGAATATATTACTAAAACTGGGAATAACTGTTTCACCACAACACATCTTACATCCAATTTACTAGGTCAAGCCCATTTGTATGTGCCGCAAAAGATTAAAAGCCACCGATAATAAATAGGTCGGTGGTAAACTCGTGAATTCAAAACCGGGTCAAATTTTAACCTATTTCGGAACCAGGCAGTATTTGTGAAACTTCCGTTTCATGAATTATCCCTCACATGTTTGTCTAAAGCGCAAGAAGGTTCAAATGGTGGAACATTTTAGACCGATTACGGAAAACGGATAAACATTCCAATAAAAATAAATCTACCGTACAGAAAATTCCAAGAATAAAATAAGTGAGCAGCATGCCTAAACGTTTTTCCCGAAAATTCTAGTTCGATGTTTGAACCACAACTGTCGCTAGCTTTGTGAAAGTTGAAATAGTAACCTAAAAGTTTCAACTAGGTTCTTTTGTTGAAATAAGGGCTATGTTTTGGTACAGTCATGACAAATCAATGAGTAAACAGTGTTTTGTTAACAAATATGAAGTGTTTTGGCACCAGTACAGCTAAGCAACGATCCGTTCTACAATTGTAAACAAAACGGCAGAGGCAAGTGAACTGATAAATAACGTGTCATATATTGAGATCAGCATGACCCTTTGAATAATTTCGAAAATTCAACCTAATGGTTATCTTCAACAAACACAACTGCGTGTCCTAGAGCTGTTTTAAGGTTTCCATTTGTTTGGTTAGATGAGCGGTTACTTTTGTGAGGTAAATTATAAGACTCGCTTCGTTTCGACTTTCATTATTTTTTCTTCATATAGGTCTTAGCTACACGTATTCTCCGATAAGGATTTCCGAAAAGTCGTTGGATAGCGATGTTCATTTTGTGAACTCTTTTCAATCTTGCAGCTGATCTTAGCAGAACTCTTGTGCCCTGTTGGAATTAATTCTGGCTTATTCGCATTTTTAAGCCATTGGCACAAACCCAGGAAATTTTAAGTAAATTTCGTCCCATTTTGCATTGCGGTCGATTCAACGCTTTGGAGTTACATCCCAGATCATGAGCAATGATATATATGCACATTTATATATATGTATATGTGTATATATGAACTGTTATCCTGTTCTTACTTGTAAGAAACAAATATGTTGAAAAACTGAGTTCATAATGTTAACAAATGGAATAAACGGTTCCTCGTTCAAGAAGAAAAGCGTCATCTAGAATTGTCATCAGAGAAGAACTTAGGGAAAATTAGTCACCAGGTTCATTTTCCATGATCCTTAAAGCTGCCTCTCGAGATCGGGTCCAGAGAGCCTCCGACAGTTTTACAATCTGTTTGTTCATATTCTTTTCCTCCACAATTCAAACGAATATTTTCTGTATGTAAAAGAATGAGGTCTTCAAGGTATTTAGTAAGAACAGGTAAATTGAAGTTATGCAAGAAAATAAAACATCAAGATAGCCAACTGTCTTGCAAAGGCGCACATTTGTGAAGAGTGAGTGAACACCGGCTGAGTACATTTTGTTAGAAATCGCTGAAATATTGTGAAGTGTCCCAAAAGTTCAGATGGGTCTTGTAGTCTGCTCTGATCAAACCCGGTAGCTCAAGTAATAAAACTCTACTGTCTCCAAATTACCTAGGATTATTTCACGAAAGCAAGTGGTTTACACATTGTAAAAATTGACCACATTTAAAAACACGGTACAAAACGCAATATTTCAGAATCGTTTCTATAGCCGGGTTTTCTAACTGGCTCTTCTGTCAACGAGCCCGACTAACTAATTTCATCCTGATCGGTTAAGACAGCTGTTAACACTTCATTGGTTGGCTGCTGATTGGTCGGGTCTGCTTGTTTCGGTGAGAATGTTTGTCAACGGCCAATCGAATGATTATATCCCGTTTTGTCACCAATCGATTGAGCCATCAGCCTGTTTAGCTGGCCCAGGATTTGCTATCGACTTTGGTTAGACGATGACAAGCTGTCTGCTTATGAACCTAGACCATCTATCAATGCGTCAGCTAACACTACCACACCTCTTCTTTGATAAATATGATCATTTCTTGTTGTTCCAGTCTCTTACGGACTCCTTTCGTTCTCTGTAGCGCTGGTTTTTCCAAATGTTTGCGGTTACTTTTTCCCTCCAGTTGTCTTGTACACGTAGACCTCGTACCATCGGAGGCTGTCTTTTCTCCCCATCCATGAGGGTTTTCTGGAACATCCTAAATCCCGTACGAAAAGAGTTGTAAAAGTGTTTGTTTAGCTCACTGAGAAATCAAGTCCAGGCCCATCTGAGTAGATAATTTTGATGGAGTTCGACGCCGTGTTGCTTGCTGCAATATCTAGAGGGATAAGGGTTCAAAGTAGCTCTTAAACTCAAGCCTAAGGTTTGATGATTCTCACTGAAAACAGAATGAGCCTGTTTGGTTATTGTAGTTTACCACTAATACTGCACTCATTTAAATCCTAGAACGGGTCCGTTTTCCAAGTATTTGTATCCAGCGACCTTTCAGCTTCAGATTTCAAGCCAAAAGGTGATTGATAGGTACGGTTTTTCCACAACTCTCTCCAGTGCCGATTCAACACGTCCATTGTTTATAAGACATGTAGAGTAGAAACCTCCAATTCAAAGATTACCACCACCAGTCTCACTAGTGGTGCAGAGCGATTCGTTTGCTACTGGCTCTTTATCAGGCCTAACCTATGGGGAACTAAAGTGGGTTTCCATTCTGAATCTCAGAATCCTGTCAGACAGGTATGCTTGTCAGTGCAGTATGTCCCACTTTAGAGTCAGTAAACTTGTACACAAGCAGTGAATAAGAAAGTTCACTTTTGGTACCTGACAGTCCCATACTCAAGCGCCTGATTGCTGGTTATTGGTTTTGTACGTTTGGTTCTTTAGGAAGAAACAAATAGAGGGCGGAGAAATTACCACAAAAAAACAGCCAATAGATAACTGCGCAGTTATCTGTCATCCATGGAGTTGGAAACGATGTATCCTAATCAGAAGCAGCCCAAACGCGTTTTCTGCTAAAACTCATTACTTCGTGGTAGCCACTTTACCCAATAAAAAGAAATGTTTGGTCTGGAATCTGCGGGGAAAACGTTTTTGTACAAATTTGCAAACATACGGAGTCTCAATGGTGATTTTATGAATTTGTTGTTCCGCTGGAATGGGTGGGACATATGTAATATTCAAGTAGGGCACATATTTGAATTGTGGGAAGAATACAGACAATTTAACCGGCGTGATAATCTATGAAGTCACGGTTACCTTTAAAGTGGCCCGCCTACCAGATAGACTGTCATGACGTGTATCATGTAACACTTATCCACGAATCCCAAATTACCTCCCTTGCTGGAAGTCTGTAAACGTATTTCCGTAACAACATAGAGTATTGTTCCTTATTGGTCTCGCTAAACAAAGGGTAAACAAAGAATGTCAAACCCTCAGCAAGGTTAATGGATTATTAAGCTGAGAAATAAACTGAGTGTGTCGTGAGCAAAATAGAGCATCTGATATTTTCATCTGCTGGACATATTTGAAGGAGAATCGGAAGACTATGAAATTGATTCTTCTTGGAATGATCGTTTGAGTGGGAAGCTCTGTATTCGTCTGAGAGCGGAAGAGCTTTCTTTTAGTTTCTATCTAAAAACAAACAAACATCATTCAAAATGAACTTTAACGAATACTTTAAATGAGATTTACAGAAAAATCCCAGGATTTGGTTATCCATAATGGCAAACAAAAGTGTCATCAGATGATAAACCGTGTGTTCTACATTATCTTTGACAGGCTTGAGGATAGAAATGGTCAAAACTTCAATACTTCGGAATGTGGTTTCAGAATAAGATAAAAGAACCAATTTTCTCAATTTGTTTTTCTGTCGTTTACATTTTTTGCTTGTTATACTTCGAAATGATACTGTTGTACAATATTTTCGGGTAGAGGCAGATAGCCGATTATAAGCCCCCAAAGGAGAGGGTAACAGGACTCGAACCTATATTCGGAAACAACCAGCCGTCTAGGGTGTTAACCACTTAACTTTCATCTCTGAGGAAACACCGGAAATACAGCGTGATTCAGAATGAGAGACCTAATACTTATGGACCATTCGAAAAAGGGAGGTGTCCTCTACCAATCATTACGGTTTACATGTGCGAAACCACAGCAAACCGACCCAAATGCTAGACCATAAATAAACTGAGTGGAAAATCTGTTTATCCCAAGTACAAAATTTTCAACCATGGAAACGAACATATCTGACCGTATCTTACGTGAGAGGAAAATGGTCTGTGACGATTTGAGAAGTTGAGACAAGTAGAAGGAAATACATATACATAATATGATGCATCATGCAGTACCAACGCTCAACCCATCATCAAATCCATTGGAAATACCACTGTCTCATTCCAGTACTGGCTCAGTGGATGTAGGCTGTTGCTAATTCCTAACAAGGATAAAACAGCTGTGCGGTGTTTCCATGGTTTTCAGTGGCGAGTTGAACGGCACAACGGCATGACATATCACGTAAAATCTAATCTACAAGTCAAGTAAACTTTCTAACTAAGCTCTGCAGGGTGTTTGTAACGGAATGCCTTCGACGTATTCAAGTCCGCACAGATAATTTATCTATCGCAGAAGTGGATCATTGTGCGAGCAACGAAACTCCACCATTCAAAGCTAGTAAAATGTAAAAACAAATCTCCTACTACGCAGAAACACTGGGTGGATACTGAGTCCCAAATAAAACTAGGACCCGGGGTACAGGATTATGCATCTCACACACTTAGCAACAACCTTTGAGGCGCCCAAATGCGCGTTTATTTTCATCAAGATATTATATTACCTTCAACACGCATGGATAGGGAGTCGATCGTTGTGTAGGCAATGCGCTATCAATATCCTTATTCAGTGATATTTAAGAGCTGTATCAATCGGTGATGATATGAAGAAAGCTGTTGCTAGTCATTCCGAATAGTCTAATGGCTAACGCGTGCTGCTTCAAGTCTTGAATGCAAATTTCGTGCTCCAGTTGGGACTCGATGGATATGCTTCACTGCTGACGATTCCCCGCTAAACAAAAGAAACTGATGCATAGAACTTCTATTAAAATCTCAATAGTATGTTCGTAGCTGTCTACCTGATAATTTAGGTGATTACGTTAACCGATGTAGCGGATCTATGCATGAGATCCAAGCATGATTCTCTTCGGGTTTGTGACTTACTATAAGAAACACATCTAGTAGCCTGTTGAAAGTACACGGGTTCACCGTACTGCTGTTTCGTGTAGCTTGTTAGATTTAATTCACAGTATGTATATGTTCATCAAGTTAATCTCGGCCGTATTTCGAACCTAGTGTGCACTGTTATAAGTTCCGCATGTAGAAAATAGGCTACTTGAAGTGGTTCAACCTTTACTCTTCAAACCATGTCCAGACTTAGCTTAAACATTTAGTCGGCATTCTCTTGCACCACTTCTGTTGGCCGAGTGTACCGTGAATTAGTTGCATTCCGAGGTAGACGATACACCAGGGGAGGGCTCACTGACTTCTGCTTGATGATTGTGATTTGACGTCCAGTTGTCCTACCGTGTGCTCGCATACCGGACTGAGCCGTCAATTCTGGTCCCTAATCCCCCCAAATGATGCACCTGGAGTAGATAACACCAAATCATGGTAGACCTCTTGAACCAATATAATAGTCTAAAGAATAGCCCTATAACTGGCCCTTCACAGACCAATAACACAACGGGTGGCGACACGCTGCGCTCGTTTCAGCTTGGCTGCATCTGCAGCCGTACCGAATAATGCTACGGGACCACCGTATTTCAGTCGTGGAAGTACATGAGAGGCATACATCACCTCAAAGGCATCAAAATACAGCTAAAGTTGAGGCCCAGACCTTCTCCGTGTTAGCTTTGGTCTTCAGAGTCAAAGTCACTGTTACACAGAAGTCTTACTCACAGGCTGACGATCGGATAGGCATCCCACGTAGGTAGCAATTTGTACATCATCCCGACCTACCCACTCTCACGGAAGCGCAATTCTAATCAATGTGGAGTTGCTATGTCTACGATCGATTCAAAACATCATTCAAATTCTCCTGCAAAACTTGCTGCTATAAGTACGACCGTAGTGTAAGCCAGATTTATAGATCGGCAGCCCAAATGAGGCAAGGCTATTAAATAATTGACAACAGGTGGTTTGTGTACGCCAAGAAAAACTACTCACTTAGGACTGATCCCTGCGAGACATAATCGGAGACACTGAAGCAGTGTGATAGTAGCTATATGACTGTCATGGACAGTGGTATCAACGGTTGACTTATACCAGGAAAGACTGACGTATTGCTCCGTTGTCATTACGGATTTTGACGAAGGTCATCGTTACATAGTAGTGTGGAGATGGATTTCCGTGGTAAAGCAAATGCCAATACAAAAAATATCGACTCCATATTACCTTTTATTTTGAAAGATAAACCTAATCTTCACGGGTTACAATTTAAATCTGTTTGAAGAGACATCATCAGTGATAACCCAGATGTCGACTGACTGCAAGCACTTCCGACAATACCGAGTAGATAAATGCCAGACATTTCCATGTTACATATCATATAATGTACCATTCTTGACGCACTGAAAACCAAATTCGTCTTCAAAACTCCGACATGGTTAACCTCACACAAAACCAATCTTTCCTAATTACTACTTGTCACCAACAAACCGTTAGACCTATCTATGATAACGCATTCTTTATTGAGAAGAGTATGTTGGTTAGGTTGTGCGGTGGGTCTAGGCAATATGATTTTAATAGCCTTTGATTAGTTGTGGCCCACTTTCGGAAATATTGTAAATTGTCTCAAAATATATACTAAAAATAGAAAGATGATTATAAATTAGTAGATTGCCATCCCGGAAACTGGCATTCCAGACACAGTGTCTCCGGTTGCATCCAAACTAAACGTGTCGCTGTCCAAGAGGCACACTGCAAGCCTCATTACCATTCAATACAGCGGTACAATCCACGTTGTATTCTCCAGGTCAGGATGTGCGGCTTCGACGAGCTGAACGGTCCAGGTTCTTTGTGTTGTGGCACTCAAAGTGAATCCCTCTGTTCTACCACGTCAAATATCCCGGTTTTCGTGGCGCATGAATTTCGCGACATTCAATGAAAACCGAGGTGCTTATCAGGTTTGCTGTTGGGAGAAAGTAGGAATTTTGCAGACCCATAGTCCTTTGTCCTATTAATCTCTCATGCATGCAACAGCACTGACACACAGGTAGAAAGCAAGAAGCTAAAATAGCAAAGTTTCAAAACAAGGAATAAAGCTCGCTAAGAAAACCGTGGTGCCTTTTTAGGTAGAAGTTATAATTTTATAATTTGGAGAGATAGAAGTAGACTTGTAATTAGATCCAGGGCATTCAGGGAACAAAAATACCCGATTCACATTAAGGTATACCTTGGAATATTTGGCGTACTTGCCGCTACTACATCTCCAGAGGTGTGGCTTCACGCGTTTGCCGCTCGACACACGTAAGAGTTGACCTTGATGTGGCCCTTTGGGCGAAGATTTGGTAAACTTGTACATGTAACCACGAACAGTGTCGGTGTGAGTACGGGTAAAAAGTAGGTCAAGTGACATCAACAGGCCCCTTGATTGTTGGAAAATGTACTAGGTTATTCTTCTTTTCTTGAGTTTCTTTTTAGTCTATGACAATGGCATCCATTTTTCACGAGGGGAATCGCGACCAGTTTGAGGCCGCCAATTGGGAAACGTGACGAAGGGCAGTAGGACACGTTCAAACTTATAAGCTGCATGATCCAAGAAAGCGCTATCAGATCATTTGTGAGACTCCCAAATAAAGTATTCCCTGTTTTGGCTCTTGGGTGAGATTATTAGAAGTGATTGGACGGTGGTTTTCTATTTTGTTGTCATAGACATATTCCACAGAATCAGTTGAGCTTCGATTATTCCAGTGAATCTGGCGTTGGTATTAGTTTCCATTAACCATAACGATTGCTCGAGACAAACTTTTGGGTAACTAAATATCAACAGCTATCTTAAGCACTACCAAGGTTGGCCCCATAACTCGAGTCATATTTCGACAAGTTCTGAAATTTGCACTCCCGATCAAATGTAAGACTAATCTTAATCACAGTGACAACTTTCTGCTCAACATTCAGAAGTATTTGCACGTCAACTTCCTTCGACGTTATTTTATTATTGAGTATTTGTTTTCAAAGTTTTAAACCTCACCTGAGTATGAGGCCTGCATGCTTCACACACCTTAAAGACCCATTCATTTTGGTGTTATGTAACATAACCTACGTTGGTAGAAGCAGCCTGATTGTCACAAAACTTTAGAGTATTGGTTCGTCATCAGACCGAATTCAAGCTCTGATGAACGTAATGTGGTTGGATTTGCTTTCTTTCCCCCACTCAATAACCTTGTAACATCTGACTGATTTTCTACCAGTAAACAGTAGAATCTATTGAACATATAAGGGAAGTTAGAAAATTCCCATAACTCCTGATACATGGCCCCATGTTGTTAGAAGTATCATCAATTCTGCCTACCTAAAGTCTACTAACATCAGCCATACTGTATTGTATTGTATTGCATTGTACTCTATTGAAGACTTTAGCAAGTTGACAAAAACTCATATTTCAGCCGAATGGAGGAAAACCGATCATTTACACTTTGAAATAAGCATAAAAATAGGTACTTTAGAAATGAAACTTGTTCAGCCACCAAGGTTAGAACAAAGTTCTTCTGTGACTTTTATTTTGTCGACCAAAACACGTGCTAAGCAAGGCACTGCAGGGTTACAATAGACATTTATGCGGATGGGATAAGTCTAAATTTGGAACTTGTGGAGGCATGAAAACAGCATGCAGATACGTCACGGTACAGAGGATGGGTGAGGTCAGCAAGAATCTTCTTGGCGAATTTCTCTCAAGCTATATGTGCAAATCGCAAACTTTGGAGATAAAACAGCCCTTGGAAATCAAAGAGACACGACTGATAACGGCTAGGCTACGGCGTAGAATGACGAAATCTTTCTTGAGTAGACCAGGACAGAATACGGGAATGCAGTAGAGTAAGACTGATAGAACACATTGATGGACGAAAGAAAGAATGATAGCTTGTGTGGCACCAAACTGCCTTAGCCTACGAATTCGAAAAGACAGTCTACGCAGTTTTTTAACACAACCAAGAATATGAGAATACCACTGGTTATTGGTGCTGATTGTGACGCCTAAGTACTTGACCGAGTCAGCTCTGGAAATTGAGACACTGTTGATGATTGATTGCTTTTTGGGATAAGAAGAACGAGCAAGGGAGAAAGTACACTCAGAACATTCGGAAGTGTTGAAATGTAGTCCAAAATGAAACGAAAATTTCTGAATATTGTACAAGTTGTCGGAAAAAGAGTTAAAGTTGCTTTGGTTGGAGATAGGTTGGCAGAGCACGAAGTTATTAGCGTAAGTAAAACGTTGCACAGGTGGTGCAGTAGTCTTGTCGCTAGTTTACGTGGTGAAGAGAAAGGGAAAAGAACAGCACCCTGAAGAACACGTGAGTTGTTAACCAAAGGACTCGATAAACTTGTAACAAGTCCCGTACGTTGAGTTCTGTTGGTAAAGTAGTCTTTCATCCACGAGAGTAAAAAAGTGAGGTAATCAAAGGACTCTAACTTTTGATGAAGAAAAGAACGGGGAACCGAATCGGATGCTAAAGAATAGTCGAGGAAAATACATCGAAAGGAATTCATGGAATGATTTAAGTTGTTTGAAATGAAGTGGTAAACTGAAGCAACTGCATCCAGAGAGCCTCTGGTGGGTTTGTTTGCAAACTGATGCGAGTCATTAGAAACGACAGGAGGGGAACGCAATCGACTTAGGATAGCACTCTCGGTCAACTTGAGCGCAGAAGTTGCGATGACGATGGGACGAAAACGATTTGACATAATGTTGGACTTGAAGTGTTTGGGAATAGGCATTACTGTCACGGGTTTCCAGGAGACGGGAATGACACCAATACCAACTTTTTTATTGATGAGGGAATTCGTGACTCCGGAGAGTTGACGTGCTCCAGATTTTAGAACTGTAGAGGAATAATCGTCTAGACCCACAACAGAAGCTGTTTTTGAGGTTCGAAGAAGCTTGTAGACTTTTTCTGAGGAAAATGGCTCTATATCTAAGAGAACAGAAGGGAAATAAGATGGCAGGGTATCCGATGAAGGATGAATACACGCGGCATTCGCGTTGTCCCCATCTATGTCATAGTTTTTTGATCGGGCCCATTGTCCACAAAGAAGCTGGATTCCTTGCCAGAGAAGTTTGCTATTGGTGGCACAAAAGAACTGGTGGGAAAATGTCCTGTTTAGTTGTCGAATCTCTTGTTTGATCAGGATGAAGTGCCTTTCGCCGAAGCCTGGTCGTGTAGTTTATAGACACGTTCTTTTTGCTTTCTCAGAGATTTCGGCAATGGAGAAGCTATTCAGAAGCTATGCAACCTCCGTTGGACAAAACAAATCAAATACCGCATTCAGTGTCTTTGTAAATAGGTCTCGCGGGGGAAGAAGTGCAATCGAAGGAAAACCGCGACGCAATAATGGAAAAGGATCTCTGAAGAAGAGTGATAGTGGTGGGTGACAGGGTTTTAGATGTTATCTTTAGTTGTCTTGTCCTGAAGAGTAGACAGTGCGCTGAACGTGAATAAACTTTGGGTCTGATGATAACGAGAGCGTGACCACTCCTTGAAACAGGAGCTTCTAGTTGTAAGTGAAAAAGATCGGGATGGTTTGTGATAATTATGTCCCAAACAGCGTTCCCTCTAGTTGGGATAAGACAGAGTTCACTTAACCCAAGAGCAAGTAAGGCATACTTAGGTGCATGATTAAAATCACCACCAACAAAGCATAAACCGTCAGACAGTAATGGAACCAGGACGGGTATGAAAGCGTCAAAGAACGGGTGGATGTCCCTCTGGGAGCAGGAAGGAGCTATATACAAGTTACTGATCACAGTGCCCCAAAAAAGCGAGAATTTAAGGTGACGGTTAACAACCAGGCAGTCAACTCCACAACAGGAGAAAGTGGAAATAACTTCAGACTTGCCAGATCAATCGGAATTGACGTAAGTAATCATACCTCCACCTGTCTTCTTTTTGCAATGTTTTCTGCCTTGACGAAAGCACTAAAGGATTTCAAAGAGGACGAATTCGTCATCAGTACTTTCATTTAACCAAGACTCTTGGATACAGGTCATACAGATGTTTGCGTTAACCCGAGAGTTCAGGAAGTTGGTTAGGAAAGACATCTTCCCAAACAGGGACCGAATGTTGGTACTGATCAGTACGGGAACTGCCATCTGCCTCGGCCGTTTGCGACTAAGAGCATTCTGCCAACCTGCTTGCTTGAGTTTCCTAGTCCAACTTGATCTTTACCAACTTTCATAAAAGCGAATAGTGGATAGTGAAGTAGAACATATTGCGTCTCTAATCCGATTGAATGATTCTCTAGGGCAGCGAATTCTGAGTGACATGAGTTGGTGGTGAGAATAATTCCAAAGCGACGTTGACAAGGTTCACAACAAAATATAGCTCAGCCAATCGAGGAGCGCATCAACCACTTGTCGCACCCCAGCTCATCTTTTCGAATAAACCAGAGATACTTCGTGTCGTGATATTTCTATCTAGTGCGATTTTCAGATGTTTCTTGAAAATCCATGCAGCCGTCAGAATTTCCTCACCATCTTTCGTTTTACCTCAAACCTATTCAAATGTGTGGAATGCATTTATGTCTTTTATGATCTTCATCTATTGGTATCCATCAGTGGTCGGTAGTGATAGTTTAACCAAAACGCATTCCACCAAGTACATCATAATTGGCATAGATCAATTTTTTTAAACTCTCTCATGTCACTTCTTCTATCGGAATCCTATATTTGTTATCTTTCCGGAAAACGCAAGCTGAGATAGCAAGAAGGCACGAAAATTGCCACTTTCACTTTTGACTTACACCGAGTTTTATTTTATCCCAGCCTATTACTCTTCAGTGGTTTTGCTGCGGTTCTGAAGAGAGATATCTGTTGGCCTTTGAGTGACGATATTAACCAACGAACACCTTTTTCTTACAGAGTACTTATTCACCCTAGTGTGGAAAATCTAATTAAACTTCTGTGAGAAGTTTGGAAAACATATCCGCGAAAAGCATTCTCCAAAGGTTAGTGCTGTTCCAGTCATTGCAGTGTTCTGCTCACTTCTACCTAGAACGATTTACATAAAGATTCTGTTGTCCTTTGCATAACTTGTAAACATAAAATCTCAGGAAAGGTAGCAACAGTAGGCTTCACTTATTTCCGTGTGTGAATAATCCTATACTTTATTCATTCACTAGGCTGTTAAGTACACAAATAAGTGTTTGTCTGCAAAGGATATCAAATGAAAATAAAGATAAACCACCCTAGTAGTTTACTTATGGCTGGAAAATTCTTCTGCCTCGGCGGTACTCGAATGCACGCACAGATACGAGCTACACCTTGGTAATGTGTCAGATTTGTCAAACTAGTTACTAATCCACTGTGCGGGGGTCAAACTCTTTCCAAATGGATTGTGTTGGATGATACGTTTTGAATCGGTCCAGAGTGTGTCTTTATCAAGTGGATTCATAAGGAAGTCCTACTACAAGCAGTCAAATTACAAGCCGGTTCACTTTGACTGATTTTGTGTACTGAGGCAATCTGGACAGGCAAACAGTATGATCCAGTCCTGTCTCATAGCTCAGATGGTAGGACACATGCAATACTGCAACGTAGATGCTGTCCGTGGGCTTGAGTCGTGCGAGATCCAACGACTATTCGGATTAGGATCAATTAAAAATATGCCGTTCAGCTTTCCGTATTTATTCTGTACCTCATCACCATAGATTATGATTTTCAATATTCGCGAGGAGCAAGTTGCGAAGGATCCTGCCCATTCCCATCCTCTCACTCTGCTATGACCACTTTAAACTCAGTCGGATGTAGTTTATTGGGGATTTCCGGTTGGTAACCACCATATATCAACTTGATTCGTTATACTTATAAATTTGTGAGTTTGCACAGTCTAACCTTTACATCTGTTCCATTCTGTCTTTGATCACCCGCTCCCCAAGATTTGTGTTGCCTGAGTGAGCATGAATTTTGAGGAAATACGATGTAACAAATTGATTGCAACTTCATTTTTTCATCACTAGAAAAACGAGCAGAGATTGAATGGTAGCTGTTTGACCTGCCAGCATTTGAAACTGATCGAATCAGGAGGCGATAGTGTTTTTTCCTCATCCATAAATTATTCAAAACCATTCATTGATTTCTTGATAAAGAGAAAAGTGTAATTTAATATTCTCTCCCGGGATCCTATCCTTGATTGTCTCCTCCTCCAGCACAAAGCCAACAGCTCATCATGCAGCATACGAATGTGCCTTGTTGCCTAATACGGTGGGAGTCAAAATGTGGACAAAATGCCTGCTCGTTTCGCGTACTGAAAACACTGGTAGTGAAAATCTATCAAGCAATATATGAGCATAAGTTGATGGAGTGTTCCACGTTTTTCTTGAGACGCAACAGTTAGTCACTGACAGTAATCGGCGTCTTCGTGATGGTTATGCTCATGTGAACTGAGTGTGGTGAATAGACTTTACCCATACTTCACGGACAATATTATTCAAGCAGTTTCTAATACTATGGTCAAGATAAAGCATTGGCAGGGCATAGAAAATGAGTTTACTTTAGTTTCTCTGTAAAGAATATTCGCTATCCTGACCAATTTAGAGTTACACAAAAAGTCAGATGAAGAAATGAAACCCAGTCGAAGTTTTCATCGTGGTATTGCACGTGAATGTCAAAAATCAGACAATGAAAAATACAAATCCGAATTTTCTACTTACTTCGTGGTTTGATCGGCTATTTATTGTTTAAAAGATGGTAAAAAGGTAGACAGTAGCCTGGGCTCAAATGCCAGGAGACTACAGTTTCAACTGTTTACTAAAGCAAATTATCGAATTGAGGGACTAGAACGAAGATAAAGCAATGACAGAGTGCAAAGCCATCGTCAAAAAGGTTTGTTCAATCAGACGCCACGGTAGACAGTAAGGTCAATGTCGAGCGGCCACCGGACACTAAAGTACGAGTGGGAGTCACAGAAGTCACTAGTCATGTGGTTCAAAATCTGTGTGACAAAATGGACATGCAAAATTAGTTTAGTTTAGTTAGTACACTTGCAGGTGTCATGGGGGGAAGTGAACCAGTGATCAGAGCTTGGAAAGAGACAAACGTGTTTGAGTAGACAAAAAAGATCCAACAGTCATATCAAGATGCAATGGACGTTGGTTAAATGTTGACAGAACGCTAACCCGCGATCACCATTAGTTCTCCCCGCCGATGGTGGGACCAGTCCCGGATGTCTTTTGCAGCTGGTTTCTAGAACTGTTGATTAGTTTACTTGATCTATTTTCACGCTGGTATCCATCTATCAGCTCATCAGCAAGTTCGTTATCCCAGACCTTTCTTGATGTATCACTTCAGCCATGCAAAAACTTAGTTGTGAGTTTCTTAAAATCGATATTTCCATCAATAAGAAGTTTCCTCGTGGGTATATCTCAGCGAAGCCTCTTGACGACTTCATTTGTTTGTCAGCAAAAATATCCACGTGAATGTACCAACCGTTTTTCGTGATCGATAACATTTAACTGGGAGGCTATCTGATCTTTGAGTGAAGTTATTGCGGGAATTTTAAAGGTGGCAAAGTCCGAACAGTGTTACTTGGTCGTGTGAGCTTAGAAGTCTGCAAACATTTGGAGTTGAACTTTTTCAAAGATTACAGCTTACAATGATTTTCCTTTGGTCACAGTCGTTCTCCGGAAGATACTTTTGTTTGACTGCAATGGCTCATGACACCAGTTTAAAATGGATTCAATCGGTCCAAATGCACTAAAAGTGTTGAAATGTGACTGCCACTGAAGAGTAGATGATTCAGTTGACCATAACCTACCCACAACACTGTAGTATTTATCTTTAATGGCATGCCCGCGCATGATTGCTAGGGGAGAAAAAGGTTTCATAGCCCCGGAGTCCCACTGCACTAATACGGATAACCACTGGACTGACCTTGAAACTTGGAGTGGAGAACCATGGTGTCCCAAGTGATCCGGCGTGCCAAAAACAGATTTCTGCCTACCACTGAAATGACCGTCGGCATTCAGACCACACCACAATTACTTGGAAAACTACCAAAACTGACCAAAACCTTGTATTTTTAGATCTTTCTTGTTCGTTCGAGAACATCCAATTCTTTTTTGTAGGTGAAATGACCAATTTTGGGACAGATGGTTATTGCTATTGTTTGTATTCTGATGCAATTAGTGTCTGCAGATGGATGAACAAAGTTCCTCCGAAGCACATGACCGAATTCGGGGTTATTGCCACTCAGCTTGTATGCGAATCCGATACATCTCCTGTCATCCGTTTTTCCTGATTCTTGTACACTCCGTCGTTGTTTGCTCACAATACTAACCGTTGTGGTTCCTCAGTAGCCTCTCAAGAGCAGTGCCCACTCACACTTCGGATGCACTTTTGCATTATTCTGTTCCATGATCTATCATGAGTGCCCTTCAGTAGGTCCAGAGATATTTCAGGAGAAACGGGGACCATCGCGAACTTTCTGATAGACAGCAAAGTTGAAAAAGGGCTCGAACCCTATACTGAAAACATTGCATCACCACTAGCAGAAACCCTTCCGAAGACTTTTCTATGTAGAATTTCATTCAAGTTGCACAGGAGCTGAATTATTTTCGTTGTTGAACATGGTTCTTCTTTTCTCTGAAGTGACAGAATTGATGTAATCAAGTCTATGTGGAAAGTTCGGAACTAGTCAGTCTTTGTTTACGCGGATGACGATGATGATGATGATGGCGATTCAGATGGTGTTGATGTTCATGACGACTGGATTAGCAAAACATACAGTTCGCAATTCAGAACCAGTTATATTTCCCTAATATGTATGCTCTTCAACTTTCAACAGATCTATTATTTGAGCAGTTTTGCTGGTCATTTGTTCCTACGAAATGTGGCCATATTCGGTTTGGTTTGAGTAAGTCATTACTCTTCCTGTGACACACAGCTGGTTATCCTCCAATAATTCTTGGTGAGTGATCAATCGGAAAAGTTCGGGAACCGGAACTTTATTTATTCTAAATTTTCGAAGTCACGACACATTACCTTTAGGAAAATATGAAGTTAGAATAAATAGACTCAAAAAGCCAAGACAATCTTTGCTCTCCTCTCAACTAATGACCCTCAACGACACACTTGGTACTCAATTCAAAATTCCTAATTTTTAGCAAGCCCGGATTGGGTTTAGCGGATGCGAATAGCCATGTACGAATACAATTTTCTTGATTTTCACATAAACACACCTATCATAAAACAATAAAGTTCTTGGGATTTCATATTCAGATTTTGTCGCCTGTTGCCCTGCATACTTGCAGCATTTACTTAGCTTATTTTCCCCCACCGGGAATATTGTACCACTGTTGTATAATATAACAGGCATAAAAATGTTTGTTATTGCTACTTGTAAACATGTGGACATTTGAAATAAATGAAGCAACACAGGATAATTGTCAACGAATTAAAAAGGACACTTTTGGTGCAATATCTATAACTGAGATGCAACAAAGAGTCAATCGACAGCCAATCTTTCTACTGCACCTTTCAATCTGACTGCTCTAAACAAGTTTACAGTATCACAGCAATCCAGATACTGAAGTGGTGTCAGCTGAGTGTCTAGGGCTTCCAGTGTGGTAGGTAGATAACGGTGTTATCTACCTTTCTACTTTTATTACACATACATGTTTGTCTGCTTATGAGGTGTTTGCGTCCATATAGCATTCTTCACCAGCTTACATTGTCGTCAAGGCAATATAAAAACTTCAATCATGAAATACCCTTGGCAGGTTTGACAAAGTTCGAGTTTATTCAAATGATTCAATTCATTGAACCCGATCGGATTCAAACCCACAAACGGAGGTCACCCACGCCTCTGTACGGCTTGTGCTGCATCAGCTGAACCATGAAGACATGCTAGACGGCTGTGTATACTTCACAACCGATGGTCGTCAGGCAATAATCTGGTGGACTGCTGACCTTATTGTCCCGCTCCGTTGCAGTCGATCACTTGTCCCACGGACAGCTTTTAATTGGCCAAGACCTCCTTCCTGAAATATTGTGTTTCTATCATATGACGGAAATGAAACTAAGGAAAAAAAGTAGAAAAAGAATGGATTTTAGAATTGAGCCACCAAGATTTTCCGTGCTATTCTGATGCATTCGTACCGAATCTAACGAGCGGTTTGCTTACCGTTTCATTCTGAATAACGCGTCAACAGTACGAGTGACAGCGAGGTCACTTATAATCGGACTGTGCCGGAAGCAGTGGATTTTGAACACGTTTTCTCACTTTCATAGATAAAGCTCACAAGAAATGATGTCCGAGCATAGTAGGAGTATTCCTAGTGTCGTGTGAACGACTGAAGCTGGAGGACATCCTGGTAAACAGTAGGAGTAAAAAGGGAGAACTAAACAATTCCCCGGTTAAGGATGTTGATAAAGCAAATCGTTTGCCGTGGAAATCAAACTAAAATTGGTGATCAAATGCGTTGAATTACTTACCTGGAAGTAGTTGGAGGTAGTTTTACTTTGTACTAACCAAATTTATCAAACTGACCATAGAATCTTGGCCAGTGATGACTTAATAAACGCAAAGTTTCCCAGTATGTGAAAATTAAGGTCTTCGATCCTATGCTCAGTTCTGATGGAAAGACTGTTCCGAGGTTGGGTACGAAGTGTGCATCGTAGGCGGGAACTTTACGTAACTAAAGCTGAAGCCCACTGAGCCAAAATGGTTGGAGCTTGTACTCAAAGGGCCCTCAGATGGACATCAAAATTCAAAGGGGGAAAGATGAGAAAAAGATGGACAGCTCCTGGCTCAGATATTACGCCTAAATATTTTTGAGTGCAGCACTTGGTTATTTTAGACGTGTTGAGTTCTTGACTTGGATCCGAGTGATCATTCTGCTCAATTTTGTGAGACACTGGCGGACATGGCTGCATCTCGCGACTGGTCTCGTTACTGTATTAATACTACCTCTTAGTCTACTAGTTAAGTGAATTCGTGGTTTAAGGATAACTTCATGATCAATCTTCTGTCTTCTGACTGAAACTTCGGTGAGAGCTAGCAATCAAAATCGCAGCACTTAAAGCATTGTTAGTTTCTGAAGAGGTATTATATTATTTCTCGTCTGTTATCGGACAAAGAAAATCAGTTCCAATTGCTTAGCAACATCTTACTATATCAGGAATGAGTCTAAATTTGGTAGAGCTCAATAAAACCCATAATAATCTCAAAAAACACGAACTCTATACATGGAAAATCTGAGTCAAAGTGCAACGACATTTATCAATTCCGCCACCTTGAATGACGAGGATGGAGGAAGTGGGGCACAACACCTGGTGAAATTATTTTGGTAGCAAGTTTATCCTCTCTCGTTGACTGATTGTGAACTTATGTGAAACCGATGCCTCCGAATCGAAGTGTTTATTTGTTCAGCTGTACTGGGAACGATGGGTCTCCCTTATCTAATTCAAGATAAAAGAAACAATTTATATGACAGTATGTAAAGACATTCCGTTTACCGTGATCACTATCAAACGTAAGACGTGCCAGCACAGGCATGGTATGATGAATGAAACATGAAAATGGAGTAGACTGAAATGTGGGTTCACTTAGTGCGTTCGACAAGGTAGAGGTAAACCTATTAGGTTCTTGTCAAGATAAACAGATTTTCTTTCCCAGTAGAGTACCGGTTGGTGCATCTTGATGAGTAGCATTTTGCTGGACGCGAATAGCTTCGGTACTGGGTAACTCATCATCACATTGACAGATTAGATCAAGCCAAGTCTGTGAAACTATTGAGCTTTTGCCGTTACATATCGTAGAGAATTGGAGTTATCCTGTGTAACCACAACGGACTGAGCAATTGATTTTGAGAATCATTCAGGTGTTCGTACTAATTCATTGAATCAAACAGTTATCCCTTTTACCAATCTAAAGCTCATCACAGCTGACAGATAGCAAGTGAGACATAAGGATAAGTGAGACCATTTCAGTGGGATTGAAAGTTTACTAATTTGGTAACCTGTAACGGATTCGACGGCAATTTCTATGCATGAGTGGCCTGTGGCCGATTAAAAATTGATTTATTTGGTTAAACAAGTTTTCATCTTTGAAAAGAAAGAACCAACAAAAACATGATTCTCCCCAACCGTAAATGAGTTTATTTCTCAACATTTTCCTCTGATTTTTCAAATGAAACCTATTCCTTCTTATCCAATGACCTGCAGAGAGTACTAGGTATGATTTCTTTGTTGTACGCAATTGCACCTCTCCTTCTGTTCCGGGATGTTTTGTCGATTTTACTGAGTGAATCCAGGCTTTATCACCTGGTTGGAGTGGATGCAGTAGTTCGTTAGCTTAGTGGTAACATCTTTGATTGCGCCCTTTTAAACTTTTGCAATTTCCATCTAACTATTTACAGTCTGATACCTGGGTTTCGTACCGCGGGTCAAATGGTTAGGGTCTTGCGCGTCCGTCTTCCAAATGAGCTTTTCGTCGGATTTGTTCCCACATTTGCGGGTGACATACTTCGAAGCTCAATTAGAGCGATAAATGGATCAATACCCTCGACCTGTTAAGTATCTTCGCCTGTTTGAGCACGCTTTACGCTCAACCAGTGGACTGACTGTGATCGGGACTGCTAATTTAATGCCCGTAATACCATACCTCGGAGGGGCATTGGATTTCCGTCCTGCAAAACCAAGGACCACCATCAGAAATCAACCGGATCAGAATTCTGAAGTTAGCTAGCAGTTTGTCCGTAATCCTTGCAGTTGTTTCTGTTCTGAGGAGAGTGATTATAAGTAAGTCACTGTAGTAATTAACGGTCATCAAGCAACTGTTCTTCCCTTGGTGAAATTATCCAAAACCACTATTTATCAAATCTGGTCCGGTATTGGGCGCATCCTCATCGGTTCCCTCGTTCATCTTTGAGCAAATTGCCTGCACGGTTCGCATTTCGTCACCATCTTTTTAACCAGTTCTGCCATACCCAACTTGTAGAAAGTTCCTCTGGTCCAGCTGATAAATTCACTGATACCTGTGTGGGAACGGTGTAACAGACGCCGAGCATATTTTCATACGTTTTACACGACCACCATCCGCTCATTTCAGATATCGGTTCGTCCCCCATTGTTAACTCAACATGGTATTTGAAGTAACATAATACTCCTGTCATTAGAGTTCATCTGTCTCCCATTTCTTTTTTCGCTCGTCGTTCATGCTCAGTAGCGTGAGTAATGACAGAATTTCGGCTACGGAAATTCGTTTACCTTTTTGATGGTGAAGTTCAGAGTTATAATGTTGGAGAGGTATTAGTATCCATTACAGTCTCCCAGATGCTCGATGTAATTACCTAATGAAAATCACGATCAGTTACTTATGATCGGAATATATAAATGTGTAAGTTGGCCGGAGGTGTAATCGTTGGACTTCTCCTGAGAGCACACAATCGCCGTTAGTTCTTTTACAATTTGTGCATATTCCTGTTCACAAGTTGTTAAGGTCCTGCTGCAATAATCAAGCGGGCTCTCATTTTGCAAAGGAATGGCTCCTCAACCACTTTGATTACTATCACATTGTATGTATCGAGGTGAGATGTGATCATAATATGCTAGGAATAGGGCCTTCATGATAAGCTTCTTCATGCGATCAAATTCCTATGGCTATTCATCTGTCCAAATCCACTTTTTTCCCTTATGTGTCAGCCGGCGGATCGGTCACATCAGTTCCGCTAACTCTGTATGGATCTGCTCAAAGAGTTGATCATTATAATAAGACTTGCTATATTTTCGATATCCGTTGGTGCATGTATGTCCACAATTGCGTTTACCTAATACCTTGCCTGGTACCTTCGCTAGTGCGAATGTGGCCTTGAAACTTCATCGCTTTTTGACAAAATGTCAGCCTGTTCCATTTCAGGAATTTGAAACAACTTTTCCCCGATATGAACTCGAAAAGAGAACACAGTAGAGTTACGTTGCGCAATTTGTATCCGGATAGATTTCGCTGTATCTCATCAGGTGCATACTACAGATGATACAGTATTCATAAACATTACAATGGTGAGACAACATTACCGGTGATAGGTCCAAGAACGTCATGTTTTTACCAAGGCAACGCCAGGGTAAAGAATGGGTCCTTTTGCCTGCACAAACTAGGTTTTCATCTTTGGATGGCAATCGCTTCGGCAAATTGCAGTAGACGTAATTGGTGGCAGAGAAGATCACAGAGAACGCAGTTGTGTGGTCGATCCGATGCTTTTTGTCAAACAAATGACTTGCGATGGAAGAGGCTGGCAGCTCCCTGATCGGTGACCCTTGGCTGTGCACTTCCCATTGGTAACATAGGTTTCCACCCACCGTGGGACATGTTCGGTCACTCTCAGTCGAAGTAGCCGTTCAGTTCGGCTTAGGTGGCCGAGCACCCACACGCGAACATGTATAGGAGGTGTGATTTGGTGTGAACTGATAACGGTTGTTTGACTGGAGGGGGGGACGGATATCTGTCTGCACGTGTAGAGTAGGACAGGTTCAGTGATATTGTATGACTGCTTGATTGCCGATCTGAGGTGGCGCGCAGACAGTTTGGCTGTGTCATCGCCCTTGAATGGCAGCTGCAAGAAAACCTTACATTTGGGGACTGACGATGACAGTTCACTTTGACTACGCGCTGTACAATACCTGGAGATAAAATGTTTTGGGTAGCCATCTGACTGGAACATGTTATTTAGCATTTCTGTTTCGGAGTTGAGCATATCTGGCGTACATAGTTTGTGGGCTCTGTCTTACAGGGTTCTCACTAGCCCACGTTTATAATTCAGCAGCATAAAGCTCGTAAAAAGCAGGTATTGCCCTAACCTGATAAGATACAGCGAAATCTATCCGGATACATATTGTACAGCGTAACTCTACTGTGTTCTCTTCTCATGTTCCATTTCGGTCTAATTAAATCTCGACTACAGTGTTGCAGGAAGGAATCGAACCTCCTTTCGTTTCCTTGGTATTCCTGGCAAAAGTAGAATATACTCTGCTACGCATAGAGTTCCAGGTTAGATATTGAAAGCTTTGAGAATTCTCTCCTGGGATATTTCTTCGGATACCTTTCGGGCTGAATGGTTGTCGCTTCCAACGGTAACGGGTATATAGTGTACCATTCATGGTCAAATAACTCGAGGGTTCATCCAACTCCTAGTACCAAAACGCTGAAACCAGACCAAAGCACTGTGCATTTGATAATCATGCTAAAATAGAATCAAACCAGATATTGGAAAGTGCTCTCGCCTGAGTGCTTTATTTAGGGGTTCTCTGACGGTGTACGCTACAAGCCTTCTCAGTAGTACCACATGTTCAGGAGAATCGTCTGAGTGTGTTGTCACCATTCTCCGAAGCATTCCAGTTTTGTCACCGGAAACCGATGGATACTTGTTCAATTGTATTTGACGTGATCCGGTACATGGAACCAAACTCAGGTTGTTGATAGATGACTATCCAGGGATGGGGACATAGCCCTGGTCCACCACCACGGAGTTTGTGACTGCCTAGTGTCCATCCTCAGAATGGACGACATTCGGCTTTGGCTCACTTCTTTATTAACCTTTTAACCATCTCGTATGTATTGATGTCAAAATAACAAATTTTTTCACATATGTGATCATTACATAGCTGTTTACTATTCGCATTTGTTTAAATAAAGCGATAACTCTACTTGAATACCACGTCGAGCGTCGATAGACATGATATTCACCAGCGTGCTTATGTTTAGCTTAAATTCCACTTCTTTTCCGTCCACTAACATCTTGGCGAAAACACCTTTCGACCTCGCCAACATCTGCACCCAATTCATTCAGTATGTACTGAGGTAATTTTGTTCTCTATCTACTGCCTTCTTGTTGAAACATTTTGATACGAAATTAATGCTTTTCTCGTAGTTATCCCAAGTTCATCTCTGGGCCAGATAGCTGCCTCTTTTCGTGAGTAGTATACTGTCCCAAAATAGACACTCCATTTTTGGTTGCGTGCGTTTCTTGGACGTTATTCTGTGCAAACCACAAGATTACGACGCACTCAACATCTCCATTTGTCTTAAATAGCCTTTTAACCAGAGAACGATCGCGTAGTCCTATTTCTATCCGGTATCAAAAGAAGCTGTCTTTTTAACAGACGTGAAAAGTGTACGACCGTGCCAGTGATCTCAGCTACAGCGCGAAAGGGTCAAAGGACTTAGTCGGCTTCTGTATCTGCTGGTAAGAAATTAATCACTTGTATGTTTCGATACACTCACCAAAACAGTATCGTTCAAGTTTGAACTCAGTCATCGATCAGCCACCGATTTTCCCGTCTCGAATCATGAGAAAAGCCATCGATTATGCGAAGTGCTGCCGGTCCAATGGTACGATGAAATAAATTGAGCTGGATGATTATTTGTTTGTGCTCTGTCGCTAATATCATCCAAAAATCTTTATACTGCGTTCGCTGTGGTCTCCTCTCGTGAGCCAGTTGACCCACGTCTTGACTTGCCAATAACCTGGTTAGTAGATCTGCATGCGAATATGCTGTAGAGTTCCCAGTGCTTACAATTTCACTTCAGTTTCCGCTGCCACCTTGCAAAACGTTAGTTCTTTACGAAGAACAATAAGTTTATTATTACACTGTGAAAAACAGAAATCTCAATGGTTGAAAATTCCTGGGTGATTTATGCAGATTTTTGCTTCAGTCAAAATGCCTGACTCCAACTGTGCAAAGCAAAAGTGTCCTGTTTACCAGACGTAAAACCTCAACAATATAGCCACAGAAAAACTAACCAACACATCCGGAAAGTTACATTTCACCAGGTGGTAGAATATCGAATAAAGTGCCTTCACACGTACAAAAGATGCTTTCTGGTTTTTCAAATTCGAACCACCTGTTGCGCATCTGGTTACTGTCAAGGGTAGAGTGTATACTTCGGCAGTCAGGTTCGCCTGTTTGTAAGGCTCAGAAACGTAACCGGTACAAACAGAAGACACACAAAGATATTTTGGCATTTGATCACGGATGTCTTCACGGTATTGCTTTCACATGAAGGGACCACCGAATCACTAATGCTGAGGTCAGACCGAGGGCGTCGGGATCGACGAACCAGTTGCTGGAGCATGTAAACAATTTAAACGATTTTATTTGTTTGGAACATGTTTTACTCATGCCCAATGATAGACTTCCTTGGTGTACATTGTTCCCCGAGGTAGGCAGTGGTTAGAGACTAGTTTGGGGGTCTCAAATTCACGATACAGTGGAAAGTATGGAAAACCCTAACGGGTGCACTTGGCCGAGTAGAACGAGCTAGCCTTGAGGTTTTCGGTTGAAGCAATTCGTCCACCGGATGGTTTTGGTTACCTGGCGTGGCGTTGTAAGTTGCCTAGCTCAATGGATTCATTACATCCGAGTTCTTTCTTCGTCTGCTGGATTTTCCTCGATAACTTTCTTTGTCGTTATTTTGCTCTCGACAAGACTGTGCTGCGAAATATCTACTAAAGTCCGAGTATGGAAGTGCGAGGCCAATGTCTAAACGAACTGAACAGAACGGAGTCACGAGTGAAAGTTTGAAGCGTTGTGTGATTCTCTACCCATATTTTTGGGTTCTATCTCATTCTGCAAGATAGGCTTCTTCCACGACACTGATATTTAACAGTGGATAGAATAAACTGAATCAACCAATCTATTTCGGTGTGTTTGTCATTTTACAAATATTGACAGAGTTCCAGTTGTCCTTTTTCCGCCTGGATGAACATTTCAAAGTATGTCAGTATAAAGGAAAAAACATAACGTAAGGTAGAAATTGAAAAGTCTCTTCAAGCTCCCTTAACCTATGAAGAAACAATCTGAATACTTGACTGGGAAAGTTTGATACAACATTCCAAAAGACAAATAACGTGAAGACAAAATAGTTTTCTATTGACCTAATCACTTCACGGACGAAATATCAATGCTGCTCGTATGTCATACTAAATTGGTGATTGTTAGTTACGCAAACTATCTTATCGCGAATGAGGGCGAGATAAAATATTGAGTTAAATACGAATCACTATAGCAAGGTGCACCTATGGGCAAGAAAAACAAGAACGGTGAAATCGCTCATCATTTCAACACTTCATCATTTATTCTTGAACACTTGGCAAAATTCCCCTCTGCGCAAACGATAGATCTTAAGGGGTGTTAAGTTCCTTTTTTTGGATAACACAAAACGCTAATTGCTGTAGGGTGACAGTCCATAGTGAGGGAGTGAATGAGGCCGAAGTGGGGGTTATTTGCGTGATCAAAATGTTGTTCCTGATGCGATTATTCGTAACAAGTACGGGCACACTTTATTCGTTATTTATCATTTGGACTGAACTCATCAGAATGAAGATTTGTCATGCAAAAATGACAATTATTCCACAACTGAAGTAAATCATGCTAAACCCATATACTTCTGTTTTCCTGAAGGGGGGAGGATTTATTGATACTTGCGGTTTAGACTATTAAAAAAAATCTCCATGGTGCAGCAAACAGTTTCGATTTGAAACTTTACGTGGATAAATTTTTCTTGGAGATTCTCTGTCATCTGATTTTCCTAAAATCTTCATTGTGATGCGGAATAACGCTCCTGAATAGTAGTATGCAGTTTATTCCTGGATTATTCCGTTGGAAATACTTTGTAGTTATCGTCAAAACTCGAATGTAAATGCAGTTTTTGGAACTGTTATTTCCTCAGCGTACAGTATTACAACCTGTTACAAAATATTTATATCAGTTTGAATAAGGTGCACCCACTTATTTCGCCATCTTTAAGAGCTGTCCATTACAATCAAACCAATTTCTAGCTGGCTCCAAAGAACGTTTATTCTTTATCTGTAAAACTTCGAAGAAAATATCTCACACAAACTTGTACGGAGTGCGTTGTCATGACGTTAGCGTCCTCTTAACATCATGGTGAAACTTTCCTCTCTTGAATGCGCATTTATCCGTTCTCTCGGAAACAAGTTGGATGTTTAGCGGACCACGTGCACATGACCTTGATTTCAAGGTCAGATGAATCAAAGTAGCCTACAACAATTTTCTCGTGATCCTACCACCAACTGCGAAATTTCTCACAAACCACCAGATGATACACTATTTCCAAAATGCGTTTGCTTTGCTTCCACTTCTTTCCGGTAAGCAGAAATATATTAGACATTTCTATAAAATAATTGCCCCTCAGAGGATCAGTACTTATTCCTCCATGGTGAAAATCACATGAGACAAGCTTTACTTTCAGATTGAAAAATTATCCATCATCGGTTGTTAAGAAAATTTTGACCGTCAAGGATCAATAAAATTAAACAGTGACAACTTCATACGGAATATTGCCGAGCTACCATGAACAGCATTTAGTCATCGGTAGTTTTATATTTTTAACCTTAGTTTTGGCTTTTAAGAGAAAAATTAGGAGCTTAAAGCTCTACTTAGAGTTCATCCACAGCTGTGCTGAACTAATAGTGTCGTTTCGGATCAAATAAAGGTAATCCATTCTTTTTACTTTGACAATGTGATGAGTGCAGTATTTTTGCACAAAACTTTCTATTTTCCGAATAGTAAATAGCAAGTCAGACTTATATTTGAGAAAACTGCATTCACTTTCCCTGGCTCCCTGAGGAGTATATTTCTATTTTCCACTTAGTGTGTTCAAACGAGTTCACACTCACTCCATTTAATGTCTCACGAAAATATTACCAACAGCCGTTTCAGTAGCTTATTCCCGTTCAGCATTTACTCTGTCATTTCCGTCTTTAGAACGGTCTGATGAGTGACATAAAACACCTAATATTATTTTGTCTGATCAGAAATATAGTTTTTTTTAAATCCAATCTACTTCTTCTAGCTGTCAAATGTTTCTGAATAAACAGAGGTCAAACATGACCCATCACCGGTGGACATGCGTAACATATGGCTCAGCAATCTTAACCTGATAATATTCAGCATCTGCTCCAGTGACTGACCACTGGTTTCACACACAACACGCCTAACGTCAGCATTGCTGATACGATTTTCCCACCCTATTAAAGCAATACTACAGAGAGGTTGGTGCCAGAACACCGACAGTCTTCGCCTGTTTTCCACCCGTACCAGTCATTTTTCGGAGCTGTATTAAAGAATGGATCTGACTGCGCCAGTATACACTCCACTCCTAATAGACAACCGGATGTCACTTTGGCACCGCAGATGACTGAGACTGACAAATTCCGAATTCGCCTTCTGTGTACAGCTCGACACTTCTTCCGATGTCCGACCACCCGGTGAAATGTAACTGCCCGGGTGATGACTTTGAGCCAGAACATTTGATTGAACCGGTGCAGTGGGATTGTGTAGAAAAGGTTGTCGTAGTTGAATGAAAACCGATAAAGATATTCGGTTAACTGTATTGAGGGAGCCGAAAAATACGCACCAAGCTCAAAGTGTATTTCAGCAATAATCGGCTTTGTTTCTGAACGTCATCCTCGTGTAATTTAGATTTTGATGTCATAAGTTTGGATCCCTGCCACGACCGGTCAATTCCCCTTAAATAACAGCCGCTCCCCTTCAGAAATCTGGTACTTTGTATAATCACACAAAATAACAACTTTTATTATCACTAATATATAATTATTGATCGAGGTAGCAGTCAACTGAGCAACGGAGGAGCACTAATACATCAAATTTCGGAATGTATTATTGAATGAGATCAGCAGTGAGACACATTGTTTTTCCGATAAATGGTTCTTGTTCACGAGCTTCTAATGGGGAGAAAATCTTTTGCAATTCGTTCCAGGTGGACTCACACTGAGAAAACGTTCAGCATAGGGATGGACTATTGTACTGTAACACGCAGGTGCAATGCTCTTCCGACGAGGGTAGCAAGTGTGTCATCTGAAAGAGCACAAAAGGAAAATCTCCATGAGCCGAGGCCCAGTAAGTGTGTCAAAGGGGACCAATACTCACATTAAACCAATAACAAGATTGCGGCCTACAATCTGGCCGTTACAATTTGTCTGTTACTTCCAAAAGCCAGTGATGGAAGGCCTCAATGTCACGAAGTGAACCGTCTAGAGATAACCCGGGTATTTATGCTTGTGATTCACAGTCGAAACTTTATTGAGGCTCGATAGATATAATGCACGAATGCACTGATAACTTCTGACAACCTGCCATGTGTTTTTCATGGTTTTAAATGGTAAGATGAGCATTGAAACTGTATATTGAATCTCTTCATGAGATTCATTCTGCCCATTACTACAAGGATTTAAAAAATAATTAATCATTATCAGACCACCTTGCAAATTCCTAAAACTATCTAAAAATGTCAGAACATTTAACAGAACGAGACGAACATTGGTAAATACAAATTTACGTGGCTAGCTGTAGAGTCTGGAGTAGTACGCACCAGAGAGTCTGAAAAAAGTGACAGTTCTTCAATCATGAAACTGAATGTTTGAGGACTAACCGAGGTTTTCTCCTCAAGGTCAACTTAATGTGTGCTTTACATAAAAATCATTTGTCTAAATCAATATGTATTGTCCAGGCTCACAGATATTCTCAGGTAAAACAAACAGTTTCCTCAAAGCCATTACACTGAGGTTAAAAAATATGTTGAGATAGAATTTCGGATGCTCAAAGTGTTCAGATGCGTGTACAAACTGAAATTCATGCGTTCAGATTGATGAACATTTCATCACTTTTTATTGGTTAAGACGCGGGTCAAGCACTGGATATGTGAAATATGATGAATTTCCGGTTCGCGACCCCATCTGACCTGTTGAGACCTTATGGGGATCTCCGGTCCAAATCTCAGGGTATGGTTGTCGGTTATACCTAACAGTACATTTGGCCTTTGAGGTTATGGGGAATAGTGAAGTCAAGTCAAGTCAAATGTTTGGTTTATACACCCCGGTGGGTGAATAATCAGCACAACGAAGAACACAATGACGAGGAGTGACTCAGGAACTAAGACACTAAAAGTTGTCGAAGTTCAGCATCGATGTTTCCAGGACAACGTAAGAAGCGAGGTAGGTAAGGGACAACGGAGGACCGGTAGTCATTTTTGCGGGCATAAATTAGTTTATATTTATTACAGATGGAGGGTGAGGAAGCTCATACTCTGAAGTCCTTTTATAAAGGATGGAGTGAGACATCCATAATTCTGTCGGTAAATCTTTTACACATTTTTTGACGTTGAGATATGAGAGAGTCTGTGAGATCTTTACGGGGTATACCACTTGCATGGGATAATTGCTTGAGACATTTTGAGCTTGTTATCCAGTAGCGAAGACGGCAGAAGAATACAACCAGTGAAGTAATATTCATGTAAGGACAAAACATCAAATGAGATGAATGGGTACATCAGACGTAGTACTTTGGCCTCCTCACTTTTCAGAAAACACAGGCAACATGTTCAGTCCAACAAAGATTATGGGCGATCGTAACCCATGATATTTGACATTTAATTGACCACTAACCAAGATGCTTCTTAAGTGAACGTCTGAACAGAATTCCAAAATGTTCACACATCCCTTTCAATACAACAATGCCTAGTTATATGATAAAAAGCTGTCCGTTTTTTGTTTTATAAACATTTTTCGGTTAAAACCTGTGCACGAATTTATGTACCTACTAGAAGGTTAGTTAATCCACTTCTAAATAAAGAAAGATCAAGGAACCAAGATTAATTATTATTTAAACCGAAATGTTTGTTGTTACGTAGGTGCTTGTAAACTACTGGTATCTAACCTGGAACAGGACCATCTAGACGTTCATTTTTGCGATCAATCGGCCATATGTGAATTACCCCAACTTTGAGTTTTATGTTTTGTTCTGGTTGTGCGCCAAGTTTATCGATTCCCCTAATTATAACCATGAATGGTTTAGGTCTACAGACGAGGCTGCAGGTTCACTGATCAACAAATGGAAATAAAAGTCCAACAGATGATCCTTGATTTGGAAGATGCGCCTAGTCTAGAAGTACCAACGACTAGTGGAAAATGCTGGGAAAATATATTTTCAGTCCACTAGGTTAGTGATGTGCCAAAATTTGAGTTGCTGGGGTAAAAATTGTTTATCTTTCACGTCCCGTTGGGAAATTCCTTTTTGTTGATTGAGAGTATTACGAAGTAGTTGTTCAAACGAAGAACTAATGTGGTTGGGAGTTGGATAAAACTAAATAACACTGAAAAGCAGCAAACATTTTTAGCAGCACAGTTCACACATTTATTGCAAACAGAGAGGTCGGAGTCTAATCATCATAAATAAGCTGTGCACGGACGAATATCTAATAAAGCTGTTTACCAACAGTTATGTCCAAAGATAACAGGAAACTATCGCGGAGTTAATTTGACCCCACGTATAAGAAGATGAGTGTTATCGTCATGGCACATTCGTAATTAATTCGGCAATATTGAAGGCTGAAATACAGCATACAGCATTGCCAGATAACTGAAACAGTAATAGATAAGCTGTCGCATCAGTAATAATTGCAGTTACAGAACAGAATAGCTGCTTTATTCATGTAGCAGTCAGAGTGAACAGATAGCAATGCAATTATCGAAAACCTCTACTAGAGAATCAACTCATTCTGCTTTCATTGATTGCTAATGTGGGAAGCTTGAGACAATAAGAAGCTGAAATGTATAGTATTGAGGTAAATATAAGCTGCTGATAATCAGCTCAAGTGGCTTATTGGTCCCCTTTCCAGGGCTGGTTCGAGTCCCTATGTTCCGTTTTTCTGTTCATGATTATTGGCAATCCAGGTGCAACAGACGTGTAATGATTGTGATGTGGAACGGTGTGTCGAAACCAATTTCTGGTCAGCATTACGGAAAAGAGAGGCACCGTGTGATGTTACAAGTAATTGTTTAGCATTCAGTGGCACAGTGTCGACGGAAATGCTTGTAATCTGTCGACGATTGGGTCATCTTTTTAAGAACGGCTTCACAATCAATTGTATGCCAAGCCACAGAGTATTTCATAAATTACTTATATTATCCTGCTCAGAGTGGTAAAGGGGCGAATATGTTTTTTCTGCTATCATCAGATTAGATCCCAAACAAACCGATTGTTCGTGCATCAAATTTAGGGTAAGTACACTCAGGAATTTCACTGACCAGTGAGGAACAATGATAATGCGGGTCACCGAGCAAGGATACGCAGGTCTTCCCTCCGCGATCATATTTACCGGATACCAATTAGTCAAAATATTTTCCATTTCGATGAAATAAAACACAGCCTATGCCTCGATGTGTTGGAGAAGGATGGAAAATCAATACTCTGCAAAACCAGTTGTAAGAAATTGGAAAATAAGCTGATTATTATGCCCAACCAACAGATCCCGCGGTTTAGGTTGGCAGTCAAACAACTGATACCCCAACGTCCCTCAAGGAAATGATCATCACTGTGGGGTTGCTGACTATTTCTTTCTTCAGTGAAAAAAGATCCAGGAGAAAGTCATTTTGATCTATAAATATGCGATGCATTCGAATTCAGTAACGGGTTTCAAAAATTGGCTCTAACACACAAAACTGAGCTCACTTCCAATTTAACATTTACCACATTTCAGTAGTGTAAATGCTCAATTCACAACTAAAAGCCATGAACTCAGTCACTGTTCACCTGCTTCCTTAAGTTCGTTGGGAATTATCAGTAGCACATTCAACGACTCCGGATTGGATGTGGCTCGAACCCATTGTACATGATTTTGAGTTACTAATGCTTTATTATCAGGTTGTCAGGGCTGTTTCTCAAAGGTTTGTTTCATCTTTAAACTAGGTTAGGTGCCTTTCTCCCACCAGACTTGAAAGATGAGTTCGTTTTTTGCTATAGAAGTTGGACTTTACCGACAGATGTCTTTTCAGTTGGTATTCAAATTAACCAAAGATAAAACAAACAACCTCATGAATTCGGTTACTTGACTAGTATAAGTAGTAAAATGTTCATCAAATTGTCTCAACCGAACAGTGGTCACTGGGTGTCAACTCTCTTTACTCATCATTTGTTCAGTGTCATCAGTCCTCTATCTCTTCAAGTCCGCGAAACCGCATTTCTTAAACTAAACAGGGGAAGTTTTCTGATCCATAAAGCAACTCCGATGTGGACAGGAGATGGGAAGTGCCCAGTAGTGAATAAAAATTACCCTTGCTAATCTCAATAGTCTGGTGCGTAGAGCTTAGTAATTGAAATGAACGAAACATTACGATCATCTAAATTGAATATGATCAGGAAATCCCTAGTTACGGCTGACAATGAAGCTATTTTATTTTGAACTTTGTGTGACACTGATTTTAACACCCAATATTCAACTCACTTTGCAACAGATTCGTTCATCCGATTGCGTCACTGTTGCCCTGTTTTCGCCTAAGTAGGTGGTTTTGGGAAAATATCTGTACATTCCAAACTGAAACAGATTGCTGGTGTTGGGGTCACTGGCTGGAGTTTTTCTTTCTACTGTTAGGAATTGTTCGAGTTCACCGACTGAAGATTTTGGGTTTGTGGAGGGACCATTGAGATCTTGAAATAGATATCGGTTATTAAATTTCGTTTCTGTAAAATACGTTCCGACGGAATATGAACTACTTATATTGCTACCGAAATTCGAACTAAAGTTTAGGGTTTGTCCTGGTGACCGTGACATTTGTTTTTGATTCGAAACAAAGCTTGATCAGATAGTGTGTGTGATGCAAAACGAAAAAAACAGTAAAATGACAGCGATCTTTCTTGTGTATCCAACTAATTACAGTCTGAAGAAAGTGAGTCGGTGCAGTCAGTAGTCCAATTCCGGTCAGATAAATCATGCCACAGCTGATGGCGTTTTGTTTGAATACACCCTAAAGCTGGCTGCTTGGATTTGGGGAAGTACAAAAAAAGCTTGTAACAAAATTAGGAGGAAAAAGGTTTGGTCACCAGTTTTCGTACGGCAAATTTGCCGCCTAACGTATCAATGCAAATTCGTAAACAAAAACATGATATCCCTTGGAATTTTAGGAATCGTAGAAGATGGATATTCATTTTCAAGCTCCAACAGGGATATTTAGAGCGAAAATCGCAACAGTGAGTTTATACATCCAAAGTTCAATAAGTGTGACTTGTTGTGACATGGTCTCGATGACACGAACGTTCCAATTTGGGGCTGTATCGAACAGAATAGAACTGGGTGCAACCGTGTGCATTTTCCAATCAAGCACAAGGAATAATTCAGCATTTTTGGGTGGTTGGAGCTGATTAAGTTGAGCTCAGGTTTACTGAATACCTAGTTGCGCATGATTGGCAGCCGTACTCGGTAATATCTTGGATAGATACTGAATGCAAGTCACTTCCACGCCACGATGCTACCTGCTAGTGTTCTGAAGGCTTCTGAGGAGATAATGTTTGCTGACTAGCGCGGGGGTTTGCATGTATAGCAGATAATCTTAAGATTTAATTCTCGGTTATGTAGTCAAACAAGCGTGCCCTCTTCTACTAGTGCTGGTGGAGTACGCGGTGATTTGAAAAACAAGTCAGGCATGAGCCAACTGTTCTGATGTCCAGTTGTGTCCGGGAAAGTAATGTCAGACTTAGATTTCTTACCACCCATACTCATCCACGGCTGCGGAACCTGACCACCAATAGCCGAGTATTTCATGATACTGGAGATATCTTATCACCAGATCTGTGCTGAATCCGAAAAGTAAATGGTCCGACTGAGCACTCAACGCCAAAGGATACGACGCTTCAACGCTGGCGATCTCTCGGTCTTCCACCAGCGTCGTTGACTGCAGAGTCTTGGTTAGATCCTATGACAGCCTGATACAGAATTAACAGAATAAACATTTCATCAATAATCTTGCCCTAACTGACACTTTTGTAATGGTGGCCAGCTGGGTTTTAATCGACACCAAACTCGCTTCCAATCTCCGTGCAAGGTCACCAGTGACCTGCGATTTTCATGAATTCGACTTACCCTTCAGTAGGAGACCATCACTTTAAAGAAGACAGGGACCATTTTGACTGGCCTAATTTTTCAAACATCGTTAGTTTACCGCTGATGACGGAATTCCTGAGTTAATATTATTGTAAAAGCTTGAGAAAGATTTTTTCAAGTTATTTGTTGTATCTACCTTCCAAGTAACCTGTGGGGATGTTCCACTGACTAAAGTTGTCCTCGCCAATTAGTTACACAGCATATGTACCTAGTCGCAAGTGAAACTGGAACTCTGCGAGAGTACTGACTGATGGAACACCGAAAGATCCCTTAGTTCCGTTAGCAGACAGCACGCCATCACCTGTCCAAAATCAATGGCAAAGCTAGATCCAGTGATGATTTAATTGGGTCGTGGCAAAACGGAACGAAATCAACTAACCAGCTGCCAACAGTTGCCATAACCGAACAGAATGAAGTCAGCCAATCGGGATCGTATTTAAAATAACCAGTCAGAGGGTCCGTTATACAAGCGTTTTGGACCATATTCTACTCAAATGGGCCATGATTTATATGCCACTAGTATTTCGATGAGTAGAAGATCGAGTGACTGGGAGTTGAGAATGAAAGATCAGAGAGTCCATGGAATGTTGTAACGGGGAATGCTGGGGCAAGAGAACGACGTGAATATCAAGTCGAACGGACAAACTAAACAAGGCTCACCGACGAAAGAACAGACGGCGAATATGTCGGAGGCTTCCCGAAGCAAACAAAAAGATGCATACGGACTACCACAAGGGAAGCAGCGGGATCTCCGGCAACCAGCAAGACAGGCCAGATGAGTGGCTACCGCCCAAGTCGTCAACTGAGGCAATCGGACCAACCGGATAGAAATGCTTCCTAGGAGAATCAAGCTATTGACCACGGGCAACTGGCCAGAAAGCAGCCGAAGCACTCAAGCAGCCGCAAGAGCAATATATGTGCCACGCGGTCTGGAAAAGGGACTATATAAATGACGGTATGCGTTTCATGTACTTGACTTGTTTGGCCGTTGGGATACAGGCGTCCTAGCCCGTCTGGTCTTTCTTGTTACAATATGACACAGATGAAATAAGAAAGAAGCATGCCACATGGTCCTACGAATTCGTGCGACTGTCTGTTTATACAATGAACTACCGTAATACGAATAGTTTTCAGTGGGCTTTTTATAAGATAACTGGATAAAAAGTCGAAGGGCCTAAATCCACCATCCAGTGAAAAAACTATTCATCTAATGGGTAAATTATCAATTCAGTATATGAACAAAGAAGATGATATTACGGTAGGGGACAAAAGACAGGGCTTTTCAAAGTTTCTCAGGTTCCTGGGAAAAGTGTAAGGTAAAGAAGTACTCTCAGAAGGAACATCTGCTGAAGTTAGCATTAAAAATGATGAGTCCCAGGAACAAAATCAGTTCTCTTGAAAACAGAGATAGGAAGGGGAAACAGCTATCTGATGGTGGAAAAGAGAATGAAAGTAACGTGGAAAGCGTCTCTTTGAGTCCAACTCAAAACAGAATGAATGGACAGAGAAACTTTGAACCGAAACGTGGTTGTAGTGTCCCAGAATGGGACGCTTTTTGGTCACGGATGATAATGATGTAGAGAAACCGGATGGAGTAGAGTGGCAAGCGTTACGTTTGAAATGATTTTAGAAACTTTGGCGGGTTGATCGGAGCAAGGATGGAGAACAATAAAGCACGATAAGTGCAGTGCAGAAGTAAATTGTGATAAATTACTTTCAAGATGGTACGGGATGCAAGTAACGGACATATGAGAAGTCCCAAGAGCCTTGAAATGACCTTCTGATGTTCTACTGGGCGCATTTAAGAAGAGATTCGATTCGTGGGATGGAAACCCAAATAGTAATAGGTTTCATGGGAGTGTCTGATTTGAAACTTACGATGGACAAAGTTAAATCAATAAAAATATTATGTAGCGTAACTCTTTTTTGGCATTGTTTACGGCTTTAATACAAAATAACTGGTTGAAACGGAAGAAATTCGTCGAAAATAATACGGCCCAGTTAGACCGCAGTGGAAAGCTGACAATGACTCAATTCATCATGAAGTATCAATGCTCATCTCACCAAGAAAGACCATAGAAACACTGTACAGCTGAACATGAGGTAAACAAAATGGAGATGAAAACCTACCTACCATTCGACCCGTGATGGCTAAAAAATCCTTCGTCACCGACACTGAACTGCAACAACCTGTGAAAGATACAACCATCAAATCTTTTGATGAATTTATTCTCCCTGGTGGCACATTTGTAATGAACACGCTACATCACAAACGATATACATCGCCCAACTCTAAAGTGCTTCCTTTGCTTCCACTGATGAGTTCAGCGTTATTAATAATAAGGTAAATCATTTCGTCAACTTATTTTTGATTAAACTTGAGCGGAATTTGGAAAGAGTTTGTTGATTTATCATTTATGAAAAGATTACAATTGAATTCTGGTGATTACCGTCTACTCTTCTCCGGCGTAAAGTTTTCCCCTTGGGTGACCTTCCTCAGTAATCTTACTTCAAAGCACCACATCAGTCAATACCACGAGAATATTTCCAGCTTCCTTCTGTCTTATGTTCAATTAATTCCGATCCGTTAACGGTCCACTTGACCAATAACAGGCATGGATTTTTGTGAACCGATGTGACTGTCTGCTTCAAGCCTTAAAATCTAGGTTGATGAATCTTTCCAACACTGTAGTGGGTCTTTCCGGTTATGGAGTATTCCTTCCAGACTGTACGAAAAGATCTTCGTACGCACGACCTGATCGGTTGGCTTCAGCGAATGAAATGCCGTTTATGTGTGTTACCACAACAGTCTGTCTGAAATAGTTACCACTCATTGCCAAGGCTTCAGTCAAACTTTGTAAAATATTGAAGAACGTATAAACCAGTTTCATTCAGCCTAGCGCACATCAACGGTAAAAATTAAAATTGGATCCCATTCCCGAATAACTTTGACAATATGTTCTTTAGATGCAGACTTCACGAAGAACAACTTTTCACTAGGCAACTGAATTTCGGTGCTCGTAACATTTAGTACTAGAACTACTTAGGTTCAAAAATATTAATTACTTTTTCTGTATAGCTTTTTTATCAGGGTGCTGGAGCGGAATTTCTAAAATTTTCAAGCATCTAAGGAAGTTGACTCATAAGTGAAATTTTGTCTGGGGATAGATCGCATGGCCTTGTTGGATTTTATTTCTGATTCATCATGGTATGTAAAATTGCTGTGTGATTCCTCGTTCTTAGAACCCCGTAGTTCCCAGTTGCACTGAAGTAATTCCTGGATGATTTAAGGTTTTTCATAACTGGATGCGGACAACGGTTATAAAATCCCAGTCTATGGTCCAACTTGCTTTGCATATTTGGATGTATGCTACGAAAGCCAGTGTAAATCAATAATGGGCATGGCACTCGTTAATTGAAATGCTATATTCATTCGGTGACTGTCTAGGCGACGCGAATTGCACACGCTCGTGTTCGAATGTATAGGTACCCACGTTCTAGGCAGACTATGAATGGAGGCTGTTTTATTCCCTCGCTGACGCTTTTCTGTGGCCTCGAGGATTGAGCACATGCCAGTGGACATGAAACGTTTTCACTCTCTTTGCCAATATATCTTTTATTCAGTCTGGATGAACCTTGCACACTGAAGCAGTTACCCAAAACTATGCACTAGGTTCGGGCCAATGATTGGCACGCTTGAATAAAATTTATATTCCTAAGCCTGGAAAATACCTACTGCTGAAAAACTTCATACCTTTTTTAGGTTTGATGGTCGAAGTGGGTAAGACATCAGAATAAATCTGACGAAGCAAAATCCGGTGATCACAATATTGTCATTTGACTCTGACTTAACTTTTCATCAGTCAAAGAATATGTAACATTTCTGGAAGTCATTCGCATTCAGATAAAGGATGCCTAAAGGGAAGCTACTAGTGGTGGTTGGATTTGACCAGTAATTTAAACATCGCGGTTATTGAACCGATTGCCGTATTTTATATCAGTAAACCTTGAGGACCACGTGTGTTTCGTCTTCTGGCACTTGATCCATCGAAACCTACTCCACTTTGCAATGAGTCCATTTTGGATAACCAGGTCAGTGCAACAACCCACCAGCATACAGCCTGGTGGCTTCAGTTTGCAAAGTTGAGACGGTCAGTTTAAACGATCTCCCAGTTAAGGATAGTCGAAGACTCAAATGAATTTTTTTGGACGATTTGTTGTTTTTTGAGACTGCTTTCAGTTATAAAGAACTTGGGTCGGTTATCAAAGGATTCATCATTAGGTATCAACAAAGAACTTACGGTGGAAAACCACGGAAGTACTGTAAAACCGTTCCACCTGGATTGTTCTGAAGCATCAGCAGTGCTTACATCTGCAAATTCCGCTTCCTTCCGTCGCGCAAAGGCTGATTGCCTTGTAAAAACCAGTGAGAAAAAGGCGCTGAATCATGTGTTGTTGATGTTCAAAAGAGCCACCGAACGTCAGCCAGAATAGCCTGGTTGTGGTCCAGTTTTCTGCTCTTGCAAATATTCACCCTGATTTCAAGCCTCCGTGAAGGTTCGATGATGAAACAGCTGTGTAATATTTCCGTGGCTTTCAGTGTTGAGTTGAGCATTGTCAGTTCGCGCCGAGTTGCTTTTTAGATAGGTTAAACTGAACGACTCGTTGTGGAAGACAGCCGCTTAATGCATCGTGGCAGATGCACTAAGAACTTAGGTAAAAGCCATTTGAAAGAAGTGGTAAATGAAACTCTGGAAACTCTGGAAACTCTGGGTCCCTTTGTGTGATCCAAAAGTCCAGTAAATGCATGAACACTGTTTACGGATACACGAATTCTCCAGATCAAGATGGTGTGATGTAGCTCCTTTGTGCCATCAATTTCAATAAACTCCATCATCAGCTCTAAGGGACACATACAGTATGGGCTGATGTATTTTAAAGTTGGAGCCTGCATCAACCTTTAAGACAATTACAGGTAGTATGAAACTTTCAAACTTCACATCATCGACCCTCCGTCTTCATGGCTCATCAAAACACGAACCTTTATTCACTCATGCGTATGCAATGGGATGGCTAACGGTAGCTGAATGAGTGAATTCCTCATTCTTCTTCCGATTCATGCGGTGTCCCAAAATCCACCACACCTGGTAAATATTCGAAGGCCGGATAAAGAATTCACCCCATCTAAGGAATTTTTTTATTCAAAAGTGGAAAACCAGCAACATTTTTGGTTCGACAAATAATATGAAAACAGAAAATGGCTGTGGAAGAACTTGGGTTCAACCATGCTTGGGTTTGAATAATAATATTTCCAAAAACACTGTACGTTACGCTCACTTTATCTAGACTAAATTAATCATAATTTTCATGTTTATTCACCGAATCCAACCCAAAATGTATGCTACAGTGATCTTTTGTGTGTAGTCGGCTTACCAGTTTGGCGCAACCGGTTATTTCGTTCCTTACAAACTAGAAGAACTACTGCAAAGCACAAGCAAACATTAACCACTCTCGTGTAGAAGAACTGAGTGGCTAGCGGTTGAGTGACTTAGAACGTGTACCCACCATTTCCGAGGTCCGAGGTCCGAGGTCCGAGATCTGAATCCCGTCACCGCTGACCACTTCGGTGGCCCTCAGAAATCCACTGTTACCCTACTCGGGACCACGCCTGATCTATCGGGGTCTTATATGGTTCACCGCTCCACAAATCACAACAAGATTTCAGCCTATCTCTAATCGTACAGCATGCGCAAACATACAATAAAGAACAAAAGCTATCTACTTCATGACATCTAAAGCTGTTTAGTTTCTAACAGTCAGTTCCACACAGGTGCTTATTTGATGTTTTAGAGTCAATTTTTCTGTGCATTCTACTACAACGGTAAGAACTGAAAGTTTATTTACTTATTGTCCATGTTATTACTACTGAGATGATAATTATTAAATCCACTGGACCTTACAACCGGTGGGGTTAAACTCCGAGAAAACGAACAATAACGGAGCTAGTGACCTTGTTATTCCTTCAGTTAAAATTCAGATTTCAGTTTCCACGGCATGAGTTTAGATTTCACAAAGTCATACCGATTGTGACATTTGCCAAAATTCGAAGCCCGAAGAATCCGGGTTCATTCTGGTTTCCATTACTTGATGGTTTTCTGTCAGTAGACGTTTTCTTGCAGTGTTTCAGTTATGATATCCCTCATTTTTGCAAGCACAGAAAGAACAGTGTCGTCTTCCTCTAAGGCTTGACTGGGAGCAGCGAGAAACGGGAAATTCAGGCTAACCCTCATTCCTCAGCACTCAATTCCACATAGATGATTATAGCAAAAGTCGTTGTCTAATAGATGAAATAAATTAAAAAGTGACTGAATGAGCACGAAACCCGGAAGCAGTAAGAAAGGACCTGTTCACCATAGCCGCTCGAAATTTCCCCGCCAAATCTCATACAGCCGACGATTTTATTTTTAACGCCAAGTTGCCTTTTTGCTTTGATATTAGTTAAACTGCTTCATTGAAGAAAAATAATACCTTTGGTACTACAGTTAATTACACACTACAGTGATTGAATGGGAATCGTTATTCCTACTTGCACTCTCCCTCTTATTTAGCTGGAAGATTATTATTATTCGGGTAAACATTATTGAACTAAGTCGAATTGTTGATTTCAAGTAACTTTAGGCACAGAGCCGTATCCACAATGCAGAGAATAATTTGGGTTACTCAAAATTAATTGACTTTACAAATAAAATATTCAGAAATCTAGTGCCAATTTTTATATACATAAATATATATTTGTCAGGATTTACTTACTGAAGAACAACGTGGAGCTAGCGGGGTTGGGGGTTTGTCACGCCCTATAGTGGTGGTGAATATTGGTATAAATGAATAATGAGAATCGCGTTGGAAATCCGAAAGATGGACATAAAGGAATGCTATGTCAAAGTTTCACTGCATGTACTTCTCGTTACAAGCACCATTAACCCGGAACGCTGTAGGCTATAAATAAAGTCAGTCGGGGAAAAATGTGAAGACATTTTCATTAGTAGATCAGGGATTCTAATTTGAAAGGAAAGACCTACACTGGTTTGATCCGGAAAAAACTTATATGTGAGCCGAAAACAAAGGAACGTCTTGGTACATTTTGGAGATTTTTATTCTACGTATTACGAAGTGTGCCGTATCTGGGCGCACTGGGCAGTGAATTATTTACTTAATCAAATCAGTATACACATATTCATCTATTTCTAGTGAGTAATTACACATGCGTAACATGAACTTAGGGTAAACGAGGATTCAATTTTTATCTAGTAGTTTATCCTAGAGCTTCGACATGCTTCTTCCATTGTTCTAAGTTCATGGAAGCACAACATTTCTGCTCCAATTTTGGTCTTGTTAGGACAGTGTACGTGGTCCCAACTTGCACATTTTTGAACCCGGCTTGGAATACACTGGGACGCTCACTCTAACCGTTGTGCTGTTTGGGATTGTTTGCGGTGTCTCCATTTGCAGTAATAGTGCCCACTTTCATGTCTATTTTTCAGCATTTTGGATGTTTGCAACAAGCTACCTATTCTGTGTCACACCCCCTTGATGCACGCTGCCACAGTTATAGAATAAGTAAAGAAAATCACGTAACACGAGGAATATTGTGACATGTGCATCGGTTGGGCGAACTATTGATTAGCACAAAAGTCCTTTATTGTTGATTTTATGGGAACCACTGATCACAGATTGGGGATATTGCTCACAATAAAACTGTATTTCCCTATTCAAAGTTTCTGATTGTTCTGCTGATTTACTGGCCCTAATCCATGACGGAAAAAGAGAACACTCACTCAAACATGTTTAGCGTCTGTCAATTAAACCTTACAAACACCACGAAAAACCTTTGCATGGAAACGATCCCATATAGACTGCACGCATCAATCAACCATACACGAACGCACTGCACGAAAACTAACTGAGCACCTGAACTTCCGCGTAAGGCGTGGATCAAACGGGGGACAACCACAAGAGCGGTGTTGTTGACGACCGCGTAAATTTATGACTTCTGCGAGATCGCCGTTCGTAAGTGAAGCGCGAAGAGATGGCGTTTTTATCAGATAAAGAATGCGATCCGAAAGGGATTGGTGGGGGGGAGGGGGGATGAAGAAGGTGAATCTTCCACAGACAAACTGTCATGAGATCTTCAAAATCATCCTTCATCGCAATTTGCTGAACCTAAATTATATATGCATAGAAATTGAAGTGACAAACAAAATGAAATTGGATTTTCACGAAAAACTGTCGGTAAATGTATCAAAACACAGTTTGGGTTGATGGATCCCCATTTTGTCAACAAAGTTTCAGGATAAGCGGTAAATTTTACTTCGATTTAGAATAAATCAACCTTTGTGGAGTGCCTGTTTTTCATCTATGTGATAAGTAGTTTGTAAGCTTCGAAGAAAATGTTGAATCTTGTTTCAGTTTGAAGACGAATATCAGTAGCTTTTGGAACAACTTCCCCACGATTATTCATTCATATTTAGCTGGCTTTTTTGGCCTGCTCAAGAAGGAATTAGGATTACAATCAAGGAATCGGGCCGGTAATACCCAAATAATAAACATCAAACATAATGAACAAGGTTTGAACCCCATCAGTTGTGGTTAGAACCCTGTTTTTGACTCAGACATTAAGAATCCCAACCCTTTTCCACTGGACCTCAAGACCATGATAGCCGGACCTCTTACAGTGAGGGTAACGTTCCGTTGGATCCACAAGTTTGCTTCTGCGTTGTGTGAATGTGTCAATATTGATTCAAAAATGATATCGATTAATTAATTTTGTGAAGAGCTCAGAAGCAATGCTGAAGATTTTCAGTTTCATAATAAGAATACAGTCGAACCTGTGTATACTAATTTCAGCACCGTTATTATAACCCGGAATATTATTTCAATGGACACCCAATAACAACGATGATTCGTTTTGTTTGTTTTCCAAGTATGCCGAAACGTTCACTTCTCTCTTTCAACTTCACACAACAGAACAAACTTTCGTCAATGAGAAGGCTGTGCTCTGTCACAGTATTTCAACAACACACAGAAAAACATCTCTTATCAATTATGAAGCTTTTTATATCAGTTATTTCTACCAGATAGAACTGAAATGTATTGATAATTCATCGGATTGATTGTGTAAGTGTCACTGCCCGGGCTAAAGAGGTTTCTGGGCGATCAATGAATACGCAGTTAAACACGGATGGTTGCTATGACAGAGTGATCTGTCTTCATGAATATCGGGAATGTTGCTAAACAAGGCCGGGTAAACTTGAGCTAAAATATTGGACAGAAGAAGGACAGATCAGACAAGGCCATTTTTGCTCATTACTTGCACATGAGATCTGATTGTCAGGAATGAATATTTTTCGTTCATCGAAAATTTACTGTGAGCTGAAGGATTTTTACGCATCCCTTTTTTTACTGAATTCAGAGATACTGAGGTAACATTTGCACGTTTGTAAGTTTCATCCCTTTTGAAATTTGACTTAGTTGATTTTGTTCTTGAACATTGAATTTCCCCATTTAGTCATTGCATAACTGTATGTTTTCATGTGCTTTCTGCAGTTTGTTCAAGGTTATTAGTGGTGTATAACTTCCATCAGTATGTAATTACTATGATTATTGCTACCGTTACGAAATCTATTTTTTGGAACGGTTTTCGGTTTGCTGTACACAGAATTCTTTCCTGCTGAGACATCTCAACATTTTTGATATCCATTAGCTCTGTGGTTTGTGTACGCCACTACTGACAGAACATGGTATGTAAGGAGTCCGCTTTATTCGTACCCAAGCAGACAAGTAAACAACTGAATCGTCTATCGCAAGCGGAGGCAGTTCATGAAATCGCGGATGGTCTATCCGGGCCGCTCAGCTGGCAGCCAATAAACAAGAAGGTGCGACTCACTGCCGAAGTACGACTGGTTGAGAAACGCTGTTCGTAATATGGGTGAATTCAAGATTTTGTGCATGCGTGTCGCAAAGTAGTCAGCACTGACTAGACGGTGGATGATCAAATCAGCCTAGACGGAAGGCAGCCAGATGTTCAAATAATGGTAAGACCACCGAACACCGTGAATACCGTGTTTTCCATCCACCGATACTCTGTACAACTATCATGTTGTCAGAAGGTAACTGCAACAGAAGAAACCTTCCTGATCACCTTAAGTCTTGGACGTTATGATGGAACTATTCTGAATTAATTTTACAATGATTCATCACTCTATACTCTCGAATGAAACTGGAATCTCTGTGGCTGCTCCATCTCTAACGAGTTGTTACAATCTACTTATATTCCTGCATTTGTTATCCTAACCTTGAAACGCTTATCGTTTTGCTCACAATGATAAACGCAGAGTTAGGTTTTTATAGAATTTCTTCAAAGAAGTTCTTTCTTACACTGTCTTTTATTCATTGGTGAATTTCCTCGAGTTAACTTTGAAAAGAAAAGAGATAGGTGATTGCGTTGAATATTTAGATAGCATCAGATTACCCGAAATTAACTCAGCTGAGGATAACTCGTTAAGAGTCTCCACACCTAGCTTTGTAAACGAACTACAATTACCAAGAGTGTGACGTACCAGAGCTTTGGTAAAGTACGCTTATCACAAGTCTAATTGGTTCTCAGGCATTTCACATGAGGCCGGTAAATTCCTAGTTTCTTCGAAATCTCGTGTGTACCTTATTTTGGTAGAAAAACAACCACACCGCGAATTATTATCTCGTTCTCGCGACCTAGAGGGCTTTGTAATGAAATCCTTTTAAGTGTAGTTAGCTAACTGGTTCACTGCGGTGTTCGCGATGTATGGAATGAATTTCTGCGAGTGACCGACTCCAATAATTTGCAAAGTACTTTGGTTTCATGGCTAAATCGATAAAGCGCGAGTGGTAACCAGCAAAGAAGTGTGTATTCAAATCCAACTGCAATGGACGATGTTACCATCCGGATAAAAATAAAAATCGGTTTCATAATGGTCGAGGGAACAAACTCATACAAACAAATACTCCTCTACTTTCAGCCTTGACAACTACCGGAACATCCTGAGCCATACAGTAGAACTTGGGAGTCTGGACTTGAAAGCCATACTAGTAGAAAGAAACGTGGGATAGGCATCCATAACGGTTGTCTAGTAGTAGATACAACACAAATTACGTGATCAGTTTGGGTAGTCTTGTGCGAAACACTATGCACGGAACTTCAGTACCGACATGAGGCTCTTCTCCAGGACCCAACGCGGATTGACTAGCAATAGCAGGACTCACAGGCATGCACCTCGAATTTGAGTCCCTGATGGGGCTTGGCGGATATACCCTGCAGTTTATGAATCTTAGCAAACCACGTGATGGGACTGATTTCCACTGATGAGTTAAGCATTCACTACTTCTACTCAGTTGGGTCACATTCAAATTAAGATGTTTTCGTTCGCATTCATAGTGTATCCTAACGTGGAACTGACTTAAGTTTGAAAAATTCAGGTCGCTGACCACCATGCTATTCGGAAGATTCTAGAAATAATTCGTTCTCCGTTTTTTTTTTATTGACGCTGTTTAGATCTCTAGATAGGCTGATTGACTGATGATGATCTTCAAGAAGGAACCTAATAGATCCTTTTTGGTAAGTGTTGAAGATACCGCAGTAAGACGATTTTATTAAAAGTTTGCAAACTATACTACTTGTCAAAGTTAAAAGTAGAAAAGGTTTTATAGATTTCCTAATTCTTTAAAACCAAAACGAATCATTTTTGTTTGGCGAGAGGAACTTATTCATATTATTGGAAAAACCCTGTTTGGTTGCTCATTTCGAAAGACTCCTTTTTGGTTATCAGTCCACCTAGAGGTATTGATGAACTGAAACAAATCATCACCAATTTGGTTGTAACGGCCCGGTTAGTGAACAGACGATTTCGAAACGTTCAGTATGACATATTTTCGCAGGGTGCTCGTACTTTCGTAAACGGTACCCAGGAACAGATAAAGATGATACGGATGTGACAGCTTTAAAAGCCGCTCTTGAAAATGATCATGAATCTTTGTGTGAGTTGCATGAAATTATTGACTATTTGGGGAAGTTCATCGCAAACATTCAGCATCAAATTCAATAGCAATTCACAAAAAGTGAAAGAACACCTGAGTTCTTTACTGAAGACTAGTAACTGTTTCTCTCCGGACGCACACAACTTGGCTTATTCATATTTTTCTGTAAACAAAGGGGTGAATATGGTTAATACGAAGGAATCATGGATCCTAAAGTATGTTTTTTGCACTGTCTTCAACAAAGTCGAGTAGTTCATTGTGAAGAATTTTGAACTGACCCTCAATAGGACTTTGAAGCCTGAACAAAGCGAGTAGACCAACCTGGATCGACTGATATTTCAAACATTTTATCTGTCCGAGGGTTCAATAATTAAATTGTGAAAGATTTGGTAACAATGAGAATTGAGTCTACTAGAGGCGGAAATTTACGCAATTTTAAAAATTGCTCTTTAAATATACAAACATAAAACATAAGCCGGAAGCGCTAATAGAACAAACGTAGACTGTTCCTTCTACTGTATTGTATGCTTGAAAACAGCTGAGCTTATCTGAGTGGTGTGTACAAACCACTCAGAATGTGCTCTGCTCGAATAATGAGTGTCACGTAAAATTTATCCTGTTGTTTTGTTTAAAACCATTGCATGAATCCGGTCAAATAACTGGCCGTTACAAATTGTGCACAAACTGTTTTGTGTTCAAATGAGATAAAAGGGCAGTCAGTTTCCTCATTTTAAAACTTGAGCAAAAATATACTCGAAAATATTCGCATATTTTATCATGAAGTTTTATTTCATAAAATGAGGGATAAACTGGGTGAATCAGAAATGTCGGAGACTGACAATGACTTTTCTGGTAAAATCAAATAGAAAAAGGTTTCCCCTTTTTAAGGTATAGTCATATGTAAAGAAATGGGATTGACGAGCAAAGAGTTAAAATTGATAAAATCAGTATAGAAGCACTTGTGGATAACAATGCCCAGTACCACGAATAAACTCCTTTTCGACATCCCACTTCAGGGATATATATACATGCATGAGTGTTCAAAAGTCACGAGCGATCGATAGACAGCTAAGCTGATAGTCTGTAACCGTCAGTGCAACATTATATTTGACGACGAATTGACAACAAATTATTGGGATGAACACGGCTGATAAGCAGCTATTTGCGAGCCTTCAAGGTCAAAAGTGTGGACCGATATTGACATAATAGTTGTAAAAAATGAACAGAGTTTGGATTAGATTGCACGTAGAGATGAGGACGGGGTTGTGTATGAGGGACCGAGCTGGGAGCATTGGCCTCTTAAGGCGATCGCAAACAAAACTGACACACTATTTTGCGCTACTTGCATAAAACAAGCTTCCACATTTTATACACAGTAGCGAAATTCTTCGCTGAGTAACCTGGGTGTTTCTAATGCCGTGCTGAATGCGGTCGAGGGTTTAACTACACGCCCAGGGTTGATCGATTGTAGCAGGTTGGCACTGCGGATGTTTCGGACCGTACTTTTCTTAACAAAAAGGACAAGAATAGTGAAGACACTCGTATTTCGACGACCAAAATACGCAATCATTTACATGGCCCTTTTTCCAAACCGTGCTACAGAAACATTGATCATATGGCTGCCGGAGCATTCTGGCTGCATACTGGCCAGTAGCCTGTGACCATTAGCTTGATTCTTTTGCGAATTATTTCCGTTTGACTAGCCCGATTGCTCCAGTTGACAGCGTGATCGGTAGCCCTCTATTTGGGCTATCTTCTTGGTTGCCAAAAATTCTGTTGCGTTCTCCTTGCTAGCCCGAATGCTTCTTTTCGTTGTGGGATACCTCCGACACATTCGCCATCCGTTCTTTTATCTGTGGCTCTTAATCGGTTGGCCTGATCGGTTTGATATCCGTGTTGTCTTGTCGCTTCAGCATTCCTCACTACACTATGATAAGAGAGGTTGGACCATACTGAGACTCCTTTACAAGGGTGCCTCCTCGTGTGTCCGATACACTCAGCACTACAGTGGCAAGTAAACCGGTACAAAAACATACTACTTACACGATACTTGTTTGCTTTATCGGTATTTTCTGTGCAATGACAGGAATATTGCTAGATCTAAAATTCGTGGTGGTGTCGCTCTGCGAGTGGAATTTTTGTGCTTTGCTTTATTTCAATTTAAGTTCAATTCTTATAAGTCAATCATGTCAGATTTAAACCATATTGCCTCCGGAATCTGCTTGGACAGAACAAGCAGAAGATGCGAATTAGAAAATGACTCCATCACTTCTAGCAATTTTTTGTTTCGGTTAAAGACTGAACGATTTGACGCAGATGAAATTGTGATTGGTTGACAATGACGGGGAACCTCGCCGGAGTAAAGTTCTCGTAGGCCTTATTTCAAGCAGAATAAAATGCGTGGCCGATACAGTTTTGCCTTGACTGAACCAGACAACTCGTAGGTGTAGGGCATTAGCGGTCGTTCAAACAACTCAGCTCCCCATCCATACTTTAAACACAAGATTGGTCATCAAGCTACTTCCGCTTATGGACGGCTTTTCGTTTGTCCGCCCGCAGGGAGGGTGATTCTATATACTCTTCTCAATACATTACTTCTGATGTATCCATCAAAATGTGACGTGATGCTCTTTAAGTGAGATTATCATGGTGTCAGACAAGGTTCCTCTGCAGTCTGTTTCTCGGCTGGATGTTTTTCGCTTCTCAAGGGCTGATTTGTAAATACTCATGTATTCTTCTACGGTCTATTCCATCCACAAGTCGTGTCATCGCTTCAAACGTCTCCAATATAAGTGGGTGCAAACACTATGTCTCAGTTGTTGAAACCTGAAGTTCGACAAATACTTGTCGTTAAAAAGATCCGAAATTCCAAATGAGAGAAATAATTCAATAAACTAATTTACGTATCAGCGTATCGGAGCATTCCAAGAGGGAATTCTCAGCAAAGAGAGTTATTGTTCCCTTATTCTGGGGTTGAGTGCAGTGCATTGATATAGCATAATCCGGGAACTCAAAGGTCTAACATATTACTGAGGATAGCCAGTCACGATGAACCGGAGATGTAATTTGAGTAACGATCAAGTCGAATGGGATAGGAACACGGGAAGCAGCAAATTGCTGTTTATTTCCAGTGTGACTGTCAATGGTGGATTCCAGTAATAGGAGCGACTGTGCTCAACCACAACTCGAGTCCTGGAAGGGACGAATTTATGAGAAAATGAAGGCATTAGATGATGGACCTATTCAAGGTGGCTATTTCCATTAAAAGCGAATTTTTTATTCTTAACCACCTACAGTTGCCAGAACAAATCAAGGCATTCTTACAGAATATCAGGTGGGATAAGTCCTTTTAGCTAGGGGATCTGTATCTCGTTTAGTTAGTTTTCGTGGTCTAATTTGTCCACAATCTTTAATAACTGCTTGGATTTCAGTAGCATTACTTTTCGTATAGGCCTTCCTTACTTGTTTATCAGAATTTGATATCTCTCAACCTGTACTAGGTTTGATGTTAATATTATCCCAAATCTCGAACGTCCGAAACTCGGGGACCATGTGCCACGTACAACTGGTTACCTATCATCAACAGTTCGTATGTGACAAATTGTCTTCATGTGATTCGTACCTTTGATGATCACCTCTGATGAAATTGTACTCTACGGGTAGTCTTACCGTGACAGAGAAAAGAGTACCGCGGCTCCCCTGCATGTTGTGCATCTTGTTTATTGACCATAGGTACACAATCCATGCATTATATGATGACTTTGTTGTGAGAAGTCAATGTTATTTTTGCACTGAGGCGGTCGATTTGATTGCAAACTTTCATTACTTGTGATGTGACATCAACGGTGAAAGAATGGGTGCTGAGGGGGCCGACTCCCATCTGTTCTGTTGAATGAGTGGTTTCTCATCTGAACTTGGTAGTTGATTGGTTTTCACTCGTGCATATCACATGAGAGTCAATGAGACAGACGGACAAAAGCGGTAGTTTGATCTAGTCACTTTGTTTTCGTCGAGTCCTCGATCAGATTACTCTCACAGTTTGCCTTTTGTGGACAAACGGAGAATGAGCAAGTAAAACAATTGTACAATCATGGTACCTGATATCTACCTCGTCTTTACCAACACCAAGCAAATAACAGATATTCTCACAGAGTTGAACGATGAATTCGAATCTAATCTTTCTCCGGTTTTGTGTGGTTTATCCTGAAATGCCAGCTTATATGATTTATTGTGGAGTAACAACGCACAGCTCACCAGTGATAACTATGGGACTAGCTGTTTCACCGGATTATTTTAACTATTTGTATGGCCAACAGGAGTACGCGATGAATAATATGCCGGTGGGCATAATGCAGAATATCCATCTCTTTGAGCGAAAAAATTCACATTTTTACTTAAATTTGACTTGATTAGACTTGTGTGAAACGCTTGGCAGTGCACACCTGCCAATCCCACGCTAGGCCAGGAACCCAGGGTGGACACTTGTGAATCGAATTCCTCGACCACCGGGCCATCCCGTTTGACTCAAAAACGGTTTGTCATACATAAGCGCCACGTGACACAGAACCATTCCAACAACGATAAAAACCATTTGTTTGCACAGCGATCGATGAATATAATGAAAGACTTATCTACTAGGGTTCCAGTGAAAAGAAGGGCTTCCCTCTAACTAGGAAAATCCTGTACAGTTTGGCTACTACATCAGCATACGGGGCAAGAGATTTGACTTGATTAAGGTATGTTTTACTATGCAGTATATCATTTTAGAGTGCTTCGCGTCGCCATTGATGGCTTGAGATCCAGGTGTCACCAATTAGTGAAACCAAGGGAAAAATAACAAAACTGTGTCAGTATAAATAGTAAGTGTTTGAGTTTGTTCCACAAATGAGTCGTTATGTGGTATCAACACTCAACTTGCTAGTGAATAACGTGGAAACATCGCTTACATCATAAAAAAGATGGGAAATGGAGAATCATTCAATGATACAATTCCTTTTTTCATTAGGTTCCACGTGGTGATAATGCGCAGATTGTAAATGATGCCTCAAGGCTTCTAAGCCATGAGAAATACTCCAAAGCACAGACAAACTTTGACCACTAGGTCGTGGACGAACTTAGTAGCTTGCGGTTAAGTGACTCAAAGCCATTACCCACTATCTCCAAGTTCTAAGATCTGAATCCCGTCCCCGCTGGCCACTTCGGCTGTTGACAGAAATCCACTGTTTCCCTACTAGTGACAACGCCTGATCTATCGGGATCTTATATGGTTCACTGCTCCACATCTCACAGTAAGACTGCAGGCTGTCCCTTATCGCTTTATTCCTTCCACTGCAAGCATGCGCAGATACGCAAGAAAGACAAATTTAGAATTTGTCTATTTCAAGACATTTAAAACTGTGTAGTTCCTAACTATCAATTCCACACAAGCCCTTGATTCATAATTTAGGGGCAATTTTCATGTTTTTCTGAGGAGAAATAATCGAGATTTTTCGTATAGTTCGTGATGGAAGCCAATACCGTTTCGTTTTGTTAGAAACTGGATAATCTAGATGTCAACAATTTCAATTCGATCATCCAGGTTTGTGAGATTCACGAAGGACGGATGCCGAAATATCACTTGTAAACTTCCCATAAAGTGCAGGATTTTGCTTTATGATAATGTTTCGATTTGAATTTTCTTTCAGGACTAAATTCGGGGTTATTCATCACTGAACAATAGATACTGGCACGCGTTTATTCTTTTGGATCATTTCTGAACTGCACCGGTTGCGATGTTAGAATCTGCGTACAATGCTCACACTTCAGTGGTTACAGAAGCCAAAATATTTAGAAGGAAAGGATCACTGCTGCTACCTTACAGTGATGATCGGGTTTGCGTGGCAAGATGACCCCTAGGGCTATGCCCGTTGGAATGCAACGTGCTCCTTAGAGCCTTTCGTATCAGATATGCCGAGGGCGAGCATCCAGAAAAAAGCAAAGAGGCATTGCTAGAAGGCGCGGTGGGTTCTTCGCCCGGCAGCGAACCCTCTACATAAAAAACAACAGAAGCACATAGATAGCAACGTCTTGTGCACGAATATGACTTGCCACTAACTGAGGCTATCGCCTTTTGCTTCTTACTAAGCTATCATGAGTGAAGTAAGATTAAAGAGGACGTCTTGAGCATCCTGGACTGCCAAACCACCATCCAAAAGGAGTACAAACCACTCGTTCCGTCACCAGCTCCCAACACATGAACTTCTCTTTGCCCGACAGGTAGCACTTGGTTGTGCACGGGCTAGAGTTGCTTCACCGAACAGAAAGCCGAGTGACGCTGGGGACTCTACTTTGAACGTATTTCTCAAGACTCTTCATGGACAGTTCCTCCAAACAAACCGCCTATGGGCAGGTAATTTTGGGACATTCATGAATCCGGCTCGTCTTCTCACTGCAGCTAGCATCACAGAGGAAGGGATTACCAGCATAAGTGCAGCAAATATCATTGGCTTACAAACTTCCATATCAGTCGTGTAGGTAACGACGTTTGGACTTGAAGTGCTGGAATTGGTCTTGTAGAAGTGATAGGTTGAAATAAATTACACAGAACTACTGTGGAAAAGCCTTCAGCACGAGTTCTGGGTTTCGTCAAAAGTAGCTGAAACCTTCCGAAGATCGATGTGGTAAAATATTTCAAAAGGAGGATTTATTTTTCAATTCTTAGTTTTAGAAAGCGTCGGATTCAATGAAAGCAGTCAGTCTTACTTTCGTTTCCCCTTAATTATTTTCCGGTAGAACTTTCCCATTTCTAGAAGGCATACTCCAAGGAACTGCACAGTAGATGTCTGATTATCAGAGGGCCTTTTGAAATCCTTTGAAATGTTTGAATCATTAAAACCTGTGCGAGCACTACTGATGAGCTTGGAAGGAATTTGTACAAAAGGTCCTTAAGAGCTCTGCTTTTTTAATTGCCCAAGGTGTCCCTCTATTGATCATGTCATCAGATTGGGAGTGAATTTCTAATCAGTTTTTCTTCTGCCAGTTTGAATACGGAATCTGTACTTCCTTGTATATCCTGTATACATACAAGAAGAGGAAGGATGTCAAAGGAGCTTTATTGTTTCATTTTATCCTGTTTCATCGAATCAGTCAGTAATGGTAACTAGAATAATAAGATTTAGCATCTTCTACAGATACGTAAGTCCTAAGATATTTCAAGAAAGAGCTCAATGCCAACTGGCAGCTGCCGAACTGGGAAGTGGTCGGTGAAAGCGACTGAATTTGAACTGGAGACTTCCAAATTCCAGGTTCATTTTGGCGACCGTTTCAGACTACTTCCTTGATATTGTACGAATTTTCACTGAAGAGCTAGCTCTTCTTCAAGTAATTTCAGTTAATCGACACGATGTCAGTGCTAATCAAGTCCTATTCAAAAAATGTTAGAATGGCGGAATTTATTTTGATGGGCGCAGTAAGCTGATGAACTGAATGTTGGACGCTTATGCACTCCCATCATTCCGGGAATATTGATATTCGAACACTTTTAATTACTCCGTGCGTTGCACATTATCATTCAGTGTACCGCTGTTCCAGTTCAGCGACCTTCCATGTTCCGTTTGTGTGCACAGTTTGCTGATAAAGAATTGAGTCCCATGGTACGTACTTACGGCACAAGCCAGATAACTTGCCCTATTTCATAACAAACGGTTTAATCGAATTAGTTTATCCACTTACCCGGAAAGAAGAGTTTGCTTTACCGAAAAATGAAGTTCAAAAGAGATGTAATCCTTCAGAATGAGTAAAATTTCAAGAACGCATTTCATAGAATAATGAGACTACATTTTGCATACAGTCAAGTTGGTCCAATTAGAAAATTTCAGGTTGGAAAATATCCTCATTTTCATGTTTATCTTCTAAGGTATGTACCTGTTTTATCAGAATAACTCCTGCCAATTTTACTGCCTTTCTCAGTTTATAGTCGACATCGAGTAGTGCTACTCTAGTTCACTTTGATTCACAAAAGCGGTCAAACGCCGTTCAATCGGATGAGACAAATTTTCACAGAAGATTCCCGTAGACCCTGTTCATTCACAGTTTACTCACTAAGCATCCGATTGATCCCATTGTTCTACTCAGCCCATAGATACTGACGAGTTTTGTTCTGAATGGCTTCGCACATTAATTGTTATTATTCACCTAGTTCGCATAGATACAAGTGGATTTCTATCATGAAGCACAGTATTTACACGACCATCCTTCTTTGAATTGCTCACTAGGATAGCGAGGGGGAATTATTCTGTTTTTAACTGAGTTGTATTGTCCCATTAACAAAGTTGTTGAATCCACAGCGATAAAACACTGTACTATGTATTCCATAATAGCGTATCATGAAAATAACTCAATATGGCATTCAAAAACAAATAAGCACAATGAATTACGACCTCGTACCTTATCGTTCTGAAGAATGCCCAAAATATCCATCGCAGGAACCTGGTTTTGTTCAATTATTTTCGAATAACTTCCACTCCAGTTTCTGATGAGCCGTACTGAAAGTAGTCTGAAACGTTACTGGAACAACTATTCAGGTATTTTTTTGACCTTATGGATGACTAGTTATGTGCGGTTTATCACGTACACATTGTGAATTTTATTGGCTGGAACTAGGAAAACCGTGGCAATGTGATGGATAGTTGTGTTTTCTTCTATAAATTATCTATTCTCATTATAGCATTGGTGATAACGATATATTTTTTTGGTTAATTTGGTTGACAAGCGACCAAAATCCTGGGGTTCTGATCAGAATTTGATGTTTTCCAAAGGGTTCTACGTTGATCCCAGAACATTCCATTGCTTCCCTTCTAACCGTGTTACAATGAAACGGCGATCTCATCAAAGGTTTATATGAGGACCATGCAAACTTCTTCATTGCTTGAATATTACAACTAACCATCTTTGACTGTGCTGTTCAGTGTAGCTGATCTCTCCATTGCGTTGACAAATTAGCTCGAATGAGGGATAAATTTACAAATATGTTGATCCATACTTATCTCCAGGTCATTTGTGGATTTTGACACGTCCACAGGATTCGTTTATGGTCGTGTTTATGTCACCTCTTGAGTAAGGGGTATGAAGAACGCGCACAAATAGTTTCTGGTCACTCAGATGCGATGGGGCAGATGGATTCCAATGCATTTCATTCTGACTGGAATGTGCCAGATACGCCATGTGAATTGCCAGCCACTGACCGTATTCCGGTCAGGGAACATTTGGATAGTTTGAGGGTGCGAGACGTTACTGTCACGAAAAGGTGAAAGGAGTGTTTCAGCCAGACCGTTTCCAAATGGTAGAGTGTGCCATTCGTTTTTGCTCCCGTACTTTAGCGACCTCAATCCCCCGTCTACCCGTTGATTTAGGCTTCTCTTTAGCCTTTCATCTCCTCTCTCTGGACTTGTTCTTGAGCGCTTAAACTTACCGACAAACCTTGAACTGGGTTGTCTTACCATCGAAATAATGTTCTACCAAGGTCCATTTGTTTGTCAGTAGAATTTGTTCTGTCTGGTAAGAGATAGTTTTGAAATTGTTATTTCGCCTTCTCTTTCTTGTCCTTTCTTGTTGAATGATATGATCGAACTGGTTACTGCTTCATTCTGTCGTAACTTCCATCTGAACTTTGGTACCACGCAGATGGAGATCCCTTGTGCTGGTGAGCAACTCAGTTGTTTCAACAATTCACAAGTGTGTTGCTGCTCGTTGATTCGTTAGGAAAGAAGTGTTTTTCAACCTCCGGACATTTTTCATAGGGATAAAGGAATGAATGTACACAGTACGATGCTGTGGCTTTTTATCCTCAAGCTCACACAGCTGGCCTAAGTAGAAGCAGTAGCCGAAATTGCGATAACTCAATTGCACTGTCGACAATGACCAACACACTGACTCTCAAATACAATTTTCTATGATTTACCACTGAATATCAGGCCGTTGAATAGAAGAAGAAGGAAAACAACGTTCACTTATATCAATAATCCTTGGGCGTGTACTTGTTCTTTAGGATCTTTCACCGCCTCTTCGGCATAGAGTCTATCAATTTCCTAAAGAAATCATTTTGTAACTCATGCTTCGTCACGTGCCCCATTTTTGACACCACCGGACAGTGTGCATTCTTCCCTTAAAACGGGTCATTTTCGATAACATTTGAATCGAAATTATTAAAGGACAATGAAGTGAACTGATTCCTCAAGTTTTGTACACTTTCACAAGATAAAAGGTGAATAATGAAGTGACATATTGCTTCTCGTGAATAGATTTCCAAAATAATCGTGGCCCATGTCACGACGATTTATCCCGAAAATTACTCACCTACCACGGTTGTACGTTTTGCTGAAATGAGGGAATTTTTCAGCCATAATGGTGAAAATTTTCCAACCACTTACAGTGCCACTAACTAAAGTCTATCAACAAAACTGGTCATGGTTTATTCCCATCCAGTTCAATGACGTTGGACGGTTCTGTATCTTGGTATTCTGCTGGTTACCGTGTAGGAAGAATTTCTCACTAGACTTTGTTTTCAGGATCCATAAACCATTAGGCATTCGCCTGTGAAACAGATTCACCGAAAAATTTATAATTCTCATGATATCAATCCACTGATGAAATCAATACATGCCCTGCTTTTTCGGGTGTTTAATACAGCATTCACTTCACCTGATACTGGCCTCATTTTAATTTGCCGCATCCCCAACTGCAACAGGAAGCAAGTGTATATAGGACTATTTTCACGTTGGATTAAGTACAGGGATCTACAGCAGCTTTCGGGAGCGTATTATTTATGAAATCACCTTTTTTCAGTGTTCTCGGTCCGCTGTCTCTAAAATGTGTATTTTGAGGGAGTTCTTCGATGAATTATCCCATACTTTGTACCCACATTTACATTGAAATGCCGGAAAAAATCCATCGCCAGAAATCCCAAATTATTAGCCTATGCAATTCTACTTTGATCCTTTTACCGCAGTTGCCAGAAAAATTCAGTTATTGTAGATCTTTTCATCACTATCGCGATGACTTAAGTGTAGCGAGGCGCATGAAAGTCATCTAGATTCCAAAGCTCACCTTGATGTAAACTGGAATCACCTTTTTCGGCACATTTGACCGTCATGTTTTAGAAACACATGTCACGTGAAATATTCCAATTATGAAAGAATTTATCGTGAAATTTTCTAATAAGCACAATTACAAAAAAACTGGTTAAAACTTACTTTGAATGAACTCTTTAAATGGGACAATGTTCCAAATATAACTCAGGGTAGTTACTTTGATCCTGCATAACGATTCAACCATATTTCCATACATTGGTAATTCTTAACTGTCATTGCTCAGGGCGTTTTATTTTGGTAAACAAGATCACGTATTCGACTATTTATAGCTCCGTATAAAATGACTTTCAATGAGAGCAAACGTTTTTAAATACAGGTCATCCGCGGAAGTCGCGATATACCTTAATTAAATTACAAACCTCAAGCACTATTCTGAGGAAACGTTTCAATGCGTCACAATCAATTGTATTTCTATTTCATGTGCATATGGCTAAAGATAGTGATTAGCTGAAGTGATTTTTTACACCCATATTGACGACTCATCTTGCCTGGGATCAGCACCCTTCAGGATAGTCCTACCTGTGAAATCGAAAAATGGAATCTTGATAGTAACGTGCCTTTATCGCTAATCTGTTCGTCGGGCCGTTCAGAAGAGATGGAGAGTGACTCCAGTTTCTAGACCACTGTGGGACAATGTATCTGTAGAATTTGTATGTCGCAGACCGCAATAAATTCGTCCCGGAACTTGTGAATCTTTCATTTGAAATCTGGACCAAGTTGGGCGGGTACTGAATTGTAAATTTTTTAGGTGTATCACATAGTTTGAAAACACAAAAGAATATCATGGGACTGAGAGCTGGGATTGAGATTCGACTGGAATTTAGATGCACGTTTTGGCCTGTCCATAAGTAGTTGGTACTATCCTAATACTAATACTCGTGAAATGCAAGCAACGAATAGCTGATGAACAGAAACTCGGTGAAAAGGATCAATTCGGGCCTGTAATAATGGGACTATGTAATGAAACGAATTCCGTCAGTTTTTTGTTCTTTCGTCGATCGAGTGCATTTTGTTCGGATATGAATTCACCATAATTTCTTTAGTAAGTATCTTCAGCGGCGATGAAATGGACGGAGGTATTCTGTAATAAATCCCCAAGGTCAATATAACCAGAAACTCACAAATACGTATATATATATAAATATATATATATATATATATATATATATATATAATGTACGTATATGTATGCCAAGTCATCGAACACAAAAGTCCCTACTGAATTTGAACTAGGTGTCATCACGCTCTGTCTTATGAGCACGCCATTACAGCTGCATATGATATGGTAGACAACATTTCAGACAGTCAGTTGGCAAGACTGTTACCGTAATCGTGGAACCTCAATTCTCCAATGTCCTGAACTAGGCTTTATTAAACTTCCTTGTGTGTATGGTTCAGAAAACAAAGTATGCTGTGCTTGATAGAAGATTCGTTTGCTTTTTAAACAATTATTAGAATGGTTTGTTTTCTTTCAGCCATATCTACAACGTTCGGTTAGCCTGAAAGTCTGCTACGACGAATTTTGAATACAATGTTTTCTCTCGTTCAGAGTGTATTACTTTAACAAATAAGGCAGTTTTTTGTCAAATAGAAAACAAATAGCTGAAGATTTAACGAAAAAATGATTTATCTACATGGTACCGATTCTTTATAAAATAAAAGTGTGGTAGTTATTCGGTAGAATAAGACTATTGGTGCAAAATCTCACTGCCTGTCTTCCTTAGCTGAAGTAACATGCAGTACATCTGTTACGGAAGAGAGCTTAGTGGGCCAGATAACTAAGTGACTATCTTAAGTACTTTATGAGGAAAATAATCGTGTGGTTTCAAATTTACTTTGATCAATTGCCCTGAAATTACTAACTAACTGGAGCACTTCAGATAGATGCACGATAGATCCGGTTTTCGATCTAGCTACTCTCTATCTTTCCCTCTATTTCTTTATTTCTCTCTCTCGCCTTGGCCTCCTCACACCCGCTCTCTGACGGACGAATTTTCTCACGGACGAACGTGATCAAATGCAAAGGATCTTGTTCACCAAATGGATCTACGCACAACTTGGTTGAGACTCCGTGGTCGATGGGTGTTTGTACAGCCGGCAGTTGGATCATCATTCACAGATATACTCACAAAAAGCGGCCAAATTATGGGGTTTACGTGATATGCTCTGTGTTCATGACTTGTTCGATGATCTGCGTGGTTGATATTTCGACAGGGTGAGGATTTTCATATACTTCTGAGATGTGTCCGCTTTCCATAATTTGGAAATTTGATCCACCTAGCAAAATGATGCGTTTCGGGAGACATTCGGTGTAAAAGAACAAAGTTTCAGTTACGATTTTCATGATCACCGTTCAGTGAATGTATCGAAAACCAAGAACAAATCATTGTAAAATGGTTATTCAATTGATGTCCCTGATAAAATCGGGAAAGAATCTTTGGAAATGAGATATGACTACTTGAGTTTGTACTCGTATTTGTATGAAGAACTTAAGCAACTATTATCCAAACAAATTCAGTCAGTACAAGCAAAAACAAAATGAAACGAGCAAGATTTCACAGCTTGTAAAATATTCGGGTAAGCACCCACTTGGAGTATACTTCAGTAGACGGGAGAGTTGGGGAAAACTGCACCAATCATTTTGTGAGTAACCCAACTGTTAATCTTCTCCCTATTTGTTAGAATCCGAGTAAGATGGGGTAGTAGGGAGGTTTTGTACAGATTTATTCCTAAAAAAGGGTGCTGGGAAACATTACGGACGGCTGAGTAGTAGCGGCCAAAGGATGAGTCTGTGTAACGGTTGAAAAGGGTCCCGCAGTATTTCGTGGGCTAGCGTTAAGCAAAACTCAGTACGCTGATCAACATGTTCAGTCAAAAATATGCCAGTGGGGATAAATGAAACGCAACTGCTAATCGCCGATCCGTGGAACGGGGCTTTACGTTCCTGTTTTTGAAGGCCGGGGGACAATAATGCAGGGTAGGAAGGACACAGGTAGTTTCGGACAGTGGAGACAGTTATTCCGAAGTTCATCTTCTACATTTTTGTTTGAAAAGAGAGACGTCGCAGTTTTCCCATACAGTTTTCAATATCAGTTGATCCCCGTAGATTATCATGAGTCTATTCAGAAGTGCTTGACAAAGCTCACTGTAGCTAAGAGTTTGGAGTTACCGAGAAGAGAATCTACTGCGAAAGGCGAGTGGAAATTGCTGGAAAACATTTAGGGCACTTGAATTGGCTTGGTTTCAAATCAGATTGAATGGGAAAGTTCTCTATTTGAGTTAAGTTCTCGCTGAAGTTTACCGTAGTTTCATTGAAGAAAGTTGACAAGGGCTTCGCTAGCTGGGCAGTTCTGTGTCTGAGAAATCCAGGGAAGATGCCATCCTAAACTGCAGAAAAATAAGCTTTAGACGCGGGAAAAAATTTGAATATGTTAGACATGGAGAGAGATTCTTCGTATTAGGAAAACTAAGTGAACTATTTCTTGAAGATTTGCATAATTAAATTCTTGGAAAAGGGGGTCGAACTGTTCGACGCGGAAAAGCATATCTTCTGATGGCACATGTTCAATTTACCAGATTCATTTTTTGTGTAGTGCTATGTTCAGCAGTTTTTATTTTGTGTGGCCATAAGTGCCGTGCGAAGGACATGACATGGTGCATCAAAGATCGGCAGTAATACCCCGGGATACCCGGTAATCACAGCCTTGAGACTTTGACTTGGGATTTACATGACGTCCGAAAAACTCGCAGTTGGTAACAGGGTGGACGAGGGCGATTTACTAACCGTTTCAACTGCTATCGGATTTAGGCCAGACATTCATTTTCCATAAAGTTTTAGGACAAATAATAAGTAGAAGTTTTGGTGGAGTTAACTGATGCGAAAATCATTTACCTGCCGAGATATATACAAGTGAGTATGCACCCTTTAAAGAAATGCATCTATCAGAGTAATAAGCCTCCATCAATATATCTATCGCACTACTCTGAACAGACACGAACTGTGTTTTTGATGAAACTGAAGCATTCACTGAGTTCAAGCTCACAGTCAAATCGAATTTGCGAACAAAATTACTTCGTGGGCATTTTGTTTTGCACCGACAACGTTCGTGTATATTTTAAATCCATGATCTCTGTGGTATTGTTTTCAACGAGAATATTTGAAACGCTATCTCGTCTTTGCAACCCACTGGTGCCCAAGTTCTCTCAAGTCTAGCCAGAAAGCGTTAGCATACACAGTATGTTCAAAAGTGTAAGCGTGGCTAGGCAACGAACTGCTCCGGAACTGTCCAAGAAATACTATACGCGCATCTGCGTGCAGTTGGTCTGCATCCGTGTAGGAGTGACTCGGTTACTAAAACGCCAATTTGATTGTTTTTTTCCTGAGTTCGTCAACTGCCCGTGCATGGCCAATCATGCGTTTAAACCGAAAAACTAACTGGTTAGAGATCTGTGTGTGTATGTGCGTGGCAATCGAAGATTTCAAACCAGTTTCAAGTCCCATTTGTCGATACTCATTAAGCGGGTGGATAGGAAAGGTGTACACTGATTCCAGTGATTGTTAGTAGTGAGTGGATTACTGACAATCCATGAAGGACCAGGCGTTAGGTACTCAAATTCTTTGAAACTTCGTCCACTTTGTTTTTCTGCAGGACGTACGTTTGGTGCATATTACCACTTTTATGAAACCAAACCAGGTACGATGTGGGCCACTGTGGAATTTTCCATTCACATTTTTGTGTACAAGGTATATACCTCATTCGGCCATGAGTCAGCTTACAGCATCCATAATTCAATCTCCAGTGATACCTTTTATTACGGACGTCCCATTTTGAGTTACATATAGACGTCTAATTTGCCAATCAGAGTCACGAGTCAAAACCCGGCACCCCAATCAAGAAATCGACACATGGGGACCAAAATTACAAGAATAAGAAACTCTGAAAACGAACTTGGTTACAATCATCTTCGGTTGATCGTGTGCAATCGGGAGCAGAATAAGAACCGTTCGAAATGCTCAACCGGGTCACCGAATCCAAAATAGCTAACAGCTCCCCTGACCAAGTCAACTTGAGTCAGAATAGTAAGAATGGCAACAAAAACAGGAGAGAATAAAGTGTCACTGATGATGGAACCTGGGAGCTATGAACAAGAGGCTATGGTTCAACCATGTTACGTCAGCAATCGTTATCCTGAATGCGAAATTCCGTTCAGTGACACAGTCACTCCTTCCTGTATGACATCGCTTCCAGTACATTGGTGAGGTCGAAGCAAATCCCTTGTTCAGTTTCTGGCGCTTTTCGATGAGCTCAAATTTGTGTCCGATATCGTTCTAAAATTCTGACCGGAAGTGGACTCAGAGCTCAACTAGTTGAACATTGAATGAGGTTGAAAGAAGTACCGAAAGTTATATTTATATTGACGGTAAGTTGTATGTGAATGGGTGGACAAAATTTCCCCGGAAGCGCAAGCTAGTTTCACGATTATTGCCGCTCATCAGCTATGCGTACCCGGTACCCCTCAGTCCTCTCATCATTATAGTGAACCTTTTACCACACTGTTTCAAAATAAGATCAAAACTAACCCGAAGTGACATCAAATTGGCTGTCTGAGATTTCCTCCTGATTGGTCTGAAGGTAGGCCCATCAATTACCTTTATACATTTCGAATAAATGGCCACACCGTACGCTCGCCATCGGTGCATCGCACCATGGTGTGCGACCACAATTGCGCAAATGGACTTTACTTTGTCGTGACCGCAGCTATGGCGCTAAGTATCTATCATGTGACCGGGGTAGATGATCGAGAGGTGAATAATAACACGACCAATGCACAGAGGCAGGCCTATCAGTCGGTCTTACGCGTTCCATGTGGGCGAAGAGGACAGAGCGGACGAAATCACTTCGTGGTCAAGGCCTGACTGTGAGGGTATTAATGGGAAACGAGATCAGCAATGGAGTAAATGTATCCGAATTTCAATCCGTCCTTATCGTTGCCGCTTTGTCTACTTCACCCACTGGAATCGCGTAGGGCCGACTGAGAGGCCTGTCTCTGGTCTTGTTAATGTTCACGTCTCGACTACCTGCTTCGGTCACGACCAGTTCGAGTCCACGTGCGTAACTGTGGACGCACATTATGGCGCGATGCCTAGACGATGAGCGCACGGTGTGGTCACCTACGCAAAACATGGAAGGGTGATTGGTACGCCTGTCTTCAGACCAATCGGGAGGAAATCTCAGACGGTCTATTGAATGTTACTTCCAAATAATTTTGACTTTGTTCCAAGACGATGCGAAAAATTGTGTAGCACACTCCGTTGTTATGTCGTTTGAAACGTTAGGAATGTGATTGGACGCTGTCTATTGAAAAGTTTTCAAATGAACCACAGCTGTTATTTCTGCTAGTTATTCGTGTCTAGGCCACTCCTAACCCAACGAACATACTAATTACTATTAAGATGAGCACTCGCACATGCAGTCTCGTTGTTCGTCACAAATATATAATTCCCCTTTGTGAAGAACATAGTAGGATAAATTCACCCATAAATATGTGAAAATGTGAAACACAAATAGAAAAATAGGTGTTCGTGCTTATGAAGAGTTCACCATGATGTTCTATCCATATACCATCACTCCGTCCACATGTTGGCTTGCCTTCTTTATCAGTGACTTATTTCAGCCTTTTAGGAGTAGAATCCACTGACGCAACTAGTTTTTTGTACTCCCAAGTGTACTCTTTTGCCATCTCCAAAGTTCAGTGCAGAGAAAAGCGCAACAATTTATTTCTCCAACACCAGAAATAAGTTCATCATCATGATAAAATCTGAGCTGTCGTGGAGTAGTCATAACAACTGATCCCTCAAACTGTCCTGCTTTCGATGATGTAATAACATATAACAACATATGTTCACTTCCATAAGAGGAACATCCTCATGTGAGGCCTAATCTGACGCATCACTCAGCAGTGAAGTAGTGAGTGAGAGGTTGGATCAAGTGTGATGGTGGCTGGAAGACTTGAAAATAAAACGTATTTGTTCATGATTTATCTTGAAACCTTTCCCAGTCTTAGTATAACACCTGATTGTTTTGAACAGTAGACTTAGACTCCAGTCTTTGGATGAGTTCGACTTCAGTGAACGTATCCAACATGTAACTGTCTTAAATGCATATCTCATGCATACTGACAAAAGTCTCATTGTTGAACGGAACAGATTCTTTGCAGTTACTGAGGAAAGCGTACCCTTGGGAAGATTGTGAACTACTCACAATTGGTAATAATAGAGTATGAATGCAAATGTAACTACTGCTCGTTTTTCTCAACAAATCAAGACTCTGCTGTCAGAATTGACTTGCAACAATGTTCCCTATGCCAGAAAATAGGCAAACGGAAAATTATCAATTGGTCAATTTCCACTTGGCCTGATGCACAATTTTTCGATAACAATCAACACTTAATTTCCTTTTTTTATGATAAATGGGACTTAACTTGACAGAAGACGAACGCGGAATACTTTATAGTTGGTATTCATCAGGAGTGACTAATTGGGAAAATGTGTGTCGCTCCTTTTTTCTCGAACGCAGTACGACTGGGTTGGTAAACTGCTTTATTAAATGCCGTTGCATCAGTGCAGTAGAAGTTCTCTGTCCAATAGTCTCATAAGCCCATCACATCATCAAGGAAAACCACCAATCTTATCCGGAAATTGAAGTGTATGAGGTTCTGGTTGGTCAGTCGTTGTAACAACTCGGGCGACAGTGGATTAACAGCTCCCGCCACAGTGGTCACGGGTGATGCTTATTGGAATTGCGAAATTCATTCGACAGTTCCTAGTTTCCGGCCGGAAGCCATGCCCCCGCAGAGAATTGAACTCTCGACTCCTGGTTTACTAGACCATTGCTCTAACCACTGAGCTACGAGGGATGGCCTTATCTTACCATCATCTATCGCACTGTGAGTTGTTCAAAATCAGGGGCATTCAAATGTTTATATTTTGTAACTGCAGTAGCCGCTCAAACCATTCACATTAACACAAACAGGTACGTAGACACCACAGATACACAACACACGCCTACCAATTCGCAGACACAGTGCTCTTGTTAGGCATCCTTCAACCCGGACAGTTTTGGATAATCCGATATCGTTACTGATCGATTAGCCTTGCTTGAAGTACTTACGCTTGTGCGTGCCTGTAATTCTGAGTGATTTCACTGGTCCTTGTGCTGTGATTGTGCGGCTTGGTCAATAAACCCGTTATCCGCTAATTTTCTATTTCTCTGAAGACATCAACATTTGAATTTGTTCGAGCTATCATTAAGGTTATATCCTTACAGATGTGCTCTGCCACACACCGGCCTGTATCATTTTTCCGATGACAATCACAGAGAGTCAGTTGTGCCTGGAATAGCAATTCATTCTCAGGGGTTAAGTGACGGTAAGAACTGGCTGACTGGCGAACGAGGCTATGAATAGGTGCAGGGTAGACAAATCTAAGTGGAAGGCCATTGCATATGTGGTTTTCTGTCGAGCATTATTGATTCATTCTGTGGTAAGCGGCTGTTTATCCCTAATCATCGACCACACATTTCCACCGAGCAGAGCAAACCCAATACTCAGTTTAGGTTAACATGTCGAAAATTTACAGACTCTTAGGGAGTAAAAGATAACAAGATGTTTACGCTCAGTATACCATCCTTCAACATGTATAAAGCCCCCGGAAGATGGCATAGCCTAATGTCAGTTGTGCCCGCCGAAGTATCGTTTGTAATCCAACGCATCGTCCTATTATAAGTCTGGTTTCCATCATGAACAATATGGAAAAACTGAGTGGGCCGCATCATTGCTAAAATGAGTTTCATTTTTGCATTCGAACATGCGTGTTTCTCTTGTCAGACATATACGGGAGAATTACAAAGCAGTTTTATCAATGTATATGTGACGCAATCAACTCAAAAAGAAGAAAAATGGGAATAAGTTTCCTCTACGGTTGTCGTGTTTTAGTGTGTAATTCTGTATTGCCCACTTTGCCTTCCTAACGCGAAATAGCAGCGCATTTTGATAGATGTGTTTAATCAGCTATTGGAACGAAAGGCCGAAATCATATAGATAATGTGAAATACACTCACATTATTAGCATCTAAACATTTGTTGTGTTGTTCGAAGAAGTTACGACTAATATTCGACTTAAGTAGTGTGTTACGGCATCTGGATGTTCAGATTTGTCGGTTTAGTTTATGCTTTTTAGGCATCGTATCAAACAGAGGAAAAAATCCTAACGGCGACTGATATTGCAAGAAAAACCTCAAACAAGACAGAAAAAAACAAGTACCATTTCTCTTTGTAGTGATGGCGTTAGTAGTATCATGGAATAAAGTGGTACACGATGATACTTGCTATGCTTGTTGCATATGAAGAACAATTACTTTGTCACGTCTTGTATGTCATCTTATCTAACAGTAAATCATGGCGTATTTTACCGAACGATTCATTATACGTTAAAAAAGCCTAACTCAACACCGGAAATCAGGGAAGCCCTTTGCCACTATTGCTTCTGGGTGGTTGGGAATCATTAGCAGTGCACACCCATCCAGACTCCCCCGGGATTTGAATCCGAGGTGGTCGACTGTGAGTCGAACACCTAACCCTCACCAAGCCACCCGGGCTATCTTTCAAGGCCTTTTTTCACCATCATCACGATATGGTTTACTAATCTCTGGGTATTGGCTTTTCAAACTCCACAACCCGGTGATTGAGCAGCGAAGAACAACCCGATGACTGGACAGCAACGGATTCCTATGATGTTCCCATTGAAATTTCCAAATAGAAATTTATTTTCCCTTTTGTTTTAATAATAGGAAAAATCTGGATATTGCCGAGGAGGTTTCAGTTAGCGTACGGATTCAGGTAAACTCCAAATAAGACCCTTCTCCACATGTTATACACTAACTTGCTTTTATTAGTAGCCTTTTTATATGAATACCGATATTCTGTGAATGTTGTCTTCAGGCATAACTGCAGCGAATATTCAACTGTTAAGTAGGTAGCATGATACAATAAAGACAATCAGCTCCCTATTATTTTCTCTCCTAGCGATCTTAGGCTTCACCGATACATTAGATCACGTGCAATTGATTGCACAATGTTGCTTTGTAGTCGTACGACTGAAAGTAACTTATTCATTACAAAATTTCGACACTCGTCGCATTATATAATGTGCGTCAATCAAACATTCTCAGGAATACGAAGAACTTCTTTGAAATAACAATTCGGTAAATTGTTCCATTTCAAGCATTAGAAAATGTTGTTTGATCTAGTCAGACGGTATTCGGGTGGTGATTTGTTTTTTTAACTAGTTCATTGTGGGTACCTCTTGTCAAGGCCTAAGCGTACTTATCAATACTGCTTCACAAAAGGCTTAGAGCTTTAGGTCCCAATCCCGTGCGATCACTCGGAACGCTTGACCCGGATCAATCTGATGAAGCCGGGTTTCTCGTGTTCACTTTTTATCGGTTCGTATTTGACAGAACAGACTGATTCAGGAAGACTCATCATCTGGTATCAAGTCGAGGATAATGATCCATGGAGAACAATGTCCAGCTGTTTCAGCAAAACTGCAACTCGTTATGGTCATGGAAGATAGTGATCATTATGTATAAATTCAGCAATCCAACTGTGAAGTTATAAATTTTATGGTAATATTTTTTCATATCCCGCGGGTACGTAATCGTGATACGAATCCTTTGTATGAACGTTACTTACATTTGAGACAAATCGATGACTCGAAAAATTCGGCTCGGTTAAAAAGCTGGACATATTTCAATAACACCAACAATAATAACCCATTGTTCGATTTGAATGTGAGCCTTGTAGTTCGCAGTCATTAACAAATGCGCCACGGTAGCAGACGGACCATGAAAATCTCTGCTTTTGTTTGTCGGTCTTTCTGTGTGAATGAACTGTTATTTCCCTCCCCATGGGACAAATTTTATTGTGTTTTATAAGGCTCATTTGCTGAACGTTTCCTCCTGAGATTGTATGCCTAAATGTTTCACACACAGCAAACAACAACTGGGCCATTCAGATTTGGTAACTTTTTCTGCGGACAAACATCCGCCCCCGAAACTCATGTTGGTATAAGTGAAAAACAAAAATAACAACAAAATCATGGTGACAACATAGGTGTTAATTGTGTAAAAATATAAAAGGTAAATATCTCACAATTTGTTTTTCGTTGATCTTCTCAGAAAAAAGGGTTATCCGCCTAAAGCCATAAATAGCAAACACCGAAATTTTGCAATATCCGAAAGCAACGCCCCCAGGTCAGTTTGCAACGGAAGACGCATAAATACTAGATGAGATGAATAAAATGGACCATTATCTGGCCACATCACAAATGAGTTCGATGGGATTCACAAAATGGCTGATGTTTATATATCAGGGCTTCAATCGCCCCTAACGACGCATGCAAACACTGCACAACTGATATATGTGAATGGATTGTTACTGTGCATTGATCATAGTGTAAAAATCTACACGTCCTACCTGAGTAACCTTTCTGTTTGTCGGAATTCTGATTTGCTCTTTTTGTCCGTCAGTATGGTTTGTGCTGCTCATCGCGACTTGCTTCCAAAACATAAAAATCTTCTCCTTGATTCTTGATTGGTCAGCACGGTCGAATCCAAGGTTGCCTCGTTTTGCTGGTAGAAGTCTTCATCACATTATGACTGAATTTCTTTTTAAAGCACTTTACTACTGTAGATATTTCGCATTCTCATGTATCTCTAAGTATTAGTTCTATGTTTTTGCTGGCATGCACTCCAAGTTGCTTTAATAAAGACAGATTACCAATGTCGAGACTCTCAAAAACCTATTCGAATGCAGCAAAAGTGAATTACAAAAAGGATTGATGTATCTAAAACTTTTCCAGGATTTCCTGTATTTAGTCACATTTTCGTAATCCTGATCTCAGTAAGTTTGTCTCAGTAATACCCAGTAGATCTGGGTATAACCATATCTTTGACCACAACAGCTTACAAGCCTCTGCTGTGCTCGCGAGTGGGAACCACTGAAATACTATACGGATGTTTTACTGGCTTGCTGGGATTCATCAGCAGTGTGCTTGCACCTAGCCCCCACTATTATTCGAATCGTAGGTGAATGATCACGAATTCAACACCTAAACACCACCGGGCTTTCCGAACTGGTGTTGAACTGTTTGTTTCACGGGAACACTACATGATATACCGCGATCAACTTCTATGAATAATGGCTTCTATTTTGGTGACAATCGTTAGCGAAAGTTTTCCGGTACGGAGAAGGATTCAGTTGCTCAGCTGAACACGCTACCGCACTGCTTTTCAACATTTTTGGCAGTACTCTCTCTGAATATTTTCCACCCTCAAATTCCGTAGTCGTATTTGGAATGTGGCCCCCGATTATTTTCATTTCCACAGGCCACCCGATTTGAATACGAGCTTTGTAGTTCGCGGTCATTAACAAAATGCGCTACGGTTGCAGGCGAACCATGAAAATGTCTGCCTTTTGTTTATCGATCATTCTATGTGAATGAACCCTTATTTCCCTCTCCTGGGGACAGATTTTATTGTATTTTATAAGGCGCATTTGTTGAACTTTTTCTCCTGCTTTTTGTCTACGTAAATGTTTCACACACAGCAAACAACAACTGGGTCGTTCAGATTTGGTAACTTTTTCTGCGGACAAACATACACCCCCGAAACCCATGTTGGCATAAGCGAAAAAGACAAATAACAAGTAACTCATGGTGACAACATAGGTGTGAATTGTGTCAAAATATGAAAGTTAAATATCTTACTATTTGTCTATCGTTGTTTTTCTCAAAAATAGGGGTTATCCGCCTAAAGCAATAAATGGCAAACACTGGAGGATTGCAATATTCAGAAGCAACGTCCCCAGGTCAGTCTGTAACGGAGGACACATAAATGCTAGATGAGATGAATGAATTCGACCATTTTTTGGCCATATTACGAATGAGTTCGATGGGATTCGCAAAATGGCTGATGTTAATATATCAGGGCTTCAATCGCCCCTAACTGCGCATGCAAACACTGCACAACTTATATATGTGAATGGATTGTTACTGTGCACTGATTACAGGGTAAAATTCTAGCACCTCCCACTTGGATCTCGAACCCAAGGTATCCAATTATATGTAACGCACATAACGTTAGGCTGTCTAGAGTATAATAATACATAACTGTGAATAATAAGTTGATCTTGGATGATTGCATATATTGCCTAAGTCAAATCTTTTCTGAGCTCAATCAACGTTCCTTTCTGGTTTTGCTTAGAAACATTTTCCACCGAGTATTCCGCTAGTCTGGTTTTTCTTCCCCTGAATGGTTTAGGAACTACGATATACGAAAGTGCAACTTCAGCTTACTGGCACGTTACAAACATGGTTTGAGATTGGTGTTCTTCAAAGATCGCTTTGCAACTGTCGACTGCAGACTCACTGTGGTTAACAATAAAGTTTAGTCTGTTCAAATTGTATGTATTACCGGAATACGAGTGCAGATCGAGGAAGACACAGCTGTGTTTACTGAGTTAAACAGCTTGAAACGGCAAGGTATGTGTTGATTGGCGGTGGTTGTGCGGCCAGGATGTTGGACTGTAGATATTGCTGTCACGGGGTTCGAATAAATTCGCGGTCGTCGTCACCGCCACCAGACACCTTCCCCAACTGATTGTCTCTAACTGGCCGCGAGCCCCTTCCTAAAATATCATACAAATGCCATATGATAAAATTACATTAATAAAAAGTAATTTGGCTAGACCCTTTTTACCTTGGCATCACAAAATGGTCGATTCCGTGACTGCTTGCAGATTTCGACTCCATCTTGTTCATGTGTCTGCGGGCAATGGGTTTGTCTTTTGAGGCAACAGACTCGTTGTGCCGACCTGTGTCGTTTCACACCTTGAGCGAATAATTTGAATCTGAGTAACCTTTCTTTTCGCTGGAATTCTGATTTGCTACTCTTGTCTGTCAGTACTGTGTACTATTCGTTGTGATTTGCTTCCAAAACATTCAAATCTTCTTCTTGACTCTTGAATGGTCATCACGGTCGAATCGAAGGTTGCCTCGTTTTGCTGGTAGAAGCCTTCATCACAGAATGACTGAAGTCCATTTTACAGCACTTCACTTCTGCAGATATTTGGCACTCTCACGTATCTCAGAATTTGTTCTATGTTTGTGCCGGCATGCACTCCATGTTGTTTTAATAAAGACACAATACTCAATATCGAGACTCTCAAAAGTCTATTTAAATGCAGCAAACTTATATTACAAAAAGGATAGTTGTATCTAAAACTTTTCCAGGATTTCCTGTATTTAGTCACATTTTCGTAATCCTGATCTCAGTAAGTTCGTCTCAGTAGTACCCAGTAGATCAGGGAATAACCATATCTTTGATCACCAGAGCTTACAAGCCTCTGCTCAACTCGTCAGTAGAAACCATTGAAACACTGTAGGGATGTTTGAATGACTTATTGGGATTCATCAGCAGTGTGCTTGCACCCAGCCCCCACTGTTACTCGAACCGCAGGTGAATGATTGTGAATCGAACACTTAACCACCACCAGGCTTTCCGAACTGGCGGTGAACGGTTTGTAAGGTAACAGCCCGGTGATTGCACGGTGATCAACTTCTGTGGTTAACAGCTTCTCTTTTGATGACAATCTTCAGCGAAAGGTTTCCCTTACGGATAAGGATTCAATTGTTCCTCTGGACAAGCTACTACACTGCTTTCCAACTCTTTAGGCCGCACTCCGCCTCAGTGTTTTCCACCCTCGAATTCTGTAGTCGTATTTGGAATGTGGCCCCCGATTATTTTTTTCCACAGGCTACCCGGTTCATATGTAAATTTCCATCTCTAACTTCCAGTTTTAAACATCTGTCTCTCCGTCGGGTGACTGTTTCTCTTTTTCTTTTCTACTAATACTACAGTGGATTTTGTTCTTGTGAATTCACTTCTTTAAACTAATGTTTTATCCTCATGAATCCAATTCAGAAGAAAGGAACAATCCCCGTAAATATGCCCAAGAATTTGTTAATCAGCTAATCACTGTTTTCACCAGAATTGCAAAGCTTCGAATTACCCCCAGCTGCTTGCCACTTTCCTAAAACCGTCATCCCTTAGAACACAGATTTTATAAAAAATAAAATTAAATCAAAAGAAATAATATTTTACATCCATTTGTTATACAACAATGTTATAAAACTTCAGGAAGAGGGTCGTGCTCAATAAGGATCTACTAAATGGGTAAACTGATGAACAGTGACGAGATGCGAATCAAGAGATAGAAAGGTCTAAGTTCATCACATTGACCTACTGAACACCTCTGGATCTGGGAGTGGCTCCTTTGCACAGTAGATCTATCAGGCCATGGAATTTTCCCCTTTCGTTGTATTTTATGCCTAGTGAATCACGTGACGAAAAAACAATACTTCCTATTATTTATCTGCGAGTGGTAAAAATTTCCGGAAAGACATTGGAGATATGACAGAATTGGGATTTACACTTCAAGCAGATTTGACATTTCTTCAGAATAAACTGAATTCCCGTTAGTGCAAACAAGGGCTATAAAAGTATTTCTGAAATCCTCCACAAATATCAACTAAATGAAAGGTATAAAAAAGATCACTCCGTATTTTCCGAATAACAAAATGAGAATGGGAAGTGACTGTTGTAAAGTTTCAGTAGGAATGATTTCTGTCAAATTAGGTACTGACGCGGTAATCGTTGCTAAGCTGCAAACACGATGGATGCCGTTCAAACAGTAACATGGTGTGACGTAATACAACCTTAGCTATGGCAGAACTGTGCGTGGCTGGAGGAAATGCGTACCAGTGCGCGAAGAAAGATATCACTAACTTTGAAGTATCAAACTTCCCAAATTAAACTACTTGAAAGGAGATGAGAAAGAATCTAACAGGACTAGAAAAACGAATATACTGCATCGTCCTTTTTTCTAGCGCAATAATTTTCCTATCAATCAGTTCACATTTATTCTCACAATTTTAGTACAATAAACCATTAGACAGAGTAAACTGTGTTCCTTGGGAAACTCTTTTGTTTCAGATTAATTTATTCCGTATGACCTTTTTTCTTAATGGAATAATTGTACAATATTTTAGGAAAAGAGATTTTGGCCGGTTAGAGGTTATCATTTGGGTACAGTGACCGATGGTGACGGCGACCGTGGCATGTTTCGAAAGCGAAACGGAAGTGGCCCTTCGGCCATCACCAGTTGTTGAAAACCACAAATTTTGTTTGTTTTTTTAGCTAGGATTTTTGGTGGGGATTTACTTGTCAAGGCGGTAAGTCTGACCTAAACAAGTCTTCATATCTTGGTTTCAATATACACCAGGTAGGGTGCAGCAAGATTTTTCCGGTGCACATTTACGGCATGCCTTCTCGTGAATGGAAAGGGGGAGACACACGTGATTACTGAGTGACTCAAATGAATGGCAGTAAAAACCGGTAATCGTGATCCGGAGAAATGGAGTGCAGATGTATGCCTGGTCCCCGTCGGTCTGTGGGTTCAGATTGGTAAAACTCCTGGTAACATTGGATTACTTTCTTCCCCAAATGTGTTCAACAGCTTTGTGGTTTGAACCGCATACCTGGCAGGTAAATGGGCCTTAGGCTACTTAATCATCACGACTGTTGAGACACGCGTTTCCAGCAAACATCAGTAACTAGAGAACCGAAAACATTCGTAAAAACTCTTTCTGCTCTGGAGCACAAACTGGCTCATTCAACGGGCATTTTTGGAACTGTTGGGTTTACAGAGACTCATTCACATAGTGAAATGCTTTTACAGAACATGAGTATGCCTTAACTGGGAGTCACCTTTGTGATGGTCCGTTAGAATTAGTTGGTGAATTTAGGTACCCCAGAAACCGCATTTTGTCTGCCAGAAGTAGCAGAGACGTGAACAGTCCACGAATAACAAAGTTCGGAATGGATTTTCCCAAAATGAGATACATCTGATACTGCCAATAATCCTGACTCATTTAGGAAATATGTGTGAAGAATACCCTGTTATATATGTTTTGATGACCACTTCGAAATGAGAAAGTTCCCCAGTTTCATTTGTATTCTATTGTAGAAATCCCTGAATCATTTCTTGTGTTTGACTAAAACACTAACTGGATACGTTTGTCGTCGCTGCTTACTGACACTGCCGATGGCTTTGACGTGATATTATTATGTTTAAAAATCACCTACTTTTACGTGCTCATTTTGCACAGACTTGTTTTAACCTAACGCTGTGACATGGTGGTCAGTTGATGGCATGGTCTCATGATAGCATGCCCACTGACTTCTGTTGGGGTTATCTGACTTCTCGATTGGCTTTTAGGTGTGTGGATTTTACCCTTGTATCTCATTTGTGCGTCACACGTGTGAGAGGATGCTCTTATCAGGAGAGTCCACTGAGAAATCACAACTATGATTCCCTCGTGGCTTTCTCGGTTAGTCGCAGCTAACCTCGAGATCGATGAAACTACGATAGCTAGTAGGAACACGGACAGTAAGTAGGAACCTTAGATGGATAGAAAACATTTCCGGGGAAGCACACGACGGGCTCTGCGGTTATTAACCACCGCTCGTTATGCGTACCGGTTACAAAAATATCTGTGGAGTTTGGCTGCAAGTAATTCATGAAGAACCACCAGGAATTCACTGTGGTGATCCCCTAGTGGACTGAACTTTGGGGTGCATCTAATAAAATCCTGATTCACAAATGAGATAACTGTAAATAGAAAAAACACTCACACAGTGCACAGGCATAAGAGTGATTGGACAGAGGCGTACCGGGTACGTATATCTGACGATCGGTTTTTAACTCAGAACCAGCCTTTTGCCTCCGAGAAAATTTTCTATCCATCTATGTACTATTTAATATCCATGCTCTGGTTAGCAGTAAACAAGAATTTGACCTCAAATCGGAAGCGGCAACATGACTACTGTGCCAGATGTTGGTGAACTCTCAGGTTTCATCAGCAGAAAAAAATACAAGATCAAATGCTTTTGTTCACATTGATGTCCCCTGATTTATGGTCATATTTTGTCTCAACTTTGTGGTGCTGGAAATAAGCCTGACTCCAGAACTGTATAAATGAGGCATGCATTTCATGAACGAGTGATAAATATACCAACTGACTCATCAATAGGGAAATGAGAGGTCTTGTGAATTGTAGACCATTGAATCAGAATGTGATTTCGTGTTTTTTAACATAAACGCTGATGATAACAAATGTTCAAGTCTTTTGGTTGTAAACGGGTATGACCCAGACAGTCAGGTCAAACAGTGCTTGATTGTGAATTTTCGAAAACAGTCATTCATTTGAGATTGTGTTTTTCAATATCGGAAAGCATATGTACATCGCACTCGTAGGAAAATTATGAGAACAAAAAAGACTCTGTGGTGGATGGTATTCATGGGGTGATAGGCGTTTTCAGCTGTTATTTCCTACTAATGTGTTTCGTGGTTTGTGCCTTCTTTGAGCAAGCCTAACTACCAAAAACAGAAAGATGCCGCTATCACAGACTACTGAAATTGAGGTGTTCACGGCAATGTTTCTCCTCTCCTTATTAAATAAACACACACACAAAACCCAATCACTTTTCATGTGGATGTTTTATTGACTTTGACGTGACCATGTGACAGGCGCCGCTAAAATGGAAATCACGAAGGAATATTCATCACTTGATATGAAAGTATTGTAAGTACACTTGTATGACTGAATTGCAATGAACCGAGTGATGCTTCGTTAAAGCCGATTAAGATGTCTAGTTCCATTTCTCGAGATTGTATGTTTCCAGTTTGCATATTTTTTCCTGTTTCTGATTGGGAAGAGCCTTGATACTGTCTGATTCCCCATTTGGCATGAAAATTTCTTTTCATCTTCATAATACGACCAACATTGTGTTGTTTTTGTTCGCTCTAAATGACAGAAAAAAAGTGAACCTAATATATATTTTTAGCTGTTCTTTTGTTATTAATTCTTGAACTTGAGAAAATTTGCTACATTTCCATCAATATTTGTTCGATGCATTAGAAGATGGAACAAATTTGCCATTCCCCTAAATGAGAAAGATTTTTAAAAAACACTTATTTGTTTTAAAGTTAGTTTATCTTCAATACACTATATGCAAGTTTCTTGACAAGACAGTTATCAGCTCGGATCAGAGCCTCAACTATATCAGCTAGTCCAAAGGCGCGCCAGATCGGTTAACAGCGCAATCATGTTCCATCCCATTGACACTTGGCGTCGTTTGATTGTGCATAGACCATCCTGAAAACGGTTTGTGTTTCCTTTAGCATTGAAATAGAAGCAAATCTTTCAGTGCAATCCCCTGGATAGCCTGATAGTAATTTGCGCTACTCACAGTCATGTTCTTTGAATCCGAGTCCCAATTCAGGTTCGGTGGATGTGTGCGACTGGTGATTCCTGAGTAGGATGAGGGAGTCTAACACTGGTTCTGTGTATTTTATTGTTGATTTGAACTTTTATACCGCAATATGAACCACTCCGCAGGCTTGAAAACATAGTCCAAATGGTACCCGATACCAAGAGTCAATCCGGTTGGCCGTGATTATGCTGGTTAGCGGTCCGATGTATTTTGGGACCAGCATAAGATGGATGATACTGCTTGGTGAGAACGCATAATTATCGTGCCATTAAATTGATTATTTTCCAACCTCGAATTCTGTAGTCATATTTGGAATAAGGCTCCTAATTATTTTTCTCCACAGGCCACCTGGTTAAGATGTACATTTCCATCTCTAACTTCCAGTTTCAAACATCTCTCTCCGTCGGGTGACTGTTTCTCTTTTTCTTTTCTGCTAATACTACAGCGGATTTTGTTTTTGTGAATTCACTTCTTTAAACTAATGTTTTATCCTCATGAATCCAATTCAGAGGAAAAGAACAATCCCCGTAAATATGCCCAAGAATTTGTTAATCACCTAATCACTATTTTCACCAGAATTACAAAACTTCGAATTACCCCAGTTGCTTGCCACTTTCCTAAAACCGTCATCCCTTAGAACACAGATTTTATAAAAAATAAAATTAAATCAAAAGAAATAATATTTTACATCCATTTGTTATACAACAATGTTATAAAACTTCAAGAAGGGGGTCGTGCTCAATTAGGATCTACTAAATGGGTAAACTGATGAACAGTGACGAGATGCAAACCAAGAGATAGAAAGGTCTAAGTTCATCACGTTGACCTACTGAACACCTCTGGATCTGGGAGTGGCTCCTTTGCACAGTAGATCTATCAGGCCATGGAATTTTCCCCTTTCGTTGTATTTTATGCCTAGTGAATCACGTGACGAAAAAACAATACTTCCTATTATTTATCTGCGAGTGGTAAAAATTTCCGGAAAGACATTGGAGATATGACAGAATTGGTATTTATACTTCAAGCAGATTTGACATTTCTTCAGAATAGACTGAATTTCCGTTAGTGCAGACAAGGGCTAAAAAAATATTTCTGAACCACTCTAAAACTATCAACTAACTGAAAGGTATTAAAAAGAACACTCTGTATTTTCCGAATGCCAAAGTGAGAATGAGAGGTGAGTGGTGTGAAGTGTCAGAAAGAATGATTTCCGTCAAATTAGGTACTGACGAGGTAATCGTTGCTACGCTGCAAACATGATGGATACCGTCCAAACAGCAATAAGATATGACGTATAACAGCTTTAGCTATGGCAGAACTGTGCGTGGCTGGAGGAAATGCGTACCAGTGCGCGAAGAAAGACATCACTAACTTTGGCGTATCAAACTTCCCAAATTAAACTACTCGGAAGGAGATGAGCTCAAGAAGTGCACGAAAGAATCTAGCAAGACTGGAAAAACGAATATACTGCATAGTCCCTTTTTCTAGCGCAATAATTTTCCCATCAATCAGTTCACATTTATTCATACAATTTTAGTACAATAAACCACTAGACGGAGTAAACTATGTTCATTAGACAACGCTTTCGTTTCAGAATGATTTATTCCGTGTCTATTTCATTTTCTGTGAATAATTGTGTAATTTTTCAGGAGGAGGGTTTTAGCCAGTTAAAGGTTATCATTTGGGTAAAGTGATCGGTGGTGACGGTAACCGTGGTACGTTTCGAAAGCGAAACGGAAGTGGCTCTTCGGCCATCGCCAGTCGTCGAAAACCACAGATTTTTTTTATTTAGCTAAGATTTTTGGTGGTGATTTACTTGTCAAGGCGGTAAGTCTGACCTTAACAAGTCTTCACATTATGGTCTCAATATACATTAGACTAGTTGCAGCAAGATTTTCCTGGTGTACATTTACAACTTGCCTTCTCGTGAATGTAAGGGGGGAAGACACACGTGATTACTGAGTGACTCAAATAAATGGCAGGGAAAAACCGGTAATCGTGATCCGGAGAAATGGAGTGCAGATCTATGCAAGGTCCCCGACGGTCTGGGGGTTCAGATTGGTAAAAATCCTGGTAACATTGGATTACTTTCTTCCCCAAATCTTCCCAACAGCTTCATGGTTTGAACCGCATACCTGGCAGGTGAATGGGCTTTAGGATATTCAATCATCCCGACAACTGAGACACGTGTGGCAGCATTATTCGTTCCCAGCAAACATCAGTAACTAGAGGACCGAAAACGTTCGTAAAAACTCTTTCTGCTCTGGAGCATAAACTAGCTCATTTAACGGGCATTTTTGGAACTGTTAGGTTTACAGAAACTCATTCCCATAATACAACAGCTTTTACTGAATAGGGGTACGTTTAGGTTGGTAGTCACCTTTGTGATGGTCCATTAGAACTAGTTGATGAATTTAGGTACCCCAGAAACCGCATTTTGTCTGCCAGAATTAGCAGTGACGTGAACAATCCACGAATAACAAAGTTCGGAATGGATTTTGTCAAAATGAGATACATCTGATACTACCAATAATCCTGACTCATTTAGGAAATGTGTGTGAAGTATACCCCGTCATAAATGTATTGATGACCAGTTTGAGATGAGGAAGCTCACCAGCTTCATTTGTATTCTATTGAAGATGTCTCTGAAGCATTCATTGTGTTTGAATAAAACACTAACCGGACACGTTTGTCATCGTTGCTCACTGGCACTGCCGATGGATTTGACGTGATATAATTATGCCTGAAAATCACCCACATTTACGTGCTCAATTTGAACACTTTTGTCTCAAACTAACGATGTGACATGGAGGTCAGATGATGGCATGGTCTCATGATAGCACGGCCACTGACCTCTATTGGAGTTATCTGACTTCTCGATTGGCTCTCGGGTGTGTGGTTTTCACCCATGTATCTCATTCGTGCGTCACAAATTCGAGAAGATGCTAATATAAGGAGAGTCCACTGAGAACTCGCAACTATGATTCCATCGTGGCTTTCTCGGTTTGTCGCAGCTAACCTCGACAACGATGACACTACGATCGCTAGTAGGAACATATACAGTAAGTAGGATCAGCAGATGGATAGAAAACATTCCCGGGGAAACACACGACGGGCTCCGCGGTTATTGATGACCACCTGGTATGCGTTCCGGTTACAAGAACATCCGTGGAGTGTGGCTGCTATGAGTTCATGAAGAACTACCAGTGATTCACGGCTGTGATTCTTTAGTGGACTGATCTTTGAGGAGCATTCAGTGATAATTCTGATTCACAAATGAGATAACTGTGAATAAAACACTCATGCAGAGCACAGGCATAAGGGTGATTGGAAAGAGGCTTACCGGGTACGTATACCTGACGATCGGTTAATAACTCAGAAGCAGCCACTTTCCTTCGAGAAAGTGTTCTATCCATCTATGTACTATTTAATACCAAGGCTCTGATTGGCAGTAAACAAGGATATGACCTCAGATCAAAAGGCAGCAACATGACTACTGTGCCATATGCTGGGGAACTATCAGGTTTCGTCATCAGGAAAAAGACAAGATAAAACGTTTTGTTCACTCCGATGTCCCCTGATTTATGGTCATATTTCATCTCAACTTTGTGGTTCTGGAAATGCGCCTGACTCTAGAATTGTATAAATGAGGCATGAATTTCATGAAGGAAAGATAAATATACCAATGGATTCATCAATAGGGAAATGAGAGACTTTGTGAATTGTGGAAAATTGAATCAGAATGCTATTTCATGTTTAAATCACAAACATGGTTGATAACAAATGTTCAAGTCTTTTGGTTGTAAACGGTCAAACGGATGCTTGATTGTGAATTTTCGAAGGCAATCATTCATTGGAAATTGTGTTCTCAATATCGGAAAGCATATGTGCATCTCACTTGTGGGGAGAATTCTGAGAACAAAATAGACTCTGTGGTGGATGTTATTCATGGGGTGATAGGCCTTTTCAGCTGTTATTTCCTATCTAACGTGCTTCGTGGTTTGGGCCTTCTTTGAGCAAGCCTGACCACCAAAGACAGAAAGATACTGTTCTCACAGACCTCTGGATTTGAGTTGTTCATGGCTAAGGTTCTCCTCTCCCTAATAAGCAAACGCACACACAACCTAACCAATTTTCGGGTGGATGTCTTATTAACTTTGACATGATTACGTGACATCAGCCAAGAAAATTGAAAGGACGAGGGAACATTCTTCGTTTGATATGATGGTATTGCTAATACACTTGTGTGACTGGGTTGCAGTGAACCGAGTGGTGCTCCATGAAAGCCGATTAAGTTGTCTAGCTCCACTTCTCGAGATTGAATCTTTCCACTTTGTACACTTTTGTCCTGCTTTTGATTGAGAACAGCTTTGATATTGTCTGATTCCGCGTTTGGCATGAAAATTTCTTTTCATCTTCATAATACGACTAATGTTGTGTTGGTTTTATTCGCTCTGAATGACACAGGAAAATAGTGCACCTGAAATGTATTTTTAGTTGTCCTTTTATTATCAAATTTTTGGATTTGGAAAACTCGCCACTGTTCCGTCAATATTTGTTCGATGCATTAGAGGATGGAAACAATGTGCCTTTCCTCTAACTGGATCATGTTCGTAATACCATTATTGAGAATTTTTTTCAAAAAACACTCATTTATTTTAGAGGTAGTTCATCTTCAATACACTAAATGAAGGTTGCCGAACAAGACAGTTATCAACTCGGATCAGAGCCTCAACTATATCAGCTAGTCCAAAGGCGCACCAAATCGGTAACCAGCGCAATCATGTCCCATCCCACTGACACTTGGCTTCGTTTCATCGTGCATAGAACATCCTGAAAAACGGTTTTGTTTCCTTCGGCATTGAAATAGAGGCTAATCTTTCAGCGCAGTCCCCTGGATAGCCTGATAGTAATTTGCGATACTCACGGTCATGCTCTTTGAGTTCGAGTCCCACTTCGGCCTCGGAGGATATGTGCTAATGACGATTCCTGATTAGGATGAGGTAGCTTAACACTGATTTCATGGATTTTGTTGTTGATTTGAACTTCCATACCACATTATGAACCACTCTACAGGCTTGAAATAATTTTCCAAATGATACTTATTACCAAGAGTCAATCGGGTTGGCTGTGGTTATGCTAGTTAGCGGTCCGATATATTTTGGGACTAGCATAAGATGGATGATACTGCTTGCTGAGAACAAATAATTATCGTGCCATGAAATTTCCATATGGTGCATCACAGACGATAAATATCAGGAATAATCAATTGTTAGATATTAATTTGACGAAAACGCTTCGGTGGACTTTATCGCAAAGATATCTCACTTAGGTAAAATAAAAATTTGTCTAGCCGCAAAAGTATCTCAAAAAAATAGGGATAAATTCGAAACCTAGTTTCAAGCTCAATTTAGAAGTTTTCTATTTAATAAAGTAAAGCGTCTCCCAACTTTTCCTATCACATCCCTTTTCCAGCGAACGCAGAGGTACGAATCTGCGAAAAATGGTGACAGACGAGCCAACAGGAATATAATAACAATCATATACTCCCTCTGTATTACACAACAATGTTACACTATTTCAGCAAGGGGTTACAGGCCACGGTTGCACCATCAATCGGGCAAAAGTCAGTCAGGTCATCGATGGCTTGACATTTTTACGAGAACAAGCTTTGTGCCACCGCAGTTCCGGCGTTGGAACGGATCTAGTTGACCACGAATACCAAACTACTAAGATGTATGGAGACCTTGTCGAACCATACAACACCCCGAACTGTGCGGACAACTCGGGCTAGTGATCTATTTATCACTGCCATGGCAAACAAGTGTGATAGCTGTTGTATGTTTATCCGACTGATATGTGAGTGTGTGTTTGCGTAAGTCAGATGATCTTGCCATTGTTTATAAACACCCCTTTCAACCGTTCTGCTCTAAAAATAATCACTTTGACTGCAGTACGCAATATGTGAAGATGCGGTGAAAGGAATCAGGTTATTTGGGGCAATCTGTGTTTTTAAATGCTGTTTTCAAACAAAACCTGCCAAATGGTGCAAGCGGGATTCGGACCCGGTCGAGAACAGTGTGAAGACCAAGGCCGATCCTTTGAACACGTTTCTCAAAATCATCATGTTCAAACACTTTGACTTCCAAAATCTCTAGTTGTTAACTACTGTAGATGATTACCCACTCCCAGTTACGTGATAGGGGCAGTCTAACTCCTCCATTGTGAGTGGCGTTTACATGCCTGTTCGAAAGAACATTTTCGTTTTGGTTCTATGTCATGTGTAATAAACTGAAAATGACTCATTAAAAAATTGGTTCGGTAAATCAGTTCTTTCGAATAAGTTGTTGGTGTTTATAATTTGTACTAAATATTGTCTACATTTTGCACCGAATCAAATGCGACCGGTATACAGTTCAGTAGACTGCATGCTCCGCTCTGTAGAAGTATACGTCTGAATTAATCAGATGGGAGCATGCAGATGAACAGACACTCACAGTTCACTATCGATTGTCAGTGGTGTTGCTGAGAATACAATTTTATCTCCCTCTGTCTCACCTGTTCTGATTTATGCTACTGTCCTAGTCAGAACTATGGGCAGTTAGTAATCACGTAATAATAAATGACACGGATTTCCACTTGTTCGACTGTGAAACCAACAGTCATTTTCGTGATCACTCAACCATTCACCACAGTGACTGAGCATTTCGGTCGCCCTCCCAGCCACGGGTCAATCTGCTCTCATACTCCTACCAGTGATGGACTGTTGGAATCTAAGTCCTAGGTTTTATTGTACAGGTTTGCTTGTCGTCTGAGAGCCGCTGACACTGTTTGTGAAATATCACGGCTGACATTGTGGTTCGCTGTCCGCTCGATCAAATTGGCCGATGGGTAAGAACACCAATTTTTACCCATAGTTAACAAAACAAACTTGGTTGAATGTGTATATTGATAGGCATGTGAAATACTTGGAACATTGTATGGAAGAAACAGCCCAAAGTTTTATACATTAAGTTCAATTCATTGCCCGAACAAAAATATAGACTGTTTTGACCTCATATTGAGAGGAACACCATTGGATAAATCGGTCTTGCGATAGACGCATCATGTTTCAACTCATAAAGCTAGATCGTAACGATATCACTGAGGAAGTTGCGTGGCGATCTTAACGCTGACTGTTCTCTTGCATTTATTTGTAGCACGAGATCAAAACAGCCAGCAGTAAGAGTCGGGTGGATGTGTTTTATATAAAAATATTTCACGATCTATGATCACGCATACAAGTTGCATGATGCCAGTACGGAGGTATAGAGGCAAAATTGTGTCTCTCGTAAGAAGCAAAAGCTGTTGGAGTGATTCTCTTCCCATCTTGGGGAGGAAGCGATGGGTCCAAACATAATACTTCCGTGGTCCGTGATGGTTTGCTCATCGGAAGCTGGCAAAATCATCAACCATTGTTCTTGTGAATTCACCTTTTTAAACTAAAGTTTTATCTTCATGAATCCAATTCAGAAGAAAAGAACAATCCCCGAAAATATGCCCAAGAATTTATTAATCAGCTAATCACTATTTTCACCAGAATTGCAAAGCTTCGAATTACCCCCAGCTGCTTGCCACTTTCCTAAAACCGTCATCCCTTAGAACACAGATTCTACAGAACATAAAATAAAACCAGAAGAAATAACATTTACATCCATTTTTCATACAACAATGTTATAAAACTTCAGGAAGAGGGTCACGCTCAATTAGGAGCTACTAAATGGGCAAACTGATGAACAGCCACGGGATGCGAACCAAGAGATGGAAAGATCTAAGTTTATCACACTGACCTACTGACCACTTCCGGGTCTGTGAGTGGCGCCTTTGCACAGTAGATCTATCAGGCCATGGAATTTTCCCCTTTCGTTGTATTTTATGCTTAGCGAAATAGGTGACAAAAAACAATACTTCCTATTATCTATCTGCGAGTGGTAAAAATGTCAGGAGAGACATTGGAGATATGACAGAATTGGGATATACACTTCAAGCAGATTCAGCGTTTCTTCAGAATAGAGCGAACTCCCTTTAGTTCAGACAAAGGCTAATAAAGTATTTCTGAACTCCTCTACAACTATCAACTAACTGAAAAGTATAAAAAAGACCATTCTATATTTTCCGAATAACAAGATGAGAATGAGAGGTGAGTGGTGTGAAGTGTCAGTAAGAATGATTTCCGTCAAATTAGGTACTGACGAGGTAATCGTTGCTACGCTGCAAACATGATGGATACCGTCCAAACAGCAATAAGATATGACGTATAACAGCTTTAGCTATGGCAGAACTGTGCGTGGCTGGAGGAAATGCGTACCAGTGCGCGAAGAAAGACATCACTAACTTTGGCGTATCAAACTTCCCAAATTAAACTACTCGGAAGGAGATGAGCTCAAGAAGTGCACGAAAGAATCTAGCAAGACTGGAAAAACGAATATACTGCATAGTCCCTTTTTCTAGCGCAATAATTTTCCCATCAATCAGTTCACATTTATTCATACAATTTTAGTACAATAAACCACTAGACGGAGTAAACTATGTTCATTAGACAACGCTTTCGTTTCAGAATGATTTATTCCGTGTCTATTTCATTTTCTGTGAATAATTGTGTAATTTTTCAGGAGGAGGGTTTTAGCCAGTTAAAGGTTATCATTTGGGTAAAGTGATCGGTGGTGACGGTAACCGTGGTACGTTTCGAAAGCGAAACGGAAGTGGCTCTTCGGCCATCGCCAGTCGTCGAAAGCCACAGATTTTTTTTATTTAGCTAAGATTTTTGGTGGTGATTTACTTGTCAAGGCGGTAAGTCTGACCTTAACAAGTCTTCACATTATGGTCTCAATATACATTAGACTAGTTGCAGCAAGATTTTCCTGGTGTACATTTACAACTTGCCTTCTCGTGAATGTAAGGGGGGAAGACACACGTGATTACTGAGTGACTCAAATAAATGGCAGGGAAAAACCGGTAATCGTGATCCGGAGAAGTGGAGTGCAGATGTACGCACGAACCCCGTCGGCCAATGGGTTCAGATTGGTAAAAATCCTGGTAACATTGGATTACTTACCTCCCCAAATGTGTCCAACAGTTTCTTGGTTTGAACCGCACACCTGCCAGGTAAATGGGCCTTAGGCTACTCAATCATCACGACTGTCGAGACACGTGTGGCAGCATTATTCGTTCCCAGCAAACATCAGTAACTAGAGGACCGAAAGCATTCGTATAAACTCTCTCCGCTCTGGAACATAAACTAGCTCATTCGACGGGCATTTTTAGAACAGAAACTCATTCCCATAATACAACAGCTTTTACTGAACGGGGGTACGTCCAAGTTGGTAGTCACCTTTGTGATTGTCCGTTGGAACTAGTTGATAAAGTTAGGTACCCCTGAAACCGCATTTTGTCTGCCAGAATTAGCAGAGACGTGAACAATCCACGAATAACAAAGTTCGGAATGGATTTTGTCAAAATGAGGTACATCTGATACTACCAATAATCCTGACTCATTTAGGAAATGTGTGTGAAGTATACCCCGTCATAAATGTATTGATGACCAGTTTGAGATGAGGAAGCTCACCAGCTTCATTTGTATTCTATTGAAGATGTCTCTGAAGCATTCATTGTGTTTGAATAAAACACTAACCGGACACGTTTGTCATCGTTGCTCACTGGCACTGCCGATGGATTTGACGTGATATAATTATGCCTGAAAATCACCCACATTTACGTGCTCAATTTGAACACTTTTGTCTCAAACTAACGATGTGACATGGAGGTCAGATGATGGCATGGTCTCATGATAGCACGGCCACTGACCTCTATTGGAGTTATCTGACTTCTCGATTGGCTCTCGGGTGTGTGGTTTTCACTCATGTATCTCATTCGTGCGTCATAAGCGTGAAAGGATGCTCTTATAAGGACAGTCTACTAAATCACAACTATGATTCCATCGTGGTTTTCTCGGTTTGTCGCAGCTAACCTCAACAACGATGACACTACGATCGCTAGTAGGAATACATACAGTAAGTAGGATCAGCAGATGGATAGAAAACATTCCCGGGGAAACACACGACAGGCTCCGCGGTTATTGATGACCACCTGGTATGCGTTCCGGTTACAAGAACATCCGTGGAGTGTGGCTGCTACGAATTCATGAAGAACTACCAGTGATTCACGGCTGTGATTCTTTAGTGGACTGATCTTTGAGGAGCATTCGGTGATAATCCTGATTCACAAATGAGATAACTGTGAATAAAACACTCATGCAGAGCTCAGGTAGAAGGGTGACTGGACAGAGGCATACCGGGTACGTATACCTGACGATCGGTTAATAACTCAGAAGCAGCCATTTTCCTTTGAGAAAGTGTTCTATCCATCAATGTACTATTTAATACCAATGCTCTGATTGGCAGTAAAAAAGAATATGACCTCAGATCAAAAGGCAGCAACATGACTACTGTGCCATATGCTGGGGAACTATCAGGTTTCGTCATCAGGAAAAAGACAAGATAAAACGTTTTGTTCACTTCGATGTCCCCTGATTTATGGTCATATTTCATCTCAACTTTGTGGTTCTGGAAATGCGCCTGACTCTAGAATTGTATAAATGAGGCATGAATTTCATGAAGGAAAGATAAATATACCAATGGATTCATCAATAGGGAAATGAGAGACTTTGTGAATTGTGGAAAATTGAATCAGAATGCTATTTCATGTTTAAATCACAAACATGGTTGATAACAAATGTTCAAGTCTTTTGGTTGTAAACGGGTATGACCCAGACAATCACGTCAAACGGATGCTTGATTGAGAATGTTCGAAAGCAATCATTCATTGGAAATTGTGTTCTCAATATCGGAAAGCATATGTGCATCTCACTTGTGGGGAGAATTCTGAGAACAAAATAGACTCTGTGGTGGATGTTATTCATGGGGTGATAGGCCTTTTCAGCTGTTATTTCCTATCTAACGTGCTTCGTGGTTTGGGCCTTCTTTGAGCAAGCCTGACCACCAAAGACAGAAAGATACTGTTCTCACAGACCTCTGGATTTGAGTTGTTCATGGCTAAGGTTCTCCTCTCCCTAATAAGCAAACGCACACACAACCTAACCAATTTTCGGGTGGATGTCTTATTAACTTTGACATGATTACGTGACATCAGCCAAGAAAATTGAAAGGACGAGGGAACATTCTTCGTTTGATATGATAGTATTGCTAATACACTTGTGTGACTGGGTTGCAGTGAACCGAGTGGTGCTCCATGAAAGCCGATTAAGTTGTCTAGCTCCACTTCTCAAAATTGAATCTTTCCAGTTTGAATATTTTTGTCCTGCTTTTGATTGAGAAAAGCTTTTATACTGTCTGATTCCCCATGTGGCATAAAAACGTCTCTTTATCTCCATAGTACGACTAATGTTGTGTTGTTTTTGTTCGCTCTGAATGACACAGGAAAATAGTGCACCTGAAATGTATTTTTAGTTGTCCTTTTATTATCAAATTTTTGGATTTGGAAAACTCGCCACTGTTCCGTCAATATTTGTTCGATGCATTAGAGGATGGAAAAAATGTGCCTTTCCTCTAACTGAATCATGTTCGTAATATCAATAATGAGAAAGTTTTTGTAAAAACACTCATTTATTTTAAAGGTAGTTCATCTTCAATACACTAAATGAAGGTTGCCGAACAAGACAGTTATCAACTCGGATCAGAGCCTCAACTATATCAGCTAGTCCAAAGGCGCGCCAGATCGGTAACCAGCGCAATCATGTCCCATCCCACTGACACTTGGCTTCGTTTCATCGTGCATAGAACATCCTGAAAAACGGTTTTGTTTCCTTCGGCATTGAAATAGAGGCTAATCTTTCAGCGCAGTCCCCTGGATAGCCTGATAGTAATTTGCGATACTCACGGTCATGCTCTTTGAGTTCGAGTCCCACTTCGGCCTCGGAGGATATGTGCTAATGACGATTCCTGATTAGGATGAGGTAGCTTAACACTGCTTTCAGGGATTTTGTTGTTGATTTGAACTTCCATACCACATTATGAACCACTCTACAGGCTTGAAATAATTTTCCAAATGATACTTATTACCAAGAGTCAATCGGGTTGGCTGTGGTTATGCTAGTTAGCGGTCCGATATATTTTGGGACTAGCATAAGATGGATGATACTGCTTGCTGAGAACAAATAATTATCGTGCCATGAAATTTCCATATGGTGCATCACAGACGATAAATATCAGGAATAATCAATTGTTAGATATTAATTTGACGAAAACGCTTCGGTGGACTTTATCGCAAAGATATCTCACTTAGGTAAAATAAAAATTTGTCTAGCCGCAAAAGTATCTCAAAAAAATAGGGATAAATTCGAAACCTAGTTTCAAGCTCAATTTAGAAGTTTTCTATTTAATAAAGTAAAGCGTCTCCCAACTTTTCCTATCACATCCCTTTTCCAGCGAACGCAGAGGTACGAATCTGCGAAAAATGGTGACAGACGAGCCAACAGGAATATAATAACAATCATATACTCCCTCTGTATTACACAACAATGTTACACTATTTCAGCAAGGGGTTACAGGCCACGGTTGCACCATCAATCGGGCAAAAGTCAGTCAGGTCATCGATGGCTTGACATTTTTACGAGAACAAGCTTTGTGCCACCGCAGTTCCGGCGTTGGAACGGATCTAGTTGACCACGAATACCAAACTACTAAGATGTATGGAGACCTTGTCGAACCATACAACACCCCGAACTGTGCGGACAACTCGGGCTAGTGATCTATTTATCACTGCCATGGCAAACAAGTGTGATAGCTGTTGTATGTTTATCCGACTGATATGTGAGTGTGTGTTTGCGTAAGTCAGATGATCTTGCCATTGTTTATAAACACCCCTTTCAACCGTTCTGCTCTAAAAATAATCACTTTGACTGCAGTACGCAATATGTGAAGATGCGGTGAAAGGAATCAGGTTATTTGGGGCAATCTGTGTTTTTAAATGCTGTTTTCAAACAAAACCTGCCAAATGGTGCAAGCGGGATTCGGACCCGGTCGAGAACAGTGTGAAGACCAAGGCCGATCCTTTGAACACGTTTCTCAAAATCATCATGTTCAAACACTTTGACTTCCAAAATCTCTAGTTGTTAACTACTGTAGATGATTACCCACTCCCAGTTACGTGATAGGGGCAGTCTAACTCCTCCATTGTGAGTGGCGTTTACATGCCTGTTCGAAAGAACATTTTCGTTTTGGTTCTATGTCATGTGTAATAAACTGAAAATGACTCATTGAAAAATTGGTTCGGTAAATCAGTTCTTTCGAATAAGTTGTTGGTGTTTATAATTTGTACTAAATATTGTCTACATTTTGCACCGAATCAAATGCGACCGGTATACAGTTCAGTAGACTGCATGCTCCGCTCTGTAGAAGTATACGTCTGAATTAATCAGATGGGAGCATGCAGATGAACAGACACTCACAGTTCACTATCGATTGTCAGTGGTGTTGCTGAGAATACAATTTTATCTCCCTCTGTCTCACCTGTTCTGATTTATGCTACTGTCCTAGTCAGAACTATGGGCAGTTAGTAATCACGTAATAATAAATGACACGGATTTCCACTTGTTCGACTGTGAAAGCAACAGTCATTTTGCGCGACCAATCAACCACTCACCACAGTGACTGAGCATTTTGTTCAGCCTCCCAGCCACGGCTTAATCTGCCTTCATACTCATGCCAGTAATGAACTGTTGGAACCGAAGCCCCGGGTTCTATTGTACAATTTTCCTTGTCGTTTAAGGGCCTTTGACGATGTTTGAAATACCACGGCTAACATTGTGGTTCGCTGTCCGCTCGCTCAATTTTGCCGATGGGTAAGAACATGAATTGTTACCTATAGTTAACAAAACAAACTTGATTGAACGTGCACATTGATAGGCATGTGAAATACTTGGAACATTGTATGGAAGAAACAGCCCAACGGTAGATTCACCAAACTCAATGCATTACCAGGACAAACTATAGACTGTTTGGACCTCACACTGAGTGGAACACCATTTTATAAGTCGGTCTTGTGATAAAACAGATCATATTCCAACTCATAGAGCTGGATCGAAATGACAACACTGAGAACGTTACGTGATGATCCTAATGTTTACTGTCCCACTACATTTATTTGTAACACGGGACCAAAACAGCCAAAAGTAAGCTTCGGGTGAATGTGCTGGGTATAAAAATATTTCATGATTTATCATCAAGCATACAAGTTGTCATGATGTTTGGATGGAGGTATAGAAGCAAAATTATGTCTCTCGTAAAAAGCACAAGCTGTTGGAGTGATTATCTTCGTATCTTGGGAAGGGCTGCTTCCCAACAAAATATTTCCGTGGTAATGACGGTGTGTTGATCGGATACTCGCGAAATTCACTTTTTGTACAATTAACAATTGCTTTCCAGCATTTTTCTAAACCACCAAACGCTTCAGTACGACTGAAGAATGGACTTTAAGGTGGGATAAAGCGAGTTGTATGTCCCGGGGCTAAAATAGCTGTTGCTACCCGCCGTTACATGAAGGCATTGTCAAATAAAAATACGGCTGGTGCACTGGACTTTTTGGTACCGAATTTCGCTGAGCATTTCTCAAGGAGGTGAATAAATATGTGTGCGTTCATTCATGGGTGGCATTCGTAGCACGTGATGCCGGTGTGAGAAAAGCACGCGATAACGTTGAGACTGACGCCGCTGTAAAAAGGCAAGGGTTACTTCTTAGCGAACGTCTCTTGATTGAGAGTACCACGTATCATAATTAGTTTCGTCTATAAATAGACGCAACACTGTAATTCCGTGTTCCCCCACAGAGGTTGCTTATTCAGCGCGTTTTTTTGACGTCATGCTTGTTTCGTTTAATCGGTTTAATGATAGGCTTTTTTCTGGATGTCCTTGACCAACAAGCAAGTTATCCGTTGAGGATAAACTGATCGTAATTTCAGGATATATACTTTCCACCTTCCTTCCGATCACAGAAGGGGTTACTTCCGAATATTCTTCTAAGAGGGAGCAGATTTGTGCAATATATCCATCTGGAAATTTTCTTTTAGCGAATCCTCTCTAAAGACTAAATTCGCGTTTTCTTGCTGCAGTGCCTCGGAAGATCCTAATGTTTATTCCTAGATGATTTGCTCTGAGGTACAGGCTTTCACCATTCCTCTACCGTCGTACCATTCGTTGCCTATTATCATCACTGATGCTGATCCGCTTCTTTTCGTGTTGTTGAGGTTAATCATGTGCTCTGCTTCGGCCACAGTTGCATCAGCAGCTTAGTATTGCATTGTGAGTGGTCTACATGTCTACAGTATTGGACAATACAAATGAGCCTTCAGCCCCGCATACAGTGTGCTTTCTTTACTCAGTTACATGACCTTGTCAAAATAGCCATGTTGCGACTTCCAACGATTCCGAATGGGCCACTCGGCAATTTAGCGACTACAGTCTTCGGTAATCGGACCTTCCAACACTCCCAAAATGCACAAGGTCACACCACGTGCAAGTTTTCGGTCCTAGTTAAGGGACTTGGTAGATTAGTGTGAGTCACGTGAATGGCTGCGCGCACGATACAGATTTGATCATCATCACTTATTAAGTCACCAGCTGAATCACTGCCTAATGTGCAGAATTCCTAAGGAGGAAGTTGAGTTCATCGACTTATGCTAATGGATGAATACAGATTTGCATCCTAAGAGGAAAACAACCATTGGTGGAGACCGAGGAAGGATTTTTGAACGTCTAAGGAAAGGTGAAGCATTAGAATGTTTTTCCCACAGTCTTGGAAGTAACATAAAATCCAGCACAATTATCGCCAAACGGCACCCAACTTCTAGCCTTGAAAGGGAATTTCTCTCATGAATTAGCAGTGGAAAATCCTAGAATCGCTTTGCGTGGGATCAAGACAAAAATGGGACTGATACATTCGAATGTATCGATCATTTTATCTTCTATTGATCGTCTTCTCGATGGTCCTGGTTACATCATAAATAAATCACGCATTCTTTTGATTGGGCGAAATCGGACTGATGTCAAAGAGAGAAGAGTTTCATATGCAAAGTGGTTACGGGTTCATGGTAGCTCCGTCCCAAGATTTTACATAGATGAGACCAATTACAACATGTGAGCTGAATTAGGCAAACAAGTAGTGAACCATAATGTTAACCATGTTATTTTAAACGTCATCGAAGACTCATAAAAGAGGGCCATTGAATCATAAACGGTTGCCAAAAGCTCTTAATCATCCACACTAGATCTTAAATGGCAGGAAAACCTGTATTGTGAAAATCTGCATCCACTAATCCAGAGAGTTCGAAAATGGGAATGTGTATGTAGCCGCTTTATTACCTCGTTCATGTACTACAGCCTGATCGATCATCCCGCTACCTGAGGGTTTTGGCTCACTTTCGACCATGTTTCTCCCTTCACCAAAAGTGTTATTGCGTGAACCATTCTTGCTTCCGTGTTCAACACACACCTTTATCTGTGAATTTCAACTCCGGTCAACTTAATATCAACCTGATGTCCTACTGAGGTAGGATTCGTTTTATCTCTCAAGAGATTTTATCAAAATGGTCACTTGGTTTTCTTCTGTATGTATTTGCTGTTTGATAGGCCCGATCTATTACGTGATTGCTTCATTCTACTGCTAAAACAATCTACATTACAAAGTCCCCCGTAAATTCACTCACAACAGATTCATTTATTTGCATTTATCATATTTTTTCTACTGGTCTACTAGAGTAACCGTATTCTGTGTGCAAATAAATCTGGGAATACACAGTCATTTTGGGTTAACACTTATCACTGAACCGAAAGAACTTCACTGGAGGTACAATAAAATAATAAGCTTTATTTCACTGCATGCTAATAACTCCGGACCATATTACCGTAGCCTCGGTTTGTGCAACAAATTTCGGGTCGAATATCTGTTTGGCAATTATCAGGCACCTGTCACCAGAGGACCCCGGATTTTTTTTATCAAGATGACTTGGAGATGTGTCTTGTTTAATCTACTTCAAGAACCACTTGGGAAATTTTCCCCTATATCTTTGGTGCCCGTTGCCAATGTAGGTGTCACCACCAACGGTGATGAATTGCCACACAGTTTTGTCAGGCAGAGCTTACCACCTGGCTACCTTCACCATTGTGCAGACCAGTCTCACAAGTAAATGCCCCATGATGAATCCCTAAGTCAGTACTCTGCACCAAGATACCGTTAAAAACACAGGCAGAAAAGTAACTCATCATTTATGTATTTGTCTACAACTCATTAAATGTGTAAAATTAATTATGGTTTGCACAGTACTCGTAACAAGATGGTTTTACTTATTCGACTGGAATAATAGCAAAAGTGTTATTGATTCACATTGTGTGCTTCATCTCTGTGTTGGTTGTTTAGTGGAGTAAATGGTTATCACACCGATGATCAAATTTTCGAGTCCCACCACTTCCAGTGATGGACTGCTGTCCATTTAAGACTGTCGGGCATTTCTGGCTTTCATAGAGGTCGACATCTGAACAAGCTTAACTTGGTGATTCGGATCAGCTCGGACGGGAGCAGGGTGGAGCAGTGGTAACACACACGCCTTCGAGATGGAAGGGCCCGGGTTCAAACCCTGGGCCTGGCGAAGGATATGCACCACTGACGAACTCTAACAAGAGCGAAACTCGAGTCTGGGGCTTCCGAGTGCGGGTTGGTCGGATGACCTGAGGTTTGCGAGTGAAACATGGAGTCCAAAATGACAGTCAACCAAACAATGACTGCAGTCTGCTATTGCCGGTCTGGCTTTCTATCAGAACATTACAAAAATATCAATTCCAAGTTTCAAGGCTGTCGATAGTTCGTGGCAATGTAGGATGTCCTGGTGACCTTGCGATATGCTCGGGAGCAACTATACATTAAAATGTACACACAATTCTAGTAGAAATAGCTTAGTACTGGCTTACTAATATCCTTTGAAGGTTTCTGAACAATTCCATGTATTTATTCACTCGACTTATCAAATGTTGTTATTTTGCATATCCGCACGTTTGCATGCTACTTACTATCGATATGAGCGCTTGCACATGCAGCCTCGTTGTTCGTTGGGTTAGCAGTGACCCAGAAATGAATAACTATGAGAAATTACAGTTGTGATTCATTTGTGGGCTCTTCAATGAAGAGTATCTATTCACACTCCAGGCGATTCAAATTAGATTCTAGTGAACATGTAACATCGGAATGTACAAGTATGAAGACGAGTGGGCAGAGGAGTAACGGGTACGCATACTTGATGAGCGGCAACAACCGCGAAGCCGGTCGTGTGCTTCCGGAGAAATTTCTTCCACACGTTTGCATACTATATATATATAGACATGGCGTGCATAAATAACAGTTTATGTACTTGACGAGGGGAGTAGAAGGAGAATAAATTTTACATAAAATAATTCACCATATGGGATCAAAGCTGAACTAACCATTGAAAACCTCATGAGCATTGTACAGCTATATCATCATCGTTAGGTATTATCAGCCACAGTGCATATCCACCGATCCCCACTTGGACTCGAACCAGGGTGAATGATTGTGGCTCGGAAGCTTGACCACTGGTCTATCCGGTATGGCTCCCAACGGTGTACGAAACTTGCAAAGTACGTGAAGAAGCCCCCTTTCGATACTGAATATGATTGTTAGCAGAGCATTCTCAGTACAGCGATCAACTCCTATGGTGGAAGAATTCCCTGTTGGATCCTAGATTCATCCTTGGGCATTTCGGTAAACAATCGATAGAGATTGGTTATCACAACAGTGCTAGTAGTAAAGAATTCGACTTTCTATGTAGGGTGACTCATCATGCAGTGCGGCTGCTCAACTCGTCAGTGAAAACCATGGAAGCACTACACAGCTATCTCATCCTTGCTAGGATCATCAAAGGTTCCAAAGGCTGTTTTGACATTGATACGGCTTGGTGAACCATAGCTTGGACAATGGATTTATCAATGAAAATATGTGAATCATTTTTGTCTGCCACAGCTCTGCCCATCGCGTCAGGATCTTTATTGTGCCCCCATGTTCCGCATTTGGTTCTTATTCTCCTTAAGTGTGAATGACATGTGAGTATCCTAGACCTAAAGGCAGAGAACAAAGAGACAATGTACTATAGGATTACGGGTAAATGCCGTAACTATTTCATCTGTAAACTGGTTATTACTATCCGTCAATCGAGTTGGTAATCAATCAAATTTGATATTTGAGGGTGATTAGCCCATGAAACTGATGAAATAAAACTTGTTTGAGGTCCTTGGGGAATCTCACGCCGCTTCACATCCCCGAGTCTCATCAAATATCAGGTTATCCGCTCCTCGGCAAATCAAAGATAGATTGATTACACATGTCTCAATCGGTCGGTCTGTATCAGATACGCGCTGTTGTTGAGTAAATTGTTCTTACGAAAAGAGACCCGGACAAAAGGATAGCTCAACAAGTCCTGCACTCTGGCCCGGGCTCTAGCAAGGGCAGTGTTGTAACACGTGATTGAATATGTGTGTTAATTTAGTAGTCCAGTTTGATCTTTTAAACCAGTTGTAGCGACTTACAGAATCCCCGGCAAAACTATGCTCAGGGTTGTACATGACGACCAAATCCATAGAATCCTAAAAGGAAGTCATCACTTTGGAGTCGACTGGACATCGTGCAACTGGTGTTATTGCCCTGACAAAAACAAGTAATTTCTAGGTAGTTCTCACTTACAAGCTCTCGCCGGCCAGTTTTGCCTTATAAAACCTTTTAACCTTCTTCAGAACCACACTACATGCGTGTTGTCTTTTAAACCAGTATCACAGGGACCATCAGTTTCCTAAATCCCATTAAGAAAAAGCTTTTATCGCACACTTACTCACATATTGTTATCTATGGCTACAGATATTATATATATATATATATATATATATATATATATACATATTCCCCAAACAATAATTATTCATTCGTTTTTAATCAGAAGTAATCTGAACAGGACAGACAGGAGCTGAACTGTGGGGGAGAAAGCAAACTTGACCATAAGACTAAGGAAAGTTTTTGATTCGTATGAACCCTTTCTGTTTCAGTGGAGGTATCGACTAAAGTCAGCTTTTTTTAATAAAAACAAAAACCTTACTTTCATTTATCATCAAGTGAATGTACATATTTATTGAAGGGATCCGGACCCATTGGAAGGCTGCTGAAAGGAGGAGTGACCAACGAATCGGGGAACTTCACGTGTAAGATTCACCATGGGGAGCATTTGTCTTTGATGAGATTCAAGAGAATCGGCCGCATTCTGTCAACTGATTTCGACGACCAAATGGTCAATAAAATGAAGTGGAATCGTTTGCCCTCAGAGCATGTATTTTTGATCTATCTTCTGTTCTTGAAATAACAAACCATTTTCTGTCTGGTGGTTGGAGTGAGCGAAAATAATTGTTCTTGTTTTATGCATTGTAATGCCTCTTGATTCCATTTTTACTCGTTTTATTGTGGTGGGTATTTTGTTTACACTACTTTTCCTGTATAAGTATTCCGTCATTTCCCAACACTGTCTCACTTTAAACCACTACAGGTTCAAACAATTATGCTGAAAGAATCCGACAAGACTGGTGAGGTTCGACATGCACGAGACGCATTGTTGCTTTGGTGTCAGTCGATAAAGGCCGGATATCCACAAATATGCCTTGATCAGTTGTGCTTATCTGCGTCGTGTTTATTCGAAGTCCTTTTTATCTTTATCCTGTGTAGAATTACGATTATGAAGTAAACTGGTGGTCTCAGGATCGGAATCATGGTGAACACGATCAAACAGCAGTAACCATGATACGATGGGCTATTGTTTTAATAGTCTGGTTGGGTTTTCCGATAGGCGTTTGGTCAAAGGCTGTCTCCATCTTATCCAAAGCTAACTTGTGTCCACAAGGCTGCCCGAGGAAGCGCTTTGCTGATGGTAAGTTATCGAAGTAAACCAGTTGTACATTACTTTCCTGTCTTTTAGTGATGAGTTCAGCTACGTTACTGCATGATAAGTCATTTCATAATCAAATCTACAAATCATATTAATGTGAAAATCAAAAATTCATGTTCCATGTCTCTATTAAGATCGGACAAGCAGTAAGTGCAGATCAAGCGGGGTCGTTCTGGCTTCCTTATTTTAGCAAGAACCTCAGTGAGTAACCAAATGATTGAATTGAAAAGATGGGAAGTGAGTTACTTATAATGGTATAAAGTAAGTGAAGAAAGTGTGTGAATATGAGAGTGTCTCTGATTTCTACATCTAGGAATATACCCTAATAATAATATAGAGGCTGGAGGCCTTCCACGCCCTATCAGGCTAATCCACTGATCGAATTTTCCGTGCATTCTGTCTGCGTCACTACGTACCACTCTTACCTATATTACACCCAAAAACCATCTCAATGAAACTTGCTCACCGAGGAGTTCTCTCCAAGAACATCTGTGATGTATGTCCTTACAGAAAATTCCGCATCAAACTCAAAATTACTCATTCGAATTCTTCATTAGGTTCATGTGGTGCTTCGAGGACAAAGGTGTTACAATGGCCACATACCCTCAAAGGATGTGATTGCATTTTTAAGCAATAACAAACAACTAGCTGAGTTACTGCATCATTGATTAGGCTACTGTGGGGATACCGGGTCGCACTTCGATACCGCGGATCACCGAGGTTGACAAACTGGAAAGTGTACCATGTGTACATGGAAGCTACATACATATATCTGGATAGCTTACTCACTCATCACGCCGGCATTGCATGCAGTAAGTTTGCACGAATCGCTAGTCGAGAATTACAGAAGGGCACACTGAAGTGAAACGGAATGTAAATGTTGATAGTATTTAATTCGATTACGGTCTGGCAGCTGCACTTTATCCCTTAAGATTAGAGCATAATCTGTGTAACTTTCGCTCTTTAGGCCAAGATAAGAGTCAAATGGGAAATGTGGATGTGGAGGAAATAAATCGATTTGAAGAACTTGGCATTGGTAATCTAATCCTAAGTTTGGAGATAAATTTCTCATTTGAAAATACTGGAATACGGCTAACTGTCATCAGGCCATGACACAGAATCTTTAAATTTTATCTTAAAACACAAGTGATCAAAACTGACTGAGATAATAACTAACGTAGAAAAATCTGATTGGTTTTGCAGTCTGGATTGTTCTAGGCCTCTGAATTTGAACTGACAAGCAATGCAGTTTCCAAATGACAAAACTAGGTGGGCTAGATCCACCTCAATGTTTCATTACACTATTTCCTAGATTTTCATTGGAATCAATTATGGAAATATTATTTGCATTATTGATGAAATTACGAATGACAAAATTGGACCGCAAGGGAGTAAAGATAAGTTCCTAAAAACTCAGATGAGTTTAAAAGTGTAGAATGTTTAAAAGAGATTCTCCCTAAATATTCCAAAGGTGCATTGGAGTCGAATAGAAGCCCGCCGACCTATAACTCGAGATACGAAAGTCTATCCGGGTTGCTACAATGCTCCCTAGAACTAGTTGCGGTCAAATCGTCCGCTAAAATATCTATACCTATCAAAAACTTCCAGCTTCTGAAGACAAAACTCAACAAACATAAATGTGGCACTTCTGGATTACCACTGGGAAAACGGAGTCAAGTACCCAACAATAACCCATGATGGGTTCAAATTTCATTGATTATCACAAATGAGTTCTCTTAGCTGAGAAAGTACTTGACTGGGCAATACTTTGTTCCACTTACAAATTTCATTAGTGGTTGATCTGTTCCACAACAGCTTTTTCAAAGTTGAAAGTTTACAAACTAATGTCCTGTTTTTCTCTGCTGTGATATCCTGGGTATCATCTGCTGATCAAAATATTCCACTATAAGATATCGGCATGATTAAGGGAATTCATCTTGTGAGTGTGGTCTCATTATTTAATATCGGTATGGAATTGTGAGCACACGGTATTATTGTAAGATGGGTCAACATCCGTGGTGTTGTGTGGAGATGTTTTTTCTCCGAGTTTTGGCCATCTCGTCAACTAGCATTGGTTGACTGGTCAGCACGGTAGACCAGTGATTACCAGATACTGTGATACAATCGAGTCGATCAATTTAGGCTGCTCTTGAATGATTTTGATTGACATTTGTTAGTCGAACGGGAATCTTGATGTACTGACCACACAGCTGTTCCGAGAAACCGAAATTGAGCTGTCCCAGTCATTTCACTTCCTGAGCAATTTACTGTGATCCTCGACCCTCGTTCGAAGACGTTGTTCGATTGTTCCATAAAAGATAAAGGATAAAAACAGATGAACATGAATACCGGCTCACTGACTGGATTTCCTCATTTGAACGACAATTTATGAGCAACAAGATGCGATCAGTGAATCCGATTTTTTGAAAAAATCTACACATCAGTTACTATTGTTTTGTTATTATTATTATTATCACCATCAGCATTATTATGCAATGCGTGAATGTTTTTTGACAGCTGGAGACAAACTGATTGCGATGCGTTTTGTCTGGAGGGTAACCTAGTATGTTGTCGATTCAAATATATATTCATTACAGTAGGGACCAGTTGCCAATTCAGTCTTCTGCGATCTATATATATATATATATATATATATATATATATATATATATATATATATATACAACAGAGAAAAATTCCAAAGTCGAGGGGCGGGGGATGAAGTGTCCGCACAAAGATCACAACAAGTAAAAGCAAATTTTTCTTCAGTATTTTCACCGTACATGTTTTGTAGATTTTTTGTCCGTTTTCCAAATGTTTATGGGGAACGGGAAGTCTACAGATAGGCCACACAGCATTTGCGCCATTGGATTTGGTTCTGAGCCATACCTCTCAGTATCTATAACCAACGGCAGTCCTCATCTCTTGAGCCCCAATCATGATGGCGGGAAGCACCAACCAAAGCCAAAGCCGAAGCTGACTTTTCCATGCACTTGCGCAAAATCACGGTCTAACCGCTGCGCCGTTTCTTCCAGTCTTGCCCAGCACGTGCAAAAAGAGCTCGAATAGGTAAACGATGGGCAGGCATACGCAAAACATGCCCGAGCCATCAGAGGCGGTGTAGAGCGATTACCTCGGTCAGGGAGTGACTATCAGCACCGAACACACGATGGCAAACCTCATCATTGCTCACCCGATGTTTCCACCAGACACCAACTATGCTTCGGAGACACCAGTGGTCGAATACAGAAAGCCACCGAGCATCCTCAACGCGGAGGGGCTAGGTCTCGCAAAAGTTAAGGAAGAACACTGTGAACTGTGGCACAGTACACCCCTCCCTTGAGAGAAAGCCAGACGTCATGGCGATGCCACAGATAAAGCAGCTTCGCGAAAGCTGCTCTGGCTCTCGCAATTCGTGATGCGATCTCCCCAACATCACTACCAGCTGTGATCAGGCTCCCTAGGTACTTAAAGCTATTGACTACTTCTAACCGATCACCACCAAGGGTGAATGCAGGCACAGACTCCTGCCAGTCTTGAACAAGTAGTTTGCACCCTGAAAGCACGGAGTATATACCATACCGGGACACCTCAATAGCCAAGCTACTCAATGCGTGTTGAACTGCCTGTGTACTTTTACTCAGCAAGGCGATATCAATGGTGTACTCTAAGTAAAATATTGTCCCCCGGTAGGAGTTCATCCCCACCGTTCAGAAGACCAGGTAAAGCTTTCTGCAGGATATCCTCTAAGGCAAAGTTGAAAAGAAACAGGGATATTGGTCTGCCTTATCGTACTCCCCTGGAGACGCCAAAGGATGGAGAAAGCTAGCAATAAGCCCTAACCCACCTGAGGTATGACTGTAAAACTCGCTGAGGACCGATACACACTTCTCAGGTACACTGTTCTTTAAGAAACCATGCCATGATGCAGACCTATCAACGAAGTCAAAGGCCGCACGAATGTCTAGAAGAACAACGATTGTTGGCCTTTGGAGGATATACCGTTGCTCTAACAGCTGTCGGAGGGAAGAGTTCAGTTTTCGTTGTCAGCCGTGTTGCATTATGCTCACTACAAGCCGGGATGAACTAACATGCATCAAGAAGGCGCAGAGACTTAACAGAAATCCAGGATGTGAAAACACTACGAGTCAGGCCACAACTCACCTAGCCAGCAGAATGCAAAGCATTCCTAATAAGTGACCAGTGCCGGTTGATGTGATCTGGTGGCTTTGATTCTAGCTTTCCAGTTAGAAGGTTTCGGAAAGTTGAGAGGCTAGAGAGATCACGCAGCTAACGCAGTCTACCTGCTGCTTCCTTGTACGTTTGGCACAGAGACCAGAGGACAAGAGCAGGACTTGTCATACAGAAACTACCGCAAGTAGGACTGACAGTAGTTACCGGAAAATATGAAAGTGTGTGTTTGCGGAGTTGACATGTGGAAGTAGAGTAATCGATGAGAGCGTGTTTGTCTAGAGTAATGAACTTCTGATAAGTGATCCGTCGGTTTCACTGTAGTTGTCGTGGGCTATTGTACTACTCGGTCGCCCAGTCCAGAGTAGGCATTTTTATTCAAGGATGCACCTCTAGTCTTTGGCGACCCAGCGTGTCCTTCAAGACAGCACTGTTGGCCCATGTGAGCCGGTGGCCGACTGTAAGATTCATTCACCTCTTCTGAGGACCTTTGGGAGCCGGTGACTGATTGCTCAGTTTATACACCCTTCGGATGAGGCCAAACATCCTGGTGTCCAATACACCCCTCCTCCACAGAAGCTGGTGAGCATGGTGTTGTACGCCTCATACGCCATCCACGGTTGGTTTAGAATAAGGGTTTAGCCAACTCCCCCAGACTGACTACTAGTCTGTCAACCCAGTGGAGTGCGCTGGGCATTCGCTTTCGCCCCCACACTTTTGTGAAAACACTTCCTCTATGGGAAGGCAGTGTGTGGGACTTCCTCAACACAAGCTATTCGGGACGCGCGGTCATTTTGAGGGGCGTTCGGAGTAAGTAGCCAACTCGGAGCCTGCGACATCCACCCCCGACCATACTGAGGCGTTTAGGAGGCTACACCCATGAAGCTATCATTCAAAATCTTAAACTGAGTTTCACACACAGCGATCGACGTATTTATTGTTTGGTTATTAGTTACCAAAAAGATAAAAGTCATAATAAAAACAGTTCCTCGAGAAAAAGTCAAATAGACCGAAGACAATGATCTAAACTGGAAACCAAAAATGAAAAAACGATATCGGTTTGGAAAGTGGTAGGTCTTTAGAACTTTCAGTTACCAGGTGCTAGGTTGATTCCGAAGACGGGCGGGCAAAAGTTCCAAAGGTTGATAAAAGACGGTGAAAATGAGGCGAGATAGGTGAACAACAATGAAGAATGAAACAGTACAGCTTGTCGATGACGTCTAAAGTTAAAAGCAACGCCGAGCACAAAAGTGAGCTTAGAGAGTTATGGTCCAGTCATCCTCAAGCAGAGTAGTTGAAGGTGTTTTTGAACTGGAGGAAACCAACTGTCATTAGAACGGGTGAACAAGCAGCGAACAGCTATGTCGCATCGGAAAAAATCAACTGTTTAGAGCCACGTTAGAACTAGCTATATCCACTTTAATTTCAGTGTATTTATACAATCAAACCCAGTCGTCTCCAGGCTTCTAGAGGCCCACAACAGACTCTACAAGTGACCATGAAGGGATGGTGATCACATAGTGTGACTTTCAATAACGGATATCCAATTTTTGGTACATATATCATGTTTTCTTGCCATCCGAGGACCAGAGCTAATGTCCCTGTCTGAAGTGGAATATATAAACATCATGCACAAAATTCTATTCAACCCAACCTCTTTTTCTGCCATTCCATTTGAACTAGACCACTGTGGGTGACCAGGTTTTTCAGGGTGATATGTCAGTCCGAATCAATATTAAGTATGCAAACGAATTCTAACAATAACCCTTTTAAACTGAATAACCTCGGATAATACTCCGTAAGAGAGTTCGAAAGGCTTTTAAATCCACTCCTGGACGAATGGAGAAAACAACCAGATGGTTATTGGTTTGTGATTCACTCAGGCTACCGAAGTGAAATTTTTGCTTATCACTAAATATCACATCATTTTATTCTTAGTTTCAAATGATCGGATTGTTGACACATTCCTCTCGATCTTACACATGATGAACAGCCATCCAAGACACTGATCTCATCCTTCACAGCAAGTGTGGTTCAGATCCTAAGAGTTGTTGCCATCACGATCGTTTACATTCGGCTTCGAGGTATTAGTCATTTAATTTGAATCACTAGGCATGAATTTTCTCGCGGAAATATTTTCTCATCCGATTTGGATCTTTCGAAGATTTACAGAAAATTAATGTTGGCCTGGAAATTATCTTGAAAATCTGGGATAAGGACTTTCCACAAGCCTTGCTGCAGCTTAGATAGGCTTGGGTCTCGCGCCATACTTGAGTTTTTATGAAATACGAGGTAAATAATCCTTGAACTAAAGTAACTGATCCAAGTAAGTGTAGTTCAGAAAATTGACCACCAAGACCACGTTTTCGAAAAAGTTTGTAGCCTTCAACATATGTATCCTTGAACGACTAGACCGGTGAACAACTACGGAAAATTGGTTTCGCAGGAGAGTTTTGACTTGGAGATGTGTTCACTGCTAGTCCGAACAGCTTCGTGGAGGAAAACAGAAATCCCCAAATCCCATATACCTCGGTGGTTGTGTGCCACTAGTGATACTTGATAAGTTTCCAATCTAGCCCAGATGACAGACACGGAACACAACCACACCGGAGACTCGAGTGCATTCAAATGCAAATGAAAAATGCATTCGTCAGTCGGTACACCATAGAACAATGCATAACGGAGGTCAAAGGACAACGGGACTAACTGTTCAACTTCTGACTGGCTCTTTAGTAATACTGAACCAGTGTGGTTGGCAAAATCACTTGAGCAGATTTACCTCTGAATGATCCGTTTTGACAACAGTTTGGAGGCCCGAAATGCAAGTCCCTTTTTATTCATCAGCTTTCAGAATCACATCAAGATCCGAACCACGGTACTGCGCTTCGTATTCCTAGTACCATTTTACTGCACCGGTTAGAGTAAGAGAGATAAATAGTGACATCCGTTCAAATATGCTGACATGCCAAAAGTGACACATGGATAGGTTACCGTGGTGATTTTTGACCTTGCTACAATCAGTTCAGTGTATCAGGATTCGACCAATCATACGGAGTCAGAACCTGGTAGATCGCTTCGTGATTGGATATGGCATTACTTGCCAATGGAATCATACAAAAGTGTGGTGAAAAACCATACATACTCGTGATTCAATTTTTTTTCATTTCGGGCTGGTCGGGTAGGACCTAGTCCAGTGCATACAAAATTCTTGGTTGGGCTCAGTACCACAGTTTCACTGTTAAACCAGTCTGCAAAATACTTTTTTCAACCGTTGAAATGATACGCCAAAACACTTTGATCGAGTTTCCGGAAGCAAATATTTCATTGTTTAAAATTTCAGGTTTCCTGAACAACCACTAATTGTGTATTGTCAAGAGTAAGAACGGGACCACTGATAATGGTTCCAAGTAGATGGAGGTGTGCGAATACAAGGAAGCCACCGTTCGCCATACTTGACCGTATCCTACAATTTCTTTACATCTTCAATGGATGGAACTTCTGGGATCCACCCCGGAAGACTCGCACGTTCTACATGATTGAGTTTACTAATCTGGTTTTCTATACACTTTTTCCACCTCATGTACTGACTCTCCTTAATCATCTACCAAAAACACCACCCTCCTCAGCAAAGAACTGAATTAACTGTAGCAGTGTACAGTCGACCCCTGATGGACAAACACGTGTCCCATCGATGCCACAGGTGACTGAGGTAGGCAATAGTCAAGCGTGTCTTCATTGTGCGCGATGACACATTATGTGTCCGAATCCAGGCCGAAGTGTAGCTGCCTCGATAATAAAATATGGCTACCTGGTTATTTATATCAGACACTGTAAAGCTTTGATGTTGGAACAACCCAATCATGCAACAGCATCTAACACGTTGAAGGTAAAAATGCGTCCCAAACCTTGCTACGCTCTTTGGAAAGCTCAAAACCTATCTGGATCTTCACTTAGACGAACAATATCTTCCGTATACTGAAAGTTCGACACCTACTTCGATTCGGATCCTATTGCGCTGTTGTCCAGTTGTTCTGTGGAATGCGTTATTCGTCAAAACAACGGTTGCACCATCATCACAAATGAGATATAATCTCTTATCAGGAAAAATTAAATATTACCTCTCCCCATAACTTTTACCTAATCAAGGATTCATTTTAGGTGCAATGAGCTCTATTTTTTTCTTATACATCCTCCTCTTTCGATGGGACTTACTCTGACACCAAATCTGTCCTACGTATTCAACCGTGCTAGTCAGCAGACACGCCCAAACAACAATTTTATATTCACTAGAACTTAAAACTAATAAATTTGTCATGCCTCAGTGAGTGGCCACACAAAAGCGCATTTTACTTCTCTATGGTAAGATCTTACCCTAGTACTGATTGATGAATCCAATAAATAAACCTCGTAAAATCAGCTTGCTTTAAAATGCAACCGATCACGGTAAACTGTCTGGTTTTCCTACATCAGTTCCTTTCTTGTTATTTTACAAATCTCAAAAATTTAATCATTTTCAGTTAGGTTCTATGAAGCTTCCATTTAATGCAGTACATACCGAAGGAATCTACATCAAACGAACTGTGATTTAGGAGGATTTGTTGGAGCTCGGTTTTCTTAACAAAATTCTTATCTAAGAGAGTTTTTGATGACCTTTTCTGCTCTTTCACAAGACAAATCCATTCGATAGCGATTAATTTGCGAGCTGTTTCCGTACTTTATCCAATGGGGCAACATGTTTGGACCGTAGTGATTCAATCGATTTTTTTCTTATTACTTTGTTTCACTTGTCCAAAACACATTCTTTGGATACAGCAATCATTTTTCAAGACGGCTGTTTACGATTGGACTTATGGCTCAAAACATTCGCAGAGAAACTCAGCTTGGTGGAAGCGATGAACTTGGCAGATACAATCGAACTAAGTTGTACTCCCACCGTAACTGGACTGACCGTGGTAGAACCAGACGGGACTGATCTTCTCACACCGTGCGACAGTTTGCATTCTGTCAATGTACAACTGCAAACACTGAATAACCAGTTAGAGGAGAGCAAAGTCAAAGAGAAACTTTTAGACGAGTTGAAGGTATGTGTTTGTTATCCGACAGGTTTATGCAGAGATTTTGATACTGCTTTGATCCATTTACTCACTACAGGTAAAATAATAAAGGATTCTGACTTAACATTTTGCATTGTTATTTTCCTAATTTTATTATGAAGTGTAATATTCTCCAGAAAAAATGAAATCTTGGACAGTACTGTGATAGATGTGTGTCGGGAGCCTCCGTAAGGTTGATCACATGATGTTTCTTTGAATTTAAGACTCGCATCATGGATAATACCGCGATTGGACTGTATGAATTTTAAATGATTATCATAGCATCGGCTGTCTGAGTAACACATTGGTCGATCAGCTTTTAAGCAACACAAACACATGGAGCGATAACCACAGTTGTCACAGTAATGTACGTGTACCAAGAGAGCACTGACACATTGCTTTTAAATAATTTTGTTTGAGCCCCAGTGGATTTTCGATCGAGTTCAGTTTTCAGTGATCTTCATTTCGATCACAGAGTAGTAAGTCTAACAGGAAGCTATTTTTGCTGGAGTGAGATTTTAATGAAATCGCGAACAACATGCGACTGGAGACTGCAGTAATCGGGATTTGGTTTTTCTTGGACATCACTGAGCAGTTGCACATTCGTGGTACTGGTGGGATGCCCGGTCTCGTGCACTTTCTTATATTGCCTGTAAGTTGATATCTATTTTAATCTCTTCTCTCTTTTCAGTGTATATAGATATATATACGCATATATATATATATATATATATATATATATTACAAATATTTCGGAATTGTTTCTAGGACATCCAGAACTTCCATTTGCTGTTAGAAAAGTCATTCGGATTGGCCTGTGGTTTAGAGCATCATCCTCCCTCACCCTGTTCGCGTAGGCGTCCGCACTACACATTCATAGTCTGCATGTCACTCGGTAACTTGTATCGCTCGATACTTGTATATGACTGCTCCGACTAATCACGCCGAAATCGATAGCCCGATCAGCAATTGAAAGTCGGTCTCTTAGTCGACTTTTAAGTTCAAAATGTTGGAAATAGACTGGTGCTATTTAGTATATCCGTTAGGAGGACATCAGTGTCGCTATCTCTGACATGCTTGCAAGACATTGGACGGCTGTACCACAGGTGATCTGGAAACCTATGTAGACGAATGTAGATACGGGTACCTTCATCGCTTCCTATTTTTGCTAATGACAACACGTGTTGGTGGCGCAGCAGACCGACATCAACAGAAAAACCTGGAATGAGAGAAAAGAACACCTTTCACAGGCAAGTTAGGGAGGTCGTGGTTCTTTTGATTATCGCAACAACAACAAAACTCCCGTGGTCCGGTTATTATGACTCTATATATTAGTTATAGCCTGTTGGAAATAAACCCCTTGACAGAAACTACAGCAAGCGACATTTAGCTTCCCAGAGCAAATATTGAGATTGAAGCACACTTGCTAATCTGCTGGAAAAGTGCTCGAATTGTACGTGTAGGATTCACTTATTTCAGCGTTGACTCTTCATTTGTGATACTGACTGAGAAAGACCTGAGAACGCTGGTCTGTGTGAACTGAAAAGGTAGTGGACACCATCGAATCTACCTAGGTTTTTGCGTAGGTGTTTATAATGAAGTTCAGAGTAAGAACATCTACCTGTTCCATCTAACGTTTCAAACCCAAAGGACGATAATTTGTTCGACCACTGCGTTCGCAGATTGTTGAATTCACACCAGCTGTCTCACTATCTTTTAATTTGACAATTTAGAGATCATACAGCCTGGACATGACAGTAAAATTGGTCTTCTCGGTCCCTATATGTGTCATTTGTCCACCTTTTCGACACACCATCGCGCGTGTAGTTTTACAGTCTATGGCGTCAGTCTTTCTGTGATATTCACTGAATAATTCCATTACATTATAGAAAGAGGCACGATGGCGAACAAACTCGTTTTCGGTAACTTCATTCTCTGGCTAAAACAGTCAGATATTTTCGGGAGAAAAGGGAGGGTGCTTACAGTATCATGTTAAGACTCGTTATTCATTGTTGTACGTGTTGTGCGGTTCGGAACAGGGTGGGAAGTTAGTTGTTCGTGGTTGGGAAATTCCGGTGTATACAGTGCATCTGCTGTGAGTTGGTTGCAACCTGTCACGACTGAAAGGTCGCGGTCGAGGTCACCTTGTTTTGTCTCCCATTTTATACCACATAGTTATATATGTATATATAAATATATATATATATATATATATTTGACAGTCGCCAGCCCAAAGAATACGCCGTACTGTTCGCGTTCCAACTGTGCCTTTGGATATATGAGGCAAAAGATTCTACTCAAAAGCCGATCGGCAATTCAAGGATAGGAGAGCGCGGAACAGGTTGGAAACCACCAGTTCGCTCACGCAAGACCAATAGAAGCTTCTACACGGGTACTTTGGTTTCCCTTCCCAGGCTTTGTGGGTTACACAGTATAGTCTTAATCTCCGGTTGGGGTTCTCAAAGAAGAACCCATCACTTATAATTATAATTTAACCGCCGTTTCAGCTCCTGAGCTAAAGGCACTGATTATGCCTCCCGTTCTGGAGTATGGGTAGCTGCTAAATTCTGACCTGAGGTTGGTGCATGAAAGGTGGAGTCCAAAGCACAGTCAGCCAAACAAAGATTCATCCATCCCACAAGCCACTCCCAAGTAATTGGGTGATTATATGTATATACATATATCAAAACAATTGCGAAGCAGGTTTGAAATGGGGGTACGTTGGCCCATCCTATGGAGAAGAGCTGATTGGTGAGAGGCATTCCCTTGGAGTTAACGGGGCAGGTACCGTGTCCGCATTCGAATCTATCGGGCATTCGTGGCTGTCATAGAGAAAGACATCTGAACAAGCTTATCTTGGTGATTCGTATCAGTCCGGATAGGAACAGGGTGGCGTAATGTTAACACACACTTTCAAAGTGAAAGAGCCCGGGTTCAAATCCTGGGTGTGGAGGGGGATACGCACCACTGATGAGTCCTAGCAAGAGCGAAACTCGAGTCTGGTGCTTCCGAGTGCAGGTTGGTCGGATGACCTGAGGTTTGTGCGTGAAAGGTGTAGACCAAAGGATAGTCAGCCAAACAAAAAATCCTGATTTGCATATAAGGCTGCATCCATTCGTCGGCGCAATCAGATCGTGCGAGCCCCGAGTGATACACAAATAATAGGATCATTTAAATTCCCTTGAGGGTTATTCCCGAAAAATCGTCGATTGGTATCATAGCTGATAGTACGTCATCTTCTGTACAGAATTGAAGACAGGGTTTGGAACTGGCCAACAGGATCGATGAACCAATCAGGTACCAACATTTGCTGTATTGACCGGAAACGAATTAGTCAATAGGAGTTGTAACTTGACTAACCAGACAGAAGAGCCATTCATAAATTACAATTGGACCAAAAAGTTTCCATCCATCGACTTTGCTGTGATCACCGTGCATTTTACATAAACTGTCTGTTTGGTACTGATAATACGAAATGGTTCGAAGGCAGAATAGTCTCTCACTATAACGGCCAAGACTAGAAAAACTCCCAAGGAAGAAAGTGATTTTTTGGTTAAGGAATTGGAGTTTTGACTGATAAGTGAAAAAGGTAGTTGTTCATATGTCAACAAATTTGTCATTCATATCACAATCCACCCTCATAAACATCCTCTGAAATGCAACAGGGTGCGACCAGAAATGTAAAACAACAAAAAATAATGGCATTTGGCACCTTTTCACAGGTGATCTACTTGTGTCCTTATTCAGGTCCGGTGTCAGGTTTATCCAACCCTTTGGTTAGTTCCTGGGAAAAATTGATTAGTTCATTAAGGTGAAAAACAAATTTCTTTTCCTTTCCGCACATGTTGAGTTTGCTTTAACTGGTGATTTCGACAAGATATAAACGTGGTAACTTCGACGAAATCAAATGCTTCTTCTGTCTCTACACAAACACATGTTGAAGTAGACAACACAATTCTCAGTCCGAGACCAACCTGCAATTATCCCATTTCAGCCGAAGTTGCCGAAGGGGACTGGTGGGGAGACTAAACCGGTTCAGGGCAGACAAAAGGTAAACAAGCGAAAAGTCCAAGGAAATCAAATGATACAAGTATTAGAGTTTTCTCCTCTCAAAAGATGCTTGCATTCACGTAACGTAAGTGTTCTCAGAACAACCAGCTGTAGGCAGGATTGATCACTTAGTCCATTGAACATTCGTTTGAGGTCGTCTAGTTTTTTCATCCAGTTGGCCACCACTCCTTTCAGTGCACGACGTGATCTTGGACCCATGTATCTGTAGTGGTCTAAAATCATCCACGGAACCAGTCTCGGCATCTGGTTTATGAATTGATTACTCTAACAAATGACGCGTTACACGTTTACTTGGGATCTCTGCAAGGTATTGCAAACTCAGATTTCGAATAAATCTTGTTATTTCCCCCCTGTCTAATTACACCATCGAATCAATGATCAAAAATCAAGAAAGACTATTCGGACTGAGTTTCACATCAAGATGGGATCAAATTTTGGTTACCTGACACCGTTTATTGATTTTTTTCGCTTTTAGTTGTACGTGATTTTCAGCGCAATTCAACATATCATTCAACCTGCTGGGAGTTTTATTTCATCAGCCGCAGGACTTATTGAGAATAACCCTGTCAGGATCTGTCACACCGCATCATTCAAGCAATTTAACCACCTGCCAGCGTTGCACACAATAACCTTTTGTGTGATGGTAGATCGCTCTGCGGCTAGAGGATCTAATCGTCTCATCCCTATCTTGTTTTTAATTGTTCTTCTTACTAGCCCAGTAGCTCAGCCCGTCTCCCTTTCCTTATTTTATGATTCCATCTCTTTGACAACCACATGCGAATTAAGGAGGTGGTATTCTCTGAAGAACCGACAGACAGTTTATCCAGCCGACTGATTTCCAATAGACCTATATTTCTGACCAGTGTAACACCTTCTGTCATTTAAATGACCTGCCAGTCAACCGACCAACCAGTCATTTATCAGGCTAATAAACTAATCTTGTGGAGTAATTTCACAAATTTGTCAGTCAATAAAACAACCACTCGGTTGGCTGATTGGTTGAATAATCAGTTAACCTACCATTCGATGCATCTCCCATTTGTCCAATCGGTCATTCACTCGGCCACAGCCTCTCATCTATACCAGAGTTGACAGATATTTATCCTTATTGCTTGAAGAAAGTGGGCTGGCTTGGATAATAATCTCTTGGATTGACATCATCGTAATTTTTGACTCAGGTAATCCCCATATATTCGTGGATTTCCTTTTATCTTCTTTTTTCTAGTCACCGCTTTCACTTGTTCGACGTGTTTTATCGCTTCCATGATAATGAAGGCCGCTTGATTGAAAGCATTCACAAATCTCTCAGTCTAGCCATTTGATTGTGGTTAATAAGGTTCAGTTTTTGATCAAGGTCCTCCTGGGATCCTCTGAATAAAAACTGTGCACCGCAGTCTGGAGAAAAACACCCCAGAGAACTCAATCTGTATCTAAGATAGCGAATCGTGGAATGGGTGTTCAGTTGGTGTATGATGGCGACTTCTGACCACTTCAATGTAGAGTAGGCAAGTAGCATTGCGTACACGTCATGGACCTGTGTATCAACATGATTTCACAGCGCTCGCTGTTGGTTGTGACATCAACTACAAATGAGATATGGTTCTATTCGTTTATTCACAATTAATAAAAGTAACTGGAATTTGTTGGCACTATTTCAGTAAACACCAGGTTTGCAACAATAGATCCCCGTTTGGTTACTGAAGACCCGATTGGAGAACTTCTCTGCCACGCTCATGTCATTTGAATACTAGGCTGAAACTGCCAGTCCATGTCTGATGAAATTTGTTGAGTTAAACGTATAAACTTACCTTGAGGTAACATTTAAAACAAATTTGATCAATGATTGCAGACAAGTAGTATGCAACCGCTCAAATCACCATCCAAGAGCGCTATAGACGAACTGTACAGCCGCATTATCCTCGTTGGGAACCATCAGCAGCAGTGCATATCTACAAAGCTCCATTCTGGAGCTGCTCGTACTGTGTGATTGGATGTATATGAGGGGGGGGGGAGAGAATGAGACTGCCCACACATCACACGAAACTATCCGGGCTGGGTCCCAGTGGCTTGCTTAAGGCCAGTACTTCATGATATAGTGTTCGTCCATCATAGGCCTTGAAATAGTAACAGCTCGCTACCCACGAAATGATCGAAATTCCATTTGAGACTTCCAATCCTGTTCTAATTGACATCTGGTAGACGTGCCTCAAGCTGACGATTCCTGAAAAGTCAAATCGAAACAGTTATGTATCAAGTGCTCCCTAGGTCTTCCAATGTCGATCTGAACATTCATCCTGCATGATGCATGATAAATGATGCAGTGAACAAAAGGCAAATCTTATACCACTAAATCGGGTAGGTGGCATTATCAGTTTCCTCAGCAATTAACACGCTTGCACGAAAACTGACTTTATTTAACAAATATTCGAAGTTTATAAAACGTTTCCCTATGCCATTCGTTATTTAAATCACTGTTTACGGGCTTTACGGAAAGTCAACGAGATTACTTCGCAACTCCGCGGTCCTGCGAACGGCCTTATATTCCGATCCATTCCATCTGATTGTCCATCCCGAATAAACTCTAACAAGTAACTTTGAGTCACGATAAACACTAATCTTTCTTTCTCTTCTGTCGCATTGCACGACAAAAGTACAGGACACCGCTTCATGTTTCCTCATATTTCCGGTTGTATATTATCTAACAAAATCATATCCGATCGGAACAACCGAATGCAGAATACTACATGGCATACATGATTTCAGAAGGAAACTATGCACTGTGTGCTAATTAGAGCTGAACACGTAAAAAAGCAGAGTAACCAAAGTAAAGCATCTCCCTAGTCTAGTGCGCTGTCCCATGGGAAATGTCGCACAACCAGATGAACCAGTGGGACTGGCAACAGGCTGATGTGTTCGGTCCGTGGATTTGGCAACTGACAAAACCACGATAGCCGGAATCACGTGATTCATGTGCAGTGGGGCACGTGAAGCATCCCAGTGAACTACGCCGCCTCCATTTGCACTGGTTGCGCGTATACACCTTACAGAACTCGCTCCAAATTTTATCTGCGTAATATCACAATGAAATAAACTAACAGATTTTGAAAAGAGCGAACTATCCGCGTTCAGTCAAATAGGAATTAGTTTGCATGAGATCTCCAAGCAATGCGAGAGACCGAGAAATGTCGTATGACGTTGTCTCTAATGCAACGAGTGACGTGAACCTAAAAAGCGACTGGGTCGTCCAAAATGCTAACAAAATAAGACGAAAGTACAATAATTCGTCTAACCTCCAAGAGCACATACTCCAAGTCGACATTGAAAGCTTCGATGGAAGTCGGTGTCTCAAAACGAACGTTACAAAAGATACTCAATGTTGTGCCAAAGATAAAATGCCAAAAGGATGAAATAATGCAATGCTCTCACACCGCTGCATAAGAACCACACTTGCCATGGGCTGAGAAGCATGTAGCATGAACAAAAACTGGGGAAATGTCTACATTAGTGGTAAAAAGAATTCAGTTAGGATGGACCGGATGCTTAAAATTATTACTAGTACGATATCAGAAAAAAAAGAAGGCAGTTTTAGTCAAAGAAACAATAACAAGAGTTCAGTGATGGTTTGGAATCCTTCTCAGCCAACGACCAAAGTGAGCTAGTTAAATTTGACGGCAAACAGGATTCCGTTGTGCATTCGCGTAGATTGGAACAGATTTTGCTCCCGCCAGTTGCTAACATATTACAAGATGGTGTAATATTTCAACATGATAATGGTTTTCTACTATTCATACACTATGAAATTTTGGCTGTTGTTCCTTGGGATCAAGGTCATGTAGTAGCCAGTCTGTAGCCCAGATCTAAACCCGACTGAGAACCTATGGGTCGCCAGGTTTACAAGGATTGCATAGTTTACCGGCCAGAGAGTGAGTTCATCACACTCTTATGCGAATGTGGGTGAATATTGATCAGGGGACAATGGCAGGTCTTGTAAAATGTTTGCTGAGAAGGCGTGTCATGGTTCACAGACAGAACAGAGGTTGCACACGATATTTAGTGGTACTTAGTGAAGCCCAGCTGAATGGGGTACTGTACCAGCACCCATCCCTTTTGCATATTCGAATTTACTTACCACATAATAGATTATTTTGTTGTGGAATTTCATATTGTGCATCGTAATAGGCAATCGATCTTTCTGGCCGGATATAGTTTCGTTAGCGAAAGCAGGAGTGAATATGTGCAGGAAAATGAGAGGGGGTCCCATACTTTTGTCACACGAAGTATACAGTGGTTTTTCAGCAGAAATGGGTTGCAATCTTTCTCAGTCTATGAAAAACTAATTAGTTCGGCTATCAAAAGTAGACATCGTAACCGATCGAATTCGGAAATGTGTCGATTGTTAGCCTGATTTTTGAGTTAAGGGATCCACATTCACCAAAATGTCAGATAATGACAGGCCCCATGGACAACATTTTACTGACTGTTAGACAATTACAGACAAACAGACTTTCCGTTTTCACTTTCCGTTCTCTCGCTGTGATCTCCCTATTTACTTTACTGTTCCTCAGATGACCTTGTTACTATTTTAACAAATGATTTCAAGGCACTTCACTGTGAACTTCTTAACACCAGGTCAGATCCTTTCATCCGTTTAAACAACATTCTAGAAACTGTACAAGGTGCCGTCAAACAAAGTCCTACAAGTTCGCACAGGGTAACATGTGTAAATGCCCCTTTAATCTGGTTCTCTGTGCTCGTAGCTGCCAACTTCACTAATATGACCAGTTTATTCATAAAAGGCGGGAACATATTCATATAAGCATCGTTAACAATGCTGTTAGAAGCCCTTACTTTTTTCTGAAATCACTTTTGGGGTTAACAGTTACACGTTCGAAGTTATAATTTGCACAAAATGATGTCCTCACTCTTAATTTCAAGGATGACGTAGGTAAACCTCAAAAACGAACTACTAACATCGCTAGCAGTAACCAAATTACTAATTACAAACGTCATGGGTGTAACCAGTAAACACACATCTACACATCTAATTGTCACCAAGTTATCATGCTGTCGCTTATGGGAGATTCGTCTTGATAATTTCGAAACAAACTCGTCCGGTGATGAAAGTGAGAAGAGACGTCAATATGGCAGCATTGCACGACTGTATATGAACAATATATCATTCTGTCGGAAGCACCAGTAGAGATGGAGCAAAGTTATCCAGGAAGTGAATCGTGCAATGTGACAAAATTGACTTGTCATTTCTATTACCTTATTGTCGCCTCCACTAGTTCACCGGACTTAGTGTCCAAAGTGCCGATGCAATGGGAACCCTGAGGAACTCATCCATCTAGAGGAAAAGTGTTCACTTGAATTATTCATGAATTTTGGTGTGTTATGCACGGAGCTAGTGAGTTTGGTTTTGACTAAAATGTAGGCGCTGGCACACGATACTTGGTAAACAAAAGTGAAAACATACGACAAGCCAAAATGGAACACAATGCAACTCAACGGTGGTGATTAGATATGAAGTTCACCTGACCCCGTGTGGTTAGGCTTCGTGGCCAGGAATAGTAGAAGCCTCAGCCTATCAGAAGCAGCTTGAACAAGTGTAACCAAAGTCAGCTGTTGTTAGTCGACCAGGAACTTACCACTTAGCACACTCAAGCATGCCTATGTACATGAATAAGTTCCGTAACATGTGATTCCCTATCCTTGGTATTCTTATTACTTCTGTGTACGTCGTCCTGCCTAGGAGCCGCTTCCGCGAGTTCCGTCAGTTAAATCACTTCGATTAGCATAGCAACGTGGTACTCAAACAGCACTGAACCACGTCCCTCATCGGCACTGACTTCTAATGCTGGCTTAACTTTTCGTACCGCTACCCATCACAATTACAACTGTCAACACCGTCTTCACCTGTAGGAGCATGCAGTCATTCTGCAACAGGCCTCTCTCACGACGACAATGAAAGTTGATCAGGTACCGGATCTGAACACTTTGGAAAAGCGTTACTGGTTGATACGGCATGGGGTTGAGAAACATTTGGCGTAGATCGATGCACAAAAACACTACCACAGGTTAATATTGTAAGTTACCAACCTGATTATGTCAAATTACTCATAAAAAGAATTCCGTTTCTTACTACAGTGAATATTGAAAGAATCGTCACAATCAACCGCCGTGAAAAAGCTCTTCACAGTTTTCGAGGATTCTGAAGAGATCTGAGACATTTGACAGATAAACATTTGTGGCATTAATGGGCCAGACGGGATAACCTACTTGGTGGCTGTGGTACTATCCGCCACCATATCTGACCAACGTCAATGGAGTTTCAATCATGTACCATTCGGTGGACTAAGGCTCATCTTGATAAGCAGCAATTTTCACAAATGAGTTACTACGTGTATAAGTACCAATTATAAACAAAATTTTCATTGACTGTGATTCTATTTATCCGGCGAATAATATATATTATAACTATATTGGTTTCGTAAAATTATTCTACTTACCACAAAAGGCGAAAAACCGCAGATGGGAGAACTTCATTCCTGCCATCTTCGATAGAAGATTCCAAAATTGTTCAGAGTATCTTGAGTATATTGTTTAATTCATTGCAAGGATACATCTCACTTGTGCCGAAAGATGAATGCCTGTTCGCAACCATGGTCAAATCTAGTGTAAACGGAGTCACGGGCGGTAGAAGAGCAGACAGCTGGGCTGATGGTACAGATCGACTAGTTGGGCCATGAAACTTATCAAGCAGGGGTGGCCGAATTAATAACCACTTGGATGGAATGATTCGAAGAGCACCCGGACCATTTAGGTTTTGTATATTGTTTGAATGTAGTCGCACGATGTCACACAAAAGTCGTCCGCCCAGCGATAACAAACCACGACTTTTCGGGCGCAGAATTGTCCTCCTACTAGGGATTTTGGAGCAGATTTGAACAAATACCGTCACTAGTCAGAGCCTCGTGTATCAGAAATTCGTTCACAAGCACGGACGAATAGTCCACGTTGAACTTCATGAGACAAAAGTACACAAGTTATAAACTAAAAGAAAACAGTCACGAAAATATTCCTGCGCACGGGGAGTGCCAATTCGAAGATCAAAATGGCTGTATTCTAATCTATCCGATTGTATGATCAACAGCCTGATGAGTCCCATCTTTAAGTAGTTACAGGGGATTTCATACATCAGTGAGACTGCACCAGAACTTGAGGTTTCCCAAGTCTTTAATGGTTATATTTATCTCCAGTTTCTTTGTACCGCTGAAGAAGTCGGTTCCCCAACTGCCAAAGATCTGGATTCCGTCTATATAAAAGGACTTCTCTGAACCTCGCCGAGCATTATCAAATCGGCATTTCATTAGGTAAATTCTGTTGCAACAGAATGGTTTTGCCGAAAGTATAATTTACGAGATGCAACATAACAAGTAACTTCACCTGAATTTCTTCACTCCAAGTTTCGAAAGAGCACAAGTAATGGCGTCTTCTTCCTATCTTTTTACATTGCACTACTTGGCTACTGTTAACAGCAAGTAGTCATTTCATGTAATGGATAAACGTCGCCCCGCGGGATAAAAATTTTATCCTCTTCATGGCTATCACACATATCAATTACCATAAGGCACGGCGTTTTCGATTCTGTTTTTAAAATCTTCATTGTTCACAATTATCAAAAACCAGCAAGAATGTACGAAAGTAATATTCTGTTTTTCTCATCAGACTTATAAAACCAGTTGTTATGCTATTAATCGAAGTATTTTTCAATTTTCTTGTCCCCCCAATCAGCGATTTGGTAGACGAACAAATATGGATTCGTGAACGAATTAACGTGGCTAACAATCAGGATGTTGGTCGATCACTGCTAGCCGTGAATCATCTCATTCGACGGCATCGTTTAATGCTCAAAGAAGTTGCCGTGCGGGATGCACATGTGGAATCACTGCTGAAAGTGAGTCCCCGTTTGTATAAAATCTTTTTCTACCAAACGAATGCATGATCAAAGTTATTGTATCTGATTTTTTCAACTGCGGACAACGAGATAGGCGCTGGTGAACAACTGCCTGCTTTTCTAATCCTTCCCAATAACTCTAGGGAGAAGACTATCCTGTCTTCGAATCATCTCAGTTTATATACGATGAAAGGTGATCAAACCAAATCTTAGCTTGCACGCCTACTGGTTCGCCTGTAATTCTCATCCGGTTCTTCTGAACGGCTATTCTGGGGACAAACTCAATTGGTTTATTCAGTCCAGACAACTGTTGGTATTTGATTGGTTCTTCGGTCCGCTTTGTTTGCTCCAATCTTGTCCTCGTTTCAGAACACACGAAGATGTGCTGGCTGTTCGCCAAACCAACGGAACCAATCCGTCTTTTAATAATGCGTCACCCATTCCCATAAACCTATTGCTTGGTCCTTGCAGCCTTTCATTCGACTGAAAATGGTTATCTGGGTAAATTGCCGTAATACTTGGTAACTATTGGTTCTGCGGTTAGTCTGTTCTTGTGACTCAACCCGTGTGGCATTGTGGCAGGACCAGTTGTTGTTTTTGGACTTCTTTTCTCTGTTAGGGTGGAAAAAATTAATATACCCCCATCCGTCAGTCGATAAGATATCATGTGGTTGTGAACTCTGCTTCAGTATCATGGTTACCGGTTATTTCAGCTAAAGTACTTGGAATTTTAGGTCGTATTTTACGCCTCTCCACTGTGCTGACCCTCATTGCTGGAAGAAAAAGACAGGCCACAAATAGGAAATCAGTATTGAGTAATTCGTCAAACTTCACACACCATTCAAATGTGAATAAGACACTCTGCAACTGTCACATTTGAATTTTTTTCGTTTTGGTCTACGTGTTTAAGTTATTTGTCGTTTTCGATAGGTCCCATAGTTCAGGCTTTTTTTATCCTCGTCTGAAATCAGTCAATGTTTAGTTGATTATTCACTGTGATTGATCTTCTATAATTGAAAGTTAACCTTTACATCACCTTCAAGGTCCTTCATCATCAGATGGAGCTTCGAAAAGTCATGGTATATTAGATCCATTTATTGTAACTGCCTTGATAATGTCTCCTATTTAGAAGATGAAAACCTGACGCAAAACAGATATCTTCCAATGATGGCAAATATTGGAAGAGAAATTGAGATTACATTTGCAAATATGTTGAGCCGTTCACAATTCCAGAGAAAAAGTACGGTTCCATAAGGGTCGTACAATGTATGCCGAACCACATGACTACTTTCGGGGGTAAACAGTGATGCGTGTCCATTACAAAGCACAAACAGTCTCCAGCCCAGTAGATTTGATTTCTGCTATTTACTCCACCATGAAGATGGAATACACGTAGTCTGAAAAAATAAAGTCTCCTCACAAAGTTAGTCGCGTCTTCAGTGACTCAAAAAACCGATCGCAGAAATGCCCGTTTCTCTCCGTCATTGTCTTTTATTGCAATACCGTGATGAAATTCAAATTGAGGGAAGCATAGGCGGAAGTACTCATAAAAAGTTGATACATCAAATTTCAAGCAGGAATCTGTTTGAACAACATTCTGCGGGGCAAATTCTTTTCCTTCGACTGTCACATGTCTGCCGATTATTGAAACTTGTATCCATGATTCTGATCCTCGGTTTCTTCACGGTGGATCGTACAGGTATATTTCTCTCGGGGTGTAAACGCTTGAATTCACTACACGTAGCTGACGAACTGCGTTTACCAAGACCAACATCGATCGCATTCTATTCTCTTAGTGAGTTCATTATCATTTGAACTTTGAAAAAGTTCAAACCATCTAACGTCGCCCGTTAGCACCCTGTTTGTACCGAGACCGTTTAATTCATGAGACCGTGAATGATCGTAGTGAACGCAGTTCAGCCTAGTTCGTTTGCTTGGTCAAGTGAATATTGAGATCATCATGCGAGATACCTGACGAAACCATATATCACTTCGGTTTTCTTGATTTAACTGAGTCGTTATCAGTCTACACATGATGACGTAACCCAGACTGAGCCGTAGTTCTCGTTACAGAGTCTGTGTATGCGACAAGCAAGCAGAGTCAGTGTATGTGCGTGTATGTGCTAAGGGTGAGAGATTTAAGATATTCACTATTCATTGCCCGTTGACCGTTTCTTTTATCGTCTGAAAAATACCCATTGCATCATACAGAAGTCCAAATCGGCGAAACAATTGTTTTTCAGTATTTCGTTCTCAAATCATTTACAGATTACATAGTAGACATTAGACAAAAGATTATGAACATAGACATGGAATAAACACCAATCATGGGCAGGGGTTTGTCAGTCAAATTATTGTTATCATATGATTTGTTTATCCAGCTGACGCCCTCTAGGTAACTGGACGGTAGATTCATGCGGCCTTGGTCAATCTCGGGCCAGGGGAGTTGGAGTGCCCGGGCCAAAATCTTTTGGGCGCACAGGTAAGGGGTCAACTTCATTATTCCGATTGCCTCGGCTATAGCTAGAGTGCGCAACTAAACACCTTTGCATTTGTTTGGGGGGACACGATAAAGAACTTTGAAAGCAGCTTCCGGATTCACCTGATGTCCAGGGTCAACCAAATGCGCTAAGACTGCGCTATTTATCGATCCAGTTTGTCCTTGAGTCAACCAGCGTGGATGATGGTCTTTAATCCGAGTTGAGAGCTGTCGTGCCGTTCGACCTACATAAGATGCGTCACAAACACATCTGAAAGAGTATACGACCATTGGTGAGGTCAGCATGGGTAGTCTATCCTTGTTCTGAATCTGGATTAGAGGAGCACCTCGAAACACACAACGTAGTGTGGCGGCATTGAAAGTATTTCGAATTTCTCTCCCCAGTCAGCGGTTCTTGATTTCACTAACAATATCGCCTTTAAATGGCAAACTAATATGATGATCTTTCTTCCTTACGGTTTCCACGGTGATTTTCGACAATCTTTCGATAAGATTTATTTCGATAAACCGATCCGGGTAACGGTTCTCACGTAGGGTGTTTCTTATAAGCAATAATTCGTCATCTAAAGTCTCTACGGAACAAATTTTCCTCGCTCTGAAGGCCAGGCATTTTACTAAGTTTCGCTTCTGTTGCATACTAACAAAACTGTTGAAATTGGAATACTGGCCGCTCCACGTTTGTTTTCGGTGCACATTTCACTGGATCCGACCATCCTCCATTCTCGTGAGAGTCACGTCGAGAAATGGTAGTTGATTGTTTATTTCCCGTTCAGTTTTAAAGCGTATGGCTTTGTGTGCCCCATTGAATAATTTTTGCACAAAATCAGGGTCACAATCAACGTCAGTCACGCAAAATATGTCATCCACATAACAATAGTAATGATCAAAGCTGTCAGTTATAGACTTCAGCTTGGTTCTTTCTAACTTCGCTAGGAATGCGTCGGCAAGAAATGGACCTAGTGGTGATCCCATAGCCACACAGTCCCGTTGTCTGTACAAAGTTCCATGAAATAGGAACTGAACATTAAATGTGCATCGAAGCAAGAGCTCGCGCAAACCTTCTAGTGGTAAACCGACATTCATATTATTCTCTTTTTTGTAGTTCACCACGAAGTCGATGGTTTCTGTTAGTGGTGCATTCGTGAATAGAGACTCGCCGTCAAGCGAAAACATTATTTTGTCACTCATATTGACATCTTCTATTCGCTCTATGAAATCAAAAGTGTCGTTGAGACTGTGTGTAGCCATATGTTTTTGATTGGTTCCAGTAATTCAGATAACCATCGAGCAACATTATGGTAGGGTGAATTTGTCATTGACCCTCCCTGTAGACCGTTGGTCGCAACATTGATTGTGGCGGTAAGTACATAGGGAGAGCGCAAACAGCTGAACCGCACTTGGACGGCGTGCGAATTTCCACAAGTAATTTGGAATTGTATACAATTAGTGTAGCAGGTGGTCTTTAGCAGTAGACAACTGGCAGCCCGTCTATAAGCGGCCTTTAATATGCTGTATCAGTATGCTGCCTGTTTAAGAGGTTTGAACAGGTTTTCAAAAAAGTCCGTCAACAAAGAATTCTTAAAAATCATTTATTTTTTTCTGGTCAAATGACTATATGGGATAGTCAGTATTCAAGTTTAGGGATTAAAATGCAGGAAGAAGTGTTCACCAGAGGTCCATTCAATTACCTTCTCCCGTGGTAGCAACTACAATGGTCGTTGATCAAGAAGGCAGAACAGCTCAGTCGGTAGAGTAGTAACAAAGGTTATTAGAAGCCCCTGTAGTGTCGTGCATAGTCAGCAGATATCGAGGAGTCATTCAGAGCCATCTATCCGACAAATATTTCAAACCGGGTTAGAAGCTTTGCGTTGCGTACAGTGATGGTAGCAAGCATATAAATCCACAATCCCGGCAGATGGTAACATAAACAGTCCCTCTGCAATCCCAAACAGTCGTGGTCATAGCATGAAGTAACAATGCAATCGTTAGCACAATATGGCAGTTACAAGGAACATGTTCATCCTACCCTGGTATAATCCCCCTCACCAAGGTTGGTTCTTATCAAAAGGCTGACCATCTCAATTACTCGTCTGACTTATGGTAATGTAGAGACTTCAAAATTCTTTCCTTTACTGGTCTTTGCTCTTGCCGCAAAATTACTTACCGGTCTTTTCATTGTTTGCTATATAATATAACCGTCACTGCCGCTGAGTCAACGACTAACTTTATGATACAATTAGACTTAAAAGAATACTTAATTTACGATCCGTAATAAAATGAAACAGATTCTACAGTGCTCCTGGAGCTTTTCGATCATGAAGACTTTGTTGACCACTAGCCACGGCTGAGACTAGGTTCCCAGCCGTATTTATAAATTCCGGATGCGCTACTCATGAGTAGGCAAAAGTTGTTCCGAGTTATTTCCGGTTAACTAACGCTGGTCACATGGATCGAACAAGAAATAAAATTGCTATAAGACTTACAGGATTATTGCTTATATGAGTATACATCTCAACTATTTTCACTAAAACTCACTGAATGAACCAAAATTCGTTTTACGGCACTCCAAGGTTGACGTCAATTCTAGGAACTACACGATTTTATCAGGGCGAAAGCCACAGCTTCCGGACGACGTTGGTGCGGACTTCAAGATCATTTGCCAACAAATCTCTCAACAGAACGCATTCGAACAGGACTTCCAAGTAACGGAACTATAGGTGACTATTTTACTTGAATAGTTCAAGCAGATAATGGGGAAATCACCTGCATATTTGCATTCAAAAGCTCTAAATACCGGATATCTTGCTAGGCAGTTACTCTACCAACTGAGCTATCACGGTCAGTCGGGCGCGACTAACGAAATCAGAGATACAATGATACAACGACACTTTAATTAACGGTGCTAGTCCAGTGGTCAAAATCAGGAGAGTTGCTTCGTATCACTGGAATAGTAGTTGCAAATCACTGGATATTCACTTGCGTCATTCGCGTCTGTAGCGGCCATAGTACGATAGGTCAGTAGGTAGAGCAGCGGCCCGGTAGGTCAAAGATCGCCAATTCGATTTTGGCTGATAGTTCCATTAATAAATTTCATCACTACTTTGATTATGAAGCGGCATGAAACACAGACTATTTGAATGGCTAGCGATTCCTCTGACCAGGAGGGGCATTTTGATGCAAACTCGATGTTCCCCTGGTCCACATGCTTATCTTCTTTCTATCCATCCATTTATGTGGATCTGTGTTCAGTAGCTTAAATTGACACATATTTCCGTTTGACACTTCATTACTTGTCTATCTCAGGCGTAGTCAAATGGTTAGTTTTAACCATTTTTGATGAAGTGGTCGCCATGAAGAATTTGGAGGTCTGGGGTTTGAGCCATCCCTCCATCACCGGACACCATTTTCAGTAGGTCCTGATTGGTCTTGACCCCTTTAGCGAAATGTACCGGTAAAGTATGGTTAAAAATGAAAGTAAAAACATTGGCATTGTTACCACATCTTTCCACACACTGGGCCACAAATTGCTTATGCAAGTGCAAATGATCAACCAAACTGCGGAACAATTACCGCCATTGAATGCTGGCAAATGGACAGTTCGTCTGACTAAACCACGCGATAACCTGGTTGGGTTGATGAACGAGTTGCGTACGCGGATGCAACGCAGACGGAAACGACAAGAAGAAGCGATTGCTCTGCACGGATGGTTAACCACAGTCAATGAGCTAGTTCGATGGATTCAGAATACTCGCTCAGGAAGTAGATCACATGCTCAGCCCGGAGGAGAATTCAGAAATCACTCGTGTCGAAATCGGATGCATGTAGTACGTTATGGTGACTCGTTTTTAAGTTCAGTAGAAACACTCATCTTGTGCTTTCTTGCACGGAGTTGAGGAATCAAATGAAATCAAACTGAAGACTGCATTGTCGATAATAACCTGGACTATTATTATTATTATTATTGTTATTATTATTATTATGATTACCACTAATGTCATTCGGGTGATCTTGTCATTTTCGATGAAGATAACTATCAACCCGAGTTTATCACTTTCTACCGTGAACGTCACCATTGCAAACATTCAAAATAATTTTCCACCACCATCAACTTTCTACAGGTTTTCTCGTCGACTCACCCTTACTACGCAAGGGCACATTGCGCTCTCATTTGTGGGGCTTGGTAGGTTTGTGCGCGTTACTATCTTGAAAATGCAGGGACAACAAAGGAAAATTTCTCGGTTAGTCAAAGGAAAACTAGTTTACACATCCGAATCAGTTTTTGAGTGTTCAATGAAATGGAAATTCTGACTGTCAAATGCAGCTGATTAAGCGAATCAAACCGGATTCACAGTTTATTTGCAGACCTGCATCAACATCTCGAACCTGTGTCCTTGATGGTCTAACCTTCCGGAAAGCGGCGAATTAGATCCTCGCACAAAGCTACCATGACTGCATCTGGAACTGAAATGTCACACTTGATGTGCCCTTGCGCTGTGTAGGGTTATCGGAAAGTTCTGATCACTGTATCCTGGGCTGTGATCCCAAAACGATCAACAGTGGCTACTAAGCTGTCGGTGAAGGCAACTAAACAGTAGGAAAACCTGCAGTGGTTGGAATATTTGATTGACAGACATCGCCATAGTTACTCAACTTTGTGAGCATGGTTAAGCACACGACCACGTTGATTATAACGGTTAAATTTGAAGTGGTAAGTCACGCATTTCTTCGTACTTAGAGCTGAACGACCTTAGGAGTTTGTGTGGAAATCTGATTCCAGTAGAAACGATTGTTTGCTTGTTGTACAACTATCGTCTTTGATGAATGTAGTCCTGACAACCAAACAGAGTTGTTGACGGTTGACGTCACTTTCACCAAGGTTTATTAACATTTCCACTCTAAGAAATGATTTATCTTTTATTCCAAGTATAATCACGTCAAACGGCGCACATTTTTGATGCAAGGGATACCCTTCTAGGGAAATCCCACGCTACTCACTCCCAGTTGAACTGCTGACGAACTCGGTTGGTAATAACAGTTCAGTAGACGAATACTTTTTGGGACTCGTGGGAGATAGATTGTATGGTTGATTGTTAACGGCCATCCTTACTATTCCATATAAGTCATTTTCTAGTCTATAGTAAACTAGCTTTCAAATGAAATTTTTTGGTTTATTTATTTTGAGGAACTTCGCTTCACCACCTTGATAAACTTAAGGAGACTTATAAAGAAAGCTATTAACCACCGGGTATTCATAGCTGTAAACCAGCTTAGAAGGTTAGAAGCACCTGTTACTGACTGATCTGACGGATTGACGAAGGTGTGTTAGAACACGACACTCTCAGTTATTCTCAAATGATGTGATATTCAATCCTAGGCTTTGGGTCAAAGAGAAATATGCTCAAAAATCATTGGCTGATCAGAGTGAGTGGCAGTAGTGACTGTCAAATGAGCCGTCATCCAACTACAATGCTCGGCTCGCGCCCGAGGATCGTGAAAGCGCCAGTGTACAGCCGTTTTGTAAGTCTCGTTAAGAGTTGTCAGCAGTGCATATCCAACGAACCGCTACTGGGACTCCAGACCCAGAGCAAACGATCGTGAACCAAAAACCCAACCACCGGGTTATCCCTGTTGGCTATGAACGGTTTGTTCAACATCACTAATGCATGATCCAGTGCTATCCTATCTCTAGATTTCGGAAGATAATAATTCGTTGTCCTCACTACGATGGACTCGTAGGGTGGACCTACGGCCAGCGACGACATTACGTTACCACGAATAACCCGAACAGCTTGCCTAACACGTCATGCTACTAATCAAACAACCAAATGTTGTGTGAGGAAGGAAACTTATTACCATTGTCGTGACTTCACTTTAGTTCAGTCCAATAAACCATTATTCTTCCAATACTGTGCTCTGGTTTTGGTAACCATCTGGCGGCGTTGTCCAGCTTAGAGTGAAATAAATAAGGACATAAAGTGAAAAGATCCGATAACCAAATTTTAGGCGGGAATTATGTTGGCAATAACACAGCTCGAATGCAACTACTCAACTGGCAGCGACACCTGGTCATATCTCTTAATTCCCCCAACTATCTAGATGGTGGGTCTTGTAGGCCCCAACACGGAGGTCTAGCACATCCTATTTGGTCAAGTTCAGTGATCGAAGATTTCATACTATTTTGCCACGTCATAGGATGACCACATCGATCAATCTTACAACCATTTCTTGTCTCGGAGAACAGCATAAAACAAGGAAGTCTATCGGTGGATAGGAGTAACGCATGTCTCAACATCCTTAGCCCGTTTAGATTCAATACTTGTCCCAGTATCTGACCAATGGTTCCCAACGCCCTACACTGAACCTCAGCATTGCGAATACGGTATTCCCACGCCGGCACCGCGGATGATTGAGATTCATATTAACTAGACGCACCTTCCCTATACATGATGAAACTTCATCTGATATATGTTCCCTTGGTGAGATTTAACTGCCTAGCAAACAAAACGAATGGACATCAGCTCGAGTTTCTCCCAATAACACAAGGATTTGCGTAGATCCAACCCAGTCCTCAAGTCGCATTCTACATTTTGAAGGTGCAAAACCCACCCCATACATTAATACACTCTTGTTTAGACCATCTAAGAAAGCTTGCAACTTACCTGGACATGTATTCAAAAGAACACTATTGTCCGTGCATGTGAAATCAGACTGATCGATGGCACTATTCTTACACGAGGATAGGACTATCTCAAGCACCATTTCAATCACAAAATTGAAGAGGAAGAGCAATATTAGGCTAACCTGATGAAAAGCACGTCTCTCCATGGACTTGAGTGAAAGATCACCCCAAAAATATATTCGGTTTCGGCTGTTTCCATACAAGGATTGGAAAAGAGAAATAAATCTCTGTCGCACAAACTTCGGTGAGGGGTGACACCAGAGAGAAATGTGCAATTGATTGAATCGATTGCCGCTTTCATAATGAAGAAGACAGATGTGGACCCACGGATGGTGTACTAGTGTTCTAAAATTTGTCGAATGGTAAATATGTTGTCGATACAACGCCGACCAGGTCTGGAACTGGCTTGATTCTCACAAGTACACATTTCGCCAGTATTGGATAATCGGTGAAGAATAATCTGAGTGAGCAGCTTGGATAGGACACTCACCTAGCTAATTCCTCTCTGGTTTTCACGAGAGGACGTATCACCATTCTTGTAAATTGGCACAATCACCGATTCACACCGTTCCTTTGGAATATGTTCAATAACTGAGATTACCCGAAATTGTTTTGTTAACTTCGAAAGTAAAGCTTCACCTTCATCCCTGAATAAAGATGGAGACAACTTATCATTTGCACCTTCTAAAGTAACCTTCCTCCAGGACACAAACTATTTCTAATTTTGGAGTGATACCTACCTGTATAGCTTCTCTTGTAGGTAGAATTGTGCCAACTGAATTATTCCTTAGCGTGCTCCGCCCAACGATCCAGACGACTTCCCCGAGTGTGAACCAGTAGGCCACTGGATTCCTTGGATGACTCATTTATATCGAGTTCTGTAGGCCGCTTTTTTAAATAAAACGGTGAAATTCGCAGCTATTATCAATCGACTCCGCCTTCTTCACTCTTCTAAACATCTCAGTCCACCAACACTCGTGGTCATTTCTCAGGCTCCTAATCAGTTTACCTCTCAGGGATTCACGCCTTTCATTGAATGTGGTAACCAGACGAAAGGATCTGCGAGCATCCAGTAGAGCAACTGATATCAAAGATATCCATTGTTTGTGTGGTCCACGCAAATATTTTGAATGGCAAATATGTTGTCGATACAACGCCGACCAGGTCTGGAACTGGCTTGATTCTCACAAGTACACATTTCGCCAGCATAGGATAATCGGCAAAGAATAATCTGAATGAGCAGCTTGGATAGGACACTCACCTAGCTAATTCCTCTGTGGTTTTCACGAGAGGACCTATCACCTTTCTTGTAATTTGGCACAACCACTGATTCAGACCATTCTCTGGGAAATTTTTCAATAAATTCAATTATCCCCAGAAGATTTATTTACTCCGAAACCGAAACTTCACCTTAGTCCTTGAATTAGGAAGCAGACAATCTATCATTCGTACTTTTTCAAGTAACCCCCCTTCCCGATAACCACCATTCCTGATTTAGGAGTGATATCTACCTGTAGCTTTCCTCTTACGGGTAAAAGTACGCCCGCTGAGTTTTTCCCCAAAGTGCTCCACTCGAAGATCCAGACTACGTCCCTGAAGGTGAATCAGTGAGCCACCGGATTCTGTGATTGTCCCGTTTACATCGGGCTCCTGAGGGCCGGTGTTTAAATGAAACGGTGAAATTTACAACTTTTGTCAACAGACTCTGTCTTCTACATTCCTCTAAATTTCGCAGTCCACCACTGCTCGTGGTCATTTCTCAGGCTCCTAGTCAGTTGGCCTCTCAGAGATTCACGCCTTTCATTGAATGTGGTATCCAGACTGACGAATCTGCGAGCGTTCAGTAGAGCAGCTGATGTCAAAGATATCCATTGTTTGTGCTGCCTACGTGAACCAGAGTCTTGTGTGGCATTAAAAGCAATATACTAAGATTACTTGGTCAGTTCCCAGTGTTCTTACGAATATTTGATGAAATCGAAAAGCAAGTAGTAGCTCTGCATAGAAGGTAGATTGTCAGTTATCCTCTACAATCAACTATGAAGAACGGTTGGATTTGGCTTTGGTGCGATCCCGGATGAGATGTAAGTAGAAGCGAGCATGCACCAAGGTGTGATCTGAATCCATAGGCATAGATAAAACTGAAAGACGATCTTCAACTGATCCAAGCTAGCGTGGCCAATGGTAATATGTGATCAATGTGAATCCAACTTTATGAAGACGTAAGAGGAAGCCTTGAGAATTGTCGCTTCTTACGGCAGAAGATAGCACGCACCAGACACAGTCTATGGCTGGAGTAAATCTGGATGAAAAGGATCACTTTTGTCAATGCGATAGGTCGGGATAGAAAATGGGCTTCCAAGTTGCCTTACAAAACCTCCAAACAGCTAATCTTGGCATTGAAACTCCTAGCAATGACTACTACGACCGTTGAACGCACGGTTTGAGGCAGCTGAGACACATCGAGATAGAAGTTCCCGAGGAACTGCAGTCACTGGGCGCACACATAGACACAACGAACAAGCATTGACGTGTCAGTCTGTTTCTGCTGATACACACAGAACAGTTCAAATAAACTGCTCACAGCTGAAAGCTGACTGGAATCCCGTCTACTAGTGCTCAATAAAGAATCATGCCCAAAACAATCCTCACGTCAGTTTGATCATGAGCACTTAATATCGGATCACCTGACACTCGAGGAGTAGAGCGAGAGACTGAGGTTGTATCTGGGGTGTGAAGAATGATCACGAAAATGCGCATTTCATAGATAAAGCGTATTCTCATTTTGAAAGGTTCAAGATTTTTTTAGAGTACAGCCTTTTGCCCAGTCTGACATAGCATGCGGACGTTTAAGGCAGTCAAGTGTTGTTAACATGTAGGCTTAAGAAGTGCGTTTGGTCTACACCTGACTCCTGAACAACTGCTTTCTTCGGAGCCGCAGTGACCTGTGGTGCCTTGCCTCAATCTTAAGTTAAGAGGGAAAAAATTAGTAAGACTCTTTACAGGAAGGATGCTGAAGGTTTCTGAACTAATCATACCTCGTGGGTTCCCATAGCACAGAAGCGGGTTTTCTTTGTGAACCCTAAATGGGACATTTGACTGAGAAGTCTGACCCAAAAGGTAGTGGAATGTTAACCCAGGGCGGCAAAACAATGGAAGCACCCATGGAAGTACTGTTTCTGGCCTGTCACGTGAGACCTGATTATTGGTCCTATCTTGACTTGTCTTCTCTGGTGTTTTGTTATCGATCCATTTTCCAGTCCTTAGCTCTATGCACCCAGTGGAGCAAGCAAAAACTGAACTGGGCAGCATCTTTCGAGCCGGGGGCTGCCCACCTTTGGCAGGCATTAGCTGTCCAGTGAAATGCGAAAGCTTCCCCCACCGTCGACAGGAACCTCAGGTACTCCACTCAAACGTCCATTTGGTGAAGAATTTTAGACCGGAAAACTGTTCCTCTCCATGTTTATTCACTGTGGTGTCCTCTTTGAGAGTAAAATGGGTAAAACTACACGTTGACCAGCAACGGGTTCAGAAAGACTGAACTCCGTCTGGAATCTAACCACTGACCTGTCATGCATGAGTGAAACTCCGGCTTGTTGTCATTTACGCTCGTTGGATGATTCTTGACACGACAGATGAAACAGCTGTGCAGTTGTGCTCTAATGGTCTTCAATGGTATGTTGTGCGTTTTGAGAGCATGATAAATCATTTGATTTACTTCTTGTGTCACAGCAAAAATCACCTCACTCGGTTTCAAATTGTTGATCCTTCATCGAAAACACTCACAGTGCAAACGGAACGAAAAGGGATAGGGCAATGGTGCTTTTATTTACTATTCCTCATACCTGGATAGTTAGTTTTTCTTTTAAAGATACTTGATTCTAGAAGGTTAAATACACTGTTGCTGTCAGCAAACGGTAAACACTGAGAAAACTGTAAAGCTTGTCAGATTGTGTTGGGCAGATGCATAGACGAGGTAGTTACTCTTGATCCCCCATATTTGTGCTTATGTACTGTTCGGCGAAAAGACATGCATAAGTCGACGTCGGTATAGAAGGACCTCATTTGGTCGACCCGGAGTTCATGTTGAAAGCTGGAAACACTGAGACATATGTTATCTACATCACTCATTTTATATGGGACTCATAAACACTGTGCTTCACAAGATGGAGACTCGCAATAGTTCTCAGTGTTTGAGCGTCGATATCTCTGCAACACTGATTAAGCTTGATGGAAGCATCATCTCAGTAGTGCTTAGTTTAGGTGCGAGATGTTGAGACCGGAGTCAAATCACCGGGCAAGCCTTGAGCTTATCTTGTTGCAGTGGGTCATGCATATCATCCTCATCTGACTGCTTCATGGTATCATTGGGATGAAATTAATGCGCGAAAGAGGCCAATTGAAAATGATATGTGGGTATTTTTTACTACCTTCCGGCAATCATGAAACTAAAGAAATTACACCGGTTGAATCTTCAGTCGAATTGATGATTTTGCCTTGGTTAGTTGATAGTATACCACTCGTGCAATATTAAGTCATCAGTGAGAAGGTAAGCGTATAAATGAGCACATGCATTTGATCACCTGATAATATGACAAAGAAGGTATTTCAAGTCGCATTGGAGCACTTGGTCATTTACATCGTGTCGGTCTCCCGCGTTGGGACTCAGGAGATCCGTCCAGTCATCGACTATGGAAAAGAACATATGACGTTCAGACACGGCGAGTGATACTCTTAACCGTCGACTTGATAATATTATTCCCGTTCTCACTACTTCTTCACACCTGGGATTGTGTTGATTTTCGAGTTAGTTAGTCGCTGAGAAGTAGCCATGAGAACGGCAGCCGTCATTTAACCGTTAGTGGTTTTTTGACTGGATATGGTGCGTTGAGGAGATTAGTGTGAATATATAATCCGAAAAGAGGAACAGGTTAGCGATAAAGACGGTGTTCATGGAAGACATACCATTGTACGAACACTTCACGATGTGAACTCTGATTAGTTTGTTCTGTGTAAGAAACCGCCGATGTAAAAAGAGGGACCAGATTATTCGTATTGACGCAAGGCACCACAGGTCACTGCGGCTCCGAAGAAAGCAGTTGTTCAGGAGTCAGGTGTAGACCAAACGCACTTCTTAAGCCTACATGTTAACAACACTTGACTGCCTTAAACGTCCGCATGCTATGTCAGACTGGGCAAAAGGCTGTACTCTAAAAAAATCTTGAACCTTTCAAAATGAGAATACGCTTTATCTATGAAATGCGCATTTTCGTGATCATTCTTCACACCCCAGAGACAACCTCAGTCTCTCGCTCTACTCTTCGAGTGTCAGGTGATCCGATATTAAGTGCTCATGATCAAACTGACGTGAGGATTGTTTTGGGCATGATTCTTTATTGAGCACTAATAGACGGGATTCCAGTCAGCTTTCAGCTGTGAGCAGTTTAGTTGAACTGTTCTGTGTGTATCAGCAGAAACAGACTGACACGTCAATGCTTGTTCGTTGTGTCTGTGTGTGCGCCCAGTGACTGCAGTTCCTCGGGAACTTCTATCTCGATGTGTCTCAGCTGCCTCAAACCGTGCGTTCAACGGTCGTGGTAGTCATTGCTAGGAGTTTCAATGCCAAGATTAGCTATTTGGAGGTTTTGTAAGGCAATTTGGAAGCCCATTTTCTATCCCGACCTATCGCATTGACAAAAGTGATCCTTTTCATCCAGATTTACTCCAGCCATAGACTGTGTCTGGTGCGTGCTATCTTCTGCCGTAAGAAGCGACAATTCTCAAGGCTTCCTCTTACGTCTTCATAAAGTTGGATTCACATTGATCACATATTACCATTGGCCACGCTAGCTTGGATCAGTTGAAGATCGTCTTTCAGTTTTATCTACGCCTATGGATTCAGATCACACCTTGGTGCATGCTCGCTTCTACTTACATCTCATCCGGGATCGCACCAAAGCCAAATCCAACCGTTCTTCATAGTTGATTGTAGAGGATAACTGACAATCTACCTTCTATGCAGAGCTACTACTTGCTTTTCGATTTCATCAAATATTCGTAAGAACACTGGGAACTGACCAAGTAATCTTAGTATATTGCTTTTAATGCCACACAAGACTATGGTTCACGTAGGCAGCACAAACAATGGATATCTTTGACATCAGCTGCTCTACTGAACGCTCGCAGATTCGTCAGTCTGGATACCACATTCAATGAAAGGCGTGAATCTCTGAGAGGCCAACTGACTAGGAGCCTGAGAAATGACCACGAGCGGTGGTGGACTGCGAAATTTAGAGGAATGTAGAAGACAGAGTCTGTTGACAAAAGTTGTAAATTTCACCGTTTCATTTAAACACCGGCCCTCAGAAGCCCGATGTAAACGAGACAATCACAGAATCCGGTGGCTCACTGATTCACCTTCAGGGACGTAGTCTGGATCTTCGAGTGAAGCACTTTGGGAAAAAACTCAGCGGGCGTACTTTTAACCGTAAGAGGAAAGCTACAGGTAGATATCACTCCTAAATCAGAAATGGTGGTTATCGGGAAGGGGGGTTACTTGAAAAAGTACGAATGATAGATTGTCTGCTTCCTAATTCAAGGACTAAGGTGAAGTTTCGGTTTCGGAGTAAATAAAAATTCTGGGGATAATTGAATTTATTGAAAAATTTCCCGGAGAATGGTCTGAATCAGTGGTTGTGCCAAATTACAAGAAAGGTGATAGGTCCTCTCATGAAAACCAGAGAGGAATTAGCTAGGTGAGTGTCCTATCCAAGCTGCTCACTCCGATTATTCTTCACCGATTATCTTATGCTGGCGAAATGTGTACTTGTGAGAATCAAGCCATTTTCAGACCTGGTTGGCGTTGTATAGACCACATATTTGCCATTCAAAATATTTGCGTGGACCACACAAACAATGGATATCTTTGATATCAGTTGCTCTACTGGATGCTCGCAGATCCTTTCGTCTGGTTACCACATTCAATGAAAGGCGTGAATCCCTGAGAGGTAAACTGATTAGGAGCCTGAGAAATGACCACGAGTGTTGGTGGACTGAGATGTTTAGAAGAGTGAAGAAGGCGGAGTCGATTGATAATAGCTGCAAATTTCACCGTTTTATTTAAAAAGCGGCCTACAGAACTCGATATAAATGAGTCATCCAAGGAATCCAGTGGCCTACTGGTTCACACTCGGGGAAGTCGTCTGGATCGTTGGGTGGAGCACGCTAAGGAATAATTCAGTTGGCACAATTCTACCTACAAGAGAAGCTATACAGGTAGGTATCACTCCAAAATTAGAAATAGTTTGTGTCCTGGAGGAAGGTTACTTTAGAAGGTGCAAATGATAGGTTGTCTCCATCTTTATTCAGGGATGAAGGTGGAGCTTTACTTTCGAAGTTAACAAAACAATTTCGGGTAATCTCAGTTATTGAACATATTCCAAAGGAACGGTGTGAATCGGTGATTGTGCCAATTTACAAGAATGGTGATAGGAGCTCTCGTGAAAACCACAGAGGAATTAGCTTGGTAAGTGTCATATCCAAAGTGGTCACTGTAATTATTCTTCACCGATTATCCAATACTGGCGAAATGTGTACTTGTGAGAATCAAGCCAGTTTCATACCTGGTCGGGGTTGTATCGACTACATATTTACCATTCAACAGATTTTAAAACACTGGCATTCAATTCAGTCCACTGCACAGTTCTCTGCTGTTGCCTCTCACTGAAGAGTGTGCCGTGGAAATTTATTTCTCCTTCCCAATCCTTGTATGAAAACAGCCAAAACCAAATTCGTATTTGCGGTGATCCTTCACCCAAGTCCATCGAGAGAAGTGGTGTTCATCGGGATCGCCTACTATTGCCCTTCCTCTTCAGTTTTGTGATTGAAATGGTGCTTGAGATAGTCCTATCCTCGTGTGAGAATAGTGTCATCGATCAGTCTGATTTCGAATGCTCGGACAGTATTGTTCTTCTGAGTAAAGATCCGGGTAAGCTGCAAGCTTTCCTGAATACTCTTAACAGGAGGGTGCGCTTCGCACCTTCAAAATGTTAAACGCTACTTGAGAAGTGGGTTGGATTTATACCAATACTTGTGTTGTAGGGGGAAATGTGAGCTGGTGTAGATAAGTTTTGTTTACCAAGCAGATAAATCTCACCAAGGGACACATATCGGATGGAATTTCATCGAGAATACCGATGGCGCGTTTAGCTATTAACAGCCTCAGTCATCTATGGCGTCAGCGTGACATTCGATTGTCTGTCAAGTGTAGGGTGTATTCTGCAGCTCTTAGATCCATTTTTATACGACCCATAAATATGGCCGTTATACGTGGAAGATAGGCGAAGCCTGTCGGTGCTTACGCATCCATGTCTCCGTAGAAGTGCTCGATTATGGTGGGAATATCGTATGAGCAATGCTGAGGTTCAGCGCAAGATTTTGGGAACCATTGGTCATATACTGGAACAAGTATTGAATCTAAACGGGTTAAGTTGATTGGGACATGTGTTATGCATGTCCACCGATAGATGTCCTCGGCGTACGCTGTTTTCCGTGAGAGGCAGTGGTTGTGAGATTGGTGGATGTGGTCAGCCTTTGACATGGCAAAACAGTTAGAAATATTTGATCACTGAACTTGACCAAATAGGATGTGCTAGACTTATGTGTTGGGGTCTACGAGACCCGCTTTCCATGTAGTTAGGGGAATCGAGTGGCATGACTAGGTGTCGCTGCCAGTGGCGTATTTGCATTCGAGCTGTCTTCGCCATTCGATTTAGCCTTCTTCTTGTTTTCAGTTACTATACACTTCATTTTTCTGTTCTTTCTGTTCTTTGCTGGAGGATGCTGGAAATTTGCATTGGAAATCCGAGGATAGAAGTTCGAGTTTGATGGTTCAATGATGGTGACTGAAATCTGTTTAGGGTTATTCTGTCCATCAGTTTTTATAAATACAGAGCTAGTGTTTAGCAATAATGTTTTTATCGTAACTAACTCTGTAATTTTCAGTGGTAGGAGAAAGAATTCGAATGAAAAATAATTCTTCGTAGAGTATCAAAGCCTAATCCAGCTCTGGAGGCCATGAAAGAGCTGTAAAGCTGTTTGACCCTTGTTATGATTCATTTGCGGTATATATCGACGGAGCCCTCATCTGGCCTGCTAGCCAGCAAAGCCATCCATCAAGGGACTTGATGGCTGTTCGGTCAGTGGTTTGTCACCCTCGAAAAGTTATGGACGAAATGGCATTACATCATGCTGTATGAAAGTTAAAAATGCCCTTTGGGATCAGTTCAGATTGCCTGATGTTTAGATGCCCGACTCAAAATAGTTCCCACCGGGTTCGGGTTCCAGAGAGGGCATGGTGGATGTGTACTGCTAACAATTGCTAACAAGAATAATGCAGCCGCTTCCATGGTTTTCACTGGTGAGTTAGGCCCTGTTACTTCATGACGAGATATTTGTCAGTCCATAAACGTTTCAACTGATGCAGTACTACTCAAAAGTATAAAACCTCTGCAAAAGAACTTGGTTGGTCCATAGTCGTGCTTTATTGTAACACCTGAGACCCACGGATAGGTTTTATTTCCCTGTCAACTAAACCCCACCATTAAGTTGGATACGAGTAATTATCGTTTGATTCTAATCAGTCTCAGCCCTCTGTAGCGTCTGCGTGATACCTGTTTGTCTGACAGAGATGAGCTTTGATCTGCAACATTTGGGCGAATCTCTGTGTACATCCGAGGAGTGTGAATAGAAGACCTTTGGAAACTGTCGTTGTTGGATCATCGATATCTCCACACCATCGATCAATTAATTTAGTAAAAACGTATTAAACAAGGTAAAAAAATGAGCGTAGGCTGTTTGAGACCGGAGATAAATCTTGGGAAAATCTTTTGACATGATCACTTTTGCTCTGGTTAGGAATTACGTTGCGAATGTCTACAGATAAGTCCCGTGCCTGTATTTTCCTTCGATTGATAGTTAATGGTTAGAGATCAAGAAGGTTGATCCTGGTGCTGGCAATAAAAGAATCAACTTTGAAACCATTGAGCCCGTTTATGTGGAATACATGTGGTTTCCTCTGACAAGTCACAAAAGTTGCTGACTGAACCGTTAGAAAGCTACAGATGAAATAGTCTGGTGTCACCATCATGGACACATTTTTATTCGTTGTATTGTTTGTATCTTGTATCCAACCGGGCATTTCCTTGAACTAGCACTAAAGGCAGTTGTCAAAGCCAATAACCTGCAAATCAGAACAATAACGGTGCCAAGCAACGGTTTATCGGAAATGCCGAACGAACTCGTCGCTTAACACTTGACCTTAATACAATACATGAAAGAATATGACTGGCCAATTGAGGACCAATCAAAGCGCAACAATTTCGGCGATATTGATTTATCGAATAAATACCAGCTGAACAAAATGGTTATGAAAAACAGAGCAACACGAAAGCCATGTTTGGCAAGACTAATGCCAAGGTGAACGCCAGTGAACTGAAATGAATATGAGTTACTAACGGGACAAGAATCGTAATTACACAACTCTTGTTCCGATTATGAGCTGTAAACGTCATTCATAAACTTACGGACAGCATCCAATTCCACAGCTTTCATTGTCCTAGTCAACGACGGAATTAGAACACAAAATGGAGGATAGTACTGAAGTCATCATATGATATTTTTGGCACAAATAGAAAATTCCAGTGTGTTCAGCTGTCCAACCGATCGGGTACTTCATCTAATGATTGAGTGATCGAATCGACTTCTCGAACCCCCAAATATGAATGACGGTCCGTGATCAAGTGAGTGGCTTTCCATTACAAAAAACTGCTGTACTCGGCTTTCTTACCAGAGATAATGGGAGAGTATTTGATTGTTCGTATTATCTGGCGATCAAAATTAGTAACGTATGGCTAAAGCTGTTGGAAAGGTTGTTTTTACTGGGTTGCGTTGTTTTCAAAAATGATTTGTCAAATCATCCCAGTTAGCTTGAAATGCACCTCTCCAGCTTCTGAAGGAGCCAATGTAACTGCAAGTAAACCTCACGTGACGTTAAATGAAGGCACCGATTGTACTACTTTCAAAACACTAGTGGAACTATAACCGGCAAAAGTCGTTCCCATCAGTTAGGTGTGCATTTCTCGATTACTCCTCTGTGTTAAATAGTATGCCGCGATCACTACTGTTCATAAAAGTGAAATGTTTTAGTTGCTCCAGTTACAAACTTAACTGGCTGAAAGACTGAATCTCGATAAAATCACACTTTATCAAAGTTGGAAGAAAATTGTCCAGACATCTCCTAACCGGTGCCGGTGTTCTTCAGGGAGCTGTTCTTTCCTCATACTTGTTCTGTATTCGCATTAGCCACTCAAAGGTAGTCCCTTCAGCTCGTCTGTTCAAGTATGCCGCTGACGTTGTTTTGGCTCGGTCTGTCTCCCAGACTTCCGAGTTAGATAAGTTTAACGAAAATCTTGTACACATCCAAAACATTTCTGAGCAGTCTGGTCTTCTGTTAAACAAGGCCTAATGTCAAGAGTGCATTTTTCCACTTTACAACAGAGTTTTATCAAAGACACTATCACCATTAAATCTACTCTTCTTGTACGTGTGAATGGTGTGAAGTATTTCGGTTAGAATCTACAGGAAAGCTAGCAATGGTCTTTACATATTGCCATTACTGTTGGAAAATTGCGTAGATTGTCATGTCACATTAATAAACTAAAATAGTACAGTGTTCCGCGGTCTGTCATTTCTTCCTTCGCACGCCAATATATACTCCGTATAAGTCTGTTTTGCTCTACCATCATTTCCCCAGTCTGATTGAAAAGGACTACATCACTCTTCGTAGAGGTTTATGCATTATCAGTCTTGTTTCTGGCATTGCCTTGAGAGACCTTGTGTTAAACTTATATGATAAGCACAGTATAGTATCCAAGGTGGTTGCCGAAAAGATTATCTCTGACCGTCCATATCTACTGCATTGTGATCTTTTGCTCAGTCGATCTCACCCCTTGACCCGTTCTCTGTTTTAAACTAATTCCTCAAAAATGATTGCTGCACAGATCTGTCGTAGTTCCGTCATTTTGCTCGTGCTTTACCGAAAAAGATTGAAGTTTTGTCTGAACTGTTAACCCTTTATGGCGTGTAGAACTTATCGTCATTTTTATCGACGGCCTTTAAGCACCGCAAACATGGAATGAAATCTGCCCACTCCGACATGACACACAAGCACAATGATGGCTTCCTTCATGTTTGAGCTAAATACTCGTTGTTAAGTACGACAGTCTGTGCAAGGGCCTGTCTGTGGGGAAGAATGTTCGTGTCGGTCCCTCACTTCCAACCATGTACTGACTATGACACGTATGAAAAACACAGGTGATGAATTATTTCACTGAGTATTTGTTTTTCCAAGGCATATGTGGCTAAAGGACAAAAGACTTTAGAGACAAAACGAGACACACAGAGGAATGAGATCACAAGTTGACCCCTTACAATAAGGCACTGGTTTCGCTGAGAGAAACCGGAGAAATCATTACATGAAGGTTGCTTCTACTGTCTAATTCACAAAAGGAGGATTTGCTGATTGCATAACATCGATCATATGTACTTGTAACTAAGGCGCTTCAAATTATCGCGCTCCACCTATTCTTTCTCCAGCTATACCACAGATGTCCGTAACGTATGGTTCATTTGAAAGGCTTCGCTAGAGCTTGATGTGACACAGACGAGTCTTAGTCAACGAATCCATCACCAATGAGTTCCTCTACACGGTTATAAAGTGGTTTCGATTACCCAGGTTGTTATTGTTCCTTTTTAAATGTGATTTGTTCCACGATTTCAAGATAGCGGAATGGCAGAACTTTTATTTCCCATTTGGCAGCCTCTTAATAGCCGCGACTTCCCTCCATAAATGTTGCACTTCTTCGCGTAACAAACGGAGAAATTAAAAAAGGAATTCTGTTTTATTTACTCTGCTAAAGTGGTGTGGTGTCAACTGGAAAATACTCAAACAATTTTTTTCTGGTAAGCGGCGGTGGTCAAACGGGCTTTGGGAAGAACTCACCGCTTAAATCCCAAATTTACTCGGCTTTGTTGCACCCTTGTCAATACTGACACTATTTTGTATTGCTACCAAGGCAACACATGTGAGTTTTGATGGGTTTCACTCATGGCGTCAATTCTTAAGGATTAGAAACGGTATTACAGTTCTGAGTGACGATGTGAGAAGTTCGATTAACAACGGGAAAATATATACGTGGTCCAAATAAACAGTCCCGTGGAATGATCAAGTTCGTGGTAGCACAATCTGTGAACAAAACAGTGATTCACCGGTGCCATATTCGAAGCCAAGTCATCTACCAGGTGTTGTGAGAAAACAAATTACAGTACACGCTAGATATGTTCTCTTGGGAACTAAATTAAGTACTGGAGACAAAATTATAAAATGTTCATCAGATGACCTTGTTACTAAATATGAAAACAAAATAAACAGTACAAATGAAACAGTGGTAGACAGTTTGAAGTTGCCTAGAGAAGTAGAACACTAATGAACATAAATACTATTTAGTTGCTCAACCTTTAGGGAAATTGGTACTTTCCCCTGAAATACTAGCACTGTCTTGGGAAAGCTGGATGCTTCGGTCAACAACCTCCAACTTAGAAAATAATAAAAGATATGCAAAGCTAAGAAAAGCAGAGATTTACGAGTGTTCGGTGGTTTTAAATTTAGTAGACTATTTCATTCACCAGCTTCTTCAGTCCTTCAAATCGTCATACAGATATTTATTTTGTGACTAGACTATTTCAGCGAAGTTTCGATAGATTGTCATAACTTGTTGGTGCTATTTCAGCTAAGCGGTGCCCAAAGCAATCTGGGTGTGACAGAGCATTACTATATTTTTCCAGTAATCAGCGTAATTACTATCATTACAACTATTATTGCAAACGTACCTAACGCGTCGCCTTCTTGATCCTTCGTTTCCAAACCAATCAGGTCCACAGAATCGATTCGTGCTAGTCTAGGGCTCTTGTTTCATTATCGTACGGAGATGAATGCACGCAAAGAATCGATCCTGTCGTGTTTGCGCAGCGGCGAACAGTTGTATCATACATTTCTCAATCAGAGTAAAGAAACTTATGGGAGCATGCAAATATCGAACCCACGACGTCCGACACCGATCATTGTGATCAACAATCAGTTAGATATGAATTCGAGCGAGGTGCCTACCTCACACGACAGTCTCCTCAGCAGATCTGCGGTTGGAGAGGATCCTCAGACGTTTTCCGCTGAACGGGATGAGCATAAGTTACTCGAGTCTCGACATAGAAGGAATAGTTCGCGTGCGGATAGTTCGTCCGGGCAAGAAAGAGCATCCGTTTTATCCTCAAGACGCAGTGAGATAAAGTCGGACCAGTCTGTGGCCCACAGTGATGATCTGACCGATGCTGAAACGATCGATCACGAGAACAAAGGACCCAGAGCATCAGAGTCTGGATTCGTCGTTTTTAACTCAGAACTGTCCCCGCTCCCTCCAACACCTTTACCTTCAACCGCACAGATGCCTTCTGCGCCCGTTTTCGGTTCATCGGATGAAGTGAATCGGTATATGATTGATGTAATTACCAGGTGGTGTGAACTGCAACAGTTTTGGTGTGAAGTATGCAAGCAACTGGAGTTTCAGCTATGTGCGGCATCGTTCGCCTCGTAAGTTGTTAGAGAATATGTGATGTTCTACGACGTATGCGCATATTTTGCAAATATTCAGCACGAAAAAGAAGGTGTGAAGTGAGTTGCATGATGTTCACTAAAATAGTTCGATCCTAACCGAACCTAGCTTTCAACTGAGTGAATGCGATGAGTACTTCTGCTTGCCTTGATGGCTTTTTTGTATCCGTCCCCATATATTTCTATGTGGGTGTGCCTGTCCTTTGATGTGAAGTTCGAGTCAAGTGGACTTTTTTGGGGATGAAACCCGCTCCCCTCTTCCAAGTATCTTGGTCACCATTGTCACATCAGTGGTCTTCATCTTTTGACCGGCCTGTGAGCAGTGGTTTTATGTATATGTGAAAGTGATTTGGCGAATTGTGTTGACAGTCTTTCTCCTTGCATATGAGTGCACATTTCGTTGTGTCTCATCCGTGTATTATTTCTTTCGTCCGACAGAGTGGACGCACATAACTGGTTTTGTCGGTCAACGCAGTCTTACAAGTTGAAAATAGCAGAACTCAGAGCGCTTACTGGTTTGTATGCATCACTTAATTGAAATTAGCATTGCTGGGTGCAATTATACTAATCAAATATACATCGTAAAAACTTCGAAAAATTTCAATATAAGCATAATAATATGAGAGGCCAAAGGCTGTTGCCAGAAGTATCGTGAAGTGCGTTTTACCTGACATATTGCCCGCCTGTGTACACGGATACAACTGACACCAAGAACTGGAACGATTCTTGCGTAGACAGACTACGTAGGGTACAACGGAAGGGACTTATATGAAAGTCATTTTATTTCTGGGTGCTGCTGGTAAATGGTCAGTTGCTATGACGGTGACTTTAGGAGTGGTGATCAGACACGTGGAGCCAAACAGGTCAGCGGTGGTAAAGGGTTGGGAAAAGTGAAGCTGTAAGTCGATCAGCTGTATTGGGGTTTAAATCAGCGACTCTAAGCTCACTAACAAGTGACTTACTGTCAGTGTGTGTCTCGGGTGTAGCTCACAAATTCACGGAGTAGAATTCCCGTACAATTTTAGCCATCCGTTGATGGGTTTGGTTTTTTATTATATATATGCTTATGCATGAGTGCAATGGAAGGGGTATGCTCCATGGCCTGTAAAGATCACTGCCCTGATAAGGCAGCTGTGACTCTGAGACTTGTAGTGGTGAACCACATAAGGTTTCATTAGCTCAAGTGTAGAAACAAGTCGTGCAATAGTGGGTTACTGTCTATCACTAGAATAACGGACCATGGTGAGATTCAAACTAATTGGAGGCCTGAACAAATAATATAAAACAAGAATCAGCAATTCATCGTGACGATTTTAGAAAGGCTAATTGTTATTCAGAGGATATGAAACACGTATGCAATTGCCGAATCACCGAAACTGTAGATCAGTCGTCTAGGTTTGGCAATACTCAATCATAAAACGAAAATGTCAAAAACAATGTTAGCTTATTTCTAGTTCAGCGATCCGATTTTTCAGTCCCATAGCCCAAGGAAAATAGTTGAAAACAGACTAATAGCAAATCTGTTGTATTCTACGCACTTAACCACATTTCCCCGCCTCACTTTACTATAGTGACTGCCCGCTTTCCCGTGAGGTAGCGAGAGTGAACGGCTTCACAAGAATTCCGGAGGCTCTCGGTAATCAAGTATAAAGCATTGATGTGGAACTTGTTAGCGGTTAGACGAGCCGAAAGCGCATAAACACTGAAAAGTTCACTTATATTTTCTGCAGTGATTCATAATCGAATCGGTGACCTTCCGTTTGCAGGAAATTCGCTGTACCAGCTGAAAGCCGCAGGTTTGACTTCAGCTCACTGCGTGCTCGTTTCGATGTGGAAAACTAAATACTGTTGTAAGTGATGTGGATACTACGAGGGCTGGGGCTGACTCATGGTCGATAGACAGCCAAGTCCCGTTAGCAGACGGCAGGTCACCTCCAGATCAGAATCCAGGCAAAGACTTGAGCCAACGGATTCGCAATCTATAGGGCGGCGGATCGATAAGATGAGAAATCATTCACGTCAAGTGGTGGCTGGTTATATCATAAATAAGCCAATCAGAAGAGAGATTACCCAATGCAAGATTGAACCAATTGATCTGTGTTGAAATGATTCGCGACAGTGATTCTTACTTTTTATGTAAACAGTGCATTCTCAATTAATAAACTGAGGTGATTCACAGCAGAAAAGTCTTCTAGCTGGGGTTAGTGTGACAGTTCAGAATAATTATCTGAATTGGTGAGTTTGCGAAACTTTTTTGAAAGATTTATCCTGTGCGTCCCAGTCATTCAGGTGGTCATTTGCTTCAAAATGCATACTCGATGAGTATGAATAGCAAAAGTATTGGTCTATATTTGCGCACTTCTGGGACGAATGTTGTCACCCTCTCCTCTTGCTGACTAATTTTCACACTTTGTAAAGTGAAGCAGATGCAGCGGAACAATGGTAGGAAGTTCACGGAGCTGGTCTGCATGTGAAAGAAACAGGCGATTCGATCCAATCTATTGTTGCTTTGATCCAGAGATACGAGGCTTAGGAGCACAACTTGCTTCTTCAAGCAGAACGGTTTGAACAACTCAAACGACCCACACAAGTAGGTGCAAATTTGTGGTAGAATTTACTGGATCTGTTAACTGACTGGTCAGTTAGTCTGGCTAGCGAGTTGGTCGACTGACTGGCTGACTATTTGATAGTTTGACTGGCTGATTAGTCGTTTGACCATTTAAGTGACTGACATTCCGTAAACAGTAGCTGAGAGTGAACCTCATCCTCAATAATGGTCCTTTTTTGATTTTCTTTTCTTTTCAAGATGGAACCACTGGACACAAGCCCCGCAGATTATCCATCTCCAGGGAAAGCTGTTCCAGGAGCTGTTGCGTATGAGGAAACACTGGGCATGCTCCTAACGGTCCCTAAAGTAGACTCAATGCTCCGGCAGTTCGGTTTGGAAGCTGAGATTGATCCTACGGCAAAAGACCATGCTGATCAGCAGGAAACTATTGTGAATGAATCTTTAGATGAAGAACTGGGCAGTATCGATCAAGCAGTTTATAAAGGTCAGCCTTTCAATGGTTGCCTTTCTGACTGTTTGCTTCACACCTACTAAACTCATAAATAGACTCGTTATTGACAAACAAGGACGTTCCCATTCACTCTCTCACACAGCACAAAAATTCATTTAATTACCAACCGGAAAATGCAAATTCGATTAAAAATTATGGGTTTGAGATGGAGAAATGAACAACTTTGCAACTGTATAGATTTGAGGGAAAATATGTCCGTATGTGTACGTGTCTAACGGTTCCCTCAAACATACTAATCGGCATTCGGACAATGTTGATGCATCTATACATTATATGGAATACAAAATCGCCTGAAAAGAATCACCAGAATTTAGCAGAGTTGAATAAGTGGGCTAATTGGATCAACCCAAAAATTCGACTGCAATGGAATGGATCTGATCCAGAACCAAAAGGGCCGTAGTTGCGACTATGAAGTGCTGGTAAAATCAGCCTAAAGAACGGAATTTGAACGCAGGTGAGCTTGGTTTCGCCTTTTACATGCAAGCTTATGCGCATACACGCACAGTGTTCGAAAATTCCGTAGACATCCTGGGAAGGTCGAAGTTTGCAGCTTACTACTTCAAGGCTCGTCCGGAGTCAAAGTAATGTAAATGCCACAACGTTGTCTGTGGATTGGGCCAATGGCCGTCAATTTCGGTCGAATTCCAGTTTGTACTACTGAAAATATTGTCAGTAACAAAATTCGACCAGCCGCCATTGGTTAGGCGGAAAATCCGATGGAACTATAGAAGACGTTCGAGAGCGACTGGTGAACGTGTCTCCTATTGGGTCTAGCAGCGAAATACCAACGATATCCCCTATACCGGACGAATAGAGAAGACGCAAGTCGGTTTACAGATGCAAAGTGTATTCTATATATCGTGGCACCGAAATGGTACCGATACGAGAGATACACCGAACGGAAAACAAAACGAAACGCAACGGTTATGCAGAAAGCGAACCACGAGCGTGTGCAATCGGCGAGCGACCGAAAGTGAACGTGATTTAAAACGAGGTCGACGGAAACCTCGGAAAAGACAGTCCAGTAAAACGTACGCAACCGGAGAACACTGTGAGGTCGATGTGAAACGTCAGAAAAGATCACAGGGAAAAAAGATCCCAAACGGTATCCAGAAAATAGTCATTTTCTCAAAACGATCGAGGTCACTACAGAACGTGCCAGTGAGCGGAGGATCAAAGACACTGTTTCTTATTTGTCCGAATAGTCCCACAGAGCACATGGAGAACAACACAAGGTGGCGAACAGGCTCGTTTTCAGCGACTCGTAATCATGCCTTAACATCACATTTTATATGAACACTGTTAGGTGAACAAAACCGAAATCACGATAAGGCGATGAGTCACAATTTAAGTGGGAGAGAGGGGATCAAATATCACATGCTTGACCTCGATCCGTCTCTGGACCGTGAATGACTGTCTGTGGTGTCATTAGTCGGATCAACAAATCTGTGTTTAGTTTGTGGGTAGGGGTGGGCCAAGGAATCCTTAGCGCTTTGCACGAACTGTTTTCGGGCGCACAACGAGGGTTTGTAGAGACGAATGCATACCACTTCCGCTATGGCTAGAATAAGGCACTTCACCAGCCTTGATTGTCCACTTCGGACTTTGTAGATTGGCCGGAATGCTTTATTCACATTCACTCAGCTCTCGTAATTATTTTGATTGCTCCAGTGTTCAACCAAACTGGGTGGTTTTCACGGACTCGTTCGGACACGTGTCTGGTGGTGTGGCCAGGGTACGTTGTCACACAGGAAACCACATGAAAAGTGGTTTCCACTCACTGGACCTTGTCAGAAGAAAACAACGCTGTTGTCATACCATTGTTTTGGATGAGTGCCTTAAAATGTGTTTCGCGCCACTTTCCGGTTCGGGTTAAAGTGAAAATAACTGTTGCGAATCGTAAGTTTCTGGACCCATTTAGATTGTGCATCTAGGCCTAATTGGAACTGAATAATTCACCTACGCTTTTATAGTTTTCGTAGTGCGGTGGGAATAAAGATGAAGCGACCCAAAATTTGAATCAACCCGTCCATTGTTGCACAGTTCCCTCTTAGGGCAGTTCCTATTTCCGCTATCAATGACCAATATGAATCAATTTTATGGGTCTTCTACGTGTGTATTCACACCTTGTTCAGTCTAACCACTCAGTGAATGTGACTGAAGCATTCCGGCCAATCTACAAAGTCCGAAGTGGACAATCAAGGCTGGTGAAGTGCCTTATTCTAGCCATAGCGGAAGTGGTATGCATTCGTCTCTACAAACCCTCGTTGTGCGCCCGAAAACAGTTCGTGCAAGCGCTAAGGATTCCTTGGCCCACCCCTACCCACAAACTAAACACAGATTTGTTGATCCGACTAATGACACCACAGACAGTCATTCACGGTCCAGAGACGGATCGAGGTCAAGCATGTGATATTTGATCCCCTCTCTCCCACTTAAATTGTGACTCATCGCCTTATCGTGATTTCGGTTTTGTTCACCAAACACTGTTGCTTACGTTTTTGACTGACGCGAACGTCTTCCAAGGGGATATACAAGTGTGCACAGATGTCCCTGCCATCTTGGTGGCTTATGGTGCCACTTACTTTTGCATTCTACTTTAAATCAATCGGGTAAGAACTGCACTGGACACGGCAGCGTTCGGATGGGTCATGTGGCGGCCAAATATTCCACCTTCAGGTAACTGATTTCCTTTTTCGTTGATTGCTATGCCAAAAGTTGCTATTGTCGCCTTCGTTCAATAATATGTAATATCACTTGATATTCTCCCCTGCGATTCCGTTGCTGTACTCTAAGGAACGTATAACTTTCCGATCAAATAAATAACATTGTGAGGATAAGTGATGTGGAATTAGAATAGTAAATTACGTCAATTCATTTAGGGTCATGTCAGCAAATGGAATAATGACTTGAGCTATTCAATGAGAATGCCACAGTGTTGTGCTGTGTGAACCATTTTGCCAACCGATCTTGTTAATAATACAGCAGTTTTTGACGTAAAACTGATTCTTCCGAGATGTCATTTTTAAGTAAGTGATGTGACTCAAAAGCAGACCGAGGTATTTTAACATGAAAGTACCTGAGCACTGTCATTTTCTTTTGTTTAAAAAAATAACGCATAAGCAGGCCACTGAAAAATCACACGACTATACTGGTATGATGTATCTTATCTATACCACTTTCCGCATTCTTTTGAAATTAGTTTAAAATTATTTGGAAAAGTCACCCGATTTGCTGTTTGAGATTTCCTCCCGAATAATCTGAAGACAGGGGTATCAGTCACCCTTACACATTTCGCCTTGGTGGTCACACCTTACGTTCTTTGTCTGTGTATCGCACAACAAGGTGCCTCTACAATTACACACGTGGACTCTACCTTGTCTTGACCGAAGCTAAGGGTATGAGCAACTAGCACATGACCGAATCGGGTGATCGAGAAACGACCAGTAATAAGACTAGAAGGTAGATTAAAGCTTCTCAGTTGACTTAGGGCATTTCAGGTCAGCAAAATGGACAAATGGCTTAAAGTTTTACTGTGGCCGCAGACTGACTTCGAGGATATCAGTGAGAAAGAGAGCTACAATGCGGTTACAATGGTGCAAATGTATCCGACTTTCAACCAGCCCTCACTGTTGCCGCGTCGTGATAAAAATTCTCTGGGCTCGCAAATGATACACTGCAGTTCGGCTCGGTCTTTGAGTGGTTCGGTTACGTGGTAGTTGCTGAGTCTTTTAGCTTTGGTCACGACAAGGTTGAGTCCACGTGTGTAATTGTGGACGCACGTTGTTGTGCGATACACAGACGAAGAACGTATGGTGTGACCACCAAAGCGAAACAAGTAAGAGTGACCGATACCCTTGTCTTCAGATCATTCGGGAGGAAATCTCAAACAGCAAATAGGGTGGCATTTCCAAATAATCCTGACTTAATCCCAAAAACAATGCCGAAAATGTGTACTTCATTGTGACAATCTACTGTTAAATAACTCTGCTAAATCAACTTAGTTCATATTTAATAGCTATTCTTCAACCGATAACTTCATTCCAAGACCATTTGCATTAAACAAGCTTCATTCCTTCGGTTGCTCGCTCAGTTTATTGGCATGACATATGGACTACTTTTTGGGGAGTATCCCAAAAACTAAATTTGCAGGTAAGTCGTCCAAAATCCTCGTGCGTAAATTGCGCGCTCTTCAAGTTGCTGAGCTTCCGCCTTTCACCCCATATCAAAGATACTTACCCCTAGTCTGGCTCCTGCGGAACCGTAACTAGCTGTGCTGATGCATAGCTATTTCTCAAACTATTTCGAATAAAATGGAATAACTAACCTATATGATAATCCTCGAAACAGTGCAAGCTATTGGTAGAAGCTTGACCCTCCCCTAAACCCCATCAGGTGTTCTGAATGTATCTTAAATTCATCTCGACCATCTTCCCGGGCTAATGAGTATTCTCCAAGCGCTATTCAATTACACGAAGTCGAATCTTTAAATCCCCTCGGAGTGACAGTAAGCACTAATATACTCATGCCATCATTTGTGTGTGCGGATTGCGCTGACTTATCTTTCAAACTCGACAGCTCAAGCAATTCTGCATCAAAGTTATCAACATACTTTTTCTCTCGTGACACCGATGGTACTGTCAGCAAGAGGACACGAGATTGTCATTTTTTGTCACCGTGATCACTAACTTCCTTGTTTAGTCTTCGATTATCTTAGTTTAGATGCCTATAAAGTGTGTTGAATTTAGTCAGTGGTAAAGCACCGAAAACAACCTTGTTCTCTACCGGGTGTTCTGACGTCTTAACCGAGTAAATCTAAATTCACTGTTTCCTTTGTTTCTCAAAGCGCTTGACAAAACATCCGATTTCTTCCTCGTAATATTTCTCATGTTACCAATGCAGAATTCGAGGTATTCATGTGGTCAGTCAAGCTTCTTCCAAACCGTTTTTACCATGTGAGCAAGGGGATATATGATCTGCACTTTATTAGTTGTGTAAAACTTAGTGGCTTCTCATGGACGTATATATGATTCACTTGGGTGACCAAAGGCCTAAACTCAATTCAAATGGATGTAGTTACGTTTATCTTGATGATAACGTTCTTTTTGTCCCTCCTTCCCAAGGGGAATAATAAGTCGTTCTAAAACGGTCACTCAAATCCAACAACGTTAGATGGGCCAAGACAACTCTAACACCATCTCGTCACACCCCGCTTATCGCTCCCTTACTGTCTTCACCGTGTGCCATCCACCGGGCAACAGCACTTGCATTAGTCATGCAGTTGAGACGATACTGGACAACTCCCCTGGTTTTATAATGATAGTCGATGGCTCGGTGATCACAAGGTAGTTCGGTTCTACCGGCTATCCCGTGAATATCTCGCCAGCCCACGTGTAGTAGTCAATGCGAAGCAGATACATGCATACGAAGTCACTGTCGTTGTGCGGCTATCTGAAGTCGCGATGCTGTCAAGGGGGCTTACAAAGGGGCACAGACTGCTTCAACAAGCCACTATATACACGTGCTTGTAACTCCGACCGGATACGCTGGTATCCAAGTTGTGAGCGTGTTGCATACACTCGCCGACTGATTGGTATTTCTCTGCTACACAGCAAAGAGGATAAAAACTAAATTGCTTCCATATATTATATATATATATTACCAGCTTGAAATCAAGCATAGTTGTAGCAGTGGCCATCTTCGTTCATACTTTTACCACGTTTATTATTTAACTGAAAGCTGACTGCCAGGCGCGGTTGCCATTTGACCGTTGCTCTTGCGCACGCTCTCACGCACGCTCCCAAATACACACTACCCACTATCTCTCCCAATCGCCTTCTCGTTCTCACGGGTCGTGGAGAATACTGTTCTGGTTAACATATTTGTGCAGTGCCGCACATTAGAGTAACGTGCAGGTGGTTCACGCAGTACAAAGGACCAAAGCACGCGTTTACTAAGGAAACCGCGAAGTTAAGTCTAATCAACCTTACAAGGTGCCTTACCAACAACAGCAATTACAAAACAGGGAATGGGCGTACCATATAGTTGGCAGACCATGAGTGAGAGGAAAAGGTGCTGATAGCGTTTGGGGCTTTTGACCGTACTCTTTTTTGATTTTTGTTTGTCAATTTGTTTCTCTGGAATAACATTTTTGTGGGTAAGGGACACGAGATTTCGACAGATAGACTGCACAGATTTGCGCCACTGACTTCTATCCTGAGCCATGTCCCTTAATCTCCATGGTCATCGACAATCCTCATTCCTTAGGCCCCAACCAGGGAGGCGGGAAGTTCCAAACGAAGCCAGGGCCAATGCTAACCTTTTCATACCCCTACTCCAAGTCATGGCCTGACCGCTGCGTAGCTTCTTCCAGACTTGTCCAGCACGTGCGAATAGATCAAGGAAAGACAGAAGATGAACCGACATTCGTAAAACCTGGCCGAACCACCGGGGGGGGGGTGTAGAGTGACCACTTCGTTCAGAGGGCAGCTACCCGTGTCCAACACATGACTGCGTACCTCGTCAATACTCACTCGATATTCCAATCAGATGCGAGCAATGCTTCGGAGACATCGGCTGTCGAACACAAAAAGACGCCGAACATCCTCAGCTGCTCTAGCTCTCGGTATACGTGAACTGATATTCTACCCACCACCGCCTGCAACTGTTTTCAAGCTCCCAAGATACTTGGAGTTGCCAAACAACTCAAGCTGATCACCGCAAAAGGTGAGTACAGGCATGGGCTCCTGCCAATTTTCCAAAGGTAATTTGCTCTTGGACGACGCACTGGGCACACCATATATGGATACCTCAGCCACCAAGCGGTTAGGGGCGTGTTAAGCTGCCTGTGCATTATCACTCAGCGAGGAGATATCATCGGTATATTCCAAGTCAAAAACGCTGTTCCTTGGATGGAGCATTCCGTAGGACATCGTCCATGGCGAAGTTGAAGAGGACTGGGGGTATTGGGCAACCATACCGATCTCCAGTAAAGAAGACCAAAGGGGGCCAAAGCCGGCTCTTACCCGACCTGAGGTGTGACGATAAAACTACCCGAGATTGGACACACACTTCTCAGGCACTCCATTTCTCAACAAACAGCTCCACAGCGCGGTTCTATCGATGGAGTTGAAGGCCGCGCAAATGCCCAGAAACACGACGGCTGTGAATCTTTCGAAAGTGTGACGGTGGTATAGCTTTTGTCCGAGGGCAAAGAATTGATCGATACATCAACGACCGGCACGAAACCCAGCCTTCTTCTCGCCAATCTGCTCTCCACATGAGTGACACAACCCGCGAAGTACCATGGATGCAAGCAGCTTTGAAGCTATGGAGATAGGGCGAACACACCAATGGCTACAGCAGTCACTGCGCGAACAATTCTTAAGGATGGGAACGAAAATCGATTCCCCTCTCAAGAACGGGACCTGCTCAGAATTCCAAATTTTGAGAACAAACCAAGCAGTCCTCTAACGATTTGCACCCTACCATATTTAAGTAGGTCTGGGGGAGAGGGTATCTCGGCGCTTTGTGGCTTCCTAAGTCCTGGATTTCCTCTCGGATCTTCACTTCGGTTGGTGGATCTGTCGAGAAGGAACACCAAATGTGTGACGAAAGAGCTTTGGTAGAGGCCAACTCTGAGGGCTTGTAAAACTGTGTCCGAAATTGCTTCGACCAGCTATCCAGAGGCAGCTTCTAATGGCGAATTTGCGAACCATTAGCTTCACAGGTTGTTTTACTCACATCGAATAGCTTCCTGCCGGTGACTCAACTGAGACAGAACAGCTTGCGGAAATTCCCATGGCGGCAGCACATCGCGACCACCAGGTTTCGCAGTTTCTGCAAAAGCTCGAGTTAAGTGCACTTCTCACTGAGAGTCTTGCTGCTTTATACTCGTTTCCTGACTGAGTCGACTGGCATGCGCCGAGAAGGCCCAGAGATTCAGCAGAAATCCAGACTCTTGAGGCACGAAGTGACAGGCCGCATTTTTCTAGGCCAGCGGAATGCAAGACACTATTGATAAGCAACCAGTGTTGGTTCATGTGATCAGATAAGTCTACCCCTAGCATTTTAGCTAGCGCGTTTTGGAAGACAGATGAGCTAGAGAGATCGGAGAGCCTACCATATTCTGGTCGTCATTTCAGAGTGCTGTTTGGGCGCCCAGCAAAGCACAGGGACAGTTTAGTGTAAACTAATACGTGGTCGGAATCAAAGGGGATGCTCCAGTACGAGCGACAATCTTGAATGCAACCCCGCCTTTTGTGACTTAATGCGATGTGATCAATAAGGAGCCATAGTTGATTCGAAGAGGGCAGACGTCAAGTGGCACACCGGCTGTTAGAACGTCTGAAGTGGGTAATGGCGAGAAACGGAGCATGATCTGAGCACAGGGCCAACAGCGGTGTCCCGTTTTCCGAGTGACAGAAATCTAGCCCAGAACAGCCTCCTAGATGCTCCCCGCTAGATAACAGCCGACTCTCTCTGGCACTGAGATCTCTTGCCAAAATCACATTATCAGTCCGGCTTGCCTTGTGTAGGAGGTTATGGAGCTTTTGGTAGAAGCTATCTTTTGTAGTTTTGGAGCTGCAATCGCTGGTTGCTCACACCGAAACGACGAAGAGATTGCGTCTACTGGAGAGACGACTGATGGCATTACACGAACCCCTGAGTCTCATTGCGCATAACCGACTGTCGACTAAGATAAAGTCTAGCAGCGCCAACCCAGCTCTTTCATTGAGAACAATGCCAACTCCAGCAAGGCCAGAAATTGCAGCCTCAGAGTCTCCAGAAAGGAGTGAGTGAAATTTTGCAGAACGACTGGATGGGGTCATCAGTCGAGTTATAGAAGTGGACTCTTGAATGCCAGTCCCTTGGATGCAACACGCATCGATGGCAAGTGATTCAAGCGCACGAGCCACACCCACCAGCTGTCCTATACGCATAAGAGTTCCCTCGTTGAATATGGCTAGTTTGAATGAACATTCAGAACGAAGCAGAGCATCAGCCGGTGGTAGTGGGTTCGGTGAGAATTGGAAGCCAGTCAAAGAAGGACAAGAGCGAATATAGACGGGATTCCCATCAGTGGCATTACAGTAGGCAATGTCGACCGGAGGACCCTTGGAGTGTGGAAATGGAACAAAGACTGGGAAGGAAGTGGAAATAGGAGACCAAGTGGAGCACGACGTCGGAGAGTGTTTGTTCGTGCGTACGGAAGAGCAGTTAATCAGAGTGGCAGAGTCTATCATGGTTGTTTTTGCTGCGGGCTATTGTACTACTGGGTCGCCCAATCCACAGTAGGCATTTTTATTCGAGGATGCACCTCTAGCCTTTTGCAACCGAGCGCTTCCTGCAAGGCTGCAGGTTTGGTCCGGACGAGCCGGTGGCCAATTGTATGGTTCATTCGCCTCCTCTGAAAGCCCCTAAGAGCTGGTGACTGAGTGCTCAGTTCATTCGTTCTTCGGGTGAGGCCAAACATTCTGGATGCCCACTAAACCTCGTTGCCGAAGTAGACAGACTTTCTGCTCTTCACATAGACAGGATTAAGTGACTTTGGGGATTAGGGCCCTGTTATACAGCCTTGGTGTTTCATTCGACATGGATGGACTTCGAACTGATCAACTACTCCATCCGAAGTGTGGCTTCTGGGTTCACGTTTCGTCTTCAGTTCAGTTCAGTTCAATTTGCACAGGACAGGTTATGGACACGGCCAACTGAATTGAAAATAAGAACGGTGAGAAACACGTCACTACAGCTGATTCAGTGCGTCTTACATACTGGATTATCACCCATGGGATAATGAACTGAGGAAAAACCACATGACTGCTCCACTAATGGAGGTGCGCGCAAACAGACATACGGCTGTGAATGTGCATTCAGACGGCATGAATGGATCATCACACATGCACGCAAAATTAGAATTTGTGAACGTTGTTGAACCAAGAGTACAGTTTCGGATAATATATATATATATATGTATATATATATGTCTATCACGCTCGCCTATTATCAGACTCTGTACCATAAAAAAATATGGTACTATCGGGGAGGAACTAGTGTGTAGTCCGAGTCCATGGTTTGCTTGTGGGCGCAATACTGCCGGGTTGCCCGGTCAAAGCAAGTGACATTTTTGGGAGTCCACAGCCGGACCCTTTTTCTATCCAAAGCCTAACTCGCAAGGCACAGGAACAAAACGTGGGGTCCGTAATCCACTAGGAGCCGGTGTTTGAATGCTCAGTTCATACGCCCTTCGGATAAGGCCAAACATCTTGGATACCCACTGAACCTCGTCTCCACAGATGCCGGTGAGCATACCGTAGTAAGCCTCATGCGTCACCTGTGGTTGGTTTAGAGTTGAGGTTTGGCCATCTCCCGTGGACTGACGGTTAGTCCGCCAACCCCTATGAAAGAGCCAGGCATCCGCTTTCACCCTCTCACTTTAGTGGGAACACTTGCGCCACGGGAAATCAGGGGTTAAGAATTCCTTAGCAAATGCCGTGACGGACTCATGGCCATTTGTGAACACTTCGAAGGGTTTTCAGAGTGAGTAACCAACTCGGGACTTAAGACACCCACCCTCTAACATAATGAGGTATATGGGGGCTATTTACAGTCCTCAACCCGTTCAGCCCTAAGGGCATATGACCAAAATCAACGAGCTATCTGCTGAGCCGTATCACTGTTTCACGGAGCGGCTATCCTGCCCAGATGTGTCTGAGGCTCGAAGAACGAGAGTGACTGGATGAACTAGTCAAATCGATAGAAGAGGAGCTAATCTCCAGGATTGAAGCAGAGCCCACACTAACCCTCCCAGCAATACTACCCCGACTGACGTTTGAGTGTGAAAAGGGAAGTTTCTATCACCACTATCAGCAATTATCTCAATTGACAGCTGATAAGGTGAAGGAATGTTCATCAGATATCAGCGACGATGAATCTATTGCATAACAAACAGAAGATGAAGAGATACGTCCGTAAAATTCTTCTAACATTCGTTGACATATTTACGCAGAATAGTTCCGGTCGTCTGAGGTACACAATCATCTGGCTAAATACAATTGGGAAATTATTAAAATTTTCACTACTACAAGCGTGTTTCTATTTGAAATTGTTTCATTGTACCCGAGGAAGTGAAAGCTTGTTTCGTCTTTCTGGATTTTCAACGGCAAAAATAAGGGACACTCTTGAAAATAAGCCCTCTTGCGTTTTGGACAAATTCGGCATAAAACTGGGTCTTTTTTGGAGAAAACAGTAGTTATTGCTCATGTCCGCTTATTGTTTTTTCCAACACCTATGTGTATAAATTTATGGTTGACATCCAGTGAGAACAGTAAGCAAAAAGCTAACATCTTGCACCACTTGGCCTGTTTTAGCACTAACAGGTTGAATTAGGGACACTCAATGACGTAAGTAGAAGAACAGTTTTCCGCATGAACTTGGTCACCGACCGGCGGTGGTCAAACGGTTGTCTTATTTTGACACCTTTCTGCTATCAACAATGAAGAATTCATGAATCACACAATGTTTCCCACAATCTTAACCATAACAGTTTTCTCTCTACACCGAGAGCTTCAGCTACCAAAAGCCAGTCGTCCCTAGCTTCATACGTGTACAAGAGACTTGACTGGTGTCAGGTATATGAAATGTGCGTCTCGTTTTCAAACTTATCTTTACTAAAATGAATTCGTCATTTCACGAGCGACCGCACTCCATACACTACACAGCTAAGTCACGTGTGAATTTGCTTAGTTCTCTGTGGCTATACGCGCAAGCACACACACATACACATACATAGAATCAGGGTCAACTAACGCTATCTATTTGTTGGCCGTCTCAATTTGTCCCTGGTCCTTGGCCCTTCAATCGCACGGTCGACACAGTAGTTAAACCACTCCTCTTGTTGGCCCTCGCACGTGCTACTGCTTGTATGAACGAGAATTCAGCTCACCAGTTACCTTCGCGATGTGGATGTTCACGGGGCCGAAAGATTTCGTGAGCATGTGACAAGTAACCAAGGCCAGGCCAATCATGTCTCCGTTTGCAGGGTGATGCCATTTTGGCTTCACTTGAATTCACGTACGATTCAATTGGAGCGCCAAAAAAGGACATTTCTTTTCGTTTATTACCAGCAGGGTAAGTTGTCGACGTTTTGGTAGAGAAGGGGAACATCGTTCTAGACTGGATTCACAACCAAATGAAAGTAGAATGACAGCTTAGAGAAATTGGTTGTTAGTCACAGTTTGTTCGTGCGTTGGTCTGTTTGCTCGTGGTGTCGTTTATTGCAAGGGTGGGTGTTGAATCTCCTTCCATACCATGTCCTTGATAGTGGGGTCATTTGAGGCCAGCAAGTTGTTATGACCCTTTGGGTGTTTGTCCATCCGCATCGTAAGCGCCATCCATATGCTTGAAATCTCTGCCCTATCGTTACGGTTGAGACACGACTGGTGGGCGTTAATTGCCAGAGCCCCCGCGTAGAGGTGCTCGGTGTGTGCACGAAATCCATGTTGGAGGATTCTGGTGTCGTTTTCGGATATAGCATAAAGTCGGATTGTAAAAACGCAATTTAACTTTCTTAAAGCCACTTGGCTTCTCATTCTGCATTTTTTTGTTTTGTGTTCTGCGATTCTGGTTTTGACCTGTCTGCGTGATTGCCCAATATGTTGAGCGGCGCTGTTTTCGCGGTTGATCATTTAAACACATTTGTTCTGTTCGTTTAAGTGTTGAGAGTCATTGGTCCGCAACGTGCTACCTATTCGGAAGAAAACGTGGACACCATACACAAAGTACTTTTCTGATTGCCTCCGATGGGCCCGGTCCGTAAGGGACACCAACGGAGGTCAGCCTGCCTACTTCCTTCTTCTCGTGTCACCGACTTGTTTCTTAGCACATCGGTCACCAGTTCTCGTGGGTAGTTTTTGCTTTGAAGGACCGCGTGCAAGCGTAGCATTTTCTGTTTATGAGTGACGTCGTAGTTGCAGAGTTTGTCGACTCTGTTAGTTAGTGACTATATAAGCGCATAGAAGATGGGCGGAGTTGAAGTCTAGTTATCTATCGGAATGTGTAGATTTCCTGTGAGGGCATATTGTAAACCTACTGGGGTTGTTTGCTTGTAGTCGGTAGTTAAGGAAACAGATGAGTCTGCCGGTGTTATCAGACTCCATTGTTAATTTACCTGAGATAGATCGATTGTTAATATATTGTAAAACGTCATGCTTATTTTGTGATTTCAGAATTATAGAGTGTAAAATATTCCAGACGGTTTTTAATGGGCACGTTTGTGTAAAGTGATGTCACATCAAAACTCATTACTGTTCCGTCTTTTTATAATGCGGAAGTTTTCAGAATACAGGAAAAATCAAAGGCATCATTTATGTGACTTTCCACCACTTTTGGTGTGGTTTTAGAAGTATACTGATTTATTTGGCTAACATATAATTTGCACAAGGCATATAGTCCACGACTGGTCTGATAGGTGCACCGGATTTGTGGATTTTTAGTAATCAGTAAAATCTCCCAGGTCTGTTTGTTTTTGGATTCAGGGTAAACAATAAAGACTTCTTCAGCCTTTCCTTCAACTCTGAAAGGTATTTGCCTATCTGGACCTTGTTTTGTTCAGGGTGACGTTGCCTTTCTTTTCATAAATTCTTTCTTATGGTCCATCTTCCAATTTAGTCGAACTGTGAGTCATAGTTCGACCGATTGAGAACGACTGCAATACTGCTCGTGTCAGCTTTCGTTAAGTGAGTTGTTTTGGCACTTCGCAGTGTGGTTAGTGCCCTCTGTTCATCTGTTGACAGATTTGACGAAATTGATTTCTGGTTTCTGAGTTTATTACACATTCATGGTCTGATTCGATTGGAGTTTTCGGGGGGTAGTTTTTCTAATGCAACTTCCAGTGGAGGGACTATTTCCTGAAATGTTACAGGTTTCTTGTGTCAATTGAAATTAAGACCTTTCTGTAGCAACTGTGGTTCTGCAGAGACTAACATTCCGTCTGATAGGTTCATGACTACTCTTTCGGGATCAGTCAGTTGAAATATTCTTGATTATAGGTTTTGGTCCATTATAGAGGTGTTCATGTGAAGTAGTCTGCAGTATTTACTTATCTGACGCAACTGACAGGTTTTGAAGACGTGCAAAAGTCGGCGTTAAATGATGACACTGATCTCAATAAGTATTTTTGGTGGTAAACACAACAAAGACTGCGCCGCTCAACATGTTGGGCAAACACGCAGACAGGTCAAAACCAGAATCGCAGAACACAAAACAAAAAAATGCAGAATGAGAAGCCAAGTGGCTTTAAGAAAGTTAAATTGCGTTTTTACAATCCGACTTTATGCTATATCCGAAAACGACACCAGAATCCTCCAACATGGATTTCGTGCACACACCGAGCACCTCTACGCGGGGGCTCTGGCAATTAACGCCCACCAGTCGTGTCTCAACCGTAACGATAGGGCAGAGATTTCAAGCATATGGATGGCGCTTACGATGCGGATGGACAAACACCCAAAGGGTCATAACACCTTGCTGGCCTCAAATGACCCCACTATCAAGGACATGGTATGGAAGGAGATTCAACACCCACCCTTGCAATAAACGACACCACGAGCAAACAGACCAACGCACGAACAAACTGTGACTAACAACCAATTTCTCTAAGCTGTCATTCTACTTTCATTCGGTTGTGAAATTGGCATAGAAAGAGGTAGTATTGTTGGCCAGACCACACTTCGCGGTTTCCCTAGTGAACGCGTGCTTCGGTCCCTTGTACTGCGTAGACCGCTTGCACGTCACTCACATGTTCGGCAATGTAAGAATATGTTAACCAGAACGGCCTTCTTCACAACCCGTGAGAACGAGAAGGCGATTGGTGGAGTTAGTAGTTAGCGTGTGTTTAGGATTGTGCGTGAGAGCGTGCGCAAGAGCAATGGTCAAATGGCCACCACGCTTGGCGGTCAGCCTTCAGTTAAACAAAGAACGTGGTAAAATTATGAGCGAAGATGACCACCGCTACAAGGGCCTCCTCCCAGAATTCTGATGGAGTTGAGCTTCGATCGTGATGGTAGGCCGGAATTATTGATTATCTAGGAACTCGAAGCTTGCCCGTTTCACTGCTGGCGTTGTCTAATGACTACGGATGAGTTTAACGGTGCCTGCACTCTTGTGGTCCGACGTGCGTCGGTCGCACTGTGTTTTGGCACCCACGGGTCTCATACGCATGCAATCCTGCGGGTGCTGCCTCAGGTCCATCCAAAAAGGCGTCCAGTTGTCGTCTCTAGTACCATTCTGACCAATTGCCCCGTTGTCCAGTGAGTGCTTGGCTCCTTGAACGTGCACGGGAGTCAGCCAGGCTACGGAATAAGCCAATATGACTGTTCAGGTCAGGGGTCAAATTAAACTGGAACAAAATAGCGCCTCAGAGTGCCGGAGGATTTTGGACCGCAATAACAACGCGCGAACGATATTCGGTGTTGTTGTAGTCCCCAGGAAACCAGAAGAAAGTGAAATCATAATTACCGATTGTAATTTTTCGGGCCTGTTGGTTGGTAAATCCATGGTGAACTTCCCAACCTATTGTTAACAATCGGTTGTAAAAATCGTCACGAAATCGGCGGAGCGGACAGGATTTCGTAGTTGGCGACCGCGACGGCTACTTTGCGTTGCGAGTACGGTTAGATACTCTGATGGAATAGCTGCCGAGTCCTCACTAGGCGTAATTGGGGGTGGTCCGAGTAATAGTTCGCTAGACGCGGGTTACTGAGCGGCTTGTGCAGGTGTAGATTGGCCGGGCGGCTCGCACTCCGTGACGGCAGGCTTGAGACGGCCGATAGATACGGTGTCTTGTCGTCCGCTGATGTTTATGACAAATGTTTTAGCCCCACTTTTTACCGCTCGGAACGGGCCAGTGTATGGCGTTTGTAGTGGTAACCGAAAGCCATCGACGCGAACGAATACATGAGTGGAGGTTTCTAACGCAGTTGGGACATAACTTGTAGACTGTTGTTTGCGCGGTGGACTGGCTTTGAGCGCTCGCATATGCTGCGTAAGTCGCTGAGCATAGTCGCCGTATTCGAAAGTCACGGTTGGTGAGGGGCTACCAACTCCCCAGGCAGACGAAGTGTACTGCCATATACTAGTACAGCCGGTGTTGTGTGTAATTTCCCCTTAACGGTACTACGCAGGCTTAAGAGTGCTAATGGTAGTGTCTCACTCCAAGGGGGGTTACCGTTTGCTCGAAGGGCGGCTTTTAATTGCCGGTGGAAACGCTCAACCACACCATTGGTCCGAAGGTGGTAAGCTGTCGTCTTAAGGTGTTGGCATCCGAGCGTTGCAAATAGGCTGCCGAAAGCGCCATCAAATTGTGGACCACGATCGGTGGCCACTATTACCGGGCAACCGAAATGAGTAGCCCAGCCGGTCAAAAAAGCTTTCGCGGCCTCTTCCGACTGGAGACGAGGGATAGAAATGGCCTGCGGCCAGCGAGTAAAATGATCCACGCATGTGAGTATGTAAACGTACCCAAGCGAAGGTGGAAGTGGTCCTATGAGGTTGACGTGCACATGATGAAAATGTGCTTCAGGTTCTAGGAGCCTGGCCAACGCCGCCTTGGTGTGCCCATTTGTCTTGACACTTTCACACTTCAGGCAAGCACGAGCCCACTGATGGACATCTCGTTTGACAGTGCGCCAAACAAAACTTTGTTATCAGTTTCACCGGGGCAGACACACCCAGATGTACAAGATTATGGAGTGTCAGGAAAGTAGGATAATGGCGAGTAGCAGGAACCACCGGCTCAGGGCGACCTTGCGACACTTCGCACGCGATGGTGTTCTGGGAAGTAGGGATGAGTACTGTGGTTAAGATCAAAGAACCGTTCTTTCGAAGTTGTTCGATGTCAGGATCCATAGTTTGGGCCTGTGCCATTGCGCCTAAGTTCGTGTTAGACGTCGGTGACAGACTTGGTTGATGCACGCGTGATAAGGCGTCGGTGACGGGGTTAAGTACCCCAGAGACGTGTCGTGTCCACAGTTAACTGTGAGACAAAGGCTAGGTGGCGAATCTCGCGTGGTGAGTATCGATCGGAAGCTGACTTCAGTGCGTAAACCAAAGGCTTGTGGTCTGTAAACACCGTGATCGAGCGGCCCTCGAGTGCATGTCGAAAATGACGGATGCCCAAGTAGATGGCTAACAACTCCCCACCAAATGTACTGTACCCAAATTCGGCGGGTTGTATGCGCTTAGAGAAGAATGCTAAAGGTTGCCAAGAATCGTCTACGAACTGTTGCAGTACTGCTCCAACCGCTGTATCCGAGGCATCCGTCACTACCGAAATACGGGCCAAATGGTTGGGGTGGGTAAGGAGTGGTGTGTTTGCAACGGCATCTTTAGCCAAGGCAAATGCGGCTTGTGCCGTGTCGGGAAGCACGAACTTCCGCCTACCTGCGCGCAACAGGTCGGTGAGGGGTTGCATCTTTTCCGCATAGTGAAGAATAAATCGGCGGTGGAAATTCACCAGGCCGGCAAACTGACACAACTGGCGAAAGAATTGGGGTTTAAGGTAGTCGCGAATAGCGGAAACTTTATCTGGCAGAGGGCGGATACCCGAGGATGAAACGGAATGTCGTATGAAAGTGATATCAGACCGCATTTCGCGATACTGATCGTAACGTCGTGCTGGCTGAGGCTTTCGAAAAGTGCTCGTAAGTGTGCGGCGTGCTCTTGCCCTGAAGAACTGGCCAACAAAACATCATCCAGTTTTACGTAGACATTTTGCAAACCACGAGTTGCCTCGTGCATGAGTCGGTAAAAGGTCTGGGCTGCATTGCTGAGCCCAAACGGCATTTGCAGAAACTTGGACAGCCCAAAAGGCGTAGTGACGGCAGTTTTAGGGATATCGGCCTCTGCTACCGGGATCTGGTTGTACTCACGAACTAAATCGGTACGGCTGAAGACGGAGCAATCTGATAAAGACGAAGTAAGGTCCTGTACATGTGGAGTCGGGTATCAATCCGGGACGGTGACTTTGGTAAGTGCTCTGTAATCACCACAGGATCGCCAGTCGCCACTAATAATAATAATAATGATGGTATATTTCTCGACCATGTTCGAGAAGCACGCGGAAGCGCATGATCACGGTGTACAACGTTACTCAAAACAATGAACTATGCACGAATTTCAAGAAAGCGAGTCGAAATCGTCAGAAGCAAAGCAATATAGCTAGAGTTAGTTTTAATCGGCCGAAATGATGATGGTTTGCGCGGCAAATGCGGTTTGGTTTCGGATCCGGGTCGGTTGGTTGTGGCCCGTGAGATTGCGAAATATGCCGTGAAAATATAGCGCTAAGGATGCGTTATAAACCAAAATAATGCAAGCTGTGGATAACGAAGGCCTATTGGGGTTCCACGAACGGAATAAATTATGAACATGAAGAAATGAAAGAAATGAATGGGAGTACACTCGTGAAATTTGGTGAATATGAGGAGAACGGCTCACTAAGAAGACGAAAATGGCCCGGGATGACGGATATTCCCGGTCTCAATAAACGGAGTGCATCATGAAAAGGGGAGACGTGAACAAGCTGTGTGGAAGTGGACCAGGAAACGTTGATGAATGTGGAGGAAATAGTAACCCATATAAAAGGTGAGTTTAGGTTCAGGATCAATAACCCGTATCATTCAGAAAAAAGGGGCGCAACTTGAAGGCCTTGAATTTGTGAAGAATCAATTTCAAGCAGGATAACGATCGAAAGAAAGTGAAATCCTGCAAGAGAAAACTGAGTGAAAAACCTCCACTGAGGCTCGCGCCCTACTGTTCTGTTACGCTGACAAAAATATATTGACTTATTGACTCTCAGTGATATTTGGCGTCATTATTGTGAATTACGGAAGGGGGGGATAAGTGGACTTGCTTTCGGATGGCGTATCGAAATTTAATGAGTACGAAATTCCTGTGTTGCGTATTCTGGCTCTGTTATTGGATTGTTTCACATGAGACCAAGGTGATGTGCAGCATCCCGTGGGTATGGTTCATGAGGCGGGGTAAGGGACGTGTCAGTCAATCAGTAGAAGGTAGCTTGTGAACTGTTATTTGTGAAGACTCCAGCAGTGACATCAGTAGCAGAGGTGTTGCTTTAGAAGACGCCTATCAATCTACTGGTAAGCAGTTAGGAGTGTTTTGGGTCGTGTGGCTCGACTGCAATCCCATTTGGTATAAAAGATTCCGTCTAGGTCTCTGTCGGTACGGGTTGAGGTGTAAACCTTGGTCACCGAAAGTGGAGCCCGAGAGAGTGGACGACGAAAAACCCGAGATAAATGATGTTAGAAATCTGGACGTGGTTCCAGCTGTGATTTATGATAATAAGTGGCGACGTTAACAGTGAACTGGTTGGGTTTATATGAACGGTCAGTGGCACATTTCATATATTGGTCTGGGTTTGAATTCGGTAGTTTAAATAACGTAGGGTTGATAAGTGCTACTTCAGGCTTGTATGCTAGCGTAAACGGGGTGGGCTGCTGCGTCTGCACTTCAGAGGATGAATGGTTTGCACGCAACTAGAAGTTTTGAAAGCAATTAAGTAAGAATGCAGAAAGAACCACTAGGCCATCAGTGGTGATGCGTTAGAGAAAATTGTTATCGTGCACAGAAACGTGGACGTACGTTGGTCTATGCTCCTACTTGGTAGTGCCTGCCTACTGAGATTTAATTCGAATGTGAGCAGGGAAGTCTCATGACTTGGTGGTTGCGTGAACATCATATTTGTTGTAAGAGTGAGGAGAGATAGTTAGTAGGGAATGGAAAAATATGAACAGTTCTCCGTGTTAATTTTTTGTAGACTCAAATTAGGCAGGTGTTGGTCGTCTGTTGCCTACATATGTTATCCATGTCAGTGGGCATAAAGTCCAGACTGCGGTAGTGATTGTAGTTGGCAGGAGGCTGTGGTCACTGTTAGGTATGGTTGTAAACCTAAAAGTGGCTTGGATGCCAGGACATCGAGAAGGCCGTTCCTGAGAAAGACGACTGATGATGGAGGGGTACGGATGGAAAAGGTGACCGGTTTCCACTATGTTTTATCTTCTATTTCCCCTTTTCCGGGCTTCACCGCGGCTGCCGTCTACACGCTGTCCAGGTCAATGTGTTGAAAGTCAGGGCTATGATGGCGATTGTATTTGACGTCAACATGCGTGCTAGGTGCGCTTAGGAAGGGTATGGGGTGGTTGAAAACTTAGAGCGGGGGTGGGTAAACGTATGTGGAGAGTCCAGTGCACTGTCACCCCGGTCAGTCTCGTGCGTGAAAGCCAAAAGCTTGTCGAGCAAACAAGGGCGATGTGGGGTTCTCCCTTTCGCAGTATCAGGTCTGAGCTGATGAGAGACATATCCATAGATGGAGATTGCCCAATTCCCTCACAGCCCGATGTCAGTGGCACTTGGAGATCGAATCGATCCCACGAAGACTTTTTGTATCCACTGTTCTTTTTTCCAGTTTTGTTTCCTTTTCTTGTTTCCTAACAGAGGGGTGGTTTGTCCAATATAGGAACTTTCTATAGCCCCTCCACCCGATTGTTCTTTTGTGGGTATCTGTCCTTTTTTCCCAACTGCTTGAGGTGGTCTATTTTCCCCACTTTTGGACGACGCTATGGTATGGGTGCCGCTGAATTCAGGGGCTTAGCTAGCACGGGCTGGGAAAGTGCAGAGTGGGACTATGCAAGCCCACGGAGTAAGAAAACGAAAGTTTGAAAGCACAAGCTAGCATACATGTATCAGTCTCATTTAACGCCAGACCATGCTCAGACCATCAGAGACCGTTCCGGGCTAGCTGGCGTAGATGAGTATAGCTCAGCTGATGGGAAATATTGTGGTGCATAAGAGGGAATATGATAGTAGTTGGTGGATACTAGGTACAGACATGAGATGAGAGGACAGGCCACCAAGTAGGTACTAGAAGGTGGGCTTCTGGTATAAGAGATTCTGGAATGAGATGAATAAGAAAGGCGAAATGAGGCCGGACATAAAACCCGGGCCGGTAGTGGCAGCCAAAATGAACGGGAAAGGAGTGAAGGATCAAGTAAGGTGGTAGACGACGGAACTCAGTGTCCCATGATCCAAAGCCACACACCTATTTGCTGCAGAGACATCTAAGGCTAAGGAGCTTTAGTTGGCAATAGAACACGAACATTGTCTAAAATTAGGAGAACCGGCAAGCATTAAACTAGGTATAGTTACAAAAGTCGGCAAACTGTAGCTACCGTAGTATAGATTGTTTGCAATATAACGTAAAAAGCAATAGTTGCACTGGAGTTTGTCATCGGGCGAGAAATGAAAGTTCTGGTGCAATAAGCCTAGTAATCAAACCCGTTTTCGTAGGCCACCTCTTCGGTGACGGTCTGGCCGGTAAAAAGGATCACATTGGGAACAGTCAAGAAGTGATCCAGCGAGCCTCTGGACTGGGAAATTGAGAGACTCTTGCGGAAGTTTAGCGGGAGTTTATTCCATAATTTTGATTATTTTATAAGGAAGACGTTAGACCTTAAGGCTAATTTTGATCTAGGAATAGAGAGCAGCAATGAATGATGTCCTAGGGCATAATTCGTGGAGGGAATTGTAACGAAATTTGAGCAATACGTGACCAAACTCGAAACGGATCTCGAAATCAAAAGACGATTATCTGCGAAATTCTACGATACTAGATTATTAAAATAAACAATGACATAAACAGTATACAAACCTCAATAATACGATCACAAAGACTCAACAACGAGAAACCGAATAGCAGCGTGTGAGGAGACAGCATGTGCTTCACGCAGGTCCTGAACGAGGATGTGCCAAAGTAGCGCTCTGGGCTCGAACAAACAACAATTGGTCCAGAAAAACAACCAGTTCGTAAAGACAAGTCAACAGTGTAGGCAAATGAGTGATGTTAGGAAAAACACTGAATCGCGAGGGAAAAAGGGGGATTTTCCACGACCGGCTGTTACACCGCCCACCAAAATCCTCCTGGATCCTTAGCAAAGTCAAAGGTTCGGTATAAAGGTACTGATTCTTCCTACCTGCTTAGGCCCTGCTGTCAGTGCGCGCCTAATGCTCGTCGTCAGCGTTGTACTGCCGGTCGCACCTAACCCATTGGCTACATAGACGTGAGGCTAGTCTACATCTTCCACAAGACCAAATGACCGATGGCGGGCGTGAAGGGGCCACTTAGATGCTGTCCTTGTAAAGGGCCGTCCTGTTCTGGATGTATGTGCTTCAGTGAGTGTGTGTGAGTGTGTGAGTGTGTGTGTGCCGGGGTGTACAATGAAATCACAGGTATGACTATACATCAAAGGAGGACTTTCTGCAATGTCAACAAAAGACTGTGTGGCAAGAAACGAGTAAAATGTAGCCTGTGTGTGACCTAAGCTCCGCTACTTCTACATATGCAAGAAGCATTCAGTAACGTCAAAAAAAGCAAACAATGAACACTACCATATGTTTGATGGGGTTACGGAGTGTCGAGCGCGTCGGGCATGTGTGTATGTGTCGGGATGTACAATGGGATCGCGTTCACCACCACATATCGGAAAGAAACTTCTGTAGTGTCAACGAAAGACCGCGAGCACTGTAACGTGCTTGACGGAGACCGTGTGGTATATATGGTGTTGTTTTATCCGCCTCAGTGACTAGTGTGGGAAGGTTTACTGGGCCTCGGGGTTATCAGCTCCTCCGCCTTTGCTCTCGAGTAGGTTAATGCTGCGTATGTCACGATTGATCACTCCGTTAGCTGTCTTTACCTTCACCTTATCATTCCGTCAGTGCTTTCGATGGTTTCCGTAAGTACTCCCAAAGACTAAGTGCCGAAATGTGCTCGTTCGTCGGCGATCATAACCACATCCCCAACTTTGAATGGCCTTGTTTTGGCCAGCCACTTCTGTCGAGTCTGCAAAGCCGGTAGGTACTCCCGTAGCCATCGCCTCCAGAAGACCTTGGCCAGATAGTTCGCTTGCTTCCACCCGTGGAGGTAGCTCCCGCGAAGATTTACCGGCCCTTGGAAACCCTCGTTCGACCTTAACGTCAATAAGTCGTTCGGGGTGAGCGCCAGGTGGGTGGGGTCGCCGTTCATTACTGGAACCAGGGGGCGGTTGTTCAGGATTCGCTCCACCTCAGTCATAACGGTGTTCAGCGTCTCGTCGTCGGGCGGCTGCTGCTCCACGATTGACAGCAATATCCACCTGGCGGACCGGATCATGCGTTCCCATACGCCGCCTCGGTGGCTGGCCTGTGAAGGGTTGAAATGCCATCGTATGCCGTAGGCCACGGTTCGATCCTGCAGTTCGTCCCTGTTTATGTTCTTGTGCCAACGCTGCAATCCCCGGTGAGCGCCTACAAAGTTTGATCCATTATCTGAGTATATATCGGCCGGTACGCTTCTCCGGTTGATAAATCTTTGCAAGGACCGTAGAAACGAATCGGTCGTCATTGAATGTGCGACTTCTGGGTGTACGGCGCGTGACTTCATGCACGTCATGATACACCCATATCGCTTTTCTAATATCTTCCCGCACTTGATCCACAAGGGCCCGCAATAGTCCAACCCGGTGTCACTGAACGGCCGCCAGCCCGTAGTCACCCTGCATTCTGGTAGTGGGGCCATGAGTTGTTTGCCCGCCGTGGCATTGCGTCTCTTACATCGCACCCACCGTCGGATTACGCGTTTTACAGTCTCTCGTCCTCTCAGCAACCGAAGGCATTTTCGGATGACGCTCGTCACGTGACTTTCCCCGGCATGTCCCTCCACAGCGTGGACGTGTTGAATCATTAGCTGTACTACAGGTTTTCTTGCAGGCATCAGTATAGGATACTTTGTGTCGAAGATCAGGTGGGCTTTGGTCAGCCTACCATCCACCCACAGCAGTCCGTCGATGAGCTTGGGGTTTAAACGCTTCAGCTCGCCTCTTGAAGATGGTATGTCTTTATTGGTCGGTCCCACTTCTTCCGCCCTCTTGATTTCTCGGGCGAAAGCCTCGCGTTGTATCATTCTGAAAATATCGTACTCTGCCGCTTGTAGCTCATCGGGACCTATGGGGCCGACCCGTTTCCGGCCTGAGGGCCGTAGCCCTTTCATGACTAGTAAATTTCTCTTGAACCTGGTTAACCAAACTAGCGAACGAAGCGTCTTCATCCAGGAAGAAAACCTGACCAGTCGCGATAGAATGGATGTCGCTTCGACGACGTTGGCCGCTATCACTACGCCTCTGATCTCCAACTCTACTTCCGTAGGTTTTAATTCGAACACGGGCAAGTCCTGTTTGAGCAAGTGCAGGAATTTCGGCCCTCTCGTCCACGTGTCTAGTTGCCTGGAGTTGTTCGCACCTCGGGAGCACAGGTCGGCCGGATTATCGCCAGACCTGACATTATTCCACTGGGCCGTGGCTGATTCATCGTGGATAACCGTGAGCCGGTTAGCAACGAAAGTACTAAACCGGCTCCGGACGTTGTTGATATAGTAAAGTACTATCGTTGAATCCGTCCAGAAGCTCACCGACCAAATGCAGAGGCCGAAACATCTCTTCACAGTTTGCACCACCCTGACTGCCAACACGGCTGCGCTGAGTTCAAGGCGTAGGATTGAGACCGATTTCAGTGGGGCAACGCGGGCTTTGGCGAACAGCATCCTCGTGGTATATTGTCCATCTCCTGCGCACCATCGTCCGTACACCACAGCTCCATAACCGACTTCGGATGCATCGGAAAAGGCATGTAGTTCTCCAGTCCGTGTCGTATGGCCTGGAGTCAAACATCGTGGGATCCTCATGTCCCCTAATTTCTTCAAGGTGTTCAAAAGTTCTTCCCAGTCCAACCGGTCCCCTCGGTCCAGTGACTGGTCCCAATCAAATTTCTTACGGCACAGCCGCTGCAGCAAGATCTTTCCGGGTAGCAGCCATGGTGAGACGAAACCGAGGGGGTCGAACAAACTTGAGACGGCAGATAGTATGCCGCGACGGGTTACTGGCAGCTCGGGAACGTTTAGCTCGAAAACAAAGTCGTCCGTTTCCGCGTCCCATTGTATCCCTAAAGTGCGCTCGATAGGAAGTGGAGAGCCGTCCAAATCTCTAACCCTTTCGGCCTTTTCGTGGTACGGGATGACCTTCAGCACTTCCGAAGCGTTCGACATCCATTTAGTTAGATGGAAGCCGCCCTCTCCCAGCAATCTCGTCAGACCCCTGAACTGCTCTAGAGCTGATTCCAAGTCACCGAGTGACCCAAGGTAGTCGTCGATGTAGAAGTTCCTGCTGACGCTTTCTACCACCGTCCCATGTACTAGATCGCCATGTTTGTTCGCTGATTCTCGGAGGGCGTAGTTTGCACAAAATGGTGACGGTATGGCTCCGAAGGGGTGGACGGTCATCCTATAATTCACCACTGCGTTGTCCCGGTCGCTCCCTTCCCACCACAGGAAACGCAACGCATCTCGTTCTCCTACCGGAATCTTCACCTGATGGAACATTTCCCTAATGTCAGCAGACAAGGCCACTTTACCCACTCTGAAACGGCACAAAACATCGATCAGTGGTTTGGTCCAGTCAGGCCCTGGTAGTAGACGATCGTTTAACAACTTGCCTTGGAACTTGGCCGCACAGTCGAAAACCACCCGCAGATTTTGGGTTTCTTGGAGTTGATAACCGGGTGATGAGGCAGATACCAGGTACCCCTTTTGCCGTCGGTGTTGGCAGGCCCCCTTTCAACGTAACCGAAGGCTTCGTTTCGCTTCATTAAATCCGCGTATCGTTCCCACAGATTCTGGTCTCGAATGAAGCTTTCTTTCGGTCGTATTAATCGTTGGAGAACATAATTTCTGTTGTCAGTCCACGGGTCGACCGGTGTGCACCATGGGAGGGGAACCTCGAACTGTTTTTGAGGCCTCTAGTGCCTTGCCGCACCGTTTGTAGAGCGAAGTGATCCTCTTGAGACAACGTCGGTCTTTCGTCTCCAATGTCATTAAACTCCTTTTCATACAGCCGCTGCAGATGGTACTCTATGCGGTCCGTTTCCGTGGATAAATAAATCACGGAACCACGTATCTCTACTGGACCGTACAACATCCATCCCAGAGCCGTGCGTACGGCATAAGGTGCCTGGCGGTTGCCCACTCTCTGGTCAAGCACCCAATGCGCCTCTGGCACGTCGCATCCGATGAGGAGATCCACCTCATCATCTTCCCAGTCGACAACGGTTACATCCCACAGGTGGGGCCACCTATTCAAGATTACGTTGACCGACCTTGGTGCTCGCTTGGGGAGATCCGCTAATGTGAATGCTTTCGTTGGTTCAATTTCCTCGTTAGTGTCTAGAGAGATGAGTTGCAGCCCCAATCAACCGGCAGTCATTACCTGTGTTCCGCCCACCGTGCTCACTGCCAACGATGTCGCACCTTTAGCGAATTGTTGTTTGTCGGCAAACCGCTCTTTCACCAAAGTAGTGTCGGATCCACTATCGACGAAAGCCAGCGCTTTGACAACCCCAGTCGGGGTCACTACTGCCACGGCCACTACGCCTAAACGTACCGGTTCACTGGCAGATCGTGACGTTGAACAAATAGCGCTGGGTTTGGTACTCGTCCCGGGTAAGGTTACTCTCGCCTGATGCAGCAGCCGATGGTGTCTGCCCATGCAGCCCTCGTAACCACATCAGTTCCTTGTCCTACAAGCTGCTGCCCGGTGCGTGGTGTTGAGAAAAACAAAACACGCTCCTGCAATCTTCGCCATTCCCCACCGTTCGTCTATTGTGGCGTTGCCGAATTTGGGGCATTCTGGTAGTCCATGGATAGTACCACAGGATATGCAATTTGGTTGCGCCGTGGCATCGCCTGAAATGGCGTGCGCATCGGTCCAAGGTTGGTATTTTGGATATTCCCGTGCAGGGGTTTGAGCTTGGCTAGTACTGGGCTTGTTTTCCCGGTTGCTATCCCGGATGAGTCGGCCGAACCTGCTGTCAGCTATCTTCGTTTGCCTGTCTAAGTATTCAGTCAGGTCTTCGAAGTTGGCTTCTCTGTCGCCTCGGCTTATCCGTTCAGCTTCTTCCGCCCACCGACCCCGTATTTCGGGAAAAAGGTGACGGACTGTGTTTTCCAATGTGTGCATGGCATCTAGGTCAGCCCTGTAACCTAAATGGTCGAGGGCAATTGAGCAGTTTTGCATCTTGATCACCAGGTCGGCCGTTGTGTGGACGTCGCTCTTGGTTCTCTTTGCCTCTACCATCACGCCCTCTATTAGGTTACGGGCTACTTTAAACTGTTGGCCAAACAAGTCCCTTGGAATCTTCCTTTCTCGGGTGTAGCCTTGTTCCGGGTCGGGCATGGTACACCCGTCGATAGCTTCTGTTGCTCGGCCTCGACAGTAGTGAGTCAGGCAGAGAAGCCTTTGGCCAGAGTCGGTCACCTTATGTTCGACGAACATTTCGAACTGCTTGACAAACTTGCAGTATTGATCAACTCGCCCATCAAAAACCGTTGGTTCCACTCTAAGCAGATCGGTCGATGGTGGTTTGTAGTCGGCGACCGGCGTGGGAATCCCTATCTTATTGCACCCTGATCTTTCGGAAGTGTCGATGTCACTGGTCTCATGCTCTCGCTCCTTCTGTGTACACTTCCTTTCTGCTTCCTGTGCCTGTGGTCTAACCGAAAATAACTGTTGTTCTAGGTCTAGTATTCTCAGCCTATATAAATCAACATCCTTACGATCCATATTGCCCTCATAAACATATGAACTAGAACTGACAGGACTGGATGATCTAACATTAACTAAAGAATCAAATGTACCCAAAACCTCCCCAGAGACTTGCCCTGTTACTTCCTGTTCGGATTCCAATGTTTTCGATCCTTTTCTTGGCGTTTAGGGTCTTTTTCCTCGTTCCAAATTGATCTATTGAGTATTGTAACGAACGTTTGAGCAATACGTGGCCAAACTCGCAACGGATCTCGAAATCAAAAGACGATTATCCGCGAAATTCTACGATACTAGATTATTACATGAACAGTGATACCAAGAAGATAAAAACCTCAATAATACGATCACAAGGACTCAACAACGAGAAACCAAATAGCAGCATGTGAGCGAACAGCATGTGCTTCACGCAGGTCCTGAACGAGGATGTGCCAAAGTAGCGCTCTGGGCTCAAACAAACAACAATTGGTCCACAGAAACAACCAGCTCGTAAAGACAAGTCAATAGTGTAGGCAAATGAGTGATGTTAGGAAAGACACAGAATCGCGAGGGAAATAGGGGGCTTTTCCACGACCTGCTGTTACAGGAGTGTGATTAATGGGTTCAGTACACGAAAAGGCCGTATGGAAGTTCAGCTTAAACAGGAAGCATAAGTTGAGCTTCATTCGACGCAGCCATAGATGGTCAAGACTGAGTAGGATGCATTGATCCTTGTGACACAAACTGGAGGAAAATCCCACTAATTGTTTGGTGAACTGACGTTGCACGGACTCCAGAGAAACGCGGTCGGATTTCGTCATGTTGGTGAAGATTATAGGGCAGTATTCAAGGAGACCATATGAGGAAGGGAAGTCCAAGGGCTGTAACAGCCGGTCGTGGAAAATCCCCCTTTTTCCCTCGCGATTCAGTGTTTTTTCCCAACATCACTCATTTCCATACACTATTGACTTGTCTTTACGAACTGGTTGTTTCTGTGGACCAATTGTTGTTTGTTCGCGCCCAGAGCGCTACTTTGGCACATCCTTGTTCAGGACCTGCGTGACGCACGTGCTGTCTCCTCACACGCTGCTATTCGGTTTCTCGTTGTTGAGTCTTTGTGATCGTATTATTGAGGTTTGTATATTTTTTATGTCATTGTTTATTTTAATAATCTAGTATCGTAGAATTATCACGGATAATCGCCTTCTGATTTCGGGATCCGTTGCGAATTTGGCTACGCATTGCTCAAACGTTCGCAACAATACTCAATAGATCTATTTGGAACGAGGAAAAATCACGCAAAATGCCAAGAAAAGGATCAAAAGCAGTCGAATCCGGACAGGAAGTAATACGGCAAGTCTCTGGGGAGGTTTTGGGTACATATGATTCTTTAGTTAATGCTAGATCGCCTAGTCCTGTCAGTGCTAGCTCATGTGTTATTGAAAGCAATATTGATCGTAAGGATGTCGATTTATATAAGCTGAGAATACTAGAACTAGAGCAACAGTTACTTTCGGCTAGACTACAGGCGCATGAAGCAGAGAAGTGTACACAGAAACAGCGAGAGCATGAGACCAGTGACTTCGACACTTCCGATAGGTTAGAGTGCAATAAGGTAGGGAACCCCACGCCGGTCGCCGACTACAAACCACCATCGATCGATCTGCCTAGAGTGGAGTTAACGGTTTTCGACGGGCGAGCTGAGCAATACTGCAAGTTTGTCAAACAGTTCGAGACGTTCGTTGAAAACAAGGTAACCGACTCTGGGCAAAGGCTTCTTTATCTTACCCACTACTGCCGAGGCCGAGCGCGAGAAGCTACCGACGGGTGCACCATGCTCGATCCAGAACAAGGCTACACAAGGGCAAGAAAGATTCTGAGGGACTTGTTTGGCCAACCTTTCAAAGTAGCCCGTAACCTAATAGAGGGCGTGATGGCAGAGGCAAAGAGAACCAAGGGCGACGTCTACACCATGGCCGACCTGGTGATCAAGATGCAGGACTGCTCAATAGCCCTCGACCATTTAGGTTACAGGGCTGACCTAGACGCCATGCACACTTTGGAAGGCATAGTCCGTCACCTCTCTCCCAAACTACAGGGTCGGTGGGCGGAAGAAGCTGAACGGATAAGTCGAGGCGACAGAGAAGCCAACTTCGAAGACCTGACTGAATACTTAGACAGGCAAACGAAGATAGCTGACAGCAGATTCGGCCGACTCATCCGGGACAACAACCGAGCAAATAAGCCCAGTACTAGCCAAGCCCAAACCCCTGTACGGGAATATCCAAAGTACCAGCCTTGGACCAACACACACGTCATTTCGCGAGATGCTACGGCGAAACCCGATTGCAGATCCTGTGGTACTATCCATGGACTACCAGAATGCCCCAAGTTCGGCAACGCCACAATAGACGAACGGTGGGGAATGGCGAGGATAGCAGGAGCATGTTTCATCTGTCTCAACACCACGCACCGGGCAGCAGCCTGTAGAACAAGGAATCGATGTGGTTACGAGCGCTGCACGGGCAGACACCATCGGCTGCTGCATCAGGCGAGAATAACCATATCCGAGGCGATTGCCAAGCCCAGCGTGATTTGTTCAACTTCACAATCTGCCAGTAAACCGGTACGTTTAGGCGTAGTGGCCGTGGGCGTAGTGACCCCGACTGGGATATTCAAGGCGTTGGCTTTCGTTGATAGTGGATCCGACACCACTTTAGTGAAAGAGCGGTTTGCCGACAAACACCAACTGGCTAAAGGTGCGACGTCGTTAGCAGTGAGCACGGTGGGCGGAACACAGGTAATGACTGCCGGTAGATTAAGGCTGCAACTCATCTCTCTAGACACTAACGAGGAAATTGAACCAACGGAGGCATTCACGTTAGCGGATCTCCCCAAGCGAGCACCAAGGTCGGTCAACGCAATCTTGAATAGGTGGCCCCACCTGTGGGATGTAACCGTTGTCGACTGGGAAGATGATGAGGTGGATCTCCTCATCGGATGCGACGTGCCAGAGGCGCATTGGGTGCTTGACCAGAGAGTGGGCAACCGCCAGGCACCTTATGCCGTACGCACGGCTCTGGGATGGATGTTGTACGGTCCAGTAGGGATACGTGGTTCCGTGATTTATTTATCCACGGAAACGGACCGCATAGAGTACCATCTGCAGCGGCTGTATGAAAAGGAGTTTAATGACATTGGAGACGAAAGACCGACGTTGTCTCAAGAGGATCACTTCGCTCTACAAACGGTGCGGCAAGGCACTAGAGGCCTCAAAAACAGTTCGAGGTTCCCCTCCCATGGTGCACACCGGTCGACCCGTGGACTGACAACAGAAATTATGTTCTCCAACGATTAATACGACTGAAAGAAAGCTTCATTCGAGACCAGAATCTGTGGGAACGATACGCGGATTTAATGAAGCGAAACGAAGCCTTCGGTTACGTTGAAAGGGGGCCTGCCAACACCGACGGCAAAAGGGGTACCTGGTATCTGCCTCATCACCCGGTTATCAACTCCAAGAAACCCAAAATCTGCGGGTGGTTTTCGACTGTGCGGCCAAGTTCCAAGGCAAGTCGTTAAACGATCGTCTACTACCAGGGCCTGACTGGACCAAACCACTGATCGATGTTTTGTGCCGTTTCAGAGTGGGTAAAGTGGCCTTGTCTGCTGACATTAGGGAAATGTTCCATCAGGTGAAGATTCCGGTAGGAGAACGAGATGCGTTGCGTTTCCTGTGGTGGGAAGGGAGCGACCGGGACAACGCAGTGGTGAATTATAGGATGACCGTCCACCCCTTCGGAGCCATACCGTCACCATTTTGTGCAAACTACGCCCTCCGAGAATCAGCGAACAAACATGGCGATCTAGTACATGGGACGGTGGTAGAAAGCGTCAGCAGGAACTTCTACATCGACGACTACCTTGGGTCACTCGGTGACTTGGAATCAGCTCTAGAGCAGTTCAGGGGTCTGACGAGATTGCTGGGAGAGGGCGGCTTCCATCTAACTAAATGGAAGTCGAACGCTTCGGAAGTGCTGAAGGTCATCCCGTATCACGAAAAGGCCGAAAGGGTTAGAGATTTGGACGGCTCTCCACTTCCTATCGAGCGCACTTTAGGGATACAATGGGACGCGGAAACGGACGATTTTGTTTTCGAACTGAACGTTCCCGAGCTGCCAGTAACCCGTCGCGGCATACTATCTGCCGTCTCAAGTTTGTTCGACCCCCTCTGTTTCGTCTCACCATGGCTGCTACCCGGAAAGATCTTGCTGCAGCGGCTGTTCCGTAAGAAATTTGATTGGGACCAGGCACTGGACCGAGGGGACCGGCTGGACTGGGAAGAATTTCTGAACACCTTGAAGAAATTAGGGGACATGAGGATCCCACGATGTTTGACTCCAGGCCATACGACACGGACTGGAGAACTACATGCCTTTTCCGATGCATCCGAAGTCGGTTATGGAGCTGTGGTGTACGGACGATGGTGCGCAGGAGATGGACAATATACCACGAGGATGCTGTTCGCCAAAGCCCGCGTTGCCCCACTGAAATCGGTCTCAATCCTACGCCTTGAACTCAGCGCAGCCGTGTTGGCAGTCAGGGTGGTGCAAACTGTGAAGAGATGTTTCGGCCTCTGCATTTGGTCGGTGAGCTTCTGGACGGATTCAACGATAGTACTTTACTACATTAACAACGTCCGGAGCCGGTTTAGTACTTTCGTTGCTAACCGGCTCACGATTATCCACGATGAATCAGCCACGCACCAGTGGAGTCATATCAGGTCTGGCGATAATCCGGCCGACCTGTGCTCCCGAGGTGCGAACAACTCCAGGCAACTAGACACGTGGACGAGATGGCCAAACTTCCTGCAATTGCCCAAACAGGACTGGTCCGTGTTCGAATTAAAACCCCCTACGGAATTGGAACTGGAGTTCAAAGGCGTAGTGATAGCAACCAACGTCGTCGAAGCGTCGTCCATTCTATCGCGACTGGTCAGGTTTTCTTCCTGGATGAAGACGCTTCGTTCGCTAGTTTGGTTAACCAGGTTCAAGATAAATTTACTAGTCATGAAAGGGCTACGGCTCTCAGGTCGGATACCGGTCGGCCCGATAGGTCCCGATGAGCTACAAGCGGCAGAGTACGATATTTTCAGAATGATACAACGCGAGGCTTTCGCCCAAGAACTCAAGAGGGCGGAAGAAGTGGGGCCGACCAATGAAGACATGCCATCTCCAAGAGGCGAGCTGAAGCGTTTTAACCCCAAACTCATCAACGGACTGCTGCGGGTGGATGGTAGGCTGACCAACGCCCACCTGAACTTCGACACAAAGTGTCCTATACTGCTGCCTGCGAGACAACCTGTAGTAGAGCTAATGATCCAACACGTCCACGCCATGGAGGGACATGCCGGGGAAAGTCACGTGACGAGCGTCATCCGAAAGCGTCTTTGGTTGTTGAGAGGACGAGAGACTGTAAAACGCGTAATCCGACGGTGTGTGCAATGCAGGAGACGCAATGCCACAGCAGGCAAACAACTCATGGCCCCACTACCAGAATGCAGGGTGACTACGGGCTGGTGGCCGTTCAGTGACACCGGGTTGGACTATTTCGGGCCCTTGTGGATCAAGTGCGGGAAAAGATTAGAGAAGCGATACGGATGTATCATGACGTGCATGAAATCACGTGCGGTACACCTAGAAGTCGCACATTCGATGACGACCGATTCGTTTCTACGGTCCTTGCAAAGATTTATCAACCGAAGAAGCGTACCGGCCGATATATACTCAGATAATGGATCGAACTTTGTGGGCGCTCAACGGGAATTGCAGCGTTGGCACAAGAACATAAACAGGGACGAACTGCAGAATCGGACCGTGGCCTACGGCATACGCTGGCATTTCAACCCCCCACAGGCCAGTCACCGAGGCGGCGTATGGGAACGCATGATCCGGTCCGCCAGGTGGATATTGCTGTCAATCATGGAGCAGCAGCCGCCCGACGACGAGACGCTGAACACCGTTATGACTGAGGTGGAGCGAATCCTGAACAACCGCCCCCTGGTTCCAGTAATGAACGGCGACCCCACCCACCTGGCGCTCACCCCGAACGACTTATTGACGTTAAGGTCGAACGAGGGTTTCCAAGGGCCGGTAAATCTTCGCGGGAGCTACCTCCACGGGTGGAAGCAAGCGAACTATCTGGCCAAGGTCTTCTGGAGGCGATGGCTACGGGAGTCCCTACCGGCTTTGCAGACTCGACAGAAGTGGCTGGCCAAAACAAGGCCATTCAAAGTTGGGGATGTGGTTATGATCGCCGACGAACGAGCACATTTCGGCACTTAGTCTTTGGGAGTACTTACGGAAACCATCAAAAGCACTGACGAAATGATAAGAACGGTGAAGGTGAAGACAGCTAACGGAGTTCTCATTCGTGACATACGCAGTATCAACCTACTCGAGAGCAAAGGCGGAGGAGCTGATAACCCCGAGGCCTAGTAAACCTTTTCCACACCAGTAATCGAGGTGGATAAAGAAACACCATATATACCACACAATCTCCGTCAAACACGTTAAGGTGCTCGCGGTCCTTTCGTTGACATTACAGAAGGTTCTTTCCGATATGTGGTGATGAGTGCCATTCCATTATACATCCCGATACATACACGCATGCACGACGCACTCTACATCCCGTAAACCCATCATACATGTGACAGTGTCCTTTGTTTGCCTTTTGTTGACGCTACCGAATGCCCCTTGCATATGTGGAAGTAGCGGAGCTCAGGTCACACATGCATGCTACATTTACTCGTTTTCTTACCACGCGGTCTTTTGTTGACATTGCAGAAAGTCCTCTTTTGATGTATAGTCATACCTGTGATTTCATTGTAACCCCGGCACACACACACACGCACACACACACACACTCAAGCACGTACATCGAGGACCGGACGGCCCCTTACGAGGACAACGTCTATGTGACCATTCACGCCCGCCATCGGTCATTTGGTCTTGTGGAAGATGTAGACTAGCCTCACGTCTATGTAGCCAATGGGTTAGGTGCGACCAGTAGTAGAACGTTGACGACGAGCATTAGACGCGCGCACTGACAGCAAGGCCTAAGCAGGTAGGAAGAATCAGTACCTTTATACCGAACCTTTGACTTTGCTAAGTTTCCAGGAGGATTTTGGTGGGCGGTGTAACAGCCGGTCGTGGAAAATCCCCCTTTTTCCCTCGCGATTCAGTGTTTTTTCCCAACATCACTCATTTGCCTACACTGTTGACTTGTCTTTACGAACTGGTTGTTTTTCTGGACCAATTGTTGTTTGTCCGAGCCCAGAGCGCTACTTTGGCACATCCTCGTTCAGGACCTGCGTGACGCACGTGCTGTCTCCTCACACGCTGCTATTCGGTTTCTCATTGTTGAGTCTTTGTGATCGTATTATTGAGGTTTGTATATTGTTTATGTCATTGTTTATTTTAATAATCTATTATCGTAGAATTATCACGGATAATCGCCTTCTGATTTCGGGATCCGTTGCGAATTTGGCTACGCATTGCTCAAACGTTCGTAACAAGGGCTACTAGAAAAGCGTATTTTGCCCATTTCTACCATGCGTTCGGGTTCATCCTGTGCAACACGAAGCTTTTATGGTGCTAACCGACTCGGCCTACCAAACAATGGCGGTCCCTTAGTATCGATGTGGTGAGTGACATTGGTGGTCATTGCAGAGAGAGGCCCGGCCTGCGGAAAAATGACCGGGTAGGCGGTGGTGGGTTCGCCATAAGGTTGGTGTGCCGGTGGCTGAACTTAAAGTGGCGTGGCGTGATTCATTCGCGAATTATAGCCAGCAACAGCGAGAGTGGTCTGACGATCCACCACTCTGCGGCGCCGTGCATCAACTAACAAGCCAAAGTGTTGCAGGAAGCCAATGCCTAGAATTGGGTACGGGACGTCGGCAATGATGAATACCCAACAAAAATTACGCTTTAAATCTAAGTTTAAGGTGAGCGACCGCTGGCCAAACTTTGGGATGGCCGTGCCATTGGCAGCGCGTAGTGTTTGGGCCTGCTGTGTGCTATTCTCGCCCCTTGGTGGGGGGAGGACGACCACTTCGGCACCGGTATCTACAAGGAATAGATTATTTGAAATGATATCCCTTACGTTCAAAAGACGACTGTTGGTCTGATACCCAGCTTCGTGGGTCACCACCATGGGCCGCGGGTTTAGTTTTTCTGACGAGCACCGGGAAATTTACACCCTGGTTTGCATCGCCTGACTCCCTCACCGAAGCGACTGTGGTATTGACAATGTTCTTCTTTTGAAGAGCCAAGACCTCGTCGCAGTGACGGACTATGGAGCTTAGGTGAGCGTGCGCGGTGCCGCTCCCGAAACCCACTTCTTTTTACTGATAGGTTTGCAAGCTCGCGTCAATTCTGGACAAAACTGACGCGAGGTCGTTAGATGTTGGCAAGGCAGACACCCTTGTGATGGAGGACCTGCTTATCCCAGCTACAGCAGGGTTGTATCGTGACATAATGTCATCAGCTATCGCTGCAGCTTCCTCCAGCGAAAACTTGCTCGTGGCACTTAGTAAAACTGGGATGTTGTGCGGCAAACGCTGCAGCCAAAGTTCCCTTAAGAGCGGGTTCTCGCCTACCGTCGGTCCTCTCAAGCGCTGCATCTCACACAGCCGTCCGGAGGGACTCCTGCTTCCAAGCTCAACGTTTTGAAGTCGTTGCATACGGTTTTCCTGCGTTGGGGACGTGCGGGCAATGATGGCCTCCTTCAAAGCCTCGTAGCTTCGGGAAGAGACTATTACGTCCCTCACTTGCATCGTGACCTCCGGCGAGAAGCAGCCCGCTACCCACCTGAAACGGCTGGCGTCACTGGTTATACGGCAGTTTTCGAAATCTTACTCAACCAGCGTGAACCCAAATTCTAGATCAGCGGGCGTGAGTGCCGGTCTGTACAGTGTGATCCCCCCAACGGTGGGGTCTGAACAGGGTTTTTGTTCAGCAGACAGCGAAAACTTTGTCAAATACAGACGGAAAAATAAATCAATGACCAGTGAGGCAATATAATCTTCGGGAGAATAAAACCACGACGAACTAGACACCAAATATATGTGTGGACAAAAACAAATAATTTATAAGCCTACCAAATTATTCAGCAGATCGGGAAACCATAAAACACACAAAAAAGTACGCAGACGGGACCTCGAACAGTAGAAAATAAGGAAACTCACGCGACTGGGGATCAATTCGGGCTAACCAATTGTAAGATCGGCTAGACCTCACCTCGCGGTTTCCCTAGTGAACGCGTGCTTCGGTCCCTTGTACTGCGTAGACTACTTGCACGTTACTCTTATGCTCGGCAATGTAAGAATATGTTAACCAGAACGACCTTCTCCACAAACCGTGAGAACGAGAAGGCGATTGGTGGAGTTAGTGGTTAGCGTGTGTTTGGGAGCGTGCGTGAGAGCGTGCGCAAGAGCAATGGTCAAATGGCCACCACGCTTGGCGGTCAGCCTTCAGTTAAACAAAGAACGTGGTAAAATTATGAGCGAAGATGACTACCGCTACAAGGTTACCCGCGGTGACCGAAAAGTCGACAACCTACAAATGATTTCAACCATGCTGTGTTATTGAATACTAAAATTTTACCAGAATAGGACTCCAGTTATCCCGAGGTGTTCGTTACTGGGAGCAGAACTGGCCCTACCTGTACTCTTGTCTCTCATCCGGCCGCCACTTACGAGCAGGTGCCACTGGAAACATGCACGAAGCCGGCTCATTCCCTCGCATGAGCTAACCACAATAATGGTAATTGTGGTGACCAAGATTGACTCTTTCCGTTTTGCCCCCCGTATCCTGTACTTTGTAATATATACTTGTACAGTGCGCAGTACTATAGTGATCACCCGATCACACCATGTCTATCGCCTGTTTGACCGTACTTTTCGCAAACGTGGCAACTGCCAGCGCTACTTCTGTCACAGTTCCTCGGCACAGGCCAGCTTGCGGTCTCTGTACACAAGTCCTGCGAGAATACACGCGGTCGGCATTACACGGTCTTTTCTTGTTGACATCCTCGATAAATGCGACCGTAGAAGCTGAGGAAGCGTGCCCCCCAATAATACCGCAGGTACAATATATTACGCTACATTCTATTAAGTGTTGGATTTCTTGATTCTCAGTAATTTTCTGCGGGGTTCAGCCCGTTCAATCCATTCGATATTACATTTTGCGTCAAGCAAAAAAGTTAAACTAAGATTCCTTCTGAAGTCGAGCTCCTTGATGTAAATTCTACATCCCGACTAGTTGAGCACTACATGGAACATTTCGACATTTGATGTTTGACCCGAAACCATCTGGATGATGTAGAGAAAACAGTTTTTTTTCATTTCATTAGTAAAGACGCATAAAGTCTCGTGAAACATTTGTCTTTTCCGGATCCTCTCATGAGTTTACCATATGACAAGCTCAAGCACATTATTTTACAGCACTTCAAGCCAGTCAATTTTGTTGCTGCTGAGAGAGCCAAATTTGCCTTCCTCATCTGACTCGTAAATCAGTCACCACTTGAATTCGTTGTTCAACCGCAGACACAAGCTGTGAAGTGCGACCGCGGTCCTCAGTTGGAGGATCACCTGCTCGATCGCTCGATTGCCGGAATCAACTTTTCAGTTTTGTAATAGAAGCTGTTACTTTTAACCCATCAGACCTTTCATCACGTTCGCCATTTTTGTGAACAGTATCGGAAAGTAAAAGCTGTAACTGCTTCGTCGGTGTCCGTATTGTTCAATCTAACTAAATATCAAGGTGAGCAAAGCATTCAAAAATTGCCACATTTGATTAAGCCAATGAGTTATCGTGGCGACCAACCCCAATTTCAGCGATCCACCCATTCGAAATCCAACCATATAAGTTCTGGTGTGGGCAAGTATGTTTCACGTGGTCAGTTACATTCTCGTTCCACATGTCCCTGTCGACGAGCTACGTGTTTTGCCTGTGGTAAGGTTGGCCGCTATAAAAGTGTTTGTAGAAGTCGCCCAGCTTGCCTGCTGACGATCCATTCAGCATCATCCGGCACTTCTCTAATTGATATCAGTTTTTTGACTGTTGGATTAGCCTTTTTCGCCAAAGAAATTTTCACTTGTTGACCAGACATTGCACTCTCCAGAGGGTAGCAAACACACTTTTGTTTTTGACACTGGGAATGTAGAATCCATGGTTCCTTGTCAGGCTCTGGATTGTTTCTATCCCATGGCTCAGATTAATCCTGCCGGTGTGACTATTCGAGCTATTACTGGACACAAGCTCCCGCGTGTCGGTTCTTGTTTGGTTCCTATTCAGTTACGTGACTCCGATCCTTTCAAATGCACGTTCTTGTTTTCTGATTCAGGATCTTAAGTTCTTGGTTTAAAAGTTCTCCGTAAATTGCACGTTGAAGTAACATTTATAATTTCTTTAACTGAATAATTAGATATACAACAGCTTGTTTTAAAACTCCTTCAGGTTTCTGGTGGAATGCACACTGCTGGAGTAAGGTTGGATATATCTGACGACGCTGCCTCTCCAAGGCGCAGAGTAATTCCTTCTGGTTTGGGAGAACCTGCCCTTCAAGCACTGCAGTCTACTTGTGGGCGCGGAATTATAAACCCTGTTGAGTCGTCTAACTGGGCCACAATGATTGCCACTCCGCAAAAGGCTGATGGAAAGACACCACGGATTTGCGATGACTGCCGATTGACATTGAATGAGTGCTCATTGCAGCGTACATGCGCAACTGAAGAACCGAAGACTTGCTCTACGGACTTGTAGGGTCTAGTGTACTAACTAAGGTTGACTTGGAAGATACATACCTGCAAATACCCCTTGATAAGTAATCCAGTGCTTTACCGGCCATCAACACTCCGTTTGGTTTATTTCGATACAACTTTTGCCGTTTGGTCTGAATATCTCGCCTGCTTTTCAACGGTCTCCTAACCATATTGTTCAAGGTCTTGAGGGTGTTAGCTCATACCAAGATGATACCGTTGTTCACGTAAAAACAACTTGTATCAGGTTATGAAAATGATACTAGGCACGACCAGATTAAGTTTATATATTCAGAGCAGGTGTTCTGAGCAAAAGTATTCATCAGAATACATAGATATGAAAACTAATCTTCAATTAAAAGCTAGGAATAACAAGTATTACTTTATTAAAGGCGGATAAGTTCTAGGAAATACCCATCCCGGTAATGCAGCCATAATTTAAGGGGGGCCTTCTTATATCAGTTTGTTTACAATCGCTTATCACACATTTCATTTCGTTCACAATCTGTTCACTACACCTGCTTCTTCTGAGCAGCTCCATATTTTCCTCGTCAAGGGCATGCAAATGAATGTGAAATTATTCCAACTGGATGACGTTGACTGCAAATGTTTCGATGGAAGAAGCAGATGTTCATTGCTTCCTTCCTCTATTCAATTCAACAAACGCTCCCTGAAGGACTTCGGTTTTCACTTTTCTTGCGCTAAGAAATCGCTTCCGTAAAATGCCAATAAATCTCTAGATGTCTGCGAAAAGGTTTGTCGTAATTGAGCTGTTTCATGAGGAGGAGGAACTGGTGTATGTATTCAGCTCCAGCTGATTGTCGAACAATAAGCTCTCCGCGTACGTGCCAGCTTGCATTGGCCCCAATTTTGGAGCTTGTTCCAAACACGTGCGTCTGTGCCATTGAATGCAAGCCATCAACCTGTGATATGCATAACCAGCAACCGTAAGTTGCACATAACCGGTATCATTGATTTACATTTCAGTCACCTTCGAACACTCTTTAGAGATGGAAAGCAAATACCAAGAAGACAGTCTCCAGTCTAGTGATGGAACCTTCTATTTGGACTGCTTATTAGCTTTTCAAACCATGACTAAAATAAAAGTCCTAGGCACCTCTATTTAGAAGAAGAGAATTTACCATTCAATGCTAGAACAGGTGGGATGGAAGTTTTTCACCGATAAGCTTTACTTTATAATAAGGCAGGTATACTCGAGACTACGGAACAAGGAGAGCTAAAATACACTGAAATATGTTGCCGATCACGGGTATAACAGCCGGTCAGTTACCTCCAGAAAGAAGCCTTCGCGAGCCTCCAACCAAAGCATCTTGTGAGTTGGTCCTGATTGCTTCTTTATCGAAAAATCATTTGGTGACTGACGGGTATGTACACAACAGGTCCAGCTTGCCCACGGCGTATAACATAAGTATGTTCTCCATTTTCACTGAGGATTTGAATTTCGCAGTCCTCCGGACACCGACACTGATTTCTAACTCATGGAAATTTTCAAATGCCAGGTTTTTGACTAACCGCAAGTTAGTTGGCTTTCACAGTTAATTTAATTTAGAACAACCCATGGGGTACGCCTCAGTATTGCCGAGGCTAGCACGTCAGGAATCCTTAGAAAGTCAAATTGTACGTTCATAGGTTATATTATTTTCTGATCGTGCTCCGTTAGCACCTATGAGGCACAGCCCGATACTTATGGCATATTCGCAATCTTCAGCACCTAGTAAGTTCGTTCACTGAATTCGTTTCAGAGATTTCACGCAAAAACAGGGACAAGAGGGCTTGAAACGTACTAGCGGCCCCATAAATAGCTGTTGGGACGACATCATACGGCTCCGAAAGGCTGTATTCCAGCTTCTAAGGTCTGTGGAGTCCCTGAGCGTGAACAGTTATGATACACAAGGGGTAATTCTAGTGAAAACTCTGGCCCAAGTTACTGGTTCAGACTAACTGCTAGATAACGTCAAAGTGCTCAACCAGCTGGTAGTTTGTTTTAATTGAGAATGAATGTTGCAGAATGAAATCATGCGATCAACGGGTGGAGAAAAATGCCACAGGTTCGTACGCTACTCGATGCTTTCACTAATCAGCCAGTGACTTGCGGAGGCCGTAAGCTACTCTGGCACTGATCGAAATCATGGGTTCGAAAAATCCGCGCTGAAAGAGCTTTATTATTGAAACGCCCATTGTTTCAAGGGACATTTTATGATGAGACTACGTCCAACAAGGCATGTCATTTGCCAACGTGAAAAGGGGAGTGATTGTCATGTCGATTCGAGGCTGGTTGCCTGACTCCGCCACAAATTATCGAAGACAAGAACTCCTGCGGGTAAAATAAATCACCGGACATAATCATTCTTATTTCCTCTAGACCGCCGAAGAAGCTCCTAGACAACTCAGCCTTGTGGACATGGAGGATTTTTGTCACAACCTTCTTGTACCACAATATATCTTTCAACTGGTTTACACTGCATTCTGATTGAATTCCAGTGAGGGAATATCAGCCGATTATTCAAGAATAAGTAATTTTAATGAGAATTTGTAACCTTTTATTATACGCACACAGCTTAGTTTTTGATGTGGTTTTTGTGGAATCGATTCTTCCAATTTAAAGACTATTCCTTATAATTAAGGAAATAATCCCGCCGAAGAGGTAAATAGGCTTATCGGTAAATACATTGTAGGGGGGGTGCGAATGCCGTAATAGGATATATTAATTATTTCAAGGGCCGTTCATTTGCTTGGCCCGAAAATCAACTGGACATAGGGTGGCGTAGATGCCACGATAAAATCTCCCTGCTTACCAGCTGTGCGAATGGCCCATTCTCTCGTGGTTCAATGGTCAAATGAGTAGACTTTCAGTCAATACACTTAACGCGCGCGGCCTTAACTGGGTCGCTTTCATTGGTTCGTCCCAGTTGCGCACACGTTGCGGGTATCGTTACTCTTGCACCTATATTACGCTAATCAGTCATTGTCAAGAAATGGGGCATAAGTGGCAAATCCACACCGCTTGTGCTAGCAAGGACCGCACGTAGGAAATATTACGCTACATTCTATTCGGTGAGTATCACCTAGTTCTCATCGTGGAATACGAAAATCCCTATACGGCTTTCGAAGTTGCAGGCAACCTATTCTAGTCACTCTGAATACCTTTGGTGGTCTCCACTGGCGCGGCTTGTTTTCAGTGCACCATGAACCAAATCCCTGAAGTAGAAAATTTGAAGAATACTTTTCCTACGTCGACAATGTAAATATGTGTGGTTTGACAACGGCTGGCCACTACCGGAACCTCGAATGTCTGAAAGCTGTCGCGAAAATCTGCATAACCCTGAACCACGCGAACTCAGTCACGGCTGCATGAGAAACCTGACTTCTTGGTCATCACACAACACAAGGCGCAATCAAACCGGAGGCCGAAAAAATGAAACCTTTGGTTGATGTCCAACAGATGAGTGGTAGATGTGTTTGCACATTACTCCCGATGAAGAACGAATTTTTCCCATAAAAGCAGCCTCATTATTTGGAATGAAATCTTCCCCTAACACCGAATGTGAGAAAAACTACTGAAGACCGGAAAATAGCACTGGAAACCCGAATGATTTTAAAGATAAACCAGATTGTCCCGCTTGTTAGCGAAATGGGTGCATCCGACATGGCTATGATAGCTCCACTGAAGCAGAACAATCTATCAGGGACCTTTTTCTCTCATGCCTCAGCATGGCTGAGCGTGGGTTCCTCAGGCCCTGAAATGACTAGCTTTATGACCCAAAAGTTCTCTTCTAGAGCCTGTGTGGAAACCTGAGCACACGATCCCAACTTGCGACTTCAGTTGCTTCAGCTCGCAATGGAAAAACGGGAGACAACAATTCAGCTCGCCAAAACATGCCTGTGCTTAAATTACTATGTGATATTTAGTGTGAAAGTCAAATGTTCCCGAACTCGAGCGTCCAGTTAGGTTCAGGCCTTTTCAGGCCGACTAGGTTGTTAAAAACGTTTGCCGGATTGACCATTGACACGTCGACCCGATTTGCGTCGGACTGCAGATGACTGCTTGACCGGCAGAAAGGGTTCCATCTTGAGAAATCCTATAGGTTATTGGTTGTTGAATATTCACTCGGCCCGGAGCACTCGAGTTGCATAGGTGACCCGCTTAGGAAAAGTTATTTCATTCCTTTTTGACTTTCCATCCCACCTCCCAACCTTTGGCCGGTAATTGTAGCTCTGATGACTGGGATCCAGTTGTAGCCGTACGGTGGGTTTTCTTGGCCTATCAGACCAACTACGTGGTATGAGTTATTTTTCCTGCTCTTCAATCCCTAGTGTCAGTGTTGGCAGTGTGAACGCATCCAAGAGGATTTCTCGTCGAACAGCTTGTTCTCGTAGCCGTTTTCGAGTTCCACTGTATAGCCTGCGCAGCTGGTTTTCATGGCGGATCCATGTTCTATTATCTGTTTCCACTTCGTAAAGTTTGATGCCCCTCTGAGCAATAATTCCAGATCGGGCCAATTGTGGGTTCCTCGTTCTGTAGTCATTCGTGTAGACTAAGGTACCTACAATCAAACCCTATTTTCTTTCGGTGATTTATTTTCTCTTTGATGGGCGCGATTTGCCAACCAACACCGGCTTGCTAAAAGTACGACATCGTTAGCAGTGAGCACGGTGGTCTGAACACAGGTGATGACTGGCGGCAGGTTGAGGTTACAGCTCACCTCCTTTGATACTAACAAGAAAATCAAGTCAACGGAGGTATTTACATTAGCCGATCTCCCCATCCGAGCGCCGAGGTCGGTCAACGCGATTTTGATCAGGTGGCCCCACCTGTAGGATGTAACCGTTATGAACTGGGAAGACGACAAACTGGGCCTCCTCATCGGCCGCGACGTGCCAGAGGCACGTTGGGCACTTGACCAGAGATTGAGCAACCGCCAGGCACCTTATGCCGTACGCACAGCTCTTGTATAGATATTATATGGTCTAGCAGGGGGGTGTGGTTTCGTGAATTACGGATCATCCGAAGCTGACCGCGTAGAGTATTAGTTGCAGCGGCAGCATTAAAAGGAGTTCACGACATCGGAGGCGAAGGACTATCGTTGGCTGGAGGGGACCACTCCGCTTTGCAAACAGTGCGGCAATGAACTAAAGGCCTCAAAAACAGTACAAGGTCCCCTCCTATGGCGCACACTAGCTGACCCTTGGGCCGATAACGGAAACCATTCTCTACACAGAATACTGCGATTGAAAGAACGCTTCGTTTGAGACCAGGATCTGTGGGAACGATGTGCAGCAGTTATGAAGCGAAACGAAACTCTAAACAACGTTGAAAGGGCACCTGATACCACCGACGGCCGGAAGGGATTCCGTTATCTACCTCATCATCTAGTGATCAACCCCAAGAGACCCGGAAAACTGCGGGTGGTTTTAGACTGTACAGCTAAGCTTCAGAGCAAGTCGTTGAATGATCGCCTACTACAAAGGCCTGACTGGACCACACCACTGATCGAAGTTTTGTGCGGTCTCAGGGAGGGGGGAGTAGAGTGGCCTTGTCCGCCGATATCAGGGAAATGTTTATCCAGGTGAAAATACCAGCAGATGAACGAAATGCGTTGCGTTTCCTGTGGCCGAACGAGAACGACCGGGAAAACGCAGTGATGAATCATAGGATGACCGTCCACTCCTTCGGGGACATATCATACCGTTTTGTACAAACCACGCCCTTCGAGAATCAGCGAACAAACGTGGAGCTTTGGTCCACCGGTTGGTGGTAGACAGCGTCAGAATAAACTTCTACGTGGACGACTATCTTGGGTCATTTGATGATGTAGACTCTGCTCTAGCGCAGCTGAGGGCCTAAAAAGATTGCTAGAGAGGGCGGCTTTCATCTAACAAAGTGGATGTCGAACGCTTCATAAGAGCTCGAAGTCATTCCGTGCCATGATAGGGCTGAAAAGGGTTACAGATTTGGACGGCTCTCCACTCCCTACAGAACGCACTCAGGGGATACTGTGGAACGCGGAAACAGACGATTCTGTTTTCGAGCTAAACGTTCCCTAGCTGCCAGTAACCCATCATGGCACACTTTCTGCTGTCTCTAGTTTGTCCGATCCGCTCGGTTTCGTCTCTCTCTGGCTGTTGCCCGGAAAGATCTTGCTGCTGCGGCTCTGCCGTAAGAAAGCCCATTGGGACCAGCCACTGGACCAAGAAGGCCGGCTGGACTGAGAAGAGTTTCTGAACACCTCAAAGAAGCTAGGGGACATAAGGATTCCATGATGTTTACCCCCTGGTCATGCGATACTGGCGGGAGAACAACATGCCTTTTTTGACGCATCCGAAGTCGGTTACGGAGCAGTGGTGTACGGACGATGGAGCAGGAGAGATGGACAATATACCACGATGATCCTGTTTGCCGAAGCCCGCGTTACCCCGCTGAAGTCAATTTCGATCCCGCGCCTTGAACTCAGTGCAGCCGTGTTAGCAGTCAGGGCGATACAGTCGGTAAAGAGATGATTCGACTTCTATATTTTGGTCGGCTAGTTTCTGGCCAAACTCGACGACAGTACTGTACTACACTAGCAACATCAGCAGACGTTTTAGCACTTTTGTTACCTACTAACCCACGATCATCCGTGACGAATCAGCCATGAGCCAGTGGAAGCATGTCCGGTCTGGCGACAACCAAACCAATCTGTGCTCCTGAGGTGTGACCAACTTCCGGCAACTCGACGCGTGGACGGGAGAATCAAAGTTCCTGCAAACGCCTAAACAGGACTGGCCTATATATGAACTAAAACCCCCTCTGGTATTAGAATTGGAGATCAGAGGCGTGGTGATGACGGCCACAGTCGTCGAAGCGTCATTAATTTTGCCACGACTGATCAGATTTTCTTCCTGGATGAAGACACCTCGCGCATTAGTTTGGTCAGCCAGGTTCAGGAGACATTTGCTAGTCATAAAAGGGATCTGCCCATCCGGTCGGATAAGATAGGGTCCGATCAGTCCCGATGAACTACAAGCCACAGAACAAGATATATCTAAGATGATACAACTTGAGGCCTTCACCCGAGAACTCGAGAGGGCGGAAGAAGCGGGACCAGTCGACAAAAGAATGTCACCTCCGAGAGGCGACCTGAAGCATTGAAACCCCAAACTAGTCATTAGACTACTACTGGTAGATGGTAAGCTGACCAACTCCCACCTCAGCATTGACACAAAGTGCCTCATATTACTGCCGGCTCGACAACCTGCGATAGAGCTAATGATCCACTACTTCCACGCCGTGGAGGGACATGGTAAGGAAAGTCGGGTGACGAGCGTCATCCGAAAGCGCCTTTGATTGCTGAGAAGAACAGAGACTGTAAAACGCGTAATCCGACGTTGTGTACATTGTAGGAAACTCAGTGCTGCAGCGGGCAAACAATACATGGCCCTGCCACCGGAATACAGAGTGACCCCAGGCTGGTGGCCGTTCAGCGACACCGGGTTGGACTATTGCGAGCCCTTGTGGATCGAGTGTGGTAAGAGGTTGGAAAAACGATGCGGGTGTGTCATGACGTGCATAAGGTCACGCGGGGTACACTTAGAAGTTGCGCACTCGATGAAAACCGATTCCTTCGTACGGACGTTGCAGCGTTTCATCAACCAAAGAGGCGTACCGGCAGATATATACTCCGACAATGAGTCGAACTTCATGGGCGATCATAGGGAACTGCAGCGTTGGTACAAAAACATGAACAGAAACAAACTGCAGAATCGAAAATTGGCCTACGGCATACGATGGCATCGCAATCTTCCGCAGGCCAGTCATCGCGGTGGCGAATGGGAACGCTTGATCCGGTCTACCAGGCAAATAATACTGTCGATCATTGATCAACAGCCGCCCGATGACGAGACTTTGAGCACTGTCATGACCGGAGTCGGGAGAATCCTGAACACCTGCTAACTGGTTCCAGTAACCAGCGGCGACTCCACCCATCTGGCTCTCACCCTCAACGACTTATTGATGTAAAGATCGAACGAGGGTTTCCAAGGACCGATAAACCTTCGTGGGAGCTACCTCCACGGATGGAAGCAGGCAAACTATCTTGCCAAGGTCATTTGGAGGCAATGGCTTTGGGAACACCCACCGGCTCTGCAAGCTCCATAGAAGTAGCCGGTCAAAACAAGACCTTTCAAGGTTGGAAATGTGGTGGTGATCGCAGACGAACACTCGCATTTCAGCATCTGGCTCTTGGGCGTTGTTATGGAAACCGTCGAAAGCTCTGACGAAATGATAAGAACTGTGAGGGTGGAGACTGACAACGGAACGCTAATTCGCAACGTAGGCAGTCACAGCCTCCTCGAGAGTAAAGACGGAGAAGCCGATAGCACGAAAACCCGGTAGACTATTCCTCATTCATCTTCGAGGTGTTTAAAGGAACCTTCATGTGTGGAGGCAGTTACGACATGCTGATGTGCTGAACTATCACACCCCGACACATACACACCTACGTGGTGCAAGTTTATGCTTCATAACCTCCATCAAACGCCTTGCAGTGCTCACCGTTTTTCGTCGACGTTACAAAAGGCTTTTGGAAAACGTGGTAGTAGCTGTGATTCTATCATGCACCCAGACACGCACAGATCACACTTACATAATACACGTTCATACTTCATGACCTCCACCAAAACACGCCGCGGGGCTGATTGTTCCTCGTGTATCACTGATATTATGGAAGCTATCTCCCGCAAGTGATGTTTGGTACTATTTACCCGTACAACAGAGTGCGATCTTTCTCATGAAACCGACACGCACACAAACACACGCGGCCGAGGCATAACGGCTCTCCCGAGGACACCATCTATGTTTCTTTTTCACGCTCACTATCGATAAGCCTTGAACTGCTTTGAGGCCTCTAGTTCATTGCCGCACTGTTTGCAAAGCGGAGTGGTCCCCTCCAGCCAACGATAGTCCTTCGCCTCCGATGTCGTGAACTCCTTTTAATGCTGCCGCTGCAACTAATACTCTACGCGGTCAGCTTCGGATGATCCGTAATTCACGAAACCACACCCCCCTACTAGACCATATAATATCTATACAAGAGCTGTGCGTACGGCATAAGGTGCCTGGCGGTTGCTCAATCTCTGGTCAAGTGCCCAACGTGCCTCTGGCACGTCGCGGCCGATGAGGAGGCCCAGTTTGTCGTCTCCCCATTTCACAACGGTTACATCCTACAGGTAGGGCCACCTAATCAAAATCGCGTTGACCGACCTCGGCGCTCGGATGGGGAGATCGGCTAATGTAAATACCTCCGTTGACTTGATTTTCTTGTTAGTATCAAAGGAGGTGAGCTGTAACCTCAACCTGCCGCCAGTCATCACCTGTGTTCAGACCACCGTGCTCACTGCTGACGATGTCGTACTTTTAGCAAGCCGGTGTTTGTAGGCAAACCGCTCTTTCACTAGGGTAGTATCCGATCCACTGCCAAAAAAAACAAGACTTTGACAACCCCAGTTGTGGTTACCACTCAAACGGCAACTACTCCTAGACGTACTGGTTTACTGGCAGAGCGCGATGTTGAGCGAATCACACTGGGCCTGGATTTCGTCTCTGTTGTTGCTTCTCTCTCCTGATGCATCAATCGATGGCGTCTGCCTGAGCTACCCTCGTGACCACATCTGGTCCTTGTTCGACAAGCTGCCGCCCGGTGCGTGGTGTTGTGGCATAAAAAGCACGCTGCTGTCGTCCGCGCCGTTCCTCAACGTCTGTTGAGCATGGAGCTGATAATTTTGCGGCATTCCAGTGGCCCATGGCTAGCCTCACATGACCTGCTACTTGGATATAGTAGAGCCTGGCGTGAGATGGCGTGTGCATTGGTCCAAGGCATATATTTCGGGGGCTCCCGAGCAGGGGTTTTATCCTGACTAGTGCTCGATTTGTTTACTCGGTTACTGTCCCGGATGGGTCGGCCAAATCTACTGTCGGTTTTCTTGGTTTGCCTGTCCGAGAGTTCGGTCAATTTTTCGAAGTTAACCTCACAGTTGCCTTCGCTCATACTTTCCGGCTCTTCCGCCAACCAACACTGTAGTTTGGGAGAGAGGTAACGGGCTGTGCTCCCCAAAGCATGCGTTGCATCGAGGTCAGCCCTGTAACCTGAGTGGTCGAGGGCTATCAGACCGTTCTGCATTTCGATCACTGGGTCAGCCATTGTTTAGACGTCACTCTTGGTTCCTCGGCCTCCACTATTACGCCCTCTATTGGATTGCGGGCTACCTTGAATGGCTGGCCGAACAAGTCCCTGAACATCTTCCTTGCTCGTGAGTAGCTCTGTTCCAGGCCAAGCATGATCGATAGCCTCTCTGGCTTGGCTTAAACAGTAGTGAGTCAGGTAGAGAAGTCTTTGCCCCAAATCAGTCATCTCATTACCGGCGAAAGTTTTGAACTGCCTGGTGAACTTGCAGTAGTGCTCAGATCGTCCATTGAAAACTGTCAGTTCTACCCTTGGCAGATCGATCGTTGGTAGCTTTGGTGTTTTATATTCGACGACGGGGGCAGAGTTTTCTATTCTAATTTGTCCTGATCTGTCCGATAGGCTGTAGCCGTTGGCACCTCGCTCAAGCTCGTTCTGTCCAGACTTAGTTTCTGCTTCTTGGGCCTGTTCTTTAGCCGATAACAATTGCTGTTCTAGGTCTAATATCCTTAGCTTAAATAGATCAACATTCTTGCAATCCATATTACCCTCCGTAATACATGATCTAGCACAGAGGAATCTACGTGACCTGGAATCAACCAAAGAATCAAAAATGCACAAAACCTGCCCCAGTGACTTGCCGCATTACCTCCCGTATAGATTCCAACCGCTTCGATCCTTTCTTTGGCATGTTGCTTATTTTCTCGTCCTAAGTTGTTCAATTGAGTATTGCAAAACACTTTTGAGCAGTGCGCAGCCAAATTTGCAACGGATCCCGAAGTCAAAAGGCGATCATCCGTGAAATTCTACGATACTAGATTACCAATTGAACATTGACACGAAACAGGTACAAACCTCAATTATGCGATCACAACGACTCAAAAACGAAAACCAAATTTCCGCGTGCGAGAAAGGAGCACGTGCGTCGCGCAGTTCCAGAACAGGGATATGACAGAGCAGCGCGCTGGACGCGAACAAACAAGCGTTGGTCCGTAAAAACATACGGTGCATAAAGCAAGTCAATAGTGTGAATAAGTGAGTGATGTTAAGGGAACATGGGACTGCAGTGTTTTTTTTGGGGGGGGGGGATTTCCACGACCGGTCGTTACAGCGAGATCGGTGTGTATATCTCACGCGCAAGCCTTTTCCGACCGGTAATGACGGTCCTTTATTACTACTTCTGTGATTGCCTGTGCATGAGGACTGTGCGGAATGAAACTTCCAATTGTGTTCCAGTTCAGCCTCACAGCGCTTAGTTCAGTACGGAGCCTTGACCACATTCCTTGCTAAGATACTCTAGTGCAATCACCCACCACACCTTCTGGCATGGCGGCCAGTTTCCATCATTGAATTCCGCAGGGTGGAGGCTTTGAAATTTCACAGCAGTGTCCGATAGTTTGGAGATTAAAGCGGGCGCTTGGTGTTCGCCTCGAAAATCCTCGGATCCGGGGAAATGGGATGCGCATTTCCTGACAGTTCTCGAAAAGGATGCAAAGCCTCTCATAAAGAAACTGGATTTCCGATTTTCTCAGTGTCTTTGCCCTACCAACCCCCGAAGGCTTTGCTTTCTCGGCATTTTCAACCGGTGAAATTCGGGGCGGCTAAAAGGGCAAAATTTCCTCTAACGTTCCGAGGTGCCAGTCATCAATACGGAGTTGTGTGTTGCCATTGCAAACAGAAGCCAGTTATTGCTTTTTTCGTGATCGGCTCAAGAGGCAGTTATGAGACAGATGCATTGTTGGTATTAGCTGTCCCGAGTTGTGACGAAGACTTGTTTATTCATGAAGGCATTTTTCAGTTCACCAAGCTTTTTTATGAGCCACATTGAGACAGACTCGAGGCTGTCACTAAATAGTCTCCAGCTTTTCTAGCGCAAAAATTCTACATCAAAGCAGATGGAGTACGTTCATCCAGGCAATCGGTTTGGTCACGATTCCCATTTTTACTTACCTTAGGATTCTCCGTGTCCAGCTTTATCTGCTGTCGTCTAAGATGACCTGAGTCACACAACCCGTTTGTGTACTGTTCAATATTTTTGAAGTGACCACCACAGATGTTAAGTGGAAAGCTGAAAATCATCGCAATCTCTGACACCTGGCTATCCCAAAAAAGATTTCATCTCACGGGAAGTAAAACCACTATCCCGTTTATCGACATGACAGGAGAAGAGACACAGTAGGTGGTGAAGTAGCCCTCCCGGCAAGAAACGGACCAGTGCACATGTGGTCAGGAGTGGGTTTGTGTAGGGCAAGCACTCAAAAGTGTGCTATCATGGCAAGATTGCGAGCAAGTGAGACAAATGTTGCTTGCATACACAGGGGCCCAAACTCGACCGGAGACGAGGGCAAAAGATCGACGGAACCAAGGCCGCAGCTCCAGGCATCAGCAAGGAGACTCCTGAAAGAAGGAAGTTTTATTCAGCCAGAAGTGGACTGAACAGCAGGTAGCTGTATCCGGGGCAGAGCGGAGAGAGAGATTGCGTCGAGCGGGAACATGGCACGGTTCTGGTTCAGCATATAAAGGGATACACGTGACTCTTATCAGGGAAGCAGCCTTCGCTCCCTAATCTAGTAATCAAAAAGCATGAGAATGACATAAAAGGCTTAGATCCACCGGCACATTTGGGCAAAACTGGTTGTGTCACTATAAATTCTCACCTTTTTTCTCGGGCATGAGAAAGACATAGAAAAGTTACTTGAAAATTTTGGGAGGATAATTATGGGAGAATTTAGAACCAGGGCTGCAGGGCTAGATTGGGGGACGGAGGATAAGGAAGCAGTAATGTGGGAAATGTGACAGAGAATCAAGGGGAACCTTCTGGAGCTGCATGGTGTTTCTGCCTAAACCTAGGGGTGCAAAAATGAGAGCAAGCTAGCTTGGGGGAAGCCAATGCTCCTACGAGCAGACAAAAAGCAGGGACGAAATCTGTCACTTCTTCAAAGTCACCGGCAGCAAAAAGAGTCCGGTTGCTGTACGAAGGGGATAGAAAACCAGGCGTTAAAATCCAACTAGAAGCCAACAGAACCCCTGAACCCACACTCGCCTAAATAGGTGAAAAACCTCAAAAGCTACTGAAGATATGTTCAGCTCAATGCTCCTGTTTGGAATAGAGTGGGACCTCTAATCTTTAGGGTTGTGGGTGGAATATGTGATGATGACCAGAGCAAAGCCAATGCATTTGGCCTGTTCTTCACAAGTGTAAGTGGAATTGGCAGGCAACCACAAACATTGGTCGGAATTCCAGGGGTTGCCGCTACCTTTTCTGACCTTCCAACTGGGAAAGAAGGGAAAGAGGAATTATCGGGAGGGCTTAACATAGACAAGTCTGCAGAGCGTGAATGCATACTCCCAGCCATCATACAGCCCTTGGCGGCTATGAATAAAGGCTCTGTACTCTTTCCATGTGGTCTCACAATTGACCACTTAGTAATAAGGATGAACTGGGAGTTACACTAGCTGCCATCCACAATGAGGAACCACATTCTGTAAGTCCTACGTGCATTTTCCTCCACTGTTCAGAGAGACTGGTACGGGCACACACGTAAACTCACACTGGGCCACGCGCTGAATTGTGAAGTACAAAACGAGCTTCTGAGAGATAGGTATGGTGTCATGAACTTGGTAGCATTCGTAGACTGAGTCATCAACCACGATGAAGTAGGTGATATGGTCGAAACATGTTGCGTAGACGTCTGCAAGGCTTTTGACTCAGTCAACCATCGTCTACCGATGGCAAAGTCAAAAACGTTTAGGACAGGAGGGAAAATACAAAGGCAGGTATCAGCGGTCCCGGCTAATGGGAGGTTTCTTTTTGGAGTGGGAGCGCGCAGGACAACATCAATGGAGGTAACCAGCGGAGTATCTCAGTGGTCAGTCCCAGGCCCACCAACTGCATAAACGATTCAGCAAAAGAGCTACCTCTACCGTGCTTCTCTTTTGCGGACGATGTAAAATTTGTAGGATCAGGAGATTGCGATGATTTAGCAAGGGACCCGATGCGGGCAGTTAGTTGGGCAAGCAGATGGGATACGCCTCTAAAGGACTGCAAGTGTCTGTTACTTAGCAGAGCCTTCGCGGGGTTGACGATCATGAGCTAGACTGGACCGGCTAAGGTTGAGGCGACACAGTCAACAAGGGACGCTAGTTTCAAAATGACTGTGGACTAAAAATATGCTGAGCAGTGCAAACTGGCTGCTCTCAAGTCGAGAGGTGAGCTCCTTCGGCTGCGCTCAGCACTTTCCTGGGGATCGGTTGGAGTGTCCTTACCTGTGTGCAAGGTAGCAGTGGGGCTACTTCTTGAACTATGTGTTCAGGCTTGGGCATCCTTCTTGAGAAAGCAGGCAACCCGCCTAGGAAATATCCAGCTCCCAGTTACTCGGATGGATGTGGGGCAAGAAGCAAAAGCTTGCGAACAACGACCGCAGGGAACGGGATTCTTCCCACTTGTGGACAGAGGACTCCGAAGAGACCTTTTCAGGACTTTCGAAATCCCTTAGGTTCTATCAGGCATAAGTGACGAGGGTATATTTGAGTAGGCCGTTGATTGCAGAAAGATAGGAAATAATACAAATTTTTTGAAGTCAAGCTTTGGCCTAAATATTCAAGCCAACTTCTTTGGCAATACAGTAGTGGGAATGTGGAATAGACTGACTGGAAAAATAGATGGCGCACAGGGTGTAAAGCGTTCTAAAAGGAAGCTGGGTACCAAATGAGACGACGTGTTTACTGTTATAGTATATATGATTATAGAGAGATCGTAATTGAATCTAGACCTTTCAGTTATCCTGTGTCTGTGCCCAAGACCTGGGGCACCAAGTGTGATGCGATGCCTACGTCAAGTTGTTCTCTTGCCTGGTTGGTGAGAAGAGTGTTTCTATATCCTTACCCTTTGGCCAAAATGGAGAGACAAACGCGTTCGTGCAGTAGTGGAAGCCTTCCTGGGTGGATGTCACCGGAAGAATTGCGAAAGCTCGATTGACCCCGGCCACTAACAGTCTTGCTCAACCTGACCTCATCCGACCCGACATCAGCTGTGGACATCGGCGGAGAAATTTTGGAAGACAAATCCTCCTACATAGCTTCATACCATATCCATTTCGACTGGCTGCTTTACCGATCATCCGTTGCAGGTGCTTGGTTCGAATGAATAGTTTCTTGATCAGGAACAATCCAACACCCGTGCGTAGTTTTCTTGTAAATTGCATGGAAAACTCTGTCATTCTTTTGAACTGCCTGGTTCTTTTGTGGGCTTCGGTGAATTTTCTGTCCGGTTCACAAAAGTCCTATATTCGGCCTCTCATTCTCGACTGTTCCAAAGTTTTGGGTAATACCAACGTGAATCCCGTGCACCTCGAGGTTACCGGCTCTCCCATTATTACGAAAAGCCGCATTATTCTTTTCGGACTTTGTGAGCCGGTGGGAAGCTACTAGACGATTTGGTACGCAAAAGCTTTTTGACATCGGTGGGTCCTTCAACGTGGGCCGCCTCCACCATGACTCCCCTGAAAAGCAATGGCAAAACTCCCAGAATCTGTGGTGAGTACCGCAGTGCCTTGAACAAGTTGCTGAATCAGTCCATTTATGCTAATTCCGAATCTGAGGACGTTCCCCATCAATATACCGATTCTAATTTCTCTTTATATTTACCTGAATGATGCACTTTTGCAGGTTCCACGTGACGAGCAGTCACGTTAATCAACCATCATTATTGCGGCCCTTGGTTTAAATTATATTATTTTTCGCCTTTCGGTGCAGTGTTCACTTGTATTTCTTCCAAGACACTATCAATCTTCTTAAATCCGATCTAGAAGATTTTGTGTCCACGAAGATGACATTATTGTGTACTCAAACTCATACACATACGTGACTACCATTCGCGCCTACTGATTGACAGATCCTTGTAACTTTATGTAGACCTCAACCCCGATGTTGTATTCTTTCACTTTTGAGATCATTTTTTTCGGATCGCTTGGATGACGCTAGCGGTTTTTGCTCTTAACCCAACCCTTTTGCTCAGTCGTCCAGTGCGCCTTCACTTAAACAATTTGCTGAGTTACGTTTTCTACTGGGCTCTCTTCAGTATTACCATAGGTTTTTTCCCAATAGTGCCACCAACACAGCACCCTTAGTCGATATTTTGTTCCAAAAGATGCCCTGGTATCTTAAATACGTGAACAAGGCTTGCGTGTTTTGTCAACGTTTTAGTCAACTAATGCTGTACGTTGCACTTTTTCCCCTCACGCGGCTTTGACGGTTACTACGAACCCGCCTCCAACCGGCATGGGCGCAGTGCAAGAACAAGAGCACTATCCATTTTTGGGTATTTCTAACCGGCTCAGTGCCACTGAGAACAGGCATTCACAAACCCGACGTGAGGCAACGGCCACTAAATGGACCGTTACTCGTCTACAGTAGTACTTGTTCGGCACTTACTTTGTCAGTAACACTGATAACGAGGTGCTGAAATTTGTCTACAGCCCACACCGATCACTAGCCAAATAGTCGGCAGCCATGGTTCAGCGCTGGAGTGCTGCTTTATTGGAATACTCTTATGACCTTCAGTACCGCAGAGCGTAGTCAATTGCACATGTAGTCCAGTTGTCACTGTTTGCCACTTCCGAAGAACCTTTCGCAGCAGTTTATTTGCTTACGCAAACGCCGTCTGTCAGTCGGCCTGTTCTACTCCTTGAAACGAACAAGTATTGAAAATGATGGTGAGAATGGTTTTTTGAAAATCGCGAGGCACGATGTAGCCTGTGAGCTGAGTTGCAGTTACCTCACACCAGTGCATCAAAGAGATGCTAAAATGAATAAGTAAAAGGCTAAGCCTGAAGATCAAGTGATCGAGAATAGTAAATACTATGAAAACGCCCTTTAAATCAGAAACTCAGTTTTAGATGGTGAAGAGAGCCGCGGGCTTGAGAGATCAATTTAAGACGTAGGATATACGCACAAGGGATATCGGAAATGGTATCAGGGAAAGAATAAATATACAACAGATGATTTAAGTTTATCGCTTTTTAGAGAAAGAAAAGACCGACACAATTGGAAATAGTAAGGGTCTACAGCGGGCTGGAAGAAGAGATGGGGATACGAGCTGAGAACTCGACAATGAACGGAGACTGAATACCCTAGGGGGAGTAAAATGGAGGGGTAGGATATTGCATCAGCGGGGAGCTCAGTACCAGTTAGAGTTTGAATGGCAGTGTGCCAGCGGCATCGGCCACTTGGCAAATAAACAACACGTCCGGCGTGGAAGAGTGTCATAGCGGAGTCGAAGAAAAAGACCGAAAAATGTATCGGATCCGCTAAAGGACTACTGTATGATGGAACAGGCATGAAATGTCAGTATATCTGTAGGAATATGGTTATAAAGCAACCTTGGGCGCGTAAGCAGGGCATTAAGAGAAGAACACTGACTTTATGAGGACAGTAAAGCTTTTGAGGCTCCCGCAGGAAGGGTGCATCTGTTAACAAACTTTTTGTTGGGGCGAAAATTCAGTGGGGTGATTATGTGTCGGCAACCAATAATATGTTCGCTTCAGACTGATAAAGAGCAAAACAGGAGGCCAGACTCTCGTGCAGATAAAATCAAAACAGACTACTTGGCAGAGCAGAATGAGTTCTCAGTGTATACTAAGACGATATCAGGTCTACATCCTTAACGACCTGAACGCTCACTTCCTGCTCCGGGTGAAGCCTGATCAATATTTCATTGCTCGATTCACCGAATAATGGGCTTCACCCGTTCCGGATAGCACCTTGGAGCCCCGGAGTAATGTGCAGCCCGAACATACGGGGAACCCAAATCAAAAACATTATTGCTTCGCGAATTCTTCGGCACCGTTAGCGATTGAAAGTATATGTACATAATGACCATACCTTTGACAGTGAGCCTCAGTCGCTGTTCAGCCAAAAGGCCTGCCAAAAGATAACAGAGTTCCGTACAGTCAGCCACAAATAGTGGATAAAAAGTGCTTGTCATGCATTCCCAGCAAAGAAAATGAATTTTCCACACTTGCTCGGGCTCAAAGAACAATTTCCAGAGCGTGACAGCCGAAAACCAGTGGAAATGAGCTGAAAGTCTACCGTCCGTCAGCGTGAGCGGTAAAATGAAACCGAACTGTAGTAAAACACAACGGTCCCTCGGCAGTGTGACTCACTACCGTGCTGTATGTCCCCAAATTATTCTCAGCAAGAAAGCACAACCAAGAAAGGGAAAAGTAAAAACATCAAGCGTGGAATAATTGTCAAACACAAACAGTGCAGCACCAGTGACGATGAAGGAGGCCGTCCAAAATTATCCCGAATATACTTGAAAGTAAGCACACGAGGAATTTTCCAATGAACATGAGTGGCAGTGTTAGATAAGTAGTTAATCTGGAGATGGAAACGAAGACTGCTAGAGAACTTTAGGAAAGTACTGCGGAAGGGCAATCTGGACAGCGACGATCACAACTTAGTGGATGTACCACGATAAGCCAGCATATAAATGGTTTTAGGCCAATCCGAGATGCTTTGCTACGGGGATTCCAGAATCAGAGACACACGGGATTGGTGATCTAGTGTATGGAATGATGATGGACGGTTAAAGTGGCAAATTTATAGATGGAACGCGCAATGGCATCACAGAGGTAGGAGGTAGTGCCACAGGATCTTATGTGAAGAACGAGTTTGTCGTGGCTTATGTAGAATGAAGTAAATCCGTCTAATGAAGTGATAAGGGTTGACGGTTTTACGCAGACAGATGTGAACGAGCAAACAAGTGGCACCTATAGATGGATAGCGATTGGCAAAGTGATGATGAAGGCGGTTTCCGGAGGAAGACTGGCAAGCGATCAGAAAATAAATCACTTCAAATTAGGTAGGTAATAAAGCCCTAGCATGAAAACGGTAACTTAGAATAAGATAATCTGGAATCCAGAGTTATGGCGATTCCAGAGCTTCATAGCATACGAAAGTGATAATGGAGAAAAAGTACGACAAGTGTACACCAATCGGTAATTATTTAGATGGGTATTTTGAACAGCCACAGGAAGGTGAAAGTGCGGGATGGACAAATATGAAGTATGCCCCTTTAGTGATGGCAAGACGCTCTGCAAAATAAGAATGAAGCAATGAAGGGGCACTGCACGGGAACAGTAGAATGGTGAGGACAGCTGATATTCAGCAGTTACAACATTTACTGCTGAAGGACTGCGGAAACATATGTATGCGCGGGACGTCTGTCATTTTTTCATAAATGAAAAGTGGGCAGCAACAACAATTGTGTAAATGGGTAAATATATCTGAAGCAGCTGCAGTTTACGTCCTTAGGAATGGATATAAACACAACTGGGATGGGTGATTGGCCAGGTGTAAACTTTTTCCGGTACAAGTTAAAGAGAATATGACAAAAAAGGATGAAACGACTGTATAAGCGATCAGCATGCGCCAATAGAAGATGGTGGTGGCTAGATGTAGGGGGTACGAGCAGATGGTTTCATAATAGGAGTAAAACTTACCTACCGGAAGAAAACGCTTGATGGTAATGGTCACACTGACATCTAATCAGACCAGAAACCAATAAAGGTAGGAGAGTACAGTACAAATGACATGACTGCAGCAGCAAAACGAGGGTGAAGCAAGTAGATTCACAATCCGCTAACAGTGCTAGTTGATGGAACCTAGCTTGCGCTGAGCGCCCAACATGAAAGCCACTTCTGTTAACGGGAGGCGCCATCTGCCGGCGTAGTCACTCCCGCACGGTGGCGCAGACTTCCTGCATGCTTGATGTGAGCAAGCCACGGTGATAGATGACCCGGGACCCTGTAATGTCGGGAAGCAAGAGTGTGCATTGCTATATTTTCCCCTTTTGATAGATAGCCTAGCCGGCGGCATACGACGAAGCTACCAAAAGGCCAAGGCCATTGAACACAACGATTGGTCGCCAGACAAGGCGGGTTCGTATCCAAATACCATAGTCCGGAGGGCGACCATTTTAGTACCAAGAGCGAATGGAAGTCATGGACCGGTACACATTTATGGAAGTATAACTGTAAAAGAAAAGCAGAAAGAGGAAAGCCGTGTGGTAGGGTCCCAGCTGAAGGCCAACATTCAGCGGCAGGTACGGAAATGGTCCAGGCTAAGTAGGATAAGCGGACGACTACGGACTACTGATGGTAGTGGCTATCTCTGCGGCAAGAGGCGGATAAGTCGTAAAAATCGTATAGGGTGTATCGCGCCATCAATATGGGTCAAATGAGAGTTCCTTTTGCCACATAATGGCCTAAAGTAGTTCAAACCAGGGGAGAGAATGGAAACAGTGGTGGAACCTATTTTTGTAAACTTTATGCCCTGAACGCGTTTTAGTCAGAAGCCCACGCGGCTGCAAATGGTGAGCACATGGACTGAGGCCACACCATAAATGTAAATCTGAACACAGGGAAGCTGACTATGGGGATTGTGGCGGAGGCTGACGGTGTCGGGCATCACCCAAGTAAAAAAACAGAGAAATGGGTAATATCGTGCATTTTTTAGGTGGAGGGGCAGTTGATGGCCCCTAAAGGAGGCCGCCAGACCGGCTGGGGTAACACGCAACTGAAAACTCATAGGTGTGAGGAGTCATTGTGACATGGCGGATGGCAAGAGATGTTGCATACGGGGCCTGCGGAAGGACAAATCAGTGAAGGCAGTGTACTTGATGTGAAACATGGTGGGCGCAGGTTGTGAAAGAAGGATCTGTAACAAGCAGAGGCCTCGTAAGGGTGAAGTCCAGGAAGCAAGTAAAAACAGGGAAGATACAGATGTAGCTTACGGCAAGTGTAAACTCTGTGCTGAGCTATACGCTGGACAGGAATATGAGTAAGAGGAGGGATGAATCCGCTAAATTTTTCCAGGTCGTTCCATAGGACCAGGGGCTACATTTGTGGATCTTTCGATGAGGTGGTAATGAGGGAGTGCAGATATGCGAGAGGAATGTTTTACTCAGATTAAATAAATCAACTACCGTTAAGTTACTGTTGATGAACGGGAGTAGAAGAACGTGTGCTGTGACCTGTGGGTTGTAGTGCTGTTTATGACCAAATAGGAGGCCTCTTCCAAATGGAGTAGCTACACTGATGCGTCTACTTGATGGCGTGATGGCAGTGAAAGCCGTTAGGAAGTCGTAAAGCAAGAGCCTGAATACTGATAAGAAGTTGGTGCGACTCAGAAGGGGGAGAGGTTTATTCCAGCTTCTGCGATATACCTTTCGAAAGAACCGGGATCTAGTTGATAAATAGTACAGTAGAGGTGGAAGGGAAGGGACAGGGTTATAAATAAGGTAGGTGCTCGGTGGATTAAAGGACAGTGGGCAAGTTGCGTATATAAGGCTGTGGAGCAATTTGAACGATGTCACGTTCAGCGAAAGCGAAGGATCCACAAGGGACCGAGGGTAAACAGCTCGCGATGCTCACAACACGTCACGGCGGAGGCTGTCCCAACCAGGGTTTTAGTGCAATTACGCTTACCGTTTCTCAGGGCCACTGTGACGTGTTTGGAAACACGGGAGGTGATAATGTTACCGCGTTCAAGCAAGGGTCGGACACCGGAGACACGACAATAATATGATAACATTATTATTTTGTTTCGGAGACGCCCGAAGCATGCCATGTGCATGATCTCGTTGATACAGGGGATGGGGTAGACAGATATAATTCATGAGAATATGGAAACTTGCATGAACAGGTGGAATAAAATTGGAAATAAAGTGGGATGAAAATAGCATAATGATATGCAAACTATAGAGATTGTAGGGAGTTTGAATAAACTCAAGGGCGGATTTAAATGGGCGCCCGGTGAGTTTGAAAGTCAAGGTCAGATGGGCAGTATGACTGGTCCTGGTGGAGACACCTGGAGGCCGACTGACATACATGAGAAAGGCTTAAAATATGTAAAAGAAACTGCAGTAGCGAGGGACGATGGAGAAAAAGGTGAGGCGCACAGCAATGGATTAGATGTCAGTGAAGCATTGGTACTCTGTAGTGGATGGTCGGCTGACAGGGCTCAAAACTCATTGTAAAACAGGGCTCGAGCAATACAATAGATGCGCAGTCGACTTTGCTGCAGCTTGGAGCTCCGATGCATGAAGCTAATGGGTATTTTTTGCTCTAGCTACGTGGAGATGGATCTGTCTGGGACAGTTACAAGAATAAGGTTAACGAACTCCTAGCTTAGACACCGCGAAGTGGGTAGGCATGGGTAGTCCATCAAAGGCAATGGGACTTGAAAGTTCCCGACACCTGTAAGGAAGTTAGGAACTTCTGGATGCTGAGAATTGTGGTTGTCACAGGTTGCACCAATCACCGAGCGCGGTAAAATTCTGCTGAATGTTACTGACAGTAGATGGCAGATTACCTACAGGAACGGAGTACATAATTTCGATTTCATCTGCAAGGCTGAATGGAGCTCCATTGCGGTTCACGTGACAGATATCATTTATTTATATGAGGTACAATATTGGTTCAGAGGCAGTAACTTGAAGTTCACTACTTGCTACAGGCTTGGCAGATGAGTGACCATCGAGTAATGCTACACGAAATCGAGCGGATAGATAAGAAGGCGATCAAGACGGCGGAGGGTCAGCTAGACCCAGATACTGGTAAGACAGTCGGTCGAAGGCCTCCTGTTAGTCTAGGGACTGAATGATCGCAGGCGTTCGATCTTCAAAGGCTTGGGTTGGTACTTTAGCTAGTTAGTTTGACGAGACTAACGTGACTGCGATCGGATGAAGCTATGCCAGCCAGGGCTCAGTAGAAGTTTGGGCATGAGATAGTGAGTTTGCTGACGCAGAAGCTGTAGATCTCTAATTTTGACTACCACGGGGGTATGGTTGACTAGAAGATAATTATCAGGGTCGTGAGGTGAATACTTTTCAAAACGGGGTACGATGACAGGTTTTGCTCTGCTGAGGGACCATATTATTGTTTGTTTAAAGTATGAATGGATTATATAGCAACAAAGCCATGGCCAGGCCACGGAAACAAAACGGGCCGGCAGTGTTCCGTCTGTCATGGGATTTGGACTTGAGGACTAGCTTGTACATTTCAAGTGACGTCGAACTTTCCTTGGTTACAGCAGTACTAATAGTGACCGGGATGTTAGTAAGGTGAATATTGGCACAAAGCATGAGCGAGAAGGAGGAGTAGGAAATGAAAGCTTCTGGGATTATCGTGAGTGGGTGGTTCGTGGTGGATCCACATACTAGAAAACTGGGTGAACGTTTGCTAGAGCTTTCATAACTCCCACTTAGAAAGTCAGGCAAATGCCCAACTTTGTATTGGTGCACCAGGGCGAGTGCTCCTTGTATTTTAAGATGCATTTAAGTTGAGCAAATGAGCTCCGGTTTCGTCCTGCTGAGGCATAGAAGAATGAATAAATCTTTTTTGTTGGTATCTGCGCTGCAGGATGATGAGCTTGAGCTCCATTCTCGATGTTCTATGGAGCCACAGCTGAATAAATGGGGTGGAGAGCAGGTCAATGCCATTAAGCTAGCTGTTTATATAAGCACAAAACGAGGCCGCTGCACCCTGAGCACCAAAATGCCCGAAAGAACTAATCCCAGTCTCCAGAGCCAGTCGTTTGGCAGTATATCCCAGATGAATTGGATCAAAGGGCTGGCAATTTTATCAGAGATGAGGTCACTGAGGGAGCAGATGAACAATAACATGACCGTCTTGTGATCAGGGGGAGCTTTAAGTTTTGACTCTAGACAGGTTATGCTTGAGGAAAAGATCAAGAATATACCGCCCTCCAGAGTGTACGTTTATACCTTGGGTCCAGCCTTAACTGAGAATTCATCAAATAAAATCGGTCAGTGCAAACGAGTTTGTGTATGAGAAAAAATTGTCACCCTCACCCAGTGTGGCACTCACGAATAGGGCCGAAAACTACTTCGTAAGCATCAACAGGGGGGGTGAGTAGAAATTGTCCACAATCAAAGAGGACGATATACACGCAGTGATACACTGCTTGGCAACCGGTATTTATTAATAACCAAAAGGTGCCTTATACTTGCTCCGGTGTCGAGTAGCGCTGAACGGTTGCTGAAATACTAACGTGAGTATAAGCTAGGCCTCTATCTCGTCTGGGCTGGCTAGAGCTCGAGAAGCTATGATACCCAGCATTGCCTATATTATCTAGACGGGTTAGCTCGGATAGCCACTTCACCGCAGCCGAGATTACGTCGGGGTTGGTGGATGGCGCCAAGGTCCTCCGTTGGGCAATTTTTCTGGTTACTGAGAGACCGTTGACGAGAATGAGTGGTAGGTCATTAGTTGGGTGGGGCAGGTAATTATGTGGGTCAAGTAGCATAGGTGAGGGGGCACGATATGGCAAGGCAATAAATTGAGATTATTGGGTGCAGCGGGGTTTTAAGGGGCGATTTCAGGGTACCAAGTACTAAGGGGCAAGGCGTCGAAGATGGAATGATCGGTGGGCTGGAAAGCTCCCTCTATGTTTAAATGTAGGATGGCTCATGGGTCTATGGTGCCTTGCTGTGTCCAACTGCATTGCAGAAGGATGCAAAGAAATGGAAGCGTTGGTTAGGTTGATGAGAGCACTACTAATATAAACAACGGGAGAGGGTTGTAGGCAAGAGGGCCAGATAACAGAATGGCCTCAGATGCTTCAGAGCCCAGCAGGAACAGTGTTGACTTGGTAGAGTCAAGGTTAACTTTGGAGGCTGTATAAGATTCAGACGGAGTTAACTGAGGGCTAATCGGAGAAGGCAATCAGTATCACGTGAGTCAGATTTGTCGTTGGTTCGGAGGATAAGTGAGGCGTAGCAGCACCAGAGACCCCTGTGGGACCCTGATGTGGATCACTGCTGACTTTGCTGGGACGGGCAGGATGGCGGCTCGGTGAGTCTTAAAGTTTGGCAACTTACAGCGCGAAGGCTGATGAGTTGGAGAAAGTCCGGGAACCTCAGAGCAACGGCTTTGCCCAGGTGAAGATTTATGCTGAGTGGGAGTCCGAGGGAAATAATTCTGTGTTTCTGAGGTTGGCGGGATAGTCTGATTTGTTTGGAGGAACTGGGCAAGCGGGTCATGAGGGAATACTAAAGACGGTGGCGAATTGGACAGAAGCAAGTAGGTACTGTGTGACGGTAATCCAAGGGCCAGAACGACCCTTATGAGGCTGAGAGGTCCAAAGAGTAGCTGGCGTCCAAATGTGCATCAATAAGTGGTCGTGCGGTGCATGTTCGCTATATTCACCCAGATACGGAGAAGGAGTTGGGAAGCTCCTAAGAGGCTGCGTGACAAATGCGGGATTTTGGGACAAAGCCTGCGGGTGGCGTACGTGTAGAGGACGTTAGCCTTAGAAGACATGACCGATCGGTTGATCTTTCGACTAAGCGGTAGTTAGGAAAGAGTAAACTGTATGTAATGTTCTTCTGGGTTAGGCGGGGAAGGCGTAGAGGTATTTGGATGAGCTAGCGAGTAAGTCCGACGTCAAGGTAGCTTTTTGGAGCATATTGCATTGGGTAGGATAGGCGATCAGTCTAATTTGAACACACCGGCCGATTTCGTTTGCGGTGGTGAAGGCTTTGTGCGCTCGTTCCGCGTTAGAATAGCAGTTTCTAGATGAGGGCAGGGTAACACAGCTTTAGAAGGTTTGGAGAAATTTGTTTTGTGGAGGTATTGGGCTTATGACCCAAGTATATATCTTAGGCGAGTTTTCACTGGATGTTAGGGCGGCTTGGCACGGTTGTCTTCAATGCGAGTTCAGAGTAGTTCATGAGAGGTTATCGGGGGCAAAACGCGGACCGTATCCACTGCCGGCGTAGAGTTCTTTGATTTGTACGTATGACTGTGTGCTGCGCGGCATATCTCTTGCTGAAAGGGAGTTTCATTGGCCAAAATCCCGATACTCCTCAATGGTTAGGACGCAGCTAGATCCCTCTGCACGTTCTATACAGCGTAGCAGCGGGATCAGCTGAAAACTGTTTACAAATCGTACATCTGTTGCATGCAGACGCCTTGCGGATCCAAGTGATTTGACAATGGATACAGGACATGCCACAAGCACCAAGTAGGATCCACTTCACTGGTGCCACTGGAATTTTATCACGGACAATAAGGGCTATAGCTTTACTGGCTTTCTGGATTCACCTCAATAACCCGACGAAGAGGAGTCAAAGTAAAGCCCAGCAGCCTTTAGGCTATAGTATTTGGAAAGTTAGCTTCCGCCGGCAATGCACATAAAGAAGCAAGCTTGGCACTGGAGTCCTCCATCAAGTGAATCCAGCTCACAGCAGCTGACAGCTTTTGTTCCAGAAGACCAACTCTTCTACTGGCTTTGTCGAGAAAAAAGCGCCGTGATGCTGTGCAATCTTCCACCCCTAAAGGGCGTCCAGAAATTCTGTTGTTCCGAGATTGTGGGATGGTATTTTTTTGGCTTTGTTTGTTTGAGGGGGGAGGCGAAGTAGGCTGTTCGTAGCCTGCTCTGAATGGTATTAGCAGGTCCAAAATAGGTTAGATGTTTAGCCCGATAATGATTATCGCGAAAGATACAGGTGTTAAAATACTCAGGAGTGAAGAACTTTAGTAGCAGTGGTATGATGGAACCCACTGAAGATTTTTAGAATACTGAACTATTATTCAATCAAATAATCGACTGAGCTTATCAGAGGTAGAAAGATAAAACCGAGCTTCCTTATCATAGGTGGCAGGCCCGAAACTATTACGGAAGTTCAAACGGGCGGAGAAGCACTTTTTAGGGGATACGATGCATCGAAAGATGATCCCTAGTTGTCTATTGCTAAGGTATGTACCAGGTCGTCAGCTGTTTTGAACCTGTATATCAAACAGCTATGATGCTCTGTGGGGAGTCGCGTAGGGCGATTGTTACCTGGGTTGAAAAGGTGCATTAACTTATAAAAGAAGGATTAGGGTTTTAGCTAGGGAGGAATACATAACTTAATAACGTGTCCTGGCCGAGAATCAATAAGTGTTTTATGGACAGTGTCGCTGAAGTTGATTTCGGGTAGGTTCCAACCGGGAGTTCTTGGGAGAGGCTCACATCGATATTCTCCGATAACAAATTAAAACACACTGTGGAGTGGATCAGCTGTCACTCCTGACAGTTCAACGCCCCAGAGCAAAAAGCAGCTGCTGGAAAAAGCAAAAAATTAAAAAAAACGAGATGACCTGATTATTTTTGTCCACATGGACTTGGCTCCAATTTGCTTCTGAACTGCCATGCCGTCGTGCTTTGTGTTGGGCATGGATGGCGAGCAGATGTTTGTCGCAAATTTCCTGAATTTTTTGAACGACGAGGAGAGATTTCGGTGACTTTTGATGGTATCTTGTGTTGTAACAGCAGAACCGTTGTGCCTGGTACATTATGGGCTTCGTCTTTGCAAGAGATGCTTTCCGTACACCTAGGTATCGCAAAATTGAATTCTCCTGCCCACTTTACTTGGTGGTAGGCCGAGTTGAACGACTGTTTGCGCCGTATCCCCGAAGCTTGTTGTAAATACTAACACAAACTCCGCACTCAGCCAATAATATGGACTCCGCAGCTTATTTCCGCGGAGCTGTTGCATCCTATTCACTCTTAATAATGTGGTCCATGTTTAAGCAAACACTATACTCTGGTTATTTCTGCTTCCAACTCTCGTTGGCCGGAAGTTAATTTTACTACTTCCTCCTGTGCGGAGTACACGATTACTGTTATATGTAAAAACATTCATTCGAAGAGGTGTTCCTTGCGCGTGGGTTACCGACAATGGAAGCTCTTTTGCGGCCAAGAAAGTGGCTGTTTGGTTGAAATCGTTGGGTTGTCACCATGTGCAAACTCCACCCCGATGCCAACAATCCAGTGGTAGGGCTGAAAACTTTGTCCTACCCTGAGGAGTGCGACTGCATCTGCGCACTTCGGAGCGTTCGACAAGCTCCAGAGAAGTGTTGACGGTTTTTTAATGCAACACCGTAACTCCGCCCATTCGGCGACCGAAGAGAGACAAGCCAAGCATTTCGAGAACAGATTATTCGGTGGAAACTTGCTTAGTTTGGAATCAACTGTCACTGGTCATCGAGGAAGTAAATTGTGACCTCCCCGTGGTATCGTACCTAATCAAACAGGTAAAAGACGATGTGAAATTCTTGGTTTGGTTGGAAGTTCTCCACATCGTGGGCTTTCAGTCCAGATTGTTTTACCATGCTTATTTTGGATGCTATTTCTGAACATCTTAGCTCCGGTGTTTCTGAGTCTATCATAAGAGAGAACTATCCGAGCACTTCTGCTACCAAGTAAAATGCACAAGTTCGAAGATTCGAAGGTTGCTCCACAAAGAGCGGCTGAAGTACAGAAGACCGGAGTTTCATTTAAGCCATGGCAGATGTGATGACTGGTAATGACATTTCTTTGACTTGTTTAACTACGTCTTCGAAAGCACACACAATGACCGCACGGGGCACAATTTTGAATTGAGTTCCAGTTCAAACAGTCTTCTCACGCTTTCAGTGCACTCAGTTTGATTCAGAGCTTTACTTCTGTTCTCTGAGATAGTACCAGTTCTCGAGCGCAAGTTCCATTCACAACAAAGCCTCATCACCACTACTCAGTGCCCTACGCAAAGGAATGGGTCACAAGCCACCAGCCCTTCGGAATTACTTCCAGTGGTCTCTTGGTTAGTTTGTCTTTAGGCTCTTCCTCCAAGTCTGTTGGCCGTGCCTTCCACAGATTGGCTCCCTTCCGAGACAAGCAGAGCACTCGTGGTAGGCTCACCGAACGCTGCTTCTTTCGGGGTATCGAAGGCCCTTTTCTGCAGTCCTGTTCTTGGAGAATGAGCTAGGTTCATGGTTCTGGTCCAAAATGGCCTCGAATGGTAGGCCTAGCAAAGATCAAGTCCCTCGGACCGTTCGACAGTCCGCTGGAATCTACCCAGTATTCCTAAACCGACCTTCATAACAGATTCCACGTAGTCCTCCGGCAAGAAGCTCTACGCCTCGCCGCTTTAGTTCCAAAGTTGGGACTTCTGCGGCAGTACATGGGAGAACAGCTGGCTCCCCACGTTCCTATTCAGGTCACACATGAGACGCCTACAGCAGCTTGAATCAACCAGTGAGAGATAAACAAATGATCGACTGATAAACCCAAAAAATGCTCCAAATGGAGGTATAGGCGGTATCAATTTTATTCGTAGTTTCCTGCGATGAGGCCACAGTCACTCTCAGATATTTCCCCAGTAAGAACGGAGAGGGGTACCCGGGTGCGTAACATGTCCCATTACTGGCCGGTGTCTCTGCCCGCATACATGCGCACTTGTCGGTTTTAATTGGCAGGCACCACAAATCAGGCCATATTTCGGGGCTTCGATGGCCCCCCGAAGAACGGGCTTCTCTGCATTTGGCGTGAACCTACGACGGATTTTAAAGTCGTTAGATCATTGATATAGGCCGGGAAGAGGAGCCAGCCTTAAACCGATTCTTGTTTCCAACCACCAGGAGCCACTTGCCGTGTTGAAAATGTGCTACCCGTGCTGAGATCTCTGCAGAAGAGTCCTAGACCCACAGAATCAATGGATTACCGTAGCTGAGAGCAAAAGGCTTACCTGTTACGAAAGTCTTGTGGAACGTTGTCAAAGTCTGTGCTGGAGCCCACAAAGATCGCATCCGACGGGCCTTCCTTAGCCTTGGCATTCGTCGGACACTCCCCGGCAAACAGACAGTTAGTTGGGCACCATCTGCTTATCCGAAAACCGTGTCGTTGCCGGCTCAGTAGGTCCTTCTTATGCCGGTGCTCCCCCGGACTCGAGTGACCAACAGGCATTTCATATCCTTTTCAACTGCCGCTGTAAGTTGACAGATCAATAAATGACTACCTCGGCCTCCACCTCACCCCTGTATATTGGAACAACGGCAGGTCTCTCATTCCCATGGAAGCTACCAGCTGGTAACGGAGCCTAGAACAATCGAGTGACTGGCTGAGTTATTAAGATGACCGGCTGTTTTACGACTAAGAGGTGAGCACCATCAGGTCTCGGAGATCGGTTGGCTGCTGTGTTGTGCAAGGCAGCCACCACTTTTTCTTCGCTAAATACTTCGCCCGACATACAGGGACAGTCCACTGCAATATGTAGGGAACGATCATGCCTCAGTTCGGAAGTATAAAGATCCGAGCAGTACTCCACCAATACATCCGTTTTGTGTTCATCTGGAGCTTCTGGTGAGCTTCCATGCTGCAGGGTTAGGATATCAGCTGTAGCTGGTATCCTCGGACACAGGTAAGCAGACAAATGCTCAGGTGCAAAAAATGAGTCCAACCCGAACTTCGACCCAGTTGAACGGCGTTTCTGTGGCTTCAGCTGGGTGTATTGATTATGGAAGCTGCAGCAGCCGTCATACCCTTATCCAGTTGGGTGGCACAGTTTACACTCATGATTCGGGCGCTTCATAAAACGCCTGAATTGTGAGTCGAACCAAGATGAACCATTTTTTGGGTCGCCATCTGAGTGGCGGGGAAAACTTTCGGGGTAATATAATAGCGTCACCCGAAATATTCCACGAGCCTTTTCTATCTCATACGGACCTTTTGGATACAGCTTTGCTGAGGCTGCGGCCTCCCTGATTCGTTGGGTCAGCATTCTCCAAAAGCTGAGTCCACGTCGTGGTCCAGGAAGGAACAACACTTCTCCGTCAGCTGATGGCCAACTCCGAGTGGTCACCGCTCCCCATCAGGGGTGGATAATCGATCTGCTCTACTTCTGGAGATCTTGAAGATTTTGCCAATTCTAGGGGAGGCTTTGGGATATCTTGCACACGGGCTAGCATCGTGACCTTTTGGTATAGGGAGAGTACCAGCTCCATTGGAAAGACCTCAAGGGATAATAAACCCGCTGTTGTATTGCATAGTAGATTCTCAAAGTCCACCTTGGAGGTCACCCAAAAATGGTTATTGACCATCGCCAGCCCTAAGTAGCTCGCCAATGAACGCTTCGGGAATATCTGCTGTCGGAGAACGATGAATGACCCATACAGTTTCAAATTCACTGGGTGTTAGCTTTACAAGACAAAAAAGAGATTTTCCAAGGCCCTCCTATTCCATCTGACGATCCAGCTGCAACGAAAGGACCTAGGCAAGGATGTACATTGCCAAGCCGCCCCTCCTACGCGCTTGGCTTCTGTCAGCACTGCAAAAGGTTTAACCTGGGGGAGCCACTTCAAAATCCATCACCGCCCCGGTGACATACTCCTATGTCAAGGCGACGAAAGCTGGCAAATCAAGGACCGCCCTTTGACTATTTCCCATCTCAGCTATTCAACGGACTCCTGGCATCAGACGACGTGATAGTTGCTTGTTCCCTCCTATACAAACGCCCATTGAACCTTTACTGTAAGATATTGGGGTTGAACGGCTTCTACTGCAACTGAAAACGCCACTGATGTAATATAAAATCCCGGATAATTATACATTTCTCTTCATTAGCTTGGAGTTCTTAGAGTTTTACCAGCCCCATTCTATGCTTTTCTCTTTTTGCAGAGTCGAGATCCCAAAGGAGTCGCATTTTCTCTCCTTCGAGTATGTGAAAACGCAGTTATACCAAGCTTGACCGTCATTGCAGCCGAAGGCAGCCTTGAACGGGTGTGGGTTGCCACCCTCACATGTCATCCGTAAGTGGAGAGCAGCTTTTGACTTCACGCAGTTTACCCAGTCTTCTGCTGTAGCTGAGAATATATTATCAAATTTACCCCAAAAGAAGAGACTCCTTATGAATCATTTGACACAGTGACATCGACTTAGCTGATTCCGGCAAGTTCACGACAGGGAAGCATTGAATTCTAAGCGGCGGCGTCCGTTAACATGGTCTCACCATTTACCACTGACCCACGGTTTCCGGGTGCCCTTGGCTGGGGCCTAGCCTTTGATGACTGCAGTAGACACATCTACCACGAAGACGTAGTCAGCCTAGACAACAGATGCTAAGGCGTTTTTCGCAATCAAGCTTTTCTTCCGGTGACTTTTCCTCAGTGCCGTAAATGGGATGCATATCTTAATTTGGTGAATGGTTGAAGTATCCTTGTTTAGTGCCTTCATATATTTTCTCCGCAGGCTTTCGGACCACTCTACCCCACCTAACTCTTGCTGATACGGCTTTGTGGTCGTTAGCCTTTCCGTGAATGAGGCAACTACCTTTCTCTTCCTTGGTTGTGCTCTCTTCGTGAGGCAACTTTACGGACTTTCAGTACGGTGATGAATCTCAGTGACTAAAGTTAGTTTCTTTTGTTGCGGTTCAGTTCCACCTTGCCACTCAAGTTGACGGACCGTGGACGTTAAGCTCGTTTACGCTGAATTTTCTCGGCTTTAAGCTAAGGAAATCGTTATTGGGGCTTGATTAGGCATGGGAATGTTGCTCTGTTTGTTTGAACTGTAGGACAGGTAATTTCTATCCACCCGTTTCGGTCAACTGCTCTGTTTGAACAAATTTCTTTCCGCTTCTTGACTGCCTTTAAGCCAGATAGTGAATGGGGTTCACTGTTGAAGTTACGGATAATATGCCCCTTCATTTTACCTCACAAATAATGCCGTCGAATTCGCGGAGCAGTCCCATTTTCATTTGAGTTCCGCATCAAATGTGGCTATGGGTGTCTTTAAGGTTCCGACGCTCCTTTCAGAAGGCCTGAAGTCAACTATTCCGTGAATCGATCGGCGAATCTTTAAACAAACTTCGCTTTGACCAGAAATCATACATTTTGATCGATACACTTATGACTTTCGAATAAATTCCTTTGTGACACTGTGAGCCCTTCGCAAACCGTGCACAGAGTTCTTGTTTGTCCTCAACGACAGGCTTTGATGTTTCTCTCCCATTTGCTGTGGTGTATTCTAGGAAAGCACTTATCTGGAAAGAAGCCCTGCAAGAACTATTCCTTTTATATTCATCCTCACTGATTTTATACCGGTTGCATCCGCCACTCATAATAATAGCACCTGAAGGCCTTGTCTCGGAAGACGATACCCATGTTGTAAACCAGATACGCATACATAGTTGCTGTTGTGACCGAACTCATCCTTCATTTTTCCATCGAGGTATCATTAGTATCGAAAAAAAATTATGTTCACCGAGCGTGGCGGTAGTATCACGGCATAGCGCGTAGTAGTCAGGAGCTACTTACTTTGCAGAGTCTTTGATCGTTCCGAAAAAATGTCCATTTTTCAAACAATTTTGGATCTATTCTCTTCAAGATCCTTTCTGACTCTTGGTTTCGACTGCTCCGTAATGTTCGGTTGCGTACTTCCAACTAAACTTACCTCTTCGTCGACCTTGCCTTATAATTGCCTTGGAATTTTTCACCGACTCCACCCTCTCGATTCCCCTTTCACCTAGAGAAAGCTTTCACCCGGGCTTCGTGCACTCCTTTTGTACTTACTCTTTCTGTGCCATGATCATAAGAACACACCATCGCATCGGACTACCACTTAGGTGTTCAATCGTTTGACTGGGTAGTTTTGCAGGTAATAAGCTAGGAAATAGGGAGGAAGACACGTACATAAGCCGTACGTGAACATCAACTGCGGTGAAAATGTTCGCTCCACATTGTTCAACAGACCAGTGTGTGTGTGTGACTTATGCTGCGCTTTGTGTACTCATTTGTTTGCACCATGTACACATTTCACAATTTACTTTCGCAACTCAACCATATATGAAGGTGAAACGTAGCTAGACCGAGAATTCATATTATCGACCGGAAAGCTCAAACCAGCGGAGTTTATCCTTCGTGAGCCCAAGGTTTGTTTCCCTTCTCTGGAGCTGCAGTGTGGGGAACGTTTCAATCCTCGGCCAAATCCAAAGTTTCAGCCGTGGCTTAGATGCAGTCCTTGCTGATGTCATAACCCCAGTTAGAGATATCACCCTAAATCATCTCCAGAACACAGCCATAAGATGGGCCCAGGGAGGCTGTTATCAGCACTTCCTACATCCTCGATAGAAAAGATTACGTCAGCAAATGGCAGGGCACTCCATTGGCGTCGTCAAACCCAGCCACTACATAGCTCACCTTCGGCCACTGGCAGAGTCCGCCAGTTTGGACTTTGAGACAGTTTGGCGATCGCGGCTGGGTTTCTTGCCTTTTCACTTTCAGACAGCCAATGATGGCCGTTTCAATTGTTCGTCCGTAAAATGAGCCGCCATATGGGCCGCGGAAAATGTCGTACTTGTCGGCAAACGGGCTGAACCGCTTCTTTCACAACACTGCGCAACGGTCAGGGTTTTACCAGGATGAATCGACGGAGGGGCCTCGGCACTCCCGGCCCGTCCATTATCAACGGTCTTCAAAAGAAAGAGTGAATGTGTCCAACCATCGTAGCAACCCACGCAAGAAAAAGCATGAACTTGCGCCCTCCATCGCCCACGTCTACGGTGAATCCTCTTCACCCGCATCTGAGAAACTCGGGCACCATACCAGTGGCCTTTCTTTTAGTTCCGCCGCTTTTCCAAACCAGCCTCCTGTTGGTCTAGAAAGCCGTATTCATACGCGGCACGGAAGGCCATCGCCGGTGAGTAAAAGCATGACTGCTCTTTGACAGCCGGCCTCAGGTTTGCCGCTTGTTTAATAACTGGGATTCCGGTACTGACTCTGGGTTCTTGGTTGACAGTGGAGCCCATATTTTGTCACGCCGATTAGCAACGACAAGCTTCTCTGATTTGACCATTTACAACTCATTCTTTTCGCAATCCCACCAACAATACAAGACGGCCTGCGGCCTACCTGGAAGGACGACGGTATCTACCGGCATTCGTCATTGCTAACGATGCCGCAGGCTTAGTGGGAAAAAATTTTCTACAGCATTGTGAATTGCCTGTTGAATCACGTAGGCTTTGGCTTATTTATATTTCTTTGGATAATAAATTTACGGGTCTCGCGGTTGGAATAGATGCGAACTGAATCACCTGCGCGTTTTGAAACATTCCCCACAACTTCCAGTCTTCACGCAGTATATTCTCCACTCTGGCTGAGCCACTTGAAGGTAAAGGTGCACAGATGGATAGAATGGAAAACCATACTATCCATCCCGGATCGTCAGTGCTGTTTGACCTCACCGACTGGCACAGAAAAAAGTGGCATCAGCCAAACGTGAATTTGACAATACTCTCTAAAGCAGCTACTCGGCCCTCTCACGGCCCATGAGCCTCACCTTTGTATACGGTTCTCACAAAAGGTGGTAGTAGTTGTCAGCTGTGCGAAGGCCGTTAAGCTCTTAAATCTTAAGCCCGCCATGATAGCTAAAAACACACCACATGCGTGACATCAAGGTATCACCTCGCGGCACGACTGTGCTTTATAAAGCCCATTTGGTGTGAGCTTGTCACCAGATCCAAGTCGCCCTTTACTCTATTGGGAAAACTGCTGTAACAACTACTTTTGATCCGTCTCTGTCTTTGAGTATTCGTTTCCGTTTCTGAAGTGCTGCTCAGATATTCCAGAGTATCATCGAATGCATTCGACGAGTCTACGTACTTGTTCATATCTTCATGGAAGACTTGCTAAAGGCTTCTTCAAGGGTGGGTGGACAGTTTCGACATTTGACGCAACTATTCCATGCCTGTCCGAACAATAAATGGTAATCGCTCCCGATAAGCCTGAACTCGACAGAACGCAACTCGTGTGCCCCGGCCAGGAGGTCACTCAAGAGTATTAAACCTTGCACGGATGTAGTACGCCCTATTTCGGACTACGCTGCGTTGTCCCCATCGAGGGGCTTGGAAGTCTTAGTAGTTAGTCTACTTCAATAGGCATTTTATCCTTCATGCCGCCAACCATTTGCCCTCAGTAACCCACCTATGTTGCGGCTATCCACGTAAGTTTTCGCCTACCGATTCCGCATGAGTAGTGTTCTAGGTAGTTGAAGCGACAATAGAACAGGCCACTCTTCTACAGCACCCTTTTTCGTCAACCACTGCTAGCATAGCGGTGAATGCATGTGACTTTGCCTTCAAGGCAGTCCTTGGACCGTTCGTTTCTGGGATTTGACAGGCGCCATTTTTTCCCCCTGGCCCGTCGGTCACATGGGACAGAAAAGTAATGCCCTTGGTCGCGGACAGCATATGATGCCACCAAATATTCTCGCCAGTCAGTTGAGTGTCGATATTCTATCTCCTCGATGATCACATTCCTCTGACCTGGTCATAGCTTCAAAAGGTGGATCTTTGCTGTTAAGAAAATATCGGGCATCTGAACTAAACTTTTGCACCTGTTACTGCTTAAGACAATTATGCTAGCACCATACTCATTGCAGGTGAATTCAATTAACTTCACCTGGTACTCTAACACGAGCTTGCTTTCTGTATCTTACTTACTTTAATGTTTTCTTCTTGTGGACTGGATTCAACGCAAGTAAAACACACAGAACGAGGGGTATTGTACTTGAGCCAGTCCTCAAGAACAACCTGCCATATGTCAAAAAACACAAGCCACCCCCTGTTCCTGTGTAGTAAAGGACGGTTGTGCACATTCGACAGCTCTTCTCCACAAAACCATCAACATTTGTGGCCAAAATATTTGAGGTCTTTTATCAAAAACAGTTCTTTGTTGAGGCCGGGCTACACTGTTTCCTTTTATGGGAGCTCAGATTGCAGATGACTCTTTTATGTCAGCACGAATACTGGCACAAATACTAATGTGTCAATTGTCACACCACCCGACCAGCGCAAAATGTCATCGATGTGGAGAGCTAAGCTCAAGTCTGAGGTCTGCTGCGCGAATACAACCAAACAAAATATTTCTGATATATAATCAGTCGACCAACCTTGTGCCTAGCCAACACATAGAAGAACAATTCAGACGGTATATGCCCACGACCCAGTGCGCTAACACAAAATCCGGTAATTATCAGAAGTATTGAGCGAAAATTCTCACGACTCCAACAAGAACTCCCTTACTCTAGTATGTGGCCCTGAGATTATCCAACCAACCCCGCTAATCTCGGAAGCATTATATTTTCGCTTCTCCTACGTTCATGCAACTTGCAAGGGTCCTCCCCCGTGCCGTCCTTGTTATCATAGACGCTATCCTTCTCACTATCATTTTCAAACAACCCAAAACAACAAGTCCCCAAAACAGGGCCCTCGCCAGAATCTGGTCCAGACAAAGCCGCTGTTCCTTCTCAGTTTCCGTAACCCCGACACGGCCGCTTTGCTGCTTCATGGATTCATGTTTCTGATAAAAAAAGCTTCTTCACGCAGCGGTGGAAACCCTCCATCATGGTACTCTATTCTGGAGGGGCTCACAGCATGGCTCTGGTAAAAACCATCCTAATAACTACACTCCTGTAGTACGCAAAATTATGGACCAAATCAATAAGTATCGTCTATACCGCTATCCCTTATCCAACATCCTGTGAAACCCTGGCCAAAATGGCCACATCGAATGGCAGTCTTGTTATCACTGCCATTCTGGTTACCTTAAGGTCGTGCCCCAGCTATTGACCATGGGATGTCCGCAGTCATCCCATTTCTAAATCTTTCAAAAACCTCCAACTGGGTACCCCACCAGCATTTGTCAATAAAACTCGAATCTTCGGGTCTATTTTACCCGCTCCTATAGTAGTTTTCATCCTATTCACCCTTCCGCTCCCAGGTGACACTAGTCGGTGGTCAACCATCCCTGGCCAGGCCCGCAACAACTGATGTGATTTAGGGTGGCTTTCTTGAGCCATTGTTGTTCTCTTTATAGACCAAAGATACTTTTCACGTGTTCCTCTGTGACTCCCAGGATTTTTTGCGGCTGTCAATAGAGTGACGTAGTCCTTTCTCAAAGGTAGTCTGTAGTCTGTGGTGAATAACCTTTACGGGATTTCAGCCTGCTTATTATTCCGGTGACGTGTGTCTTTGAGGTTCAAGAACTTCAATCATCTGTGGATCGCTATCTCTCTTGGGGGATTATCTCTACATGATGAGTGGAACCAACTGCGTTAAATTTTGTAAACCCCTAATCTGCAGGGAAATGCATGACCTAGGGCAAAATGTCTGCTTCATGGTGGACAAAATGAAAGGATACAAATTCCCTTTGCCAAAATTCCTGAACATAAATATTAGTGGCTGAAACTGTGAAATTACGAATAATAAAATCAGGTGTTCCAATTGTGTCGTGACCAAACTCCATCCTCCAAGAGACTCTCCGTTGACCCAAGTGCACCCCAGCAAACCTCCAGCGGAAAAGTGTGCACCATCAAGTATGGCATATTTCCCTCACAGGGGAAGACTTCGGTCATCATCCCAATCCATAAGAATTGACCAATACACGCCCCTCAAACTACGGCCCCAGCAACCACACTCAAATTGCTTCTAGGTTGATGGAATGCCTCATCAAATAGCAGATGTCTGACTTCCTATTGTCCCAGCACATCATCCGTAGTGGGCAGCACGGCTTCTCAGAGCCACGTTCATACATCACTTGCCAGTACAACTTTTTCAACCTCATAACGGCGGCCGCCGACAACATTAAATCTATCATCATTATATACCTTAATATGACGAAGGATTTCGACCGCATCCCTCATGCTTCATTACTAACCAAACTCAAAGCTCATGGCTTTTCCGGTTCCCTTTTATAGTGATTAACATTACTTCTATCGAACGGCTCACAAGTGGTTTCCATTGATGGGTGTTTCTTACACCTGCTCCAGTCACCAGTGGGGTTATACAAGGCAGTGTACTCGGTCCTTTTACTTTTCTCTCATCTACATAAATGATATACTTTCCATCTCGCACCATGGTACCCCATTCCTTTTCGCTGACGACGTAAAGATTGTATATAAGTTTCCTCGTCAGAGCCTCAACATAGGGCTGGATGAACTTTCTAGTGATCTAAAACGACTCCGGGACTGGTGCAATTCATAGAGTATGGACTTCTTGACCTCGAAGAGCTGCTACACAACATTCAGATGTCAAGTGACCCCCGGGACCTTGCTTATCCACGACCTACCCATTTAGTACAGCCCTTTAGTTAGAGACCTCGGTCTTCATCATTCTTGTAGCTTTAGGTTTTCTGAGTATGTTCCACTCCAGACTGCAAAGACGAGAAGAACCACCGGTCTCATCTCCAAAACTCTTCGGCTAAATGATTGCATACAGCTCACTTGCAAGTCTCACGCCAGGCTTTCCATTGAATACTGTCCCATTATCTTCACCAACATGAGGAAATCTGACCGCGTATCTCCGGAGTCCGTGTGAGGCCATTTCACTAAGCAATTAGAGGGATTTTCCTCCAGTTTGTGTGACAAGGATCGATGCCTCCTACTCAGTCTTGGCCCTCAATGGCTGCGTTGCGTGAAGCTCAATTTATGCTTCCTGTTTAAGCTGTACCACCGTACGGCCTTTTCGAGTGCCGAACCCATTTGTCTCACTCCCTCCACGAATTATGCTTCACGCCATCATTCATTGCTGCTCTCTATTCCTAGATCAAAATTAGCCTTAAAGTCTAACTTCTTCCTTATAAAATAATCAAAGTTATGGAATAAACTCCCGCTAAACTTCCGCAAGAGTCTCTCAATTTCTCAGTCCAGAGGCTCGCTGGATCACTTCTTGGCTGTTCCCAATGTGATCCTTTTTACCGGCCAGACCGTCACCGAAGAGGTGGCCTACGAAAACGGGTTTGATTACTAGGCTTATTGCACCAGAACTTTCATTTCTCGCCCGATGACAAACGCCAGTGCAACTATTGCTTTTTACGTTATATTGCAAACAATCTACACTACGGTAGCTACAGTTTGCCGACTTTTGTAACTATACCTAGTTTAATGCTTGCCGGTTCTCCTAATTTTAGACAATGTTCGTGTTCTATTGCCAACTAAAGCTCCTTAGCCTTAGATGTCTCTGCAGCAAATAGGTGTGTGGCTTTGGATCATGGGACACTGAGTTCCGTCGTCTACCACCTTACTTGATCCTTCACTCCTTTCCCGTTCATTTTGGCTGCCACTACCGGCCCGGGTTTTATGTCCGGCCCCATTTCGCCTTTCTTATTCATCTCATTCCAGAATCTCTTATACCAGAAGCCCACTTTCTAGTACCTACTTGGTGGCCTGCCCTCTCATCTCATGTCTGTACCTAGTATCCACCAACTGCTATCATATTCCCCCTTATGCACCACAATATTTCCCATCAGCTGAGCTATACTCATCTACGCCAGCTAGCCCGGAACGGTCTCTGATGGTCTAAGCATGGTCTGGCGTTAAATGAGACTGATACACGTATGCTAGCTTGTGCTTTAAAACTTTCGTTTTCTTACTCCGTGGGCTTGCATAGTCCCACTCTGCACTTTCCCAGCCCATGCTAGCTAAGCCCCTGAATTCAGCGGCACCCATACCATAGCGTCGTCCAAAAGTGGGGAAAATAGACCACCTCAAGCAGTTGGGAAAAAAGGACAGATACACATAAAAGAACAATCGGGTGGGGGGGCTATAGAAAGTTCCTATATTGGACAAACCACCCCTCTGTTAGGAAACAAGAAAAGGAAACAAAACTGGAAAAAAGAACAGTGGATACAAAAAGTCCTCGTGGGATCGATTCGATCTCCAAGTGCCACTGACATCGGGCTGTGAGGGAATTGGGCAATCTCCATCTATGGATATGTCTCTCATCAGCTCAGACCTGATACTGCGAAAGGGAGAACCCCACATCGCCCTTGTTTGCTCGACAAGCTTTTGGCCTTCACGCACGAGACTGACCGGGGTGACAGTGCACTGGACTCTCCACATACGTTTACCCTTGCCCCGCTCTAAGTTTTCAACCACCCGATACCCTCCCTAAGCGCACCTAGCACGCATGTTGACGTCAAATACAATCGCTATCATAGCCCTGACTTTTAACCCATTGACCTGGACAGCGTGTAGACGGCAGCCGCGGTGAAACCCGGAAAAGGGGAAATAGAAGAAAGAACATAGTGAGGGAGGTGTCATCAATCAGTAGCAGGTTGCCTGTGAACTGTTATTTGTGAAGACTCCAACAGTGACATCAGTAGTAGAGGTGTTGCGCTAGAAGACGCCTATCAATCTACTGGTCAGCAGTTGGGTGTGTTTGAGTTCGTGTGGCCCGATTGCAATCCCGTTTTGTATAAAAGATTCCATTTAGGTCTTTGTCGGTGCTGGTCAAAGAGTGGACCTTGGCCACCGAAAGTGGAGCCGGAGAGAGTGGGCGACGACAAAGCTGAAATAAATGATGTTAGCAATCTGGACGTGGTTCCAGCTGTGACTTATGATAATAAATGGCGAAAATTAACAAAGAACTGGTTGGGTTTATGTGAACTGTCAGTGGCACATTTCTTACCCTAATCTGGGTTTAAATTCGGGAGTTTAAGTAGTGTGGGGTTTCACGGGTTGATAAGTACTAATACAGGCCAGCAAGATGGCGTTGACCGGGTGGGCTGCTGCGTCTGAATTACAAAGAATAAATGGTTTGCAAGCAATCAGTAGTTCTGAAGAGCAATTAAGAAAGGTGGCAGAAGGAACCACTAGGCCATCGGTGGTGATGCGATAGAGAAAATCGTTATCATACTTCAAAACAGATAGAAGACATAAATTGCGAGATGCAAGCACTTATTTTATTCTTCTCAGTTGCGTACGTTAAACATGCGATTCCGTACTCAAATGGAGCACAGAGCAAAACAATGGAGTAGATAGAGTCAAGCGAAATTAGGAAACTATTCGGTGAACCTGGTTGGTTACCGCCATGGCAGGTACACATTGTGAGTCAAAAGTTTCTGTGCATACAGTGGGGGCCTAAGTCTACTTGTCAACACAGCCACACGAAAAGCCAGAAGCTTTGGGTTCCGATCCCATGCAATCACTCGGAACGCTTGACCCGGATTAATCCGATGACGAGAGGTCACAAGGTGTTTCGCGATCGATGAAGCCGGGTTTCTAGTCGTCGTCTGTTGTCCGGGTGGAGTAGGACTCATCCACTGCGCTTACCACTTCGGTACATGCCCCCCATCCTTTGACTGAAGCAACGATCCGTTCTGCTGATGCAGGTGTCACCGCGGCTGCTGATGAACTGATAAATGATGTAAGAGGCATTCATGTTCGCGACACCATTTGAATGTGCTTGGAGGTTTAGTCGTTCGGTTGTTTTCGAAATCTGCAATTCAGCCGCCAAGTAGGTGCGCTTTAGCTCAAACTTTAGATTTTGGCTGGTCCGATTGAACAAATGATCTCCTTTAAATGGCAACACTAGAGTAACTCGTTTTTTCTCGACCTTGGCGACTCGTACCGTCCTTGGCGTTTCTCTTTTGTGGATCTCAGTTAACTTATCCGGGTATCCATTAGCACAAAGTGTTTGGGATAAGATTTCTTCCTTTTTTCAGTTGGTCTACACAGCAGATTTGACTGGCTCTGTGGAACAAGGTTTTGACCAAGCCCCTTAAGTATGCAACTGGAGTGAAACTGGAGAACTGAATATATTGTCCACTCCATGTTGCTTTACGATGGATAGTCTTCTAAATTGTCCCGCTTGCGCGTTTTTTTATCATGATATCCAGAAACGTGAGACTGCTGTCACTCTCTGTTCCGCGTGTGAATGCTAGATTGGGATGTATGGTGTTCACTAGGTTTAAAAGCTTAGTAAACCGTTCTTCCTCAGTAAAAATCAAAATATCATCGACATAACGCTTGTACAGGGTAAACTGGATGATATTCTGATGTACATTTTTCTCAACCATTCCCAAGAAGATATCTGCCAATGTGGTTCCAAGAGGGCTACTCAGTGCCAAACCATCAATCTGTTTGTATGAGTGTCCTTAAAATCAAAACGTATGTCTTCCGTACATGGGATAATGAGGTCCCGGGTGTATGTAACAGGAATCGGCAACGTGGGTTTGAGTGTTGCTACTATGTTGCACAAATACTCTACCGTTTCTCTTAGGGGTACACCGGTGAAAAGTGAATCAATATCAAGGGAAAAAGTTTTTTGGGAACTCACGGGTATTCGCTCAGGGATATTTGATAGTTCAAATGAATCCTTCAGACAGTGTGATGTCATGAGCTTTCGGATGGGAGATAGAATATCCACCAGCCAGCGTGCCAGTTTGTGGCACGCTGAGTTCTGCACACGCAAAACAGGTCTCAATGAAACATCAGGCTTATGAATTTTCGGAGAACCCCTCAGTTTTGGCGTTTGGGCGCCTATCGGCTTCATTTTTCTGCATAGGTCCTCAGAGATAAATCCATGCAAGCGTAATATCTGGAGATGTCGTGTGACCCTTTTCCCTACGAGCAAGTTGTTCTCTGCGGTCGAATCCGGAATAAATCGTCGTTTGCCCCCCAGAGTGGTATCCGTTTTTTAGGGTAGACTTGTCTCTTCATGATGACGACACCTGATCCCTTGTCTGGCTGAAGAAAAAGAGCATCTTTCATCTCTTTCAAATGTCTAATTGCAGTGTAGCGTTCTTGTGATAGGCAGTATTTTTGTCGAACAGAGGTTGAGTTGAATACTTCCGAAAGATCCACCAGCTTCGCCCTAAACCAACCTGCTTCGTCCTATGAAGCCGGAGTCAGACTTCTAACTTGGTCATTTAGGTTTTCGAAATGAGCTTCCTTTTGTGACTATATGATGTTTTCGGAGGCAACTTGAACTTCAGACCTGATGAAAAGACTTCTTTTTGTTCCTTTTACTGTTGTAACGCTCAAAAATTGTGAACATAATTGAATGCATCTGACTGGAACATTGGTACCTCTTTGGGATTGCAAAGTCTTCCATAAAATGTTTCCACAGTTTTGGTGCTGGTTTTCCGCAACATTTCCTTTGAGAAATTTTCAAACTCAATTCGACACACAAGTGATAGGCTTGATAAGACGACTGCAAACGGTTGCTGTATTTCTCTGAAATTTTTAGCTGTTCCCGGGCCGCCTCAGTGTGGGAGTTGGCGATTCTAACTAGGTTTCCATTGTTTCTCGGTAGCTTTGCGTTTGAAAAGATTTTCAAAAAGTGGTTTGGAAACCGGCAAGTGGGTAGGCATTCGTTCAAAACGTCAACACGTAATTTTTCCACTGTGAGTTTGCAACGTAACGTCTGCAGACGATCCAAGGCTCGCTTGTTGTTAGCTGGGAGTCTTTGTTTGAGAAACTTGAAACATTGGGTCCCCTTGATCCAGCTCACCGAAACAGATAGAAGACATAAATTGCATGATGCAAGCATTTCTTTCAATCTTCTCAGTTGCGTACATTAAACATGCGATTCCGTACTCATATGGAGCACAGAGCAAAACAATGGAGTAGATAGAGTCAAGTGAAATTAGGAAACCATTCGGTGAACCTGATTGGTTAAAGCCACAGCATCATTTATCAGTTCATCAGCAGCCGCGGTGACACCTGCATCAGCAGAACGGATCGTTGCTTCAGTCAAAGGATGGGGGGCATGTACCGAAGTGGTAAGCGCAGTGGATGAGTCCTACTCCACCCGGACAACAGACGACGACTAGAAACCCGGCTTCATCGATCGCGAAACACCTTGTGACCTCTCGTCATCGGATTAATCCGGGTCAAGCGTTCCGAGTGATTGCATGGGATCGGAACCCAAAGCTTCTGGCTTTTCGTGTGGCTGTGTTGACAAGTAGACTTAGGCCCCCACTGTATGCACAGAAACTTTTGACTCACAATGTGTACCTGCCATGGCGGTAACCAACCAGGTTCACCGAATAGTTTCCTAATTTCGCTTGACTCTATCTACTCCATTGTTTTGCTCTGTGCTCCATTTGAGTACGGAATCGCATGTTTAACGTACGCAACTGAGAAGAATAAAATAAGTGCTTGCATCTCGCAATTTATGTCTTCTATCTGTTTTGAAGTATGATAACGATTTTCTCTATCGCATCACCACCGATGGCCTAGTGGTTCCTTCTGCCACCTTTCTTAATTGCTCTTCAGAACTACTGATTGCTTGCAAACCATTTATTCTTTGTAATTCAGACGCAGCAGCCCACCCGGTCAACGCCATCTTGCTGGCCTGTATTAGTACTTATCAACCCGTGAAACCCCACACTACTTAAACTCCCGAATTTAAACCCAGATTAGGGTAAGAAATGTGCCACTGACAGTTCACATAAACCCAACCAGTTCTTTGTTAATTTTCGCCATTTATTATCATAAGTCACAGCTGGAACCACGTCCAGATTGCTAACATCATTTATTTCAGCTTTGTCGTCGCCCACTCTCTCCGGCTCCACTTTCGGTGGCCAAGGTCCACTCTTTGACCAGCACCGACAAAGACCTAAATGGAATCTTTTATACAAAACGGGATTGCAATCGGGCCACACGAACTCAAACACACCCAACTGCTGACCAGTAGATTGATAGGCGTCTTCTAGCGCAACACCTCTACTACTGATGTCACTGTTGGAGTCTTCACAAATAACAGTTCACAGGCAACCTGCTACTGATTGATGACACCTCCCTCACTATGTTCTTTCTTCTATTTCCCCTTTTCCGGGTTTCACCGCGGCTGCCGTCTACACGCTGTCCAGGTCAATGGGTTAAAAGTCAGGGCTATGATAGCGATTGTATTTGACGTCAACATGCGTGCTAGGTGCGCTTAGGGAGGGTATCGGGTGGTTGAAAACTTAGAGCGGGGCAAGGGTAAACGTATGTGGAGAGTCCAGTGCACTGTCACCCCGGTCAGTCTCGTGCGTGAAGGCCAAAAGCTTGTCGAGCAAACAAGGGCGATGTGGGGTTCTCCCTTTCGCAGTATCAGGTCTGAGCTGATGAGAGACATATCCATAGATGGAGATTGCCCAATTCCCTCACAGCCCGATGTCAGTGGCACTTGGAGATCGAATCGATCCCACGAGGACTTTTTGTATCCACTGTTCTTTTTTCCAGTTTTGTTTCCTTTTCTTGTTTCCTAACAGAGGGGTGGTTTGTCCAATATAGGAACTTTCTATAGCCCCCCCACCCGATTGTTCTTTTATGTGTATCTGTCCTTTTTTCCCAACTGCTTGAGGTGGTCTATTTTCCCCACTTTTGGACGACGCTATGGTATGGGTGCCGCTGAATTCAGGGGCTTAGCTAGCATGGGCTGGGAAAGTGCAGAGTGGGACTATGCAAGCCCACGGAGTAAGAAAACGAAAGTTTTAAAGCACAAGCTAGCATACGTGTATCAGTCTCATTTAACGCCAGACCATGCTTAGACCATCAGAGACCGTTCCGGGCTAGCTGGCGTAGATGAGTATAGCTCAGCTGATGGGAAATATTGTGGTGCATAAGGGGGAATATGATAGCAGTTGGTGGATACTAGGTACAGACATGAGATGAGAGGGCAGGCCACCAAGTAGGTACTAGAAAGTGGGCTTCTGGTATAAGAGATTCTGGAATGAGATGAATAAGAAAGGCGAAATGGGGCCGGACATAAAACCCGGGCCGGTAGTGGCAGCCAAAATGAACGGGAAAGGAGTGAAGGATCAAGTAAGGTGGTAGACGACGGAACTCAGTGTCCCATGATCCAAAGCCACACACCTATTTGCTGCAGAGACATCTAAGGCTAAGGAGCTTTAGTTGGCAATAGAACACGAACATTGTCTAAAATTAGGAGAACCGGCAAGCATTAAACTAGGTATAGTTACAAAAGTCGGCAAACTGTAGCTACCGTAGTGTAGATTGTTTGCAATATAACGTAAAAAGCAATAGTTGCACTGGCGTTTGTCATCGGGCGAGAAATGAAAGTTCTGGTGCAATAAGCCTAGTAATCAAACCCGTTTTCGTAGGCCACCTCTTCGGTGACGGTCTGGCCGGTAAAAAGGATCACATTGGGAACAGCCAAGAAGTGATCCAGCGAGCCTCTGGACTGAGAAATTGAGAGACTCTTGCGGAAGTTTAGCGGGAGTTTATTCCATAATTTTGATTATTTTATAAGGAAGAAGTTAGACTTTAAGGCTAATTTTGATCTAGGAATAGAGAGCAGCAATGAATGATGGCGTGAAGCATAATTCGTGGAGGGAGTGAGACAAATGGGTTCGGCACTCGAAAAGGCCGTACGGTGGTACAGCTTAAACAGGAAGCATAAATTGAGCTTCACGCAACGCAGCCATTGAGGGCCAAGACTGAGTAGGAGGCATCGATCCTTGTCACACAAACTGGAGGAAAATCCCTCTAATTGCTTAGTGAAATGGCCTCACACGGACTCCGGAGATACGCGGTCAGATTTCCTCATGTTGGTGAAGATAATGGGACAGTATTCAATGGAAAGCCTGGCGTGAGACTTGCAAGTGAGCTGTATGCAATCATTTAGCCGAAGAGTTTTGGAGATGAGACCGGTGGTTCTTCTCGTCTTTGCAGTCTGGAGTGGAACATACTCAGAAAACCTAAAGCTACAAGAATGATGAAGACCGAGGTCTCTAACTAAAGGGCTGTACTAAATGGGTAGGTCGTGGATAAGCAAGGTCCCGGGGGTCACTTGACATCTGAATGTTGTGTAGCAGCTCTTCGAGGTCAAGAAGTCCATACTCTATGAATTGCACCAGTCCCGGAGTCGTTTTAGATCACTAGAAAGTTCATCCAGCCCTATGTTGAGGCTCTGATGAGGAAACTTATATACAATCTTTACGTCGTCAGCGAAAAGGAATGGGGTACCATGGTGCGAGATGGAAAGTATATCATTTATGTAGATGAGAGAAAAGTAAAAGGACCGAGTACACTGCCTTGTATAACCCCACTGGTGACTGGAGCAGGTGTAAGAAACACCCATCAATGGAAACCACTTGTGAGCCGTTCGATAGAAGTAATGTTAATCACTATAAAAGGGAACCGGAAAAGCCATGAGCTTTGAGTTTGGTTAGTAATGAAGCATGAGGGATGCGGTCGAAATCCTTCGTCATATTAAGGTATATAATGATGATAGATTTAATGTTGTCGGCGGCCGCCGTTATGAGGTTGAAAAAGTTGTACTGGCAAGTGATGTATGAACGTGGCTCTGAGAAGCCGTGCTGCCCACTACGGATGATGTGCTGGGACAATAGGAAGTCAGACATCTGCTATTTGATGAGGCATTCCGTCAACCTAGAAGCAATTTGAGTGTGGTTGCTGGGGCCGTAGTTTGAGGGGCGTGTATTGGTCAATTCTTATGGATTGGGATGGTGACCGAAGTCTTCCCCTGTAAGGGAAATATGCCATACTTGATGGTGCACACTTTTCCGCTGGAGGTTTGCTGGGGTGCACTTGGGTCAACGGAGAGTCTCTTGGAGGATGGAGTTTGGTCACGACACAATTGGAACACCTGATTTTATTATTCGTAATTTCACAGTTTCAGCCACTAATATTTATGTTCAGGAATTTTGGCAAAGGGAATTTGTATCCTTTCATTTCGTCCACCATGAAGCAGACATTTTGCCCTAGGTCATGCATTTCCCTGCAGATTAGGGGTTTACAAAATTTAACGCAGTTGGTTCCACTCATCATGTAGAGATAATCCCCCAAAAGAGATAGCGATCCACAGATGATTGAAGTTCTTGAACCTCAAAGACACACGTCACCGGAATAATAAGCAGGCTGAAATCCCGTAAAGGTTATTCACCACAGACTACAGACTACCTTTGAGAAAGGACTACGTCACTCTATTGACAGCCGCAAAAAATCCTGGGAGTCACAGAGGAACACGTGAAAAGTATCTTTGGTCTATAAAGAGAACAACAATGGCTCAAGAAAGCCACCCTAAATCACATCAGTTGTTGCGGGCCTGGCCAGGGATGGTTGACCACCGACTAATGTCACCTGGGAGCGGAAGGGTGAATAGGATGAAAACTACTATAGGAGCGGGTAAAATAGACCCGAAGATTCGAGTTTTATTGACAAATGCTGGTGGGGTACCCAGTTGGAGGTTTTTGAAAGATTTAGAAATGGGATGACTGCGGACATCCCATGGTCAATAGCTGGGGCACGACCTTAAGGTAACCAGAATGGCAGTGATAACAAGACTGCCATTCGATGTGGCCATTTTGGCCAGGGTTTCACAGGATGTTGGATAAGGGATAGCGGTATAGACGATACTTATTGATTTGGTCCATAATTTTGCGTACTACAGGAGTGTAGTTATTAGGATGGTTTTTACCAGAGCCATGCTGTGAGCCCCTCCAGAATAGAGTACCATGATGGAGGGTTTCCACCGCTGCGTGAAGAAGCTTTTTTTATCAGAAACATGAATCCATGAAGCAGCAAAGCGGCCGTGTCGGGGTTACGGAAACTGAGAAGGAACAGCGGCTTTGTCTGGACCAGATTCTGGCGAGGGCCCTGTTTTGGGGACTTGTTGTTTTGGGTTGTTTGAAAATGATAGTGAGAAGGATAGCGTCTATGATAACAAGGACGGCACGGGGGAGGACCCTTGCAAGTTGCATGAACGTAGGAGAAGCGAAAATATAATGCTTCCGAGATTAGCGGGGTTGGTTGGATAATCTCAGGGCCACATACTAGAGTAAGGGAGTTCTTGTTGGAGTCGTGAGAATTTTCGCTCAATACTTCTGATAATTACCGGATTTTGTGTTAGCGCACTGGGTCGTGGGCATATACCGTCTGAATTGTTCTTCTATGTGTTGGCTAGGCACAAGGTTGGTCGACTGATTATATATCAGAAATATTTTGTTTGGTTGTATTCGCGCAGCAGACCTCAGACTTGAGCTTAGCTCTCCACATCGATGACATTTTGCGCTGGTCGGGTGGTGTGACAATTGACACATTAGTATTTGTGCCAGTATTCGTGCTGACATAAAAGAGTCATCTGCAATCTGAGCTCCCATAAAAGGAAACAGTGTAGCCCGGCCTCAACAAAGAACTGTTTTTGATAAAAGACCTCAAATATTTTGGCCACAAATGTTGATGGTTTTGTGGAGAAGAGCTGTCGAATGTGCACAACCGTCCTTTACTACACAGGAACAGGGGGTGGCTTGTGTTTTTTGACATATGGCAGGTTGTTCTTGAGGACTGGCTCAAGTACAATACCCCTCGTTCTGTGTGTTTTACTTGCGTTGAATCCAGTCCACAAGAAGAAAACATTAAAGTAAGTAAGATACAGAAAGCAAGCTCGTGTTAGAGTACCAGGTGAAGTTAATTGAATTCACCTGCAATGAGTATGGTGCTAGCATAATTGTCTTAAGCAGTAACAGGTGCAAAAGTTTAGTTCAGATGCCCGATATTTTCTTAACAGCAAAGATCCACCTTTTGAAGCTATGACCAGGTCAGAGGAATGTGATCATCGAGGAGATAGAATATCGACACTCAACTGACTGGCGAGAATATTTGGTGGCATCATATGCTGTCCGCGACCAAGGGCATTACTTTTCTGTCCCATGTGACCGACGGGCCAGGGGGAAAAAATGGCGCCTGTCAAATCCCAGAAACGAACAGTCCAAGGACTGCCTTGAAGGCAAAGTCACATGCATTCACCGCTATGCTAGCAGTGGTTGACGAAAAAGGGTGCTGTAGAAGAGTGGCCTGTTCTATTGTCGCTTCAACTACCTAGAACACTACTCATGCGGAATCGGTAGGCGAAAACTTACGTGGATAGCCGCAACATAGGTGGGTTACTGAGGGCAAATGGTTGGCGGCATGAAGGATAAAATGCCTATTGAAGTAGACTAACTACTAAGACTTCCAAGCCCCTCGATGGGGACAACGCAGCGTAGTCCGAAATAGGGCGTACTACATCCGTGCAAGGTTTAATACTCTTGAGTGACCTCCTGGCCGGGGCACACGAGTTGCGTTCTGTCGAGTTCAGGCTTATCGGGAGCGATTACCATTTATTGTTCGGACAGGCATGGAATAGTTGCGTCAAATGTCGAAACTGTCCACCCACCCTTGAAGAAGCCTTTAGCAAGTCTTCCATGAAGATATGAACAAGTACGTAGACTCGTCGAATGCATTCGATGATACTCTGGAATATCTGAGCAGCACTTCAGAAACGGAAACGAATACTCAAAGACAGAGACGGATCAAAAGTAGTTGTTACAGCAGTTTTCCCAATAGAGTAAAGGGCGACTTGGATCTGGTGACAAGCTCACACCAAATGGGCTTTATAAAGCACAGTCGTGCCGCGAAGTGATACCTTGATGTCATGCATGTGGTGTATTTTTAGCTATCATGGCGGGCTTAAGATTTAAGAGCTTAACGGCCTTCGCACAGCTGACAACTACTACCACCTTTTGTGAGAACCGTATACAAAGGTGAGGCTCATGGGCCGTGAGAGGGCCGAGTAGCTGCTTTAGAGAGTATTGTCAAATTCACGTTTGGCTGATGCCACTTTTTTCTGTGCCAGTCGGTGAGGTCAAACAGCACTGACGATCCGGGATGGATAGTATGGTTTTCCATTCTATCCATCTGTGCACCTTTACCTTCAAGTGGCTCAGCCAGAGTGGAGAATATACTGCGTGAAGACTGGAAGTTGTGGGGAATGTTTCAAAACGCGCAGGTGATTCAGTTCGCATCTATTCCAACCGCGAGACCCGTAAATTTATTATCCAAAGAAATATAAATAAGCCAAAGCCTACGTGATTCAACAGGCAATTCACAATGCTGTAGAAAATTTTTTCCCACTAAGCCTGCGGCATCGTTAGCAATGACGAATGCCGGTAGATACCGTCGTCCTTCCAGGTAGGCCGCAGGCCGTCTTGTATTGTTGGTGGGATTGCGAAAAGAATGAGTTGTAAATGGTCAAATCAGAGAAGCTTGTCGTTGCTAATCGGCGTGACAAAATATGGGCTCCACTGTCAACCAAGAACCCAGAGTCAGTACCGGAATCCCAGTTATTAAACAAGCGGCAAACCTGAGGCCGGCTGTCAAAGAGCAGTCATGCTTTTACTCACCGGCGATGGCCTTCCGTGCCGCGTATGAATACGGCTTTCTAGACCAACAGGAGGCTGGTTTGGAAAAGCGGCGGAACTAAAAGAAAGGCCACTGGTATGGTGCCCGAGTTTCTCAGATGCGGGTGAAGAGGATTCACCGTAGACGTGGGCGATGGAGGGCGCAAGTTCATGCTTTTTCTTGCGTGGGTTGCTACGATGGTTGGACACATTCACTCTTTCTTTTGAAGACCGTTGATAATGGACGGGCCGGGAGTGCCGAGGCCCCTCCGTCGATTCATCCTGGTAAAACCCTGACCGTTGCGCAGTGTTGTGAAAGAAGCGGTTCAGCCCGTTTGCCGACAAGTACGACATTTTCCGCGGCCCATATGGCGGCTCATTTTACGGACGAACAATTGAAACGGCCATCATTGGCTGTCTGAAAGTGAAAAGGCAAGAAACCCAGCCGCGATCGCCAAACTGTCTCAAAGTCCAAACTGGCGGACTCTGCCAGTGGCCGAAGGTGAGCTATGTAGTGGCTGGGTTTGACGACGCCAATGGAGTGCCCTGCCATTTGCTGACGTAATCTTTTCTATCGAGGATGTAGGAAGTGCTGATAACAGCCTCCCTGGGCCCATCTTATGGCTGTGTTCTGGAGATGATTTAGGGTGATATCTCTAACTGGGGTTATGACATCAGCAAGGACTGCATCTAAGCCACGGCTGAAACTTTGGATTTGGCCGAGGATTGAAACGTTCCCCACACTGCAGCTCCAGAGAAGGGAAACAAACCTTGGGCTCACGAAGGATAAACTCCGCTGGTTTGAGCTTTCCGGTCGATAATATGAATTCTCGGTCTAGCTACGTTTCACCTTCATATATGGTTGAGTTGCGAAAGTAAATTGTGAAATGTGTACATGGTGCAAACAAATGAGTACACAAAGCGCAGCATAAGTCACACACACACACTGGTCTGTTGAACAATGTGGAGCGAACATTTTCACCGCAGTTGATGTTCACGTACGGCTTATGTACGTGTCTTCCTCCCTATTTCCTAGCTTATTACCTGCAAAACTACCCAGTCAAACGATTGAACACCTAAGTGGTAGTCCGATGCGATGGTGTGTTCTTATGATCATGGCACAGAAAGAGTAAGTACAAAAGGAGTGCACGAAGCCCGGGTGAAAGCTTTCTCTAGGTGAAAGGGGAATCGAGAGGGTGGAGTCGGTGAAAAATTCCAAGGCAATTATAAGGCAAGGTCGACGAAGAGGTAAGTTTAGTTGGAAGTACGCAACCGAACATTACGGAGCAGTCGAAACCAAGAGTCAGAAAGGATCTTGAAGAGAATAGATCCAAAATTGTTTGAAAAATGGACATTTTTTCGGAACGATCAAAGACTCTGCAAAGTAAGTAGCTCCTGACTACTACGCGCTATGCCGTGATACTACCGCCACGCTCGGTGAACATAATTTTTTTTCGATACTAATGATACCTCGATGGAAAAATGAAGGATGAGTTCGGTCACAACAGCAACTATGTATGCGTATCTGGTTTACAACATGGGTATCGTCTTCCGAGACAAGGCCTTCAGGTGCTATTATTATGAGTGGCGGATGCAACCGGTATAAAATCAGTGAGGATGAATATAAAAGGAATAGTTCTTGCAGGGCTTCTTTCCAGATAAGTGCTTTCCTAGAATACACCACAGCAAATGGGAGAGAAACATCAAAGCCTGTCGTTGAGGACAAACAAGAACTCTGTGCACGGTTTGCGAAGGGCTCACAGTGTCACAAAGGAATTTATTCGAAAGTCATAAGTGTATCGATCAAAATGTATGATTTCTGGTCAAAGCGAAGTTTGTTTAAAGATTCGCCGATCGATTCACGGAATAGTTGACTTCAGGCCTTCTGAAAGGAGCGTCGGAACCTTAAAGACACCCATAGCCACATTTGATGCGGAACTCAAATGAAAATGGGACTGCTCCGCGAATTCGACGGCATTATTTGTGAGGTAAAATGAAGGGGCATATTATCCGTAACTTCAACATTGAACCCCATTCACTATCTGGCTTGAAGGCAGTCAAGAAGCGGAAAGAAATTTGTTCAAACAGAGCAGTTGACCGAAACGGGTGGATAGAAATTACCTGTCCTACAGTTCAAACAAACAGAGCAACATTCCCATGCCTAATCAAGCCCCAATAACGATTTCCTTAGCTTAAAGCCGAGAAAATTCAGCGTAAACGAGCTTAACGTCCACGGTCCGTCAACTTGAGTGGCAAGGTGGAACTGAACCGCAACAAAAGAAACTAACTTTAGTCACTGAGATTCATCACCGTACTGAAAGTCCGTAAAGTTGCCTCACGAAGAGAGCACAACCAAGGAAGAGAAAGGTAGTTGCCTCATTCACGGAAAGGCTAACGACCACAAAGCCGTATCAGCAAGAGTTAGGTGGGGTAGAGTGGTCCGAAAGCCTGCGGAGAAAATATATGAAGGCACTAAACAAGGATACTTCAACCATTCACCAAATTAAGATATGCATCCCATTTACGGCACTGAGGAAAAGTCACCGGAAGAAAAGCTTGATTGCGAAAAACGCCTTAGCATCTGTTGTCTAGGCTGACTACGTCTTCGTGGTAGATGTGTCTACTGCAGTCATCAAAGGCTAGGCCCCAGCCAAGGGCACCCGGAAACCGTGGGTCAGTGGTAAATGGTGAGACCATGGTAACGGACGCCGCCGCTTAGAATTCAATGCTTCCCTGTCGTGAACTTGTTGTACCTCATATAAATAAATGATATCTGTCACGTGAACCGCAATGGAGCTGCATTCAGCCTTGCAGATGAAATCGAAATTATGTACTCCGTTCCTGTAGGTAATCTGCCATCTACCGTCAGTAACATTCAGCAGAATCTTACCGCGCTCGGTGATTGGTGCAACCTGTGACAACCACAATTCTCAGCATCCAGAAGTTCCTAACTTCCTTACAGGTGTCGGGAACTTTCAAGTCCCATTGCCTTTGATGGACTACCCATGCCTACCCACTTCGCGGTGTCTAAGCTAGGAGTTCGTTAACCTTATTCTTGTAACTGTCCCAGACAGATCCATCTCCACGTAGCTAGAGCAAAAAATACCCATTAGCTTCATGCATCGGAGCTCCAAGCTGCAGGAAAGTCGACTGCGCATCTATTGTATTGCTCGAGCCCTGTTTTACAATGAGTTTTGAGCCCTGTCAGCCGACCATCCACTACAGAGTACCAATGCTTCACTGACATCTAATCCATTGCTGTGCGCCTCACCTTTTTCTCCATCGTCCCTCGCTACTGCAGTTTCTTTTACATATTTTAAGCCTTTCTCATGTATGTCAGTCGGCCTCCAGGTGTCTCCACCAGGACCAGTCATACTGCCCATCTGACCTTGACTTTCAAACTCACCGGGCGCCCATTTAAATCCGCCCTTGAGTTTATTCAAACTCCCTACAATCTCTATAGTTTGCATATCATTATGCTATTTTCATCCCACTTTATTTCCAATTCTGAGCCATTTTATTCCACCTGTTCATGCAAGTTTCCATATTCTCATGAATTATATCTGTCTACCCCATCCCCTGTATCAACGAGATCATGCACATGGCATGCTTCGGGCGTCTCCGAAACAAAATAATAATGTTATCATATTATTGTCGTGTCTCCGGTGTCCGACCCTTGCTTGAACGCGGTAACATTATCACCTCCCGTGTTTCCAAACCCGTCACAGTGGCCCTGAGAAACGGTAAGCGTAATTGCACTAAAACCCTGGTTGGGACAGCCTCCGCCGTGACGTGTTGTGAGCATCGCGAGCTGTTTACCCTCGATCCCTTGTGGATCCTTCGCTTTCGCTGAACGTGACATCGTTCAAATTGCTCCACAGCCTTATATACGCAACTTGCCCACTGTCCTTTAATCCACCGAGCACCTACCTTATTTATAACCCTGTCCCTTCCCTTCCACCTCTACTGTACTATTTATCAACTAGATCCCGGTTCTTTCGAAAGGTATATCGCAGAAGCTGGAATAAACCTCTCCCCCTTCTGAGTCGCACCAACTTCTTATCAGTATTCAGGCTCTTGCTTTACGACTTCCTAACGGCTTTCACTGCCATCACGCCATCAAGTAGACGCATCAGTGTAGCTACTCCATTTGGAAGAGGCCTCCTATTTGGTCATAAACAGCACTACAACCCACAGGTCACAGCACACGTTCTTCTACTCCCGTTCATCAACAGTAACTTAACGGTAGTTGATTTATTTAATCTGAGTAAAACATTCCTCTCGCATATCTGCACTCCCTCATTACCACCTCATCGAAAGATCCACAAATGTAGCCCCTGGTCCTATGGAACGACCTGGAAAAATTTAGCGGATTCATCCCTCCTCTTACTCATATTCCTGTCCAGCGTATAGCTCAGCACAGAGTTTACACTTGCCGTAAGCTACATCTGTATCTTCCCTGTTTTTACTTGCTTCCTGGACTTCACCCTTACGAGGCCTCTGCTTGTTACAGATCCTTTTTTCACAACCTGCGCCCACCATGTTTCACATCAAGTACACTGCCTTCACTGATTTGTCCTTCCGCAGGCCCCGTATGCAACATCTCTTGCCATCCGCCATGTCACAATGACTCCTCACACCTATGAGTTTTCAGTTGCGTGTTACCCCAGCCGGTCTGGCGGCCTCCTTTAGGGGCCATCAACTGCCCCTCCACCTAAAAAATGCACGATATTACCCATTTCTCTGTTTTTTTACTTGGGTGATGCCCGACACCGTCAGCCTCCGCCACAATCCCCATAGTCAGCTTCCCTGTGTTCAGATTTACATTTATGGTGTGGCCTCAGTCCATGTGCTCACCATTTGCAGCCGCGTGGGCTTCTGACTAAAACGCGTTCAAGGCATAAAGTTTACAAAAATAGGTTCCACCACTGTTTCCATTCTCTCCCCTGGTTTGAACTACTTTAGGCCATTATGTGGCAAAAGGAACTCTCATTTGACCCATATTGATGGCGCGATACACCCTATACGATTTTTACGACTTATCCGCCTCTTGCCGCAGAGATAGCCACTACCATCAGTAGTCCGTAGTCGTCCGCTTATCCTACTTAGCCTGGACCATTTCCGTACCTGCCGCTGAATGTTGGCCTTCAGCTGGGACCCTACCACACGGCTTTCCTCTTTCTGCTTTTCTTTTACAGTTATACTTCCATAAATGTGTACCGGTCCATGACTTCCATTCGCTCTTGGTACTAAAATGGTCGCCCTCCGGACTATGGTATTTGGATACGAACCCGCCTTGTCTGGCGACCAATCGTTGTGTTCAATGGCCTTGGCCTTTTGGTAGCTTCGTCGTATGCCGCCGGCTAGGCTATCTATCAAAAGGGGAAAATATAGCAATGCACACTCTTGCTTCCCGACATTACAGGGTCCCGGGTCATCTATCACCGTGGCTTGCTCACATCAAGCATGCAGGAAGTCTGCGCCACCGTGCGGGAGTGACTACGCCGGCAGATGGCGCCTCCCGTTAACAGAAGTGGCTTTCATGTTGGGCGCTCAGCGCAAGCTAGGTTCCATCAACTAGCACTGTTAGCGGATTGTAAATCTACTTGCTTCACCCTCGTTTTGCTGCTGCAGTCATGTCATTTGTACTGTACTCTCCTACCTTTATTGGTTTCTGGTCTGATTAGATGTCAGTGTGACCATTACCATCAAGCGTTTTCTTCCGGTAGGTAAGTTTTACTCCTATTATGAAACCATCTGCTCGTACCCCCTACATCTAGCCACCACCATCTTCTATTGGCGCATGCTGATCGCTTATACAGTCGTTTCATCCTTTTTTGTCACATTCTCTTTAACTTGTACTGGAAAAGGTTTACACCTGGCCAATCACCCATCCCAGTTGTGTTTATATCCATTCCTAAGGACGTAAACTGCAGCTGCTTCAGATATATTTACCCATTTACACAATTGTTGTTGCTGCCCACTTTTCATTTATGAAAAAATGACAGACGTCCCGCGCATACATATGTTTCCGCAGTCCTTCAGCAGTAAATGTTGTAACTGCTGAATATCAGCTGTCCTCACCATTCTACTGTTCCCGTGCAGTGCCCCTTCATTGCTTCATTCTTATTTTGCAGAGCGTCTTGCCATCACTAAAGGGGCATACTTCATATTTGTCCATCCCGCACTTTCACCTTCCTGTGGCTGTTCAAAATACCCATCTAAATAATTACCGATTGGTGTACACTTGTCGTACTTTTTCTCCATTATCACTTTCGTATGCTATGAAGCTCTGGAATCGCCATAACTCTGGATTCCAGATTATCTTATTCTAAGTTACCGTTTTCATGCTAGGGCTTTATTACCTACCTAATTTGAAGTGATTTATTTTCTGATCGCTTGCCAGTCTTCCTCCGGAAACCGCCTTCATCATCACTTTGCCAATCGCTATCCATCTATAGGTGCCACTTGTTTGCTCGTTCACATCTGTCTGCGTAAAACCGTCAACCCTTATCACTTCATTAGACGGATTTACTTCATTCTACATAAGCCACGACAAACTCGTTCTTCACATAAGATCCTGTGGCACTACCTCCTACCTCTGTGATGCCATTGCGCGTTCCATCTATAAATTTGCCACTTTAACCGTCCATCATCATTCCATACACTAGATCACCAATCCCGTGTGTCTCTGATTCTGGAATCCCCGTAGCAAAGCATCTCGGATTGGCCTAAAACCATTTATATGCTGGCTTATCGTGGTACATCCACTAAGTTGTGATCGTCGCTGTCCAGATTGCCCTTCCGCAGTACTTTCCTAAAGTTCTCTAGCAGTCTTCGTTTCCATCTCCAGATTAACTACTTATCTAACACTGCCACTCATGTTCATTGGAAAATTCCTCGTGTGCTTACTTTCAAGTATATTCGGGATAATTTTGGACGGCCTCCTTCATCGTCACTGGTGCTGCACTGTTTGTGTTTGACAATTATTCCACGCTTGATGTTTTTACTTTTCCCTTTCTTGGTTGTGCTTTCTTGCTGAGAATAATTTGGGGACATACAGCACGGTAGTGAGTCACACTGCCGAGGGACCGTTGTGTTTTACTACAGTTCGGTTTCATTTTACCGCTCACGCTGACGGACGGTAGACTTTCAGCTCATTTCCACTGGTTTTCGGCTGTCACGCTCTGGAAATTGTTCTTTGAGCCCGAGCAAGTGTGGAAAATTCATTTTCTTTGCTGGGAATGCATGACAAGCACTTTTTATCCACTATTTGTGGCTGACTGTACGGAACTCTGTTATCTTTTGGCAGGCCTTTTGGCTGAACAGCGACTGAGGCTCACTGTCAAAGGTATGGTCATTATGTACATATACTTTCAATCGCTAACGGTGCCGAAGAATTCGCGAAGCAATAATGTTTTTGATTTGGGTTCCCCGTATGTTCGGGCTGCACATTACTCCGGGGCTCCAAGGTGCTATCCGGAACGGGTGAAGCCCATTATTCGGTGAATCGAGCAATGAAATATTGATCAGGCTTCACCCGGAGCAGGAAGTGAGCGTTCAGGTCGTTAAGGATGTAGACCTGATATCGTCTTAGTATACACTGAGAACTCATTCTGCTCTGCCAAGTAGTCTGTTTTGATTTTATCTGCACGAGAGTCTGGCCTCCTGTTTTGCTCTTTATCAGTCTGAAGCGAACATATTATTGGTTGCCGACACATAATCACCCCACTGAATTTTCGCCCCAACAAAAAGTTTGTTAACAGATGCACCCTTCCTGCGGGAGCCTCAAAAGCTTTACTGTCCTCATAAAGTCAGTGTTCTTCTCTTAATGCCCTGCTTACGCGCCCAAGGTTGCTTTATAACCATATTCCTACAGATATACTGACATTTCATGCCTGTTCCATCATACAGTAGTCCTTTAGCGGATCCGATACATTTTTCGGTCTTTTTCTTCGACTCCGCTATGACACTCTTCCACGCCGGACGTGTTGTTTATTTGCCAAGTGGCCGATGCCGCTGGCACACTGCCATTCAAACTCTAACTGGTACTGAGCTCCCCGCTGATGCAATATCCTACCCCTCCATTTTACTCCCCCTAGGGTATTCAGTCTCCGTTCATTGTCGAGTTCTCAGCTCGTATCCCCATCTCTTCTTCCAGCCCGCTGTAGACCCTTACTATTTCCAATTGTGTCGGTCTTTTCTTTCTCTAAAAAGCGATAAACTTAAATCATCTGTTGTATATTTATTCTTTCCCTGATACCATTTCCGATATCCCTTGTGCGTATATCCTACGTCTTAAATTGATCTCTCAAGCCCGCGGCTCTCTTCACCATCTAAAACTGAGTTTCTGATTTAAAGGGCGTTTTCATAGTATTTACTATTCTCGATCACTTGATCTTCAGGCTTAGCCTTTTACTTATTCATTTTAGCATCTCTTTGATGCACTGGTGTGAGGTAACTGCAACTCAGCTCACAGGCTACATCGTGCCTCGCGATTTTCAAAAAACCATTCTCACCATCATTTTCAATACTTGTTCGTTTCAAGGAGTAGAACAGGCCGACTGACAGACGGCGTTTGCGTAAGCAAATAAACTGCTGCGAAAGGTTCTTCGGAAGTGGCAAACAGTGACAACTGGACTACATGTGCAATTGACTACGCTCTGCGGTACTGAAGGTCATAAGAGTATTCCAATAAAGCAGCACTCCAGCGCTGAACCATGGCTGCCGACTATTTGGCTAGTGATCGGTGTGGGCTGTAGACAAATTTCAGCACCTCGTTATCAGTGTTACTGACAAAGTAAGTGCCGAACAAGTACTACTGTAGACGAGTAACGGTCCATTTGGTGGCCGTTGCCTCACGTCGGGTTTGTGAATGCCTGTTCTCAGTGGCACTGAGCCGGTTAGAAATACCCAAAAATGGATAGTGCTCTTGTTCTTGCACTGCGCCCATGCCGGTTGGAGGCGGGTTCGTAGTAACCGTCAAAGCCGCGTGAGGGGAAAAAGTGCAACGTACAGCATTAGTTGACTAAAACGTTGACAAAACACGCAAGCCTTGTTCACGTATTTAAGATACCAGGGCATCTTTTGGAACAAAATATCGACTAAGGGTGCTGTGTTGGTGGCACTATTAGGAAAAAACCTATGGTAATACTGAAGAGAGCCCAGTAGAAAACGTAACTCAGCAAATTGTTTAAGTGAAGGCGCACTGGGCGACTGAGCAAAAGGGTTGGGTTAAGGGCAAAAACCGCTAGCGTCATCCAAGCGATCCGAAAAAAATGATCTCAAAAGTGAAAGAATACAACATCGAGGTTGAGGTCTACATAAAGTTACAAGGATCTGTCAATCAGTAGGCGCGAATGGTAGTCACGTATGTGTATGAGTTTGAGTACACAATAATGTCATCTTCGTGGACACAAAATCTTCTAGATCGGATTTAAGAAGATTGATAGTGTCTTGGAAGAAATACAAGTGAACACTGCACCGAAAGGCGAAAAATAATATAATTTAAACCAAGGGCCGCAATAATGATGGTTGATTAACGTGACTGCTCGTCACGTGGAACCTGCAAAAGTGCATCATTCAGGTAAATATAAAGAGAAATTAGAATCGGTATATTGATGGGGAACGTCCTCAGATTCGGAATTAGCATAAATGGACTGATTCAGCAACTTGTTCAAGGCACTGCGGTACTCACCACAGATTCTGGGAGTTTTGCCATTGCTTTTCAGGGGAGTCATGGTGGAGGCGGCCCACGTTGAAGGACCCACCGATGTCAAAATGCTTTTGCGTACCAAATCGTCTAGTAGCTTCCCACCGGCTCACAAAGTCCGAAAAGAATAATGCGGCTTTTCGTAATAATGGGAGAGCCGGTAACCTCGAGGTGCACGGGATTCACGTTGGTATTACCCAAAACTTTGGAACAGTCGAGAATGAGAGGCCGAATATAGGACTTTTGTGAACCGGACAGAAAATTCACCGAAGCCCACAAAAGAACCAGGCAGTTCAAAAGAATGACAGAGTTTTCCATGCAATTTACAAGAAAACTACGCACGGGTGTTGGATTGTTCCTGATCAAGAAACTATTCATTCGAACCAAGCACCTGCAACGGATGATCGGTAAAGCAGCCAGTCGAAATGGATATGGTATGAAGCTATGTAGGAGGATTTGTCTTCCAAAATTTCTCCGCCGATGTCCACAGCTGATGTCGGGTCGGATGAGGTCAGGTTGAGCAAGACTGTTAGTGGCCGGGGTCAATCGAGCTTTCGCAATTCTTCCGGTGACATCCACCCAGAAAGGCTTCCACTACTGCACGAACGCGTTTGTCTCTCCATTTTGGCCAAAGGGTAAGGATATAGAAACACTCTTCTCACCAACCAGGCAAGAGAAAAACTTGACGTAGGCATCGCATCACACTTGGTGCCCCAGGTCTTGGGCACAGACACAGGATAACTGAAAGGTCTAGATTCAATTACGATCTCTCTATAATCATATATACTATAACAGTAAACACGTCGTCTCATTTGGCACCCAGCTTCCTTTTAGAACGCTTTACACCCTGTGCGCCATCTATTTTTCCAGTCAGTCTATTCCACATTCCCACTACTGTATTGCCAAAGAAGTTGGCTTGAATATTTAGGCCAAAGCTTGACTTCAAAAAATTTGTATTATTTCCTATCTTTCTGCAATCAACGGCCTACTCAAATATACCCTCGTCACTTATGCCTGATAGAACCTAAGGGATTTCAAAAGTCCTGAAAAGGTCTCTTCGGAGTCCTCTGTCCACAAGTGGGAAGAATCCCGTTCCCTGCGGTCGTTGTTCGCAAGCTTTTGCTTCTTGCCCCACATCCATCCGAGTAACTGGGAGCTGGATATTTCCTAGGCGGGTTGCCTGCTTTCTCAAGAAGGATGCCCAAGCCTGAACACATAGTTCAAGAAGTAGCCCCACTGCTACCTTGCACACAGGTAAGGACACTCCAACCGATCCCCAGGAAAGTGCTGAGCGCAGCCGAAGGAGCTCACCTCTCGACTTGAGAGCAGCCAGTTTGCACTGCTCAGCATATTTTTAGTCCACAGTCATTTTGAAACTAGCGTCCCTTGTTGACTGTGTCGCCTCAACCTTAGCCGGTCCAGTCTAGCTCATGATCGTCAACCCCGCGAAGGCTCTGCTAAGTAACAGACACTTGCAGTCCTTTAGAGGCGTATCCCATCTGCTTGCCCAACTAACTGCCCGCATCGGGTCCCTTGCTAAATCATCGCAATCTCCTGATCCTACAAATTTTACATCGTCCGCAAAAGAGAAGCACGGTAGAGGTAGCTCTTTTGCTGAATCGTTTATGCAGTTGGTGGGCCTGGGACTGACCACTGAGATACTCCGCTGGTTACCTCCATTGATGTTGTCCTGCGCGCTCCCACTCCAAAAAGAAACCTCCCATTAGCCGGGACCGCTGATACCTGCCTTTGTATTTTCCCTCCTGTCCTAAACGTTTTTGACTTTGCCATCGGTAGACGATGGTTGACTGAGTCAAAAGCCTTGCAGACGTCTACGCAACATGTTTCGACCATATCACCTACTTCATCGTGGTTGATGACTCAGTCTACGAATGCTACCAAGTTCATGACACCATACCTATCTCTCAGAAGCTCGTTTTGTACTTCACAATTCAGCGCGTGGCCCAGTGTGAGTTTACGTGTGTGCCCGTACCAGTCTCTCTGAACAGTGGAGGAAAATGCACGTAGGACTTACAGAATGTGGTTCCTCATTGTGGATGGCAGCTAGTGTAACTCCCAGTTCATCCTTATTACTAAGTGGTCAATTGTGAGACCACATGGAAAGAGTACAGAGCCTTTATTCATAGCCGCCAAGGGCTGTATGATGGCTGGGAGTATGCATTCACGCTCTGCAGACTTGTCTATGTTAAGCCCTCCCGATAATTCCTCTTTCCCTTCTTTCCCAGTTGGAAGGTCAGAAAAGGTAGCGGCAACCCCTGGAATTCCGACCAATGTTTGTGGTTGCCTGCCAATTCCACTTACACTTGTGAAGAACAGGCCAAATGCATCGGCTTTGCTCTGGTCATCATCACATATTCCACCCACAACCCTAAAGATTAGAGGTCCCACTCTATTCCAAACAGGAGCATTGAGCTGAACATATCTTCAGTAGCTTTTGAGGTTTTTCACCTATTTAGGCGAGTGTGGGTTCAGGGGTTCTGTTGGCTTCTAGTTGGATTTTAACGCCTGGTTTTCTATCCCCTTCGTACAGCAACCGGACTCTTTTTGCTGCCGGTGACTTTGAAGAAGTGACAGATTTCGTCCCTGCTTTTTGTCTGCTCGTAGGAGCATTGGCTTCCCCCAAGCTAGCTTGCTCTCATTTTTGCACCCCTAGGTTTAGGCAGAAACACCATGCAGCTCCAGAAGGTTCCCCTTGATTCTCTGTCACATTTCCCACATTACTGCTTCCTTATCCTCCGTCCCCCAATCTAGCCCTGCAGCCCTGGTTCTAAATTCTCCCATAATTATCCTCCCAAAATTTTCAAGTAACTTTTCTATGTCTTTCTCATGCCCGAGAAAAAAGGTGAGAATTTATAGTGACACAACCAGTTTTGCCCAAATGTGCCGGTGGATCTAAGCCTTTTATGTCATTCTCATGCTTTTTGATTACTAGATTAGGGAGCGAAGGCTGCTTCCCTGATAAGAGTCACGTGTATCCCTTTATATGCTGAACCAGAACCGTGCCATGTTCCCGCTCGACGCAATCTCTCTCTCCGCTCTGCCCCGGATACAGCTACCTGCTGTTCAGTCCACTTCTGGCTGAATAAAACTTCCTTCTTTCAGGAGTCTCCTTGCTGATGCCTGGAGCTGCGGCCTTGGTTCCGTCGATCTTTCGCCCTCGTCTCCGGTCGAGTTTGGGCCCCTGTGTATGCAAGCAACATTTGTCTCACTTGCTCGCAATCTTGCCATGATAGCACACTTTTGAGTGCTTGCCCTACACAAACCCACTCCTGACCACATGTGCACTGGTCCGTTTCTTGCCGGGAGGGCTACTTCACCACCTACTGTGTCTCTTCTCCTGTCATGTCGATAAACGGGATAGTGGTTTTACTTCCCGTGAGATGAAATCTTTTTTGGGATAGCCAGGTGTCAGAGATTGCGATGATTTTCAGCTTTCCACTTAACATCTGTGGTGGTCACTTCAAAAATATTGAACAGTACACAAACGGGTTGTGTGACTCAGGTCATCTTAGACGACAGCAGATAAAGCTGGACACGGAGAATCCTAAGGTAAGTAAAAATGGGAATCGTGACCAAACCGATTGCCTGGATGAACGTACTCCATCTGCTTTGATGTAGAATTTTTGCGCTAGAAAAGCTGGAGACTATTTAGTGACAGCCTCGAGTCTGTCTCAATGTGGCTCATAAAAAAGCTTGGTGAACTGAAAAATGCCTTCATGAATAAACAAGTCTTCGTCACAACTCGGGACAGCTAATACCAACAATGCATCTGTCTCATAACTGCCTCTTGAGCCGATCACGAAAAAAGCAATAACTGGCTTCTGTTTGCAATGGCAACACACAACTCCGTATTGATGACTGGTACCTCGGAACGTTAGAGGAAATTTTGCCCTTTTAGCCGCCCCGAATTTCACCGGTTGAAAATGCCGAGAAAGCAAAGCCTTCGGGGGTTGGTAGGGCAAAGACACTGAGAAAATCGGAAATCCAGTTTCTTTATGAGAGGCTTTGCATCCTTTTCGAGAACTGTCAGGAAATGCGCATCCCATTTCCCCGGATCCGAGGATTTTCGAGGCGAACACCAAGCGCCCGCTTTAATCTCCAAACTATCGGACACTGCTGTGAAATTTCAAAGCCTCCACCCTGCGGAATTCAATGATGGAAACTGGCCGCCATGCCAGAAGGTGTGGTGGGTGATTGCACTAGAGTATCTTAGCAAGGAATGTGGTCAAGGCTCCGTACTGAACTAAGCGCTGTGAGGCTGAACTGGAACACAATTGGAAGTTTCATTCCGCACAGTCCTCATGCACAGGCAATCACAGAAGTAGTAATAAAGGACCGTCATTACCGGTCAGAAAAGGCTTGCGCGTGAGATATACACACCGATCTCGCTGTAACGACCGGTCGTGGAAATCCCCCCCCCCCCCAAAAAAAACACTGCAGTCCCATGTTCCCTTAACATCACTCACTTATTCACACTGTTGACTTGCTTTATGCACCGTATGTTTTTACGGACCAACGCTTGTTTGTTCGCGTCCAGCGCGCTGCTCTGTCATATCCCTGTTCTGGAACTGCGCGACGCACGTGCTCCTTTCTCGCACGCGGAAATTTGGTTTTCGTTTTTGAGTCCTTGTGATCGCATAATTGAGGTTTGTACCTGTTTCGTGTCAATGTTCAATTGGTAATCTAGTATCGTAGAATTTCACGGATGATCGCCTTTTGACTTCGGGATCCGTTGCAAATTTGGCTGCGCACTGCTCAAAAGTGTTTTGCAATACTCAATTGAACAACTTAGGACGAGAAAATAAGCAACATGCCAAAGAAAGGATCGAAGCGGTTGGAATCTATACGGGAGGTAATGCGGCAAGTCACTGGGGCAGGTTTTGTGCATTTTTGATTCTTTGGTTGATTCCAGGTCACGTAGATTCCTCTGTGCTAGATCATGTATTACGGAGGGTAACATGGATTGCAAGAATGTTGATCTATTTAAGCTAAGGATATTAGACCTAGAACAGCAATTGTTATCGGCTAAAGAACAGGCCCAAGAAGCAGAAACTAAGTCTGGACAGAACGAGCTTGAGCGAGGTGCCAACGGCTACAGCCTATCGGACAGATCAGGACAAATTAGAATAGAAAACTCTGCCCCCGTCGTCGAATATAAAACACCAAAGCTACCAACGATCGATCTGCCAAGGGTAGAACTGACAGTTTTCAATGGACGATCTGAGCACTACTGCAAGTTCACCAGGCAGTTCAAAACTTTCGCCGGTAATGAGATGACTGATTTGGGGCAAAGACTTCTCTACCTGACTCACTACTGTTTAAGCCAAGCCAGAGAGGCTATCGATCATGCTTGGCCTGGAACAGAGCTACTCACGAGCAAGGAAGATGTTCAGGGACTTGTTCGGCCAGCCATTCAAGGTAGCCCGCAATCCAATAGAGGGCGTAATAGTGGAGGCCGAGGAACCAAGAGTGACGTCTAAACAATGGCTGACCCAGTGATCGAAATGCAGAACGGTCTGATAGCCCTCGACCACTCAGGTTACAGGGCTGACCTCGATGCAACGCATGCTTTGGGGAGCACAGCCCGTTACCTCTCTCCCAAACTACAGTGTTGGTTGGCGGAAGAGCCGGAAAGTATGAGCGAAGGCAACTGTGAGGTTAACTTCGAAAAATTGACCGAACTCTCGGACAGGCAAACCAAGAAAACCGACAGTAGATTTGGCCGACCCATCCGGGACAGTAACCGAGTAAACAAATCGAGCACTAGTCAGGCTAAAACCCCTGCTCGGGAGCCCCCGAAATATATGCCTTGGACCAATGCACACGCCATCTCACGCCAGGCTCTACTATATCCAAGTAGCAGGTCATGTGAGGCTAGCCATGGGCCACTGGAATGCCGCAAAATTATCAGCTCCATGCTCAACAGACGTTGAGGAACGGCGCGGACGACAGCAGCGTGCTTTTTATGCCACAACACCACGCACCGGGCGGCAGCTTGTCGAACAAGGACCAGATGTGGTCACGAGGGTAGCTCAGGCAGACGCCATCGATTGATGCATCAGGAGAGAGAAGCAACAACAGAGACGAAATCCAGGCCCAGTGTGATTCGCTCAACATCGCGCTCTGCCAGTAAACCAGTACGTCTAGGAGTAGTTGCCGTTTGAGTGGTAACCACAACTGGGGTTGTCAAAGTCTTGTTTTTTTTGGCAGTGGATCGGATACTACCCTAGTGAAAGAGCGGTTTGCCTACAAACACCGGCTTGCGAAAAGTACGACATCGTCAGCAGTGAGCACGGTGGTCTGAACACAGGTGATGACTGACGGCAGGTTGAGGTTACAGCTCACCTCCTTTGATACTAACAAGAAAATCAAGTCAACGGAGGTATTTACATTAGCCGATCTCCCCATCCGAGCGCCGAGGTCGGTCAACGCGATTTTGATTAGGTGGCCCTACCTGTAGGATGTAACCGTTGTGAACTGGGGAGACGACAAACTGGGCCTTCTCATCGGCCGCGACGTGCCAGAGGCACGTTGGGCACTTGACCAGAGATTGAGCAACCGCCAGGCACCTTATGCCGTACGCACAGCTCTTGTATAGATATTATATGGTCTAGCAGGGGGGTGTGGTTTCGTGAATTACGGATCATCCGAAGCTGACCGCGTAGAGTATTAGTTGCAGCGGCAGCATTAAAAGGAGTTCACGACATCGGAGGCGAAGGACTATCGTTGGCTGGAGGGGACCACTCCGCTTTGCAAACAGTGCGGCAATGAACTAGAGGCCTCAAAGCAGTTCAAGGCTTATCGATAGTGAGCGTGAAAGAGAAACATAGATGGTGTCCTCGGGAGAGCCGTTATGCCTCGGCCGCGTGTGTTTGTGTGCGTGTCGGTTTCATGAGAAAGATCGCACTCTGTTGTACGGGTAAATAGTACCAAACATCACTTGCGGGAGATAGCTTCCATAATATCAGTGATACACGAGGAACAATCAGCCCCGCGGCGTGTTTTGGTGGAGGTCATGAAGTATGAACGTGTATTATGTAAGTGTGATCTGTGCGTGTCTGGGTGCATGATAGAATCACAGCTACTACCACGTTTTCCAAAAGCCTTTTGTAACGTCGAAGAAAAACGGTGAGCACTGCAAGGCGTTTGATGGAGGTTATGAAGCATAAACGTGCACCACGTAGGTGTGTATGTGTCGGGGTGTGATAGTTCAGCACATCAGCATGTCGTAACTGCCTCCACACATGAAGGTTCCTTTAAACACCTCGAAGATGAATGAGGAATAGTCTACCGGGTTTTCGTGCTATCGGCTTCTCCGTCTTTACTCTCGAGGAGGCTGTGACTGCCTACGTTGCGAATTAGCGTTCCGTTGTCAGTCTCCACCCTCACAGTTCTTATCATTTCGTCAGAGCTTTCGACGGTTTCCATAACAACGCCCAAGAGCCAGATGCTGAAATGCGAGTGTTCGTCTGCGATCGCCACCACATTTCCAACCTTGAAAGGTCTTGTTTTGACCGGCTACTTCTATGGAGCTTGCAGAGCCGGTAGGTGTTCCCAAAGCCATTGCCTCCAAATGACCTTGGCAAGATAGTTTGCCTGCTTCCATCCGTGGAGGTAGCTCCCACGAAGGTTTATCGGTCCTTGGAAACCCTCGTTCGATCTTTACATCAATAAGTCGTTGAGGGTGAGAGCCAGATGGGTGGAGTCGCCGCTGGTTACTGGAACCAGTTAGCAGGTGTTCAGGATTCTCCCGACTCCGGTCATGACAGTGCTCAAAGTCTCGTCATCGGGCGGCTGTTGATCAATGATCGACAGTATTATTTGCCTGGTAGACCGGATCAAGCGTTCCCATTCGCCACCGCGATGACTGGCCTGCGGAAGATTGCGATGCCATCGTATGCCGTAGGCCAATTTTCGATTCTGCAGTTTGTTTCTGTTCATGTTTTTGTACCAACGCTGCAGTTCCCTATGATCGCCCATGAAGTTCGACTCATTGTCGGAGTATATATCTGCCGGTACGCCTCTTTGGTTGATGAAACGCTGCAACGTCCGTACGAAGGAATCGGTTTTCATCGAGTGCGCAACTTCTAAGTGTACCCCGCGTGACCTTATGCACGTCATGACACACCCGCATCGTTTTTCCAACCTCTTACCACACTCGATCCACAAGGGCTCGCAATAGTCCAACCCGGTGTCGCTGAACGGCCACCAGCCTGGGGTCACTCTGTATTCCGGTGGCAGGGCCATGTATTGTTTGCCCGCTGCAGCACTGAGTTTCCTACAATGTACACAACGTCGGATTACGCGTTTTACAGTCTCTGTTCTTCTCAGCAATCAAAGGCGCTTTCGGATGACGCTCGTCACCCGACTTTCCTTACCATGTCCCTCCACGGCGTGGAAGTAGTGGATCATTAGCTCTATCGCAGGTTGTCGAGCCGGCAGTAATATGAGGCACTTTGTGTCAATGCTGAGGTGGGAGTTGGTCAGCTTACCATCTACCAGTAGTAGTCTAATGACTAGTTTGGGGTTTCAATGCTTCAGGTCGCCTCTCGGAGGTGACATTCTTTTGTCGACTGGTCCCGCTTCTTCCGCCCTCTCGAGTTCTCGGGTGAAGGCCTCAAGTTGTATCATCTTAGATATATCTTGTTCTGTGGCTTGTAGTTCATCGGGACTGATCGGACCCTATCTTATCCGACCGGATGGGCAGATCCCTTTTATGACTAGCAAATGTCTCCTGAACCTGGCTGACCAAACTAATGCGCGAGGTGTCTTCATCCAGGAAGAAAATCTGATCAGTCGTGGCAAAATTAATGACGCTTCGACGACTGTGGCCGTCATCACCACGCCTCTGATCTCCAATTCTAATACCAGAGGGGGTTTTAGTTCATATATAGGCCAGTCCTGTTTAGGCATTTGCAGGAACTTTGATTCTCCCGTCCACGCGTCGAGTTGCCGGAAGTTGGTCACACCTCAGGAGCACAGATTGGTTTGGTTGTCGCCAGACCGGACATGCTTCCACTGGCTCATGGCTGATTCGTCACGGATGATCGTGGGTTAGTAGGTAACGAAAGTGCTAAAACGTCTGCTGATGTTGCTAGTGTAGTACAGTACTGTCGTCGAGTTTGGCCAGAAACTAGCCGACCAAAATATAGAAGTCGAATCATCTCTTTACCGACTGTACCGCCCTGACTGCTAACACGGCTGCACTAAGTTCAAGGCGCGGGATCGAAATTGACTTCAGCGGGGTAACGCGGGCTTTGGCAAACAGGATCATCGTGGTATATTGTCCATCTCTCCTGCTCCATCGTCCGTACACCACTGCTCCGTAACCGACTTCGGATGCGTCAAAAAAGGCATGTTGTTCTCCCGCCAGTATCGCATGACCAGGGGGTAAACATCATGGAATCCTTATGTCCCCTAGCTTCTTTGAGGTGTTCAGAAACTCTTCTCAGTCCAGCCGGCCTTCTTGGTCCAGTGGCTGGTCCCAATGGGCTTTCTTACGGCAGAGCCGCAGCAGCAAGATCTTTCCGGGCAACAGCCAGAGAGAGACGAAACCGAGCGGATCGAACAAACTAGAGACAGCAGAAAGTATGCCATGATGGGTTACTGGCAGCTGGGGAACGTTTAGCTCGAAAACAGAATCGTCTGTTTCCGCGTTCCGCAGTATCCCCTGAGTGCGTTCTGTAGAGAGTGGAGAGCCGTCCAAATCTGTAACCCTTTTCAGCCCTATCATGGCACGGAATGACTTCGAGCTCTTATGAAGCGTTCGACATCCACTTTGTTAGATGAAAGCCGCCCTCTCTAGCAATCTTTTTAGGCCCTCAGCTGCGCTAGAGCAGAGTCTACATCATCAAATGACTCAAGATAGTCGTCCACGTAGAAGTTTATTCTGACGCTGTCTACCACCAACCGGTGGACCAAAGCTCCACGTTTGTTCGCTGATTCTCGAAGGGCGTGGTTTGTACAAAACGGTATGATATGTCCCCGAAGGAGTGGACGGTCATCCTATGATTCATCACTGCGTTTTCCCGGTCGTTCTCGTTCGGCCACAGGAAACGCAACGCATTTCGTACATCTGCTGGTATTTTCACCTGGATAAACATTTCCCTGATATCGGCGGACAAGGCCACTCTACTCCCCCCTCCCTGAGACCGCACAAAACTTCGATCAGTGGTGTGGTCCAGTCAGGCCTTTGTAGTAGGCGATCATTCAACGACTTGCTCTGAAGCTTAGCTGTACAGTCTAAAACCACCCGCAGTTTTCCGGGTCTCTTGGGGTTGATCACTAGATGATGAGGTAGATAACGGAATCCCTTCCGGCCGTCGGTGGTATCAGGTGCCCTTTCAACGTTGTTTAGAGTTTCGTTTCGCTTCATAACTGCTGCACATCGTTCCCACAGATCCTGGTCTCAAACGAAGCGTTCTTTCAATCGCAGTATTCTGTGTAGAGAATGGTTTCCGTTATCGGCCCAAGGGTCAGCTAGTGTGCGCCATAGGAGGGGACCTTGTACTGTTTTTGAGGCCTCTAGTTCATTGCCGCACTGTTTGCAAAGCGGAGTGGTCCCCTCCAGCCAACGATAGTCCTTCGCCTCCGATGTCGTGAACTCCTTTTAATGCTGCCGCTGCAACTAATACTCTACGCGGTCAGCTTCGGATGATCCGTAATTCACGAAACCACAACCCCTGCTAGACCATATAATATCTATACAAGAGCTGTGCGTACGGCATAAGGTGCCTGGCGGTTGCTCAATCTCTGGTCAAGTGCCCAACGTGCCTCTGGCACGTCGCGGCCGATGAGAAGGCCCAGTTTGTCGTCTCCCCAGTTCACAACGGTTACATCCTACAGGTAGGGCCACCTAATCAAAATCGCGTTGACCGACCTCGGCGCTCGGATGGGGAGATCGGCTAATGTAAATACCTGCGTTGACTTGATTTTCTTGTTAGTTTCAAAGGAGGTGAGCTGTAACCTCAACCTGCCGTCAGTCATCACCTGTGTTCAGACCACCGTGCTCACTGCTAACGATGTCGTACTTTTAGCAAGCCGGTGTTGGTTGGCAAATCGCGCCCATCAAAGAGAAAATAAATCACCGAAAGAAAATAGGGTTTGATTGTAGGTACCTTAGTCTACACGAATGACTACAGAACGAGGAACCCACAATTGGCCCGATCTGGAATTATTACTCAGAGGGGCATCAAACTTTACGAAGTGGAAACAGATAATAGAACATGGATCCGCCATGAAAACCAGCTGCGCAGGCTATACAGTGGAACTCGAAAACGGCTACGAGAACAAGCTGTTCGACGAGAAATCCTCTTGGATGCGTTCACACTGCCAACACTGACACTAGGGATTGAAGAGCAGGAAAAATAACTCATACCACGTAGTTGGTCTGATAGGCCAAGAAAACCCACCGTACGGCTACAACTGGATCCCAGTCATCAGAGCTACAATTACCGGCCAAAGGTTGGGAGGTGGGATGGAAAGTCAAAAAGGAATGAAATAACTTTTCCTAAGCGGGTCACCTATGCAACTCGAGTGCTCCGGGCCGAGTGAATATTCAACAACCAATAACCTATAGGATTTCTCAAGATGGAACCCTTTCTGCCGGTCAAGCAGTCATCTGCAGTCCGACGCAAATCGGGTCGACGTGTCAATGGTCAATCCGGCAAACGTTTTTAACAACCTAGTCGGCCTGAAAAGGCCTGAACCTAACTGGACGCTCGAGTTCGGGAACATTTGACTTTCACACTAAATATCACATAGTAATTTAAGCACAGGCATGTTTTGGCGAGCTAAATTGTTGTCTCCCGTTTTTCCATTGCGGGCTGGAGCAACTGAAGTCGCAAGTTGGGGTCGTGTGCTCAGGTTTCCACACAGGCTCTAGAAGAGAACTTTTGGGTCATAAAGCTAGTCATTTCAGGGCCTGAGGAACCCACGCTCAGCCATGCTGAGGCATGAGAGAAAAAGGTCCCTGATAGATTGTTCTGCTTCGGTGGAGCTATCATAGCCATGTCGGATGCACCCATTTCGCTAACAAGCGGGACAATCTGGTTTATCTTTAAAATCATTCGGGTTTCCAGTGCTATTTTCCGGTCTTCAGTAGTTTTTCTCACATTCGGTGTTAGGGGAAGATTTCATTCCAAATAATGAGGCTGCTTTTATGAAAAAAATTCGTTCTTCATCGGGAGTAATGTGCAAACACATCTACCACTCATCTGTTGGACATCAACCAAAGGTTTCATTTTTTCGGCCTCCGGTTTGATTGCGCCTTGTGTTGTGTGATGACCAAGAAGTCAGGTTTCTCATGCAGCCGTGACTGAGTTCGCGTGGTTCAGGGTTATGCAGATTTTCGCGACAGCTTTCAGACATTCGAGGTTCCGGTAGTGGCCAGCCGTTGTCAAACCACACATATTTACATTGTCGACGTAGGAAAAGTATTCTTCAAATTTTCTACTTCAGGGATTTGGTTCATGGTGCACTGAAAACAAGCCGCGCCAGTGGAGACCACCAAAGGTATTCAGAGTGACTAGAATAGGTTGCCTGCAACTTCGAAAGCCGTATAGGGATTTTCGTATTCCACGATGAGAACTAGGTGATACTCACCGAATAGAATGTAGCGTAATATTTCCTACGTGCGGTCCTTGCTAGCACAAGCGGTGTGGATTTGCCACTTATGCCCCATTTCTTGACAATGACTGATTAGCGTAATATAGGTGCAAGAGTAACGATACCCGCAACGTGTGCGCAACTGGGACGAACCAATGAAAGCGACCCAGTTAAGGCCGCGCGCGTTAAGTGTATTGACTGAAAGTCTACTCATTTGACCATTGAACCACGAGAGAATGGGCCATTCGCACAGCTGGTAAGCAGGGAGATTTTATCGTGGCATCTACGCCACCCTATGTCCAGTTGATTTTCGGGCCAAGCAAATGAACGGCCCTTGAAATAATTAATATATCCTATTACGGCATTCGCACCCCCCCTACAATGTATTTACCGATAAGCCTATTTACCTCTTCGGCGGGATTATTTCCTTAATTATAAGGAATAGTTTTTAAATTGGAAGAATCGATTCCACAAAAACCACATCAAAAACTAAGCTGTGTGCGTATAATAAAAGGTTACAAATTCTCATTAAAATTACTTATTCTTGAATAATCGGCTGATATTCCCTCACTGGAATTCAATCAGAATGCAGTGTAAACCAGTTGAAAGATATATTGTGGTACAAGAAGGTTGTGACAAAAATCCTCCATGTCCACAAGGCTGAGTTGTCTAGGAGCTTCTTCGGCGGTCTAGAGGAAATAAGAATGATTATGTCCGGTGATTTATTTTACCCGCAGGAGTTCTTGTCTTCGATAATTTGTGGCGGAGTCAGGCAACCAGCCTCGAATCGACATGACAATCACTCCCCTTTTCACGTTGGCAAATGACATGCCTTGTTGGACGTAGTCTCATCATAAAATGTCCCTTGAAACAATGGGCGTTTCAATAATAAAGCTCTTTCAGCGCGGATTTTTCGAACCCATGATTTCGATCAGTGCCAGAGTAGCTTACGGCCTCCGCAAGTCACTGGCTGATTAGTGAAAGCATCGAGTAGCGTACGAACCTGTGGCATTTTTCTCCACCCGTTGATCGCATGATTTCATTCTGCAACATTCATTCTCAATTAAAACAAACTACCAGCTGGTTGAGCACTTTGACGTTATCTAGCAGTTAGTCTGAACCAGTAACTTGGGCCAGAGTTTTCACTAGAATTACCCCTTGTGTATCATAACTGTTCACGCTCAGGGACTCCACAGACCTTAGAAGCTGGAATACAGCCTTTCGGAGCAGTATGATGTCGTCCCAACAGCTATTTATGGGGCCGCTAGTACGTTTCAAGCCCTCTTGTCCCTGTTTTTGCGTGAAATCTCTGAAACGAATTCAGTGAACGAACTTACTAGGTGCTGAAGATTGCGAATATGCCATAAGTATCGGGCTGTGCCTCATAGGTGCTAACGGAGCACGATCAGAAAATAATATAACCTATGAACGTACAATTTGACTTTCTAAGGATTCCTGACGTGCTAGCCTCGGCAATACTGAGGCGTACCCCATGGGTTGTTCTAAATTAAATTAACTGTGAAAGCCAACTAACTTGCGGTTAGTCAAAAACCTGGCATTTGAAAAATTCCAAGAGTTAGAAATCAGTGTCGGTGTCCGGAGGACTGCGAAATTCAAATCCTCAGTGAAAATGGAGAACATACTTATGTTACACGCCGTGGGCAAGCTGGACCTGTTGTGTACATACCCGTCAGTCACCAAATGATTTTTCGATAAAGAAGCAATCAGGACCAACTCACAAGATGCTTTGGTTGGAGGCTCGCGAAGGCTTCTTTCTGGAGGTAACTGACCGGCTGTTATACCCGTGATCGGCAACATATTTCAGTGTATTTTAGCTCTCCTTGTTCCGTAGTCTCGAGTATACCTGCCTTATTATAAAGTAAAGCTTATCGGTGAAAAACTTCCATCCCACCTGTTCTAGCATTGAATGGTAAATTCTATTCTTCTAAATAGAGGTGCCTAGGACTTTTATTTTAGTCATGGTTTGAAAAGCTAATAAGCAGTCCAAATAGAAGGTTCCATCACTAGACTGGAGACTGTCTTCTTGGTATTTGCTTTCCATCTCTAAAGAGTGTTCGAAGGTGACTGAAATGTAAATCAATGATACCGGTTATGTGCAACTTACGGTTGCTGGTTATGCATATCACAGGTTGATGGCTTGCATTCAATGGCACAGACGCACGTGTTTGGAACAAGCTCCAAAATTGGGGCCAATGCAAGCTGGCACGTACGCGGAGAGCTTATTGTTCGACAATCAGCTGGAGCTGAATACATACACCAGTTCCTCCTCCTCATGAAACAGCTTAATTACGACAAACCTTTTCGCAGACATCTAGAGATTTATTGGCATTTTACGGAAGCGATTTCTTAGCGCAAGAAAAGTGAAAACCGAAGTCCTTCAGGGAGCGTTTGTTGAATTGAATAGAGGAAGGAAGCAATGAACATCTGCTTCTTCCATCGAAACATTTGCAGTCAACGTCATCCAGTTGGCATAATTTCACATTCATTTGCATGCCCTTGACGAGGAAAATATGGAGCTGCTCAGAAGAAGCAGGTGTAGTGAACAGATTGTGAACGAAATGAAATGTGTGATAAGCGATTGTAAACAAAACATCGCTGTTGTTGGTATTCCCACTGATATAAAAAGGCCCCCCTTAAATTATGGCTGCATTACCGGGATGGGTATTTCCTAGAACTTATCCGCCTTTAATAAAGTAATACTTGTTATTCCTAGCTTTTAATTGAAGATTAGTTTTCTTATCTATGTATTCTGATGAATACTTTTGCTCAGAACACCTGCTCTGAATATATAAACTTAATCTGGTCGTGCCTAGTATCATTTCCATAACCTGATAGAAGTTGTTTTTACGTGAACAACGGTATCATCTTGGTATGAGCTAACACCCTCAAGACCTTGAACAATATGGTTAGGAGACCGTTGAAAAGCAGGCGAGATATTCAGACCAAACGGCAAAAGTTGTATCGAAATAAACCAAACGGAGTGTTGATGGCCGGTAAAGCACTGGATTACTTATCAAGGGGTATTTGCAGGTATGTATCTTCCAAGTCAACCTTAGTTAGTACACTAGACCCTACAAGTCCGTAGAGCAAGTCTTCGGTTCTTCAGTTGCGCATGTACGCTGCAATAAGCACTCATTCAATGTCAATCGGCAGTCATCGCAAATCCGTGGTGTCTTTCCATCAGCCTTTTGCGGAGTGGCAATCATTGTGGCCCAGTTAGACGACTCAACAGGGTTTATAATTCCGCGCCCACAAGTAGACTGTAGTGCTTGAAGGGCAGGTTCTCCCAAACCAGAAGGAATTACTCTGCGCCTTGGAGAGGCAGCGTCGTCAGATATATCCAACCTTACTCCAGCAGTGTGCATTCCACCAGAAACCTGAAGGAGTTTTAAAACAAGCTGTTGTATATCTAATTATTCAGTTAACGAAATTATAAATGTTACTTCAACGTGCGATTTACGGAGAACTTTTAAACCAAGAACTTAAGATCCTGAATCAGAAAACAAGAACGTGCATTTGAAAGGATCGGAGTCACGTAACTGAATAGGAACCAAACAAGAACCGACACGCGGGAGCTTGTGTCCAGTAATAGCTCGAATAGTCACACCGGCAGGATTAATCTGAGCCATGGGATAGAAACAATCCAGAGCCTGACAAGGAACCATGGATTCTACATTCCCAGTGTCAAAAACAAAAGTGTGTTTGCTACCCTCTGGAGAGTGCAATGTCTGGTCAACAAGTGAAAATTTCTTTGGCAAAAAAGGCTAATCCAACAGTCGAAAAACTGATATCAATTAGAGAAGTGCCGGATGATGCTGAATGGATCGTCAGCAGGCAAGCTGGGCGACTTCTACAAACACTTTTATAGCGGCCAACCTTACCACAGGCAAAACACGTAGCTCGTCGACAGGGACATGTGGAACGAGAATGTAACTGACCATGTGAAACATACTTGCCCACACCAGAACTTATATGGTTGGATTTCGAATGGGTGGATCGCTGAAATTGGGGTTGGTCGCCACGATAACTCATTGGCTTAATCAAATGCGGCAATTTTTGAATGCTTCGCTCACCTTGATATTTAGTTAGATTGAACAATACGGACACCGACGAAGCAGTTACAGCTTTTACTTTCCGATACTGTTCACAAAAATGGCGAACGTGATGAAAGGTCTGATGGGTTAAAAGTAACAGCTTCTATTACAAACTGAAAAGTTGATTCCGGCAATCGAGCGATCGAGCAGGTGATCCTCCAACTGAGGACCGCGGTCGCACTTCACAGCTTGTGTCTGCGGTTGAACAACGAATTCAAGTGGTGACTGATTTACGAGTCAGATGAGGAAGGCAAATTTGGCTCTCTCAGCAGCAACAAAATTGACTGGCTTGAAGTGCTGTAAAATAATGTGCTTGAGCTTGTCATATGGTAAACTCATGAGAGGATCCGGAAAAGACAAATGTTTCACGAGACTTTATGCGTCTTTACTAATGAAATGAAAAAAACTGTTTTCTTTACATCATCCAGATGGTTTCGGGTCAAACATCAAATGTCGAAATGTTCCATGTAGTGCTCAACTAGTCGGGATGTAGAATTTACATCAAGGAGCTCGACTTCAGAAGGAATCTTAGTTTAACTTTTTTGCTTGACGCAAAATGTAATATCGAATGGATTGAACGGGCTGAACCCCGCAGAAAATTACTGAGAATCAAGAAATCCAACACTTAATAGAATGTAGCGTAATATATTGTACCTGCGGTATTATTGGGGGGCACGCTTCCTCAGCTTCTACGGTCGCATTTATCGAGGATGTCAGCAAGAAAAGACCGTGTAATGCCGACCGCGTGTATTCTCGTAGGACTTGTGTACAGAGACCGCAAGCTGGCCTGTGCCGAGGAACTGTGACAGAAGTAGCGCTGGCAGTTGCCACGTTTGCGAAAAGTACGGTCAAACAGGCGATAGACATGGTGTGATCGGGTGATCACTATAGTACTGCGCACTGTACAAGTATATATTACAAAGTACAGGATACGGGGGGCAAAACGGAAAGAGTCAATCTTGGTCACCACAATTACCATTATTGTGGTTAGCTCATGCGAGGGAATGAGCCGGCTTCGTGCATGTTTCCAGTGGCACCTGCTCGTAAGTGGCGGCCGGATGAGAGACAAGAGTACAGGTAGGGCCAGTTCTGCTCCCAGTAACGAACACCTCGGGATAACTGGAGTCCTATTCTGGTAAAATTTTAGTATTCAATAACACAGCATGGTTGAAATCATTTGTAGGTTGTCGACTTTTCGGTCACCGCGGGTAACCTTGTAGCGGTAGTCATCTTCGCTCATAATTTTACCACGTTCTTTGTTTAACTGAAGGCTGACCGCCAAGCGTGGTGGCCATTTGACCATTGCTCTTGCGCACGCTCTCACGCACGCTCCCAAACACACGCTAACCACTAACTCCACCAATCGCCTTCTCGTTCTCACGGTTTGTGGAGAAGGTCGTTCTGGTTAACATATTCTTACATTGCCGAGCATAAGAGTAACGTGCAAGTAGTCTACGCAGTACAAGGGACCGAAGCACGCGTTCACTAGGGAAACCGCGAGGTGAGGTCTAGCCGATCTTACAATTGGTTAGCCCGAATTGATCCCCAGTCGCGTGAGTTTCCTTATTTTCTACTGTTCGAGGTCCCGTCTGCGTACTTTTTTGTGTGTTTTATGGTTTCCCGATCTGCTGAATAATTTGGTAGGCTTATAAATTATTTGTTTTTCTCCACACATATATTTGGTGTCTAGTTCGTCGTGGTTTTATTCTCCCGAAGTTTATATTGCCTCATTGGTCATTGATTTATTTTTCCGTCTGTATTTGACAAAGTTTTCGCTGTCTGCTGAACGAAAACCCTGTTCAGACCCCACCGTTGGGGGGATCACACTGTACAGACCGGCACTCACGCCCGCTGATCTAGAATTTGGGTTCACGCTGGTTGAGTAAGATTTCGAAAACTGCCGTATAACCAGTGACGCCAGCCATTCCAGGTGGGTAGCGGGCTGCTTCTCGCCGGAGGTCACGATGCAAGTGAGGGACGTAATAGTCCCTTCCCGAAGCTACGAGGCTTTGAAGGAGGCCGTCATTGCCCGCACGTCCCCAACGCAGGAAAACCGTATGCAACGACTTCAAAACGTTGAGCTTGGAAGCAGGAGTCCCTCCGAACGGCTGTGTGAGATGCAGCGCTTGAGAGGACCGACGGTAGGCGAGAACCCGCTCTTAAGGGAACTTTGGCTGCAGCGTTTGCCGCACAACATCCCAGTTTTACTAAGTGCCACGAGCAAGTTTTCGCTGGAGGAAGCTGCAGCGATAGCTGATGACATTATGTCATGATACAACCCTGCTGTAGCTGGGATAAGCAGGTCCTCCATCACAACGGTGCCTGCCTTGCCAACATCTAACGACCTCGCGTCAGTTTTGTCCAGAATTGACGCGAGCTTGCAAACCTATCAGTAAAAAGAAGTGGGTTTCGGGAGCGGCACCGCGCACGCTCACCTAAGCTCCATAGTCCGTCACTGCGACGAGGTCTTGGCTCTTCAAAAGAAGAACATTGTCAATACCACAGTCGCTTCGGTGAGAGAGTCAGGCGATGCAAACCAGGGTGTAAATTTCCCGGTGCTCATCAGAAAAACTAAACCCGCGGCCCATGGTGGTGACCCACGAAGCTGGGTATCAGACCAACAGTCGTCTTTTGAACGTAAGGGACATCATTTCAAATAATCTATTCCTTGTAGATACCGGTGCCGAAGTGGTCGTCCTCCCCCCACCAAGGGGCGAGAATAGCACACAGCAGGCCCAAACACTACGCGCTGCCAATGGCACGGCCATCCCAAAGTTTGGCCAGCGGTCGCTCACCTTAAACTTAGATTTAAAGCGTAATTTTTGTTGGGTATTCATCATTGCCGACGTCCCGTACCCAATTCTAGGCATTGGCTTCCTGCAACACTTTGGCTTGTTAGTTGATGCACGGCGCCGCAGAGTGGTGGATCGTCAGACCACTCTCGCTGTTGCTGGCTATAATTCGCGAATGAATCACGCCACGCCACTTTAAGTTCAGCCACCGGCACACCAACCTTATGGCAAACCCACCACCGCCTACCCGGTCATTTTTCCGCAGGCCGGGCCTCTCTCTGCAATGACCACCAATGTCACTCACCACATCGATACTAAGGGACCGCCATTGTTTGGTAGGCCGAGTCGGTTAGCACCATAAAACCTTCGTGTTGCACAGGATGAACCCGAACGCATGGTAGAAATGGGCATAATACGCTTTTCTAGTAGCCCTTGGACTTCCCTTCTTCGTATGCTCTCCTTGAATACTGCCCTATAATCTTCACCAACATGACGAAATCCGACCGCGTTTCTCTGGAGTCCGTGCAACGTCAGTTCACCAAACAATTAGTGGGATTTTCCTCCAGTTTGTGTCACGAGGATCAATGCATCCTACTCAGTCTTGACCATCTATGGCTGCGTCGAATGAAGCTCAACTTATGCTTCCTGTTTAAGCTGAACTTCCATACGGCCTTTTCGTGTACTGAACCCATTAATCACACTCCTGTAACAGCAGGTCGTGGAAAATCCCCCTATTTCCCTCGCGATTCTGTGTCTTTCCTAACATCACTCATTTGCCTACACTATTGACTTGTCTTTACGAGCTGGTTGTTTCTGTGGACCAATTGTTGTTTGTTTGAGCCCAGAGCGCTACTTTGGCACATCCTTGTTCAGGACCTGCGTGAAGCACATGCTGTTCGCTCACATGCTGCTATTTGGTTTCTCGTTGTTGAGTCCTTGTGATCGTATTATTAAGGTTTTTATCTTCTTGGTATCACTGTTCATGTAATAATCTAGTATCGTAGAATTTCGCGGATAATCGTCTTTTGATTTCGAGATCCGTTGCGAGTTTGGCCACGTATTGCTCAAACGTTCGTTACAATACACAATAGATCAATTTGGAACGAGGAAAAAGACCCTAAACGCCAAGAAAAGGATCGAAAACATTGGAATCCGAACAGGAAGTAACAGGGCAAGTCTCTGGGGAGGTTTTGGGTACATTTGATTCTTTAGTTAATGTTAGATCATCTAGTCCTGTCAGTTCTAGTTTATGTGTTTATGAGGGCAATATGGATCGTAAGGATGTTGATTTATATAGGCTGAAAATACTAGACCTAGAACAACAGTTATTATCGGTTAGACTACAGGCACAGGAAGCAGAAAAGAAGTGTACACAGAAGGAGCGAGAGCATGAGACCAGTGACTTTGACACTTCCGAAAGATCAGATTGCAGTAAGTTGGGATTCCCACGCCGGTCGCCGACTACAAACCACCATCGATCGATCTGCCTAGAGTGGAACTAACGGTTTTTGATGGGCGAGTTGAGCAATACTGCAAGTTTGTCAAGCAGTTCGAAATGTTCGTCGAACATAAGGTGACCGACTCTGGCCAAAGGCTTCTCTGCCTGACTCACTACTGTCGAGGCCGAGCAACAGAAGCTATCGACGGGTGTACCATGCCCGACCCGGAACAAGGCTACACTCGAGAAAGGAAGATTCCAAGGGACTTGTTTGGCCAACAGTTCAAAGCAGCCCGTAACCTAATAGAAGGAGTGATGGTAGAGGCAAAGAGAACCAAGAGCGACGTCCACACAACGGCCGACCTGGTGATTAAGATGCAAAACTGCTCAATTGCCCTCGACCATTTTGGTTACAGGGCTGACCTAGATGCCATGCACACTTTGGAAAACATAGTCCGTCACCTTTTTCCCGAAATACGGGGTCGGTGGGCGGAAGAGGCAGAACGGATAAGCCAAAGCGACAGGGCAGCTAACTTCGAAGACCGGACCGAATACTTGGACAGGCAAACCAAGATAGCTGACAGCAGGTTCGGCCGACTCATCCGGGATAGCAACCGGGAAAACAAGCCCAGTACTAGCCAAGCTCAAACCCCTGCACGGGGACATCCAAAATACCAACCTTGGACCGATGCGCACGCCATTTCAGGCGATGCCACGGCGCAACCAAATTGCATATCCTGTGGTACTATCCATGGACTACCAGAATGCCCCAAATTCGGCAACGCCACAGTGGACGAACGGTGGGGAATGGCGAGGATTGCAGGAGCGTGTTTTGTTTTTCTCAACACCACGCACCGGGAAGCAGCTTGTAGGACAAGGAACTGATGTGGTTACGAGGGCTGCATGGGCAGACACCATCGGCTGCTGCATTAGGCGAGAGTAACCTTACCCGGGACGAGTACCAAACCCAGCGCTATTTGTTCAACGTCACGATCTGCCAGTGAACCGGTACGTTTAGGCGTAGTGGCCGTGGCAGTAGTGACCCCGACTGGGGTTGTCAAAGCGCTGGCTTTCGTCGATAGTGGATCCGACACTACTTTGGTGAAAGAGCGGTTTGCCGACAAACAACAATTCGCTAAAGGTGCGACATCGTTGGCAGTGAGCACGGTGGGCGGAACACAGGTAATGACTGCCGGTTGATTGGGGCTGCAACTCATCTCTCTAGACACTAACGAGGAAATTGAACCAACGAAAGCATTCACATTAGCGGATCTCCCCATGCGAGCACCAAGGTCGGTGAACGCAATCTTGAATAGGTGGCCCCACCTGTGGGATGTAACCGTTGTCGACTGGGAAAATGATGAAGTGGATCTCCTCATCGGCTGCGACGTGCCAGAGGCGCATTGGGTGCTTGACCAGAGAGTGGGCAACCGCCAGGCACCTTATGCCGTACGCACGGCTCTGGGATGGATGTTGTACGGTCCAGTAGGGATACGTGGTTCCGTGATTTATTTATCCACGGAAACGGACCGCATAGAGTACCATCTGCAGCGGCTGTATGAAGAGGAGTTTCATGACATTGGAGACGAAAGACCAATGTTGTCTCAAGGGGATCACTTCGCTCTACAAACGGTGCGGCAAGGCACTAGAGGCCTCAAAAACAGTTCGATGTTCCCCTCCCATGGCGCACATCTGTCGACCCGTGGACTGACAACAGAAATTATGTTCTCCAACGATTACCACGACTGAAAGAAAGCTTCATTCAAGACCAGAATCTGTGGGAACGATACGCGGATTTAATGAAGCGAAACGAAACCCTCGGTTACGTTGAAAGGGGGCCTGCCAACACCGACGGCAAAAGGGGTACCTGGTATCTGCCTCATCACCTGGTTATCAACTCCAAGAAACCCAAAGTCTGCGGGTGGTTTTCGACTGTGCGGCCAAGTTCCAGGGCAAGTCGTTAAACGATCGCCTAATACAAGGGCCTGACTGGACCAAACCACTGATCGATGTTTTGTGCCGTTTCAGAGTGGGTAGAGTGGCTTTGTCTGCCGACATTAGGAAAATGTTTCATCAGGTGAATATTTCGGTAGGAGAACGAGATGCGTTGCGTTTCCTGTGGTGGGAAGGGAGCGACCGGGACAACACAGTGGTGAATTATAGGATGACCGTCCACCCCTTCGGAGCCATATCGTCACCATTTTGTGCCAACTACGCCCTTCAGGAAGCTGCGAACGAACGTGGCGACCTAGTCCATCAGAAGGTGGTAGATAGCGTCAGCGGGAACTTCTACGTCGACGATTACCTTGGGTCATTCGGTGACTTGGAATCAGCTCTAGAGCAGTTAAGGGGTCTGACGAGGTTGCTGGAAGGGGGCGGCTTCCAGCTAACTAAATGGATGTCGAACGCTTCAGAAGTGCTGAAGGTCATCCCGTACCACGAAAAGGCCGAAAGGGTTAGAGATTTGGACAGCTCTTCACTTCCTATGGAGCGCACTTTAGGAAAACAATGGGAGGCGGAAACGGACGACTTTGTTTTCGAGCTAAACGTTCCTGAGCTGCCAATAACCCGTCGTGGCATACTATCTGCTGTCTCAAGTTTGTTCGACCCGCTCGGTTTCGTCTCACCATGGCTGCTACCCGGAAAGATCTTGCTGCAGCGGCTGTGCCGTAAGAAATTTGATTGGGACCAGTCACTGGACCGAGAGGACCGGTTGGACTGGGAAGAACTTTTGAACACCTTGAAGAAATTAGGGGACATAAGGATCCCACGATGTTTGACTCCTGGCCATACGACGCGGACTGGAGAACTACTTGCCTTTTCCGATGCATCCGAAGTCGGTTATGGAGCTGTGGTGTACGGACGATGGTGCGCAGGAGATGGACAATATACCACGAGGATCCTGTTGGCTAAAGCCCGCGTTGCTCCACTGAAGTCGGTCTCGACCCCACGCCTTGAACTCAGCGCAGCCGTGCTGGCAGTCAGGGCGGTGCAAGCTGTGAGGAGATGTTTCGATCTCTACATTTGGTCGGTGAGCTTCTGGACGGATTCAACGATAGTACTTTACTATATCAACAACGTCCGGAGCCGGTTTAATACTTTCGTTGCTAACCGGCTCACGGTTATCCACGATGAATCAGCCACGGCCCAGTGGAATAATGTCAGGTCTGGCGATAATCCGGCCGACCTGTGCTCCCGGGGTGCGACCAACTCCAGGCAACTAGACACGTGGACGAGAGGGCCAAAATTCCTGCACTTGCTCAAACAGGACTTGCCCGTGTTCGAATTAAAACCTATGGAAGTAGAGCTGGAGATCAGAGGCGTAGTGATAGCGGCCGACGTCGTCGAAGCGACATCCATTCTATCGCGACTGGCCAGGTTTTCTTCCTGGATGAAGACGCTTGGTTCGCTAGTTTGGTTAGCCAGGTTCAAGAGAAATTTACTAGTCATGAAAGGGCTACGGCCCTCAGGCCGGAAACGGGTCGGCCCGATAAGTCCCGATGAGCTACAAGCTGCAGAATACGATATTTTCCGAATGATACAACGCGAGGCTTTCGCCCGAGAAATCAAGAGGGCGGAAGAAGTGGGACCGACCAATCAAGACATACCACCTTCAGGAGGCGAGCTGAAGCGTTTAAACCCCAAGCTCATCGACGGACTGCTGTGGGTGGATGGTAGGCTGACCAACGCCCACCTGAGCTTCGACACAAAGTATCCTATACTGATGCCTGCAAGAAAACCTGTAGTAGAGCTAATGATTCAACACGTCCACGCTGTGGAGGGACATGCCGGGGAAAGTCACGTGACGAGCGTCATCCGAAAGTGCCTTTGGTTGCTGAGAGGACGAGAGACTGCAAAACACGTAATCCGACGGTGGGTGCGATGTAAGAGACGCAATGCCACGGCGGGCAAACAACTCATGGCCCCACTACCAGAATGCAGGGTGACTACGGGCTGGCGGCCGTTCAGTGACACCGGGTTGGACTATTGCGGGCCCTTGTGGATCAAGTGCGGGAGGATATTAGAAAAGCGATATGGGTGTATCATGACGTGCATGAAGTCACGCGCCGTACACCCAGAAGTCGCACATTCAATGACGACCGATTCGTTTCTACGGTCCTTGCAAAGATTTATCAACCGAAGAAGCGTACCGGCCGATATATACTCAGATAATGGATCAAACTTTGTAGGCGCTCACCGGGGATTGCAGCGTTGGCACAAGAACATTAACAGGGACGAACTGCAGGATCGAACCGTGGCCTACGGCATACGATGGCATTTCAACGCTGCACAGGCCAGCCACCGAGGCGGCGTATGGGAACGCATGATCCGGTCCGCCAGGTGGATATTGCTGTCAATCGTGGAGCAGCAGCCGCCCGACGACGAGACGCTGAACACCGTTATGACTGAGGTGGAGCGAATCCTGAACAACCGCTCCCTGGTTCCAGTAATGAACGGCAACCCCCACCCACCTGGCGCTCACCCCAAACGACTTATTGACGTTAAGGTCGAACGAGGATTTCCAAGTGCCGGTAAACCTCTGCGGGAGCTACCTTTATGGATGGAAGCAAGCGAACTATCTGGCCAAGGTCTTCTGGAGGCGATGGCTGCGGGAGTACCAACCGGCGGAGGAGCTGATAACCCCGAGGCCCAGTAGATCTTTTTGCACTAGTCATCGAGGTGGATAAAACAACACTATATATACCACACGGTCTCCGTCAAACACGTTACAGTGCTCGCGATCTTTCGTTGACATTACAGAAGGTTCTTTCCGATATGTGGTGATGAATGTGATCCCACTGTACATCCCGACACATACACAAATGCACGACGCACTCTACACCCGGTAAACCCATCAGACATGTGACAGTGTTCGTTGTTTGCTTTTTGTTGACGTTACCGAATGCCCCTTGCATATGTAGAAGTAGCAGGGCTTAGGTCACACACAGGCTACATTTTGCTCGTTTCTTGCCACACAGTCTTTTGTTGACATTGCAGAAAGTCCTCCTTTGATGTATAGTCATACCTGTGATTTCATTGTACACCACGGCACACACACACACTCACACACTCACACACACTCACTGAAGCACATACATCCAGAACAGGACGGCCCTTTACAAGGACAGCATCTAAGTGGCCCCTTCACGCCCGCCATCTGTCATTTGGTCTTGTGGAAGATGAAGACTAGCCTCACGTCTATGTAGCCAATGGGTTAGGTGCGACCGGCAGTACAACGCTGACGACGAGCATTAGGCGCGCACTGACAGCAGGGCCTAGGCAGGTAGAAAGAATCAGTACCTTTATACCGAACCATTGACTCTGCTAAGGATCCAGGAGGATTTTGGTGGGCGGTGTAACAGCCGGTCGCGGAAAATCCCCCTATTTCCCTCGCGATTCAGTGTTTTTCCCAACATCACTCATTTGCCTACACTGTTGACTTGTCTTTACGAACTGGTTGTTTCTATGGACCAATTAATGTTTGTTCGAGCCCAGAACGCTACTTTGGCACATCCTTGTTCAGGACCTGCGTGACGCACATGCTGTTTGCTCACACGCTGCAATTCAATTTCTCGTTGTTGAGTCCTTGTGATCGTATTATTGAGGTTTGTATATTTTTGATGTCATTGTTCATGTAATAATCTAGTATCTTAGAATTTCGCGGATAATCGTCTTTTGATTTCGGGATCCGTTGTGAATTTGGCTACGCATTGCTCAGGCGTTCGTTACACTGCCAGTGAAGTTACGTGCGGCAACTTAATTACAGTCTTCCGTTATCATCGAGGGCTTGTGATGTTGAGCCAGTGGAGTCAGCATTTTGATGGCTCCGTCCTGAGCTTCAATTTGCGACTCGAGTGGGCTACCTTGCTGCGAACGCTGTCAATCATGCTATGTGCCTTTTCATGGGTATTCGGTAATGAGACGGAGCACGGCATAGTGACTGAGAGACATACAGCTATGCCTTACAAAATCTTACTGGCAGGTCCGGTTGTTTTGGAATGGCTCGCTGTAATGGTAGACTTCGCAAAATCAACTAGTTTCGTTGTTTTTTGGTAGCTGCAAATGGCCTAGGCACGAAATGAAGATGGAATTCAGTCTGAAGGCGCCTAAAGCAATTGCAGGCGAGGTTTATTAGGTGCTTCCACTACATGGACGAAAGGGGATAAGCGTTTTAGAAAAGAAACAGGGGATAACTGAAATACGTCATTCAGCCAACGATCTCTAAATGCTTTTAGACGGGCTCGCGAAAGGCTGTTTGTGGTAAGTATAGACACAGGTTTCCTGGGTAAAGGTTTTATCGATCGATGGCAGTAATAAGTTGAGGAAACGCTGTGCTGTGTCAAATTTATTGCCACGGACAATCTGACGCTTCAGTGTGAATAGCTTTTTTACTGCTAAGTGGGACACAAAACCAATTCTTATTGATGAAAAAGAAAGAAGAAGTGACAAACTGATTTATCCGTCAAGATGGCCTCGACCTGGTAAGAACCGTTCAAAATCCGAAAACTTTCATTCCGCAGTTCAAGTTCCAAGTTTCCAGGATTGGAGGCAGTGGGACAGCTCCCGTACGAGCCTCATCTCTATCTACTTCAGGCTGTAGCCTCACCTCAGTGACTGACTCCAACCCTTCATTGGACATGCCTCCAGTTTTCTGGTGGAAAGTTTGCAGTTGTCCACCTCAACCACTTCAGTTGGCAGTGAGTTTCGCAGATTGGGTGCCCTCCTGTGAAGACGTAGACCGACAGTAGTTCAGTCAACTGTAGCTTCATGAGCTCCATCGAATGCTTGTTGCGCGCGAGTGGCCACTAAGAGGGAATAAAGCCTGCAGCAGCGCGCCATTAACTCAGTAGTATTCGCCGGGTGCGTGTCAGATTGCCTAGCTTTCTTGGATATGCCTTCGGAAAAAGACTGGGAATTCCAGCCGCCTTTCCTAACTGACTACTCTTAGTCCAACAGCAAGACGAGCGGCGGCTTTCTGCATCCGGTCCTGCCTTGCAAGTTTAGAAGCCTTGTAGGGAAATGTAGAAGCTCCGCCTTACTCCAGTCGAGGACGGGGGCGTGAGGTTTGTGGGTGTTTGAAGGCACCATAAGGTATCTTCCTGCAGGTCCGGCGGATCGCACCCCAGACGCTCCAAGCCAAGGCGCAAACCTAGTCAGTATGATTTTGGGCTTTCAGCGTAAATGGCATTACCAATTTTAAGTCTCTTCCAGCGGTAGATACTCCAGGAGTAGCTTCTTGAATAGAGTAGGCGTCCCCAGGCCTCGGCCTCCCTAGCTGCAGCTAAGGATACTCCTTCACACTGATTGGGAGAGCCCGCTCTTTGAACCACGATGTTGGAGTATACAAATCCGTTTGTAGTGCCTTGTGATTCGCGGAAGTTTTGATCACGCTCCAGGTTCGGAGGTGGTCGGCACAGATCGGACGGGGGGACACCAGTTGTTGTGGCAAGTTGTTGATGAAGGCTACGAAAAGCAACGGGCCTAAGCCCGAGCCTTATGGCGCTCCACTGAAGACTTCACGCCACTCAGAGCATGATCAGGCTGCTATCACAGAGGAGGAAATTCCTTCAGGAAGTTTCCGGTCCACATGAGTAATTTTTCTGCCATTCCTAGAGATCTCAGTTGATGAGGCGAGCGATTGCCAAGCCCTTTGGAGAAAGCTTCGCCGAAATCAGAATAGACAACGTCCGTAGGGTGGCCCTCCTTTCTAGCCTGTACCTCAAGTTCACATGCTAGCACCTGATTTGACGGACGGGATCGATCTTTCCGGAATCCATGCTGCTGGTGGCTAAGAAGCTCGTGACCCTTGAGGTTCTATTGCAGTTGCCTCGAGACCAGGCATTCCAGTGCCTTTCTTACATCACACGTAAGGCTAACGGGACGGTAACTTGTAGCTTACGCCTTTTCCTCCCCCCCCCCTTGAACATCGGGATGGCATCGGCTTTTTCCATCCGGATGGTAGTTTGCCTTGTTTCATCGAGGTAGTGGGCAGTCTCATGAGTGGAAGCTCAATGATTTCAGCTAGGTCCCGAAAAACCGTTAAGTGGATCCCGTCCGGACTAGGCGATGTGTGTGGCCGTAGCCCTCGCATAGCTTTGGAAACCTTTTACTCCAATAACGATTAACATACCCTAGTGGTTGCGCTCTGTGGAGGCTGGGGCAGGGATGGCTCCTTCGTGGCATGAATACCAGTCAAAAGTTCTGCTTTATCCCAGTCGGAATCCTCGAAGATTCCGTCTTGAAGCGGTGGTGGGATCCCTGGGCGAGCCTTAGTCCCTCTCTCAGGTAAGCAAGCAGCCATTTTGGTGCTGAGACGGGAGAAACAGCAAGTCTTTCCTTGTATTTGAGTCTCCTTGTAGTTTCCAGCATCGAGCACCAATGTCGAATGCGTTTGAAACCTTCGCATCCCGAGCCGGAGGACTGAAAAAGCAGCAATGCTTGGTTTCTTTTTCCCAGCCGACTACGTAGTTCCTTGTTGAAACATGGCGGTCTCCAAGCATGACATTGTCGCCTGTGCGGAGGTGCAAACAGACCCACCAGTGCACTTATTACCAACTTAAAGGAACCCCGTGCTTCATCCACTTAATCTCCGACGATCTAGTTCCATGGCAGGGCGGCAGCAGATTTCATTTCGGCAAAGTGTATGCGCCGCACGTTCGGCCGTCGCTGCGAATTCTGTTGGATGAAAGCACCGATTATCCAATGAATGACCAGCATGGCATAGTCGCTGGGACGGCAGAAGGCCAATTACATCCGTCAGAATATTTTGGGGAGAAAACTAGGTCCAGGATGGATGTCTGATCGGCCTGACTCCTGGCCGGCTCTTCTACATGCTAATACAAGGCGAGGTCGCACGCTGTCTCATGCAGACAATGGGAGAACCTGACCACGGCTGTGCTGAATCTGCTCAACACCCAGCCAATATGAGGAACGTTGACGTCTTCAAAAACCGGACAATGACCGTCCGTCGCCCACCGATGCATGGAATCCAGAGTACCTTGCACGTCAGCCGCCGGATTACGATAGATGATCCTTAGCACTAAATAGCCACTGTTGGAAAGCTTCACTCCGCTCCACAGAACCTGTTTGTACCCACATTGGCCCACGAGGGCATCAAGTATATGTATTGGTATTCGATTTTTCACATTCATGGCAACACCTCCTTCAAATCTGGCACCGATTCGATCGACTCGAAACAGTGCATAACCTGGTAATGAGAACTCTGGGTCCGGAATATAGTCCGTTAACCATACCCCGGTACGAGCAATGATAGCCTGGGTTACAATCAACATACTTGCCCCCAGTTCGTTCTTTTCATTCAGCGATCCACGGACGTTGGTCAGCAGCATTTTGGCAGATGCCGCCGGGTTGTTCTCTGCCCCGAATATCATCTACTGCTGCGCGGAGACGGTTTACCGGCAGTAGTGGTGGCCAGCGTATATGTAATCTCCTCCAAACCAAGCAAAAATCCTGGATGAACAGGTCTTTTTTACCTTTCTATCTCCCCTTTCTGATTTTTGCAAAGGCAAGATTCATCCCTTGACGATCTGTGGGAGAAAGATCTTGACAAAGACAAACGGGCTCCTCTTAACGCAGTAGAACTAATAATAATAATATTAATAGAAATAATAATGGTTTATTTCGGAAGCGCCCGAAGCATCCGTCCCGTTAGCCTTACGTGTGATGTAAGAAAGGCACTGGAATGCCTGGTCTCGAGGCAACTGCAATAGAACCTCAAGGGTCACGAGCTTCTTAGCCACCAGCAGCATGGATTCCGGAAAGATCGATCCCGTCCGTCAAATCAGGTGCTAGCATGTGAACTTAAGGTACAGGCTAGAAAGGAGGGCCACCCTACGGACGTTGTCTACTCTGATTTCTGCGAAGCTTTCTCCAAAGGGCTTGGCAATCGCTCGCCTCATCAACTGAGATCTCTAGGAATGGCAGAAAAATTACTCATGTGGACCGGAAACTTCCTGAAGGAATTTCCTCCTCTGTGATAGCAGCCTGATCATGCTCTGAGTGGCGTGAAGTCTTCAGTGGAGCGCCATAAGGCTCGGGCTTAGGCCCGTTGCTTTTCGTAGCCTTCATCAACAACTTGCCACAACAACTGGTGTCCCCCCGTCCGATCTGTGCCGACCACCTCCGAACCTGGAGCGTGATCAAAACTTCCGCGAATCACAAGGCACTACAAACGGATTTGTATACTCCAACATCGTGGTTCAAAGAGCGGGCTCTCCCAATCAGTGTGAAGGAGCATCCTTAGCTGCAGCTAGGGAGGCCGAGGCCTGGGGACGCCTACTCTATTCAAGAAGCTACTCCTGGAGTATCTACCGCTGGAAGAGACTTAAAATTGGTAATGCCATTTACGCTGAAAGCCCAAAATCATACTGACTAGGTTTGCGCCTTGGCTTGGAGCGTCTGGGGTGCGATCCGCCGGACCTGCAGGAAGATACCTTATGGTGCCTTCAAACACCCACAAACCTCACGCCCCCGTCCTCGACTGGAGTAAGGCGGAGCTTCTACATTTCCCTACAAGGCTTCTAAACTTGCAAGGCAGGACCGGATGCAGAAAGCCGCCGCTCGTCTTGCTGTTGGACTAAGAGTAGTCAGTTAGGAAAGGCGGCTGGAATTCCCAGTCTTTTTCCGAAGGCATATCCAAGAAAGCTAGGCAATCTGACACGCACCCGGCGAATACTACTGAGTTAATGGCGCGCTGCTGCAGGCTTTATTCCCTCTTAGTGGCCACTCGCGCGCAACAAGCATTCGATGGAGCTCATGAAGCTACAGTTGACTGAACTACTGTCGGTCTACGTCTTCACAGGAGGGCACCCAATCTGCGAAACTCACTGCCAACTGAAGTGGTTGAGGTGGACAACTGCAAACTTTCCACCAGAAAACTGGAGGCATGTCCAATGAAGGGTTGGAGTCAGTCACTGAGGTGAGGCTACAGCCTGAAGTAGATAGAGATGAGGCTCGTACGGGAGCTGTCCCACTGCCTCCAATCCTGGAAACTTGGAACTTGAACTGCGGAATGAAAGTTTTCGGATTTTGAACGGTTCGTATTTGGCGACCGCGACGGCTACTTCGCGTTGCGAGTACGGTTAGATACTCTGATGGAATAGCTGCCGAGTCCTCACTGGGCGTAATTAGGGGTGGTCCGAGTAATAGTTCGCTAGACGCGGGTTACTGAGCGGCTTGGGCAGGTGTAGATTGGCCGGGCGGCTCGCACTCCGTGACGGCAGGCTTGAGACGGCCGATAGATACGGTGTCGTGTCGTCCGCTGATGTTTATGACAAATGTTTTAGCCCCACTTTTTACCGCCCGGAACGGGCCAGTGTATGGCGCTTGTAGTGGTAACCGAAAGCCATCGACGCGAACGAATACATGAGTGGAGGTTTCTAACGCAGTTGGGACATAACTTGTAGACTGTTGTTTGCGCGGTGGACTGGCTTTGAGCGCTCGCATATGCTGCGTAAGTCGCTGAGCATAGTCACCGTATTCGAAAGTCACGGTTGGTGAGGGGCTACCAACTCCCCAGGCAGACGAAGTGCACTGCCATATACTAGTACAGCCGGTGTTGTGTGTAATTTCCCCTTAACGGTACTACGCAGGCTTAAGAGTGCTAATGGTAGTGTCTCACTCCAAGGGGGGTTACCGTTTGCTCGAAGGGCGGCTTTTAATTGCCGGTGGAAACGCTCAACCACACCATTGGTCCGAAGGTGGTAAGCTGTCGTCTTAAGGTGTTGGCATCCGAGCGTTGCAAATAGGCTGCCGAAAGCGCCATCAAATTGTGGACCACGATCGGTGGCCACTATTACCGGGCAACCGAAATGAGTAGCCCAGCCGGTCAAAAAAGCTTTCGCGGCCTCTTCCGACTGGAGACGAGGATAGGAATGGCCTGCGGCCAGCGAGTAAAATGATCCACGCATGTGAGTATGTAAACGTGCCCAAGCGAAGGTGGAAGTGGTCCTATGAGGTCGACGTGCACATAATGAAAATGTGCTTCAGGTTCTAGGAGCCTGGCCAACGCCGCCTTAGTGTGCCCATTTGTCTTGACACTTTCACACTTCAGGCAAGCACGAGCCCACTGATGGACATCTCGTTTGACAGTGCGCCAAACAAAACTTTGTTATCAGTTTCACCGGGGCAGACACACCCAGATGTACAAGATTATGGAGTGTCAGGAAAGTAGGATAATGGCGAGTAGCAGGAACCACCGGCCTAGGGCGACCTTGCGACACTTCGCACGCGATGGTGTTCTGGGAAGTAGGGATGAGTACTGTGGTTAAGATCAAAGAACCGTTCTTTCGAAGTTGTTCGATGTCAGGATCCATAGTTTGGGCCTGTGCCATTGCGCCTAAGTTCGTGTTAGGCGTCGGTGACAGACTTGGTTGATGCACGCGTGATAAGGCGTCGGCGACGGGGTTAAGTACCCCAGAGACGTGTCGTGTCCACAGTTAACTGTGAGACAAAGGCTAGGTGGCGAATCTCGCGTGGTGAGTATCGATCGGAAGCTGACTTCAGTGCGTAAACCAAAGGCTTGTGGTCTGTAAACACCGTGATCGAGCGGCCCTCGAGTGCACGTCGAAAATGACGGATGCCCAAGTAGATGGCTAACAACTCCCCGCCAAATGTACTGTACCCAAATTCGGCGGGTTGTATGCGCTTGGAGAAGAATGCTAAAGGTTGCCAAGAATCGTCTACGAACTGTTGCAGTACTGCTCCAACCGCTGTATCCGAGGCATCTGTCACTACCGAAATACGAGCCAAATGGTTGGGGTGGGTAAGGAGTGGTGTGTTTGCAACGGCATCTTTAGCCAAGGCAAATGCGGCTTGTGCCGTGTCGGGAAGCACGAACTTCCGCCTACCTGCGCGCAACAGGTCGGTGAGGGGTTGCATCTTTTCCGCATAGTGAAGAATAAATCGGCGGTAGAAATTCACCAGGCCGGCAAACTGACACAACTGGCGAAAGAATTGGGGTTTAAGGTAGTCGCGAATAGCGGAAACTTTATCTGGCAGAGGGCGGATACCCGAGGATGAAACGGAATGTCGTATGAAAGTGATATCAGACCGCATTTCGCGATACTGATCGTAACGTCGTGCTGGCTGAGGCTTTCGAAAAGTGCTCGTAAGTGTGCGGCGTGCTCTTGCCCTGAAGAACTGGCCAACAAAACATCATCCAGTTTTACGTAGACATTTTGCAAACCACGAGTTGCCTCGTGCATGAGTCGGTAAAAGGTCTGGGCTGCATTGCTGAGCCCAAACGGCATTTGCAGAAACTTGGACAGCCCAAAAGGCGTAGTGACGGCAGTTTTAGGGATATCGGCCTCTGCTACCGGGATCTGGTTGTACTCACGAACTAAATCGGTACGGCTGAAGACGGAGCAATCTGATAAAGACGAAGTAAGGTCCTGTACATGTGGAGTCGGGTATCAATCCGGGACGGTGACTTTGGTAAGTGCTCTGTAATCACCACAGGATCGCCAGTCGCCACTAATAATAATAATAATGATGGTATATTTCTCGACCATGTTCGAGAAGCACGCGGAAGCGCATGATCACGGTGTACAACGTTACTCAAAACAATGAACTATGCACGAATTTCAAGAAAGCGAGTCGAAATCGTCAGAAGCAAAGCAATATAGCTAGAGTTAGTTTTAATCGGCCGAAATGATGATGGTTTGCGCGGCAAATGCGGTTTGGTTTCGGATCCGGGTCGGTTGGTTGTGGCCCGTGAGATTGCGAAATATGCCGTGAAAATATAGCGCTAAGGATGCGTTATAAACCAAAATAATGCAAGCTGTGGATAACGAAGGCCTATTGGGGTTCCACGAACGGAATAAATTATGAACATGAAGAAATGAAAGAAATGAATGGGAGTACACTCGTGAAATTTGGTGAATATGAGGAGAACGGCTCACTAAGAAGACGCAAATGGCCCGGGATGACGGATATTCCCGGTCTCAATAAACGGAGTGCATCATGAAAAGGGGAGACGTGAACAAGCTGTGTGGAAGTGGACCAGGAAACGTTGATGAATGTGGAGGAAATAGTAACCCATATAAAAGGTGAGTTTAGGTTCAGGATCAATAACCCGTATCATTCAGAAAAAAGGGGCGCAACTTGAAGGCCTTGAATTTGTGAAGAATCAATTTCAAGCAGGATAACGATCGAAAGAAAGTGAAATCCTGCAAGAGAAAACTGAGTGAAAAACCTCCACTGAGGCTCGCGCCCTACTGTTCTGTTACGCTGACAAAAATATATTGACTTATTGACTCTCAGTGATATTTGGCGTCATTATTGTGAATTACGGAAGGGGGGGATAAGTGGACTTGCTTTCGGATGGCGTATCGAAATTTAATGAGTACGAAATTCCTGTGTTGCGTATTCTGGCTCTGTTATTGGATTGTTTCACATGAGACCAAGGTGATGTGCAGCATCCCGTGGGTATGGTTCATCAGGCGGGGTAAGGGACGTGTCAGTCAATCAGTAGAAGGTAGCTTGTGAACTGTTATTTGTGAAGACTCCAGCAGTGACATCAGTAGCAGAGGAGTTGCTTTAGAAGACGCCTATTAATCTACTGGTAAGCAGTTAGGAGTGTTTTGGGTCGTGTGGCTCGACTGCAATCCCATTTGGTATAAAAGATTCCGTCTAGGTCTCTGTCGGTACGGGTTGAGGTGTAAACCTTGGTCACCGAAAGTGGAGCCCGAGAGAGTGGACGACGAAAAACCCGAGATAAATGATGTTAGAAATCTGGACGTGGTTCCAGCTGTGATTTATGATAATAAGTGGCGACGTTAACAGTGAACTGGTTGGGTTTATATGAACGGTCAGTGGCACATTTCATATATTGGTCTGGGTTTGAATTCGGTAGTTTAAATAACGTAGGGTTGATAAGTGCTACTTCAGGCTTGTATGCTAGCGTAAACGGGGTGGGCTGCTGCGTCTGCACTTCAGAGGATGAATGGTTTACACGCAACTAGAAGTTTTGAAAGCAATTAAGTAAGAATGCAGAAAGAACCACTAGGCCATCAGTGGTGATGCGTTAGAGAAAATTGTTATCGTGCACAGAAACGTGGACGTACGTTGGTCTATGCTCCTACTTGGTAGTGCCTGCCTACTGAGATTTAATTCGAATGTGAGCAGGGAAGTCTCATGACTTGGTGGTTGCGTGAACATCATATTTGTTGTAAGAGTGAGGAGAGATAGTTAGTAGGGAATGGAAAAATATGAACAGTTCTCCGTGTTAATTTTTTGTAGACTCAAATGAGGCAGGTGTTGGTCGTCTGTTGCCTACATATGTTATCCATGTCAGTGGGCATAAAGTCCAGACTGCGGTAGTGATTGTAGTTGGCAGGAGGCTGTGGTCACTGTTAGGTAGGGTTGTAAACCTAAAAGTGGCTTGGATGCCAGGACATCGAGAAGGCCGTTCCTGAGAAAGACGACTGAAGATGGAGGGGTACGGATGGAAAAAGTGACCGGTTTCCACTATGTTTTATCTTCTATTTCCCCTTTTCCGGGCTTCACCGCGGCTGCCGTCTACACGCTGTCCAGGTCAATGTGTTGAAAGTCAGGGCTATGATGGCGATTGTATTTGACGTCAGCATGCGTGCTAGGTGCGCTTAGGAAGGGAATGGGTGGTTGAAAACTTAGAGCGGGGCAAGGGTAAACGTATGTGGAGAGTCCAGTGCACTGTCACCCCGGTCAGTCTCGTGCGTGAAAGTCAAAAGCTTGTCGAGCAAACAAAGGCGATGTGGGGTTCTCCCTTTCGCAGTATCAGGTCTGAGCTGATGAGAGACATATCCATAGATGGAGATTGCCCAATTCCCTCACGGCCCGATGTCAGTGGCACTTGGAGATCGAATCGATCCCACGAGGACTTTTTGTTTCCACTGTTCTTTTTTCCAGTTTTGTTTCCTTTTCTTTTTTCCTAACAGAGGGGTGGTTTGTCCAATATAGGAACTTTCTATAGCCCCTCCACCCGATTGTTCTTTTTGGGTATCTGTCCTTTTTCTCAACTGCTTGAGGTGGTCTATTTTCCCCACTTTTGGACGACGCTATGGTATGGGTGTCGCTGAATTCAGGGGCTTAGCTAGCACGGGCTGGGAAAGTGCAGAGTGGGACTATGCCAGCCCACGGAGTAAGAAAACGAAAGTTTTAAAGCACAAGCTAGCATACGTGTATCAAACTCATTTAACGCCAGACCATGCTTAGACCATCAGAGACCGTTCCGGGCTAGCTTGCGTAGATGAGTATAGCTCAGCTGATGGGAAATATTGTGGTGCATAAGGGGGAATATGATAGTAGTTGGTGGATACTAGGTACAGACATGAGATGAGAGGGCAGGCCACCAAGTAGGTACTAGAAAGTGGGCTTCTGGTATAAGAGATTCTGGAATGAGATGAATAAGAAAGGCGACATGAGGCCGGACATAAAACCCGGGCCGGTAGTGGCAGCCAAAATGAACGGGAAAGGAGTGAAGGATCAAGTAAGGTGGTAGACGACGGAACTCAGTGTCCCATGATCCAAAGCCACACACCTATTTGCTGCAGAGACATCTAAGGCTAAGGAGCTTTAGTTGGCAATAGAACACGAACATTGTCTAAAATTAGGAGAACCGGCAAGCATTAAACTATGTATAGTTACAAAAGTCGGCAAACTGTAGCTACCGTAGTATAGATTGTTTGCAATATAACGTAAAAAGCAATAGTTGCACTGGCGTTTGTCATCGGGCGAGAAATGAAAGTTCTGGTGCAATAAGCCTAGTAATCAAACCCGTTTTCGTAGGCCACCTCTTCGGTGACGGTCTGGCCGGTAAAAAGGATCACATTGGGAACAGTCAAGAAGTGATCCAGCGAGCCTCTGGACTGGGAAATTGAGAGACTCTTGCGGAAGTTTAGCGGGAGTTTATTCCATAATTTTGATTATTTTATAAGGAAGACGTTAGACCTTAAGGCTAATTTTGATCTAGGAATAGAGAGCAGCAATGAATGATGTCCTAGGGCATAATTCGTGGAGGGAATTGTAACGAAAGTTTGAGCAATACGTGGCCAAACTCGCAACGGATCTCGAAATCAAAAGACGATTATCCGCGAAATTCTAAGATACTAGATTATTATATGAACAATGACATCAAAAATATACAAACCTCAATAATACGATCACAAGGACTCAACAACGAGAAATTGAATTGCAGCGTGTGAGCGAACAGCATGTGCTTCACGCAGGTCCTGAACGAGGATGTGCCAAAGTAGCGCTCTGGGCTCGAACAAACAACAATTGGTCCATAGAAACAACCAGTTCGTAAAGACAAGTCAACAGTGTAGGCAAATGAGTGATGTTGGGAAAAACACTGAATCGCGAGGGAAATAGGGGGATTTTCCGCGACCGGCTGTTACACCGCCCACCAAAATCCTCCTGGATCCTTAGCAGAGTCAATGGTTCGGTATAAAGGTACTGATTCTTTCTACCTGCCTAGGCCCTGCTGTCAGTGCGCGCCTAATGCTCGTCGTCAGCGTTGTACTGCCGGTCGCACCTAACCCATTGGCTACATAGACGTGAGGCTAGTCTTCATCTTCCACAAGACCAAATGACAGATGGCGGGCGTGAAGGGGCCACTTAGATGCTGTCCTTGTAAAGGGCCGTCCTGTTCTGGATGTATGTGCTTCAGTGAGTGTGTGTGAGTGTGTGAGTGTGTGTGTGTGCCGTGGTGTACAATGAAATCACAGGTATGACTATACATCAAAGGAGGACTTTCTGCAATGTCAACAAAAGACTGTGTGGCAAGAAACGAGTAAAATGTAGCCTGTGTGTGACCTAAGCCCTGCTACTTCTACATATGCAAGGGGCATTCGGTAACGTCAACAAAAAGCAAACAACGAACACTGTCACATGTCTGATGGGTTTACCGGGTGTAGAGTGCGTCGTGCATTTGTGTATGTGTCGGGATGTACAGTGGGATCACATTCATCACCACATATCGGAAAGAACCTTCTGTAATGTCAACGAAAGATCGCGAGCACTGTAACGTGTTTGACGGAGACCGTGTGGTATATATGGTGTTGTTTTATCCGTCTCAGTGACTAGTGTGGAAAGGTTTACTGGGCCTCGGGGTTATCAGCTCCTCCGCCTTTGCTCTCGAGTAGGTTAATGCTGCGTATGTCACGATTGATCACTCCGTTAGCTGTCTTTACCTTCACCTTATCCTTCCGTCAGTGCTTTCGATGGTTTCCGTAAGTACTCCTAAAGACCAAGTGCTGAAATGTGCTCGTTCGTCCCCCAACTTTGAATGGCCTTGTTTTCACCAGGCACTTCTGTCGAGTCTGCAAAGCCAGTAGATACTCCCGCAGCCATCGCCTCCAGAAGACCTTGGCCAGATAGTTCGCTTGCTTCCATCCATAAAGGTAGCTCCCGCAGAGGTTTACCGGCACTTGGAAATCCTCGTTCGACCTTAACGTCAATAAGTCGTTTGGGGTGAGCGCCAGGTGGGTGGGGTTGCCGTTCATTACTGGAACCAGGGGGCGGTTGTTCAGGATTCGCTCCACCTCAGTCATAACGGTGTTCAGCGTCTCGTCGTCGGGCGGCTGCTGCTCCACGATTGACAGCAATATCCACCTGGCGGACCGGATCATGCGTTCCCATACGCCGCCTCGGTGGCTGGCCTGTGAAGGGTTGAAATGCCATCGTATGCCGTAGGCCACGGTTCGATCCTGCAGTTCGTCCCTGTTAATGTTCTTGTGCCAACGCTGCAATCCCCGGTGAGCGCCTACAAAGTTTGATCCATTATCTGAGTATATATCGGCCGGTACGCTTCTTCGGTTGATAAATCTTTGCAAGGACCGTAGAAACGAATCGGTCGTCATTGAATGTGCGACTTCTGGGTGTACGGCGCGTGACTTCATGCACGTCATGATACACCCATATCGCTTTTCTAATATCTTCCCGCACTTGATCCACAAGGGCCCGCAATAGTCCAACCCGGTGTCACTGAACGGCCGCCAGCCCGTAGTCACCCTGCATTCTGGTAGTGGGGCCATGAGTTGTTTGCCCGCCGTGGCATTGCGTCTCTTACATCGCACCCACCGTCGGATTACGTGTTTTGCAGTCTCTCGTCCTCTCAGCAACCAAAGGCACTTTCGGATGACGCTCGTCACGTGACTTTCCCCGGCATGTCCCTCCACAGCGTGGACCTGTTGAATCATTAGCTCTGCTACAGGTTTTCTTGCAGGCATCAGTATAGGATACTTTGTGTCGAAGCTCAGGTGGGCGTTGGTCAGCCTACCATCCACCCACAGCAGTCCGTCGATGAGCTTGGGGTTTAAACGCTTCAGCTCGCCTCCTGAAGGTGGCATGTCTTGATTGGTCGGTCCCACTTCTTCCGCCCTCTTGATTTCTCGGGCGAAAGCCTCGCGTTGTATCATTCGGAAAATATCGTATTCTGCAGCTTGTAGCTCATCGGGACTTATCGGGCCGACCCGTTTCCGGCCTGAGGGCCGTAGCCCTTTCATGACTAGTAAATTTCTCTTGAACCTGGCTAACCAAACTAGCGAACCAAGCGTCTTCATCCAGGAAGAAAACCTGGCCAGTCGCGATAGAATGGATGTCGCTTCGACGACGTTGGCCGCTATCACTACGCCTCTGATCTCCAGCTCTACTTCCATAGGTTTTAATTCGAACACGGGCAAGTCCTGTTTGAGCAAGTGCAGGAATTTTGGCCCTCTCGTCCACGTGTCTAGTTGCCTGGAGTTGGTCGCACCCCGGGAGCACAGGTCGGCCGGATTATCGCCAGACCTGACATTATTCCACTGGGCCGTGGCTGATTCATCGTGGATAACCGTGAGCCGGTTAGCAACGAAAGTATTAAACCGGCTCCGGACGTTGTTGATATAGTAAAGTACTATCGTTGAATCCGTCCAGAAGCTCACCGACCAAATGTAGAGATCGAAACATCTCCTCACAGCTTGCACCGCCCTGACTGCCAGCACGGCTGCGCTGAGTTCAAGGCGTGGGGTCGAGACCGACTTCAGTGGAGCAACGCGGGCTTTAGCCAACAGGATCCTCGTGGTATATTGTCCATCTCCTGCGCACCATCGTCCGTACACCACAGCTCCATAACCGACTTCGGATGCATCGGAAAAGGCAAGTAGTTCTCCAGTCCGCGTCGTATGGCCAGGAGTCAAACATCGTGGGATCCTTATGTCCCCTAATTTCTTCAAGGTGTTCAAAAGTTCTTCCCAGTCCAACCGGTCCTCTCGGTCCAGTGACTGGTCCCAATCAAATTTCTTACGGCACAGCCGCTGCAGCAAGATCTTTCCGGGTAGCAGCCATGGTGAGACGAAACCGAGCGGGTCGAACAAACTTGAGACAGCAGATAGTATGCCACGACGGGTTATTGGCAGCTCAGGAACGTTTAGCTCGAAAACAAAGTCGTCCGTTTCCGCCTCCCATTGTTTTCCTAAAGTGCGCTCCATAGGAAGTGAAGAGCTGTCCAAATCTCTAACCCTTTCGGCCTTTTCGTGGTACGGGATGACCTTCAGCACTTCTGAAGCGTTCGACATCCATTTAGTTAGCTGGAAGCCGCCCCCTTCCAGCAACCTCGTCAGACCCCTTAACTGCTCTAGAGCTGATTCCAAGTCACCGAATGACCCAAGGTAATCGTCGACGTAGAAGTTCCCGCTGACGCTATCTACCACCTTCTGATGGACTAGGTCGCCACGTTCGTTCGCAGCTTCCTGAAGGGCGTAGTTGGCACAAAATGGTGACGATATGGCTCCGAAGGGGTGGACGGTCATCCTATAATTCACCACTGTGTTGTCCCGGTCGCTCCCTTCCCACCACAGGAAACGCAACGCATCTCGTTCTCCTACCGAAATATTCACCTGATGAAACATTTTCCTAATGTCGGCAGACAAAGCCACTCTACCCACTCTGAAACGGCACAAAACATCGATCAGTGGTTTGGTCCAGTCAGGCCCTTGTATTAGGCGATCGTTTAACGACTTGCCCTGGAACTTGGCCGCACAGTCGAAAACCACCCGCAGACTTTGGGTTTCTTGGAGTTGATAACCAGGTGATGAGGCAGATACCAGGTACCCCTTTTGCCGTCGGTGTTGGCAGGCCCCCTTTCAACGTAACCGAGGGTTTCGTTTCGCTTCATTAAATCCGCGTATCGTTCCCACAGATTCTGGTCTTGAATGAAGCTTTCTTTCAGTCGTGGTAATCGTTGGAGAACATAATTTCTGTTGTCAGTCCACGGGTCGACAGATGTGCGCCATGGGAGGGGAACATCGAACTGTTTTTGAGGCCTCTAGTGCCTTGCCGCACCGTTTGTAGAGCGAAGTGATCCCCTTGAGACAACATTGGTCTTTCGTCTCCAATGTCATGAAACTCCTCTTCATACAGCCGCTGCAGATGGTACTCTATGCGGTCCGTTTCCGTGGATAAATAAATCACGGAACCACGTATCCCTACTGGACCGTACAACATCCATCCCAGAGCCGTGCGTACGGCATAAGGTGCCTGGCGGTTGCCCACTCTCTGGTCAAGCACCCAATGCGCCTCTGGCACGTCGCAGCCGATGAGGAGATCCACTTCATCATTTTCCCAGTCGACAACGGTTACATCCCACAGGTGGGGCCACCTATTCAAGATTGCGTTCACCGACCTTGGTGCTCGCATGGGGAGATCCGCTAATGTGAATGCTTTCGTTGGTTCAATTTCCTCGTTAGTGTCTAGAGAGATGAGTTGCAGCCCCAATCAACCGGCAGTCATTACCTGTGTTCCGCCCACCGTGCTCACTGCCAACGATGTCGCACCTTTAGCGAATTGTTGTTTGTCGGCAAACCGCTCTTTCACCAAAGTAGTGTCGGATCCACTATCGACGAAAGCCAGCGCTTTGACAACCCCAGTCGGGGTCACTACTGCCACGGCCACTACGCCTAAACGTACCGGTTCACTGGCAGATCGTGACGTTGAACAAATAGCGCTGGGTTTGGTACTCGTCCCGGGTAAGGTTACTCTCGCCTAATGCAGCAGCCGATGGTGTCTGCCCATGCAGCCCTCGTAACCACATCAGTTCCTTGTCCTACAAGCTGCTTCCCGGTGCGTGGTGTTGAGAAAAACAAAACACGCTCCTGCAATCCTCGCCATTCCCCACCGTTCGTCCACTGTGGCGTTGCCGAACTTGGGGCATTCTGGTAGTCCATGGATAGTACCACAGGATATGCAATTTGGTTGCGCCGTGGCATCGCCTGAAATGGCGTGCGCATCGGTCCAAGGTTGGTATTTTGGATGTCCCCGTGCAGGGGTTTGAGCTTGGCTAGTACTGGGCTTGTTTTCCCGGTTGCTATCCCGGATGAGTCGGCCGAACCTGCTGTCAGCTATCTTGGTTTGCCTGTCCAAGTATTCGGTCCGGTCTTCGAAGTTAGCTGCCCTGTCGCTTTGGCTTATCCGTTCTGCCTCTTCCGCCCACCGACCCCGTATTTCGGGAAAAAGGTGACGGACTATGTTTTCCAAAGTGTGCATGGCATCTAGGTCAGCCCTGTAACCAAAATGGTCGAGGGCAATTGAGCAGTTTTGCATCTTAATCACCAGGTCGGCCGTTGTGTGGACGTCGCTCTTGGTTCTCTTTGCCTCTACCATCACTCCTTCTATTAGGTTACGGGCTGCTTTGAACTGTTGGCCAAACAAGTCCCTTGGAATCTTCCTTTCTCGAGTGTAGCCTTGTTCCGGGTCGGGCATGGTACACCCGTCGATAGCTTCTGTTGCTCGGCCTCGACAGTAGTGAGTCAGGCAGAGAAGCCTTTGGCCAGAGTCGGTCACCTTATGTTCGACGAACATTTCGAACTGCTTGACAAACTTGCAGTATTGCTCAACTCGCCCATCAAAAACCGTTAGTTCCACTCTAGGCAGATCGACCGATGGTGGTTTGTAGTCGGCGACCGGCGTGGGAATCCCTATCTTATTGCACTCTGATCTTTCGGAAGTGTCAAAGTCGCTGGTCTCATGCTCTCGCTCCTTCTGTGTACACTTCTTTTCTGCTTCCTGTGCCTGTAGTCTAACCGATAGTAACTGTTGTTCTAGGTCTAGTATTCTCAGCCTATATAAATCAACATCCTTCCGATCCATATTGCTCTCATAAACACATGAACTAGAACTGACAGGACTAGATGATCTAACATTAACTAAAGCATCAAATGTACCCAAAACCTCCCCAGGTACATGCCCTGTTACATCCTGTCCGGATTCCAATGTTTTCGTTCTTTTACTTGGCGTTTAGGGTCTTTTTCCTCGTTCCAAATTGATCTATTGAGTATTGTAACGAACGTTTGAGCAGTGCGTAGACAAATTCGCAACGGATCCCGAAATCAAAAGACGATTATCCGCGAAATTCTACGATACTAGATTATTACATGAACAATGACATCAAAAATATACAAACTCAATAATACGATCACAAGGGCTCAACAACGAGAAATTGAATTGCAGCGTGTGAGCAGACAGCATGTGCATCACGCAGGTCCTGAACAAGGATGTGCCAAAGTAGCGCTCTGGGCTCGAACAAACAACAATTGGTCCATAGAAGCAACCAGTTCGTAAAGAAAAGTCAACAGTGTAGGCAAATGAGTGATGTTGGGAAAAACACTGAATCGCGAGGGAAATAGGGGGATTTTCCACGACCTGCTGTTACAGGCAGTGTGTCTTCAGAGGTTTCCAAACTAATACGAAATTCTGATCACGCCGTTGTATTTGCCATGCCTCGTAAGGCACCAATCACCATATTTAGCAATACCTAGCTAAAGGCCGCTAACGTGGAACGGGTTATAGGCCGTAGCAGCGGCCTACTAAAACAAACACAACGGAAACAACGCCTTCCGCTTTTCCTATTTCCGACTCACTGACAGCCAACGAGTTTGTTCATAAACAATGCAATAATGCTGCTAAATCGCCATGCAAAACATTCTTATAGCATCTGACAAAAAGCACTACCAAGAAAATTGCTGAAAAAAATGATCCCTCTGAAAAATTCAGGGCAGGATTCCGCCAAAATGAAACCCACCCCTGCATTCAGCCACCACACTCTACGCAACCAAAGTCTGCCAGCCAACAATTGTCAAACGTAGGCCATGACGAAAAGCCTGGACCTTTGCCAAATCCACCAGTCTCCAAGAGCCTTGGACTCGTCGATGATGCCAAAGATGCGTGGAGCTCGGATCCATCGATTCCTGCCAGCCAGCCTAGCTCAGTGCACCGAAAATGGTCACTCAAATCGCGCAGCCCCTCTGACCTAACAACACTGCCTCACCAGCTCTGGTTGACATAAACCAAAGTATAGTCTTTCTTGTCCCTACCCTCCAGCGGCGACAAACATTTTATCCGATGGACCACACTAAGCCACTGCCAGATCTTTCTCGTACAAATCAGACCCGTCAGCCCTCAAAGCATAGCTCAGCAAACAAACTGCCAAGGAAGAGCGTCCCTAAGGGCACAATCTTTTTGTCGCGATCTGACTTATCACCCATGGGCCGAAAGTTGGTAAAGCTTCGTTCTCAGCCTCTTATGCCACGTGTCGGCACCAATGGCAACCCAAGGCGCCGAATTCGAAGTTCGGCAACCCGCCCTCCCCTACTAAAGGCCTCGAAAGTTCGTTTGCTAGGCAGCTACCTCCTACCACGCCAGGCCACAGTCCAGTGGACTTGCAAAAATTAGAATGGAAGAAATATCCTGGTAGGATGTCACTAATCTCAGGGCCTACAATTTACGCTCCCAAAAGAGATAGCTTCTCAATTCGTATTTTCCCCTAGCGAAATTCCTGCTCCACGCACATTTATGCGGACGATACCCGCAACCTACCTCACGGCTATTATTTGACGCTGGATCTGCCTAACTCAACATTTTCTGACCTCTCCATGCCCCTACAGCTCATCCCGTTAGTTTCATTACCATACCGAACTTTTTGTTTAGCCCCACTATTTCCCATCCAATTACAGACCTTTAACCTGCAGGATATATCTACAAATCCCCCCCGAGTAAACGTCCACCACCCTAAGACATTCAATCCCTAACAAACCACTTTCTGAAACCAGCAACCTGCCAGTCGCTTACATCTCCGATAATACACCAAATTTCGCAGGCCGGCCAAGCAACATTGCGTATTTTCACTACCTCTTTCCCAAATAGCTTTGGTGTACCCCTTCTACCAAATACCGATTTTTATCCTACCCCACTCAACTGGGCCGCATAGACAGGCAGCGAATCCACCCCGAAACCCTCCCAGTTCATACTTTCTGAGGCATAGTATTACCACATAACCCCAACTACTACCAACGTTGCCACGTTGGAAAGCCAGTATGGTCCTTGACACCATATTCTGTCATTACCCTGGGTCATCCAACGATCCCGAAAGGATCAGGACAAATAACGAGGCAACTCAGTCAAAGGTCCTCTCTCTGGCCTCGTAATATCCCGAAAATAATTGTTTCCAGTTCGTCCCCGGCTGAATCCTCTGAAACCTTCACGGAGTCTCCAATGCTACTTTTTCTTCTTCTGTGACGGTCTCAACTCACACCCCTTCCCGTGCACCCTCCAGTTCAATAACTACCCCACGTTACCTAGCCCAGACACTCACTTCCACAAGATTGGGTTATCCTTGATTTTATTCAGTTCCTAGTCCACCTCAAATAAGCTTCGTCACTAAAAAACATCATGTCATGACATCAAGTCCTGATAACATTTTTACCACTAAAACCTGGCTCACTGAACGCTTTCACTGGCAAGATTCCGCATCGGGGGTATAAGGTTTTTAGAGTAAATTGGATTGACAGAAGCGGAGGCGGGCACAAGTGTACACACGACACATTTTAGTAACCCCCGTTGGACGAACAATACTCGACCTAACTTCGGATTCCGTATGACTCACAATCCGGTTCCATACTACAGTCATGCACATTGGTAACCTATCGCCCGCCATCCAATTCTTCTACAAACTCACCTCCTTCAACTGAAACCTTTGGTGATCCTTCACTACTACCTTCGGCACCAAAAGTCATAGCCTGTGATTCCACTGGCCCAAAATACCCTGAATGAACCTCATGGCACCTCCCAACTTACTAAATTTTGTCTCCCATACTCACATTAGGGATTGGGTGCAACCCCTGCTAGAAAAGCCGACATTCTGGATCTTATATTCACTCATAGGTTTTAAAAATCTTCGGTTTTCGTTTCGCAATAAATTCCCTTGTAGCGACCATAAGATTGCAGCAGTTAATCTTCCATTCCATCCTTATTCATTAGACTATCTGACCCCAGTCAGCAATTCTTTTCTTTTAAATTAGGACCCCCCGCCAAATATCATCCGCAACCAAGATTGGAGTAATATCTTCTAACTGCTCACCTTCGCCAGACGGCTGATCACCTTTACCTTAATTAGGGAAGCTACATCTTGAGATTTTCTCCAACTGTCCAAAGCTTCTGCATCAGAAATCCCAACTAACCCCTCACTAACAAAAGTACCTTAGGAGGCAAGGCCTTTACCTTCAAAACCACGATTTCTATTTTCTCATTAAACTGACGCGTCTTACCGACATTATCCGGGACCTAAAAGAAGAAGCTGAAGCTCTGAGCCATTCCGAAAAAGCACTGTTACTCATATTGCTACTTAAACCTAGGAAGTCTACAATAAGTCATGTTACTGAATTCAACTTCGGCCACCTCCCCTTCCAACGTTTCTAAGGCCTTTAACATTTACTTTGCTAATTCCATAGCCCCCGCCTCAGATATACATTCCTCCCCAAAGGCTCTCGTTATCACCAGTTCTTCTATATCTGTCCTCACATTTGGAGTAGACATTATTTCCAGGCTTATTTCACTCTATAAATGATCGGCACATCCTGGACCAGATAGGGTAACACCAGCCGCTACCATTGTTGGTGGATCGGACCTTCCACTTTTATTACTAAACCTGTTTACTTTGTCACCCAAATCCAGTTTGGTACCATCAAACTGGGAGCATTCAGTCATCATTCCAAGACACAAAATAAAACCTGCCCAAGAACATGCCAGTTATCGCCCCATTATTCACACTCCCTTCATTTTTAGAATAATGGAAACGATTGCCAAAGACGGCATTACTACCCATCTCGCTTTGGACCTCCTTAGAAATAGGCAGCACGGGTTTCTCAAATCGCCATCATCCACTACAAGTCAGTTCGACTTTCTCAACCTAGTCAATAAGGCTGTTGATATTAGGCAGGCATTAGTCATTGTCTACCTAGATATGCCGAAGGCTTTCGATCGGGCTCCACACCTCCATCTCATTGCCAAACTGCGTTCATTCGGCATTACTTACCCACCGCTTTCTTGGCTGCAGTCCTATCTCACCCATCGTTCCCAAGTGATCCTCAACAACGGACATACTTCCAACCCGAAACCTGTTACAAGTGAAGTTATACAAGTCAGTGTACTGGGTCCTCTCCTATTCCTAATGTACAATAATGACCCACTGGACCTAGTACACCATGGCAAGCCATTTTTGTTTGCAGATGGTATAAAAGACCTACTCTATCAATTCCAATGATGCTACCTCTACTGTTTGCAACACTTCCGCGGACTTCTTTGCACTTGGCCGCCAGTGCCCCTCCTTGATGATGATTTTTTCTTCAGATAAGCGTGAGGCCCTGACCTATTAATTCCGGTTGCCCCATGGATCCTTTACTCCTGGTGGGTCCCCAACAGCCAGTCGATCAACCATCCATGATTTGGGTCTCAACTATTGTAGCTCCCTCAACATTTTAGAGCACTCCGCCATCCAAGCAGTTGAGGCTAGAAGAGATGTGGCTCTTCCCTTACGGTCCTTTCATCTCCAGGGCAGTATCGTCAGCATCTACAAAATCCCACATCAGCCTTTTGCTTGAATACTGCCCAATATTATTTTCTAACACGACAAAATTTGACAGAGCTGCGCTAAAAAGCATACAAAGGCTTTTTTACCAAACAACTACTCGGTTGTCCACTTCCTTAAAACGTAGAGATCGACGCTAACATTAGAAACTTGACCCACTCTGGCTCAGCTGCTTGAGACCAAACTTGGTCTTCTTGCACACCGTGCTCCACAGCCAACCTTTTTCCTTTAGCCCAGTAAGCTTTTCGCGTTTAACTCGCTACTCATTTCGGCACAGGCCTTTCACTGTCCCTTCCAATATAGCTAAATCGGCCATACAGTCACATTTTTCCCTTCTTGTCAACCCCAAATTCTGGATTATGTTTCCAATCAATATTCGAGCTTCTCAAGCCAAATACAATTTTTATCGCACTCATCCCATATCACAAGGGTAAACGTGCACTTCGAGTAACCAATGCGTGCACAGCTGGGGAAATGGCATGCGAGAAGAGCTTCGAATTCTAAGGCCAACTTATTCGCGGACCCTGCTCACTTCAACTGAGGACGCAACCACGGATCGAGGGTTTCATCTGTCCGAATTAATTATCAGCGCTTGGCTATCTGTGACCACTCCCGTAATGAGTAAATAGAACTGGAATACCATTACTTTCCTACGCCTTGTTTCCCCATCCCCCAGTAGACTCAGGGACTCTTATGCTTCGCCCTTCATTGGCTTTCATTTTCCACCTTTAGTAGTTTGTCCACTACAGGGGAGCTCTCAGAGTGCCTTCCTTCATCTGTTTCCCCCTTCCAGTTCTCTTCTTATGGCCTGCTCCGCCCCCTGAGACTCCTTGCAACCTGGCCATCTGGTCATGGATCCTATATATTCATAGTCAAACTACGCCCCACAAGCATAAACACCAATGGACATTAGTGTCATTCTCAACGGCGAGGGGCGCGGTCAGATCCCCCGACTTTGCTGGCACACATCGGGCTTGCAGGCATTCTGCAACGATGTGCGAACGCAATTAGGCTGGTGGACCACACTTATGTTGTGTTCACGAAGTGTCTTCCAGGTTGGGTGTCCAGCTCACGGCCAGCCCCACCCACCAGTACCGGTTGCGGATCTCAGGTTTTACCTTTACCCGCCCTACAACATCCAATGCTGTCTGTTGCAGATCGCATGCTCCCACCATCCTTGTTCCGCCGCGGTACGCCCACCTATCCATCTTTTCATCACTTATATCACTCCCACTTTTGCCTTTCTTTCACGGTAGGCGCACCTGACTTTTCTGTCCTTGCGCCTATCGAATCCCACCGTGTCACCCCTAGCCAGACATCGTTATCGTTCTACCCACTATACTCGACCGACGACCGCCAATATCTCTTTTTCTACCCATGTCGTCATTTCCGGCACGAAGTCTCTATTCACTTGGTATCACCCTATGCCCACTAAGATCATTGATCGCAATCTTATGCCTTGCTGCCTATGGTTCTGTCAACTTACTCTTTGTTCTCTTTTCTCAGGCTTGCCACCATTACGCACCAGTCCCACCCGCACCCACTGTCAAGTCCCAGATTAGAACTCGCCGTTCCAAACGATGCACCTCCCCCAGCCACTTCCATTATCTAGTCACAACCACTATGCTTTCCTCGCTTGACTCCGCGGTTTCCCTGTGGATCTCCCCATAAGGCAGTGCCCCGATTAGTATCCTCCAGCTACATCTACTTGTACAGCTGCCTGCTGGCACGTAGCTCTCTACTTCCATTGCGCCAAATCGGATGCGCATTCATCTCTAGTGCCTCATCCTTTTCCACGGGTTTACCTGCCCTGAAGTTTCTTTCTTTTCAGCCTTCTTCGTGTTCCACCTGTAGTAAGACCACCTGGTTAGTTTTATCTCACCGGTTTCTCCGGTCCGTGCTCATTTCTCCCGTTTCGTATATTGCTCTCCACGGGCACTTTCTGTATGTTTTCAACGCTGTTCTGCTTTTTCGCGTTTCACCCGATGTAAGGTCATCCTTATGTCATAGTTTTCGCGAACAGAGCCTATCCGTTTAGTCTGCTATGGCCCGAGTCCTCTGACACTTCTTTTGCACACTCCTATCCCACACAGTTTGCTGACACAGCTTCCGCTTCTTTGCACCACGAACAGTCCTATCTCCCAAGTACCTTTCTCAGTATTGTACCTCTTTTTGGCTCGGTGCTCCCCAGCCATTTCCATCGCCATCATCTCCCCTCCGGAGAAGATATACTGGTTCATCAAAGCTTCTCCCATTCTCGACCGTCACCAGAGGTCCCACCCACGTTATTAAGATTATCATATGCGCTCTTACCTGTTCCTTCGACCTCTTCCTTCATCTTCTCTCCTTTATGAACTGCCCATCATAGTCGTCATCAAGTTTGTGCTTCCAAAGTCTTCCTCCTCTCCCTCTCTCTGTTTATCCACCGTGTTCACCTGTCTTGAAGAAAAAGAGCAGGATACACCCAAGTTAGTTCCATGCCATCCGATCTAACCCTTTCTGCCTCTTCCAATCACAGACATTCTTGACTCTAGTACTCCGTTGTTATTACTCCTGCCCCTCTTATGTACAGGCAAGTACAAAGGCTTGTGCTTTGCATCGTGCAGTTCCTCACCTACCACGTCTTACACTATCACCCCGCTGATCATCCTGATATGCGCCCATTACTTCTACATGTGTTCCACACAGCTAATGTATCCAATCCTTGCAAATCAATTTTGTCTTCTGATACACCCTTCACGTCTTGCATTGCTCGCCCCTGTTCTACAGTGAGTTTTTTGCCCTGTCCGCCGATCGTCTATTAGGGCGTACTAAAGCTTTGTTGCTTTCTGATCCCTTGCAGAGCATCTCACTTTTTTTCTCCAGCCTCTCCAGCTACCACAGTTTCCTGTACCGACTTCTAGCCAGTCTTATGCGTATTTGTCGGATTTCAGATGTCTCCGCCTGGACTAGTCGGATTTTTCATTTGACAGTTGCTTTCAAATAAACCGGGCATCCATTTGAACCCTTCTCTTGGGTTCTTTCAAACTTCATCAGCTTTGCTTTTTTGTACACAATTATCAAAACTTTATCTCCCCTTATTCTGCTTTCTGAATCTACCAGTCTCACCTTTGTCAAGCATTTTTCTAAATCATCACGAATTCTGTCTGTCCTTCTTGTATCCCGCAAAAAATTGATCATCCATCTGGCATGATTCCGGCGTCTCCGAAATAAATTATTATTATTCTTATTATTATTATTATTATTATTATTATTATTATTATTATTATTATTATTGCTCCCCTACAGGTACCGTTTACCTGAAGAGCCAATGCCCCTGGCGGTCAACCCAGTGCTATCAACCTCGGAGTAGCTGAACCTGGACTTCGGTACTCCCAGTCTTTCGACTGTTTTCAATTTTGCGTCTTCCAGGCTGTCAAAGCAGAAGGATTCATCGGTTTCGTTCTCCGCTGCTTCAAACTGCAGCGCAGTCCACGGTGCTTTTAGTCTTCCGCTTCCGACCCTTGCTCGAATGCCGTTCCATCACCTCTCGGCTTTTTAAATCCACGGCAATTTCTTAGGAGAATATTCATCTCGCCTTCACCGAATGTAATGGTGCCAGCTTCTTCCAGTATCTACCATGGACAATCTGAGTTATCCCAGCCCGATCCACCATGAATCCTTTTCCTTGGACTGGGTTCCACCGAAATTGAGCTGATATACCACCGTGTATACACAGCTTGCGCGTAGTCTCGTAGCCCTCCAGGCCCTTGGGCTTATCAAAGTTGCGTCGAGCTTGGCAAGGTTATGCCAAATACGGTCACACCCACAAAGCACATAGGACATTGGGGAGAATGTTCAGTATAGATACCTTACACCAAGCTCGTTGGCCTTTTCTTGGGGTTTAACACAGAAGCCATTAGAAGTGGAGAGCCTCTGACTTTCCCGCTAAAACTTAAAAAGTGGATCAGAGGAGTCCCACTAGATGGCTGAGTATACAATCAAAGAGAGTGGATGCTTCGGGCACTGTTGTCATACGGGACTGTTGAAAACAACCTTGACCCTCAGGAGTTTCCGCAACTATGGTGGATGCGCCAGACAGTCACCAAAATACCTCCGATTCAAGCGATAGAGCTGCCTGTGGAAACACTGGTAACCCCTACTTGCTCAGCTCCAGCATCGTAGCAGCCGAATGTAAAGAAACGGGCACACCATCCATTGCAGCCCTTGCACAAGGCACCTAACCACATAGGAAACGGAAAACTAAATAATGCATCCAAACGTGCACAAACAATAACGGCGGGCCCCTTCTTCTACGAAATCCCCAAAACCCACTTCAGATTTGAATGAGTCACAAACTTGGCAAACAGAAAGACTCGGATAAGGGAACCAGATCGAAGAAAAAGGCCGTGGAACCCGCGGATAAGTGTCCCCTTGATAGCAGTTCGTTTCGAGCCTTGTCGATCTAAATGCCTAGACAAGACATGCTTGGAGATACTACCACTTCGTATATTTCCTTTTTTTATAAAAAAGCCTTTTAAAGTTTTTCTTATGTACTTCTTCCTCCTTCTGATAAACAAGATATAAGGCACCTCCACATCAACTGCATCAGTCCCAACAACACCTTGGCTGTCTTTAGATAAGATGCACGGCTTGATGGACATCGCAGAGACTTGCTTATGCCAGCTAAACTTGACCATGAGATAAAGGTGCAGGGGTGAACTCACCCGAGATGCTGATCGATAAGGGGCCAGGCTAGTATATTCAATTTCTTCGAGTCCTCTCACTCTCAGACCTGGATAACCTAAGGAGAAGCTGAGAAAGGCTATTCAAGCCACGTCTCAGAGCTTTGTTGGACAGCTCTTCGTCTAGCATCGTGCAATGTACCTTTGAATCAGCCTAACAGAATAATTAGTACAACCCACCTTTAAGGTGGTCTTCAAAGTGAAGTTAGAAGAGAACCTATGGCCCGAGAGCGAAACTGTGAGTATTCCTTCTTCTTGCTAAATTTGTTCGTTCACCGACCTACTCTTTAGACTACCAAGTCATTATTCTTTCAACCATCAGAGGTCTTCTACTTTCGCCAAATACGTAGCTGCATGTACAAATAGGCTGAAAAACCTTTATTTTTCTCGTGACGGTATCTGTCCCCTCAAAACATAATTATTTGTAATGTGCGTCGATTCTGCCTTGCATAATTGCTTTTCTATTTTCCTCCTCTTATTTTTCACTCCAAACCATCCACGTTTAGCTCTTTTTTACATTTCACGCCCGGCTTGGTTGACGCCAAACTCATCGGTCACGAAGCCTATGCGCCGAAAGCACGGAAAAACTGCAGTTATTATGGGCTTGGACCTCTGACCCAGTTTGTTCCTGCGAGCATTGACGGTAAGGCACTTTCAGGCAAACAGTAGTTCAAATGGGGCTGCTTCATAAAATAAAATCGTTGCAATATACGCACAAATCTCAAAAATACAATCGCAATGACCCAAGACGAAAGCCAAAGTCACGGCACGAGAAAGATGAGCACGTGAGTAACATAGGTCTGAACAAGATGCGACACATTCGAGGGCTGAACCCGAATAAGCAACGGTTGGTTCACACAAATTTCAGCGGTACACAACCCATAAGCAATTCGCACAATGGGGTACCTTCACGAAACCAGGGTATCACGAAGTTCAAGGTGAATATCCCTCGACTAATTAATGTGTTGACCGCTTCCTTTTCGTCACCCAAGTTCGCCTCCTTGTGTGACTCAGACCACTGCCTGCGGTCACCCATAGTTTCTTCTTTTCGATCAACTGGCCGCACGCATGCACCCACTGAAGCATGCGTCCATGGACCCCCGCCAGAAGGGAGTCAGGCTGAGCTCCTTTACCGCCCCTCCAAATGAGAGCCCCTGACTATCCTGGTTGGTAGTTTTCCATGGACAGCCAGCAAGTCTCGCGGGGATGTCAAGCGACCTTCCCGCGTACCATCATGAGTTTGATTGCTTCCCCCTGGGACACAACAAAAAGCCTTCCAGTTGAGCTCAAACTCAGCCGCAGCAGTTTTGATATCCCCTGTCCTACCAAGAACTATTTGTTCACCTATTTTGTATCAGAAAACCGTAATAAATTTCAGAGCCTTTGAATAACTTTACCCACTAGTTACCTTACTATTCGAAATACTTTGAACCCGTTGAATTGATCAATTACGTTGCTAATATTTCCGTGCTACAGTGCAACCTTGGTTTTCATTGGATTGGAAGCCCGGCTTTTGGGGTAACAACAATACCAGGCTAAAACCGAAAATGATAACGGCTGAATGTTTTGACACAGCATTAAAACAACTCTACTCATATATGCAGAAAGTAGCCCTATTTCGTACCCATCTTTCACTGGTTCTTCTTAGGATAATTTTTCTCCGTCACATTTCCTCACCGACCCCACAGAGATAAGCATCTTCGGAAATATCAGAAAGATTCCTAGCAAGTTCCACGTTGTCATTATCAACTCAATTGTCATCATCATTTTTGACGTCTTTGAGCACATAGCTAAACTACATTGATTTATGCCAACCATCACTTTTATCACCACCCGTTGAAGAAACTGAGTTTTCTCACTCCAAATCAAGTTGCTCCTGGTTCAACCTCAAATAAGCTGCACAATCTGCTGAGTCCCCTTTGAGCTTTTCTCACCCTACACATTTCACTCAGCAAAGTCTCATTACCATCTCTGTTTTTCTTTGGTTTTCTGAATTCTAGAGATCGGTCATTCGTTTCAAATGCAATTATCAGCGGCTCCTGTGAACCATTTAACTAATCAGCCCATCTAGCTAGTTTGATGAAATCTAAATGCCTCAGGACGAAGGAGCCGTCTTTGAATTTCCCGCAAAACTTTTCGTCACCGATCTAAGTTGGTTCCTTTACCCAGGTTTCATCTGCGTCACAATTTTCAATCTACCAGAAGTGTATTAGAATCCCACTGAGTTAATTTATTGAAAAAATCCATGCTTACTTGAGCTCAGTTCTTAAATAAACATTACTAATTCGCAGGAGATATCTTTTTTAGATCAAAGCCTACATACCAAAGCCTTGTCAACCATCAACCCCTTCGCTAACACACCGTCACGGCACAGTCACTCCGCAGAACATTTTAGGATGTTCTCTTGAACCAATCACATCCATATCATTGAGCCGGTCTCGCCACCATCCCGATTACCTTGCCATTCTTCACCACCTGCACAGTGCCGCTACCAAAACAACGGTTGCCCCGTGGATACCGCTCTTTACCTCATGCCTAATAACGATCACCCACTTTTCCTTGTTTTTTCTGGGCGGAACGTGGCCCTATACCGTGACTTTGTCCCATTTAAATCGTTCCCGCCCGTTCTCCAATGGTGTTGTAACCACTAATCCACCCGCTTGTATTTACCCCACGAATCAAACCCCTTGCTCTGTAAATGTAGAAGACGTGTTTAACACACATCCGCTCTGCACTGGTGCTATGCTTCAGACTTCCCCGTCACCTATAATGCGGCACCCTCTGCTTTCTGAGTTGGTCCGGCGGAGACGAGCCATCCTACATGCATCCAGCCGAATTCAGCAACCAATACACTTTATCATAATACCTATTCCACTAGCTCTCCTTCAGTCCTTCACTAGCAATTGTTGTGCTGAAATTTCAAGTGAGTTGAACTAAACTGAACTGTGACGATCTCCAAGTCTGCCAGTCTCCAAGCTCCCCACACTGATCATTATTGTCATAAGCATTTATGGCTCAAATCCACCAAGTCCTACCAGTCAGCCAAGCAATATGCACCAAAAACGTCTACCCGTATCTTGTAGCCTGTCTGATCTGACAACCCTGAAAAAATCTCCCAAAAAGACAGATAAACTGAGGTATGGCCGTTTTTTCCCCACACCTTAATTGCAAATAAAACCTATTCATCCTATTGCGCCATGCTACAGGTCAGCCACCCTCCACAGAAGCCGACCCGTCAGCCCTCACAGCAAGGCTCCGCAACCAAACTGTCACAAATTAGCGTCCTTGAGGACACATGCTCGTCTTGCAATCTGAATCATCACCCTCGGGCAGAAAAGTAATCCCTCTTGGTACTCAGCCACCACTGACACTTGTCAGGGCCAATGAAAACCTATAGTCCGAAATGCCAAATTTTACATCCCGCTCTCCTTGTTTTCAAAAGGCTTCCTCGTTTGTTTTCTAGGCAGCAACCTCCTTGTATCATCAGATCACACTCCAGTGGTCTTGAGAAAACTATAACCAGACAGGCAGGCTGTCACAAATGCCAGTGTCTGTGCTTTCTTCTCCTAAACCAGGCAGTGTCTCGGACCATATTTCTTTACGGCGGAATCCCAGCTCAGTGCACTTCTATGAGGATGTTACCCGGAACCCACTGCAGAGCTAATATCGACTCCTACTTTGCCTAACTCTTCATTTCTTTGCCTTTCCGCGCCTTCACCGTCCATTCTACCAGTTTCATTACCTTACCAAAACTTTCGGTTTTCTCCCACCAACGTCCATCCCGCTACAATCCAGTTCCTCGCAGAGGACATCGTCGAACCCCCCTCCTGCAGACTTCCCCCACACCGTAGCATTTGATCCCACAATCTCTTCTTCTTTCCTGCCTTTCTCGGCCCTCTTCCAAAACGAAAGCCTTTTCTGTCTTTTAAATCTCCCCTGATAGCACTCCAAACTCCGCACCCCTCCTACGCGAAACCGTGCTCCCATTACCTCCTTTTAAATTCATTTTATATACCTCTTTAGTCAACAACCGGCATCTTTTCAACCTCACCCGAGAAAGCCGCATCGATTTATGACAAAACCACTCCACACACTCTTCAGTCCTATCTTCAGAGGGTCTCTTTTACCACACAGTGTCAACCACTACCAAGAATGCCACGAGGGAAAGCCAACACACTCCGTAAATCCACATTCCTTCACCACACCTCAAGTGTGAGCACTCCACCAAATGACAGAGCTTATTTGCTGCTTCTCTGAAACCCTCGTTCTTTTTCCGGTGAGACTGACCCAATGAGATAACTAGCCGCCCTAATGAACCCTGATTTATATACGGCAGCCAAACAATGGCTCACTGGGAACACCTAATCCAAGCTAGTTGCAACTGCCGTGCTTGGTATATTCTCAAATCCCGTAAAAAGATTTGTTGGCCTGCTTATTGTACCTCGGGGAAAGCATTCCAACGACTGCCGTTGACCACCCTTACTTGATATCTCATGCGACTCCGTATGGCTAATACAGTAAGCGGGTCTCCAAAGCACGTTAGTGATGTGCATCTAATGGTTCTCCGGACAGGATTAGCTCCACCTCAATGCTGTTATCCAAGCACTCAAACCTGCTTCTGAATAGTTCTGTGGCTCAGAATCACCCCAATGACTTCATTATCGCCAAACTATGATGTTCTGCACTCTCTGGACCCGCTGGCTTGCTAGAATTATTCTTCGGTACCGGCCTTGAGCAGTGGACTCAAAACGTAAGGTCTTCCACCAGAGGATTGAGTTTTCTGGACCTCCGCCCCACACAAATTCTTTTGGTAGATTCTTCTGAGGTCCTGGACCACTTTTCAGGCAGTCTCCTTTGTTATCGCCACTTGTAAATTAAGGCTTCTATCATATATCTTGAAACCTGCTCTTCTTGACAGGCCTCCCCATAGGGCAAACTGGTATCTTGTTCCAGGCTACTTTCGACCCATTGACTGGGACGGTATCTCCCTCATGTCCACCCCACAGAAGGCAACTGACTCTCTCTAAAACATTCTTTTTGTGTGCCTCGCTAGGATTGGTACCTCCTCTAATCGGCGCCTCAGAAAGAAAGAAATCCGTATAGCCAGTGTCAAAGGAAGGAATTTTGATTTGCAAGGTGGGGAATCAGTATTCCATGACTTCTCCCTTATCCTACGAGCAAGCCGTCTCTACAACACCATTCCCATTGCGAGGAAAAAGCATCGTAAACCACGTAACTCGAGCAGTGAACGATCCCAACAAATCGGGACAAGAGGTAGAGCTGCTTAGTCAAATGTCATCTCCTTCACCCAGTTCTGTCCCCAAAAATTACCTTTTTCCGGTTCGGCCACAGCTGAGTTACCTGAAGCCACCACGGACTCATTCAACTTTCACTCTTCCTCCTCCTTGGCAGCTTCAACTCAAGCTCCGGTCTATATAGTTTCTCCCTCCACCAATGTCAAATTTGCTCGCATTAGCTCAAATTCTAGTGATACCCAGGAGGCATCGACTAAAACCTGTTTCTTCTCAAACTATTTACGCATTCTCTCATAAACAGAGCAGTCCTCATACAATGGAAGTGCGCGATGCTCATCCCATGTGCCTAAAGGGGTTCACCCCAAAACCCGAAAACTTGTCAACCGATAAACTGCTTACCAACCACATGCAAGCTCGTAGAACATCTAGTCAAAACTGAAATCCAGGATTTTGTGGCTTACAAAAACCTGTTGAAAGACTGTGATTGTAGAATCATCAAGGAATTGTTGAGCGCCTTATGTAATTTGGATTTTTCTAACCATTCTACTAATTCCTTGGAGCGAGGTCAATCAGCCGTCGTCAAATTCCTTGATATGACCAATGCTTTTGATCACGTGTCGCACGCTCACCTTTTGTCCGAAGTCCACTCGCTCGGCGTAGCGGACCACCCACAATCTTGGCTCTGCTCTTCCTCATCAGACCTTTCCCAAGCAGCCCTGATCGGGGGCCACATATCATCACCTGAGCCGATCTGTATTGTTGTTATCCAAGGTGGAGCTTTGGGTCCATTCCCATTCCTCACGCAAGTCAATGACGTATTATCTACAGTTCACTGTGGGATGGCTTTTCCCCTGCTGAAGACATCAAGCTTTTGCTTATCTTTTGTGTCAAATGCCTCCGCGTTGCTTTGAAAGAAATATAAGACGACCTAAACTCTCTAAACCGCCGGTGTCTCGCTAGTCACACGAAGTTTTTTCTTGAGAAAAGCACTGTACACCCTTTTAAGTGGCATGTTCCAGTCGACTCTCTGGTCATCCGTAGTCCCCCAGCCTCCGGAAACCCCTCCGTTCGACATCCACTTCTTCACTAGTCGCGCTCTCTGGACTTCTATGAACAAGTACACTTCCTATTGCCCGAGCAGAGGGCAATAAAAGCCCTCAATTTTGACATCTCAAAAGCTTTCAGAGCAGACTCCTTGACTTCATTATCCAAGCTAGACATCTTCTAGAATATTGTTCTCCTATTACTTTCAACCTCAAGCTCCATTTTTATTGACGTGAGAAATATCCCACGATCATTTACTGGGTGACTGATGGGTACCTCTTCTGCCCTCTCAAATCGGCAGTGATGTGAACTCCTTCAACCTGACTCGCTTCGACTACCTCGCATAAGGGTCATTTTTCGTACAAGGTTTTGCGGGGCCAAGTAAATTTTTCCACCCAGATAATCTTTAACCCAGATTGCATCTATCATCTTAGAGACAGAGCACGTTCTTTGACCGCCTCACCTACCAGGCTCTCCGTTAGAGCTAAGTTTTTAGTAGTTTTATATGGCTGGATCTGGAACAACTTCCCGGAAGCAGGCACCTCCCTGACTTCCTTCACTGGTTCCGGCCTGACTTGGATGAGTGTCCTGCCGCGAGCACGGCCCTCCAACTGAATAACGATACTGTAACTACCGACAGTGCTAACGAAAATGGCCTACAGCTCCGATTCTTCCCGCTAAAACTCCAGCTTTTTTACTGTCTGCCAGATAAAGTTGCTTGCGAGCTGCAAGCAGCACATTTTTCGTGTGTGAACTGGTGATTCGGTGAATATGGAGCCCATCAAACCGGCCCTATCCCAGTTTTCGCCATTCGTTGTAACCAAATCATTCCTCAAACCAATGTTGCACTGCTGGGAGTATGTTATTGATGACTAAAGATCGTACTATCTTCTCCGTCAACAAGTGATGCTACCTTACCAATACTGAAGTGAAATCTTGAAGCACCGTCAAAACTCTGGTCGGAGAATGGTTGACTCTGAGTTTCGCTTTGAGACCCGTTTCGCCAATGCACGACCACAGATCCCCTCAGACGTTAACCCGATAATTTACTCCCCCATTCCATCATCTAAACCAAGCCACCTCTCGGTGATGTCACCACCAGCACTAAACGCATCATTCGAATTTCCGCCCACTCCCGAGACTTCAGGGTCCTTCTACAGTTCGAGGCAGCCCATCACGTCCTATCAGATAGCATCCTCTTTCATGATGAACTATCATCAATGATTCTCCCTGCTTCGAAGCGCATGACTTTCTTTCCCGGGTACCTTCTGAATGGGCCTGCATCCCATCAAGTTCATAAATACCCACCGTTATCTCCCTGTCTGTTTTGCCTCGAGTCATGTGTGCCCTCGATCCGTCTCCAGGCCTGCCTCTCTGCTTCAAATGTCACTATTTCTTTCGGGGCATGCCCACCACAATGATCCAACTCCCGGAGGATCATGAAAACCAAAACACACACTTGCTGGGCAGGCAGTTTACTTATATAGCATTCCATAGCCTTTACTTATAAAACTGCATCATGCTTCACCAAAGCCAGTCACAACTGGCGAAGTAGTCAAACTGTTGCTGCTTCTTCGTTTATTTTCCAGATTTTGGTGGCCCAATCCCAGTTTCTTGCTCTGCCCAGTGGATTAAAGTTGAACCGTTTTCTAGCCTGCTTCATAATACGGATCACTGAAGAATGCTTTGGGCAGAGTATTATGGACCCCATTGTACCTACCGGCGTTTCTGCCTGCTGCAATTCAGAAATTCTGGAATGAAGGGCACACTCAGCAAAACACAAATTACTTGAAGATCGATTTTACAAAATCAGCCCATCGGTGTCACCATTTGACTATTTTCCTGATGTTTCACGTCAAAGTTTATCCAGCTTTTTCTGCAGAGTGTTTTTTCCTTCTCCCCTTGGGGACTGTCATGTGAAGTCTGCCTGCATCTCCTCAGTGTGCCCTTTCAGGGAATCCCAATAGGCATTCGTCAAGCATGATCTATTCCTTTCTTTCGTCCGATCCTCAGGTAGTAGTGGATCAGGTATATTCTATTCTCGGCCACAGTTTATATAATGTCGCCTCAGCTGAACCAACCTCAATAAAGTCAAGAACAAACAGACTCGAGCAGATGAGATACAAGCTCTCTGAACTTCACACACTTAAACTGGAAACCCGGAAGACGTGGTTAAATATCCAAATGGACCAACTGTCAACGATGACCCAATCACAAACTTAGTCCACACTTACTCAGCAGCAGTCGAAATCTATATGCAACTCAAAGAAGACAGAAATCCTTAGTCAGCCGATGAAAGCAAGAAAATTCATCCCTCGCAAGATTTTTCAATTTTTATCACTGTAAAGAACTCCAATCCAGGTAAGCCGAAAGAAATGGCTGAAGCCATAAACATTCTTCGATTCGGCCCTAACTTCCAATGTACCCCCTCCTGGAGTGCACTCCGCATGATCATTCAAAGAGACTCTGTCCAAAGTATCACTTAACCCTGGTGATATTTCTCAGCTTCTAGTCTCCATGACACCATCTTACCGCTCAGGCCCGAGTGGCATCCCATCTGCAGCTTACCCTCTCGGAGATCCGGACATCCCCATCTTTTTGTTTAACCTATTCAAATTGGCTATTAAATTCGGCTCTTCCTCTTCCCAGGGAAACCTTCTCAATTAGCCCCTTGCATATGGATGGCCCTGTTCGTGTTCTCAAAATATATCGTCCTATCAGTCACACACCTACTATCCCCCGAATTATTGAAAATCTCATCGAAATGAGGTAATGGTCCACTTTTTACCAAATGACTCTCTTTTTTGCGGGCCAACCCGGTTTCCTGAACAACTTTTCGTGCTGTGCTTGTCAACTTGACTTCCTGAACTCAGTCACAGGATCCGCTGACAAATGCATGTACCCATTACCCAGCCAGACATGAATAAGGCTGTCGGCCAAGTGCCACACACTTGGCTTCTATCACAAACAAAAGTCGATGGCATCATGGGTCCGGTAATCGGTTGGTTGGATTCCCGCTTCTCTGACCGTCGCCAGTTGGTTCAGATAAATGTTTCAGTCTTCGAACCCGAGCCTGTTACCGGCAGTGTCTTTCAAGGCAACATTTTGAGCCCACTTCACTTCCTCTTACACAAAAATGACGTTTGTAATTTATTCCCGTATTGCAGTCCCCGCCTCTTCGCGGGCAACACGAAAATCCCGTATGTTATGATTTCAAAATACTTAGTTCTGTTGCCTGTGATGTACCTCAAGACCTAAGAGCTCCTAGCTTTTGGCTCACCGGCTCATCAGGGGAGCTTTCCCTGTTGAGAAGTAACATTCATATCTTCAAGTGAAATATCCCCCTAATTAGTACCAGTATTGACGGTCACCCACCTTTCGGCAGCCCGTTAGTGCGGAATTTGGGTTCGCAGTTTTCAGACACTGTCACGCTCTCAGAAACTACTACCACTGAAGCTGCGAACGCTGGAAGGCTAATAGGCCTGCTTCATGGAGCATTCTGACTTACGGGGAGCACAGTCTCTATCTTGAAGACCCACTTTGGACCACTTCCGGAATATTGTTCCATAATCTACTCTAGCATGCACCGGAGTGGTGGAAAGGCTAATGAAAGGTTTCAAAAGCTAATGGCAAATATTTACTAGGGTTTTCTGCAAGCTCAATTGCAGTCGAAGCTGTGAACATTTTAAGACATATTCGCTTTGGCTTAAAAGCACAAAGCTAAACTGTACATCCTTCCGTGGTGTTATTGTAAACATAATCACCGCATCAGCATCACATTTCAAAACTTTATTCGGATCCGATGTGTCCTGCAAAATTAGGAGGAAACACAGTTACCCTTCCTACTTCCGGAGGTGCCTTTGAATCCAACGTTTTTCTGGTCCAGTATTCGGCTTTATGGAATAATTCAAAACAGAATGTACTTTTATTATACATTTAAAACCCACACAAGCAAATACTCGCAGAACAAACTTTATTCGAACTTGCTGATCTATACTCAGGTGAAGGAAAGACCTTTAAGCCTGAGTTGGATTACTAAATGCTTTCGAAGCCACCTTCTGAATATTTCTTTATCTTTCGCACCGTGGCCACAAAGTTCTCACTTCCTCTACTTTTTCGTCTTCAACCCGTCCACGTTGCTCCTCTTTCTCATCGGATCCTGAGACAACTCACGTTCAGGCTTTTGGCCTGTCAAAACAATTGCCGCATATACTAATGCTCAGACACCCTTCTGTGGGGTTCGACTCCAGCAAAGGTTTTATGGTCAACCCACTTCGTGCAGCAAGCCCATTTTTGCTGCTGCTAAACTCGGTCATCAGTAACATGGTAGTCGTTCTGAGTAATTCTTTTGGCGCTACTTTGGGGGCGGTTTTAGTTTCCTTGCCCCAATCCTACACTCTGACTATCCGTTACTGAACTTCTGATACTATTTTTATCCCCTCAACTTAGCCCACATCTTCCTTGCCGTCGATTATTTGGAGCTCTAAAATCCCTCCGATATGATTTGTTATTAACCTGGCACCACAGGGTCCTTTACGAACAACTATCCACATCAGCCTATACTCAGCTATGTGCTACTTTGACAGACTTCTGCAAATGGACGGTATTTCGGAGTTTGCCATGGAACAAGCCTATAGTCGTTCAATCTGAGGTCAATAAAAATAGATTTAGGAGGGATTCTCCAGATTGTCGGTAGAAGGTGGACAAATAAGCGAATCCCGCAGTCTGAGCAAGGTATATTTGCTGATTCTACGGCCCTAAATTGACGAACTATGCGCATGGGAATTGTGTACAAAACTCACCTCCAAGGCCACGGTGTTTAGAAAAGAGAACAAGGGTTCGGCATAAGCCACGCACAGATACGACCCTCACGGCAGTCAAAGTTCAAGTCAGCTGAATGCCGCAGCACATGGGCAGGATATAATCAAGTGTACAGATATGGTGGTTTATATGTGCCGTATTTGTTCGCTGATCAATAGAAAAATTAGCTCGGTCTCAACAATGAGGGTGTGACAGTGACCGGGGAGGATTTTTGCAGGTGTACTTCACAGCCTCCCCTCCATCTATCCGCACTTCCCTGCGAGCCTCTTATTGCACTTCTTTCCCTCTGCCTGTTCGAGTCCACCAATTCAGATTGCTTGCGGTTCACGATGATAGATGGGTGGGGATGTGAGTGAGTGCCGGTATAGATCTGATATTTCTGTAAGTAGATGCCAGCGCTTTGGCGCGCGTACTTTCCGTGTGCACACTTATCCTCACTTTCCACTCGATACGCTCAAAAATGAAACACCCTGGGTGGCAAAGGCAGCTTGGCTGCGGCCTTTCTCAAAAGTCGGGCAAAGCGGCCACTCCCAGCAGTTTCGGGAACCACATGAAAACGTGTAAGAACAAGGCTGCTGAAAAGCTGTAGAAAGCTCCTGAATGGGCTCAACCATTCTGTTGCGAAAAATTAAAAAAGCATAAACGTCCAATCTGATGATTACACGTTTTTGTTTTAGAGAAGCGAGGGGAATGTACGTCCTTGACCTCCAGCCTAGGCCCGACCTTGCACACAAAGAAACACCACAATAAAGCCCACCTTCTGTTCGCTAGATATGCCATCGGTTTTCCCGCCTGAGCCTAAGTAGATCGGTGGCGTACTGAGCTTTCCACACACTAGTTCCGAATAAACCTTCCCTCTCCGATATCACGTCCCACCCACGAACCTTTTGATCAGCGTGCTGATGCCACCTGCAAAAGCTGATACATTCCTACGGCCTTGTGCGGCCTGCTTACCGAGGCTCAACATCCAACGGTACATCCACTGCATAGATATATTAAAAAATACAAACTTACCGATGCTCTTCTTACTTGTTCCGTCCAAGGATATCCAAGCTTCTTTCTACTTCCATCCGAGCCATCAAGTGTTGATGGAACCTTGCTTTGCCAGCCACCACCTGCTGAAAACGGCAATTCTAATCATATCAGTAGTTAGCATCTTATAGAAACTCCGGCTCTCGTCGTATCCCCTAGGGCGGCCAGCTATCCTTTCAAAACTCACGTCGGGGGTATGTAATACGCTGAACATCGAGACCCTTATTATTTCGGGAAGCAAAAATATTGTCTTGAAGCCCTGAGCAAAGTTCTGCTATCATATGAGTCCAAGTTTCTCGCCCAGAGTTGATGACAGCCTCACAAACTGCTGATCTGATAAGTAACCTTCAGCCCTTCCCTAAAGACCAGGTCCACACTGATGCCTAACAAACCTTGGCTTACACCCAAGTTCGCAGTATAGTCCACCGTTCGGGCGTGATCGAGGGTAGTTCTTAGTATTTCCTACTGGGATTTGTGGCAAATGCCCATTTTCGTTTCTATTATCAGTTCAACTCACCTGACTTCACTCCCACGAACACCTTTCTGCTCAGTCCCACCAGGCTTCTGTCCCAGTCTGTGCACCTTCCAAGTTAACCGCTTGAAAGGGAAACCCCTTTTACTGGTCCCTTGGAAACACAGCTACCTCTGTCCCAGCTGATCTATCCAAGCACTCTCACTGGCACTCTACTAAGAAATCTCCTACACGGAATCTTTCTGCATCCTTCATCAGCCTCGAATGTCTCTCATACTGTCAGCCAGCAAGCCCGAAGTGTTCATGGTGATTTATCGTCAAAATGTTAACCACAGCCCCCAGCTGGAAGGTCCTCCAGACTGTGGCTGTCCATCTGTTTCAGATTCTTCCAGGTTCTGTTATATCTCACAATTCCCGGATATGAACGTCAAAGTCACAATGGTCCCTGCGAGCTGGCTGATTCTGCCGTGTCACGCTTCGTATTTGTTGGCCTAGGCGTACAGTATGACTTGTGCCGGCTGAGGCCTGACTGGAGCCCGTCATTCGCTGGCTAACTTGATCCCAATCCAAACAACAGGCAAGAAAACTCTTCCAGCAGCGTCACATTTGACCCATAGGAGCTTATGATAGCTTCATCCCCTATTGGTGACTTAACCGTAGCCTTGACACTGAAAGAGCACACGCCAATTATTACTGCATTACCAACCAATGTCCATCGTTTTCAGTCGGCTCAGCTCGCCGGTTTCCGCTATCCCCTTCTCCCAGCAAGTGATAACCCTTCTGCCCTAAAAGCATACGCCTTACGCAGAAAGAAGGCCAGCCTCACAAAATATTACGTATTAACTATGACAGTTTCCAGCGGACTTGTTATACCATGCCGAAACCTCACTTTGCCAGCTTCGGGTATTCAAAAACCATGCAACGGAACCTATTCCAATGATGGGTCGATGACGCCCTCTCTTCTAAAGCATCTCAGCTTGGTGGATATGCGAACCCGAAAGAACTCGAAGGAACGATATATATATATCATTTTAAAAGATCAGTCAGGAGTTAGTCGAGACGAACACCCTGAAGGCCTTCTCTAGCTCGGTATTTTGTTTCTCTTACGAGGTGTTCCACTTAGCAATTCATGCTTCATATTTTGGGCTTCATCCTTCATCCATCAGCTGCGGATTCACATCTCTGGATGATGCTCAAATTCCTGGCTATCATTTCACCCTTTTCGAGGGATCCTGGTTCTTTCCACATTCATAAATGTTCTCTTACTCACCTTTGTGACCTTTAACCTCTTGTGTTTACTCTATTCAACGAGCCCGAAGAATTTCCTCGTTCACTTTTGCGTCATCTTCGCAAATTTTCTATTTGCCGCATTCCGAGACAATGCTCTTGCCAGCAATTTCAGGTCTAGCTACTCATTCATCATCGAAGGTAATTATATCTGAACTGGCTCATACTCGCCGAGCATGCCACTGAATCTACACTTCGCTGAAACTCCGCCTAGTTTCACTCTCCTGTTGCCAAGGTAGGCGACCCCTCTTTTCAGAGTTCGTAATATTCTATGTCATCGGGTAACACAGGTCACTCTGACCGTGCGATTATGCATGCGTTTCGGCCAAGGTCGGAAAGCAAATCGTGACCATTATTACTATAGCCATTATTGTCTACCTTTTTCTATCATTTGCTGTCGTCGACTTTCTTCGACATTTCAACCTCGTGGCTGACCAATCCAGCACTCGTTTCGTGGGTACTACTACCAGCATCTCGACTAGCGGCACACGGTCAGTGATGTCATCGCTCTCTCCAGCCCTCGTCACTCCTGCCACCATAGACAGCCAGCCGGAACTCATGCAAGGGGATTTTCTGGACTATTCGAACCTACCCACCAACCACACGTGTTGGCCAACGTACTACACCGTTTAAATACGGGTGATTCACCGGTTCATGGCGGCACAAGGAAATCAGCACCCGACTAAATAAAGAAGACCAAAGCCGAGTTTCAACTCGGATTGCATTTTTATATCATTCGAACATCTTCAAGTCCATGAGCACCTACCACACACATGACGCCAAAATGTCCTGTGTGAACTGGAGGCCTTGCGATCAGTGTTGTGCAGTAAAATTTGGCACTACGTCCGATAGCTGGCCACTTCGACCTATCCAGGTTCTCGCAACAAGTTTCAACTTTCAAACCAATTTCAGTCGCATAGATTCGGCCCGAGCATGCAATTAAATTTGTGGTAATTCTATTGACGTACCATAAATGGCTATATTCACTCAGTTCGATCTACTTTAGTATCTCTTGATGAATTTTGGTCTTTTAAATGCTGCACAAACATACCAACCATTTATATATCGGGTTTTTTAAGGTTTAGATGAAGTTTGCGCGTGCTTAGATGACTTTTTAGCCGATGGCGAAACCTCTGACAACCCTGCCGTGCATGTGTGGACTCTGTTTAGGCGTTTACTCCCAAGGAGAGTAGCCACCTACGCAGCCAGCTGTTCATTTGGACAACAGAGAATCACTACTCTACTCACATGATATCAGACACAGGCTTTTCACACCTGAAAGACAAGGTGTGGACGATTCATGAATATCTCTAAAAGTCCTCTTTGCAGCGGCTCTGACGGTTTGATGATTCAGTTAACTTTTACCGGAGGCAGCTCGTGGTTTTAAGATCGCGTTAGGTGATGGTCTATAGGTTTCCCACGAAGAAGTTACTTGTGCTAAGCAAGATAAATGGAATGCTTCACAAAGTGGAACTCCTCCCTAGATCAGTGAGCTGCCTTTTAACTCATCTTGTCTGCAAGATGCAAGATGTAGTTAAAATTAGCGTCATGACTTATTTCCCCGTTGTCCGTTAGTCTATCTTCTAGTCCCAGGTATAGTTCATCCCTAAAAGAGCTTCTTGCTGAATGCCTATCTATCCGCCATTCCCAGCTTGTGCTGAAAGGCAGACAATTCACCGCTTAAACAAGTTTTAAGAGAATCACCTTCGCAGCATGGTGAAGTATGGGCTGGAGCTCGCCCAGGGAGTCGCGTTACCCAGATTGTATCACTCATTTCGCGGAGACCATGCAGTGCATCTTAGGTGACGTCTACCCTGTGGCAGGTGCTGCTTTTCGTATCGATTTTATTACTTCGGTCAGTGTTGTTGACTTAGAAGTCATTGCCTCAGTGCAAGCGCATGGCTCAGAGGTCAAGTTGTTTCCTCAAAGCGGCTCTCCTCAACTCGAATCAGTACCACTCGCTTCACCGGAAAGCACGACTTCGTATGACGAATCAAAAGTTTACCCTCGCTTACTGGTGCTGCTGGAGTTCAGGAAGAGCCTCTCTCGGATTTTACACGGGCGGTCACACCTTAGAATGCTTTTCTCGGTTAAACTTGCGCCCTAGCTTCCCGTGTGGCCAAAAATATGTGAGAATTTCGGCGAAGGTTGCACTTAGTTCTCTTAAAAGCGGGAGATCTAAAGTACACGGGCATATGGGAAGCTCTCTTGCAAATTTTGATACGTTGAATGCACGGTTCCATTATGTTTTTTCGACCTAACGGGTCCTCTGCCTCCATGCCCGGGATTCGTTTGCTAACATGAGTCGACATTTTTTGAGTTGGGCTGAGCTGATACAATAAAACAAACGCCTGTCCGTAGAAGCAGCATGCGCTCTTCCCGAACGACGGATGGTCCCATGTGGATGCCCTGCCATTGTAATCAGCGATCGGAGAACCCCCTTCTGAAGTTCGTCCGCTTACCTGATGGATGAACTGGGAAGCAAACAAGAGATTACTAGGGCGCACAATCCAGCCACTAAAGTTTAGGTCGAAAGCCATCAGACAACTCAAGACAGCCTGAGGAGCTCGTGCAAACTAGGCATGACAACTGACTTGTCTTTTTGTTTTGTTAGGTGTCTGCAGTTCGAATGAGGCCGACTTAAGTTCAGCGCTGAACAAGTTATTGTATGGGTGACCCCCGGGTAGCCGGAAGAAATGGTTGAAGTAACAGTGGTGTATTTTGAATGGGCTTGAAGCATGCCGCAACAGGTATTCAGGTGGTACAACTGGTGACAGTGCCACGAATTACAATAGCATTATATAAGTGCACACGGATGATCACAGGTGAGTGGCTCAGAGTGCAAAACGGCACCGACACCCGGCGAATTTGGGAACTCAAGGCAAGATGGTGGGTTTGGCTATGGTGGCCAGTATTTATTCTACAAAACTGGTTTGAAGTACAGTTTCTTCTGAGGTTTTTGCCAAAGTTTGCCCTCTGCGGACTTTTCAACTGTGTGAACTGTAGTAGCTTTAATTAACCTCGAGTCAAATGGTGAATATGCCATTGCCAATATCATTGTTTGGCCCACAGGCTATCTCAGTTTCATCACCTTTTGAACGTTCACGCCAGACACTCCGGTCCGCAAAAGCCTCTCAATGAGACCGAACTCCAACGAGCCCTCCCCTGTCTTTTGTATTACGCTTGTCCCGGGGAACTTGGACGCTCAGAATTATTTCCCGCTTTTGCCTGATATTCGCTCCCTGCTGGTGTCTGTGTTCTCCCTCTGTGTAGGCTGCCGGAAAACGGTGTGCTATAATTTGGCCCAGTGTTTGTTTGCAAAATACCAACACCCGGCTCACCTCAGAATCACTTCAGACAGACCGCCATCTCCCCCCTTTCAAACAGATCCGTCTCGACCGCCATGAATTCGGCGACAAGGGTGGAATTCCCCTTAATTGGACAAAGTGAACACAGATTACCCGTGAGGGAATCGCCAGTGGTTCCAGTGTGACCCCCGTCTGCAGTACCCCCTGTAACACACATTTGAGCAATGCGTAGTCAAATTCATAACGGATCCCGAAATAAAAAGACGATTACCCGTGACATGCTACGATACAAGATTATTGAATGAACAACTATACCAAACAGACACAAACCTCAGTTATGAGACCACATAGACTCAACAAACGAGGAACCGAATTGCAGAGTGCGAGCAAGGAGCACGTGCGTCACGCAGGTCCAGAACAAGGATGTGAAAAAGTAGAGCTCTGGGTGCGAACAAACAACAATTGGTCCATAAAAGCAAACAGTGCTTAAAGACAAGCCATTAGTATAGGAAAATGAGTGATGGTAAGAGAAGCATGAAAATGCAACGTTTTTAGGGGTTTTTTTCACGACCGGTCTTCACATCCCCTCTTTGACCGTACTGCGGAGAGAATTGCAGCCACTCTTCGGCATTCATTCGGAACTTCCCTCATAGAAATCCAGGATAACACAATTGTCGTCGCCAATATCTAATCGGGGACAAACTGGGGACGTTTTTCAGCGACTTGCTGATGGCATTTGAAAGTTGGCCCTCCAGGAGGAGGTCGACTAGGTGGCACTAACCGTGGTCTTCTGGAAACCTTTAGAAGAGTTTTTCCCAGGCGCGCCAGATGCTTCCGTGGCTTAAAGTGGGCCTTGGACTAGGGGGCAACTGTTCAATGAAATCTCAACCATCTGTAAAATTCACCCACCTTCCCTGGTTCTGTCTGGATTTCCACATCAGTCCCTTGAGGTTCAAAGTGCACTGGCTCTCGAAAGGTTCACTGAAGACACTCAGAATGTTACAACCAGGTCTCAAATGCAGCAAGAGCCACAAGAATCCTTGCACCGAGCTGATGGGGTAGCCACTAAATCCAGCCCTCAGCTAGAGATTGGAGCGCTTCGCGACCGGTCTTCTGAAGGTGGTTTGCAAACAAAGGGTCAATCAGGACTACGAAGATCAGAGGGACGGTCCCATTCTCACCGATGGAGAGAGAGGCCCTAACTTCTTCAAGTGATTCTTGTGTATCACTTGCTTTTGCACTTGATATTTGTCCACTCCAGTCCATATTTATTAATAATAATGGTACATTTCTCTACCCTGGTCGAGAAGCAGAGATGGAGCCATGATCACAGCCTGCAGTACCACTCTATTAGATGATAAATTCACGGCTTCAGAGAGGGAGTCGTACGTTTTAGCAACAGAGGAATAGGATTGGGGGAGTTAAAAGGAGCAAAGTGACAGCGGAATACACGGTAGGTATGACTCACTTTCGAGCCAACCGGGTTGATACCCCGAAATGTTCCCACCCAAAAAGTGCTTATAAATTGCAACCTCTGCACAGTGACGCATCAACTTTGAGGAATGATGAACCGATCCACCAGATGTACATTGAAATTTCATCCTAGGAATGGTATATTAAGCATTATGCATTTGAGTTCGTCAATGAGAGTGCAGTGTAGCATCCAAGAAAATGATCCACTTGATGAGTTCCAAATATTACCGAAGTTTACGCTGTACCAATAGGAGGTTGAAGATATGAGCATGGAGTGTGTAGTTATTTATCGATGCTACCCAGGCAGCACAAAGCGACACTCCATCGTCACCTGAGTTTCCCCTAGGAGACGGTCGCGGGAAATCAGTGCTATGTCCCCAGGAATAATCGAAGCCTATGAAAGTACCAAATAATCCACCGTAAATGCAAAACATTTTCAACGGAGACCTCAGCCAAGCCCATTTCGGGGCATATAATGGCCTGACTTCGATTGAACTAAGGTACGAAAACCTCTTTATTCGTCATTGTTTAAAAATTTCAAAGCTAATGTTGCATGAATCAAAACTTTGATAGTAATTAATATAGACATTTATTGCCCAGTTAACTGTGTTCTATGAATTATGGTATCCCATTTGCTTCAATGCATCATCACCATTGCCAACAGTCTCTGGTGGTGGCTGTCGGTTGTCAGTTTTGCAAGGTTTTTGGGCACTACAGTGCATTCAGTCAGTTTTTGCTCTTCTCCGGCGGATATACGCGATGTACTCCCACCCATCTCTCCATCTTTATGTGGAAGAACACACCCTGTATTGGTTGCTTATGACAGAACTACAGTACGGAGGTGAAGGAAGCAGATCGCAGTGCACAGGGTCACTACTGACTGGCCATTTCCAGCTTATCCTGCACTTTTAAACATAAGCATTTGTGAGAACGTGATGGGTAATACCACGTGCGTTCCAAACAAAGAATCAGCGTCAAATCATTTGGCTGTGACCAATTGCACGAACGGTAAGTTTCATGGTGATCTGCAACATATGCAAAAGAATTATCATTCGGGGTTCGGGAAATTTAATTTAAGACATCCAGCAAAATAATGAGTAAGCTTGCACAAGGTAACTGGGTTTTTGAATTCATATTTTCTGGCACTTCATTTCGCCGGGGATGTTGTGAGGCAAGCTGCAGTACAAACGCACTCATCGATGGCCGTTATGAGGATTTTATCATGAGCTCTGAGACAAGTAGGGCTTGATTCACCATTGGATCTGAGGTCGTTACTGGGGCCACTAAGGAGAATCCAATAGAAAAACGTTGGCGCCGCTGGATATAAACATGTTTGGCCAAGTGGAAGGCAATACTTAAATAGTTCGTACAGCAATCACAGATGCATACATCGTGGCCATCGCATCCTAAACCGGCTCAGTTTCCCGTCCATCACCGGAGGGATACATTGTGATATTGCTTCTCGAAATCGTCGTCAAGGCAGCCACTATACTGGCAGTTTCCCGTTGGAAGTACTACCGGTCGAGGATAGCCCTGCTTCTCAAAGACTACTTTCACAGAGTTCGTCTCGAAATTACGTGACGATTATTAGGTCTTTGTCATGGACCTAGTTCTGGACGTGGACCCATTTTGGATGTCACTGGTGCGCGACAAGTAAGTAAACACTTGGAAACCATAGAAAATAACTTTCGTCTAGTTGTCACTATGTACGTATCCATTCATTCCACCGATTCCTCAGATTCTGAGTTAAAAGGCACTCAGTGATACCAATTAGGTCAAACCCCGTGAGAAACACTGCAAAACAATGTACAGTGTGTGAAAGTTTAACATAAATTTTGATTTTCTGTTCCAGGTGAGACAAAAACAGTAACGAAGATAGCAAATGCAAAAGACCAAGTTTCCGAAAGTAGTGCTTATGGCAAAACTGTTGTTTGTGTGTTCAGATTCTGATATTGCTTCCAGTGTTTGCAGCCCTGATGTACGATCTCACAACTCGTGTTTTCGAGGTACAAAAACGCTAGAGGAACTTAAACTTCAGTTTATGAATTTGGGCATTGCGGTCGCCCCGGTGCAGTTGTTGCATTGCATTATACCTGTGATGAATGCATTGGAGTTCTACAGATTGAAAGAAAAATTATAGGGTGAAACCTTTTACGTACAAATAGTAACTTCTGTTTTTACAATTTCGGGATTCACATTCACGATTCCCATTTGCCACAGGGACAAGAACTGTGGATGAATGCGTGTGTCAGATTATGCAACCATTAGTTTACCACTCTTGTATGAAAACCGCCCCGAAGCCGATCGGTTCTTGACCGATTTCCGAGCTGTTTTTACTACCACGCCGAAGGTTTTTCGAGTGGTTTCTGAAAAGTTTCTGACCGGTTTTCCAGCGATTTTTACCCATCGTTCAAAATACGGGAAAAGCTTCGTTAACTTATGTCACTTTCCCCAAAGAAAGTTTTACGATGCTCCATTTTTGTCTATTTCTTAAGTCATTATTTTCCAAACAAATGTCTTTATTTTACGCATTTCGAGGGCTTATAGTGGAGTGATCTATAGGGATGCATCCCAGGGTATTCCAATGAACCAACTCAATATATTTAAACAAAACGCCATCTAAGCATAGTGCATCCATCCGGTCGTCGAATTCATTTGTGTCAATTCAGTTTTGTTCCGTGCAAAACGGCTGCTAAACGAACCGATCTTAACCGATGTTACGGACGGGCTGCGTGATATAAGGGATTATCTTCTGCAAAAATAAATTTGCGGCGGTTCTTCGGCGATACTCACTTGCAAATACGAACGTTTGCAGAATAACTGTTGGTGAGTGTGGCCGTCTGTTATCTCATTCTGTATTAGAAAGTGCTGTAACTAAGGGCGAGCTTTTCTGAGACTACAATCCTTCTCACCATGCTGAATACAGCGGTGTAAACTGAAAGAGGGTACGAGCACTGATTCAACCTATGAAGACGTTATGGTGCAAACCGACGGTGTTGAGGTCGGTTGTGATTTGATCGGCGGTAATTTTTTATCCTTGACATAACCTCCCGACAGGTCTATCAGTAACTTCGAAGATCGTCATCACAATTTGTACTACCCTGGTTCAGTAAACATTTCTGTCATTTCCTTCGTTCCGGAATCTGCAAATTGCACGGCAAGAACACAAGGACGAATAACAACTGTTCGTTGAAAATCGCAGTTTACACGCACACATCGAATTGGCAAAATGCAATTGTGTTTCGTGAGAAGTTTATACGAACTTGTATTTTAATACAGTAACTGTTTTAAAGCATCGGGCTTTTGCATTCACTTTTGGAATCAATTCAGCTAAAAGGTGTACGCAGAATTGTGGTTCAACTGGATGGAGCACCCGTGACGAATTTTCATTACAATCTAGAATAATGGCAAAATAATTGGGAATGATACGTGTTTAGGTGTTTTAAGTCCAAATTGGTATTTAAAACTAGTTGGTGGTAACGGGGTCCATTTTTAATCGTTTTCGGTGACTATCACCTGAGTGTCCCCTGAACTTTCGTAGACTATCACCTGAGTGTCCTCTTTTTGTTTCAAAGGGGACTCTCTGATGCCGGTCGGAGGACAATCAGGGGACGTCCAGGGGATAATCAGGTGACTTCCAGGTGACGCTTAGGCGACGGTCGTGCTGCTTGGGTAGTTGTTGATCTATATTTAGGGAGTATTAGTATAGGTATAACATAGTTGGGAAGTACTCCTCTAAGATGCTTGGTACTAAGCTTAGTTACAAATTCCACATGGAATCCTTTATTGTTTCATTTAAAAAAACTGCATGTATAAAATGACTGGTATTATTATCACTTTTTAACGAACTGACTTGAAAAGGCCTGTCCGTGGAATCAGAAGCTTTTTCACTCCACTTTGTAATCTCTGACGAAGATGGCTCAAACTTTGTGAGCTCCTGGGAACCCATCAAAATAAGTACACGTAATAATGCGTACTACGTAAGAAGAATCACTCACGTAACAGTACTTTGGTTACGGTTTACGTAAACCATGATAAGCACGTACCATGATGTTCGTCGACGTGTGGCTTCAGACGTTTACTGTATAACGCAAAATTCTTCGTCGAAAGTATCCCTTGACAGACGGAAAGGTGAAAAGAAGGTACGTGTATCGAAATAAAACTACATGTATACAACGTTCACTACATGTTGACATTTCGACCTGTGGTCCGGAAACTACGTAGTTCTCAGTACCCGTATCGAACGAAATTTCATTTGTCAGACAGTCTATATGCGCACGAGAGCCATAGGTTTGCATCGCAGAACTGACCACCGCATATTTTTATATGAATACTAATGTATCAGTTCTTCTTGCAATCTTTATTTCGGTTTCTGATCTGTGGCTTCTGGACCACAGGCAGCAAGTTCCAAATGTTGATCACAATTCCAAATTCATCTAAGGCTCAACATATGTACTAGCTGAAACAGCTCAAGGGGTGTAATGGGAAAGTAAATCAGCCTTTCCCGCAATGTTCTACCCTCCGAGCACGATGACGGTCACCCGCACCATGGTTCTGTGATTATGTAACAGTGGTGTGGTCAGCGTCATGCGCATATACTGAACTCAAAGCGATCGTCTACGCACTTTACCCATCCCCCACTCGATGCTACCGGTATTCACACGTTATCCTTTTCTGTTCACTTGAACCTTGGCTGACGTACGGAGGTATTCGTGCTCTGCGAGGTTTCAAGATGTAATGTCAAGAATATGTACGTGCCTTGTACATAGGTAGACCAATGTGGTAAGGTAATATACTGGGATGATATGCTCACCTACTAAACCTGGCATCACCCTCTGCTCCATTTATTGATAGTTGTTATGACATATCTCCAGAAGGAGCCCATAATTCTGATGTGCATTCTCGCTCACTGGTACCCACGAGTAGGCCGGTTAAATTCCTCTAATGGTAACACGTATTTATAAATTTATCAACGTCGGTTACGGGCATAAATTCCGTCGATCACCAAAAAAACCGAAAACTGCCTAATCATAAGTCTTCAAGTCTCGAGGTGGTACACGGGTTCGAGGCTGGAGCCCAAATGCCTCCGGTTCTTGGGGGCATCTTCTAGCTTATGGTGGTCGTTCCGCTGAAATCAAAATAATCAAACAAAAGGGGACATTTACCAGGGGCTTATGTGAAAGTTGGGGTCACAGATAGAGGTCTAGTGACCAGTAAGATGACATGGACTTTGGGCTCCGAAGCAAGCCCGAAGGTAAACGATGAAATGGCACGGCGAAGGAGCAACATTCACACACGAAAACGGACGGAAAAGTAACAGCAAGTTTTTTCTGTTTTGTTATTTATTTGTTTTTATGAATTTGTATATGTACTTGCATTCCTTTTTCTGGAGGGAGGATTTGCAAGCCCTGCAGTAGAAAGATTGTAATCTAGAAAAAAATCGCCTCTGACTCTGCAAGTTTCCAAGGCGTACAATCTTGGGTTGGTCCGCCTCTGAGGATAGGGGGTGCACAAAATCCTGCGAACTAGTCTTATAGCTTTCCTTAGTACACGTAATGAGGTTTCTCGGCCTATGGCCAGACCAAGGTGTGCAATATGACTGCCTAAATGATCTGAAACTCTTCCTTCATAATCGATGGAAAGTTTTGCCTTGCCATGGTGAAAAGGTGAAAGGCAGACCTGTTGGCTATCTGATGGCTATAGGAGGAAGAAAGCGACCTGTCTTTCCAGGAGCCCAAAATCTTATGCTGTTTTACTTCACGGTTTTGCACGGCACTATTAGTCCAGGAGAGTTGAGCCGGGGAATAACCAAGTGATATGGTCAAACACTTGTCTCTAATTGGTGGGCCCCAGTCCGTAGACCTTTGCTTGGCACGGTCCACTGCCGACTGCAGTACCTTGGCGTCTTTGCCCCAGCTAGTAACATCGTCAGTGCACACTGCTGTTTACTGCCATGCTATTTGGAAGGTCATTTATCTAAGTGAAGTACCATAAGGGGCCTAGCACTGGGGTACTTGGTGCACTTGGGGTACTCCGGAGTGTTTTGAGGATAACTCCGGGAAGCAGGGACTTGCTCTGACCCTGGCTGAAAAATTAGACAGAAAGCTGCAAAAAAGCGAGTGCAGGTTGCCGGAGGTTTCTCAAGATCTTGGCTTGTTTATAAGAGGAATAAGCAGTACCCTGTCAAATTATTTGAGAACTCGACAACGCGTGCTTGCGGAATCACGCCTTCCTCCTAGACGCGATTGGGGCTTTCCATGACGTAGAGAGCGGTGGTAGTTCATGACGTTTCTGGCAGGGGGTCATGTTGAGCAGGGGCGATCAGGCCATTCTTAAGCAGGCGAGTCAGTATGACACACTTCAGCAAGCTTTCGAAAACCTTGCTGAGAATGCTATTCAGGCTAGTAGGTATATAGCTCTCTGTTTGATGGCGGTCGCCCTTCAGGATGATAGGGCTGACCGTCGCTCTCTTCTTATATGTTCAGAATATACCAGAGTCCGAACATTGCTCGAAGATCTTCGCGTAGATTTCCGTGAATACCACAGATGCTTCTTTAGGAATTCGTGGGTGAATTTCCATAAGGCCCATAGAACTAAATGGACTTAATTGACTGAGGTGGCTCCCTACTTTCCTATTGTAAAGAGGGTAGTACAAAAGGTTGCTCCACTGGCAGGCATGGGAGGTGGGGATGGACTGAGATAGGTAGCAAGGTGTAGACGGTCCGGAAATGCCACTCAAAAATTTCTGCCACTTGGGAAAATGTTATGTCTGGAGTGCCGTCACCAAAGCAGAGTGCAAGTAAGGTGCAACCTGGCTGTCTGGACAAGCTCACAAACCTGAAAAGAGCCGATCTGTTTGAGTGTGCTCTCGCGAGAATAGCCCTTAGCTGGTTAGAAGGGAAATCCCGTATTTTACCCTTGTAAACATTACCAATGCGGTAAAATTCTGCCGCATCCGTTTCTACTCCCTTGAAAATACAACCAGCAAACCTTCTAGAGAGTTCATTCAATAGACTTCTGAAGGGACGCTGCAGTGGAGGCCTACTGCTGGCGGTGACTTGCTTTCTGGGGAAGTAAATGAGGTCGGTTTGACGAATACAGCTTTCAATGCAAATGTTGAGAGTTTTAAAATCGGCCAGCCGATTTAAAGTGCTAATTTTCTGAGCCGGGAAAGACCTCAGATCATCGAAAATGATTCTCCTGAGTGCACACATCGATCAACTTTGAGAGGCTCCGGCTGGCCAGCGAATTATGTAGACAAACTTGAGGACGGCGTGGCCACTCACGCCCAAAGGAGGAAGTACTGTGACCGCATCTACTTGGCGGTCCTCACTGGAGATCACCAGATCGAGCAATGAGGGATAGGGCTCCGTACGGTATCTTGTTGGTTCCTCGAATTGCTGTAACCAGGATAGATCGGCAAGTAAGTCCGTTAGTACCTGGCCAAAAATACTACCAGTAGATTTTCTGTCCCTACTGAAAATCTGGGCATTGGAATCTCCGAAACGAAAAAGATGGCTCACTGAGTGCTGGCTTTCGGATGGCACAGCTGTTATATGAGATGAAGAAATTCGCCTGGACTGGTGTGTAGGGGACGATAAGCCGCACCTACCAGAGGGAATTCTGAGGGAGAAGTTACAATCCTCGCCTATAAAAGGTCAGTAGTGGGAGTTTGGGGAAGAGGGCAAATGAAGTAGATAGGAAGAATGTTGCCGAGATACGCGACCACCACCCCGGCTTTGACTCTTGAGGAACCCTTGGGGGCTGAGGTATACCCAGTGATAGAAATTTCACCATTTAGTGCTTCTGGTGTGAGCCAAGATTCTGCGACTGCCAGAATGCAGGGTTTCCTGTCCAATGACAGCCACCCCAGTTCCAGTATCTTATTACAGATATCGGGTGTAACGAACATGCGCGGAAAACCTCCCTGGCCGTTGTAATATACTTGTATTGTTCAGAATATGCGCCTTATTTTATTGACCTTCGAACAAATACAACATGCACCAATCACTACACTTCAAAATTTGTTTCCATTTTGCTAACGTGAAGTGACAATTTTGATTCGAACTTGGACTGCCGTGACGGTGGTGCCTGATATTGGCCTTTGTTGAAATCTGGTCCTCGTTGTTAGACATTGTGGTCGTACAGTTAAGGTTTGTACGTATTGATATGAGTATAACTCCGTGATTCAGTGCCGTAGAAACTACGAATCAATCTTCTTCTGGTTTTGAGATTCGTTTTGAATTGGCCACGCGTTACTCACAGTCGGAATAACCGATGAGGTACTCAACTTGGAATCTCCGGGGGGAAAATAATCAGAAATGCTAAGAAGAGGACAAAGACAAACTGAAGCTGGACAGGAAGTAATCTCGCAAGTCCCTGGAGTGTTTTTGGGTGATACTGATTTCGCAGATATTTCTAGGTCTACTAGCCCTGTCAGTGCAATTCCACGTACTTCAGCTGGTGGTATATAACTCAAAGGTTATGATATCTATCGACTGAGAATAGTTTAGTTAGAAACCCAGCTTAGACAAGCTAGGGAGTAAGCTGAATCTGCAAGGAGGGATCAACTCCAAAGACGGGAGCTAGAGGTGACTTTGAGGACCACCGAGAGTGCGGCCATTCGGCCCGGCCGTTTCGTGGGACGAATGAAGTCGGTTTGTACCGGTGTAACCCACACCGCTGACTTACCAACAACGGAACTGTCCTCATTCGACGAGAGCGCAGAACAGTACTTTAAGTTCGTTACACAATACGAGAACTTTGTGGAAAGGAAAGCTTCGATCCAGGAGAGAGATTTTTGTATTTACTGCATTACTGTCGTGGAAGAGCCAGGGAAGCAATTGACGAGAGCTCGATGCTGAATTCCGAGGAATGTTACACTTGGTCACGTGAAATCCTGAAAGACCTATTTGGGCAGCCATTCAGAGTCTACCGGAATTTGATCGATGGTATACTATCGGAGGCAAAACGTTTTAAAGGCCAGTCCAGCTCTCTAGACACCCTAGTGATAAAAATGCAAAACTGCGGCATCGCATTGAATCACCTGGGTGATCGATCTGTCCTGAAAGCACTGCACACATTGGAGACCATAGTGCGCAGTTTACCTACCGAACTACAAGGTAGATGGGCCGGGGAAGCCGAGAGGGTCAGTAGATTTGCGCGGAAGCCACCTTTGAAGACCTGAGGCAGTTTGGAGACCTTCATGCCCGAATAGAAAACAGTCGTCTTGGTAAACTTGTGCGTGAGACTAGCAAGCTATCTAGGATTGCGACGGCACAAACTTGGACCAGGGAACCAAGTAGAAGCCAACCATGGGCAAACACACAAGCATTGTCTCGCGAAGATGAAAGCTTGCCGGCGTGTAAAGTTTGTGGGGCTCCTCATAGTCTTGCGAAAGGTCCTCGCTTTCGTAAAGTAGACGTCGACGAACAATGAGAAATGGCTGAGAGACTGGGCGCGTGCTTTGTCTGTCTCAAAGATTCACGTCGAGCCGTGGTGTGCCGAATGAAACCCAGTTTCAATCAGGATGGATGCCATGGGAAGCACCATTACCTACTGCACAAATGCCAGATTTTGAATACCAAAGAAACCCCGAAGCCAATTGTGGCCTGCTCAGTGTCTTGCTCCACTAGCAATCCCATCCGCCTGAGAGTAATATCAGTCGGCGTAGAAACCGCAGCTGGGGTTATAAGAGCGTTGACCTTTGTTCATAGTGGCTCGGATACCACTCTAGTAAGGAAGAAGTTTGCAGGAAGATATGGGATCAGAGGAAGTCCATCTTCAGTGAGTGGCACCCTGGTCATCTAGTTGGCCAAAATGCACCTACTACTCGTTTCCTTGAACAACAGCGATAGAGTAGAAACTCTGAAAGCATTCACCATAAAGGATCTGCCGGTGAGAGCACCTAAGTCAGTGCAGTTGATTCTGACTCAGTGGTCGCATCTCGACGGGGTTATGACCGAGGAGTGGCAGAACAACGAAGTTGATCAGCTGATTGGTTGTGGTGTCCCGGAAGCGCATTCGGTCCTGGATTGAAGAATAAGAAACTGCGAAGCACGGTATGCAGCACGCACTATATTCGGCTGGTCTTCATATGGTAGTACAAATGGAAGATGTGGCAAACAAATCCAAATCAACTGCACTTCGGTGGAAACCGCGAACATTGGACAGGCATTCCAACAGCTGTATAACGCCGAATTTGCCAACCTGGCCATTGATGGGCACGCCCCATCACGAGAATATAGGTTGGCTTTGAAAATGGTAGCCGCGAAAGCCAAGCATGTAACAGATCGTTTCGACGTTCCTGTCCCGTGGAGACACAACATGAAACCTATGCCAAACAGCCGAGAATTGGCTCTGAAAAGTTTATGCTTCCTCAAAACCAGGCTAATTCTAGAACCACAAATACAGATGGAATAGGCACGAGCCATGCAACATAACATAGACTTGGGTTATATAGAAAGAGTGGATAATAATAATAATAATAATAATAATAATAATAATAATAATAATAATAATAATAATAATGGTTCATTTCGGAGATGCCCGAGGCATTCCAGGTGCATAATCAACTGTTTAGAAGTGATGGAATAAACAGACATAACCCTTGAAAACGTAGGAATTTGCATGACAGGAGTTGGAAAAACGGGCTAAGACGGGAGGAGTAACGTGGGGTGAAAGTGGGCAAATGTATGCACACCAGAGAAAATGTATTGAGTTTAAATGGACCCATGGAAAGATTCAAGTGGCCACCCGGTGAGTTTGAAAAGTCAAGGTCAGATGGGGGGCAAAGTCCAATTAGTCCAAAAAAATATGAACAACAGCCGTTTCTAAGGTGGTTGCTGTGTACGCCATGGGCGGTCGACTTTATAATGAAATTAGTAAGATGGAATTGAACTGCTAGGTGTTTTGGCTATGAAAGATTGGTTCAGGTTTATTGTTTTCCCCTTTTCAATGGCCGTTCCTTTTTTAATGCTGAGGAATTAGAGTTTGCAAATTTCTGTATTGCTCTGGCTTGTGGTTTAAGAAACTGAGGAAAGCATGTAAAAACTAGTCCTTTCGTTCAATAAGAAAGGAAATACCTGATAGAGTATATATACATAAATATTTATAGACAGATCTAATTTATGTCCTTAGGATGAGTAAAATATTCAACCCATTGTCCTTATGTAAAGATATTCATTGAGAACAATCCATAACATGCCAATAACTCCAATTTCGCTCAGTCTCTTAAAACACCCTTACAGCATTGGCGATCTTCTCGACTTTAATCACTAAATCACCATCAAATGAGTCCCAGCAATTAGCTGCGCAATGGAAACATATCCTCTGTGAACAATTCGCAAGCTGGACTTAGTGAACATCCTCGTCCTAGAACCTCGACGACCTCCTTTCCGCATACTCCACCACCGACAGCCCAGCGCACCTCACGGCACGCGGCAACCGACTGACGGAACTGTGGCTCGCAAACGTCTTTGTATGACCGATGGGCCAATCAAAACTCACCAAAACAAATTAATAAGCAAGACTAAATAAAAACAGTGGAAAGAAGTAAAACCGGTCAGCATTTCACAACGAGAGAGAGTTATCAATTCCTATGGAAACGGCATTATACCGTGGCATTCATGTTTTCCCCATTTATATCATAGCAACTGAGTGATGCTTTACACCAGCACCTCGTAAGTGACTGGACGGTACTTTAGGTGGAGGATCCGGCTGCTCAGTACAGGGACATCTGAAGGCTGACTGATATATGTGAGAAAGGCTAGAAATCAGCATAAGAAACTGTAATAGCGGGAGACGATGAGGAAAAAGTGAGATTCACCGCAGGGATTAGGTAGCAATGAAGCATTGGTACTCTGCAATAGATGGTCGGCGAACAGGGCACAAAACTCATTGTAAAACAGGGAGCAGGCAAAGTAAGACGTAAAGGGTGGATGAAAAAATAGTTCATAGAAAGTGAACACAGAAGATGTGGGTTATAGATGTAGAAGGAATGGATGCATATCCTGGCGGTCAGCGAGATGATCGTAAGAGAGGTGGTCTGTGAGGAACTACAGGATACAGGGCGAATGCATATATGCATATGTGTGATTGTTTATATATATGCATATATATACATATAAGAGAAGCCGGATCAATAACAATAGAGTCCTAGAAAGAAATTATCAGTTATTAGGAGGGGCAGGTTAGGTTGGGTCGAATGTTTGTAGAATTAACTTTGGAATATCGTGGTGAATTATCTTCATGACAGGTGAACTTTGCGGATCAAAAGACAAAGTGGAGAATGCGGAAGCACAGAAAAGACGACGACTGAGAAGCAGTTCAAAAAAGGGGAGATGAAGGAAAGTATCGAAGTGAACAGGTAAGAATGGATCAAATAACCTGATTTATGTAGGTGAGACATGTTGTGTCGGTCAGGAATGGGAGGAGCATTATTAGGTGGGCTTACATTATTCAGTGGGAAGATGGTGGCGATGGAGATGGCCAAGCAGCGCAGAGTGATTGTGCATTCAAAGTGGAGAAAGTTACCTGAGAGATGAAACTGCCCCTGGTGCAAGATGCAGCAGTTGTGACGGAAACAGAGTGGGAGAGGAATAAGCAAACAGGGGTAACAGAGGGTAATGGCAGATCAAACGGACTGAAGCCGTAAATGAGAACTATGACGAAACGGTGAGCTTACATTGGGTGGCAAGTGAAAAAACAGAAAGGTCCAAAAGGCAGGCATAAAATGCCTGTGGCAAACAGTAGACGCAATAGGAGATGGGAGCACGGGCCAAAAAAGACAGGTGAGACGTAACCAGTAAGATCATTTCATTGCAGATGAAACACGAAAAAGGCAGAGAGGAAAGAAGCACCGGGACAGGTGAACCGGTGGACGAACATATGGCATGAACAATGGATGTGCATCGGAGTCGGGGACATAGAAATTGGGAGCCGCGTGCATGCAGGCAGTTGTACAAGTGGATGCAAATGGACGATTTTAATCGGAGCACTGCCAAGTGGAAGGATCCACAGAGGAATCGCGGGGCCATGCAAGGAAAATCGAGAGTTAGTGGCTGGATAATAAGTGTGGCTGTGAGAGATGCAGAATTTGGAACGGCAGTTCTAATATGAGAATTGGTCATGGTGAGGGTGGAGCTGGTGTAAAATGGTATTAGGTTTAAGGAGGGAGAACAAGGGAGGGTTTGACAGAAAGGTAAGCTGTGAGGCGTAAGCATACGATCAATGAGCTTTATAGGCCTAGGGTGATACCAAATGAATAGGTACTACAAGCCGGCAACGCCGACATGGGTGAAGAAATAAAATGTTGGCGGTCGTCGGCAGAGTAAAGTGGTTAGGACGATAGTGACGTACAATGAAAGGTAACACAGTGAGAGTCGATAGGAGCAGGGACAGAATGGGTAGGTGTGCATACCATATAAGGACGAAAAAGTGGATTTGATAAGAGCGATAGGTGAGCATACAGTGGCAAACAAGGATGGTTGGAGCACGCAGTCTGCAGCTGACAGCATTAGAGCGTGCGATCCGCGACCGGTGCTAGTGGGTGGGGATGGCCGTGCGCCAGACACCCAACCTGAAAAACACTTCAAGTTGAACACGGGGGGGTGTGATCCACCAACCTGATTGGGCTCGCACATCGTTACAGACGACCTGCGCACCTGATGTGCGCCGGCCAAAGCGGTGGATCTGACCGCGCCCCGCACCGTTGGGAATGGCACCAATATTTATTGATGGTTATGCATGTGGGGCGTAGTTCAGCTGTAAAAGTATGAGATATAAGTTCGGTGGTCTGATGGTCAGGTTGCAAAGGGTTCCAGATGAGGGAGCCAGCGGGTAGTAATCGGCCAAACGGCGGCGTTATCCAGGGGCGTATACCAACGTAGAGGGTTAAATACACGTAAGAAGAGAACTGGAAAAGGAGAACAGATAAAAAAGAGCGGTCAGGGTGCGCCCCTGCTGTGGATCAACGGTTATTGGAAGCATATAAAAACCAGTGAAAGACGAGGCACAGGAGTGACAGAAACTGCGGGGATAGGTGGAAGCAAGGCGGTTGAAATTAGTGGCATTTCAATTTGTCTGATTCATTAGGTAAATGGACACAGGTAGTCTAAAGTTGAGAACTCAGTCCGATAGATGAAACTGTCTATCGTTGATTGTGTCATTAACTGAAGGGAGCAGGGTCGGCAAATGAGTTGGTCTCAGAGGTCGAGGCTCCTCTCGTAAGCTATATCTTCTGCCATGCTCATATTAGATAACTGGAGTGCACGTGTGACGCTGAGATATGGGTTGAGTGCCGATAGAAATTGGGACTTGGCTTGTGAAGCTCGAAGGGTGATGGGCAACTTGTTCCAGACTTTGGAGTAGACAATAATTAAAAAGCGTGACCGTATGGCCGACTTAGCTATACTGGAAGGGATAGTAAAAGGCCTTTGCCGAAGTGAGTAAGGGGTTTCACGGGAGAAGCTTACTGGGTCAAAGGAAAAAGACCGGTTATGGAGCAGGTTATAAAAGAAGACTAAGTTTAGTCTTAAGCGGCGGAGCCAGAGTGGGTCAAGATTCAGATTTTGGCATCTTTTTCTATAGCTTAAAGATGTGGACCAACCGAGAAGTTGTTTGGTGAAACTCCTTTGTATGCTTTTAATCGCAACTCTGTCAAATATCGTCATGTTAAAAAACATTATTGGGCAGTATTCAAGCAAAGGCCTGATGAGTGATTTGTAGATGCTGATGATACTGTCCCGGAGACGAAAGGAGCGGAAGAGAAGGGCCACAATTCTTCTAGCCTTGGCCGCTTGGATGGCGGTGTGCTCAGAAAAGTTGAGGGAGCAGGAATAGTTGAGGCCCAAATCGCCGATGGTAGGTCGACTGGCTATTGGGGACCCACCAAGAGTTAAGGATCCAGGGGGCAATTGGAACTTTTGGGTTAGGGCCTCGCACTTATCAATGGAAAAGCTCATCCTCCAGGTGTGGCACCAGCGGTCAAGTGCAGCGAGGTCAGCGGAATAGTTGCAAAGAGTAGGGATAGCTTCAATAAAATTGAAAGAGCAAACTATTTTTATATCGTCTGCGAGCAAGAATGGCGTGCAGTGGTGTACTAGATCCAATGCGTCGTTTATGTACATCAGAAACAGGATAACACCCGGTACGCTTCCCTGTGTACCGCCACTTGTAACAGGTTTCGGTTTAGAAGTATGTCCTTTGGTGAGGAACACATGCTAATGATGAGCGAGATAAGATTTCAGCCAAGAAAGCCGCGGGTCAACAATGCCGAATGAACGCGATTTGGAGATAAGATACAGGTGTGAAACTTGGTGGAAAGCCTTCGACTGATCCAGGTAGACAATGGCTAATGCCTGCCCGCTATCAACAGCCTTAGTGACTAAGTTGAGGAAGTCAAACTGGCATGTGGTGCATGATCGCGATTTGAAAAACCCGTGCTGCCTATCGCTAAGAAGGTTTGGAGCGAGAAGATGGGTAGTAATGCCATATTTGATAATCCTTTCCATTGTTCTGGAAATGATAGTGGTATGGTTGATGGGACGGTAACTAGCAAGTTCGTGGACAGGTCCTTTTTGTGTCGTGGAATGATGACTGAACGCTTCCAGTTCGATGGTACCAAACTAAATTTGAGTGAAAAGGTGAATAGGTTCAGTAATAGAAGTGGAAGGTCCGATCTACCGTTAATGGTGGCAGCTGAAGGCAACCGGTCTGGTCCAGGATGCGCAGATGCTTTATAGCGTGAAATGAGCCTGGAACTAACGTTTACTTCAGAGGTGAGGGTGGATAGGTAAGAGCTGGTAGTAGCCATAGGATTTTAGGGTGCTGTATCTGACGCTGGGCCATGGAGTTGGCGAAGTAATGGTTGAAAGCCTCAGCAGTATCAGGAGGGGAGGCGGCCGAAGTTTTATTCGGTAACATAACTTATTGGATCAGGGTAGCTGTCGCCGAATTCTTAGATTTGTGTAGGATTGAGAGTTTCAATGTTTTATTGGGATGCCTTAGGGCTTTAGCCTCTTCGTAGCTGAGCTGTTTTTCCTTTAGGTCCCGGATAATATCGGTAAGACGCGCTAGTCTCACGAGAAGAAAGAGTTCGGGTTTTTGGAGGTAAAGTCTGCATCTTAAGGTACTTTCGTTGGAGGGAGGCAAGTTAAGACTTCCTGATGGAGGGGTTTTGGGATATTGGGCTAAGTTTTAGGAGGCAGTTTCCCGTGTCAAGTAAAAAGTGATCCGATGCCTGTTGGGGGTCAACCGTTAGAAAAAACAGCTCCAATCTTGGTCACCGATGAGATTGGGCAGAGGGTTCCAATTTAAAAGAAAAGAATTGTTGGCTGGGATCAAATAGTCTGAGGAATAAGGATGTAATGAAAGATTACCAGCCACTGTCTTATGGTCGCCACCTAGAAATTTGTTCAGAAAGGAAACCGAAAATGGGAAATTCTGTGAGTTAATATAAGATCTAGTATGTTGGCGCTTCTAGTAGGGGTTTTAACATGTTGCCTCCAGCCCCCAATGTGAGTGTGGGACACAAAGTCTATTAGGTTGGGAGGTGCCGTGAGGTTTCGCCAGGATATTTTAGGCCAGTTGAAATCAACGGCTAGGATTCTGGCTGCCGAAGGTAGTAGTGGAAGGTAATCAAAGGCTTCAGTTAAGGGAGTTAAGTCTGCAATAGCAGATGAGGGCAGGCGATAGACACAACCAATGTGCGTGACTACAGTTGAGAGCCGAATTGTGAGCCATAGAGAATCCGGAATTGAGTCGAGTGTGGCATGTCTGACGGATACTACTGAGAGGGCATGCCGTACGTACACAAGGCACCCACCTCCGCGTCTGTCGATCCTATTTACCCTAAAAACCTCGTACCCTTCAAGCATAATTTCGCTTGTGCTGGTGTGTTCTGTGAGCCAGGTTTCAGTAATGAAGATGATGTCAGGACCGGATGTTGACATATTTTTTTAAGTGATGAAGCTCATTTAAGATGGACCGCGAGTTAAATAAGATGAATGATAACCCACTCATGTGGAAGTGAGTGTCAGGGTCAGGTAACGTATGGGAGTTGTGGGTCGGAGTAGGTGCACGGTGAGGGGCGTGAGTTGGATCTATTACCAAAGGGGAGGAAAAGCGAGCGTTGGATGCCTCCTCGATAGTTTCTGAAGAATCAGCCGCGGACGAACCGGAAATAATCAATTTAGGGTTAGTACGAGGTCAAAGAGAACACCTTAGACGAAGTAGTCCTGCTACTTGTCCTGATTCATTGAGATCGTTCGATGCTCCAGTGACGTGACAGAATATGGCGTTATGGAAGGTATTGGCTTGCCCACGTGACAACCTTGGTATTGGTTGGTGTTGTGTGGTAAGAGCAGGCCCCAGAGTGTAAGGACTAAAAGAGTTTAGGGTGGCTTCGCAGCCCATCGATGCGGCTTGCCCGGTTGGGGACGGATAGGAATCGGCGGTTGGTAGAGGGGGTATATGGAGGTTATTTTTGATGGAGGTAGTTGCAGTACGCAGTGTTGCGTGGTTGACCAGCGGAGTTCGGTGTGCTACTAAAGGGTTGAACGACTGGTAAGGTGCCGGTATTGGAGGGTGGTTCATTAGAGCTAGAAGAGATGAAAGATTGTGGGATTGTATGCCACTCGGTGGGGAAAATTTACTCGAAGGGGGTTCGTGGATGTATCCTGTGCGTAAAACGACTGTGGTGGGGCAAAACGAAAATTTTGGTATGGTAAAGGAACTAACGGGATGAAAGGTGGAGGCACGAAAAAATTAGGAAATTATGAGCTAGGCGGGCGCACCTTTCAATAATAGCTGTGAGGTGCTTTGCGAGTATCGTCCGTATAAATGCGCGTAGAGCTGGGGTTTTGCTGGGAGGAATTACGGTTTGAGAAACTATCTTTTTTGGGAACAGAAACCGTAGGTCCCGGCATTGGTGATATCTTACTAGTGTATCTGTTCGCTTCTAGTATTTGCGGGACCTTCGGCATGTAGCCTGGTGATATGAGTCGGTCGTTGCCTAGTGAACTAAACGTTGAGGCCTTTAGTAGGCACGGAGTGTGGGTCACCGAATTCTGGATTTGCGGCCATGGGTTACCGTTGGTATCGACACTCTGCATTGGAGGCTGAGTGTAGATCGTTACCAGCTTTCGGCCTACGGGTGATAAGTTAGATTGCAACGGTGAGGTCGTGTCCTTAGGTACGCTACTTCCTGACAGCTTGTTTGCGGGAGTATGCCCTAAAGGCTGACGGGTTTGATTCGAACGAAAACGACCTGGCAATGGTATGGTGCGGTCCGGCGGAAGGGTTTTAGTCGTGACTATGTGGTGTGGACAAGAACGACCATACGTTGATTTGCGTGTCGCCTTGGGAGAGTGATGCCAAGTTGTTAGGTCAGGGAGGCTACGCGATTTAGGCAACTGCTTCTGATGCACAGAGCTAAGCTGTCTGGCAGGACTCGATGGATTCGAGTCTCAGGCATCTGCTGCACTATTGATGAGCCTAGGGCGCTTGGAGACTGGTGGATTTGGAGAAGGCCCAGGCGTTGCGTCAAAGTCTACATCAGACAGTTGTTGGCTGATAGACGTTGGTTGCATAGAGTAGTTTAAGGGAATGATCATGGATGTTCGTTAATGAGACGGAGCACGGCCTAGTGATTGGGAGGCGTATGGCTACGAGTGGCAAAATCTTACTGGCCGGCCTGCTTCTTTCGGATTTGCTCATTGTGACTACAGGTTTCGGATAACCAACTAGTTTTATTAAAAATTTACCGACTGCCAAAAGCCTAGACACGGAATTGTCCTGAAATTCTACAGGAACTCACCTGGGATGTTTGCAAATAGGGTTGACCAGGCAGTTTCACTTTTTGGATGGACCAGGGTTAGGTTTTAGCCAAGCAGGAAAAGACAACTAAAAGGACTGATTTAGCAAGCAATCGCTAAGTGTTTTTGGATGGGCTCACAAAGGATGATTTGTGGCAGGTATAGATCTAGATTTCCTAGTAAAGGGTTGTGTTGATTTTTCGCGGTAATAAGTTATGGACCCACAGTGGTGTGTCGTAGTTGGTGCCGTGGCCAAGTTGACACTTCAGAGTAGATAACTATTACCACTAGGTGCTAAGCAAAAACAGGCCTAAAAGATGGAAAAAGGAAAAAACAAGGCAACCTGATATATATACTTCAAGTTGACCTTGGCCTCATACAGCGGTAATCAGCGCAAATTTGTGGTGGTACCTACCTCATCACCCGGTCGTGAACCCAAAAACCCCGGGGAAGGTCAGGGTAACTGTTGGCTGTGAAGCGAAATGGCAGGGTGTGTCACTCAACGACCATATACTACAGAGCCCAGACTGAACAACACCACTAGTCGAGGTTTTATGTCGATTTTGGCTAGAAAAAGTGGCCGTCTTTGCAGACATACGCGATACGTTTCTACTAGTGAAGATGCCCGTTGAAGATAGGGACGCAATTTTTCTCCTCTGGTGGCCAGAAAGCGAAGCATATCGTGCACCAGACGAGTACAGGCTGACCGTGCATCCCTTTCGGAAGGCATCATAACCCTTCTGTGCTAATTTCGCCCTCCGAAAAACCCTCAAGCACTTCGGCGGCACCAGAAACCTGTTAGGAGGAACAACGGACCACTTCTACGTGGACGATTCTCTGTGTTCCTTTGACGACCCAAATACTGCTATTCTTTATATGACCGAACTGACCGCCACTCTAAAGGCCGGAGGATTCAACCTCACGAAATGGACTTCAAACAGCCACGAAATGCTTAATGTTATCCCGAAGTCCGAGAAAATAGAGTGTGCTGGAGGGCTTTTTGGATCCTCCTCAAACGGAGTGCACGCTTGGACTTCAATGGAAGCCCGGAGGTGACGAATTCCTATTCAATCTGGACCTACTCAAACAACCAGCCACATGGAGAGGGATCCTATCATCAGTCCCAAGCCTTTACTATCTCCTAGGTTTCGTTTTGCCATGGTTGTTACCGGGAAATTGCTTGCTGCAATCGCTGTGCCAGGGAGGGCAGGGTTGGGACGAACCTTTCCAGGATGACATCGATAAGCGATGGCGATGGAGATATCAAATTACAGAGATGCTTGACTGGAATCAAGTGCGCAAACAATGCCCAACTCCATTTATTTTCTGATGCATCAGAAATAGGCTATATAATAGTGGCTTGCGGCTGCTGGGTGGACGAAAATGGTGGGCGGCACAGTCAGATATTAGTTCCGAAAGCGAGACTGGCTCCACTGAAAACGGTGGCCATTCCGAGGCCGGAACTGATGGCAGCAGTACTGGCCGTGAAAGCCACGACGCTGAATAGGAGATGCTCCGATCGGATAAACTGGGAACCAAATTTTTGGAAGGACGCAGCCATGGTACTTTATAACATAAACAACATTACCAATCGTTTTAACACCTTCATGGCCAAAAGGCTCACTTTAGTCCACGAGTCGACTAAAACCGATCAGTAGCACTATGTGCAATCCGCCAGTAACCCGGCCGACTTCTGCTCAATGGGCCTGAAAACACTGGACGATTACGGATGTGAACAATGGGACCGAGCTTCCTAACTGCAGCTAAAGAGAAGTGCCAACACTACTAGTGCTTAAGCCTGATGATGGCGATATCGAGACCAAAAGACCGACACTAGATACAAACTCCACGGGAAGCATAAGCCTAATAGAAAAACTGTGCCACTTCCACGACTGAATAAAAATGTTAGGAGCCGTGGTATGGTCGACACGATACAAAGTACTCCTATTAATTATAATAATAATAATAATAATAATAATAATAATAGTGGTATATTTCTCGGCTATGGTCGAGACACACGTGCAGGCGCATCATCATGGTGTACAGCTTTACTCAGTAAAATGAAATATTCACAAACTTCAGGTATAAAAGTCAAAAGTGCCAGCTGTAGAAAAACATAGCCAGAGATAATTAATATGGATCACTCTAATGATGGTTTCCGCGCCAATTTTGGACCGGTTTCGGTTTCGCGCTGGGCGATGGCGCACCGCTGGGATACTGAATATTTCGTTCATTCGTACTGCTAGAGGTGCGTTATCAACGAAATTGATGCAAGCCATGAAAAACGGCGGTTTACCAGGCATCTGCGAACAGCAAAGTTTCAAATATGGAGGAAAAGAGATTTTATGGCAGTACTCTCGGGGAAATTGATGCACGCGAAGAGAATAGCAAACCATAAATCTGATGCAAACCCTGAATGTCGGTTCTACTGGGGTTGAAGAAATGGAATGAGTTATGGAACAAGGAGACATGAAACCAATTCTATGAATGTACATTTTTGTATTTTGGTGAATGTGCAAGTAACAAAGGTCTATATAAGGGTAAGTTAAATTTCAGGATCAGTAACCTGTACCATTCAGAAATGTGAAAGTGCAACTGGAGGGCCCCGGAAAAGCAGAGGATCAATTTCCAGCCGGACACGAACACAGAGCACTTTGAATGTGGGGACGATACTACCGGACGAGCTGAACCAGTCCGAACTCGACGTTCTACTCCTACTACAACTGGACGCTTTCCTGTTCGAGGCCCGCGAGCTGGCCAGGATAGATGTTGAGGCCAAAGGAAGCAGGCCTTTGTACAGCATTATCCGAGGATTAAACCTTATGCTAACCAACAAACTGCTGAGAGTTGGAGGGCGGCTGACGAATTCAAATCTAGAGCACGAAACACAATACCCCATAATAGTCCCTGGTGGCCACTACATAACGAGATGCCTGATAGGCCATGTACGTCGAGAAGAGGGACACGCAGGTTTAAACCACTTATTCAAAATTATACGTCGACGATTTTGGGTGACAAATGGACCAGCAACGGTCAAGCGAGTCATAGGCAACTGCATCACTTGTCGTCGCCGGAGAGCGGTAGCAGACCAACAAATGATGGCCTTCATTCCAGCCGTGAGAGTTCAACCGGGATGGTGCCCGTTCGTGGAAATTGACGTCGACTGCCTTGGCCCGTTACTTGTACGACAGCAAAGGAGCGCCCAAAAGAGCTACGGCTACCTGATAACGTTTACAATCCAGAGCAGTCCATCTTGAAGTAGTGCATAATATGACCACTGATTCATTTCTAATGGCCTTACAAAGGTTCATCGCCAGGCGGGGCGTCTCCAAGAACTTATATTCAGACAATGGCTCGAACTTTGTTGGAGCTCATAAGGGGTTGGAGAAATGGTGGAACCGCCTGAACCACGCCAAAACGCAAAACAAGATAGTAGCAAAGGGGATAGAATGGCACTTCAATCCACCTTCTGCTAGTCATCGCAGTGGCATTTGAGAAAGACTGACACGATTGACTAGGAGAATACTCACAGCCCTGACCTCACAGCAAAACCTCGATGACCAGACGCTGACTACTTTACTAACAGAATTAGAGCGCATAATGAAAAACAGACCCCTGGTGCCGACCGTCCCAGACCCGGAAGGCGAACCGACTCTCACTCCCAACGACCTGTTATTACTGCGGTCAAACGTAGTGGAAATCACACCGAAAACCCCATGTGGAATGTATATATTTGGCTGGAAACAAGGGAACCACCTGGCACAGGCTTTCTGGAAACTGGTCGAGGAAGTACTTACCGACATTGCAGCTTCGGCGAATATGGATCTCCAAAGAGAGGTCGTTCAGACGTGAAGATGTAGTCATCCTCGTGGAGAGCCGCTTACATAAAGACGATTGGCCGGTTGGAGTGATCGAGGACTGCCGTACAAAAATCGATAGCTTCGTGCGCACGAACAAAGGAGACGTATTGCAAGGTATCCGAGAGATATGTGTGCTTGAAGGGAACAATGGCGAGGGCGAAATCGACGCTGCAGACCAAGCTTAACCCACGTCTGCTGGTACCAAATTAGGCTAAATTTATTTATTTATTCTTCATGCATTCTCCCGTATTTCCCAACCCTCCACACAGTCTTTCAAGCATATTTGTATCTGACTTCATAGGGTGTTCAAGATTTATCATGGAGTTAGTTATCGAAACCCTAGTTATCACATGACACGACATTGTTTGTGAAGTGGCAGAAACTCTTGAACAAGCACTTGTTGACTGTTTGTAGAAATATCTCTTTTTCCGTAACCTATTTGCATTATTATTAAACCTGTGTCCAAGTGGATAAAGGTTGTGAGTCAAACACACTTCCAATGTGATAACATCACACTTTTAGTCCCTGATGTCAGAGTACCCTGTAGCCATCTCGATTTTACATCAAGAATTCTCAGTCTTCATCTCGCCACGTATTTTACTCTTGTTCGGGCAGCCTTCTCCTCCATATTCCGTAATCTGTCTACGCATCCCGATCACATCGAATTCCTTTTTTGTATACGGATAATGTCATACCATTCTCAGAAGAAACTCTAAGACCTCCAGAGATGGAGCATAACCTCAAGAAATCTGCAAGCTTGTATGCCACTGGCCAACAATAGACGAAGCCCATAGCGACCCACGTATGCACTGACTTGGGGTCTGGGTGGGTTGGGGCGAATCAGTACTCCCGTTTACTCTTTGGATGTTGACCGTTTCACGGGCGGATTTGGTGGGCTGTGTAACGTAAATGCGCGGGAAACCTCCCTGGCCGTTGTAATATACTTGTATTGTTCAGAATATGCGCCTTATTTTATTGACCTTCGAACAAATACAACATGCACCAATCACTACACTTCAAAATTTGTTTCCATTTTGCTAACGTGAAGTGACAATTTTGATTCGAACTTGGACTGCCGTGACGGTGGTGCCTGATATTGGCCTTTGTTGAAATCTGGTCCTCGTTGTTAGACATTGTGGTCGTACAGTTAAGGTTTGTACGTATTGATAAGAGTATAACTCCGTGATTCAGTGCCGTAGAAACTACGAATCAATCTTCTTCTGGTTTTGAGATTCATTTTGAATTGGCCACGCGTTACTCACATTCGGAATAACCGTTACACCGGGGCGTTTTGTATGAAGACACCTCAATGCATGCCCAGTAGAGACTTCGGAAAGTGGAGGACTACAGATGGGAGGAGAAGAGCAGAGTGAGTTTCCTTCATGTGCAGTTTCCTGGCGGCACCCGTCAGCGGAGACTTCTGCGTGGCCTGAGCTTTCTTTTTGAAGCTCCATTTTCGTGGTCGTCTCCCGAGGATAAATCTGTGTGGAGGATAAGCGGAAAGGAATGCAAGATGGGAAAGTAGTTTGAGGCGGTTGTAAGGTATAAGATAGGTTAACTGAGCCAGTGGTCCCAGCTGAAGCCATGTCGATTTAGGAGATGGTGGGACGGAGTGGCTACTAGTGTTGGGAGGTGCAAATGGATAACCCACTGGCCCCACTTTGTTCCACTTGAACCCAAAAAGCCTTCGCATCGTGATAGCGAGAATAAGAATAGCTTGGCCACGAGCTTTGCGTTCTTTCTAGCCTGTCCTCTTTCCTGGGGCTATTTTAGTAGCTGCTGCCCTTTTGATGACGGTCATCTACAGCTCAATATCGGATTTCTCAAGTTTTGCGTGTGGAGTATTGAATTCCAGTGGCTTGGCTGTTACCCGAGCCCCGGGGAGGGGGAAGAAAAGACCTGTGTGGAGGCTCCGTGGGTAGCTAGTCCGGCGGATTTCACTGTTGGCTTAGGCTCCCTTTTGTCCCCCAGTCTGTTTGGGACTGCACAGGGGGAGCCAGAAAGCTTGAATTCGCCTTTCTTCTCTGGGGATTTCTCGTCTCCAGATGGGTTACCTTTGTCCTACTTTCTTTCTGAGCGGACTTGAGGAGGTTAGTATACTGAGGCCTCTACAACTTGCTCGGAAGTGGTCAACCCTCGGCTCAGTAGTCCAAAAAAGGACGGATGCCTCGAAAGCCAAACCGCACACACCACACGTACTGTGAGCTCAAGCGCCTGCACTCCAGTTTATATATATATAACAGTAGCACCAATAACACTTTACGGGCGGGTCGAATATTCAAATGAAAGACACCGATCAACATTTGATAAGCACAAGTAATTTTTACCTGGTGTTCAATAACCTTACGGTCATGAGCGCTGCCGAAATACTCATGCATCTGAGGGCTTTATCAAACACATGGAGATTGTAGAAAAATTTACCAGTACGCAGGGACTGCTTCTCCCGAACTCATGCAGGAACAGGCCAAACCACGAATTATGGCCACTACAAGGAATCGGCAGGATTTTAGGATGTTGGGTGGGACGTTTTCTTAGGACGTTAAAAATACAGTATTCACAAAGATGATCCAGACAAAGATCAGTGATGCAAATTTAAGCCCACCCAAAATGATAAATGGTGAAGAAACAATTAGACAGATATGAGTTCCGTGAGGGTACTCACCGAAACACTGATTTTCTTAGGTTTATGAACCTGAAAACGAGTAGTGCACCTTAAAAAAGCAATGAGCTTTTCACGAAAAGCACCAGGTTACATCTAATGTCTGTAATCAGTAGCTGGTGGAAGAGGCTTTGAATTCCAAGAAGGAATAACTAGCAAGCGGAATACCGTATACTAGGGGGGCAAAATAACACAAGTACGATGGGTGAAAACATTTACAATAGGTTTAGGTAAGCCGATAAAATCAAAAATATACTATTTTGTTGGGTTTTCTTTGGCCTTTCTGTTTTTCTGTAAGGCATTCTAGGCGAGGGCTAGCTGCGGTTAGTGGTTGCCTTTTCATTGCAGTGATCTCGATCGTTCCGAAAAAATGACCGCTTTTCGAACATCACTTTGGATCTGTTTTCTCTACGATCTTTTCTGACGTTTGATATCGACCCCTTTGTGTTGTTCGGTTGCGTATATTTCACTGGACTGACTTTTCCGGGATTTCCACCGACCCCTTTTTCAATCAATTTCACTTTCGGTCGTTCACCGGTTGTACGCGCTCGTGGTTCGCTTTCTGCTCCGCCGTTGCTTTTCGTTTTCCGTTCGGCGTATCTCTCGTATCGGCACTGTTTCTGTGTCACGAAATATAGAATACACCTTGCATCCATAAACCGACTTGCGTGTACTCCATTCGTCGATAGAGCGGATAGCTTCGGTATTTTGCTGCCAGACCGCATAGAAGACAGTTACACTAGCCGCCCTCGAAAGTCTTATGTATCATCAAAGGAACGACAAGCGCATTACGGAATCTAGACCTTTCGTTATTTAGTTAGGAGCGCTAGCTCGGTGATTTAAATGTCTTCGACATCGAGAGAGTCTTGCGGTACTAGGCCCTCAGTTAACCTCAGCGGGGCGTGTGCAGCAATTTCAGCAGTTCGTATGGGTGGAACCTGACAGCCAGATCGCATTTGCGGCAGCCAGCCATGGGTGTGCCTGCAAACGGGCAGAGAGGGACTAAGTAGTCTTCGCGATATATAACAGCCATGCATTACGGTGACCAAATGGTTCTGAAATTGAAAAAGGAAAGTGTGCAGCACGGAAGGTGTTCCATCCAAGAATTTGCTTCATCAAAATAACAGAGGCACAGAGTTCGAAATGAAGACGTATATCGTAATTGTGCTCTCAGGAGTGTGTCTCGGCGGCGGTCGAGAAATATACCAATAATAATATTATAAAATGAGATGAGGAGGCACACGTACTGTAGGTCGGTGTTCGTAGGGACCAACTGCGCCCGCACTATTTGGCCTCGTTATTATTTGCCAATTCTGCAGGTTGCCGGGAAGTCTTATCTTCTGGTGTTGGTAAGGCCGTGACATTACACTGAGGCCGTTGGTCCGAGGGCTACCTGAGGAAGCCGCTGGGAAACAATAAGAACCTAAAAGGTTGGTCTGTATAGTTGGTCTGGAGAATATATGACGCATCCCACCCAGGGGTATTCACAGGTCCGGAGCTGCAAGACGGTGTCATGTTATGACATACGGAAGGCTGCTGTTAGTTTGAGCTGTAAAATGGAGAATGGATTAGACTCCAGGACACAGAAAACGCAGCTTTCTTACAAAAAAGAGCGGAAACGGTGTGAGCCAAAAATATGGAGGTCCCCCCCCACCCATTTTTACATATATGTTCTTATATACGCTCAAGTTTGCATATATATACATTGTGCTGCGATGGGACGTGTTTGTCATCTGATTTATCGACTTGCTGTCTAGAGCAGTAAGATAAGAGTCAGCGCTACGGTGGTTTTGTGGCTGGCGTCAACATACACGCCGGGGGTGCATGGAGAGTCGCAGATCGGTAGACACGTACAGCTGGAGGTTGATAAGCAAACGTGGATTATCTAGCTTACTTCCACCCCAGTCGGTCTCGCGCGCAGGAACCAAAGTCACGTTTAGAGGGGAAGGGCGGTGTGGGATTCCTCCCTCCTTGGGGTAGGGTCTGGGCTGTTGGCTCATTTCCTTCACAGCCCAATACTGGTGGTATTTGGAGGTGGAGCTGAACCCGGCAGATCTTTATCGTTGGTTTTCCACTTTTCTCACGGGGAGGTGGTTGACCTTATATAAGAACGTTCCATTGCCCCCAAATTCGACCGTAATTTTTCCCGCACTGTTCATTTTTCGCAACTCCTGAGGGTTGGTTTGTTTTCCTGTCGTCCAGACATAACTATGTTTTAGGTGCTGTCGATATCGGGGGCCTAGCCAGCATGGGCTTGAGAAATGCAGAGTAGGGCTAAGCGAACATACGGAGTAGGACAACGAGTGTTGTAACTCGAAAGCTCGTACATAAGACCGGTCCAGCACAGCTTCTGACTCTGCCCAAGACTAGCAGAGGCTATTGCGTTCGGGCTGGTCTGATTGCGGTTGGCTGCACTAATCGTGGATGTTACGGCCCTTATGAAGAGGGGATAATAGTCGAAGTTGGATGAAAGATTCATAAATCATTGCAAAACAGCCAAGCAGTCGTGTTAGAAAACGTGATACAAGGAGATGGGTCAACAAGAAGCGACTGGAATGTGCACAAGTGAGATAGGAGGTTTTGGGGCGGGATTATTGTGGAAGACGAATTAAAGCCGGGCTAGAAAGCTGGAGGTGGGTGGAAACGGGAATGAATTAGGGTCAATTTAAAGGATCAAGAAGTATGGCAGTGGACGGCAGAACTTGATGCCCCATGATTCAACACCACTGATTTGTTTAATGCTTCTGAACATCAGAGGCTAAAAGTCTTGGGCTTGATGAGGATAGTTTTGTATATCTGTTCTAGCACTGTATAACGAAGGAGGCAGTAGCGGGACATACACAGTTGTGGATACCGGCTGGTGGGATCGGTAGAGCTGGGTCTTTTGGGGGCTGGGTGGCAGTAGGTGAACGTGGATAATGTTCAGAGTCAAGAAGACAGGCAGGCTTTTACCAAATCATAGTTACACACGGCAACAATCAGTGCCCTACTACATTGTAGGTTGAGTGCAGTATATGTTTGTCGTTGGGCGGGACATGGTAGCTTTAGGATATGGCTCTATGATCCTGCTATAGGAACTCGTTTTCGAGGGCCAGCTGTGGATGTTCTTTGGTTATACTCGAGCCGACAAGACCGATCACGTGAGGAACTGCCACGATCTGTTCCAGCAAGTATCCAAACAGAGGGATTGTAGAGAACAGAGGGAGACGAAGGCCATGGTTTGAAGTTTGATTCCTCCTTCATCTGCTCTATCCTCAGTATGCCGGAGTTCATCAAAGACAACAGATGAATAAAAGTAAATTGTGATTTTTGGATTATGGCTGAAATGGAATACTGATGCACAGTTGCAAATAGTCAGAGATAGCCTATTCCATAGCTTTGAGTAATTGGTAAGAAAGAGGTTGGACCTCGTTGGGGCAATGGGCCCTTGATTCAGTGACAGGATTTATCGAGGAACTTGACAAGCTCTGTGGAAGCTTTCACAAGTATAAAAGCACACCCACCACGAAGTGTATCGTTTAAGCAAGTTTCTCAGGATCACCGGTTGCGATAAGTGGCCATAAGCACATAATACCTGGGTTTGGTCCGACAGATAAAATGTGTTTCACCATAAAAGCGGACCAAGGAGGCTACGGGATCGGGAGTGAGGAGCTCGGCCGAAATCTTTGGTCAAGTCGAGGTAAAAGGTGATCACAGATTCGCCGTTGTCAACGGCGGTGGTTAGTAGGCTGAGGAAATCAAATTGGCATGTGGTGGATGAACGAAATTTCGTGAAGCCATGTTGATCTCTGTAAACGAGGTTGTGGGGCAGAAAATATCGGAAATCCGCTAATAAATCAAATGTTTCATCATTCTGGCAGCTAGAAAGATGTGGGTAGTAGGACTTTAGCTTGGGGGATCATGCACGGGACCATTTAGTGGATAGGAGTTACTGTTGGAGTTTTCCGTTGGGATGGAAAAGTGCCATGTTTAGGAAGTAAACTAAAGAGATGCTTCAGGATGGCAGCGAAATCAGTTCCACCAGGATAAAAGAGTTATGGGGGACGCCGTCATAGCCAGTGCGGGTGGAGGGTCCTACCAGCGGCAGTAGATGGACCAATTCGTTCAAAGTAGATTCAGCGTCGGGGAGAACGCGGTCGGTGATACGGGGTACCACTGGCGGATTCGCAGTGGTGTCTGCGCTCATGAATTCTCCGAAGCAGGGGCCAAGAGCTTCGGCGATTTCAGCCGGAGATTCGATTGGCGTCATGTTTGCTAGAGTTAAGTAGGGTGTTCCTGGAGACTCTCTCTGATTACTGCGATTAAACAACAGAGCCAATCGGCAAGATCTGTTGAGGGACGTCGGAACCGGTAGCCCCTGCTTTTCCAGCAACTCGTTAGTCCGGAGACTCAAGGTTATAGAGTGAGAGTGAAGTTACACCAATATTAGGAAACTCCTGGTATCGTTCTAGATCTCCTGCAGTTTTCCTTGTTTATTTTTCAGCCTTTTAAGGTTAAAGCTGATGGCTTCAAATGGGTTGGCCCCAACACTTGTGACTGCAGTCAAGTAACCATGTAGCTTATCGTGGACTTCGTCAGTAGCAAGCCGATGGTCATGCTGCAAGAAGTATCCGTCCTAGTTGAGAGAGCGAAACACGGGCTACAGATTCATTCCTTTTATCATGTGTAGCAGCTGCCTGGTGAGCTACATATGGGGTCCATCGGTCCAGCAGTGGACCTGTGAGATATCATTCTATGCTCACTGCCCTGGAAGAGGTTGAAAAGGGCGGTTATCACTTTCCATAGCTCGATGGTGAAGACCGGGTTAAGTACTATATTTTTTCTGCTCAGCTTCATCACTTGTTGGGCCCGGAGCCCAGCGCGGCCAGAAGAATCGGCACACATGTTGGGTCCTGTATTACATCCAGTGTCGGATCTGAAATAGGAGTGGCAGGCAAGCTGTAGGTAATGTGGATTTGGCGGCCTTCAAGAAGGCGACGATTATTTATGAAGGTTTGGTAATCGGCAATGGAAATCTGGTCAGACAGGGGCCGAGTCAATTAACCAGGTTTCGGTTATGAGAGTGATGTTGGGGCCTGATGGTAGCACTATATTACTGGTGGTATGGGTTTTAGCAGGCAGTGAGCGGGCAATAAGAAGGGGCAAGGTAAGTGATGCTGCATCCTCGAAGCTTGGGGAAGGATCTAAAATCAGTGGGTGTGGGTGACTAACGTTAGCAACATGGCTGACATCAGTAAATGGAAACTAATGTCGGGTTCTCTGTGCAAAGGGACGATGGGGTTTAAGTCAGATTTAGATGTGGAGAGCAGGCTATATAGAGAAAGGGTGGTTGGTAAGCAGATGAGGCGGGGTTGTCCGGGAAGATGCCGCCAAGAAAAATTGATCGTTTTTAAAGATGAGGTTCCCTGAGAGGGTGGAATAACCGGGTGGGATTTGGACATTGAGCTACTGGGTAAGAACAAGTGAGATGTTTGAAGGCAATGGTGGCTGGGTTCAACGGGATACATAAGAAGCTTTTAGCTGTCGCTCGACCAGGACCGACGAGGCGACTGTACCTGGTCGAGGTGGTCCACTGAGTGTTTGGGTGAAAGCGTGGAATTCGACAATGGAGACCGCTGACTATCATTCAGCGGGTTTTTTTTGACCTTATCACTAGAAGAGAGGGACATTGGTCGTAAAGGTTTGGCAGGGGGTGCTGGCACTCAGCCCGATGGCCGGAAACTCTTTTAGCATACCCGAAAGATATGGTATAGTTGGTCTGGATGCATGATGACGCGTTACTTGGTGGCCCTTTTTGCCTGCGTCTCAAAGGGGAGTTGGGAAAACTTAATTGATTACTTTGAGTACAACTCTTTTACAGTGGGGCGTAGTCAGCTGCTTTGAGATGGTGCGGGGTTAGGTTCTGCTCTCCGAAGGACTGGAAAAGAAGGGGACAGTCATTGCTTTGAGACTTTTTGCGTAGCCGAGTGCCATGGCACCTGTAGTGTGCCACGTAGCCAGCTTTCAGTATGGCCACTTTGGTTGGCGGCAGGGACAGCCGGTCAGGAATGTTCAAAACCATGGCGCTTCTAGCTTCAGCTAAACTGTTGTGAACTTCGGTCACAGCTGAGTCCAAGTAAATGTCCGCCTTCGCTATGCTTCTGCGATTATCTAAAGGAGCTGGTCCCATGATGCTAGATACAGGGGGGGTCTTAACCGGAATAATACTGGTTGGCTGAATCTGGTTGTGTTGGTCCGTCACTACTTGATGCACATCACTGATTGTCCTGTTGACTGTATCATAAACACTAGAGAGTGCTACCGAGCATCGGTTGACAACAGACCGGGGTTGAGTGTCCTTGGTTTTTCTGGGTCTGACGGTGGGAGCAGCTCAATTCGAACCTGGAACATCAGCATGTTTATGGAGGTGCTTTGGATCTTCCCTGGGTCGTTCGAGAGATAAGGTAACAAAAGCGGGAAGACAACGGGTCGACAATGTGAACATTTGGAGAGTGTGAAACCAAGTAGAAAAACGTGGATTCTTTCTGCGAATTCCTCTCTAGGTCGCAGACAGTTATGTGCTCTATAAACATAGAAATTACATATTACCTAAAGAGAATAGTCGAGCTGTTCCACTTGCGGCTTGATAACTACGGATCTATGTAAAGACCACCAAAGAACAACGCGCTTTACGAGAGGAGCGGTTGGCAGGGAAGTCTTTGAGACCTAAGGTCAATATTAAGTACACTGGCGAGTCGCAGAGAATATATTCCCGAATACTATGGAGATATCTCTGAAACTCTTGTGGAGTCTTATTTTGGGAATCGATTGTCTAAGTGCAAGAGGCCCTTGTTTGGACCTCAGACGAAGTGTCTTGTGGCTGTCTGATAGTGAGGCCACCTATGATAAGGAAATGCCAGATACCCACGACCGGGCCCTGGAAGCAAACCCCGTGAAAGTTCTTGGTCAAGTGTCATAGGTTTGGATGGGAACAACATGACATTAAACAGCGGTCACTGACAGAAACTAAAAGGAATTTTAAGCAAACCTGAGGAAGCATTTACGTGGCACGAAACTCCCTATGGCAGAACTAAGACGGTTAAATACATTTTTGATACCCAAGGAGCCACACAGATGAGGGACGTCCTAAGAGAGTAGCAGCACGTTACAGAGAGAATTGCAGCAGAATATACAATCCACGTTGCTAGAAGGGGTCATTAAGCCATCCAGATCCTCATGGGCTGTACCTCTAGCATTAGGAACGAAAACTTCCGGAGCAATAATTTTATACGTGTATCTCTGCTTGTTAGATCCAGTTATCCAAAAAGGACAGTTTTCTTTTGTCGAGAATAGACAAGGCGCTCAAGACCCTAGGGGATGCCTGATAATTCAGCGCATTGGGTTCAATTTCAGGTTACTCTCAAGTAGAGATACAACCAGAGAACAGAGAGAAGCCGCCTTCTGCATTCCCACTGGGGTCCATGAATATTGCATGATGCACCATCAACGTTTCAGCGTTTGTTGGAAATAGTGTCACAAGATTTTTTGTCAGGGAAGTGCTTTTTCATATACGGACAACTTGTTGTGTGTGGAAAATCTTAGAGTAAATCCTTTACATTTTGGGAGAGGAAATCAAGGCAATTACAATGCTGGCCTCAGTCATGAACCGATAAACTGTGCACCTCAACAGAATGAAATCAAATGCCTGCAGCAGATCATCTGTGAATTTGGTGTTGAAAATGGCCCGGAGAAGAACAATTCCATCGAATCCTGATCAAAGCCTGCCTCCGAGTCGGATGTCAGGACTTCCTTGAGCTAACTCCTTAATACAGTCTTCTCGTATAATGACCCAGAAAAATTGCTTTTCCGGTGCGCCATTTAACGGAGAAGAAAGACAGTTTTCGTGAACTCCCAAGTGTCAAATAGCTTCGATGAACTATGTCGGCTTCTGATAATAGCATCAGTATTGAGCTTTTCTAACCTGTCGAAAACAACCGCTATCTTACTTGCGCACGCTGAGGCTATAGCTACGGGGATCGAAGCAGCACTGTCTTAGATTGTTCCCGACCAACCAGAGCACGTGATGGCTTACGCTAGCCGATGTATCATAAACCCGAGAGGAACCTTTGTACTACTCGTAGCGAAGTGCTAGAGTTGGTGATATATGTACGGCATCGCAAACACTAATTACCCGGCATTTGATTTCTAGCGAGAACAGACCACCGGTTTTTGATATGGCTGCAGGATGTTTAGGGACCGGAAGGCGAGTCGCTAGGTGGCAAGAACGATTACATAAGTTTGACTTCGATTGTAAAGCTGGCTGGGAAGACGCTCGTTAAGGATGATTTGCTTTCCATGATTCACAAAATTCACGGCGGTAGCCAGGTAGCTACCGTAGTGACGAATGAACAGGCTTCAGAATGAAATAGAACCTGAAAGATAGAGCCTAAAGCGAGTCTGATTTATGGACGAATTAAAGAAGGCTGCCAAACGCCTACCAAGCTAGAAGTGACCGGCAACAGTTGGGAGAGTTTCCGTCTATGGTTTACTTGGCCAAGGCCGCTGATGCAAGAGGGCGTACTTCACTATCAATATGCGAAACACTTAAGCCAATTGTGGTGGTCTTCCAAACAAAAGTACAACAGATACTTGAAAACTCACCTGCTGGGCTATAAAAATAATGGTATGTTTCTCGACCATGGTCGACGGGCACGCATAGAGCGTTATCAAAGTTCGGAGTATCACTCATTATGACGAGAATCTCACATATTTCATAGGGGGGGGGCCCACATTACATCTACAGAGAAATAATGGTGGAAAGATTTTGAATAAATTAAAGCGGAACACCGGGCCCACGAGGGGCAAAACATTGCAAAAAAGGCGGGTAAAAACCCTCGCATTAGGCCAGGTTATTGTGGTAAAAAAGAAAACATATTATTTAGTTGGACTTCCTTTTGCTTTTCTGTGTCTATTTTGGGCCGTTCGGACAAGGACCGTCTGTGGTTTGCATTTTCTCTTGCGTCTTGTGGAAGAGGGGGGGCACCGCCGAACCTGGACCATTCGTTGTTCAGTTACGAGCCTTGCCACGGTGATTTAAATGGCTTCGACATCGAGAGAGTCTTGTAGGAAGAAAGTTCCAGTAAGCTTCGTTGGGGCACATGTCGCAATACAGGACTTCATATGGGTGCAACCTGGTAGCCAGGTAGTATTTGCGGCAGTCGGCCATGGGAGCCGTTGCAAACGGGCAGAAAGGGAGATAAGCAGTCTGCACAATATATAACAGCCATGCGACACGGCGGCCGGATGGTTCTGAAGTTCAAGATAATAGGAGATTGCAGCCCAAAATGTGTTCCAGCCGAGATTTGTCGTGAGAAAAATAAAAGGTAGGGGTCCAGAGGTTGTAAATGAGGGACAATGGTCTTAGTAAAATGAGAAGTCATACCTATTGTGATTCGGTGTCCGTAAGGGCCAACTGCGTTTATATTGTTGGGCCGGTGTAGTGAATACCAAACAGTCAGTACACCTGGAAATCTCACCGCCCAGTTTTGATGAAGCTGTGGAGGTGCACTGGGGCTATTTGGTCGGGAAAACTGCGGATAGCACCTGGAAAATACTAATAACTTGAGTTGCGATTCTGTTTGGTGGGTCCAGAAGATATATGACACATCCCATCTTGCCGTATCTACGAGCCTCTTTCTGCAGGTTTGCTTTTGGTCATGGTATATGGAAGGTTGCTTTTAGTTAGGGCTGTATACTGGAGAGAGGGTTGGATACTAGGACATAAATGACACCACTTCCCTACGAAGAGAAGGAAAAATAGAAGGGTTTGAGCGGAAACATAAGGACAGTTTTCCTCCACGTTCTTATGTGTACTTATACGTACATTCGTATTTTCGTATGCGTATTTATTGCCATAATGGGATGTGTTCACAGCCTGATGTATCGTTGGTTTTTAAGAGCATTGGGATAAAAGTGAGCGCTCCGGTTGTCCTGTAGCTCAAATCAACATACATGCCGGGCATGCATGGAAGGGCAAGCGGTGACTAAAACTAAGAAAGAAGGGGATTTTCATACGTGGAGAGTCCAGTTCGCCGTCAACCCAGTCAGTTTCGTGCGCCCTGAGAAGACGACTGAGGAGCGTGTAAACTTTTGGGGGAGGGTTGTAACTGTTTTTGAGTTGCAAGCCACCTACTAGTGTGTATCCTAAGTTGAATTTAGAGAGGTTAGCTAATGAATCTTTCTTAAGAATAAAAGCGTACTCCAGTTTGTCGGTCCATGTATCGACAAAAAAGATGATAAGCATAGCTGACTTCATACCGATATTCTCTGAGAATCATGTATGGACTTCGGGGTTTGGCATCATCGAGCTGGCCGGAAAGGGAGTAAGGAACCTAGGGGGTTTAAACTGTGAGTAGTGTAGACGGTTTTTATGTGGAGAGCTCATTCTGCACACAGCCACCGCGCCCAGGGTCGGGCAGAATTACTGAGGGCTTATCTCGTACGCTCATTTGTTTTGAGTGGCATGTCATGAGCAGCGGCGGGGAATTCATCCGTCACCGAAGGGTCGTAGAGCAGGAATCCGATGCCTTCAAAGCCGGAAGTATCTCTCTACATCAGTGTTTTTTGAGGAGTGAGGGAGCATCCTTACCTCTTGGAGAGGGTTTTCCTAATCTCCTCCGCCAGCCATTCTTTATGCTTGACCTACGGTGTCTGCCCCTGCTATTGTTGTCTGTTTTCCCCCTTATAAAAAGACAACCATAGATTTGTGGCCGTTCCTCCATCGGTAGTGTCGCGGCCCTTAGCTATGAAAGAGAAAGAACGTGGAAAACACACATATGGTGCAAATCCTACATTCGGGGAAAGCATTGCTGACAGCCCGCTGCAGATAAGTCCGGAGTCTGAAGATTTCTGGCTTGCTTGTGAGTCAGCTACTGTCAGCGCAGCCTCTAGCGATACATGGAGGTGACTCACAAATAGTTATTCGCTTTGGAATTGCCGGAGTGTGGTGCCACCATATTGATGGTCAAACCCGTCTTCGTAGGCCAGATCCTTGGTGAAAATCTGGCCGGTGCGAAGACCACACTGGGACCAATTAAGAAATGATCCAGCCAGCCTCATAAATGAAAGATATAGAGATTGTCGCGGATGTTTACCAGGAGTTATTTTCAAAACTTTGAGTGCTACATAAGGAAGAGATTAGATCCCAAAGCTCGTTGCGATCTAGGAATAGGGAGCAGCACCGAGTGATGTTTTAGGGCATAAATCATGGGTGGAGTGAGGCGAATGGGTTCAGTACATGTGAAGGTCATATGGTGGTATAGCTTTGACAGAGAGGGTACATTGGATTTTGTGCGACGCAGCCATAGAAGGTCAAGACTAAGAAGGTTCCATCAATCCTTGTAATTCAGACTGGAAGAAAATCCCACTGACTGTTGGGTGAATTGGCGCGGCACTGACCCCAGAGAATAGCAGTCACATTTCGTCTTATTGGTGAAGGCAATGAGACAGTATTCGAGGAAAGGCCTGGCATGAGACTTGCAAGTGATCAGTTAGCAATCATTCGGCCGAAATGTTCTGGAGATGAGACCAACGGTTCTTCTCGTCTTAGCAATCCGGAATAGAACATATTCAGAAAACCTAAAGCTACAAGAGCAATGAAGACCATGGTCACAAACTGAAGGGCTGTAAGAAGTGGGTAGGTCGTGGATAAGCAGCATTCCGGGAGCCTCTTGACATCTCAGAGCTGTGTAGCAGCTCTTGGAGGTTAAGTAGTTCAGACTACAAGGAACGCACTGGCCTCCAAGTAGTCTGAGATCACAAGAAATTCCGTCCAGCACAGTGCTTAGGCTCTGACGAGGAAACTCATTAACTATCCTAGTCTTCCGTGAAGAGGAATGGGGTGCCAAGATGTAAGATGGGAAATGTACCATTTATATAAATGAGAAGAAGCAAGGGACCGAGTGCACTCCCTTGCATAAAGCCACTGTTGACTGGGGTAGGTTGTGAGAAACATCCGTCAATGTAAACCATTTGTGAGCCGTGCCATGGATATGATTTTAGCCACGATAAAAGGGAGTCGGAGAAGCTATGGGCTTTGAGTTTGGTTAGTAAAAGAGTACGGCACAGGATGAAAAGCCTTCGTCGTATCAAGGTTTATAATATAGAATAATTGCTGTTGGCTGCCGCCGTTATTAAGTAACAATATTTGTACTGGCGGAGGGTGCATGAATGTGACTTGAGGAAGCCATGTAACCCACTGTGGATGAAGTTGTGAGACAAAAGGATTTCAGACCTAGAAGCATTTGGAGTGCGGTTGATGGGGCGGTAGTTTGACAGGTCTCGTATTGGTCCCTTCCTGTGAATTGGGATGATGATCGCTGTCTCTCGCTGTGAGAGGAATACACCCTACTAGAAAGATAGATTGTACACCTCCAGAAGTAGGGCTGCGACATCAGCTCCTCCAAACGGTAAAAGTGTTGAAAGAATACCATGATGGCTGTAGTGTGATGACTTCTGAAATCGTGTAAGCCAGTTGGCCACCTCATTTAGAATGAATTCTAAATCAGATAGTGTACCGGGTGACAAGGTATACCCATGGGGGTAAAGTGGGGGGTCCGTAGTCACGGATGCAGCACCGTAGGAATTAAGCTTTTCGGCCATCGCCACAGGTGAGGTGATTCGCTCATTACTTGCTAAGATTAGAGAGGGGATACCGTAGAACCGGTGCTGATTTCCGTTTATCATTAAGCGTGCCAACTTTGGGAAAGTATCGTGGAGCTGCAGGGCGGATTCTTCTTCTTTTCTGGGCGAATCGTCAGTCTTTATTCTAATTGCTACAAACAGACTTTGGAATTGCGAAAGTGACGATAAGTCATTATTCGCGAGGCATTCCTTCCGAAGGTTTAGACACATTTTTAGGCATCGGAATGAGGACTGAACCATGGACTCGGTTCGATATGATACGAGTGGCAGTGACTTTGGACAGAAGGTTGGATCAATAGTAATATAGTTAACCTGTGGCCAGCTGAGGGTGGCTTTGCAGAGAGAAGTCGTCCCAGTCTACCGGTCGACGTTCACAGGCAATATTATCCCAAAAGACTGTTGAAGATGAATGATTTGGTAGGTGGAACTCATCAAAAGCTTCGAGAACTGCGAAGATGAAGGAAATCATTCTGCAATCACTTCCTGGGAAGTGGTCGAGAGCTGTAGGAGAAACTTTGGACAAACCAAGGTGAATAACAGAAAAAGGTTGTTATCACCTCTGGTTGAGTTAGTTACATGTTTGATCCAGCGCCATTTGTGGATGCAAGACATAAAGCCCAGTAAGTTGGCTGGGGTAGATAGAGTATTTCTACAGATTCTCCGGGCAATGAAGTCCCTAGCAATGAGTTCAGAGGCACGGGACAGCAATGAGGGATAGTCGAAAGCGTCAATAATCTTGGTAAGATCCATAGTACTGGAATTAGATGACTGATAGATACAAACATATGAAGGTAGGAGTGATGTAAAGGAATTCCTGACCAGAAAGGATCTTGAATGGCACACAAAGTTGCATGTGAGGTTGGAGAGGCCATCTGGGAGTTTTTGACGTGTATTAAACGGCCTCCCCCACGAAGAGGTCCTTCCTCCGGGGCATTTGGCAACCAGCTAGGAAGACTCGATCTGGCGGGACGGAATCAGTTATCCAAGTTTCATTACTATGGTAATATCAAAGTCGGAGGTTTCAGCAATGCTGCGGATGGTTACAGCTCTGTTCAGCATTGAACGGGCATTTATGAGTGTGATTGAAAGAGATGATGCTGGTCTTAATGGTGACGTTGATGGTGGAAGTGATGAGAGTTTGGTAGTGATGATGAGGGCGGTAATTCTAGTGATGACTACGGCTGGGATGAGAGAGGGGCCTCAGTTGTTTCAATAATTTGATAGGTTGAATCCTGGAGAGGGGTAGTCTAGTCACATGCACGACTAGCGAACTCGATCCCCGTCCAGAGAATGGAGACGCAGAAAAATAGCAATTGACGGGGTTTCAGTAATTATATTGGCTGCCCTGTATAAATGACAGGAGAAGGGAGACTGAATGAGCTAATGACCAGAGCTGATGAGCTGGAGCGCGCCTGGCCGTTTGTTACGTAGCGTGACGTAAGTTTCGATGAGCTAGACCTTTTCGGTACCAGGTGTAACAGCCTGTCGTGGAAAATCCCCCTATTTCCCTCGCGATTCAGTGTTTTTCCCAACATCACTCATTTGCCTACACTATTGACTTGTCTTTACGAACTAGTTGTTTCTATTGACCAATTGTTGTTTGTTCGTGCCCAGAGCGCTACTTTGGCACATCCTTGTTCAGGACCTGCGTGACGCACGTGCTGTTTGCTCACACGCTGCTATTCGGTTTCTCCATGTTGAGTCCTTGTGATCGTATTATTGAGGTTTGTATATTTTTGATGTCATTGTTCATGTATTATTCTAGTATTGTTGAATATCACGGATAACCATCTTTTGATTTCTGGATGCGCTGCGAATTTGGCTACGCACTGCTCAAACGTTTGTCACACCAGGTGGTTTTAAACAAATCAGATTTCATGCAACCAGTCGATGGAAGGAACCGATGCTAGACCGAATTCCTGACCTCAATGGATGCCTGGTGAGAATCACCCAAATGTCCTAAAGGATTTCTAAGATACGCTAATGTGTCCGACCGGAGGAGATTATAATGCCGCACTGGGTAAATCGGGTCTGAATGAGTGAAAGTACTTTGAATTTCTTTTGTCTTTACTATAAGCCACTTTATATAACTGAGAAGAAAGACTCGAAAAGGAAGATTGCCTATAGCTAGAGGAGGGCCTGGCACCGGAGTTGGCCGCTTTTCGGGGGCAGTTGTCCATCCGAAGTAAATCTAAGTGAAAATACCTATTTGTAAACAAAGATGAGCCTGAATTCTGAGCCCGCAATTTCTTTTTAATGAGTTTGGCGTCTGCGAAGCCGCTACCATAGTGTAACAAATTAGGGCTGGAGAGATTATGCTTGAAAGAGCAGTTAGAACTCGGTGAATACTCTTGGAAGTGGCCGTCAGGATATAAAGCGATCACTGTTGGGCAGCAAACCTGGGCTAAGAGACGTGGCTGAGTGTGATGGGAGCGTGAAGTAAGGTGATGCTCGGTGATGATTCCCGGGGATTGACTGGGTAATGTTTGGGTTGTAGAGCGGTTGATGTGAAGGATGGAAATGTGGCTGAGCGGTAAGTATAGGGAGATTGAGGGGATCGAAGCAGGATGGAAATCTAAGGTTGGTTAGCTGAGAAAGGAAACCAGGGTTCAAAGGTACAGAAGAGGCCAGCGATACCTTGCTCGACCACACCATTTCCTCAGTGTTTGCATGTGCTCTACATTGATAACCCTTGTGTTTTAGAAGACGGAGAGTGAGTCTGTGAGGATAAGTTTGCACAACTGGGCTATTCGGCTGTAATGGTCTCGGTGATAACCAGATGCATTCCGGTCCAGAATTTGAGAGTGTAGTGGGTGGGCCTAGATGCTTGGTTGAGGTACCAAGAGTGCTGGAGGTATCGGGATGAATGGGAGTAGAGGGGAGCGGAGCGATGTTACAGCGGGTTAGTATTATGGTTGAATAACGGCTAGTCAATGTATTAGATGAAGTGGGGTCTTCTAGACTTGCTAGGACAAAACTCTGGCAGGCGGATGTTTCGAAGGGATTTGTGGCGGCCCAGTAAAGATACGAAACGAAAGGGAGATATGAAAACAAGGCGACACTGTACAGAAAAGCAGTGCAGTAAAAATAGAAAAAGGTCGACTCACAATACGCGCACAATGTACAGTGAGCTAGCATCAAACCGGCCAAATAAAAATTGTTTCTCAAGTTAGTTCGGCGTAGTCTTAGATCGACAGCATGGATCCTAATAATTTCGCAGCTGGCTGCCGAGCAGCAGTAGGGGAGCTTAAAAAGCCTCTGGAACAGTATGTATTCGGTCTTCGCTGTCACAGGCCACACAAAACTCACGGGCAATGCATTAAGAACAACCGGAGCAGCACAGGAGAACAATCGACCGTCACCTGAGTGTCCCCTGGGGGACGGTCGCAGGAGGTCAATGCGATACCCCCATAAACAATCGAAACCACCATAAACACCGAAGAATCCTACATAAATGCAAGAGGTTTCGAAAGAGAGTCCCTTTTGAGCCCCATTTCTGAATATTCAGTAGAATGCCCCCCACAGGCTTTAAATACAGCAATCTCTGGAATCATGAATGCATGAGAATTCCGAACCTAATATGGGAAAAAACCGTATTAAAAAAAATCCACGTTAACTGTCTATTTTGCTGTGTACTATAAATTTGGATGTTCTGTTTGTTTTACTGCATTCTTGTCATTGCGGTCAGTTTCTGGCGATGGCTGTTCATTTTCGCCCCTCAGGCTAAGCTGTTATTCACTGCACTGCGTCTGGTCGGTTTCTAATGTTCTCCAGAATGTAAATTCCATTTATTTTCATTTATCTCCTCATCTATAGATGGAAAAGACCCGCCCAAAGTTTCCTGGCTGTTCCAGAATTACAGTATGGATTAGCATGAAGCAGATAGCAGTTCACGGGATTAATTGGGACGACTTCAACTCATCCCTTACATGGGATGATGGTGTAAAAAGTTAGCTGCCATGAAGTTCGTCACAAATTCCTATTTCAAGAAACAAGTGGGCCGATGATTCAATTGATGACATCGACAATCCTGAAAAACCGAAGTTCTCATCGGCAGCCGTTGAGGAGCAATAAGTTAAAGTTGCTACAACCCCTACCACTGTTAGGTAATGCACGCTGAATTTCTAAGCGTGGGTATTTGTTAGAGCACGAGGGGAGAAAACGTGCATGCCGGAGGAGTAGAAGTCAACTTCACGATAAGTGAGCTTCATGGCGATGAGCGATGTAGGCAACAGAATCATCACAGATGGATGGAGAAGTGAAATTTACAACACCCATCAAAATGATAACTACCCTCACAGAAGGTAACTGAATCAGTAAGTCTACGTTTCCCAGCTGTTCCTCCGGCCAGAGACGTTGTGAGGCAGTCCGTTATACAAGTGAAATCATCAATGGCCGACTTGAGGATTTTGTTACGAGCTCCGAGTCAGTTAAAGCTCGGCTTGCCATTGGATTCGAGGTCGTTGCTGTGGACACCAAGTGGAATCCAAAAGAAAACCGTTGGCGCCCGTAGATTTATGCATTTTGGACTAAGTGAAACCTTGCAACGGGCTTTGGGGTGTAGACCTGTCGAAGCCGGCTGCTGCGTTTATATTCAGTTGCACACTGATTGTATGGGCTTGTTTCGTGGATCATGGCACCAGTTGTGGCCAACGTTGAGTAGCCTCCTGGACCCCACGTCACGGGTATTTATTGTTGGTCTTTATTGTGGAAAGTCCCAACCCACTGACGTGCATCAATAATTGGACGACCTGATAAAGGAATTGGCAACATTATTCGTGGAAGCGGTCTTCATTGCACAATTGGTTTGAAGATAAGCCAGCTAAGGCTACGCTCAAGCAGGTTAAGCATCATTCCGGATTATACAGCCGTTTTATATGCACACAACGCGGTTATCACTTCCAGCGCCGTCTCATTTTTCCATGAACCACAGGAAGGTCGTGCAATGACTTTGGCTTTAAAATCCTGCCCAAGGTAGCATCATACTGGCAGCTCCCCGTTCGAAGTACCACCGGTGGACATGATAACCCTTCTTCCTAACAACTGCATGCACAGTGTCCGCCTAGGAATAATGCTACGATTATTCGATCTTTGGCGTGAATATCGCTCTGGACGTAGACCGATTTTGGATTTTAGTGATGCACGAGAGTTAAGCGAACACTTAAGAGCTATAGAGAAACATATGTCGTGTGAACTTCCTCGGGTGTGTCGAACGCTGGAGGACATCGAATTTTTGAAGGCAAAGGAGTACAGGAGATGTTTGTTATTTCTCGGACCCGTGGTTTTCAAGAATGTATTGCCTGCCGATAGCTACAGGAACTTAATGTGTACCTCTGTGTTCACTTACATTTAGTGTAGCACCAAGTGGTCTCCCAACTACTTGGACTGTATCCAACGCCAGTTGCCCCGGGTTGTCCAGAAATTCATAACGTTGTACGGAGAAAAATGAGATAGTACTCAAAGTGCACATTCGGCTGCACATCGGTGCTGATGTGCGGATTCAGCGACCACTGGATAACTCCCTAGCCTTCACGTTTGAGTCCTTTATGCAGATTATTCGCGATTATGTGACCAGTCGACACCTGATTGCTGAACGTGTGTTTCGTCACACTCAAGAGCGATGTGCTGAAGCCAAACTGTACACAAACGTAAGATTCTGGGACAGCACTTTCCCCGGGTCCTTGAGAAGAAGGGGTCTAAGTGGCCAACAGATCGGCACTGGTTCAACAATTTATAGCAATAAAACCCCAAATAATTGTGCACTGATCAACCGCAGGCAGGCCGTCATCAAAAGAAAGGAAAGCGCATCAGTGCATGCTTATTTCTTTGAAAATTGTGAAGAATTCTTCGATTATTGTTTTCTCTCTGGGCAGTTGGGCATGGTCTTTTGTCACAGTTTGTCCCAGAGCGCGGTCCGCCACGGTTTGGATGAGGTCTCGTGCAAAGGTTTATTGCTACCTTACGGAGACAAGCAGGCTTTTTATCCCATATTGCACATATGGGTGAATTTATGGCAAATCTCCGAAATTAATCTATATTTATTTCATTTCAGGTGTTTATCGTCGTCGAGTTCTTAGTGGATAACTCCGCTGCTACCGTTAATGAAAAATTGATGATGGGCCGCAGTAAGGTTTGGTGGCATTTTTGTCCCACCAGCAGAACCCGGAAGCTCGTTCGTGAGGGCCAGCCATCACTACCTTTCACTGCTATTTACGATTTTCGGTGCATAAAAGGTGAAGTAAGTGCCTGCTTATTGTTCATCACTTGCAGATGCATTTGAAGTTGCCTTCGTTGTCAAGGACTTCTGGAAGCAATGTTGCAACTACTATCTTCCGACGCAACAGCGGCGATGGATTGCTCTGCTAAAAGGAAAATGTATACGAACTAATGTTTAAAAAATACCCTTTTCAGGAGACCGAAGCGCTTTTCAGATACGACTTCCGATGGGGAGAACAAGCGACAGAAAACACCACCAGCTGACATTGGTCCGTCGCCACTGCCGGTTCTGGAACACACGTCTGCAGCTTCAACTCCGAAAGGGAGTCATCTGGAAGCAACTGGTAATTTCAGCTGTCTTTGGTATCCAGTAGTCACCAAGTACATATTTATCTATTTTGATGAAGAGTTTAGATCCAAAGTCATAACCCATTCCATTTTACCGGGAACATCAACCCGTATTCGAGACACTCGGAGGCACTTTGTCCAGCACTTGCATGGTCAAAATAGATTGTCACCTTTTCTACATTTAGGAAAACGGAAAGAGCAACGAAGGTAAAAATGCAACAGATCGAGCTTTGGAACACATTGATCATGGAAGATTTTTGGTGCTTCTGTCCAACTTCAGTAGTTGCAGCTATGATGAGCGATCTTACCACTCGGGTTGTGGAACCGCAAAAAACGATGGAGGACGTCAAGCCTGAACTGTGCAAATCCGAACGTTACCAGTGCATTCGTGTAGTTAATGCAGAGCTCTATTCCCGTACAAAACGCATAGGACTTCAAGAGGTTGAATGAAAAATTCAAACGCGAAACTTTCTACGAACAAATGGCAACTTATATTGTTCATAAATTTCTGACTAGCAGTTGCTTTTTCTTTTTGCAACGGTAAAGCAAACAGCTGAGAATTCTGTACGTCAATTATGCATACTCTGATCTCGATTGCTTTTTGCACAAGTTGAACTGGCGCCGTGTCCACTCGCGTCAATCATCAGCCAAAGCAAGAGTCTGTAGAATAACCGCCGGTGAGTATGCCGTTCTGCGCTATCCTATCCTATATTTGTAGAGGGAGTAAGGAAGCACAATTTTCCCGGAGCTATAACACATTTTACAAACCAAATGATCCAAAGTCGGATTCAAAGATGCAGACTGACTGAGGTTGTTAGCGCTGATTCAACACTTTAGGACGTATCCGTCCAAACCGAAAGTTTTGAGGTCAGTTTTTATTTGATCACTGTTAATACATTACGTATTGCTGAAGCTTATGATAAGCAGATTTTTAACGTTGAAAATTATAACGACATCTGGTACTGCACCAATTCAACAGTTGTTTTATTTCGTTCGTTCCAGGTAGTGCAAAGTACAGAAAAACGACCCATGGTTGGATGAAGATTGTTCGCTGACGAGCCCAGTGTACAAAGGTTTACCAGTGGAGAAATGTATAATTATCCCCCGTGAATCCTGTATTTCATCTGAACTCCGGGGATTAATTCCGCTAAATGTTGTGCGCGAAATTACGGTTAAGTTTACTGTGAGACGGTTTTTTCTTGTGCGCTAGCGTTGAACTTCGGCTGTTCCGTGAACTACCAGTATATTATTTAACATCTACGCACTTCGATGGTAAAGTTGGTGGTACAAATTTATTGGGATCAGAGTAGTCCGGTTCGATAAACTTCCTTGACCATCACTTGATTGTCAACTGGCCGTCACCTGAGTGTCCTCTGACCGTCACATGAGTGTCCCCTGACTGTCGCCTAAATGTTCCTCTTTTGTTCCAAAGGGGGTGCTCAGGCAACGGTCGTGCTGCTTGGGAATCCGCGGTAATCACTTGCGAATCGGTTGAAAAAGTATCTTTGCTAATTTGAAAAAACTGTAGAACGTGGACAGCACAGTGAAAAGAAAATAGCAGAATATGAGTGATGTACAACGTACGACAAATTCTCATCGGCTTTTGGATGCTAGGGCGCTTCTTTCAGCCCGGGGTGATTTGTTTGGGTCATTATAAGTGTTGAGGCGCCTGCCAGGAGGTTCATTTGGCGGAGGAGTCGGCGAGCTGTCCAAATGTACGGTTGTGTTGCCATTTGTAATAAGTGGCAACATAGAGTGATGGCCAGTGGCAGGTACACCAGACCTTTGGGGTGGGTTACTGATTGTATTTTCACTGAAGTTCTTATTTTATACTCCGCTCCTGTCAACTTCTCTTCGCAGCGGGATTTTGCCTGGAAATATCTTAGCTTCCTCGAAGCTAGCTCTTGCCACAACTAATGATTGCCGGCTGCTAGGTTCCTTTGCGGCGACTGTATTCGCAAAGTGTAACAGCCGTGGGCAGGTGTTCCGCTGGGAAGTTTCGAGTAATCCAACATGGTGGCACGGTTGTAAGCCAAAGATGCAAGAATTTTAGGTCATATTTTTGCTATTGGAAGAGGTACTCGGTCTGGATTGTTAAACACGATTGCATTGCTAGCCTTTTTATGCGTCCGAAAATTTTCTGAGGCAACTGTGTCCACAAATTCGGTGGTCAGCAGTAACTTGATTGAGAGGTGGTGTGCTGCGGGATCAAGCACGAAAGCCGGAGGCAACAGCTGACCGATGATCAGATCAAAGGAGTCGGGTGAAGAGTAAAGAATACTTGAATTTTTGACTATTTCCGTAGTGTGCCTGCTGGTGTCCCCTCGCATAATTACCAAGGAAACTGAACAGTCATCCTGTTCGGCTTGGAGTTTGGTGGTCTTGAGACGGGGGTGGCTAACAGTGATTTTGGATTGGCAGGTGGGAGATGCAGGAGTGCCTATGGTGGTAATGATATAGGTCGCCAGTCAAAAAATGTTGTGACAATAGGCAGGAGCAAGGGTGCGATAAAGAAACAGAGGGACAAGTGCACAGTAAGGCCAATATATTCAATCCCGGGGGAGAGTTCTCATCAAGGGTAGTCAACACGTTGACCGCGGAACTGAATATGTATCATTTTTGAGGTTAAAACTGGGGGGTGTTTACGGAGATAGTACGCCGAATCTGAAAAAGACTGAGTATTGGGGGTATATCTTAGGGTAGACGGCTGTTATGTAATGTACTTTACGCAGAAGAAATTTAACGCGGTATCTTGGACTCCGCTGATGTTGTCTGACTGTGGCTACTGTTTTGTTTCGTTCCTACCCAGAAGACAGTTCAGAGGTCACTTTCACGTATCTCTTCCACCAACGGGCGACCTCAAAGAATAATGTGCAAAGCAAAGTAGGCTAAAACCTTTTGAGCTACAGAAATCCTCTTGATGGTTTAATTCTCAGGGTCCCAAGCGATATCTCAGTAAAATTTATGTTGGATGTATTTTTAGGTCAGGGAAAAAGCTGAGTAGTCGGGAAGTAGATGGCTTAAGTCATTTTGGGGAAATGATTTCCAAACCAGTATCTTGGAATCTGCTAAGGTTTTCCGATGGGGACTGATGTTTACTTTTTCCAAGCGCGACAGCGGTTCAAATGTCACTTTTGCAAGTATCTTTCATCGCGGGGCCGCCCAAAAAGAACAGTTTTCAGAGAAAAATCGCTGAATTTTTTCTGGGTTATGAAACTCCCCTAAGGCGTGTAGTTTAAGGGATTGCCCTAGATAGCTTAATAAGAACTGCACTAAAAGAGTAAGAAAAGAACTAGGTGTAAAGCAGGTCCACTTGTGATGAAAGTTAGTTGCCGGGCAACGAAAAATGGCTCATTTTACCTCTCAATGATTCCGCTGGCCCCAATACGGTGGTTGCCTGATCGACCTTTGCGGCCAATGCGAAAAGGCTGTTCAGGTTGATCCGGTTCGGAAATACCTCCGCGCCCCATGCTAAGAGATGCCTGCTGGGTATCCCAACCAACTCGTGGACATGCACTTTGTGGGGCCGTTACCGGAAACTCATAAACGAAGTCGTTGTATCCTTGCAACCATGGATCACTATACAAACTGTTGGGAAGCAATAGCCACTATCTTGGCTGATGCCGCCACGACTGCGGACTCCATCTTCGAACACTGGATATCTTGTTGGAGACGACCACGGTAGTTACACCCATACCAGGGTTCAAGCCCTGAAGAAGCTGTGGTAGCGGAGCCGTACCAGCTGCGCGGGAGAAGCAAACAAGCACATTCTCGAACCACCTAGAAGGCAGCGGACAGAGGAAAAGCAAAAACCGTTCGTCTAGGGGCTGCTGAGGGCTTTCGCAAATATATGTTCTACTCAAGACTGAGAAAGAGTGACTTTTCAATGTTTGTTTGTTTATCAGACGACGTTTTTTCTTCAACCGATCATACCCCTTCAGCCGTGACTCCGGGGAGTAAAATGCGACTACCAACGGATCTATCCACTTCGGTGACGGCATCAGACCCTCTTATTCCAACCGAGTTTGCTTGAAAACCGAAACAAGATCTCAGCCGCGATCATCTGTTGGCTCGAGAGTGACCAAAAAGTGCACTCCGACATCAAAAAGAATATTACGACCGACGGGTGTCAGGGAAAGCGTCAAAATCCGGAGGGCAAGTACTTCTACACAATCCGGCTCAACCACCTGGAAGATCGGTGAGGTTACCCCGGAAATGGACTGGATCCTACTCTTTGCAGTGGTTTTCAATGTAGCCACAGGCCGCACTGCTCCAACAAATCACATGGATGCTAGATTTGTGACTAGGTATCCTAATGGCCTGGAGCCAGAAATTAGAGCAGATAAGTTCCAAGAACAGTCAAGTGAACATGGGGCAATAACGATAATGACGATAACAATAATAATATATCTCTCTTCACCCTCGAGGCTCACGCGCAAACATGCTCAGTGTTACGGTGAACAACGAATTACGCATGAATTTCAAGAATGATTCGGAACTTCAGCACTACAGTAACGGGCTGGTTAGCTAGAAACAGATACATACGCGACTCATCTGCCATCGTCCTGTGCACTGCGCTTGGTCAAAACGGAGAACACAGAACACAAGAGAAGGAAGCGTATTGGGCAAGAAAGAGAGCAATTGCAACAAGCTACACAAGTCCTTCACAGTTCCGGTTTCTCCGGGTCAAGATCACTACGCACCTCGGGAATAGCAGCAGACATTCCTGTCTAAGACTCCTCATCAGTCTTTGCCAGATCCACACTTCCGACAGGCGCACCTGTAACAAACCAACCACAACAAATCACCACGTTCAAAAGACCCTCCAATATTGCAGCCCCCGCTCTTATATTTACACTACATAGTAGTTGGTAATAGTGTGAGTGGAATACACTAACAGCGGTTTGCTCGACAGAAGCTAACCTGTTTTGACTTCAAAATGGGGGATCACGCCCCGCGGAGCTACTGAAAAGAGCAATGACGTACTTTGCTTAGGCTGCGTTACATGCCAAAAGATGCATGTGGCGGATGACAGATTTACCGGACTTTAATAAAAGTGTCAACTTAGAAAGCAATGGTACGCAAGCTAGGCTCTGGTGAAGCCGGAACTTCTGTTTTACGAAGATCCTCCTAAATAGTAAATAACTGCGGTTGTACCGAGATCTGGATCCCTCGGATAGCGGAAAATATAAAAATGCCTCAATTTGCCGGCGCAAAAGCGTAGAACAAAGAGAGATGGTCTTGATTATTCGGGACTTTCAGATACAGAATTGACACCCTTTCTTTCGGTGGAGGCTGCCGACTCTAGTATCACTGTCAGTTCCCCCCCCCCAGCTGGGACACGGTGAAAAACGGTGGCTGTAGTAGTTCGAGACTATGCAGCCCTCCGGTTGTCCAAAGTCCGGAGTTTGGCGATTAGGAGAGAAGATTTGACACACAAACTGCAGTATGACTTACCTACCACGTTGGGGCTGATGGGGATGTAGCTGAGTAACAATTTCCTGGACTATAAAGCGTCCCACCCTGGCTACACCCCTTTCAGAATTGATAGGACCACTATTTCGTCGGGTGGAGGCGTGGCACTGTTCGTTTGATCGGACATTCCAACAGCGCAGGTACAGGAATATACCGATTCACAAGGATTCCGTTAGGCCACTTGAAGCCGCTGGGCTTACAACTGGAGGCTTCAAGGCGGTGAAAGTTACCTATTGGACGCCCGCGATCATTCCTCTCGGCATGATTACTCCACTGAGGAGGTAGGCGTGCGACGGACAGCTGCCGGTGGAGATCCCTTCTTTCGAGAGTTGCTGACAACTGCACAAGAGCTGGCTTTACGCCAACATTTTCAGGAATCAACCCGGAGGCAATCCATTCAGGGCTCCATCTTAGGTCTGGTGAGTTCTCCTTGGAGCTCAGATATCGAAAGGGTTGAACATCTCCCTCCAGTTGGCAGTAGTGAACTTACTGCGCTAAAGATTAGCTGACCCATAGGTCCTTACCGATCCCCGGATCACACAGTGGACGTACCGTTTGTCTCACACTATTCTGGAATGTCCGGAGAGCGGCTTTAAAAGTCGACTGGTTTCTTATAGATTCAGATGTCCACTGCGAAGCGAACAAAGCTTGGGGGGTTCTTCGTGATGATATCTTGTACCTCATGAAAATCTACCTCCCACTCAGCAAACGTAGACCCTAGGGGAAAGGCCCACCGTGGTTTGGCCTGGGGGTCAGAGGCCCACTCAAACGATGAAGTCAGGCCTGGCAGTTGTTCCGATCCACAGGAGATGGTTATGGCCCCTAGCTCAGAATTCATAACTGGTCTTCTGAGCAAAGAGGGGCATTAGCCGGACATCACATATCAGTGTATTCCGTGGAGGAATGCCCAGAAAACCCGATGATGAATGACTCAGGGCCGTCTGTTTTGCATAATTTTTCAGACCCAGAAGTGAATAACGCTCAAGGTCATCAAAATCATAATTTACGGGGACCGGACGACTTGTATCGGGTAATGTTGAAGGCTTTGGCTGACCAACTAACTCCATCGCCGACTCGGTAGTTCAACTTTTCGTTGGTCCCTGGCAGGCTATCTCGAGGGAGGAATAAAAGGGTGGCCATGCCGCTGCACAAGGATGGGACAAAATCCTCCTCGGTCAACTATCGCCCAGGTAGCTTCACCTTAGCAGCTGGAGAGGCCATAGAAAGGTCATTGGAGCCTCTCTTACGTGAACCTTCGGAGCTCCATCAACAGCTATGGGCAAGGCATCACGGTCCCTGGGGAAGCAGATCATGTATGACAAATTCGTTGACTGCCCGCGAATGTTGGTCTAACTCCTAGGTCGACGGGCCCCAAGGACGTCATTTTTGTGAACTTCATTTGTGCAATTGACGAAGTCTTTCATGACGGGCCGTTGCCGAAATTCCGGGCCATTGGCATCTCCCTGCCCATGCCTCACTGGATTGAGATTTCTTGGTCAAGGGAATCTTTTCCGTTAAAATCGTACAATGCCAGTCCGAGTAGTATTCTTTAAGCATTGGAGTGTCGCAAGGCTCCTTGCTAAGACTTCTGTTGTTTCCGGTGTTTGTGAACGATGCACCGCGGGCCCTCTTATCCCACTGCTTTATCTTCGCCGAAGATCTAAAGGTCCTGTGCGCAATTCGATCGGCACAGAATAGCACTATGCCACAGGGGAATCTTCGTGCTCCAGGCAATTGGTTCTTTACCTGGGACCCATTCATAAACGTGGAAAAGTGTGCGCATGATAACTGGCAGCGCCAATGATACTTCCGACCACTGCCCTGGCAGTATCGTACCCCGTCACAAGCAGGAGGAAAAAGACTCCGTAATGGTTGTCGCCAACATTCTAAAGACAAAAGCACACTTTGATAGGGCCCGCTACTCGGTGTGAAGGATAACTGGTCCAGCTCACCGTTCGTTTTGGCCTCTACCCCTGGACAACTTCTGATTGCTGTCTGTTCTGCATGTACGTCCTCGCGTGGAGTATGGCTGTCCGTCTGCTCACCCCCACAGAGCGGCGGAAGTAGCCAAACTGGAGCGAATGTAGTGAGCTGCCACAAGCCTCGTGGCCAGAATATGTGGGCCCACCTGTCAGGAATGTCTGGAAGACAGTGGATTATGTCGCATTGCCTAAAGACTTATTCGAGGTGAATTCATCTGCGCCAAGCGAATCTCCCGTGGTGATTTAGACCCGAACCCGCGGGGGGAACTCCCGTTCAAGATTACTGACCATACCGGAGGACACTCACTGGCTGACTGTAAGGTGCGTCCCACCGGCTCACCGGCGATCTATCGATTATCGAAGAAAGTGACCAACCACTGGGAGGCTTTGCTGACCGAAGTGGTTGGAGAGGAAAACGAGACGCTGTTCAAGAATAAATTGGAACATGCCCTGGATGATTATTGGCAGAGCTCCGACACCCAGCCCAGTCAATAGAGCATGATGCGCCGGGGCTCATACGGGGTGACTTTTCACCGCTGTTCACCTGAAGACCGAAGACTAGAATTGCCCCTAGGTACGTTGGTGAGTGGGAAAAGACGTGTAGTAATATAAAAAAACAGCGAGCTTAGTTCTGGGATTAGTAACACTTTTCATGCAGTTAAGAAAAAGCTCAAATAGAGGATCCCGGATCAGTGAAAAATCAGTTTCAAGCAGGGTAAATTTTAAAGGAAAAGCTAGGTCCTGCCAAGGATGCCGGAGTGGCGGAGTTAGGCATAGTCTCGAGCCCTCAAATGTTGACGAGCCAGCAAATATATAGATTTGTTGAATCTCAGTGTTGCTCGGCGTCATTATTGGGAACCCAGGATGAGGAGGAAAATTGGCCTCCCGTTCGGGTAGGTTACCGAAATTCGAAGAATAGCGAAATTATGTATTACACATTCCAGCCGTGATATCCGCTAGATCAGTAAAGGATCCAGGGATAACCGTGGAGCGACTGGCATTGGTATTGTTCATCATGCCATAGGTATGGGTCATATGGCGAAGCAAAAAGTGTATCGGTAAACCAGCCTGGAGTCATCACCACCATCATCATCGTGCAGCGTTAAACAGTAGGGTAAGCCTCACTGACCACTGCCTTTCTCACCGTGTTGCACACTGAATTAGAAAGTATGAATATACAAGATGGACAGGGAGTGGACCTACATAGGTGGGAAAAAGAAACAAATGCCCTAGCAGTCAACACACGCAATACACAGTCTAACTGTAGAAACGCACATCGATCAGTCGTTCTCATTCGACAGAAAGTGACAACACGATCGCCGCTATTCGCGGTTCGTTGCCATATCCTTCAGTGTCTCCAGCCAACTGGTAGACGGATCTTTTGGGCCCCAACCACGAAGACGTGAAGCAACTACTTTTCCCAAGTCTGCTGTACATGGAAAAAGTAGGTGGAGTGGTGAGGTGTGACGGACAAAACCGATAAATGGTAGTGGCTGGGGCAACGGTGAGTTGCTTGAGAATTGTTAGTTGTATGGGCTCCAATGGGGTGATACTGATAGGAAAGGTGTTGCTTTAGGAAACACTAACTGATCTACTGCGAAGAGATTTGGAGGGTCTCATGAAGAGCCACTGGATTGCAGTACCGGATACAGCTGATGATACTGAGGTCCGCCTCAGGAGTCGTGCAGCTGTTTGGAACATCTTTTCGCTTAGGAAGGAAATGTTGTAGTTGCAGTAGTTCTCCTAGAGCCTGTAGGTGAACTCCAATGAGCCCTCCCCTGTTTTTCGTGTTACGCTTGGCCCTGGGACCTTCGGAACTCAAGAGGATTTCCCACTTTTTCTTGTTACTTGCTCTCTCCTGGTGTCTGCATTGTTTCTGTGTGTGGGCTGGTAAAGAACGGTGTTTTGGACGTCAGCTTAGTGTTTTTCAATCAAATACGGGCACCAGGTCTAACTCAGATTAATTTCGGATTGGCGTCTGAATGATGACAAATTCAGATCTATGAGGAGAAAACTTTCCAAGATGGAGTTAGTAGGTGAGGTAGAAGAGGTTACAGAACCGCCGCAGGTCTGTGGTTATTCGGAGATAACTTCCGATAGTCGTGAGCTGGAGTTTAGCTTCTTCGTCCCATTCGTAAGCAGACCGTTATGTCTCAGATAATTATGTCATTTTGGCGGATGCCACTCACCAGCCGAGCTGTAGTAGGCACATTCTACGGCAAACTATAAGAGCTGATGGGAAGCGGTTGAGTGGAAGTCTGTTCTGTGGCTTTCTCCCAAATGGGGGGGTAGTTACTACTACCGTGGGCAGTCTCTTTCGTGAGAAAGATGCTACCTAAAACTGATGATTGTAAAACGATTGCATTCGGCAAGGAAGTGTCAGTGTTTATTGCGTTTGTAGGCATCCTTCCAGAATCTCGTGTGTTACTTTGTCGTTTTCATGTTGCGCAACAAATAAGATGCGCATGCCGCAGCCTACGAGAAAAGCTTTCAAATGATTAGTTACGTATATTTCAGTGGATGCGCATTCCAGTGTTTGCTCAATCTGGGCCGCTCTTTAAGGGGCTTAGAGCAGCTCTAGAATGCAGGAGTAACGAGGCGGCTGCATAAATGGATAGTTCCTGTATACCGCTCAAGCAGTTTTGGCTCCCATTTATGACCCATGGAGTGCTGGTGCTAGGCAAATTTACCACAAGCTGAGCAAAAAACAGAAGACAGGCATCTGTGGGGTGGCAGGTTGAGCCGGTCGAATTTCCTGGACTCATTCGAGAAAGTCTTCAAGATTGCTGTCTTTGACTGAAAAGAGCCAACAGATGGTTGCCATAGATCAGATTGTTTGGTAGAGGGAGCCTGATGGGTTCATGACAATGATAGTGATAACGATAATGATGGTATATTTTGGATAAGCCCAGAGCTTGCCGGAGTGCATGATCATATTATTCAAGTGATGTCAGAATCGGAATTTGCAGAAGGGTAAAACAAGTATGCACAGAGTAATAAAAAGGGAGCTTAGGTGGATCAAAAAGATAAAAATGCCCGGCAAATTTAAAAGTGAAGTTCAAAAGGTCGGTTTGGCTAATGGGGGTGGGGGTCAGGTAAAGAGGAAAGGCACATGCTTTAACAATACCGGAAAAGGCCACTACTATAAAAAAAATGAGCAAAATCAGAGGATATTTAGCCAGCTTCTGAAACAGAAGAGTTTGTTAGGGAGATTCCCAAGAGTGATTTGCAAGCTGCAAAGGTGTGAAATTACGTGGATAGAAAACTAGAAGGTGTATAAGAATGGATCTTCAAAGACGAAATGCAGCAACTCAACGGCTGGCATGTTGGTGAACTTTGTTGTCAAGATACTGGCCGAGTTATTAACGTGAAGGAAGAAAAACAAATCCGGCGGATAGAGAGGGATTCCAAGGGCGGTAATGGAGGAAATAGTCAGATGAAAACCGATATGACTTCAGCGAATGGTTCGCATTGGTAAAGATGTACCACGAAGTGTCAGCAAGAATTTGAAGTTATGGCACCAAATCCATAAGAAGTGCTTTATATGGCAATTGCAAAGACGAATGGTGTGCAGAAGGAAGGACGGAGTAGAGAGCATACAACTGACCTGAAGACCACTTTGATGAGCAGATCTCACTAAAATGCTGAAGAGACAGCTACGGGACCAGTGAGCCCAATAAGAGACACAAGAGAACTACATCGGATTTGGAATTAAATAAAACAGTCCGTGGAGACGGCCGTAGAAACTGCTGGTTGGACACTGGTGGAGTGGGTTATATAGCGAGGGAGTGACATCTCTGTAGTTATAAGGAGACCACCGAAGTGATGATGAAGAGAAGGCTGGAGGAAACAGGTAGCGTTAGGCGAACTGTTTGCCCATATTGGGTTGGTCAAAGAAAGTCAGGGCCATGGTTGCGGCAACTGATTGTGAGAATAATGAGGCGTGCAAGAGTTTTGTTACGGGAACACTTGAGTAGCAAAGTGTGCAATCGATGGAGTAGCTCAACAGCATATGGTATGTGTTAAATCACAGGGGTGTGACGCACAGCATGAGCCTCAACGGGGACAACGGCCTTGACTCTTCATTTAGTTACCGACATGACCCCCTCCAGGCATTTGTTAACAGTTTGCAATGTGAAAAACTGCTTGGTTTAGGAAATCGCATTGGGTGGATGGTCAGCCAGCAACACAATTTGCTGCAGCTTCGTAAAGCCTCATTTCCTTGAGGAACATCAACCAAGTTCCTGGGTAACTGGTGGACGCGATCGGCTATCGGAATTGGAATTTTTCAGCCGAGGATATAGTTCCAGCCCCAGAGGTGGTAAGGAAAATGAATTGGAGGTATTATACGAAGTAGTTAGGCTTCCTAGCGAAGACTCTGGCTTATTATCCTGGATCAAAATTGCTTAACCGAGGGCCAAATAGCGAGACGCCGGTAGCAAATGAGTCCGATGCGGAAGCTTCCAAGAAGTCAGCAACAGCAAAGAGGAAAACAGTTTTTCGGTATGTTCCAGTTGCCAGCGCCGGTCATGACCATCACTGCAAATCGCGAGCCGTCACATGTGGGCAAATTACCTTCGCACGACAGTCGTCAAAAAGGAAGTCCGTTTGCACAACCAGAAAACATAGCCAGTAGAGATTTGACAATTTCAGGGGACCAACTGCACACAGTGAGGTTTGGAAGGTTCAAAGGTACAACGCAAACGGCACACAAGACAAATTCTGAAAGCTGAAGTCTGCCAGTGAACTACTCGCTCATCACTCAGAAAGCCTGCAGTTTCCGTAAAATCAAAGAACCAGAAATGTGGACTTAGACATAGAAATTCCGTGGGTCCAACGTGGACCTCGCGGACGATGGATACACTTCATACCTGCGGCTTTTTATAAAGGGTGAAAACTACTGTCGGTTTACCTTTTGGCCCATAGACACCTATAAAGCTACACGAGAAAGAACCCAAGGCTCTTTTTTTAAAGCCATGCCGTTTCTGCTGCCATTTCCATTGCTGCCATCTCCGCATATCAGCTTAAGTACCGAGAAAGTGAGCCTCCCTTTTCGTGCACTACTAAGTGAAGAGGCTGCAATGCCTTCGGGTAACGTGTACCAATCAGGTAGAATAAGATGATATCCGGGAGTGTGGCCCAAAGTTTGTTCCTTTTCAGTTGGTCGTTTGTTAAGCCTGCAAATTCACATGGTTTTGCCCAAAAAGCATGTTCATTAGTAATGTTGGATTTTACTACCGCAAAGCATTACTCGATTAACCAGCTAAACTGGTGGAAATGCTCCTTGGTATCTGTCGATAGGTTTTATTAGGGATGTATAACGATTTCTGGTGCAGAACTATTATCCCTCAGACTTCCAATAATTAAAACTAGGAACATAGCTCCTTGGTCATATTTAGAGGTGATTTAGTGGTTGAACTTAAAAGAATGGAGGATATTGTAATTGTATATCAAGCTACTGAACAAAGTCGGATTTACCGGCGGGGAGGAGGTTATCTTTTTCAGCTATTTTGGGTGCATTGTGTTCGCTCAACAGTAACCCAACTGGGGGCTGGTAGCTCAACTTAAGTTGCTATTGACCAGCCCGAAATTTGGTAAACCCTAGTCCAACTGGGTGAAAGCTCAGCGGCAACCCCTCCAATTAAGCTTGCGTGTTGTATACGAGACTGTTGCCCTGCCGTTTTCTATCATGTGCTTACTTCGAATTTAGGGATGATGGTGATAAGCAACGTGTCTAGGGAGGGTGACGATATTCACCCCAAAGGATTTTACCTATATAGTAAAATTGATGGACCGAAACAAGACGGATTCCTGACGGTCGACGTGGCTGGAGACGATCCTCATCTGCCACGCCCTCACACTGCTTGACTTCGGCGAGAGGTAGTCATATCCACTATATTGCTCAACATGACGTTTTGTAAGATATACGATTCAAAGGGATAGACATCGACTTTTCGTAGCTTTACTGGAGGGAAAGTAAAACAGCGTTCTCGATTTCAGCGGTGATGCATCCCAAGTCAAGTATTCGAGAAGCAAAAGCTTCATGTTGTTACTGAAATTTCCTGCTGATGTTGGGCTGTAGTATGCATACATAGCGGTCCATGACCATATCTTAAGGTATGCAGTAAACCAGATGCTGCAGCGCAAATGGTTTTGATTATAACTATCGAACAACGGTCTACTAATAGACTTCAAACACCAGGACGGGGGGTAGGCAGGCCGGCAAATTTGTCTTCTTTTGTGGACTGATATAATTATTTTCATCAGGCAAAGTACGGTGCTAAGTCACACTAATTCTCCAAAGGTACGTCGCAAACATTCTAAGGGAACTTGCAAATGACTTCCGCAGAAAAGTCGAAATACATAAATGTGTACATTTTATATATTACACAACAAAAGTATATCGTTGTACATGATATGTATAGTATAAATAACAAAGCCAAAGCGCCTATTATAATTAACATATATATATCAGATAGGATGTCCGTAATAATCTTAAATTCAGTTACGTCAATAGGCTATAATTTTCTCTCATCACCGAGGAACATGGGCCGGATAAATCCCAAGTCACTGGACCAATTCCGAAAAACCAACCGCCCGCTTCTGGCGGACTGAAGAAACCGCCATATAAAAGGTGGTAATTAAAAACCCCGGGGGCTGGACCGATTCCGTTTCGACACAAAATAGGTTTGGTTTCTTTTTACTAATTTGCTAAAGCAACAGTCGGCCAAGTCAATAATTGAAAAACGAATAATTTTATTTTATTTTACTAGGTAAGCAATTTTCTTGTCACATTCTTTGGAAATGTCGAATGAGTTTCCAAAACAATTACTGATGACTTTTGATTACGAGTAAAAAATACATAAATGTATTCACAATATCGTGGTGTTACCGTGTTTTCTGTGGTCCAAGGTCGATTATGAAGTGGAAGTTGGTCAGGCTATAATGAAACTAATTTTTCGTTTTTGTGCCGTAAGGTATATTCTGTTTGCACATAATTTTTACAGGATTTCTGTTGTTTTCCAATACTTGATAATAACTAAGAAGCTCGCACGACATATAAGAACCTTATTTCCGTCCAATGGATGGACCGCGCAGAACGATAGCATTTGGTGGTTTTTTATAATCATATTTGTTTTCCTGCATAGCTGACTGCATATGGAAGACTGAACGAGCTGGCAGCTGCGGCTGACGAGCTGAAGTGCGCCTTGCCACTAGATTTGGGTGGCGTGGGTTGGTGAAGCCGCTGTGTCCACCGATCCAAGAAGGACTTAAACAAGCAGACTTCTAATTACCAGGCTCGAAGTCTTGAAGTCTTAAAGTTCTACACGGGTTCGAGGCTTTGAGTCAAATTGTCCAGGCTCTTGAGGAAATCTTTGGTCTTCTGCCCGATTCACCGGGCTGAAACGAGAGTAAAATGAAGTGGGGGACAAAGGTGGTAGCGAAAATAAAATACACATAACATCATGCACTGTCTCACTGTGGACAGTGCCTTCAGCGGAGTGGTGGTGCGACAATAATGAATATATATGTAATAAATGATATCTATTTCGCTCTTCTGACAAGGAATTATTGGGAGAGACCCAGGTAGAGGTCTAGCTTTTTTCTTGAAGATAGTTTTGTTCTGCGACAGAATAATATCTTCCGGAATTGCATTCCACAGAGTAATAACCCTATAGCTAAAAAGGTTAATCCTTAGTGAAGTGCGTGGCCTAGGTTTGAAAAGCCGTTCTGCTGTGACCAAAAAGAGAAGAGACTAGACAGACGGAGAACAAGCAATCGCTCTGACCTGATTCAACAACGGTGGAACATCAAAAACAGATCACCTCTTACGCGTATTACGTCGAGGGGATAGAGATTGAGGAGCGAGAGGCGGACTGGATAAGGTAGGTGGGATAGACCCTTTACTGCCCTGGCGGAGGCCCTCTGGACTCTTTCTAGAATCTCACGGTATCGGACAAGACCAGAGTGCACTATCTGACTACCGTACTCCAGCGAAGAGAGGATAATCGTGCCGAAAATTAACGGGAAATCCTCCCTAGGCATGCGCGGGAAAGACCTTCAAATCATATTCAGACTCGAAAAGAAGACTTGCTCGCAAGTTAGTGACAATGAGAGAAGAACAGGTTACAATCCAGCCAGAAACCGAGCTCCTCTTGTCGGTCAACCCTTGGCGATGTGGTTGCTCCGTTAATGGAAAACTTGCGACCAGTCTCTCTGCCGAGTGACATCCTCAAGCATTTGTCATCATTAACTGGGAGGTTCCAATCCTCGGACCCGCGTTTTGTTTCAACAAGTGCAACTCGCAGGTCCTCAACGCTTGAACTCCATAGGGTTACGTCGTCTGCCTTCATGGCAGTGTTCGCAAGAAGGGCTGTCGGAAGATCGTTTATATAGATCAAGAAAACAAGATCTGAGACCGACCCTTGGGGGACCTCAGTTGTTTCTGGGGAGGGTTGAGACAAAACATTCGTGACTTTAAGCACAAAGGTGCAGTCGGCAAGGAAGCTGCACAAGATGGCCAACAGGGAGCCTGTTATCCCGTATGTTTTCAGTTTATGAAGAAGAGGGGCACAGGGGACCTCATCGAAGGCCTTAGCGAAATCGATGAATGCAGCCTGGGAGAGCTGGCCATCATCATAGGCTTTCGGTAAACTATCCATGACAGTAAGCATATTGGTGATGCATGATCTGCCAGGAAGAAACCCATGTCGGGACGAGGAGAGGATCCTATTTCTGTGCAGATGGGAAAGAACCTCACTCCTAAGAATTCCCTCAATTATTTTGCCGGTGATGCTAGTTAGACTTATGGGTTTGTAACTGGAAGCAAGACGTCTACTACCCTTCTTATGGATGGGCAAAATAACTGCTCTTTTCCAGCTACTGGAGAAAACTTCATCGCCAACACATCGCTGAAAAAGCGAGGCATAAGGAGCAGATAATGTGTCCGCGGCTTCCTTTAAAATACGGAGGAGGATTAGGTCAGGACCCACAGAGCAATATTGGTTGAGCCGTCGGAAACCTTGTGCGACTGCACCAATGAGAACAGTGACTCAGTTAAGGGTGGTAGCCAGAGATATCGAGTGCGTATTAGGGTGGGATGATGTGGGTATGGAGCTAAAGATTTTAAGGAAATAGGGTCTGAAGGCCTCGGCTACTTGGCTAGGGGAAGTGATTGGAGATCCGGCACTATCTTTGAGAGCTAGTGGCTTCAGAGCTGTGTCCCTTAGACGGCGCATGTACTGAAAGAAAAGTAATTTACCGGTCCGTGCTCGAGCAAGAACAGATCGTCGGAGTGCATTTTGATAGGACCTTATCTAATCTTTGCATGTGTCCTGTGTGATCCTGAAGTCTCCCGATTCATGAGCAAGGTCTGTGGCTTTATATCTAGCAAACAGGCTAGAGCGTTCGTCTAGAATGTGCCTAATGGGGCGACGGAGGGGTCGCCTATCGGTCTGTGGAAGACGAATTCTGGAGACAAATAGCCTATCAGCTAAAGAGATTAACTGTCTGAGATTCTCTGCCATTTCATCAGAGGAGATTTGTTTCTACAAATATGATGACGGAGATTCATATCTTTGGATCTTTATTTGCATCTTAGAAGACGAGTTAACCGAGTGTATTCAATGAATTTCAAAATTTTCTACTGAGGGTGCGACATAATGATCCGGATATAACCTTTGTGGGGTAAACAGTAAAAATCTGAAAAAAGTTAGCCAAGCATCAAAGAACTATACAATGCTACCGAATCCTGGGCATGTATTATGATGACCAGTAAAGTCAAATGGATAGAATGAATTCACTGTACGTGCGCGTCGATCAACCAGCCACCGATTTTGTGCCAGCCCACACTTGCCAGTTTAGTTCTCCATGCTCCCCTCCCATTCATCTTTACTTTCTCTCAGCAAGAGGTTGTTCGGTTTTGTTACTGTTCTCTCACAAGTATTGATTTCCCCAATCGGACAATCGATTCTTTCCAGCACTCCCATCAACTCCATTAAAGAACTCTTAACAGCTTCGTCACTCTCCGATTCTGTTTTTCTTTTCCTTTCATCCATTTAACTGGGAGCGAATAAAAGCACAGACTTGGTCAAAATTAGTCCTTTTAAAGGATCTCAAAATTGTGGTTTCTGAGAAAAGAGGAGGCCATTTCACAATATAGTCGAACCCAAAGAGAATGTGATCACTTTTGCCGAGAAGCGGCAGGTAGTGCATCACGTCTACTTGGAACCATTCGTTGGTGATGACCAGGTCTAGTAGTGACGGGGCATGTCCCGTGCGATATCTGGTCAGGTTTCTTACGTTCTGCACCCATGAGTTCTTCAGTACAAGATCTAGGAGGGGCTTACCAAAGATAATATCAGAGGCATCAGCTCTGTGCCAGTCGGTACTGGATGAGTTGAAGTCACCAGTGACTAACAGATGGTTGAAGTCTATGCAGCTTTTCAGGGAGCCTAATAAGTCCATGAGACCTGGGCTATCGGCTGAATTGCATGCAGGAGGGCGATAGACTTCACCAAGCGGCATAGTGTCTGTCATAGGGAGGGCAAACACAATCCACAAACGATCAACACATGAAAAGGTAGGGGTTGTCAGTATGGTGAGAGGAGGGATAGAATTACCGTAGTATATGATGACCCCGCCGGCACGACCTCTGCTGGAGCTCTGCCTTACTGTGGGGTACACCGGCATGGATGTTTCTGCACCAAGTATATCAGGGGTGAGCCATGTTGCTGTGAGGGCTATGATCTGAGGCTCCTTATCCACTGTAAGCTGCCGAAGCTCCGGGACCTTGTTCAACAAACACTCAGGCAATAGCTGTAAAACAATTGAGCACCTGCTCAGGAGTTGTTGCAGAATCGCCAGAGACAACTGATTTTCGGTTTGAGGAGTGGGAAAGAGGGGGACTTTGGAATGGAAAGGAGGTCCTCGGGATTCGGTGGCTGAAGATATTGGGGGGCTAGAGAGTAAGCCGACTGTTGGAGGGACCGGTAAGCTAGTAACCTAGGGAGTATCATACCACGCGGAAGGTCTACATCCCTCGGTCTCCGAAAAGGGTGTGCTGGTTTTTGTGGTTTGCCTTTCTGCGCACTGCGTGATGCCCTGGTCTGAGTTTCGTTGTTATTGAGCTTGTTTTGCATGGCCGCACTAGACGTATTTCCTGGTGCGGTAACCTCCTCACTGCAGCTCTCAGCAGAAACAGGTTGCAGGTTTGTGTCTGGGCTGAAGGATGGGTGAGTCTCGTCCGTTGGTATAGCCTTATTAGCTATGTTGGGGTCTGGGATACTTTCCGTAGGGGTCAGATGTTTAGTGGCACCAGGCCTACTACTGGGAGTGCGCTCCGCGACGGTATATGGAGTGAGTAGGGAAGCGACGGATGGTGGGCATGCAGCTGGATCCTCAAGGCGAGTTACTTGGACGACTGGCAGCACTTTGAGCTTAGGATAGGCTTTTTGTGGAATTGCCGGCTTAGCCTTCTCACTGCGAAGCCTGAGCTGAAGTGGCTTGTCAGTGGACACTCCTTTGAGCCCTTCAGTTCCCTCCTAGAGCCTTGCGGTCGAGGAAACAATTTGTTTGGCTGCCTCTGTGGAGCCCATTGCAATGAGAATGCCGTGTACCCGGTTGTTGCGTTTGGTTACCAACCAAGTGGACCGACCTTCAAGTGGGAAAGGGAGTTAAGGCGGTTAAACATCTGGGCGTAGGTGTCATGAGGGTGATCCGAGTTGAGAAGGCGACCCCAAGGGATGAAACGCTTGGAGCAATTCTCGGTGTCTTTTAAAATTTTGGCGGCATCAAGAATTTGCTGCTCAGAAACTCTACACACCTGATCGGCTGCATGGGACACCGGGAGGGATTTGATAACCAAGCTCCTCAGACTGGTCAACTCATTCTTAAGAGTGTGCTCAGTGGCCTTTAGCTCAGCTATCTCTGCAGCTTGAATTTGGACTGCACATTTTAGTGCATCCGTTGACAGCGCGCTATAAAGGACCGTCTTGTCCGGATTGAGGAATGAGACACTGGCCAGAGAGGAGGAATCACATTGCCTCGTGGGGAAAGTAGCCTGGTATGAGCAAGCGGTTATATCAATGGTGGGGAAGTAGACATTATTCAGGATCCAGTCAGTACAGATAAAGATCAACTCAAATAAAGAGGGACGAACTGTGTGTTCTAAAAATTCCAAAAACAGCTACACTCACCGAGGGAGACGACCGCATCGCTGACGTCGACTGAAAGAACCGGGGATAACCTGAGTTCCTGATCTGTCGAAGAGCCTAGTCTAATTTTGCTTGACCGGCAACACACATCATTGTATGATTAGCGAGAATCACCCTAATGTTCTTCAGGAATCATGAAACAGGCGCACTTGTCCTACCAAAGAAGATTACCGTGCCGCACTGTTTGAAGCAGATCCGAATGTGTGGAAGTACTTTGAAGTTCAGTTGTCCGAACTGTAAATCACTTTGTGTAGCTGAGGGAAATATTCAAAAAAAAAGACTATCTATAGTTAGAGTAGGGCCCGGGAACAGAAATAGATGCTCCTAAGAAGCGGTGGTCATTCCCGGGTAGATCTGAGTACAGATACTCGTTCATGAACAGAGTGCATCGAATCTGCTAGCCAGCGTTCGCATTTCTGTGAGTTTGGTGCATGCAAAGCCGCTACAAAAGGCTATCTCAATCCATTTTACTTGAGGCTCTGAGCCGATTCATGTGCAATGGATAACAAGTGACAACGCCTGAGAAAAGTGCTATTTTTTGGTGGGTTTCATACGCTGTCAAGTGAAACCCGACTTACAGTGGCCTATTGGTGGAATCTTTTCAGTGCATTGCCTTCCACCAGGTGGTGTTGCAAAATGTCAGCCGAACAGCCAGGTGAATTATTGTTGCCCCTTATCCTGTGCTATTTTTAAGGACGAACTTTGTACACGTCGTGCTACTATAAACTAAGTAAAATCGACAATTCACCGATATCTTCGCACACAACGTTGCTGGTAGTATAGGATACATTTCAGGGCGGCTGATAAAAGTGTCTTCTATCCGGTCTCACAGTGAAGTGCAAAAGTACTCTACTCCATCAAAAATAAAAGCCATGTCGGTTGACAGATGCGAATGTGTACTCTTCATATCGCGGCATCGAAACAGTACCGACCAGAGAAATACACTGATAGAAACCGAACACAGCACAGGAAGGGGCAAACTGTGAGCGACTGCACTCAACGAAGAACCGAAGGCGAAAGTGGTTCAAAGGCTAGGTCTATCGAAACCTCGGAAAAGTTAGTTCAGTTAAGTGTACGCAAAAGAGAAAAAAGGGAAGGTCCAAACCAAACGTCAGAAAAGATCGTGGAGAAAATATATGCAATATAGTGTACAGGTGGCGGGCATTTTCTCAGGATGATCGAGGTCATTGCAGCAGTATACCGGCAAACTGTTCACGGCACGCCAAATTTCCACCGACTTTTTGTAGGTCCGTCAGCTTGATGCAACTTTACCGCACAAACGTAGGTTAGTGGGGCTCCTTCTGCTCCCTTAACCAATGAGTGGCCTGAAAGGGAGGCTATAGTGCTTAGCAGGTTTGCGCTACCGCTGATCATCCTCCTCTCACCACACTGTAAGGTTGATTAGACCTTACTTCGCGGTTTCCTTAGTAAACGCGTGCTTCGGTCCTTTGTACTGCGTAGACCACCTGCACGTTACTCTAATGTGCGGCACTGCACAAATATGTTAACCAGAACAGTATTCTCCACGACCCGTGAGAACGAGAAGGCGATTGGGAGAGATAGTGGTTAGCGTGTATTTGGGAGCGTGCGTGAGAGCGTGCGCAAGAGCAACGGTCAAATGGCAACCGCGCTTGGCAGTCAGCGTTCAGTTAAACAATAAACGTGGTAGAAGTATGAACGAAGATGGCAACCGCTACAGGGGCCTCCTCCTAGAAGTCCGACGGAGTTGGGCTTCGATCGTGATGGTAAGCCGAAATGATTGGTTGTCCAGGAACTCCTCGTAGCTTGTCCGTTATATTGTTGTTGACGTCGAACGACTGCTGACGAGTTTACCGGTGCCTGCGCTTTCGAGGTCCGATGTGCGTAGGTCCAACTGCGTTTTGGCGCCCACGGGTCTCGTACGAATGCAAGCCGGAAAATGCCTCGTCAGGTCCATATAAAAAGGCGTCCAGTTGCCGTCTCCAGTGCCAGGCTGACCAATCGTCCCGTTGTCCAGTGAGCGGTTGGCTCCTTGAACGTGCACGGGAGTCAGCCAGGCTACGGATGAAGCCAATGTGACTGTGTAGATCCGTCTGAGAGAGGGCAAGGTAAACTGGAACAAAATAGCGCCTGAGGGCGCCGATGGATGTTGGACCGTAATAACAACACACAAACGATGTTCGGTGTTGTTGAAGTCGCTAGGAGACCAGAAGAAAATGAAATCCCAACTACCGATTGTAATTTCACGGGTCCGTTGTTTGGTAAATCTATGGCGAACTTCCCAAATTATTGCTAACAGTCGGTCGTAAAAACCGTCACGAAATCGGCGAAGCGGACGGGATTTCGTAGTTGGCGACCGCGACGGCTACTTCGCGTTGCGGGTACGGTTGGAGAATCTGATGGACTAGCTGCCGAGTCCTCACTAGGCGTATTTGGGGGTGGTTCGAGTGGTAACTCGCTCGATGCGGGTGACTGAGCGACTTGAGTAGGTGTAAATTGGCCGAGCGGCTTGCACTCAATGACGGCAGGCTTGAGACGATCGATAGATACGGTGTCGTGTCGTCCGCCGATATCTATGACAAATGTTTTTGCCCTACGTTTTATCACCCGAAACGGGCCAGTGTATGGCGCTTGTAGTGGTGATCGAACGCCATCGACGCGAAGGAATACATGAGTAGCGGTTCCTAACGCAGTTGGGACATAACTTGTAGGCTGTTGTTCACGCGGCGGACTGGCCTTGAGCACTCGCATGTGCTGCGTAAGGCGCTGAGCATAGTCACCGTAGTCGAAAGTCACGGTTGGTAAGGGGGCTACCAACTCCCCAGGCAGACGAAGTGTACAGCCATATACTAGTACGGCCGGTGTTGTGTGTAACTCCTTCTTAACGGTACTACGCAGGCTAAAGAGTGCTAATGGTAGTGTTTCACTCCAAAGAGGGTTACCGTTTGCTCGAAGGGCGGCTTTTGATTGCCGGTGGAAACGCTCAACCATACCATTGGCCTGAGGGTGGTAAGCTGTCGTCTTAACGTGTTGGCAACCGAGCGTAGCGAGTAGGCTGCCGAAAGCGCCGTCAAAGTGTGGACCGCTATCGGTGGTCACTATTGCCGGGCAACCGAAATGACTAACCCAACCGGTCAGAAAAGCTTTCGCGGCCTCTTCCGAGGTGGGACGAGGGATAGGGATGGCCTGCGACCAGCGAGTAAAACGATCCACGCATGTGAGTATGTAAACGTACCCAAGCGAATGTGGGATTGGTCCTACGAGGTCGACGTGCACATGATGAAAACGTGTTTCAGGTTCTGGGAACCTGGCTAACGCCGCCTTAGTGTGCCTATGGGTCTTAACACGTTGACACTGCAGACAAGCACGAGCCCATTGACGGACATCTCGTTTGACATTGTGCCAAACAAAACGCTCGGTTATCAGTTTCACCGAGGCAGTCACACCCGGATGAGCCAGATTATGGAGTGTCAGGAACGTAGGATAACGGTGGGCAGCAGGAACTACTGGCCTAGGGCGACCTTGCGACACATCGCACACGATGGTATTCTGGGAAGCTGGGATAGGCACTGTGGTTAAACTCAAAGAACCGTTTTGCTGAAGTCGTTCGATGTCAGGGTCAATAGTTTGAGCCTGTGCCATTGCGTCCAAATTGATGTTAGGCGTTTGTGACAGACTTAGTTGGTATACGCGCGATAAGGCGTCTGCGACGGGATTAAGTACCCCAGAGACGTGTCGTATGTCCACAGTAAACTGTGAGACAAAGTCTAAGTGGCGAATCTCGCGTGGTGAGTATCGATCGGAAGCTGACTTCAGTGCGTAAACCAAAGGCTTGTGGTCTGTAAACACCGTGAACGAACGGCCTTCGAGTGCATGTCGAAAATGACGGATTCCCAAGTAGATGGCTAATAACTCTCTACCGAAAGTGCTGTACCTTGATTCCGCGGGTTGTAGGCGCTTGGAGAAGAATGCTAAAGGTTGCCAAGAGTCATCTACAAACTGTTGCAGTACTGCTCCAACCGCTGTGTCCGAGGCATCCGTCACTACCGAAATAGGAGCCAAAGGATCGGGGTGTGTAAGGAGTGCTGTGTTGGAGACAGCATCTTTGACCAAGGCGAATGCGGCTTGTGCCGTGTCGGGAAACACGAACTTCCGCTTACCTCCGCGCAACAGGTCGGTGAGGGGTTGCATCATTTCCGCACAGTGAGGAATAAATCGGCGGTAGAAATTCACCAGGCCGGCAAACTGACGCAACTGGCGAAAAGATTGGGGTTCAGAGTAGTCGCGAATAGCGGAAACTTTATCTGACAGAGGGCGGATACCTGAGGATGAAATAGAATGTCCTATGAAAGTGATATCAGACCGGCCTAATTCGCATTTCGCGATATTGATCGTAACGCCGTGCTGGCTAAGGCGTTCGAAAAGTGCTCGTAAGTGCGTAGCGTGCTCTTGCTCTGAAGAACTCGCCACCAAAATATCATCCAGGTATAAGTGGACATTTTCCAAACCACGAGTTGCCTCGTGCATGAACCGTTGAAAGGTCTGGGCTGCATTGCTGAGTCCAAAAGGCATTCGCAGAAACTCGAACAGCCCGAAAGGTGTAGCGACGGCAGTTTTAGGGATATCGGCCTCTGCTACCGGGATCTGGTTGTACGCCCGAACCAAATCGATACGGCTGAAGATGGAGCAACCTGATAAAGACGAAGTAAGATCCTGTATATGTGGAATCGGGTATCGGTCCGGGACGGTGACTTTGTTAAGCGCTCTGTAATCACCACAGGGTCGCCAGTCGTCACTAGCCTTAGGAACCATATGAAGGGGGGAAGCCCAAGGGCTACTAGAAGGGCGTATTATACCCAGTTCTAGCATATGTTCGAATTCGGCCTGTGCAACACGAAGCTCCTCTGTTGCTAATCGACGCGGCCTACTGAACACTGGGGGTCCCTTAGTATCGATATGGTGAGTGACACTGGTCGTTACTGCTGGGAGAGGCCCGGACCGCCGAAGTATGGCCGGGTAGGCCGCAATGAGTTCGTTATAAGGTTGGTATGCCGGTGGTTGGACGTAAAAAGGAGTGACGTGATTCATTCGCGAATTATAACCAGCAACAGCGAGAGTGGTCTGACGATCCACCACTCTGCGGCGCCGTGCATCAACTAACAAGTAAAAGTGTTGCAGGAAGCCAATGCCCAGAATTGGGTACGGGACGTCGGCGATGATGAATACCCAACGAAAATTACGCTTAAAGCCCAAGTTTAAGGTGAGCGACCGCTGGCCAAACGTTGGGATGGCCGTGCCATTGGCAGCGCGTAGTGTTTGGGCCTGCGGTGTGCTATTGTCGTCTTTCGCTCGGGGGAGGACGCTCACTTCGGCACCGGTATCTACAAGGAATAGGTTATTTGAAATGATGTCCCTCACGTTCAAAAGACGACTATTGGTGTGATACCCGGCTTCGTGGGTCGCCACCACGGGCCGGGAGTTTAGTTTCTTTGATGAGCACCGGGAGACGTACACCCTGGTTTGCATCGTTTGGCTCCCTCACCGAAGCGACTGTGGTATTTACAGTATCCTTCTTTTGAAGAACCGACGAAACGGCGTCGCAATGACGGACTATGGAGCCTAGGTGAGCGTGCGCGGTGCCGCTGCTGTGACCCACTTCTAACTGCTAGGCGTTGCAGGCTCGCGTCGATTCTAGACAAAACTGACGCGAGTTCGTTTGATGTTGGCAAGGCAGTCACCGTTGCGACGGACGGCCTGGTTACTCCAGCTACAGCGGGGTTGTATCATGACATAATGTCATCAGCTATCGCTGCAGTTTCCTCTAGCGAGCATTTGCGCGTGGCACTTAGTAAAACTGGAATGTTATGCGGCAAACGCTGCAGCCAAAGTTCCCTCAAGAGCGGGTCCTCACCTATTGTCGGTCCTCTCAAGCGCTGCATCTCACGCAGCAGTTCGGAGAGCTTCCTACCTCCAATCTCAACGTTTTGAAGTTGTTGCATACGTTGGTCTTGCGTTGGGGTCGTGCGGGCAATGACAGCCTCCTTTAAAGCCTCATAGCTTCGGGAAGAGATTATTACGTCCCTTACTTGCATTGTGACCTCTGGCGGGAGGCGGCCTGATACCCACCTGAAACGGCTGGCGTCGCTGGTTATACGGCAGTTTTCGAATTCTAACTCGACCAGCGTGAATCAGAGTTCTGGATCAGCAGGTGTGAATGCCGGTATGTGCAGCGTGATCGCCCCAACGGTGGGGTCTGAGCAGGGTTTCCGTTCAGTAGACATAGCGATTGCCTTATCGAACACAGACGGGAAAAGAAACCAACGATCAATGGGGCACTATAATCTTCGCGAGAAAAGAACAAAAATCACGACGAACTAGACACCGAAAATGTATGGGAAAAAAATTATTTGGTAAACCGACCAAAAAAAGTCAACAGATAGGGAAACAGTAAAACGCAAAAACGTACGCAGACGGGACCTTGAACGGTAGAAAACAAGGAAACTCACGTGACCTGAGGATCACGTCGGGCTCACCAATTGTAAGGTTGATTAGACCTTACTTCGCGGTTTCCTTAGTAAACGCGTGCTTCGGTCCTTTGTACTGCGTAGACCACCTGCACGTTACTCTAATGTGCGGCACTGCACAAATATGTTAACCAGAACAGTATTCTCCACGACCCGTGAGAACGAGAAGGCGATTGGGAGAGATAGTGGTTAGCGTGTATTTGGGAGCGTGCGTGAGAGCGTGCGCAAGAGCAACGGTCAAATGGCAACCGCGCTTGGCAGTCAGCGTTCAGTTAAACAATAAACGTGGTAAAAGTATGAACGAAGATGGCAACCGCTACAACACCACCCTAGCTGCCCATATATTGGCACAGACCAATCCAGTGTCTCTCACGGATACTGTTGTCTCTCTCCCCCTAGCGGAACCCAAGGCTAAACAGGAACAAGCCAAAGCAATCAAGTGGGGCGAAAGCAACGCTAAGAAGAACTGAATGACGGATATATTATCACATTTTACGTGAAAAAGACCATTGTGCATTCATGTCCGAGTCGGAATACTTTTCGTTCTCCCTCTGTGCGAGAAAATAATTTTTAAATAAGTTGCAGATGTCAACTAACGATGATGGAATGTCGAGTGAGGTTACAACCCATATCTTGAAGCCACTATTCGTTGGCCAGGAGCATTTTCGATTTATCCGTAGTGGCGAACTTGGGCTGTTAAATAATCCCGCCAATAAGTTAGATGTAGTGTCTCTCACATAATGACGATGAGGCCATGGAGGGCCGCTTTTGGGAAAGCGTACTTGTTTTTTCCGGATAGTTGACGTCCCAGGTAACTTGTTTTTCACCTTGATACCAGCGATCCAATAAAACATACAGTTATCATCCGTGGACGAGGCTAGCGCAGGAGCCTGCAAACTGGGAAATTTCGAACAATCAGTGACGAACCAATTTCGCAAGTTTCTTTTAGTCTTCAACCACTTCCAAGCTTGTTAGAGTGAAGGCACATTCTGACGGTCCCTTGGAAGCAGGACATATAAGGGCTGGTATCACTTGGTCCATTTCTTCAAGGGCTCCTTTGATGGCATGGAGGACATTTCTCATGAAAAATTTTGCGACCTGCTCTTCCAAATCTAATGGATCAAAGCTTATCAACAAAATAGACAGCTGTTTCCCGTCAGATTTTCCCAAGTTATTACTCTCATTAGTTAGTCTTCGGTTTGCACCGCAAACACGCTCACCGTTTCGAAGAGCTTCTGAAAAAGCAGATAACAGGGTGAACCAGGAAATGCATGCTGTACGACGGCTAAGAAGGCTCTGGCATATCCGGGCAGGAGCATATGCGCCCTTCAGTGCTCCGCCTATTTGGGATGCCCGCATACCTTATAACTGCGTTGTATTAGCCTTTACTTGCACGGACAGGGAAGCAGAAGGTCCGCCGTTGTAACTGCTAATTGTTCTGGTAACTAATGACAGAAAATAACTGGAAAGGCTGTTCGTTGCAGAGGGATTCAAGGACTACTATATTCTCTCCTTTACGGGCTAGGGTGTTGCCATGCCTGTTTCTAAGGACAGTTATGAAATAAAATAGTGGCAAAAATTAACTTCCTGATACATCTCTTGATAAATTCGGTGGTGCTCCATCTTCTGAAAGAGGCTTGTTTTATCCTGTATTCTCTCATCGGTAGTTAGAACAATGGAGGTATATTTGATCCACTTCAGAGGAGCCCATTACAGATGTCCCTTCAGTTGGCGGGAGCTGATTCTCCTCCATCTGAAGCAACATCCGGCACTCCTGGTCACGAACCGCTGTCGATTGTGAAGATTACAAATGATGCCAACCTACCAGTGTGGATGACTACCCAAACAGGTCTCAGTGGAGTATCCCCTGGCCAGGTCACGTGACTTTTTACCCGCGGTGGAATTTTCCGCCATCTACATTTGAGAAGGATGAGTGCTCCTGGTCTTCAGACATCAATTTCTGGATGATCAAGCACACTACTCTCTTCTAGTCATCCAGAAACGTCACTACCGTAAACACTGGTACACCGAAAGTCAACTGGAAAAGAAAAAACAACTGATCAGTTGTGATTTTACTACCAAAGAAAGAGAAAATGACCCAGCCAATTATTTTGTGCTTTGAGCTAATAAAAATGTAGAACAATATTTTACACGAAAAGGAAGAACCCGTTTTCAACAAGTATAGGGGATAAGATGCACTTTCAATCACGAAAACATAGTGCGACTTGTTTGCAGTCAACTGCATTTGGTTGAAATTGCACGACAGTAGAAGAAAACACTTTTGAGAAATAAATGTTCTGGACTGCTGAAGGTAAGGGAGAACCGAAATAGTTGCCAAGATGCAGGAAAGGAGAAAATCTAACTGAGAACCCACCATCACCAGGAAATCCACAAACCACGACAATAATATCCTGCGCAGAGGCTGATACCACACGCGCCCGTGGGAAGACATGCATGTCCTCGTCGGAATCTGATCGTCGTTGATGTCCGTTGAATTTAAGATGCCGAATGCGAAGTCTCGGCACATCGTCGGAATGTTTTGGAAGATACCCTCGTTAGGCCCTTCATCATGAGTCTGACTTCAAACGGAACGGACTCAAACGGAAAAGCACTGAAATAGTCCAAGGGACCGTGCCATTCAATGTAATGAACAATGTAAATTACGGAAAGCACACTGAGTGACATTTCACCCAGTTCAAATGAAACTCGATGTGTCTTTACAAACAAAATCATCCCCTCCCGGGCTACCTCCATGTTTTTAGTTTTCCTCAGGTTCGCTAAAATACTGTTGGCTATAGAAAATCTTTGAAAACGACCATGAAAAGGAAGGACCAGTACATCCCCCAAGCAACCTACCTCCAAGTGCAATAAGAATGGACGACTTTCGGGAGCCTTCCGACATCGGGTATTGTGCCACCAGTAGAGCTTGCGGTGAAACTCAATCGGAAGCGGGGAAGGGAAGCCTTCTGGTTGATCAATACCAGTCGTTGTTTTCTTCTCAGATAGACGGAAATCCTTGACGACTGTTGAGTCCTTACAAAGGAAAACTAGATTACGCAATAAACCTCAGCAAATACAATGCACATAGTCGAAGAGGAAACTCTTTTTCACGTCTGCTTCCAAAGATTCGAATGGCAACTGGTGAATACCACCTCTACGAACTACTGAGGTAATTACCAAAGGATCGGTAACAAAAAGACAGTGACCTCATGCTGGTGATGCACTCCCTACCGCATGCACCCTTTGCAAGTAAAGTCTCTTAAGTGGGATCTCTTGCATTTCACCAACTCTCTGTCCACATATATTAGTTGTCATTTGAATACGTTTACCGTTTTGAATTGCTTTTAGTTTGATTCTATCCCGCTTAACCTCAGCTAAATCGCACATTAACCCCTCCGAAAATGCTTTACTTCCGTGGGTTGTTTTGTCCCGCAGTTTACTGAACTTGAATTAGATTTGAGCATGAAAAGATGAGGTAGCTTGTATTGCTAAACTAATAAAAGCTAATGAGTAAACACTTCCGGTTGCTTTTCAAAAGAATTGCGCAACAAAGACGGAAATGAAGTTACTTCTGCCTGATTCATGTCCGCTAGTTACGATTCTATCTCAATAATCTCATCTTAATTGCCGATCATCGCGGTGAATTTTCAGTTCCTTCCTCCGTTTAGCAGCTTATCAAAGAATGATAGTCCTGTTTGCTTCATCATTGACATCGAAGAAAGCCGGTACGCAGGGATCAATAGGGGCCAACTTAGAATAATGATCAACGGGCAATCACAATGGCCTTTGCAGTTCGCGAAAAACCGTGATGTCGTATTTATTTGCTGTTAAAAGGGCAGTGGCTTGGTGGTTAATATGCTACTGCTGGAGTTAACAGACTCACTGACTTTAGTGATAGCACTCCTGGTACAGAGTTCTGAGCGAGAAAAGTCAGAAATTATTCACAACAGCTTCTTATTAAGAGGATGTCAACAGAAGAACTTTGACACAAATTTATTCATGGTCGCTATGAGTGATAATAATATTGTGGCCAATATCCGACAAATGCTATAAAAGAAACGCCAAGAATGTTTTCATTGTTCTTTTAGAGGTAAGCATGGGCATACTGAACACTGATCTAAGTTGCAGGAGTGAATATATCCCATAGACTGACCGGCCTCGAAGTTCTATGCAATGTGCGTTAATATCAGAATATGACAACCTTCCGGTTAAGAATATAATGCGAATACTTTAGAAGCACCCTTGTGTCGATAACTGAGGTCGAAAACAATTAAGTAATCCAAACTGCGGACAGTAGCTTACTTCTCGAAAAGAAATGACCCAAGCCTGAGATACTTACTTACCCGCCAGTTGGTAAACTTGATATTAACATGGCAGAACGAAAACTGAGTTAAAATTCCGATATTCACCTTCCTTTTGTTGATTCCATTTCACAAGTTCTGTTAGAATATGCAGACACTGCAGACCAGAATGGATGCTTCTCTAGATATTTTCTTAGTCAGTTGCCCGTTAGTTTCTCCATCTCATGTCGGTCCTCTCTTGGCTCTTCCGACCGAGCCACATCAAGGTTTTTCCGAAGATTCATAATCACAACTTCCACCAATATTATACTTATTTATTTATGATATCCATAACATCACTATTTACTACTCTCATAGCAGAATGAGTATCACATTCTGAGTTGTCGCACTTTTGGTTGGGGACGAAATCTACCTTTTCATGGGCATATAAGGAAAAACTCGATCGAGGTAGGCCAGGGTTTCGCCAACAACTCTCGTCGTTATGTTTCATCGGAAAGAAATAAGTATTCCAGTCGTGGTACCCAGATTTACTGCGATTCTCAAGAATAACCTTTTAACTCGGTAATTCGCATTCACACAAAGGCCACAGTTAGCCACTCACTAGTTCCAGGGGAGAGGGAATGAGCTTCCTTTATTATCATCCATAGGTACCAGCATCCCCTCGTTCCTACCCGGTTAGCGTGTTAGACTAAAGGCCACCTTGACCCAGAAAAATATCTCGGAGACTGTGTCCCTGTGAACATTTTTGCCCCATGAAGACTAATATTGCAGTTCCTTTGCAACCAATTATTTTTTGCTATCACTGAGTTAAAGGTGAACAAAAACCCCACTGTTTGCAAGATATGCCCGATAATGGAGAAGGATTGAAGAAAAAACAGAAAAATCGCCGTACACTATAATGATTTGGAACCAATCAACTGTTTCCTCCTAGTGATAACTTTGCGATATGATATCATTTGTCACTGTTGAAACAGTATTCACCACTATCAAAGCTCATTTGCACATTTAGTGAGATGCCGTTAATTCCGTAACAGTTCAGTCCGTCAGCCGTCTCTTAGAGTTTGTTACGCACGACTTATCACTACTACAGCAACGTTCACGTTTATGATGTCGTTTCTTACTGGACATTTAGTCCATGGTACGGTGAGTGCAAAAGCTTTTCCTGGTCACATAATAAAGACTGGTTAATCATGATCTGACGGAAGCTCTGGCCGTCACTCAGTGCAAGTGTAATGCCATCTGTTGGTTGGCTGGCCACCGAGGCAGTCAGTTGAGAACCTACGAACAACACAGCCGTGATGCTCAGTTGGTGGCCTCGTCAAAATCCGCGTACTGTGCGGTCTTACCAAATTGCGCATTCGATTCTTAGACTAGGACTGCGAAAGTGCAGTTGACTCGTGAACAGTGCCTTCGTGCTGCCAATACTCTACCACTGGAGACCGACAAACAAATTTCTACTCTCGTCTGAGTTACGGAAGCCTTTCGCAGTTATTCAGCTGGTGAGACCCGATATCTGAAGAGAAACCTGGCGGAAGACGGCAACAGTTACCTGTGAGTCTGACAAAAAAGTGGTGTAGGTACAGTCCGACCGACCTAAGGGGTATGTCCGCATTAAGAAAAAGTGCACTCTGAAAAATAAATGATATGTCGTCTGATTATTGCTAACGATGAGGTTGGTTTCTTGTTAAATAGAACAACGTTTAGTGTTGGCAGTTTGCATGTTTTTACTGAATTCGCTTATTTTTTTGCCTAAGGAGTGCCGGTTGGTATTTTCTGCATTGTTGCCAAGTTAGAAACAATGAGCATGGCTCCAGCGGTGGTCTGTTTAATAGAATAACCTATAGTTATTTGGAGGCTGTTGGATCAACGGAACAGTTCACTAGTTAGTAGCAAACAAGATAGGAGTGACGTGACTCATCATGCAATGTGAATGTTTAAACTATGGAGAACTGCGCAAGCGCTTCACAGCTGGCTGGACTTTAGAGTCGTTAGCTGCACGACACTCCATATATTCTAATGTAGTATTGCTGTATTGTTCCATCAACAAATCATCCCGCTTGAACTCGTTTGATGATTCCTGTATCATTCAGAATTTTTTCAAGTTCACGCCAAGGTAAGAACAAGTGTAAAATTTCACTTTAACGTAAAGCAGAAAGTAATCGTTCTAATCAGTTCGTAACTAGGTAGAATTTATAATTTCTAGAAGCGTAACAGCCTCATCACGTATGGGCTGGTAGTGAAAAATCATCTTGGTAGTTTTGTTAAATAATGAATAGTTTTGTCCGCATGTGGAGAATTTGTTATTGGTAGTTTAAATATTACTACTGGTATTTCTTTGTGACTTTATTTGTGTTACAAGACCATTTTTGGTTGATTGGCTTGTGAGGGCAAAAAAAATCGATAAACTCTCCACCAGTAATAACAACGCTGGAGTAGGCAGAAGCCAGGGAGGTGGGTAACACCAAAAGTTATATGATTTCCTAACGGGTTGTTAATTGTAATGATAAGGAGGAAAAGTTGTTAAAAGCGGCTCGTTTATAGCATTCTGCAAATACGTCAGTTTCATTGATATGATTGACAAGTAAGCCATCGATTACAGCACCCTATCAAAAATGGCAAAAATGCCACACTTTACAGGTGAATGCAGACAAAATTGTTCAAAATTATTGCCTCACATCCAGGGCCTAATAGTTTCTCTTGCCAAATTGAATCCATACATGTAGTACATTTTTTGAGAAAATTTACGTAGTACTCTTAATCGGATTGCTAGAATATAACGGAGTAGGCCGCAAACCCTTTGACCATAATTGTTCGGAGTTCGATTTATTCGATCTCACTACTACGGCTATTGCTATGCCGACAAATAGATCTGTTTGGCTGACAAACAGACCACTCAGTTTGGGCTGAAAATAAATAGCGAATGATGGACAAGATAAACAAGAAAATTAACATGTGGTATCATAATCACGAAATAAAAGGGTACCTAGACACCGATCATTAGCTGACACTTTACCAGGGGGTGATGGACATTTATCCAAGTATGCGAAATAAACAAAGAACTTGTGTTATTAATGAACCCTGCAGTGCATCTACTCAATATAAACGAACATACACGACAATAACGTTAATGAGAAAGGTCATACCCTAAAGATTTTTATCACGATTATAAACCGATCCAGCCTATTGGTGCCCTTGTGAAGGTGATACAGCGTGAAGAGATAACAATGCAATTTTTGTTTTCTAATAACAGAGAACATTACAGGAGAAACAACTAGTTGTGAGTAACAAACTTATTATATCAGCATTCCAAAATGGATTTAGGAGTGGTGAATAATCGCTCACTGGGTTACTGAATAATGTGTTTACTTAGCCATTTTCTAGTTCCCCACGAACTAGTTAATGAGTGTCTCAAATTCCCTCTGGGTTTGGAACAGGCAAGGACCATACCTGGAATCAAGGCGACGGTTCTCGCAAAAGTGTGTCCATGCAGACTGTAGCCATTGAAACAGATAGGCAAGCAAACTGTGCCCTTGCCTGAATTGAACATTCCTTGCTTGTTCAGTTGTCGGTGAATTTTGTTCACAGGCAGGAGAGGAAAGTAAAATTTACAAAGAATCGATCAGGTATTTGTCAAATTGTAAGAATGCGGACTTCATCACTGAAAAATTACTTTATCGAGGAATACTTCCCTAAAATCAGCTGGTTTTTAGGAACTTACAGCTTCTTTCATTTTATGATCTTCCTAGATGAGCTGTGATTCAAAGGGTCACAGCATCTTTTGTCCATTGCCAATTAGAGAAAAAAGAAGCAGTTCGTCTGAGATCGTCAGCAAATCGCCGTAACAGCATCTTCTTTTTACAAACTTTCCGACAGTTTTTAGATGCGCTACTTATAATAGATCAGCAAAAGAATTTTTCTGGCTTGATAATGATAAAATGTTTTGCTCTGTTATTACATTTTTGGTTCCAAATAAATCGTAACAGTAGAAGAGTTTGATACCAGCAGATTCAGTTCGACCATCCTTTTTATGAGGCCGTTAGTCTAGCGATTCCTCAGTCTCTCAGGCACATACGGAACTTTGCAAAATTGGCTGATTATAATTATTAGTGAACGTTTACGTTCACCAGGTCACTGCTCCCTGAAAGCCCGTGTCACAGCGAGCTCGAGGGACGCATTACAATATCGGGGTTACACATCAAACGCTAGTTAATAACAAACTAGGGGATCTAGCAAGTGGAGAGTGTGGTAAAGCCCCCAGGGCTGCTAAAAGGCCGACCGATAAGCAAAGCCTTCCATCTCATGTGGAGGACTGAGAGGTTTCAGAAACATTTGGTTGATCAGGCTTGGTGTTTGAAGTAGGACCAGGTAGTGATCGGTAGTAGTCACACTTTCGTGCGGGCTACAGTGGTAGCCCCTATAGGGACTGTGTGGGAAGGGAATACAGTTGATCCGGCCCCTTATATCATGCAAGCTCAACAGACAATTGCCATCCGGGACCTGTAAGGCTTTGGAAGCGGAATGCGACTGAAGTAGTGCTCTTATCAGGTATGACCCACGACAGCCTTTCACCCCGGTTTTGTGACACCTCTGGAGGCACAAATCGTCAAACAAGGATGCGCTTCCGACACCGCTAAACCTCTACACGCATACACACGTTGAACCCCGTTTGTGTTTGTGTGTGAACGACAGTGAATGCTATCAAGCATCTGTGGATGCTGTATTCCTCAGGAGACGAATAATGTGCAGTCCCCATTCCACTAGCAAACTAGCCCGGGAGAGAAAATGGTTGGGGAACTTGAAGGTTCACGGGTGTCGCCTTAGTTATATCATCCTTACTCTCACAATGATCACGGACCCAGGAATAAACGAGAGTTCGCACCAGGAATTATCCCGCGGCAGCCCTCAGCAGCACATTGAACCGAGATGTTTACAGTTTGACTTGGCCATCAGTACTTGAGGAGGCTATTCGCATTACCCAATTTGCCTGCTAGCCATCCCATGAAATAAACTGTAGTGTCAACCAGTAGCCACTATTATAGTTCGTATAAATCTTCCGATATTCATTAGCGTTTCGTAAGGCACATAAGATGGGAAACTTGCGATGGTTGAGACTGTTGATACTAACTGGACACGCGTATAGCTCTGCAATAGTTGTTGTCACTGTACGCTTGCTTCCAAGCGTGGTGGACATCCGACCTTGGCACATGCGAGCTACAAGCAAACTCTCGCTATACCAGGTGCAAACAGCCGTGGGCAAAAAGGAGCGAAATTCGTACCTACTCCGAAACCAGAACACCACTGGTCCGTAAATTTTGCAATACTGAATCATTGAATGACCAATAAAATAGGACGTGTACCAACCTCAGATGCCAGACTGGACAGGCTCAAAATACGAGAATCAAGTTCATGGCAGGCGAAAGACGAACAAGCGCGTCACTCGGACAGAAAGTAGGATTTGACAAAGTAGCCCGCTGGACTCGAACAAACAAAGGATGGTTTGCAGAAACAAAAATTTTAAGGAGCACGCATGCAATGTGTGTAACAAAGTAATATCACGAAGTCACGAAATTATTGCGTCTTTGAAGGATTTTCTGCAACGGATCTGCACACCACCCACCATATTCTTCCCGATCCTGGCAGAGCCAAGGGTTAGGAACGAGTGTATTGATTCTCCCTACCCACCAATACCCTGCTCTCAGGGCATGCAACTACTACTGCTGACGCCTGTGCTCTACTCACATACTCATGCTCGCATGTGATCCGATGGCCAGGCCAACCAGATGTTCACCGGCGTTCTCCGCAAGAACTGCTGCTCGGCTACAGGCTCAAAGGGGGTGTGTAGAGATTCCAATTCCATGTACTGTCTTCTAAAAGGCAATGGTCAGAGAATACTTGTTTTCGGGTGTGTGGGAAGAAACCACAGTTGTGACTTCAAAAATAAAGGTCTTCATCGATGTCGATGTAGAAACGCGAAATGAACAAGCAAAGTCTTGTGTTGATGGAAGTATGGGGCCAAGTGTGTTCCATGCGCTTCCAGGTGAATGGGAGTGGAGGTGTTTTTCGGCAGGCGAAGAAGTCACAACCATCGCAGTATGCGGAAGCTTTTTCAATAAAGTCAATCACAAAACAGGACTTCATGCCTAATGATGGGGTCATTATGATTTTCGGGGAAAACTTTGCTCATCCCGATCCTACCCAGACACAGCAAGCTGGTCAATCCGTCGCTGTCTCCCTTTGGGATATATCCCCTGCCTTGATGTGCTACCCGGATTTCGTGAAACAGCAAGCCCCTACTGAACGATGAAACAAAACAAGAACTTGGAAGACAAGCCCCTCTTGTTGAAGTATGGGGTGAAACTACTTTATCTGTTTGCATGTGTTTGTGAGAGTGAGAGTGGGTGGGCATGTTTATTAAACCAACAACCACAATTTGTAGGACCGTCTTGTAGGAAACACACAGTGGCAGGACACTCTGAGGATTAAAGTGATTGACAGGTTTTATGATAAACGTTCTACTCACTCTTACTGCCTTCACCAACCAATGTGGACATCTGTGCACACGCACAGGGAATTGGTATTATACAGATAAATGCTACGATACAGTTGGGTGAGTTTGGTACGTGGATCAAAATTTGCATTTGAATGTCATTGGGTGACTGACTTGGTCGCGTCCATTGGTCCGTCCCCAACCTCCAACGGACTGATGCCGAGCAAGTCGAGAGTCAACATTCCGTTGGCGGTCCTCATATTCACAGTTCTTATCAGCTCACCGGAACTGCTACTGACTGATTCGCGAAATGAATCCCCGCCACCGCGATTTTTGATTCCCTCAAATACCGCCTCATCTATGGTTTGAGGTCTTCTGTCCGCTTGTGCTTTCTGACTTTGTCCAACTCATGTTTCAACTTCTGGATTACACTCAAAGCAAAACTGCTGAGGCTGATTCCGGCTATGGTGCCTTTGTTCTTCGAAGAACTTCTCATAGAAGCGACTCGATATTCTGATGACCGACCACTTTTACCGTCGTTCAATTTCATCCCTTACGAGTTGTCTGTGTCGGAAGATCGCAGGAAACTGACTCGTGGGGTTCGATCAAATCTACCTCACGATGGAACTTTCAATCCCGCACCAGGAGCCACAGCAGACCCCGGAACGACGAACGAGTCTGCTGGAAAAAATATGACTGAGCCTTCAGCACCACTGTCCACTTTGGATTCTATACCGCCTCAGGCTTCCGAGTTCGCTGGAAATGAGGCAAGCTCGATCTCGGAAAATCAAGAATTCATCGAGAATGGAGCAGAAATAACAGCCAACAGCTCTAATCCTTAGGCATGAGAAAATTCCCGCGACAATAATTACTGCGGTGCCACCAACAAGAATAATACTCACGTCCTGGTCAAGCGGCAACTACCCGCCCCCTGCGTACCCCGTTGAACCCAGTCACCACTACTTTCTGCCATCTCACTTGCCGTTACCCATTACCTCAGCATCCAACCCCCCACCTGGCTACTTCAGCCACCCCGGAAATCCCACCTCCCCAAACGACCAACTTTTTCTTGACGGCACCCCCCCAACCCAGCTTCACCCCTTCTTCACAATGCCGGCTCCCCACTTCTAACCCCTGTTTAGACTCCTTCACTTCTATACATGAAAACCCTGTCGTTTTGAGTCCACTTAATGACGTTTACCACCTCGGTAGTGTTAGCCATCAACACCCGCAGATGGTTGTTCCCACTCCACACCATGACGGTACAGTTGCACTTAACTTGCTTCTCATTAACGCTCGCTCATTACTGAATAAAACCCATACTCTCCGTAATATAGTACTGTCTTCCGACTTCGACATCATTGTCATGACCGAAACCTGGCTAAATGATTCTGTCCCATTGGACCAAATTTCTATTGCTGGTTATCAAACCTTCATGAAAAATCGTCGTCGTCGTGGAGGAGGCTGTCTAATCCACGTTAAACCAGCTTGCCTACAATTCCTCTCTCTGATCCAATACTGGACTCAATTCAGGACTCAATATGGGTAACAGTTCTTCTGGCCAACTCTCCACTCCATATCGGCTGCTTTTATCGACCACCCAATTCAAACACCACGGACCTCGCCCATGTAGTCAAAGCCTTTGACCACTTTGCACTATTAACCTCCTCGTCAAAAATCATTGCTGGCGATTTCAGTGCACCTAATATCTGCTGGGACACCATGTCATCACCCCAATACTTCACGAGCTTCGTTTCGACCATACGCGCAGGGCGCTGGGTCCAGCACGTAATGACACCAACCAGAGGTAACAGCATACTAGACCTGATATTTACCATTGGCCTATCGGACGTGATGACTACCGCCCCCAACCCTTTCCCAGGCAGTGACCATAGAATGGTATCTTGCAAATTCACAGCCGGACCAATAGACCCCATACGTAGCTCATCTCAACAGCCCCTGCACACGATCAACTGGATGAACCTCAAGCCTATGCTTCGATCCCTCAACTGATATGACTACTTCCTACAGCACAACACTCAGCTCACCAGTGACGTACTCTACCATAAGCTACATAGCTGCTTGTCAGCAATCACCACCATCGGGACCAACCGTTCTCAAGCCCGCGGCTCCTACCAAACAAGGCTGCAAAATAAACATGCAAAACTGCAGAAGATCTACAATAAAACCAAGGACTTCTCCATACTATTGCAACTTCACTCTCTCTCTGTCACCATCAGTCTCCGGACTAATGAACTGCTGAGAAAGCAGGAGCTTTCGACCTTGAATTCCTTCGACAGATCGTACCGATTGTCCCGACTGCTGAAAAGCAGAAATCAGAGAGAGCCTACAGGGATACCATATCTAATTTTGGGAAACAGCACGCATATTAAATCTGCAGCTGAAATCGCTGAGGCGCTCAATACCTTTTCAGAATCCATGACCACTGACGCCACTGTAAACCCGCCACCCGTACCCCTCATCACCGAGCAAGTTCTCTCTGACATTGAATTCAGTTTGAACGATGTGACCCACCTGCTGCTGCGTGTTAGACCCTCCTTCCGCCCTGGCTATGACGGCATCCCCCCAGCACTCTTTCATCTCGGTGAAACTGACATCGCTGCTATCTTTATGAATCTCTACAACTTATCCCTTAAAAATGGCATTTTTCCATCCCAGTGGAAAACTTCAACCATTATTCCTATCCACAAAAAAGGTCCAGTGCATGACCCTTCAAATTATCGTCCTATCAACCATACCCCTTTAGCTGCCAGAATAATGGAGCGTTTGATTAAACAGCGGATGTCCGATTATCTCATTTCCCATAACCTCATTCACAGCGGCCAACATGGCTTCCTAAAGTCACGTTCTTGTACCACATGCCAGTTTGATTTCTTCAACCTAGTGACCACGGCAGCTGACGACGGAAAATCTATGATTTTCATCTACCTCGATATGACCAAGGCATTTGACCGAGTTCCTCACTCCCGCTTGTTAACAAAACTCCGGGCTTATGGTATCCATGACCCGCTTTTATCATGGATCACTTCTTACCTGTCGGATCGAACCCAGGTTGTATATGCTAATGGTCATCTATCGCAACCGGCGCCTGTCACTAGTGGAGTCATACAAGGAAGCGTACTTGGTCCGCTAGTTTTCTTACTGTATATTAACGACATTTTTTCGATTGTGCGACATGGCACACCTTTCCTCTTCGCCGACGACATCAAAATCGTGTATGATTTCCGCCATCAAGATTTGAGCACAGCACTGTCTGAAATAGGTAGTGATCTTGAGAAACTTGATCAATGGTGCACTTCATGGCAAATGTGCTTCTCGACATCTAAAAGCTTCTACACAACCTACGGATGTCAAGTCCCCCTCGGAACTCTGTCACTGAACCAAGTACCCATCGCCCCAAGCTCATCAGTGAAGGATCTTGAGCTTCGATACACTAACAATCTACAATTTTTGGAACATGTCTCTTTTCAGACGGCCAGGGCCAGACAGATAATAGGCCTAGTTCTCAGATCATTTAAAATGAAACATAGTATCCTCCTTACATACCAATCCCATGCTAGACCTCACCTCGAATACTGCCCTATAATCTTCTCTGGAATGTCTAAATCTGAGAGAATACGCCTGGAGAAAGTCCAGCGCACCTTCACCAAGAAGCTAATGGGATATTCCTCTCCACTGAGCTATAAAGAGCGATGCATTCTATTAAAACTTGACCCCGTATGGCTTAGACATGTCAGGCTTAACTTGTGTTTGCTATACAGACTTATTCATTGCTCTGCGTTCACTTCTACCAACTCTATACAGTTTTCCCTACCCTCATCTTACCCTCTGCGCCACAGAGACTTCAGTCTGACCATCCCACACTGCAGGCTGGCAATCAGATCCAACTTCTTTCTCATTAAATACTCAAAGCTTTGGAATAAGCTGCCTCGGACCATTCGCAAATGTGCGTCAATAACCCAGTTCAGCCATGCCCTTAAATCACAACTTACCGTTAGTCATATGTTATCTTTGACTAACGCCAGCATATCCGAGGATCGAGCCTATGAAGAAGGCGTCGAACTTTAGAACCCTAGCTTCGGTCTCTCCTCCCGCTCTCTGCTATCCGTCGAGCTGGCCTTCAAAAATGGGTTCAACTACTAGGATCACGGCACCATATTCCAAACCTACCATTTTCTGCCTAACGACAGACGATAGGCTTACCATTTATTATTATTTTTTACGTATAACCCACATTGCAGAAGGATAGTTTTTGTCGTTTACAACTATAAATATCTAGATGCCTGCCGGTTCTCGCTACTCACCCACGTTCACCTACCATCACTGACCCTTATACATCCCTGCCTCATCTAATTCACTAGTCGGTTTCCACAACCATGTCTAAACAATTACTGCCTCCCTCGCCATATAGTACTAGGGCAGCCATGTAAAACAACTCCTCTCTAGCTGAAGGTTTTAGCCAATGACGTTTTCCCCCTGCACCAAATTACCCAGTGGTGCTGGATCCTAAGACATTAAGTCCCACCACCCACTAATTCACTCCTTTATCCTCTTATTTATCCTGGCTTCCGCTCCTCTCAGCTTTATACATTTATATATATACATATATATGCATATATATATATACACCTGTTCACATATATATACATATATATGCATATATATATATACCTATTCATATATATACGTATATGTGTAAATATATAACATTTTTATATACTAAATATATATATATATACTCACTACTGTCTTATAATTATTAACACAAGCACGGTGAGTAACTCAACGCTGCTCGATATCGCATAGCTTACAATGCCTCTCTTCCGCACCAGGTCCCACCACTCATACTTCGCTCACCACCTCTGCGATTTCGAACTGGAAAATCCAGTCTGATTCATCCCACTTAGCGTGACTCACTAACTGAACTCAACACCCAGTTATGACGTTACCATTTCTGCTCCCACCCTATCCACCAGCTAAGGTTCTTCTGTAGTTTCATACAGAACTTGGTCTTTACTCCTCCTAAATGACCACTCTAGGCGAAATACTAACTTTCCCATTGAAAGTTTTAGCCACACTTAGGCGTTTCCCCTTTAGTCTCACGTTTCATGGCCTCAATGTGCCTTTGGGATCCGCCGCACCGATGAGCCCGTGCTTAACTTTTGTTCTTCTTTCCGTTAACCGTTGATCCTCAGCTGCGTCACTCTATCTCACTTTCCTTGCCATAGTCTTTTGCGTCCGACCGCTTTCGCATGACCCGTTCGATGATCGCACCCACCTATACATCAATATATATATATATATACCTTGGGTATGCTCCACTCACTTGTCCCCCTTCCTAACTAGATTGTGCCATTTTACAACACAATTTGCATATATATAAATAAAACCGCTCCGTCCTTTAGCGATGGGTGGTCGCTCTCACTTAATTCCTGGCTCAGGCTAGAAATCAGCCGTCCCATCCTGCTTTTTTGCGCCTTTCTCGTACACTGAAGCCTTGCCACACGGATTACCATTCCTTAGTAACTAGGCTACACTTCTCTACGCATATGCTCATGGTACGTTGAGACCCCATTCCAACCGGAATCCGTATGCCCCTGCCGAATACCAGCACGTTTGCCCCCACATGAAAAATCCTCATTTTTACACTCAGTGTTTTTCTCCTTTTTTACTGTTTGCCGTCCTCGACCACAGCTGGTGAACTGACCAGACTGTTATCTTCCTATTTTCTCATTCTTCTTCCAGACCATACCATCTACTATTGTTTTATTCCTGGTTCCCTAACGGACACCCTCTCCTCATCCACCGCTTACCTGATATCGCCCCAAATCTCTACTATCACCCAACTACCCTAGAAAGCTACCAGTCTCCGTCTAGGGATCCCTAATAGACCGGTCCACTAGCCAAACAATAACTGTTCGGATAACAAAATTTTAATTTTCTTGCTTCCATAAAAACGATAATCATAACCCACAGCTGGAACACTCTCCAGACTGCCGCACTCCTGATCTCTTCCAGATTGCATTGGTTACTTGGGTAGCCATTGGCCGAATCGACGTTTATTCCGGATTACCGTAAGGACTGGACAATTTGATCAATGGTTTAAACCTATACTCTCGCCCGCTGACGTTACATGGGGCACCGTACACGGATTAACAAAACCTCACGAAAGTCTCACCGGATCGCAGAGGTGATTCCTGACACCAACCATCAACACATCCGCTCAACGTCAATTCCCAAATAATCCAACCCAACAGTTCAATTCTCCCCGTGTTGCAGTACGAAACCAATGGCCGGAACCCAGCCTTCGCAGCTGTCAACTTCGTCAAACCAGACCTTTTTCACCTGCTTCCCTCAACATCCTACCTGCCACCACCTGCAACCAAGGTCTTTATGAAACAGAATACCAGCCATCTGCAGCCAACCATAATTTGGTTAACAATTTACTATCACATACAAAAAAAACATTTTTACACTCTTTCAACTTTTGCCTAGCCGAACCATTGACGTTTTGTCTCCACTAATCCGTTTCATTGACGGCTTCTTTTCGTTAAAAGTCCGTTATATGTCCATACACCATCCATGCTCTTCAAAAGTTCACTGAAGTCCCTGCGAAGCTTTTCGCCTTCATTTGAATTTCCATATGACACTGTAATCACCTGCACAAAAGGTCCGCTTTATTATCACCTTTGACTCACTTGTCTTTATTTCACATGCTTCCTCCATAATTAGTTACCCAATGCTGGATCAGTGTCCAATATTCGGCTGGTATCTCTGACTGCACTTTGAAAGCCCCACGCTTGCTTTACTTCTAACAACGTTCTTTGGCATCTCTTCCGTCCGGTTACTCGTTAGTGACCGTCCATTTGTCGCTTATATCAGCAACCCCACGACTGTTCAGCTATCCACACCGCCCGGAAGTACGGCTCTAGTCCAGCATACCCGGTGCACAGCACGCGTCCGTTGATGGGAAACGAAAGCTTAGATGGTATTTACGGCTAAATTGTTATGGTAATTGGCATGAAAATCCGCATATGGTTATTACTCGGTTTGGGGGTGTTTTGTTTAATGAAGGTATTTATGTTTGTATCCTGAAAGGTAATTGGTTCATCGGTGATATATAAGCCTGAGCGCACTGGAATTCGCTGTTATTTCGTTGCGTGTTGTGCTGTCGCGTTGCAAATGGAGCGCGTACCAGTGGACGATTCAGTTGTGTTTCGGCGTTTGGTCCGTAGTGTATACCCCGATATCGACGCATTCCAAGCCGATTTTTGGGAGTTTCAAAAAGAAACTTGCACGTCTTTCTTCGTGTACAGTTCCGAGACGTACGCAATGGCCAAAAAAGGGGCATCCATCTGCCAGATGGTGTGCCTTATTATTTCAAAAAGTACTGCTGCGTTCACCGCAAAAGGAAATGTGATAAGTCGTCCAGGTATGTTATCATTTATCGGTAAATAAATCCCTTTCAGGTATCCTAATTTGGAATGCGGGGCTTTCGTCACGCTTCGATTTGCGGGTTCCTGTTACTGTGTCGTCAGTTGGTCGATGAAGCATTCGCATAGTTTTCAAGTAGGGAATGAGGGATTCTATGTACGAAATCGTAGACTGACACCTGAGCAGAATGCTCATGTGTTGCAACTGATGGACACTTTCAGAAAGAAGTCTGAGCTAAGGGAGTATACGTTTAAGAAATTCAACCGGCGTCTTAATAATGACGATTTCAGGTCGATAAGAAGAAGAATGAACAAGAGAGACTTAGTAAGTGAAGTAGAGGAGGTTCAAAAATTGCTGCAGGCCCATGGTTATTCGGAGATAATTTCCGATAACCGTGAGATAAAGTTTATATTCTTCGTCCCTTCTGTAAGCAAACAGTTATGTCCTAGGTTCAGCGACGTTATTTTGGCAGATGCTACTCACCAACTCAACCGTGGTGGGTACATTCTATGGCACACAACGGTAGTTGATGGGACGGGGTTAGGTCGCTGTGTGTTCTATGCCATTCTCCCAAATGAGAGCGGTGACTGCTATCGTAAGGCTGTTCATTTTATGAGAAAGATGCTCCCTGAAACCGGTAATTGTAAGACAGTCGTAGTTGATAGGAGTTTGGCGCAGTTTAATGCGTTCACGGATATTTACCCAGAATCTCGTGTGTTATTTTGCCGTTTCCATGTCATGCAAGACATGAAACGTAGATGCAGCCGCCTACATGGAATACAATCCTGTGAAAAGCTGCGCATCTTTCAGTGGATGCGTAATCTAGTGTTAGCTCAAACTAGGCTTCGCTTTGAGAGGTTTAGGGCAGCAATAGAATGTAGGAGCAATGAGGCGGCTGCATACCTGAGTAACACCTGGATACCACTTAAGCAGTTTTGGGCTGGATATGTGACACGTGATGCATTAGTGTTAGGCAATTTTACCACTAACAGAGTAGAAACGGAAAACAGGCATTACAGCACCGGAGGCCTTGTAGTAAGCTACTTTAAAAAATGAAATCATGTGAGAGAATATTCCCACATGATTTCATTTTGAACTGCCTTCCAGTCCGCCGCCGTTGCTACAAACAGTTATGGAAGCTGCTTCCCAAGTTTATGTTTCCTATCAATAACCTTTTCCTATCAGTACATCAAATACGGCTCAATGCGAGACATCATCGCCCGTGCTATTCCGTGAGTCGAACATAGGTTGATCGCGGCCGTAGTGGATACGTCGATACAATTATTAACACGGAACAACAGACGCAGTGCGTGGGACAGAACGATTTGCAGATGAACCGAGGTCTGTCATAGAGAGGCACATTAAGCGTTGGTTTATCAACGCTGGGGATCGAGGCGAAGGAAGACGGCTACGCCGGTACGTCGTTTATTTATTTTTTGTTGTTGCGTTCATTCATTCACGGTTTCTGCGTAACCATTGCTTCATTTTAAACTGATGGTGCAGAATGTCATCCACCAATATGACACATGATTCAAAAGCATCCTTTTAATATTGCGATCTAAAGAATATCCCTAAATGGACCCCACAAAGCACAAGAAGGAATCAGCATAATGCGGCATTAGGTCCTTCTTTTATAGTCATATATATATACAGTTTTAACTAGTAAAATACCGTCCTAGGTTAGCCATACCCCTCCGACATAAGTTCAAAACACTCTAAATGAAAGCGCAAAGAAATTCAGCATAACAGATGTCATATAATACATAACAAACATATAACAGTGCACATGAAATATATGACATGAATAAAATATTAGCATATTGCCTATTGTAATTATAATTACCTGGTACGTATATATATGTATATATATATATATATATGTATATATATATATATTTATCAACAGGATGTTCCATTTGAACTCATTTTAGATTACATCAGGGGCTAGGAATTTGCCCTTATAAACCAAAAACGTGCACCTGATTACCTACACAGAACTGGACTAATTATGAAAAACAAATCGCCCGCTTGTGACGGACAATAGAAACCACCATAGAAACGGCGGTACTTCAAATTCCAGTGCTGGACTGGTGCCGCCTTACCCACACCGCCCTCCAGCGATTTTGAAACCGATTCGGAATTCCCGCCTCAACCATAACAACTTTTGTTCACCCAAACACTACATGACTTTACTGGTGTATTTCGGTTGCTGTGTGATTTATAAATCTAGAATCTGTGAATACCTCACATTGACATGTACTGCTGTATACTCTGATCTTGCCTTGTGCATGCGTATTGACCACGGTCAAGAAACATACTATACTATACTATACTATAAATATATAGGTGGTGTCAGTATCATTCACGGTGCGCCTGAAGCCACCTTGGACGAACATAAAGTTCAGTCCGAGAACGCAAAAAAGGTCCTTTGTTCGTTGCCTACACTGGTGAGCGGGCTTACAACTTCCGGCCGCGAAGACACGTAACTTATTATGGCCTCGCCAATTAACGCCCCGGAAAACTGGTATCAGTTCGTCAGCACTCTACTCCCTCGTGACCTCCTCAGTGGTGTAGCTCTATAAGGAGCTGCCAGCCATCCGTGGGTCTACTCGGTTGTCCATTCTAGCATCCCGCCGTCACTCTGTTTTTGTCTCACACGAGTGTGTACCTAAACCTCCGATTTTTCTCACCAATTTATTTTCCGGCAACGTAACCGATACCAGTCATACTTGCGTGAGAGTTCTCTCGCTTGGCCGTGCATCATCAGCTTAGATGAACATTTCCTCTAACACAAATTACTTGGCTTCCCAGCTGTTGATCTCGTCTGTCCCAAGAGGAGCTCTCTTTGCTCCCCATTGATCGCTGGCAAACATTCGTTTTTTCTTCACATTTTCTGTATCATCTGTATTACTTGGTTGTTACTGTATCCTGCACCATCATCACTTTCATTGGCACCACCATCACCACCATTATTGCGCACCGGCACATCGCTTCTTCCATTCGAATAATATTTGACCCTGACTCCTCCCCTCATGTCTCTCTAGGCTCCTTCCTCAATCTCTTCCTATCCATCGATCTCCAGTGTTCTGTAGTGCTACCAATAAAGCACTCGATGACGAAGACTAACAAATTTGTTTATTTGAACAATGACCGATTTGGTGGCGCCACTTGCTCCGCCTGAGTACGTCGTCTGCACGCCGTTGCGCTCCTCCAATACACACGTTGTCCCGCTCCAGCGTTTCGAGTTCTGCTTTGCGCGCTGCCGAGTATATTCGCCAACGTGTGACATACCGAGAACCACGGGCTATAGACTCTATACGGGAGCAGGTCCTGACTTGACTGAGATTAATCCTAAACTGGTGAGCCCGAACAACAAATTAATTCTCGAAGGATATTCGTAAGTCCCTCATTCACATTTATTCGTTTACATATACACTTTTCCGATATATAAACGGTAAATTCCGGATATCAGTTACCATATCCCTTATATATATTTTCTCATAACCATATTATAAGTGTTTCACTTTTGCTGCACTGACCTCTTTATATCATTTTACATTTGATATACCATTGCAACTATGGCTAGCAACGACCGTAAACCTGACCCGGAACCGTCCGTTTCGACAGTCTCCCTAGCCGTCCCTCAGTTTTTTATTGATGACCCTCAGCTCTGGTTTCATATGTTGGAGGCAGAGTTCGAATCACATAGAATTACAAGCGAACGAACCTGTTACTTGTGGACTATCGGTCGCCTTCCCCGTGACGTTGCTACTCAGATACGCGACGTAATATTTAATAGCAGTTCTTACACAGCCGTGAAAGACGCGGTAATCTCTTGTCTTTTACCGTCAGAATCGTCCAGACCAAAACGGCTGACCCAAGGGACAGAGTTAGGTAGCGAGAAGCCCTCTGCATTACTGAGAGAAATGCAGCAGCTGGCAGGGCAACTTTTAGAGGAAAACGTCCTTAAAGAGTTGTGGGTACAGCGACTACCACCCAACATTCAAGCACTGCTCGAGGCTTCCAGCCACCTTAAGCTCACAGAAGCGGCTAAACTAGCGGACGGTATTATGGACCGGTACCATCCACAAATTACCGCCGTAACAAACTCGAGCAGCCCCCAGACCACAGCTCCCACCGTAGGAACACACTCCGAGGACACTCTGATAGCTGCTTTCGAGCGGGCTTTCAGACGTTTTTCCTCTCCTGATTGTTCTCACTGTAGAAACCATATATCTTATCACAACTCTGACCGACGTGAACGTCTCAGAAGCCCTTCCCCTGACCGCCTGGTTAACCCATCTCGATCAACGTACTGTCGATACCACAAACGGTTTGGGGAGAAGGCTCGGCGCTGCGAAGCCGGTTGCACCTTCCCAGGTGCCAAACAGGGAAACTAATATCCCGACGCGTTCCGACGACTAACGCGGTCGGCAGCCATAATAGCAGTCGTCTGTTGCATGTCCGAGATTTAGTTTCCAATAGCCTGTTCCTAATTGAAACCGGTGCAGCAGTAAGTCTCATTCCAAAGGAGGCAGGTGATGCAACGAACCCGTCAGTCCAACAACTCCGTGCTGCCAATGGCACTCCCATTGCTACTTACGGCCGTAAGTCACTCACACTCAACTTAGGACTACGTCGCACCTTCCGCTGGGTGTTCATAGTAGCAGTCGTCCCTTATCCCATACTATGCATCGATTTCCTAGACCATTTCGACCTCCTGATCGATGCACGAGGCCGGAGAGTTGTCGACCGGCAGACTTCTCTTTCCGTAACCGGGTCGTATTCCTCCGTGAATCACATCACGCCCCTATACATCGAACCGCAGGCCGAACACCCGTACGCAGACCTACTTTCAGCTTACCCGGCAATGCCAAGACAATCTGGCCCCCTTCCCGCGGTGACCACTAACGTTACCCACCATATTGTCACTAAAGGACCCCCAGCATTTAGCCGACCACGTCGCTTGACCTTAGACAGGCTACGCGTAGCACAGGCTAAGTTTGAACACATGCTAGAATTAGGCATAATACGCCCGTCCAGTAGCCCTTGGGCCTCGCCCCTTCACATGGTTCCTAAACCTAATGGCGATTGGCGCCCCTGCGGTGACTACAGGGCCCTCAACCAGGCTACTGTCCCGGACAGGTACCCCATTCCACATATTCAAGATCTTACTTCTACCCTGTCTGGTTGTTCTGTTTTCAGCAGAATCGACCTCGTCAGAGCCTACCACCAAATCCCAGTAGCAGAGGCTGACATCCCTAAAACCGCTGTCACAACTCCATTCGGACTATTCGAGTTTTTGCGCATGCCTTTTGGGCTCAGCAATGCAGCCCAAACCTTTCAAAGGTTTATGCATGAGGCAACACGCGGTTTGAAGAATGTCTACGTGTACTTAGACGATATTTTGGTGGCAAGTTCTTCAAAAGAAGAGCATATGACACACCTGCGTGCTCTTTTTGAGCGCCTTAGCCAACACGGCGTAACCATTAACCCTGCTAAGTGCGAATTAGGTAGGACGACCATCACGTTCCTAGGTCACGAAATCTCAGCCTCAGGCATACAGCCCCTGCCTGACAAGGTGGCGGCAATTCGCGACTATCCTGAGCCTCACTCTTACCGACAGTTGCGCCAATTTTCTGGCCTGGTTAACTTTTATCGCCGCTTTATCCCACACTGCGCCGAAATAATGCAGCCTCTAACAGACCTTTTACGTGGAGGTAAGCGGAAATTCATTTTTCCCGACATGGCGCAGGCAGCTTTTACTTTGATCAAGGATGCTGTCGCCAACATAGCACTCCTTGCACATCCCGATCCTTCCGCTCCCCTGGCATTAGGAACAGATGCTTCGGACACGGCTGTTGGAGCAGTGTTGCAGCAGTTCGTCAACAATTCATGGCAACCAATAGCTTTCTTCTCCAAACGTTTCCAGCCTTCGGAATCCCGATATAGTACGTTCAGCAGAGAACTGCTGGCAATCTATTTTGGTATCCGACACTTCCGGCACACACTCGATGGCCAATTGTTCACAGTGTTTACAGATCATAAACCACTGGTGTACGCCCTCCAGTCAGCTTCTGACCGATATTCGCCACGCGAGATTCGCCACTTAGACTATGTTTCGCAGTTTACTACGGATATTCGACACGTCTCTGGGGCACACAATCCCGTAGCAGACGCACTCTCACGCGTCCACAATATCGACTACCCACTACCCATGGGCATAGACCTGGAAGCAATCGCCGCAGCCCAAACGACAGATCCTGAGGTAGAGCAACTCAGACACAACAGCTCCCCGCACCTAGTGGCAGTGGCCCTTCCAACTTCGGACGTAACTATCATTTGCAATGTGTCACAAGGTCGACCCCGACCACTAGTTCCTGCCAGTTTTCGCCGACGAGTTTTTACCAGCCTCCACAACTTATCGCACCCTGGGGTAACCGCCTCAGTGAAACTAGTCACCGAGTGATTCGTCTGGCCTTGCGTCAAACGTGACGTACGTCTTTGGGCTCGTGCTTGTCTCCAGTGCCAACGAGTTAAGATACATCGTCACACCAAATCTACTCTAGGCACATTCTGCGAACCGGACGCACGCTTTCATCATGTGCATGTGGATCTCGTGGGGCCACGTCCGCCATCCAATGGCTGCGTCTACATCCTCACTTGCGTAGATCGTTTCACTCGCTGGCCACAGGCCATACGTATTCCTCGCCCAACCTCAGAGGAAGCTGCAAAAGCATTTCTAACCGGTTGGGTGAGTCAGTTTGGTTGCCCTGCTATCGTGACCACTGATCGCGGTTCTCATTTCGACGGCGCCTTCCACGAGCTACTAAACGCATTCGGTTGTCGAAACAACAAGACGACGGCCTATCATCCTCAGGCAAATGGCATGGTGGAGCGATTCCATCGCCAGCTGAAAGCTGCCCTTCGTGCTCGTGATAATCCATTATGGAGTGAAGATTTGCCGATCGTTCTCTTAGGACTGCGTAACACCGTTAAAGCCGATATGGGTGTTACGGCGGCTGAACTGGTTTATGGTTGCACACTACGACTTCCAGGTGAGTTGGTTTCTCCATTTCCACCTATGAGTTTTAATTACGGGGATTACGCAAAACGGCTGTCGCACCAAATGCGGGTGATAAAGCCCACCCCACCATGAGAACAAACCCTGAGCAACTACATACCTACCGCTCTAGCTACCACCAGCCATGTGTTTATTCGAGTAGATGCAGTGCGATCACCACTGCAGGCGGCTTACTCTGGCCCGTTCCGCGTCGTCCAGCGAAAGGAAAAGAAATACGTGGTGGACGTCGAGGGCAGGAAGGAGACCATCAGCATAGACCGCCTCAAACCAGCCTTCATCGAGGCAGAACCCACCTCGAACAACCCTCTCAGTTTCCCTACCTGCCCACAACCTTCGGTTAGTCGTCCCGAGTCGGCCCCTGTTACTCTCACTAACGACCCCTCGTTACCTGTTGCAACACCAAACTCCACGAAAGACACAGCTGCACCGGTCAACAGGAGAAATCGACGCGGCCGCGAGCTGCGACAGCCAACGAGGTTTTCTGAATATGTAACAGTTGAATATATTTAAGTTTACTCTTCATATTCAACTTGTACATATTTCTATTATACATGAATGCACGACCACGTGGTAATCACGACAAGGGTGGCGGCAGCCTGTATTGCGCCGGTATGTCCCCCTCAGTCTAATATCCGATCGCGCCTCGAGGCGCAGCTTCCTTGTGTTTCTTTCCTTCCAGCTCGTCCCGTCAGACAGAACCACATGGAATTCCAGGATCTCGCATGGCTCCAACACATGGCTCACTGGATCGCGACTGGACTCATTTGACGCCGGACGCTGGCTCGCTTACGAAGGCAATGACAACCACAGGGACACAGAATTTTGGGATATGCCGACAACGACAAACCCTACAACACAACCACCACTGCCAGGTCACGAACAGGATCTACCCCGGTCGGATAACATTTTGAGGAGGACGCAATTTTGCGATCGACGCACAGCGACCAGTGTGAGTCATGGAAAACGGCTTGTGCTGGCTTCGATGTTGTGTTTGACCGCGGCAGGAGGCATGGAAAACGTCTCTCGCCACCGAATCCGACGTACCCATCACGGGTCGAAGCCCAACTGCGTCGGCCTTCTAGGGGGAGACCCCTGTAGTGCTACCAATAAAGCACTCGATGACGAAGACTAACAAATTTGTTTATTTGAACAATGACCGATTTGGTGGCGCCACTTGCTCCGCCTGTGTACGTCGTCTGCACGCCGTTGCGCTCCTCCAATACACACGTTGTCCCGCTCCAACGTTTTGAGTTCTGCTTTGCGCGCTGCCGAGTATATTCGCCAACGTGTGACATACCGAGGACCACGGGCTATAGACTCTATACGGGAGCAGGTCCTGACTTAACTGAGAATAATCCTAAAGTTCTGCACTCTGCCTTATGTACTTTAGGGGTCCAGCTTTTTCGTCCATTTCGTGTCTATTCTATTTCGGTCGCAAAGCTTGCGGTTGGTGTGAGCTTGACATTCATGAGAGAGGTACAAAAACTGCACGTTTTGGTAGCTGTTTGAATTATCCATAGTTACAGCTTCTGTGTCCTCTGTTAACACTTTCGCCTGACTTTCATTACTGGTCACAAATTACCAAAGTATAGTCCATAGTTATCCTGCAGTAAGTATTTTTATTAATCGTCAACTCTTTCTTCTCCTTCACTTTCGCGTTGTTTGGTTTTGATACTGTTGTATCTGAGTTCAGTTTACGATATCTACGTTTAATGGTTTTATCTGCTGGCCTTTTGGCTCGGTGGAAAAGTAACTTTCATGACAATACCCAAGTCCTAAAAGAAGCGTGCTTTTCGGAGAATATAGCCACATTGCCAACTTTGAATGGCACCCCTTTGAAGAACCACTTCTGTCGCATTCGCAGCTGCGGTGGGTATTCTCGCAGCCGTCGCTTTCAAAACACCCTAGCCAAATAATTTGCCTGGCCCCATCTGTGTAGGCAGCCACCACGAGGGCTTTCCGGCTCGAGGAATTCAAGGTTCAACCTTAACTTTGACAGGCCGTTTAGCGTGAGCTCCAGAGTGTTGGGGTCTGTGACAGATACTGGAACTAGAGTGCGGTTGTTCAGGGTCCTCCCGTCCTCGACCATCCTACTGCCCTCGGATTTCATATACACGGTTCGGTTCTGCATCTCATCTGGGTTCATATTTTAGTGCGCAAGCTGCGATTCTCCTTGAGAGCCCACAAATTTTGAATCGTTGTCAGGCTAGACTTCTCATGGTACCCCTCTTCTGTTGATGAAACGCCGTAGGGCCCATTAGGCAAGAGTCGGTGGTCACCATATGCGCAGCTTCCTTGTGTACTGCCCAGGAATTCATGGACGTCATCATGCACCCGTATCACTATTCCATTTTTTATCCGCATCTGGTCTGCAAAGGTCCGAAATAGGTAAGTCCGGTTTGACTAAACGACTACCCCCTTGGGGTTAGCCTACACTCCAGCAGCTGAGCTGTATATTGCTTTTCCGCGACTAATTTACGTCTACTACATTGTGCACAACGTTGGATTACAGTATTCACACACGTGGTTCCTCTCGATATCCAAAACGGCTACTCCGGGTCGTATTGCGTGATATTGTCGTCATAGTTTTCATTCAGCTGTCCTAGGGATTACTAAAAATCACAGCTTCTCAGGGCATTCCAGTAACCCAGAGAACTTCAGAGAGATTTTTCTCAGCCGTAAATTCTGACTTGGCTCTACTTCGCCGTCGCTTTTATGCCCCACTCGCAGCGTCTTATTGATATTTCAAAATGTCATGTGTAGCAAAAAAAGTCCTCCAATTATACCCCATCCTCTCATACTCTGGTTACTAGGAAAAATAGGCTTGCTCAAACTCCCGTTGCCTAAAAATAATGTTCGGTTGACCTCTGTGACTTTGCAGGCTTGACGACGGTAAGAACAGCTGTTTTAGATCAAAGCATATCAGATATAAAGTCTCAGCTTCTGAAGTTGGAAGATACGGTATCTAAACTAGCCCCTCCACTGTGCAACGTTGAAAGCATCGAACATTCTACCTTACAGAAACTGACGGAGGCTGGCCGCTTTATCGACTCTGTTCAGTTCAAAGTTCTCGCTAGAGTGAGGAACACTCGTAATGCAGTCGTGTTTATTGTCCCAGAGAGAACACCCTCGAGCATGTCAAGTATACACTGTTGAATGCTTGTGGTATGGCCCACCTTCCTTGCCAAATACAAAGGCTGGGTAAGCGCGTTCAGCGCTTCAACTGTCCAGTCTTCAAGCGATTTGTGGGTAATCTCTCTGCCAACGAGTTCATTAAAATGCATTACGCTATAGATTTTAGTTCCTTCTATAAAAACATAGAAGTAGCCAAAGATAAAACCCCTCTTCAAAGGGAAACTACTGGACCTCCTCAACTTTCCCCAAGAGAAAGAAGCCCGATAATCCCGAGCCTTCAACACAGACAGCTGGCCGCTCCATCGCTTGTTCTCAAGTCCCCACCTTTTTATCTTCTCACGCGCCTTCCACCTCTTCATAACGCCCACTGCCTCCTCATCTGCTCCTGCACTGAATTCTTTAAAACTCGATCCCATTACAGCTTATCTAGACATTTCTGCTTCTATCCTATTGCTGCCGTCCAGTAGAAGACGCCAACTATTGCGTCACTCTCCCACTTCATCGCCTGTTGGGTACACCCAACTCTGATTAATTCTCTGTTCCCTCCTGTCATAAACTACTAACCGTCCAGAGAAATAGGTCTACCAGTCTTCCCACCCTTCTCACAAACCCCTCCTTCATTCCGCTGTCCTCACTCAAGTCAACTCGTCCTAACTTACCGAATCCGGTTTCCACCTTTAAAATATCCCTTGCTCCTATGCAGCGGTAGCACCTACAAATTCACCGCGTTCGCCGCCTGCCAGTACCAAAATACGACCTCCACACGCTGTTCACTCTGACTCACGTCGTACTTTTCAACTGACAACTGTATCTACTGCTCCCGATAATAAATGCTCCATATATGGTGTTCCACCCAACTCGAGTTACCCCTCCCACAAAGTGCAGCCTAATCTATCACCCTACACCCCCATTCCTCGCACCATTTCAACCCTGCCTTCTGCACCCCCCTTCAGCCAATACTCAATTCCGACTGGCCGGTATTTCTCAGCTGCTTCTAATCACCCTTATCTGATATCGACCCACCAAATCCCACAGGTTTTTCCCCTTTCTCCGACAATCCCCCCTCCGTTGATGCCCAGTTGTTCTACCCCCAGCAATCTCTCTCGCCGCAACATTTACTCCGGCTTGGCTGGAAGCCGCCCAGTCTGAAACTCCACTAGCCTCATCAACAACGTATTCTCCTTTGACAATGTTATCCACTCCCTGCAATCGAGAAAGCCTGTCTCCTTCCAACTTACACTACCCCCTGATGTGCTTACACCACCGTCTGCAAACGGTATATCTCTAGCCTCATTAAACTCGCGTTCCGTTCTTCACAAACTCCTGCACTTAAAAAAACTTGTCCCCGAAATGATTACAACACTGTCTTAATAACGGAATCCTGGCTGTCCGTAGCACTCCCAGTGATCAAATATCTCGGATAGGGTACAGTCTTCTAAGGACCAGCAGACCGAACCGGTTAGATGGTGGGTGCCAAGCCCACCTCAAGGAGATCTACGCCACGACCTCTCTTTTAAATACGGCACTCGATTCTATTCCCGAATCTCTCTGGTTCGCCACCAACTTCCAAAGCACTGTTCCTCACATTGGCTGCGTGTATCGCTCGCCAAATTCCTCCAGTTCCTTGTTTCCATCACTCATTAGGTCTTTCGAATACCTCCCGTTCCCTCCTTCTGGGACCAAACATTTTGTGGGTGACTTTTTTGGCCCTAAAATTTGTCGGCCTGCCTTCTCGGCTCCTCCCAATCTTATGGACCTAATTACTAGTACTCATCTTGGTGGCTGGACACAACATGTTGTCGAACCTACCAGAAAAGGGGTCATACTGGATGTGGTATTTTCTCATAGCATGCCTCTCATTGACGTTTCCGCAACACAAAATTTCCCCGAAAGTGACCATAAAATGGTTGTCTGCCATCTGCTCCTAAATAGCCCACCTAATCCCGCACACCCCTTGTTAGTCACGCTTATTCGCCAGAAGGACTGGGGTGAGTATTTCCCCACTCACGACCCTCAGCTTGCTGCTGATATTTTCTACTTCTTTTCCGACTTTCTGGAAAAATTGTTTAATAATGCCCAGGCTGTACCTAAAAAGAGGTTCCCTGTCTCGCCACTCCGCAAGAAGTATCATACGCTTCTCAAACAACTACATAATTCCAACGAAGTTTCAATTTTTATTCGTCTAAACCACCTCTTTGCACTTTTTCAACGACAAGATAATATGCGACTTCGTGACCAAGAATCTAAGGCATTGAGTCGTCCCAACAAGTTGCAACACCTTTCTCAGTTGCATTAGTCTAGAAACGCTGATATCAGGGCCGACATCCAACTTCTGATTCTGGATAATAACTCATCTTTCACCCCCTTCCCCTTGTAAAGCCGAAGCCTTTAATGCATTCTTTGCTTCAGCCATGGCCCCAGCTACTGTCATTGCTCCTCCTCCATCTTCGCCGCTTACTGACTCCGTCCTTTCTACGATTCCCTTCCAATCCAGGAGTATTTCAGTCTACCATCCAACAGCAAGTCCTCCCCTCGATTAGGCCCCGATGGCTTACCACCAGTTGCTCTTGTCATTGGCGAGGCGGACCTCCCATCTTACTGCTTAACCTCTTTACTCCTTCAATTAATGGTAGCACCGTAACTGATAATTGGAAACGCCTAGTAGTCGTTCCTTTACATGCGGTATCCGATTATCGCCCTATAAACCATACCCTCCATTTCATCCGGAATAATGAAAAGATTGTCAAAGATCATATCAGTAACTACTTATTAAGCCTCAGCCGTATTATTGCCAACCAATATGGATTCCCCCGTTCGCAGTCCTGCATGACTGGTCAGTATGCTTTTCTGAAGCTCATGACTAGCCCTGCTGGAAGTGGAAAGACCTTTTGAAGATTTTATCTAAAATTACTTGAAGCATTTGATCGTTTATCTCAACCCCACCTTTATACAAAGCTACGATCACTTAATACTACCGGTCCACTACTTTCTTGGTTATCTTCTTACTTATCTCATCGTTCACAGGTTGCCTTGATTAACAGGCACACCTCTAACCGTAGGCCTGTTACTAGCGGTGTTATTCAGGAGAGCCTTTTGGGCTCCCTTCCTTTACTCATAAACATAAACGGTGCTTCCTAGACAGTACTGACGGCACACCATTCTTGTTTTCACGGACGACATTAAGATAGTCTAGACTTTTTCGCCTGGCAACCTCAGTACTAACATCCCTAAAATCTCCGCTGATTTAGCCTTTCTTGCTGAATGGCGCTCAACCTGGGCGATGAAATTCTCTGTCGACAAGCGTATTTTCCTTACTTACAAATGCCAGGTTTCTCCTGGTTCCCTATGCATCAGCGGTTCACCCATTGACAGCCAGCCCTTAGTAAGAGACCTTGGCTTAAGTCATTCTTGCTCTTTCAGCTTCTCGGATCATGCTATCTTCCAAACGGCGAAGGCTAAAAAGCGTCTGGACCTTCTGTTCTGATCCTTTCAGCTTAGGAGAAGCATTCTTCACATGCACGTAGTACATGTCAGGCCCCTTCTCGAATATTGTCCCTTGTCTCTTATAGTATGCAAATATCCGACAGGATAATCATCGAATGTATCCAAAGAAAATTCACAAAGCAGCCTATTGGTTGGTTGTCAAACTTAAATTACAGGGAAAGATGTTTGCCCCTCAAAGTAGAACCAATGTGGCTTGGTCGCATCAAGCTAAACCTGGTATTTCCGTATAAGCTGTTGATTAAGCCATCATACCCCTCCATCCAGTTGTGCTTCTCCGTGGGTACTGTATATTCACTCCGCAATAGCCAGTAACTGTTGTCCCAACCTCCGCGAAGACCGTTCTACGATCTGAGATCTTTCTCTTCACCCACTCCTGAATCCGAAATAAACTTCCTTTGCATGTCGGATCTTCCCAGTCGCAGTATGCATTTGTGCATGCTATAGATAAGTTCCTTTCTGTCCAAACATATTCATTCAGCTCATTCAACGTTCACAAAAACAAAAGTCAAGCCTACGAGTAAAGGCCTCGGCTTTCAAGCCATTGCTCTGCTATCTCGCTTTAACTTACCGTCCTAAATAACTTCGCCGCCTTTGAATTCTGAATATGCCGTTTGACCACTTCTTCCTAGACTTCTCCATCGAGCAAATTAAAGCCTGTCTGCGTCCATTAATTGTTTTTTCCATACCAACTTATAGGATTTTGCAAATTTCACTTTGAAATAAGTTCTTGCAAATGAGTTCGCATTTTTAGGGAGGCCTCCGTAATACTCCCCATAAATTGTCAATAAGCTCATACGCCCCACAGTTTTTTACCTTTATTTCGTTACATCACGTCTGCGGCCCTGAAACCAACCTCAATAACGCTGTGGGAACCGCATCAATATCTACACCCTGGTCGGCTGTGTATACATATATATATATACATATATATATACATATACACGTATATAATATGTATATATATACATGCATATGTGTATGTATACGTATGTAAATATATACATATATATACTCATTTCTGTCCTGTTATTATTAGCCCACCCAAAATGATTAACCCAAGGCACCTCGACATCTCTTAGCTAGCGTTGCCTCTTTTCCACACCAGGTCCCACCACATATACTTCCATCACCACCTCTGCGATTTTGAACTGCAAAATCTAGTCTCGCTTCTCCCACCTAGCGTGCCTCACCAATTGAACTCAACATTCAGTTGTGACGTCACCAATTCTGCCCTCACCCTATCCCCCAGCTAAGTTTCTTCGGTAATTTCATGCGAAACTTGGTCTTTTCTTCCGCCTTATGACTAATCTTGGTGAAGTTTTAACCCCTCTATTGATTTTTTAGCTCCTGCTTGTGAGTTCCCTTTTTAGTCTCTCCTTCCATGGCCTCAGTTTGTCTTTGGAATCCGCCGCATTTATGGGCCCGTGCTTCACCTTTGTTCTTCTTTCCGTTAACCGTTGACCCTCATCTGGGCTATACCCTGACTGCTTTTCTCTATCTCATTTCTCTTATCAGTGGTCGTTAGTGCCGGGCACTAAACCGATCATCTCCCTGGCTGGTTCACCCAAAAAGCTAGGCTGCATGGCCATCTATCACTCGCTGTTCCTGTTGGCTCTTTTGCCTAAGTTCCCACAACCTGTCTAACTGGTCCTAGATTATATACCCTCATCGTGGTATCCCAGCCCTCTGTAAAACCATCAACGAACACCCGAGCCAATCCCAACGGTGCGGGGCGCGGTCAGATCCCCCGCTTTGGCCGGCGCACATCGGGCTTGCAGGCCGCCTGCAACGATGTGCGAGCGCAATTGGGCCGGTAAATTACACTTCTTGTGTTCATCTCACGAAGTGTTTTCCAGATTGGGCATCCAAAGCACGATCAGTCCCACCAACTAGCATCGGTTGCGGATTGCACATTCCGACTTTCTTCGCTCTACCGCATTTATTACTGTCCGCTGCGGACCGCATGCTCCTACCATTCTTCCGTCATGTTTCGCTCATCTGTCGTTCTTGTCAGCACTCTTACCACATTCCTTCCGTATAGTTCTACCTCTGTATGCACACCCATCCATTCTGTTACTGTACCCATCATGTTCCACAAAGACGACTCTCACTGAATGATGTCACTCTCACTCTATCCATTTTACTCTGCTCAAGCCAGCAATATGTCCTTTTCCACCCATTTCACCTTGTTGACTCCTAATCGGTATTCACTTGGCGCCTCCACAAGCTTATAAAGCTCAATGGTCGCATGCCTCCCTGGCTTCCATTTCGCGATATCCTTTTTTGTTCCTTCCAAATCTCCCACCATTACGCACCAGACACATCCGTAACCACTATCAGTCACCATATAAGAACTTGCCGTTCCAACCGTTGCCTTTTTGCGGACAAATTTACTATCTTTTCACCACCACTAAATTTGCCATATTTTCTCCGCAATTCTTCCGTGGATCCTAATCTTAGGCAGTTTTCCGATCAGCAATTTCTGGCTCAGTCCACTTGTGCAATCACCTGCAAGCATGCAGCTCTCCGGTTGCTTTCTCCCAACTCCGAAGCACACATGTCTCGAGCCTTTTTCCGTCGCATGTTTTCGTGTCTGTGTAATTGCCTTCCTTTTTTCTTCTCGGTCTTTATTCTGTACCATCTGCAGTAAAACCTTCTGACTGGTCATCTCTCACCTGGTTTTACTCCGCCAATACTCTTATCTGCTTCGTATGTATCTCGCCACAGGCATCTTCTGTGTGCTTTATAGGCTGCGCTGCTTTCTCGCTTTCCACCTAGTGAAAAGTCACGGCTACTTCATTATTTTAACGTACAGTTCCAAATCGTTTTCTGCCACTACGCGATCTTTATGACCCCTAGCTTCTTTATTTCTCTCCTATGTCGTTCGCTGCTACAACTACTGCGTCTTAGCACCATATTTCGTCTAAAGCACTCTGTATTTCCATTTGCTCTGAGCTCTCCAGCCGTTTTCACGGCCGCCTTCTGGCTGCATAAAGCAAGTCCATTTATTACCGTGTCACCCATATTCGACCTTCACCAAGTGTCACACATGCACAAATCAGATTGTCAGATTCACTCTAACCTGTTTTCGCTGACTTTTCCTTCATATTCCCCCGTTCATCAACTCCTGCCCATAGCCATCACTTCTGGGCTTCCAAAGTCATTTCTCTTTCTATAATGATCCTTTATGTTTATCTGTCACAAACAAACTCATCGGGATTTAGCCATGGTAATTCCCCACCATCCAAATTAACGCTACCTGCCTCTTCCAATCACTGCTAATTCCGTGTTCCATCCCATCTCTGCTAGTGGCTCCTACTCTTTTATACATATATCTATATGTACGTTTATAAATATACATTTATATCCACATATTTTCTCTGCATCCTGCAGCTCTTAACAAGTCCGCTCTCTTGCCACCATGCCGTCGCCCCCCATGATATGCTTCCACTCTTTCTGTACCTATGCGTCACGTTCACCGTATCCCGATCCTTCCGCACCAATTTTTCTATCTGATTCGCTCTTTACGTTTTGCATTGGTCGACCTCTGTTTTTAAACTGGCACCTTCCATTTATTGCAATGAGGCGTGATCCATGGCTATCTAATCCCTGGCCATACAACCCAGATGTTTTTATCCCTTTCTTCTCTTCCTTTTCCTTATTTTTCTCTATATTTTTTCGTTACCATAGTTTCTCATTCTGATTTTCCGTCTTCCTCATGTATATTTTCCGGGCTCAGCCAACTCCTCTCTCTGACTTTGAATTTTAAATTTTCCTGGCACACATTTTAATCCATCTCTGGGTTCATTTAAACTCCCCAACATTCACAAAGCCAATAGATCATTTGGAAGGGCCCCAATTATATTTAATTAGCAGAAGGACAATGTAGTGTCGCTCCGCAGTGAAAGGACAAAAACCCCAGGAAAAGTTGCACTTGGTTGGTATATTTTAACTATTTGGCACAATTAGGAAACAGGTCTTTCAAAGACTCAGAACCTGAAGTTAGATATATGGCTGCAGATGAGCTTCACGATGAAGAAGAGCACGCGATGCAGGCGCCGGAGTAGATCATGACAGACGAGTGAGCTGGTATCCACCACACCGTACGGAGCTGAACCCTCAAAGACCGGGAGCTGTTCGTGTTGTCTTCGATTGGGCTGCACACTTACTGGAGAGTTTGATTTAGTCCAGCGTGTGAAACGATTACCTATGCAGTTTAGTCAAGAGCCTGTGGCTTTGTGCTCTGATACTCAAGATATTTTAAGGCACTTCAAAGCCCCCGAAAAAGACTTGGATGCCCTTCTGCTTCTCTTTTGGTTTGATGGTTTTACTGATAGGCTGAATGAATTGAAACTGGCAGTACTTCCCTTTGTAGAATTTTCGTCACCATTTTTTGCGAATTTTGCCTTGGAGAAAACTACTTCTTTATATGAGCACCAATTCTCATCGGTGGCATCATTATTGGTTCTGAAGTATCTTCAAATAGATGATGGTTTACCTTCCGGTAATGAAGCCGCAGAAGCACTAAGTTTGGTGATGCATTTGCGTGAACTTCGAAGTCTCCATGAGCTCAGGTTAACCATGTGGCTGAATAACAAGTGAGAGGCTTCAAATGCCACTTCGGTTGTTGAAAGAATCTTGCCATAAAGGCCACTGAAGCCGACTGATTGCCAACTTGAGGAACTCTAGGTTTGGCTTGGATGATGAGCTAGCCTGGTTTGAACCCAGTTTTTACATCAAGTAAAGGAAAACTACAACAGGAGCTTTGTTGGAGCAACCGACCACAATTTACGATCCTTTGGATTAAACTTGTCCTTTAGTTCTACCCGAAAATCAATTGGCTCAGAATTTTCTCCTTAAGACGTGCGGTTAGAAGGAGCCTCTGGGTGTAAATACCAAGACAAAGCGTTAATAAGTGAACAGGATTTTGGAGGGGGCCGAATTCGTAAGTATCTCGATAGTGTGCGTGCTACTTTTCGAAAGCAGAAGCAGGTGTCGAATTCCACTTATTTTTCAGAGCTTCCCGAGAGGGTTACGTAGAGTCATACTTTGGATTTGTATCTGAAATGTTGGAATCAAGGTACGAACGTGTATTTGTTGAGTCGTTTGTGGCACCCCCAAGGATTGTCTCCATGTCCAGATTGGAATTGACTGCTGCTGTTGCTGTTGTACGAATGGTACGAGCATATAGGAATGAAAAGCATCTTAAGTTGTATGACGTTTATTATCGCACCAATACTGTCGCAGTTTCCTTTACCTTGGAGAGCTACTGAGGAGGCGTCTCCACGTTTGCTCTGAACAGATTAACCCAAAAACTTGTCTGCTCACTTCACAAGTAACCGAGACAAGTGTCAGGAAAAGCGAATCCTGCAGACATGGCTTCTGGAGGGGTGAGACTTGCGGAGAACGGCCGTCGGCTATGGAATTATGATGAGCGTTTTTGCACCCTGGTATCACTTAATCCAAATATGACAAATTCATCAAAGTTCGACCTGAGCCATTAGATTCACAGCGCGTGCAATGGCCAGTTTCATAAACTATAGCCCATTTCGATCACGCTGAAGCACTGTTCGTCCTGGGTTACATTACTAGGAAGTATTATGTGTATATCGCGGTATGGATAATCTATTCTCCTCATCTGCAGATGGTGAAGTGACACATCATTGCAAGTGGCTCATTTAAAGGTTTAAGAGGTCTGAAGTAGTTGCAGGTCAACATTGAGTTTTGTACAAAGGGACAGTTCTTGTACCTAGAACAAATCTGTGAAAAAGAGGTAATGACTAGCCAGACCGTCTTATCCACGGCTCCATACAAAAACTGAGTCCTATTTTAACTGGCGGGCTGTTGCGCGCAGGAAGATGACTGATTCTGACCAGTTTTCCGGGAGAAGATGAGCATCTCGCCATTGCACCAGAAGTGCATGGGGGTGCTGGGCTGATTGTTGAACATTGTCACGAAAAGGAAGATTACGTTTACTGTCTTCCAGTTCTACATATATCCTTTGGGCACTCTGGATCTCAGAAGAGATAGCGACCGGTCGTGGTGGTCTTGGGAAGTTCCTGCAATGTCACCGGATGTCCTTGCTTCCAAAACCACAACGAATGGCCCTTTTTCCACTTAGAACTACCATGAATATTGCTTATGACTTTGCATATCTGAGAACAGACAGCTGTAGGCTGCTTTTTAAGCGTACCGGAACTCAAAAGAATCGATATGGTGTCGATTCAACTGAATGAACATGAGAGGGATGCACATCGAAAATGCGCACTTGTCGTCTGAGGATCCTTTCTCAAAGGCGCCAATATATTTCATGGCCAGGAACAGTAAACCACTCCTTCTTTTTGGTTAGAATGCGAGGGGGGCTTGGCTTGAAATTCGAGAGTTTATTCAACAGTTGTCGAAAGTTAGAATAGGTCACTTCCCCTCACATCGTAATACGGAACAGAGAATCGGGTAGCCAGAAGCTAGTTAGTGGAATGGAGCTTAGGAATGTATCATACTCTCAGTACTGCTTATGATATATTCAATTGTACATGGTCGTCGTGCGACAAACAAAAGCCCTGTGACATTTTTGACAGGAAAAGGAAGGATCCTCAGTGAAGGCCTCTCCCATGCCAACGACAGATGATAACAAAAACCTCTAGGTGTTCACTTCGGGGAAGTTTGTGACACTTTGCGGCGATGAAACCATTTTCGATTGCCAGGATTTCTCTCTAGCCCGTGTCAGACCCTGGATAAGGATGAAGTCGTCGGCGTACTCATTTTTAGAAAAGATGGAAGACCGAGTATGCGAGCATGGCGCGAGGAAGGCGAAAGTGGCTGATGAACGAAGGCGGTCAGAAACTTTGGGATGTGGTTCTTCCCGTTTGCCAAGGTTGCAGTCGGGTTTAGTGGCTGCTGTAGATAGTCAGCGGTGTGGAGTTTGGGAAAAAGGACGTTTCATACGGGCTTCGGTTCGCGTGCCCCGCGGGTTGTTGTGGTGTGAAGCACGTCAGCTGCGTCTGTTGGAAGGTGCGAGTGGTTTATCCAGCTTTGCCGACACTTTTTTGCGGCCGACAACCAGTCAGTGCTTGATAAATTTACTTCTACCGTTCATGATCCTGCTTTCCTAATGAGAATACTTAGCCGGCAGTTGGTACGGCAGTGAGTCACATTGGTCTCGGAGAGTTTTGTTTAATTACGGCTCGGTATTGCTTTCCAGCTCACTTCAACGGACCGTGGGCTTTTGATTAGTTTGCGCTTATTTTTCAACTGCCACTCTCGGAAAGCTGCTTGTTGGGCTCGACTAAGGGCGGTGAATTTATTTTATTTGAGTGGGCTACAAGACAGGTACTGTCTATTTACTCTCTTTGGTCGACTGTTCTCTTTGTACAGATTTTCGTCCGGATTTAACCATATTTTGGCTGAAAAGTTTCTGAGGTTCACGGTCAAGGATGTGATCGTCAAGTACTTTTAACTCACTGATAGTACCGTACAATTTTCTGAGTAGTTGTGCTTTTCATTCTGGTTCGGCGTCGATTCGAGTTGCGCAATGCTTTGAGGCTTCAAGGTGCTATTTAGAAAGAGTGAATCTTGTTGTGCGGCAGATCAGGCACTGAATCGTTCAGCGGGCTTCAGTCGGACCGGGACTTATGCGTTTTCATCCTTACAGAGGTGGTTAATTTCCATCGCTTTTACGCTGGACCAATTCAAGCAAACAGTGGTCGGTTGCATGCCGAAGCTTATACAACGGAATCGTTTCTATCTTTGTCGTTTGCCTGGGTGCGTCTGCTCTTCTCCAGCCGGTCCATGTGATAAGACAGTTGTGTTGCCGAATTACTTCCGGTGCAGTCTTTCTCGGCTTACCCGTCACACGTGATACTCACCTAGGTAGTGTCCGAGGAGGTTCGACTTCCCATATTTTGATGCTTCCCAAAATCAAACTCAAACTCAAACCGTTAACCATTTAGAGAATAATTACCAACTGGCTTTCCTCCTGCTGTCGATGATGCGTCAAGAAAGATGTAAACAGCCGGATGTGTCTGCCGTTGCTACTCTGTTCTTTCGCTCCAAGTTTTACCTTTTCGATCTAAGATGATACTCTGAGGCTTTGGCGGTGTGAGTCAGTGCCATTATTACATGGATTGCGAAGACATCGCTAATAAATCATGGCCCAACCATAACTTTTCCATGTGGAGCAGCAGAACTGTTGTTTGTAAATCCATAAATTATGTCCACACTTCATGTCTGTGCAGCTGAGTCACGACGAACTTGTGGGCCCGTGTTAATAAACTTGTGAGCTTTTGATTGATTGCTCTTCCCGGTTAAGTAACCAAAAGGAACTGATAAATAACTTGTGTTTTACTCTAACCACTGTTGCTCACTAGCGTACCGGTTGATCGTTGTTTTGGATGTACTCTCTATGGACTGTGAACTGATTTCACCAATGGGTACTGTGGCAAGGATCGTGCGGAATGAAAGTCGAAGGACATTTTTGAAAGAGCGGTACTACCACTGACACATAGAAGTGCATTCAACATGGAAGAAAGCTCACTAAGTTCGAATAGTCCTATCGGGAGTGGCTACCCCTTTTCACCATCAAGCTCTGTTTACCTGCTTTAATCACCTGCCCATTTGAGAACTGTTCGGACATTTGGATCTTGGTGATATGGCATTATCAATTCTGTTCCACTGTCAAGATCAGCCCGGGAAAGTATACGGAAAGGTGCTGTTTGCAAGGGTATGATTTGTTGTTATTTAGAGCTTGAAAACCGCATCGAAGGTTATAAATATTTCGATTTTTGTTGGGTTTTACCTGCCGAATTTCATTTATTCAGTGTTTGACGGTGGAAGGCACTCGGTTTCTCGTTGCTCGTAATGGCCACCACCCTGGGCCGATGAACGGCGATGTCCACGAAAGTTACTTTGATTGGCACAACCCGACGGCAAAGGTCACGTTTACCGGGGTTTAGTGTTTGCTAGATCCGAGCTTGTCGATGCTACTGGCCGAGGTAAGAGTATTACAGATGGTGCTGGAAACTGTTGGGGTGAACTGAAAGACGCCTTTAGTTCGACGAAAGTTGGGTTGGGTCAGTCTAAGGAAACCATTTCCAGTCAACGTTCGAGCTCTTCCATAAAACACCTTTCTTTCCTTTCTGGGACACGACTTGGGCCAGAATTAGGTGCATGGAGCGAGTGCCTTAAGTTGTACGCCAGAAAACGTACTTACACGTAGATGGCTCCTTATGCTTTTACGTTGATGTGTTTCGTAAAATTGATTAAAAGTTTGAGAAGTTTGGGGTACAAGCTAATCCTCCGGCGATCGAGGTGGACGGCCAAACAATAATCCGTTTGGCCCTGAATTTAAGCTGGCTCCACCCAAAAAGCAAACCTCCAACAAAACAATAGAACGAGTCCTTTGTTGTGCCGGGCTAGCTTGAGCTCTTCAAGCGGCTTTTTGATCGAACCTTTGTTGGCTGGATTGTACACTTTGGTCACCCCTCCTTCGCTTCCTGATACACTCATCAGGTGAGCAAACCAGCCTTGGACAGGGGTCCCCTGTCGGTGGTTACAATAGCAGAGCATCCAAATGAGACTACACTTTGCTCTAGTTAAGTGTGTGCTGTTGCCCCGGATGAGCCGTTGCTTTTAGATACCTCCTAAGTCCTAAAGGAAAAACTGTCGATACACGGTAAACAGTCGGTAAATCCCCCGCATGGAGGCAGAAGACCTACCAGGTTGAAGTTCACAGGACAACTGCATGCGTCCTATGTAGCAAACATATCGAGGGGACTTTTCATTGCATCCTAGGCAACTACGTGCGCATTCAGTTATATTTTCGCTTATTTTTTGTCACACGGAAAGCCCGGGCGTGAGTCTACCTGAAGTCCGCATTCCGGAGTGTGGCAGTCCGTGTGGTAGTTCGTGTGGTGTCCGAGAGAGGTTCTTTTTGAAAGCGAATTTCATCGACGAAGGAGAAGTACCTTGTGGCTAGTCGCAAGAAATCGTGCCCCCCGATGATGTGAGTGGCACCAATTCGAGTTGAGGAGAGCCCCCGCGAGGAAGTTGTTCGACTTCTGAGCCATGCGCTGGCACTAAGGCAGTGACTGCCAAGTCAAAGTCACTGATTGGTGTAACAAAATGGATGCGAGCAGCAGCGTCTGCTTCAGGGTTGAGGTCACCTAAGATGCACCGCACAGCCTCCGAGAACTGAGTGATAAAATCTGCATAGGGGATCCCATGGATGAGCCCCAGCCCGTATATTACCATGCAGCGAACATGATTTTCTTGTAACCCGTTACCGCGGTGACTTGCCTAACTTGCAGCACATGCCAAGAATGGCGGATAGATGGGCACTCTGCAAAAAGTTCCCTAGGGGATGTACTATATCTGGAGTCAGTCGGTGGTGGACTTTTGAAGATGAATGACGTAAGCTGCGAGGAGCCTTGTGCATTTTGGTGTGAAGCAGCATCAACGGCTAATTGTGAAACAACTTGACGGTGCAACAAGGGCCCTTGGTAAGATACGTACAGCGGCTGCAATGTTGGAGATAGCCTGTCAGTTCCAAAACGGCGAAATAGACAGTCCCACGAGAAGTGAATATTTTGACCACCGTTGAAAGAAAAACGGAAAACTGCCGACAGGCACCGTGAGTACAACAGTATATTACAAACCAAGTGAAGTCGAACATACGCAAAGCAACGGAAATGCAACGTTTACCCCACAATTATTGAAATAGCACCCCAAGCAGTTACATGGAAAGCTGGGGAACCGACAAAATTTTTCATCTGGACAGGTGTGTACTCACACTTTTATCCTGGGAAACAGTGCGGCGCCCAGACTTGCACGCAGTGCTCCATGTGTGGCCTAACTATGACTCAGTAGGTTGGAACGAAACTATCCGGCTTGCTACGAGACATTATAGATCTATCTCGAAATGGCCCCCCCTCAATCGTGTTTGTTGCCGCGGCGCACTGATTAGGTGGCACGAAACTATTGTCTAGCGTCATGTCTGGAGCAACGGCTTGGGAGACATCTTACGGCCACCCTGAGCCTCTCTCGCTAGCTCACGTGCCTTTCACCAGACGTCGGCATTTGACGAGATTTAGCGGTAGTTCCCACTTGAGTGACCAGTTTCGCGCGGCTGATATAGTGCCCGATACGTACGTTCCGGTCACTTTGACGCCACGGGCGAACCTGAACGAGAGGCTGCTGATTTTACGCCCCAGGTGATTTATGAAGGCAAGAAAAGGAGGAGAACTGAGCACCGAGTCCTGTGGTGCCCTGCCAAATATCCCTCCCGACTGAAAGAGGTAGCCACCCACTTTAACGTAAAATGTTCGCCCTGGAAAGAGGTACCTGCTCAATGATTTTCTTCCTAAGAATTATTCTAGACTGCCACTTGACGTATGGTTCACGGATACAAAGCCTCACCCACATCCAAATAATAGCGCTGGCCTGCTTAAATCACGAAGAAACAGCAGTCTTTTTGACACACGCGGTTGCCATTCTACAAACACGTGCCGCACGCGCGATATTGGGCCACTAAGATCAGGGGCTCAGAACTCTGTTTCCTGAGTGTTCGCCCTGAACATCTACATATTACTGAAAATAAATTAACCGGCCTGTGATTTTCGGGCTCACGCCACGTTTTGGTCTTGTATTCCTATCACAGTTTCCCTCCTTAAATCTCCCGGCAAGTTTTCCCCTCCAAAAGACTTTTTGCACAGTTGCTTCCCCGGATCATTCAACACTTTAATCAGAGGTCGCTGGATAGACCCAGTCAATTCATTTGACGGTCTTGCTTTCCGGAAGTAATAGCTCGATATGCACCCTCTCTTCATCTATTCTAACTCTTGTTATCGCGGGTCACTTTGGTCTCTCTGTTTTCTTCTAAAATTTCTGCTTTCCCAAACACGCTCTTTAAAAATGCCAAGAGTTCCGGCCCCATCTTTTTCTTCTAGAGCCAAACATCCCCGTACCTTTTCCAGAGCTTCTTCTCTCCCTCTCATGATTCTACAGTAGAAGAGTGTTCTCTCAGACGAAGGTTATCAGCAATGGCTCTCGCCAACTCAAGTGCTACATCGCCTTCGAGCAATCCTACAATCGTGAGAGGAAGAGAAGAAGCTCTGGAAAAGGTACGGGGATGTTTGGCTCTAGAAGAAAAAGATGGGGCCGGAACTCTTGGCATTTTTAAAGAGCGTGTTTGGGAAAGCAGAAATTTTAGAAGAAAACAGAGAGACCAAAGTGACCCGCGATAACAAGAGTTAGAATAGATGAAGAGAGGGTGCATATCGAGCTATTACTTCCGGAAAGCAAGACCGTCAAATGAATTGACTGGGTCTATCCAGCGACCTCTGATTAAAGTGTTGAATGATCCGGGGAAGCAACTGTGCAAAAAGTCTTTTGGAGGGGAAAACTTGCCGGGAGATTTAAGGAGGGAAACTGTGATAGGAATACAAGACCAAAACGTGGCGTGAGCCCGAAAATCACAGGCCGGTTAATTTATTTTCAGTAATATGTAGATGTTCAGGGCGAACACTCAGGAAACAGAGTTCTGAGCCCCTGATCTTAGTGGCCCAATATCGCGCGTGCGGCACGTGTTTGTAGAATGGCAACCGCGTGTGTCAAAAAGACTGCTGTTTCTTCGTGATTTAAGCAGGCCAGCGCTATTATTTGGATGTGGGTGAGGCTTTGTATCCGTGAACCATACGTCAAGTGGCAGTCTAGAATAATTCTTAGGAAGAAAATCATTGAGCAGGTACCTCTTTCCAGGGCGAACATTTTACGTTAAAGTGGGTGGCTACCTCTTTCAGTCGGGAGGGATATTTGGCAGGGCACCACAGGACTCGGTGCTCAGTTCTCCTCCTTTTCTTGCCTTCATAAATCACCTGGGGCGTAAAATCAGCAGCCTCTCGTTCAGGTTCGCCCGTGGCGTCAAAGTGACCGGAACGTACGTATCGGGCACTATATCAGCCGCGCGAAACTGGTCACTCAAGTGGGAACTACCGCTAAATCTCGTCAAATGCCGACGTCTGGTGAAAGGCACGTGAGCTAGCGAGAGAGGCTCAGGGTGGCCGTAAGATGTCTCCCAAGCCGTTGCTCCAGACATGACGCTAGACAATAGTTTCGTGCCACCTAATCAGTGCGCCGCGGCAACAAACACGATTGAGGGGGGGCCATTTCGAGATAGATCTATAATGTCTCGTAGCAAGCCGGATAGTTTCGTTCCAACCTACTGAGTCATAGTTAGGCCACACATGGAGCACTGCGTGCAAGTCTGGGCGCCGCACTGTTTCCCAGGATAAAAGTGTGAGTACACACCTGTCCAGATGAAAAATTTTGTCGGTTCCTCAGCAAAGCTGAGGAAAATACCGTAGATTTGTTGTTGGTTGTTCCTTGTAAATGTTCGATGGAGCTCGGACCGTCGGCGTGGAAATTACTCTGCTGCGCTTTGTTGCGGATGTAACAATGGGAATCATTTAGGTGAGGATCCATCAAGTGGATTCGAAAATGCTTTTAAGGTCAGATTCTTTGTCCATAAATTCCACTGGGCATCAAGTGCTGATGCTTCAGTTTAATATGTGAAACCTACTGGGAGGAAAATTTGAAGGAAAACGGCTTAGGTAAAGCGGAATCTACGGTGCGTTTGGTGAGCAAATAACTAAAAATTATACCAAAATACTTCCAAAAATAAACTCATCAGATCTGATCTTTCATCCCAGTGTACTCATTTTATTACGGGAAATTCATGTGATGGACATCGAAGACAAAAGGAGGTAACTTTAAATATATATGAACTTGGGGTAGACCAGAAGACGGGAAATATAGTTGCTCGACAGATTTGGAACGATGAAGATGGAGAGCCTCACGCCTGCTGGCGAACCGACAGATAGATTGACGCGAAAGACTCGGATCGGTACACCAGCTGAATGAAAGCTCCGGAAACACTGGGTGTGCTGAGCGAAGAATTTGGTGGAGAAGCAAACTGATGATAGATAAGACTTTGAATGATGTAGATGTGGGTACTTGGAGTTCTTACAATGAGATGGGCGTGATAGGCATGGGTTTGGCGGATATTTGCATCGAGCTCAAGAGAAGACAGGGAAGGGTAAATCGAGGGGATAGGCAGCGGGGACACAGTAGCTCGATCATTTGGCCTTGTGAGCGGAGGGAAGCAAAAGCGGAAAAGAAATACTGAGTGATCGAGAGATACATGAGCAGAGGAAATAAAAATTTCCTAGCCTAGAAGAAGCAACTGAAGGATTAAACAACAATGCCACGGGGAAAGAGGTGACGTCATGAAAAACGATGAATGTATGAAAAAAGTTAGGTTTGCGGACAGAAGTGATACAGCTTCAAGGGAGAACTGGTAAGGCAATGGAAAAACCATAAAACTATCCTATCGTGGCATAAAGGAAGCGGTGTAAGCATGGGGTCCACCAAAGCCTCCACCTGGTTTGGTGGAACAGTGGGAATGGGAGCGCAAGATCCACAATCAGTACCAGTAGATGAGGCCAACAATGCTTTGGACACTCAGCCTTAAAACACTGACAATGAGGATGAAATGCGTATAAACAGTGGACTGAAAAGAGAAATCAAGTAAAGAAACTCAGCCTGGGTGTGCCCCAGCTGTGGATCGACGGTGAATGGGACGAACAAAAATCACGAAAGGGCAAGGCATGAGCTGGCTAAAGACTACGAGAGAGGACAAAAGCAGAGTGTAGGAAAGGAACGCTGATTTACTCCCACTCACAAGGTGTGGGAACAGCCAAGGGTAATCAAGCGTTCAGAATTCCCTTCAGAGAGATGATAATGCTTGTCGTTGACTGTGTCCGCGATGGGTGTGTGCAGGGTTTTCGAAGGAGCTCGCTGAACTTAGAGGTTGAGGCCCCTCCCGCATCATATGTCTTTAGGTGTGCAAATTTAGATAACCGAAGAGCACCGCTAGCGCTAAGGTGTACAGCCGGTGCCTATAGAACTTGGGACTTGGTCTGTGATGCCCAGATGATGATGGGCGACTGTTCTAGAACTTAGACTGGAATAAAAGGGAAAAGTATGACAGTGGGGCCAACTTAGCTGCCGTGGGAGGGACAGTAAGTCACCTGTACCGAACTGGGTAACGGCTTCCACAGGATAAGCCTGGTAGTTGGGGGGGGAAGGTTAGTTATGGCTCAAGTTATGCTAGGAAACTTTGCTAAGTCCCAAGATTTGGAACTAAAATGGGTCGAGATTCACATGTTGGCATCTTCTTCTATAGCCCCAAGAAGTGGACCGACCAAGTAATTATCCAACAAAACTTCTTTGTATGTCTTCTAAAGCATCTCTGTCATATTTTTACACTAGAAAAGATTATGAACAACATCCGAGCAAAGGTCCGAAGTGGGATCTGTGGATGCTAGTGAATCTGTTCGAGAAACGAAAACAGCGGAAAAAATGGTCACGTTTCTTCAGGTGCTGACTGTTTGGATGGCTGCTTGGTCAGGAAAGTTGAGAGGGCTAGAGCAGTTGAAGTCCAAAGTACGGACAGTGGGTCGACAGACAATCGGTGACTAGCCAAACGGTAAGGATCCGGGGGGACTTTGAAATTCTTGGGTTGAACTTGTGCTAGTCAGTGGAAAGATTCCTTCCACGGGGGTGACACCAATGGCCAAGTGCAGAAAAGTCGGTGGAAATGTTACTGAGTGTATAGGAAGCATTAAGTAACTCGAGAGAGCGGGCCATCTTCATATCATCCGCTAAATGGAGCGTTGTTTTATGAGGCACTAGATCTAGTGAGTCATAGATATGCCCGAGAAGCGGGGGGAGACACAGTACATTGCCCTGTATGAAGCCTGCTGTAACAGGTCTTGGGTCGAAGGTATCACTGACGGGAAGGACCACTAGGGAAAGAGGAGTGAAGTGGAATCCATCTAGAAAAGAAGCGGGCCGGCATTGCTAAACGAAAGCAGTTTAGCAGTGACATGTTGATTTGGAACACTATCAAAAGCCTTCGACATTTTTAGGTGAACAATAAACAACTCCTGCTCGCCATCAACAGCCCTATTGAATAGGCTGAGGGAGCCGAACTGGAATGCGGTGCATGATCGCGATTTGGGAGACCCGTGCGGTTTATTGCTCTAAAAATTTGAAGTGAGAAGAAAGGCTTAAATGCTGTCTTTAGTGAGCATTCCCATTATCCTGTAATCGACAGTGGTGTGGTTGATGGGACTGTAGTTGGCCGCCTCGGGGAGCGGTCCCTGTTTCGCATCTTGCAACGGTGACTGAAAGCCCCAAGTTCGACGGCACCACAAAGAGGATGAGTGAAAAGAGAATATCTTTATAATAGAAGAGGTAGTTTCGGTCCAACGGTATTGATTGCGGCTGGAGCAACTCAACTGGTCTGAGATGGGCGGATGGGCTTCGTGATATGAAATGAGCCCAGGAATAGTGTTTACGTCAAACGTAGGGATGGATAGGGAAGATTTTGTGGTTGTACGGGGATTTGAGAACGTTTTGCCTGTGGAGAGGCTCAAGAAAGAGGGGAAGCAAAATTTAGAGTTCCGGCTATATCGGATGGAAGGGAGACCGATACGACTTCAGATCTAAAGAGCGGTACTCCACAGCATGATTGTTATCAGTCTTCGCTAACTATTACCACAGGCCTATTAAGTAACTTTTGGTCCGAATCATGCAGAAAATTAGGGAACAGGACTTTGCTTAGGTAATCCAGACAATTACTCAGCTGAATATCACGAGAACAAGCTAGTTTGCACCTCTATCTACTACCGACTTTTTCTGTAATTCCTCAGGCAAAGTGAACTCTACCTACATAAATCCCTTCAAAAAATTTCGGAAACACCCTATAACTCACAACTTTCACGGATTCTCTTTTGTCACCATTCTGCATAGTGCCACTAATCTTAACATAGCCATATGAGTGGGCGCCGATATCTGTGCATACGATCAAAGAATTCTGGAAGCAGGGTTTTCCCCGGGCTTTTTCATCCTGAGCAACCTGACCTCGCCTGACCTGATCCCGAATCTCGCATCATAGGGTGCGGGTAGGTATACGTGATCCAACTTTGAACCGTGACAAGCCTGCTAACTATAGTAGTGCATATTCACTCACAACCCTTCACCCCTCTTCGTCTTTCAGTACTTCTTCACTTTTAAGTCCCTGGGCTCTTTGCTCACTTCTTAGCTCTCCGTATTCCGTGTACCTGTGATGTCTTTACTGCAGGAGGTCAACCAACTGGTCCTTGCACACACCTCTGAATCCTCAAATCAGACAGTTTATTGCTACCTCCTTCTTGGAATTCCTAGGAATAAGTTGGATGGGCTGCTATCAGACATTTTTCTCCATCCACTCTTCGGCCCCGGTACCAGACTCTCTGCGCATCTTACCAGATAATAAAAAATAGTCGATTCTCTCAAGCCTACCTTTACACAGTTCAGCTCCGAAAGAAGCCACTGTGCGAGGACTCCTAATTACATAGTGACCGGTCCACACCCGGTTGGTGCCCTCCTCCTTCCCAAGATGAAACAGCGAACAAAATCCGCAGCCAACCCTTGCCCAAAAAGCCCAACAGGGACAGAGGAAAGTCAGAAGAAACTCAACAGAAAGACATATTTGCCAACTTACCAGCATAGCCTGGCCTATTGCAAAGATTTTCACCCATGTCTTATCCTATTTTGTTCCACGTGGACACGGCATTCCGAAGGCTGATTATCCTTTCCTGGAACTTCGTCCATCTTTAACTAGCGGCGAACTGCCGATACCAGATGACACACACTACTTCTCATGGAAATCCTCTCACCTTTTCTGGGGGCACTATTCCTTTTCATGTCAACAAATCTGTAAGAATTAGTATTCCTCTGCAAACCTTCATGAAATTCCTCCTTGCCTCCTTTGTCTCAAGGCCAATTGCCTTTTTAAATGAACATGAATATGCATTACCAACCATTTTCTTGCACCATTCTTGTGAATATTGTATTTCCTGCCTCCTAAGCCAATACCCATCTGAACATTCCTATATCCGGCCTATTTATTATTATTGCCGCAGTTGACTCGAAAATCAATTCGTATTCTCCGTGTATTCCTTGGTTGCTTTGATTCATTTAAACTATCCTCAGCCTTATTCCATTGTCCGTGATGTGAGAACCTCTCCTTGAAATTTGTGAATTTTTCATCTCATTCAGTGATATAGTAAACTCTGATCATGATTACATGAGTGCCTGTCGATCACGGTCCAGAAATATACCATTATTATTATTATCGTTAAGCAGACAGGTCAGTGTGGATTTACCGCGCGTAGCCGTAAGTCTCCCAGTCACCCGGGCATGACCTGTCACATTTACCAAAGTCAAGGTTAACGTGGATAGCATGGTCGATAGCCTCTCGCAAAGCATAAGCAGACTTCTATCACGAAGTGAAACTCTTAAAAGAATCACTGGAATTCTGAAGCCGCTAGCTGAAATGTTCGAGCCGCCTGTAATAAACACGTGTGGAAGAGCTCACTAGCCGTCGTCACACACTTGTATTGTTGAGACTATGCTCTTTATCTGATTGACCCTCGAACAAGTACAGCGCATATCAACCGCTACACTTGAACATCTGTTTATTTTCTGCTCATATGCCGCGGCATATTTTTGATTCGAACTCGGAGTGTCGTGACGGTGGTGTAGGACAGTGACTTTTTTGAACTCTGGTCTTCGTTTCTGAACTTTGTGGCCGTACAGTTGAGGTTTGCACGTAAGTTATATGTGTACAATTCGTTAAATCGGTACCGCAGAATCGGCGAAATAATCTTGTTCTGGCTTTGGGATTCGGTAACTGGACCACGCGTTACTCTCCGTTGGAATAACCGCTGAATTACCCAATCTGAAATCTTTGCGAGGAAATCAACCAGAAGTGCTAAGAGGACAAACAGAAGTGGGACAGGAACTAACTCGGCAATTCCCTGGGGTGTTCTTGGGTGATGCTGATTCCTTAGATATTGTTAGGTCTACTGGTTTTCTCGTCGCAACTTCGTGTATTTCGGCCAATAATATGGAATTCATGCGTGGTAATATTTGTAGATTTAAAATATAACAATTAGAAAATCGGCTTAGGCAGGCTAGGGAAGAAGCCGAGTCGGCCAGAAAAAAGCAACTTCGAAGACGGAGATGCGAGGTAGTCTTGGAAAACAAGGGGCATTCGACCATTCGGCCTAGCAGTTCCATTAAACAACTTAAATCGACATGTGCCAGCGGAACACAAGCAGCTGACTTACCAAAAGTGGGATGGTCCTCACTGGATTGGAGAGCTGAACAGTACTGCAAATTATTCAAACAATACGAGAACCTTATGGAAAGGAGATAATCTCATCCATGGCAGAGATCCTTGTATTTGCTGCAAAATTGTTGTGGAAGAGCCAGGGAAGCGATCGACGGGAGCTCAAAGCTGTATTCCGAAAAGAGGCAAACTCAAGCAGGTGAAATCTTGAAAGACCTGTTTGGGCAACCATGTAAGGTCGCTCGGATTTTGATCGACGGTGTACTATCAGAGACAAAACGTCCCAAATTCGAATCAGATTCTCTAATCAGTCTGGTAATAAAAACGCAGAACTGCAGCATCGTCCTGAATCACCTAGATTATCAATCGGAGCTAAAAGCACTTCACACATTGGTCTGCATAGCGCGCAGTTTACCAACGGAACTACTGGGCAGATGGGCCGAGGAAGCCGAGAGAATCAGCAGATTTGGCCGAGAACCTACGTTTGAGGACCTGGGGCGGCTTACAGACCGTCACGCCAGGATAGCATGCAGGCGTTCCGGTCAACTTGTGAGCGAGACTAGCAAGCTACCTAGGACCGCGATGATAAAAAGCTGAACCAAAGAGCCAGGCACAGGCTAACCATGGGCAAACCCGCATGCACCATCCCGCGGAGGTGAAAATTAGCCGGTAAGTGAGGATTTTGGCGCGCTTCATCGCCTAGTGGAATGTTCTCGCTTCCGTAAAGTAGACGCCAGCGAACAATGGGAATTGGCTAAGAGACTGGGAGCCTGCTTTGTCTGTCTCAAAGCTTCTCATCGAGCGGCGGTGTGCCAAATGAAACCCAGTTGTAGTCAGGGTGTATGCCACGGTAAACGCTATTACCTACTGCACAAACCCAAGAAGTTGAATGCTGAAGGAATCCCGGAGCTAAGTGAGGTCTGCCCAGTGTCTCTGACAATGAGCCCCTTCGCCTGGATGTAACAGAAGTACGCGTATAAACTCCAGTTGGGGTGATGGAGCCATGGCCTTCGTAGACAGTGGCTAGGACACCGCTCTGGTGGGGGAAAAATTCGCTGAGATATGAGATCAGAGGGGATCAGTCTTCATTGACGGTTACCGTAGTGAGTGGTACCCGGAACATCAAAAAGCAAACAAACTGAACCCACAGCTAGTTTCCTTCGTCAACGACAATAGGGCAGAAAGCCTAGAAGCATTCGCTATAACGTGTCTTCCGATGGCCGCATCATCGTCAGTACAATCGGTTCTGAGTCAGTGGCCGCATCTCGACGGGGTCAGAATTGAGGAATGGCAGGGTAACAAAATAGATCTGCTGATCAGTTTTGATGTACGAAAAGCGTATTGGATTCTGGATCAAAGAATAGGAAGCCGCAAAGCACCTTATGCAACAAGCACAATATTCCGTTGCACTTGATACGGTAGTACAGACTGAGGATACGGCAAAAAGACCCGAATCCACTGCGCTTCGGGGAAACGGTGAACAAGGTACAGGCATTCCAACAAGTGTATAACGCCGAATTTACCGATGTGGCTATTGATGGAGATGTTCCATCGCGAGGAGATTGGTTGGCTCCGACAATGGTAGCTGAAAACGTCAAGTACGTAACAGATCGCTCGAGGTTCCTGTATCGTGGTGACCCAACACGAAGCCAATGCCGATCAGCAGAGAGATGGCTCCGAAAAAATAATGCCTCCTAAAAGTAGGCTAATTCGAGAACCGCAATTAAGGGTAGAATATATGCGAGCAACGCCATACAACGTAGACTTGGGCTGCGTTGAAAGAGCGAAAGCAGCAGTAATTTGAGCCAGTTTCAGGTGGTACCTGCCCCATTACCCGGTTGTGAATTAAGGGCAGCCGAGAAAGGTCAAGGTGGTCTTCGATTGTGCAGCCAGATGTGGAGAAGTTTCACTCAGCAACCATATACTACAGAGTTTAGACCAATCGACACCACTTGTCGATGTTTTATGCCGTTTTCGGCCAGGAAAAGTGGGCATTTCTGCGGACATACGGGAAATGTTTCTGCATGTGGAAATGCCCGTTAAATTTAGGGAGCCTTCCGTTTTCTTAGGTGGCCTGAAAGGGAAGTACATCGAACTTCAGACGAGTACGGGCTGATGGTTCATCTTCTTGGAAAGGTGTCATCCCACTTCTACGCTAACCTTGCCCTCCGGGTAGACCTCAAGTGTTTAGGCAACACCAGCAATCCGCTAAGAAGAGCAGTAGGCCATTTCAAAGTGGATGTTCTTCGAGTTCCGATGACCACCAGAATAATGCTGTTCTATATGTGACCGAACCGACCACCACTCTAAAGGCCGGAGGGTTCAACCTCACAAAATGGACCACGAACAGCCCTCAGGTTCTGAACAATATTGTAAAGTCCGGGAAAATTGAGTGCGCAAGAGAATTTTCGGGATGCTCTTTACAAATGAAGCGTACGCTTGGGGTTCAATCGAAGCTCGTACGTGAAGAATTCATATTCACCGTAAAAGAGTTCAGGATACCCCGTTCCATGCATTAGCATGCATGTTACAAACTACGTTTTTCACTTCTAAGAACTTTCCCTGCCGGAATTCTGATCTTTTATTTTGTTGCCCCAAATAGTCGTCCCAAACCGGACTCCCACGGTGGCCCCGAGCGTGAGTCACTCAGCTTGAACTTCATTGTGACTGTATCCACTAATTTCATCTTCCGCATCTAACCTTTTGCTGCAGTTCAGCCACAACTGTTGATATGTTGTTCAATTTGGAGCGCAAGAGTCAAGAAGGAAAGCTCTGGAGGTTTGATTATTGTACAATTAATTATTTTGTTTTACGTAATACCGTAGCTATTCGGAATGCACTTCTTTTCGCATTGTGTCGAAATTGGTTGCCACGCCTCGCTCGAACGTACCGGTGGCTGGACTTAACATTCACTCTGGACCTACCCAAGCGACCAGCCACAGTGCGAAGAATCCTATAATCAGTTTGACGTCTCTGTGATCCCTTGGGTTTTATTTCACCATGACTGCTACGTGGAAAGTGCTTGCTGTAATTGGTGTGGCTTAGATGGACTGGTTAGAATGAAGCTCTACAGAACGATGACAAGAAGCGATGGCTTGACCGGTTTCACGGCCTAGATCAACTTGGCGAGGTCAGGATTCCAAGATGCTTGATGGGAATCAAGTGCACCAACCACACCCGACTCCACTTGGTTTCAGGTGGATTAGAAGCACGCTTCGGGGTAGTGGCTTATGGCTGCTGGGTAAACGAAAACGGTGGGTGGCACGATCAGATAATATTCACAAAGTCGAGAGTAGCTCCGCAGGAGACGGTGTCCATTCCGAGGCTAGCATTATCTGCAGCTGTACTGGATGTGAAATTTGCAACGCTGACTAGAGGGCGCTTTTTCCGGATAAACAGGTGATCCAACTTGTGGACGGACAGCCAAAGAACTGCATTATTTTGACGGCACTTACACCTGTTTTAACACCTTCGTGTCAAACAGACTCACTGTGATCCATGGGTCGACTGAGACCATTCAGTGGCGCTATGCGCAATCCGCCAGAAACCCGGCCGACTTCTGCTGGATGGGCTTAAGATGGTGAGAAAGGCTGTGGAAGTGGACAACGGGACTAGACTTCCCAACTGCGTCTAAAGAGATATTGCCAAAACTTATAACACCAAAGTCCGAAGATGGCGATATCGAAATGAGGCGACTTATAATATCTACAAACTCCGCGGGAAGCGCAAGCTGTAACGCACGTTTGAGCAATGCGTAGCCAAATTCACAACGGATCCCGAAATCAAAAGGCGATTATCTGTGATATTCTACGATACTAGATTATTGAATGAACAGTGACACCAAAAAGATACAAACACTAATAATGAGATCAAAAGGACTCAACAAATGAGAAACCGAATTGCAGCGTGCGTCAAGCAAGTTCAGAACAAGGATATGACAAAGTAGCGCTCTGGAGCGAACAAACAACAGCTGGTCCATAAAAACATACAGTTCGTTAAGACACGTCAATAGTGTAAGCAAGTGAGTAAGGTTTAAAAGAACACTGAATCACAAAGGGTTTTAGGGGGATTTTCCACGACTGGTCGGTACACAAGCCTTATATAATAACTGTGCCATTTCTCCAACTGGATGGAAAAGTTAAGAACCGTGGCTTGGTGGACGAGATGCAAAATTATGTTACTGATTTTGAAGGGACCACTACCGTAGAAGGTGGAAAACTTGGGAAAGATACTATCGGGCGAGCTGAACCAAGCCGAACTTGATGTCTTACGCCAACCCAACTAAATGCCCTCCCGTTCGAGACCCGTGAGGTGGCTATTATAGACGATCACAGCAAAAGAAGCAGGCTGTAGCACAGCGGCATCCGAAGATCAAAACCTATGCGAGCCGACAGGCTTCCGATAGTAGCAAGGGAGATATCGACACGATGGGCCAAGCTGAAACCAAACCTATTGATGCAAACTGATGCTTAATTCATTTATTTATTCCTCACGCATTCTCCTATGGGTCCCAACTCCCCACACAGTCTTTGAAGTGCGTTTGCATCTAACTTGATCCGGTGTTCACTATTTGCAATGGGTTTCGTTGTCCACACTCCAATTTAGCACAGGGTAAGACATTGTTCGTGAGTCAAGGCAAAACTTGGATCAAGCCATTGTTGACCGTTTGCCGAAATATCTCTATTTCCTGGGCCCCCGATCTGTACTATTATCCAACCTGCGTTCAATCTGACATAAGATTTGCGCCAAACATATTTCACAGCGAACGCATCATGTTCGAATCCCTGATGTTTCGAGCAACTTGTGGCCACCTCGATTCTTCATCGGGAGTTCTCAGCCTTCATCTTACTAAGTACGTTACTCTTATTCTGGAGGCCTTTTATATCTACATTCCGTAGTCTGTCTACGCATCTCGTTTTGCTGAAGCCCCTTATCCGTAGACCGTTAATGTCGTGTTATCTTCAGATGAAACTCCAGGACATCGACGTATAGAGCATAACCCCAAGAAAACCTGCAAGCGTGTCTGCGACAGGCCAACAATAGATGAAGCCCCATGGCGACCTGCGTATACACTGACTTTAGGGTCCAGGTAGGTTGGGGCTAATCAGTACCCATATCTACTCCACGGATGTTGAAGTTCCGTGGGAGAATATGGTGGGCGGTATACCGTACATGTATGGAAGGGCTCACTAGCCGTCGTCACACACTTGTATTGTTGAGACTATGCTCTTTATCTGATTGACCCTCGAACAAGTACAGCGCATATCAACCGCTACACTTGAACATCTGTTTATTTTCTGCTCATATGCCGCGGCATATTTTTGATTCGAACTCGGAGTGTCGTGACGGTGGTGTAGGACAGTGACTTTTTTGAACTCTGGTCTTCGTTTCTGAACTTTGTGGCCGTACAGTTGAGGTTTGCACGTAAGTTATATGTGTACAATTCGTTAAATCGGTACCGTAGAATCGGCGAAATAATCTTGTTCTGGCTTTGGGATTCGGTAACTGGACCACGCGTTACTCTCCTTTGGACTAATCGGTACACCTTCCGCGATAACCATGGGCTTTAATTAAGTTGCCACCCACAACTTCATTGAGAGCACACCTTCAGAGGTCTAAAGGCGAATATATAATCCGAACCACATTATCGCATTCAACATCCCTGATGGGGCCCCGCTGAACATGGGCAACAGTACCTTGGTAAAGGCCACTAGGATGGAAAGTGTAGTATGCCATAGCATCAGGCTACGCAAACAGACAATGGAGCCAATGCGCCCTTATTTTCCCATCTTCGAACCCACTGACAACCAATGGGTTCATACATAAACAGAGAGACACTGATGGTAACTCACCGAACAAAAACATCCAAGTAGTATTGTTGAAAAAGCCACCAGAAAGAAAACTGATGGAAAAGCTGAATTCTCCCGAACCTCCACGACATTTGCTAGACTGAAATTACCTGGCGAGGACTTGATGCCACGTCTAGACCTTCTCCAAGCCTTTCAGCCTTCAAGCTCCCCAGACCTATCCATACTGCCATAAACGCCTGTAGATTGAGCTTACAAAGTCGTGTCAGTCAGCCAAGCCCTATGCATCAAGAACGGCTACCCAAGTCTAGTAGCCCGCCTAACCTAACAAAACCGACTCAGCCTCCCAAGGCAAGAAGTAAACTAAAACATAGTCCCTTTGCCCCTATCCTTTGGCTGCGAATGAAACTAACTCGTCGGACTGCACCACACCGCAGCTAACTCTACCTCAACCAAATCTGACCCGTCGGCATTCGGGGCAGCTTCTCATAACGGAGCAGTCAAGAAGTAGCTCTCCTAAGGACACATGCTCGTCTTGCGATCTGATTCACCACCCTTGGTATGAAACTTGGTTACGGTTGGCACTCATCCTCCCCTGCCACTTGTCGCGGAAGGCTTCAACGTTTCTTTACTAGACAGCAACCCCCTTGTATCGCCATGCCACTCTCCAATGGTCCTACAAAATTTACTACTGAATAGGTACTTCTAAAGGCCGCCAAAAATGTCAGTGCCTAAAGCTTCTTCTCCCAAACTAGAAAGTTCATCAAACCACGTTTCCTCCCAGCAAAATCCCAGATCCGCACTCTAATGTGGACTATACCAGCAACCCACTGCACGGCTTTCCTTGATGATGACTCTTTCTAACTCATTACTTCTTACCTTTCCATGACCCCATATTTCATTCCACTGGTTCAATTAACATACTGAAATTTCCGGTTTCTCCCGCGTTTGCCCATCCCACTGCGACCCATCTACCCGCAGAGTACACCCATAAACCCGGTCAACATAATTTGCATCAACCTTTAGCATTTATTTCGACAATCTCTCCTTCTATCCTGCTTTACTGAACCATTTTCCGAATTCGGTCTCTTGCCATTCCTATATATCTCCCATGGCACACCAAACTCCGCACACCAATGAAGAAGCATTGCATGTTCCCAAAACTTCCCCCCCCCGAAAATAATCTCCATGTACCCTTTCAATCAACCACTTGCACGTGCCCTACCCTAACTGGGGAAGTCTCATCGACAAGCGACGAGACGACCCAGTACTCTCTTAGTTCCTACCTTCTGCAGCCTGCTGTTACCATACAATACCAACCACTACCAAAGTTGCCACTTGGGAAAGCCAACAAGCTCCATAACTACATTTTCGGCCATCACACAGCGAAGGTGACCGCACCTCCAGATACTAACACTTGCTCGGCTCTCCTCATAAATGCTCTGTCTTATTTGATTAAGGCTGACCCTCAGGGATTATGAACTGTCTCGACGAACCCTGGTATTTTCCCGTAACGAAAACGTGGTCTACTGTGAAAGCCTTATCCCAGCATGTTTCTATTGCTGGGTTCGCCATATTCTCAAACTCCCATCAGAATAGACTTAAAAAGGGCTGCCTAAGGTACCTCAGGCAAAGCATCCCAAAGACTGTCCACTACAACCCCTACTTGGTAATGCCTACGACTCTCTATGGATACCAATGTAACTTGGTCTTCAAGGCATATTAATGGGATGCGCCTACTACCACCTGGCCAGGGCTAGCCTCACCTTGGTACTTTCATTAAAGAACTCAACACGGCGTCTGACTAGCCCCGTTGAGCAAATGTCATCACAAGTGACTTCATTCTCCCCAGAATATGTTGGCTGCCACTCTCTGGACCCAATAGCTCCTTCGGCTCGCTCTTTTGCGTCCTTCTCGGACAGTGCGCTGAAAACACAACAACTGCCGCTAGAGGATTGAATGTTCTGGAACTCAGCTTCACCCAAAGTCTCTTGGTAGTTTCTACTGAAGTCTTAAGCTACTTTCAAGGTATTGACTGCAAAATGGTCACTCGTAAATTAATGCCGTCATCGTGCATTACAAATCCTGCTCCTTCTGTCAAGCTCCTCCCTCGGGCAAACTGGCCACCCGTTTCAGGCCTCTTTCGATCCTTCAACTGGGACGGTTTTTCTTACCTCCGTCCTACGGACGGCAGCTGACCGACTACAATAATCTTCCTGTGTGCCCCACTAGACTTAATACCTCCTCAAACCAGCACCTCAGAAAGGAAGAAATCTGTATAGCTCTTGTCGAAAGAAAGAATCTTGAGTTATAACGTGGAAAGTCTGTATCCCGTGACTTCGCCCTCCCCCTAAGCGAAAGCCGTCTCCCCAACACTATTCCGCTTGCGAAGCATCATTACCCAAGAAATTCGAGCACCGGACGATGTCAGCAAATCGGTAAAAGTGGCAGAGCTACTTGGTCAAATGTCCTCTAGTTCACCCTGTATGGTCCTGAAATTGTTCACTTCCGGATCGTCCGATACTAAATCACCTGAAGCCGTCTTTCATGTTCCACCTTCCCGAGGGTCCATGTCAAACTACTCACCAGTCCCATAAGAAAACTTAATAACTGCTCAAGGTAAAACTGACCCCTTTTATCGCCTCTGCTGATTTATTCGAAAACGAGCACGTTTATCATTGCAATACAATTCCGTTCCACAATCTCCAAAGAGAATAGTGCACTGCGAAATATTCGTCTCCAGGGCATCCCAACAGTCAAACGTTTTGGGGCTGCTTGCTCTTTCTATCAGTCCCACTTTTCGTTCGCCTGGGGCTGTTGCATTGCAACATCCTCAACTCGCAAAGAGTCACATCCTCCCCATGCATGCACATTTGAGGCACTTGTGCCTTGGTATCTAGCTTTGCGGCTTCTCGTCATCCACCTTCTATAAAAAACGTCAATCTATAGTACTTTACCTGTCAATTATTTCACCTTCCTCTCTGCGCGCAGTAATTCTCTGCCATTGTCTTAGGTGTGCACTAAATATTTATGTCTCACAGTTCCTATTTTCATGACGAAGTGTTGTATTCCACTTTTCTGACAGTACACAGTATGCTCAATCTTTACCTGTTTCTCCCTGGCTTCTTCTTCCACCTTCACCTTGGCAATCCCTCTGTACAGATGAATCTTTCACTGAGTACATAAGTGACTCTGCCAATATTAGGTCACCAAAATTTATAAATGTAATCTTCGACGGAAGTTTCTTGTTCTGCGTCCTCAACTCCACTCCTTTTCATAGCCTGCCTTCCAATCCTAACCCCTTTCATACGCCCCAAAGTGCTATGGCTGGTTTACGTCTCAACTGAAAATTTCTTGTTCTTTAGGGTGAATAAAACTTCCGTCAAGCCTGTTTGATTCTGCCGTCGTGCAATCCCCATTTTGTTATATTTGTTCGTCTACTAATATTTCCGCCATTTCCAACCAGCTCCACCTGGATTCGGCCGTCCTAGCCACCAGATCTTGGGTTCACCTTTTCCGGGCGCTACCATGAGGAGTAACTAGAACACTTTCTCCCGGACTATATCGTGCTTGCAAACTTCTATGGCATCCTTGAAACTTGGATTCCGCTTTCAATTTGTTATTCGTTCTTACTTTGCAGCATGCTTCTTGGTTATCCGAGGTGAATTATCATTATCATCAGGCTTTCAAGGTTTCGTTCTTCCCCAATGGCTTCAGCTTGGGCTTCGCCTCCTTTACTTTCACCCTCCAATGCCAGGTTTTCACTCCTTAGTGTCAATTCCAGCGACGTCGGCAGACTAACTTCCAGGACCAGGGTCTCTGTCGAACTAGATCGGAATGGCGTTCCTCCTGCACTTATCAGCTTAGGGTGAACTTATGTATGCTTGTTTTTTATTAACCTTCCTGTGCCTTCTGTGAATAACAGCACCGCCCCTAAACCATGGAAGCACTTGTTGATTATCTGTTATTTTAAAAAGAGTTCGCTCTAAGATCCGTACAACTATCGACCAATGAACCGCATACCAACCAAGTGCAAGCTCTTGAAGAGCACAGCCCAAATTCAAATCCAGGATTTCCTGACCTCAAGCAACTTGCCAAACGGCTATCAGCATGGATTTGCTGGGAGATGTTCGTGCACCTCGTGTCATTTTGACTTCTTTGACTGCCTTGCTAATTCCCTAGACAGTGGTCACTCGGCCGTCGTCATATTCCTTGATATGGCATTTGATCTCATGCCACATGTTCACCTTTTGCCCAAAATTCAGTAGTTCGGCAAGGTCAAACGACTGCATTCTTGGCTCTGCTCCTACCTGCCCACAGTTCTCATCCGGTCCTGGTTAGCGGCGGCCGATCGTCAGCTAAACCGATCGTAAGTGGAGTCCACCTAGGTAGATTTTTGGGTGCATTCCTATTCGCAGTACACTTTAGTGATGTGTTCTGTACGATTAGCCATGGTGTTGCTTTCCTTTTCGCCGAGGACATAAATTTTCGTGTGCCTTTGACGCCGAAAACTTTCACACGGCCATACCGGAAATACAAGTTGATCTAAATTCCCTCAGTCGCTGATGCTCCCCTTGACACATAAAAGTTTTTCCTGCAAAAGGCACTTTACTTCCCTCCAAGTAAATATACATATTTAACACGGATTCGGCACAGACAACGGGCTAAGGCGAGCATGGTATGACAAAGAAGCAAAGTACAAGAAGGAATAGGGTAGAAAAATTGCAAAGATATTTTGCAATTCCCCCCCCCCTTTCAGTGCTTCTTTATTTTTTTCGTGTTATTCGTGGTTTCATGTCTGGAAGGAAAAGGACGGGGATCCAGTACAACATTCTATACACCACTGACGCCACTGATTCCGGTTTCGAGCCATATCCGCCAGCGCACCTAACTAACTGTTCTTGGTGTCATTCTTGCTCCAACTTGGTAGGCGCCACAGCCCCGCTGCGGTTAAACAGGAAGTTAGTCATTTTAAACTACTCTCCTTGATCAACGGTTGTAGGCCACGCCGCGCTTTACAAACCTGTTGGACGAAAGTGAAAAGAGAGCTGATAGACAAGCGCTGGGCAAGCATTTAAAAGATGCTCCATGGACAAAGTAACCGACAAAGGGAAACAATTATCCTAAGTGACCATCACTCGGTCACAGGCATTCTCCTCAGCACTTCGTCATTACTGACGTGATGCTGCCACCATACCCACGAGGCTGATCGCAGATACCGAAAGTCCGGCATGATCAGAGGGCGCAGATCTTCTATTTCTGGGCAGGTTTGGCATCTACCAAGCCGTGGTGATCAAACTGTGGCATTATAGACCTTGCAATTTAGTAACGGCCTTATGTCGCGACGACACCACAGGTGCCTTAGACTGACAAAAGCCGAACGGATCTTGGAGTTGTGTAACGAAATCTCGTCCCCAATACCTCCACCAGCGGAAATGCAACTGTCCGGGTAAACAAATCGGCTGGCAGTTGTTAAACGATCCTCACAAAGAGTGAGTGCAGGAGAATCTCCTGGCCAGTCTTGAAGAAGCATTCGGCACTTGAATGGAGCAAAATGCATGCTACAATTGACTTCGACAGCCAAGTGGTTTAAGGTAGCTTGGATCGCGTTAGACTCGTCTCTCAACAAGGCGACGTCGTCAGCAAAACCAAAGTCGGCGACTCTGGTGCCAAGTAGAAGTTCCACGCTACCGTTTACAACACCATTAAAGGCTCTCTGGAGCAGATCATCCATAAGGAAGTTGAAGAAAAACGGGTAATAGCGCATCCTTGCAGAACGCTACTTCAGATGTCAGACGACTCGGATGGTTTCCATAGACCTTTATTCTGTCCGAGGTCCGCCGATGGAGAACTTTCAGAATGCAAACGTTCTTCTTAGGCACGCCATTCCTCAACAGGCAAGTTCATAGAGCGCTTATATCGACAGAGTCAAAGGCGGCCCTAATGTCCAGAAACACAACTATAGTTGGCCCTTGATACACGTGACGGCGTTCAAGCAGAAGACGAAGGGTTTAGATGTGATCCGTGCAGCCGCAGTCGGGGTGGAACGAAGCTTGTTCTTCATGACATTGGAGCTCCCGCAAGGGAAATAATCGGCGGAGGATAATGGACACTGGAAGTTTGGAGGCGACAGAGATCAGACTAATTCCCCGATGAATAAAACAAAATGCAAGGCCACCCTTTTAAACATGGGTAAAATCGTCGATTCGCCCCAGGATGCGGGAACATTTTCTTCCGTCCAAAACCTTTGAGAACAGGGTTGTCAATTCTCTTGCCAGAACCATCCCGCCATCTTTGAGAAGCGCACGAGAAACACGATCTGATCCATGTGCCTTGAGCCGCTTGAGGGTTTGTGGTTCCTTACGAATTTCCGCTTCTGCCGGGGGACCGTCTGGAATAGGCCACACGGAAAGTGTAGCAGGGCTAGATGCAGTAGAAGCAGTCGGTAGCCAGTTAAATTAGGAGTGAAAATATTCTACCGAACGGTCTAGTCTGTGCGACAGGTTGGTGAAAAATGTCCCATCGGTTTAGCGGATTGCCTCACTAACGCCTGTTTGCTTGATCCGGTGGCTCGAATGAGTTGAAAAAGCTTCCTGGGGTTGTCAGAAGCAGAAGCTGCTTCCATCTCGAGGGCACGTCCTGGATACCACCTCTCACGATTATTACGAAAACTTCTGCAAACGAGAGCAGAGTTTACAGCGTGCTTTGATGTTTTCATTAGCAGATATATGTCGGCGGCTCTCAAACAACAGGGACTTTGAAGGAATCCAACTTCTCTGGGTGTGGCAGACTGTAACACAACTGGTCAGGCCGGCATTCAATAAGGCCTCCTTCAGTCGCTCCCAGTGCTCATCGACATCAACTGGGGCGGCGGATTCCAATGTCTGGTCCAACGTACTTGAAGCGTAGACTAGCAATAGAATCGGCAAAACCAGTATGATTGACAAGATGGAGTCAGAATGAGGAACGCTTTACTCGTCTGATAAGTGGAGCACATCAGCTGAAATATAAGAAGAGAACTACTCGTGAAATGTTATGTAAAACGAAATGAGCAGGCTTACGAAAATTTATACAACAGTAGTCTGGTAGGCTTCTGGCACTAGAAGGCCGTTCAGCCTGTCGATATTTAAGCGAGCATGATTTGAATTCTTCGAGCCTTCGAATAGCAAGCACATCGTAGCGCAGACTAATGCGTGATCAGAATCGAGGCAGGTTGACCAGTAAGAGCGACAATCTAACACGCTGCCGTTCCAACGGTAGCTAATTGCCAGGTGATCGATTTGAGACCAATCTTGTGTTGAGGAAGGAGGAAGCCAAATGACGGTATGTCGTCTGGAGTTGCGAAAGTTTGTGCTTGCTAGAAAAAGCCGGTGGTCAGCACATTGTCAGCAATCTGTTCCCACTGTCCGTACAAATGGATTCGAGGAAAATCTGCTCTCCTAGGAGACATTCACTCGTTGTCAGGCGGCCGACGCACGCGTTAAGATCTCCGGCGAGGACCACGATATCTGTCCGGTGCGCTGTGAGCAGGAGCTTATGAAGCTGTTGGTAGAATTCATCTTTGTTTGCCTCCGGACTGCAGTCTATCGGTGTATAAGCGAGAATGACGAATGAGTCGCGTGTGCGATCTCGATGTTTAGTCACTTGACAAGAGCCTCGCAGGTGGACTGCAAAATGTCGGCTATTGATAGGAATCCAATTGGACATGGCCGCTTTAGCTCTAAGGCTCAGAGCGATTCTAAAACAGGCCTTGCCGGCTGCTTTAATGTCCGGGTCTTTCACGCTCTTCTGAACCCCTCTTCGACAAATCGATGTTGGGGGTTGCAATGCCACGGAATTGGTTTTGCTAAAACTGGTCGTCGGCCTTACTCTGGTCCCAACTATTTATACATCCGCTTTACTCCGATAAAGGCTCAGAGAAATTTCATTCATTGTCACCAAATATTTATTTAGGTGCGCCTCGACTGCTTATGGAAATCATGAATGCCGTGATGAGTGAGTTGTTGTCTAGCTTGATGGCAAATTCAATGTGCACCACCCAAGCCTAAGGGCAAGATAATGGGCAACCTTATCTTCTTCAACCTCTTGCCTTGGCACCCCAAAATAGGGCTGAAATACCAACATCTACGGAGGCTAAGCTCCGCCAACTTTTCTCCGCCGGGCATAAAGTCAGTGGAGCTATCAGCTGCTGACCTCATGCCGCATTCGTTTTCCGACAGATGACACGTCCTCTGACCACTCTTTTTACGGGGCTGGTTCCTCCTACTAGCCAGCGCCTCTCACGGAAGCCCTAAATGATATCCAAGGTACTACTGTGACCCTCCGTACGACAGCAGCGGCGTATTAATAGATCCGTCAAGTGATGCCTGTTGGGTAGCCTTACTGGGAGCTCAAAATTCCTGGAATAGTTGGCAAACGGCAGTCGCCCACCTACACGCAACAAGCAGCTTTGCACCACGGGGGAAAATGTTTCTTACGGGATCCCTTATCACCTGCTGCCTGCTTTGGATCGCCAAGTTCCTGCTTCTGGACAATTTTTAAATTTCCTCCTGGCTTCCCTTGTCTCGTTCAGGGTAAGCCTCCCTACCCTTACCATGCCCCCAGTCCCCGGATAACACAAATACGAGCTTTAGGATACGAACCTGGGTATCCAAGCAAAAAGACTCAAATGTATGACCTATCCGAATAAAGGGAAGAGAACCTCCCTTGCTTGTCTGAGATTTCCCGAGTGACTACGGACACGGTTTTTCCAGTTTCAAGCCCCTGCGGCGAGACCGAGATGAGAAAGTAGGTGGCGACTTGGTTGCGAAAGAAGGTAGACCCCGCCAAACAAAACTCTAGGTCCTTCTTCTTCGCTATACCTCACAAGGTGAATCGGTCAAGTCCTCATCTGATCTTATGTGTCGCCACTGTGATGCCTTGTTGCAGTAGTATAAGAACCCCACTCTGTTCGCCAGAAGGGTGCTAGAACGGGCAGATGTGTTTTCTATGAGGTACTTTACTATCGTTGAATCCGCCCGATGCCAGGTGTGATCAAAATCCCTGGCAAACCATTTTTACTACTTCTCCCGGCTTGACACCTAGCACCGTGGCAGACAAATCCAGCCGTGGTGTGGCGACAGATTTTAAGGGAGCTAAGCGGGATTTACTGAATGGCAATACATTGTAGGTCTGTTTGTCCATCGGAACCCCCCCCCCCACGCATAGGCAATTATCCCATAAGTGATATTAGATGTGTATAAAATAAATGAAGTTCGGTCGAGCCAGCCCTGTGTTTATCCTCAATGCTCAGGCTTCTTTTGCTCAAAGCTTTTGGCCTCCAAACGTTCGCATCCATCTCCGCCATTGGCCACTTTCTACAGCATCCAGAGGCTGGTCGCAACCCAGCTCTGGTCCGCACGATCCTTGCAACAGCAGTTTCGCAGGTAGGCACAATGGCGCAACGAGGCCTAAAAGATCGTACCAAGAACTGGAGTTGGACAGCCTGACCCTTCTAGTTGTTAGTTCATCAAGTAACCGAAACTGAAAAGCAAAGCCATCGGATCTCCTATCCCACTGTACCCTTAATGCTCGATGACAACTAAAATCCGGCCGAGGTAGAAGAACGGCATCGCCAGGCACCTCCTGTGCCGCGAAAAACGTCCCTAACTCAGATGAAAGGGACGTCGATTTCCTCAGCTTGAACCAAGCCTTCAACAGCAATTCGGTTATCTCCTTCGTAAACCTAATTGCTTGGTCACGGGCAGCAAACGGTAAGGAGCTGTCGTCTACGTAGAGGTTACCGCTTACAGCGCCCAATGTTCCCTGGCAGCAGCCCTCTTGAAATCGATGGACCGCTGGAAGTAGTGCAAAATCAGCGCAAAAAGGCGATAAAGTTGCACTGAACGGATAAGCCTCCTTTTGTTACCCGCAGGATTCGGCAGCTAGTTGGCTTTATGACCACCACAGGAAACGAAGAGCACCAGGTCACCTTCTGGTACCTTTATTCGCGGGAACCGTTTCTCCAAGTCAACTGCTATGACGACCTGATCTCTTCGAAGTTTCAGCAGTATTCCTACTAGTTCTGCAGTTGCTATAGGACCTTGACACAGCATGCTGTTTGAAGATCGCTTGTTGTGTTTTGCCGCGAGTTCTAAGACTACTCGTAACTTTTTGGGCTTTATTGGACTGAAAACAGCGTGTTGCAATGGGTACCACCGTGGGTGGTATCCAGGCCCCAGTTGCTGCTTGGGTACGGCTGCCGTTTGCTCCTTCTCTACAAACTTTTCTGTCAATTGGGTGTACCGGACACTCCATTGTTCAGCACCGGGCAGTCGCTGCCCCAAATGCCGTAGCTGTTCTAGAGTAGAAGCATAATTACCGAGCCGTGTCCTCGCACCTCCCCTCCAAGGCCGAGGGGCCACAAAAGTGGCCATCCACGAAGTGTGTGCTTCATTCCAGCTTGACGGTGGAGTTAGCGTCCTCTACGAGCAGACCCTTATCCAAGAACTTCACCTCCGCAAAACTGGCTTAGTGAATCCCTTTCAGCTGACCTGTTTACCCAGGATAGCTTGTTGAAAAGCAATAGACTGCAGTCGACTCGTGAGCTGAGTAGTTTGATAGTTCAAATACTACAAAGCCAGACAAGATGCATACAGTACACGGGTGCTTCCGGCCGCCAAGCTTGAGGTCTAGATTCCAACGGGTTTCTGATACGTCACATCCGACCAGCTCTGATACTCCTCCAATGCTCTCTTAGGCCGGCAAATTAGCAAGGTGTGACCATGGCCCCATTCTCCTAGACCCCTTACCAATCGATCTAAACAGGAGTTGTCGTTCAACTACTACGGCTTCTTCTAAGCTCACAGGCTGCTTTCAGTCCTTCGAAAACTCTTGAAGGGCGTCAACAATTGAACAAATCAAGGTGGTTCTGCTAACCCCTATTATTTTTACCTAGCCGCTTCGCTGACCTGGGCCAAGCTAGAGTGCAGCTTCCACTATATTGAGGGTCGTGTCGTACCCATTGTCCAACAGAGGGTACTTACTCACAAGCTTGCCTTCAGCTCTCAGTAAAGCCGGGATCAAACCCAGAGATTCATGAACAGTGAGATCTAGGTAATGTGCAGAATCTCCGGCTGGTCCCGGGCGGTGGGGGTTCAACACCTGGCGCGACTGTGTAGCAACTAATGGTTCCAGTCTAAACAGCCCTTAGAGCTACATCTGGTTTAGCACTACAATCACTAGCACGGTGACTTACTTTAAGACACACAAAGTACAAACCATGCTTCTGCGTCTTCCCCCATCTAGCCGTGGCTTCCATCCTCAGGAACTTGGGGCGTGCTGCTACCTTGCATCGTTCCGTACACATAACACACTGCATTAAATGACCGTCATTGCCCTGTGTTGCCGGGTTATCACTGCGATTCTGTCCCGGATAGTGGATGCTCGTATGCGAAATCTGGCTAGGTTGGGTGTTCCTGCTATTGCGCCCTGCCGACTGCCCAAAGGGACTGCGGCTTTTTCTGGCCATCGATGACAGGAATTCCGTCAGTTCCCGGACCTGTGTCCTCTGCCGCTTTTGGTTTTCCCATCTACGGTCTCAGCTCGATCACAGTTCAAGGCAGGCAGCAGGAGCTGTAACAGCCGGTCGTGGAAAATCCCCCTTTTTCCCCTCGCGATTCAGTGTTTTTTCCCAACATCACTCATTTCCATACACTATTGACTTTTCTTTACGAACTGGTTGTTTTTCTGGACCAATTGTTGTTTGTCCGCGCCCAGAGCGCTATTTTGGCACATCCTTGTTCAGGACCTGCGTGACGCACGTGCTGTCTGCTCACACGCTGCTATTCGGTTTCTCGTTGTTGAGACTTTGTGATCGTATTATTGAGGTTTGTATATTGTTTATGTCATTGTTTATTTTAATAATCTAGTATCGTAGAATTATCACGGATAATCGCCTTCTGATTTCGGGATCCGTTGCGAATTTGGCTACGCATTGCTCAAACGTTCGTTACAATACTCAATAGATCTATTTGGAACGAGGAAAAATCACGCAAAATGCCAAGAAAAGGATCAAAAGCAGTCGAATCCGGACAGGAAGTAATACGGCAAGTCTCTGGGGAGGTTTTGGGTACATATGATTCTTTAGTTAATGCTAGATCGCCTAGTCCTGTCAGTGCTAGCTCATGTGTTATTGAAAGCAATATTGATCGTAAGGATGTCGATTCATATAAGCTGAGAATACTAGAACTAGAGCAACAGTTACTTTCGGCTAGACTACAGGCGCATGAAGCAGAGAAGTGTACACAGAAACAGCGAGAGCATGAGACCAGTGACTTCGACACTTCCGATAGGTTAGAGTGCAATAAGGTAGGGAACCCCACGCCGGTCGCCGAATACAAACCACCATCGATCGATCTACCTAGAGTGGAGCTAACGGTTTTCGACGGGCGAGCTGAGCATTACTGCAAGTTTGTCAAACAGTTCGAGACGTTCGTTGAAAACAAGGTAACCGACCCTGGGCAAAGGCTTCTTTACCTTACTCACTACTGCCGAGGCCGAGCGCGAGAAGCTATCGACGGGTGCACCATGCTCGATCCAGAACAAGGCTACACAAGGGCAAGAAAGATTCTGAGGGACTTGTTTGGCCAACCTTTCAAAGTAGCCCGTAACCTAATAGAGGGCGTGATGGCAGAGGCAAAGAGAACCAAGGGCGACGTCTACACCATGGCCGACCTGGTGATCAAGATGCAGAACTGCTCAATAGCCCTCGACCATTTAGGTTACAGGGCTGACCTAGACGCCATGCACACTTTGGAAGGCATAGTCCGTCACCTCTCTCCCGAACTACAGGGTCGGTGGGCGGAAGAAGCTGAACGGATAAGCCGAGGCGACAGAGAAGCCAACTTCGAAGACCTGACTGAATACTTAGACAGGCAAACGAAGATAGCTGACAGCAGATTCGGCCGACTAATCCGGGACAGCAACGGAGCAAACAAGCCCGGTACTAGCCAAGTCCAAACCCCTGTACGGGAATATCCAAAGTACCAGCCTTGGACCAACACACACGTCATTTCGCGAGATGCTACGGCGAGAACAAATTGCAGATCCTGTGGTACTAGCCATGGCCTACCAGAGTGCCCCAAGTTCGGCAACGCCACAATAGACGAACGGTGGGGAATGGCGAGGATGGCAGGAGCATGTTTCATCTGTCTCAACACCACGCACCGGGCAGCAGCCTGTAGAACAAGGAATCGATGTGGTTACGAGCGCTGCACGGGCAGACACCATCGGCTGCTGCATCAGGCGAGAATAACCATATCCGAGGCGATTGCCAAGCCCAGCGTGATTTGTTCAACTTCACAATCTGCCAGTAAACCGGTACGTTTAGGCGTAGTGGCCGTGGGAGTAGTGACTCCGACTGGGATAGTCAAGGCGTTGGCTTTCGTTGATAGTGGATCCGACACCACTTTAGTGAAAGAGCGGTTTGCCGACAAACACCAACTGGCTCAAGGTGCGACGTCGTTAGCAGTGAGCACGGTGGGCGGAACACAGGTAATGACTGCCGGTAGATTAAAGCCGCAACTCATCTCTCCAGACACTAACGAGGAAATTGAACCAACGGAGGCATTCACGTTAGCGGATCTCCTCATGCGAGCACCAAGGTCGGTGAACGCAATCTTGACTCGGTGGCCCCACCTGCAGGATGTAACCGTCGTAGACTGGGAAGATGATGAGGTGGATCTTCTCATCGGATGCGACGTGCCAGAGGCGCATTGGGTGCTTGACCAAAGAGTGGGCGACCGCCAGGCACCTTATGCCGTACGCACGTCTCTGGGATGGATGTTATACGGTCCAGTAGGTGTACGCGGTTCCGTGAATTACTTATCCGCCGAAACGGACCGCATAGAGTATCATCTGCAACGGCTGTATGAAAAGGAGTTTCATGACATTGGAGACGAAAGACCGACGTTGTCTCAAGAGGATCACTTCGCTCTACAAACGGTGCGGCAAGGCTCTAGAGGCCTCAAAAAACAGTTCGAGGTTCCCCTCCCATGGCGCACACCGGTCGACCCGTGGACTGACAACAGAAATTATGTTCTCCAACGATTACTACGACTAAAAGAACGCTTCATTCGAGACCAGAATCTGTGGGAACGATACGCGGATTTGATGAAGCGAAACGAGGCCCTCGGTTACGTTGAAAAGGTGCCTGTTAACACCGACAGCAAAAGGGGTATCTGGTATCTGCCTCACCATCCGGTTATCAACCCCAAGAAACCCAATAAACTGCGCGTGGTTTTCGACTGTGCGGCCAAGTTTCAGGGCAAGTCGTTGAACGATCGCCTACTACAGGGGCCTGACTGGACCACACCACTGATCGATGTTCTGTGCCGTTTCAGAGTGGGTAAAGTGGCCTTGTCTGCTGACATTAGGGAAATGTTCCATCAGGTGAAGATTCCGGTAGGAGAACGAGATGCTTTGCGTTTCCTGTGGTGGGAAGGGAGCGACCGGGACAACGCAGTGGTGAATTATAGGATGACCGTCCACCCCTTCGGAGCCATATCGTCACCATTTTGTGCAAACTACGCCCTCCGAGAATCAGCGAATAAACATGGCGATCTAGTACATCGGACGGTGGTAGAAAGCGTCAGCAGGAACTTCTACGTCGACGACTACCTTGGGTCATTCGCTGATGTGGAATCAGCTCTAGAGCAGTTCAGGGGTCTGACGAGATTGCTGGAAGGGGGCGGCTTCCATCTAACTAAATGGATGTCGAACGCTTCGGAAGTGCTGAAGGTCATCCCGTATCACGGAAAGGCCGAAAGGGTAAGAGATTTGGACGGCTCTCCACTTCCTATTGAGCGCACCTTAGGGATACGATGGGACGCGGAAACGGACGATTTTGTTTTCGAACTGAACGTTCCCGAGCTGCCAATAACCCGTCGTGGCATACTATCTGCCGTCTCAGGTTTGTTCGACCCGCTCGGTTTCGTCTCACCATGGCTGCTACCCGGAAAGATCTTGCTGCAGCGGCTGTGCCGTAAGAAAGTTGATTGGGACCAGTCACTGGACCGAGGGGACCGGCTGGACTGGGAAGAATTTTTGAACACCTTGAAGAAATTAGGGGACATAAGAATCCCACGATGTTTGACTCCTGGCCATACGACACGGACTGGAGAACTACATGCCTTTTCCGATGCATCCGAAGTCGGTTATGGAGCTGTGGTGTACGGACGATGGTGCGCTGGAGATGGACAATATACCACGAGGATCCTGTTCGCCAAAGCCCGCGTTGCTCCACTGAAGTCGGTCTCAATCCCACGCCTTGAACTCAGCGCAGCCGTGTTGGCAGTCAGGGTGGTGCAAGCTGTAAAGAGATGTTTCGATCTCTACATTTGGTCGGTGAGCTTCTGGACGGATTCAACGATAGTACTTTACTACATTAACAACGTACGGAGCCGGTTTAGTACTTTCGTTGCTAACCGGCTCACGATTATCCACGATGAATCAGCCACGCACCAGTGGAGTCATGTCAGGTCTGGCGATAATCCGGCCGACCTGTGCTCCCGAGGTGCGAACAACTTCAGGCAACTGGACACGTGGACGAAAGGGCCAAACTTCCTGCAATTGCCCAAACAGGACTGGCCCGTGTTCGAATTAAAACCCCCTACGGAAGTGGAACTGGAGATCAAAGGCGTAGTGATAGCAACCAACGTCGTCGAAGCGTCATCCATTCTATCGCGACTGGTCAGGTTTTCTTCCTGGATGAAGACGCTTCGTTCGCTAGTTTGGTTAACCAGGTTCAAGAGAAATTTATCAGTCATGAAAGGGCTACGGCCCTCAGGTCGGATACTGGTCGGCCCGATAGGTCCCGATGAGCTACAAGCGGCAGAGTACGATATTTTCAGAATGATACAACGCGAGGCTTTCGCCCAAGAACTCAAGAGGGCGGAAGAAGTGGGGCCGACCAATGAAAACATGCCATCTCCAAGAGGCGAGCTGAAGCGTTTAAACCCCAAACTCATCAACGGACTGCTGCGGGTGGATGGTAGGCTGACCAACGCCCACCTGAACTTCGACACTAAGTATCCTATACTGCTGCCTGCGAGACAACCTGTAGTAGAGCTAATGATTCAACACGTCCACGCCATGGAGGGACATGCCGGGGAAAGTCACGTGACGAGCGTCATCCGAAAGCGTCTTTGGTTGTTGAGAGGACGAGAGACTGTAAAACGCGTAATCCGACGGTGTGTGCAATGCAGGAGACGCAATGCCACAGCAGGCAAACAACTCATGGCCCCACTACCAGAATGCAGGATGACTACGGGCTGGTGGCCGTTCAGTGACACCGGGTTGGACTATTTCGGGCCCTTGTGGATCAAGTGCGGGAAAAGATTAGAAAAGCGATACGGATGTATCATGACGTGCATGAAATCACGTGCGGTACACCCAGAAGTCGCACATTCGATGACGACCGATTCGTTTCTACGGGCCTTGCAAAGATTTATCAACCGAAGAGGCGTACCGGCCGATATATACTCCGATAATGGATCGAACTTTGTGGGCGCTCAACGGGAATTGCAGCGTTGGCACAAGAACATAAACAGGGACGAACTGCAGAATCGAACCGTGGCCTACGGCATACGATGGCATTTCAACCCCCCACAGGCCAGTCATCGAGGCGGCATATGGGAACGCATGATTCGGTCCGCCAGACGGATATTGCTGTCAATCATGGAGCAGCAGCCGCCCGACGACGAGACGCTGAACCCCGTCATGACTGAGGTGGAGCGAATCCTGAACAACCGCCCCCTGGTTCCAGTATTGAACGGCGACCCCACCCACCTGGCGCTCACCCCGAACGACTTATTGACGTTAAGGTCGAACGAGGGTTTCCAAGGGCCGGTAAACCTTCGTGGGAGCTACCTCCACGGGTGGAAGCAAGCGAACTATCTGGCCAAGGTCTTCTGGAGGCGATGGCTACGGGAGTACCTACCGGCTTTGCAGACTCGACAGAAGTGGCTGGCCAAAACAAGACCATTCAAAGTTGGGGACGTGGTTATGATCGCCGACGAACGCGCACATTTCAGCGCTTGGTCTTTGGGAGTAGTTACAGAAACCATCAAAAGCACTGACGAAATGATAAGAACGGTGAAGGTGAAGACAGCTAACGGAGTGCTCATTCGTGACATACGCAGTACTAATCTACTCGAGAGCGAAGACGGAGGAGCTGATAACCCTGTGGCCTAGTAAACCTTTTTCACACCAGTAATCGAGGTGGATAAAGAAACACTATATATACCACACAATCTCCGTCAAACACGTTAAGGTGCTCGCGGTCCCTTCGTTGATATTACAGAAGGTTCTTTCCGATATGTGGTGATGAGTGCGATTCCATTATACATCCCGATACATACACGCATGCACGACGCACTCTACATCCCGTAAACCCATCATACATGTGACAGTGTTCTTTGTTTGCTTTTTGTTGACGCTACCGAATGCCCCTTGCACATGTGGAAGTAGCGGAGCTCAGGTCACACATACATGCTACATTTACTCGTTTTCTTGCCACGCGGTCTTTTGTTGACATTGCAGAAAGTCCTCCTTTGATGTGTAGTCATACCTGTGATTTAATTGTAACCCCGGCACACACACACACACACGCACACACACACACACTCAAGCACGTACATCCAGGACCGGACGGCCCCTTACGAGGACAACGTCTATGTGACCATTCACGCCCGCCATCGGTCATTTGGTCTCGTGGAAGATGTAGATTAGCCTCACGTCTATGTAGCCAATGGGTCAGGTGCGACCAGTAGTAGAACGTCGACGACGAGCATTAGACGCGCGCACTGACAGCAGGGCCTAGGCAGGTAGGAAGAATCAGTACCTTTATACCGAACCTTTGACTCTGCTAAGGATCCAGGAGGATTTTGGTGGGCGGTGTAACAGCCGGTCGTGGAAAATCCCCCTTTTTTCCCTTGCGATTCAGTGTTTTTTCCCAACATCACTCATTTCCATACACTATTGACTTTTCTTTACGAACTGGTTGTTTTTCTGGACCAATTGTTGTTTGTCCGCGCCCAGAGCGCTATTTTGGCACATCCTTGTTCAGGACCTGCGTGACGCACGTGCTGTCTGCTCACACGCTGCTATTCGGTTTCTCGTTGTTGAGACTTTGTGATCGTATTATTGAGGTTTGTATATTGTTTATGTCATTGTTTATTTTAATAATCTAGTATCGTAGAATTATCACGGATAATCGCCTTCTGATTTCGGGATCCGTTGCGAATTTGGCTACGCATTGCTCAAACGTTCGTTACAATACTCAATAGATCTATTTGGAACGAGGAAAAATCACGCAAAATGCCAAGAAAAGGATCAAAAGCAGTCGAATCCGGACAGGAAGTAATACGGCAAGTCTCTGGGGAGGTTTTGGGTACATATGATTCTTTAGTTAATGCTAGATCGCCTAGTCCTGTCAGTGCTAGCTCATGTGTTATTGAAAGCAATATTGATCGTAAGGATGTCGATTCATATAAGCTGAGAATACTAGAACTAGAGCAACAGTTACTTTCGGCTAGACTACAGGCGCATGAAGCAGAGAAGTGTACACAGAAACAGCGAGAGCATGAGACCAGTGACTTCGACACTTCCGATAGGTTAGAGTGCAATAAGGTAGGGAACCCCACGCCGGTCGCCGAATACAAACCACCATCGATCGATCTACCTAGAGTGGAGCTAACGGTTTTCGACGGGCGAGCTGAGCATTACTGCAAGTTTGTCAAACAGTTCGAGACGTTCGTTGAAAACAAGGTAACCGACCCTGGGCAAAGGCTTCTTTACCTTACTCACTACTGCCGAGGCCGAGCGCGAGAAGCTATCGACGGGTGCACCATGCTCGATCCAGAACAAGGCTACACAAGGGCAAGAAAGATTCTGAGGGACTTGTTTGGCCAACCTTTCAAAGTAGCCCGTAACCTAATAGAGGGCGTGATGGCAGAGGCAAAGAGAACCAAGGGCGACGTCTACACCATGGCCGACCTGGTGATCAAGATGCAGAACTGCTCAATAGCCCTCGACCATTTAGGTTACAGGGCTGACCTAGACGCCATGCACACTTTGGAAGGCATAGTCCGTCACCTCTCTCCCGAACTACAGGGTCGGTGGGCGGAAGAAGCTGAACGGATAAGCCGAGGCGACAGAGAAGCCAACTTCGAAGACCTGACTGAATACTTAGACAGGCAAACGAAGATAGCTGACAGCAGATTCGGCCGACTAATCCGGGACAGCAACGGAGCAAACAAGCCCGGTACTAGCCAAGTCCAAACCCCTGTACGGGAATATCCAAAGTACCAGCCTTGGACCAACACACACGTCATTTCGCGAGATGCTACGGCGAGAACAAATTGCAGATCCTGTGGTACTAGCCATGGCCTACCAGAGTGCCCCAAGTTCGGCAACGCCACAATAGACGAACGGTGGGGAATGGCGAGGATGGCAGGAGCATGTTTCATCTGTCTCAACACCACGCACCGGGCAGCAGCCTGTAGAACAAGGAATCGATGTGGTTACGAGCGCTGCACGGGCAGACACCATCGGCTGCTGCATCAGGCGAGAATAACCATATCCGAGGCGATTGCCAAGCCCAGCGTGATTTGTTCAACTTCACAATCTGCCAGTAAACCGGTACGTTTAGGCGTAGTGGCCGTGGGAGTAGTGACTCCGACTGGGATAGTCAAGGCGTTGGCTTTCGTTGATAGTGGATCCGACACCACTTTAGTGAAAGAGCGGTTTGCCGACAAACACCAACTGGCTCAAGGTGCGACGTCGTTAGCAGTGAGCACGGTGGGCGGAACACAGGTAATGACTGCCGGTAGATTAAAGCCGCAACTCATCTCTCCAGACACTAACGAGGAAATTGAACCAACGGAGGCATTCACGTTAGCGGATCTCCTCATGCGAGCACCAAGGTCGGTGAACGCAATCTTGACTCGGTGGCCCCACCTGCAGGATGTAACCGTCGTAGACTGGGAAGATGATGAGGTGGATCTTCTCATCGGATGCGACGTGCCAGAGGCGCATTGGGTGCTTGACCAAAGAGTGGGCGACCGCCAGGCACCTTATGCCGTACGCACGTCTCTGGGATGGATGTTATACGGTCCAGTAGGTGTACGCGGTTCCGTGAATTACTTATCCGCCGAAACGGACCGCATAGAGTATCATCTGCAACGGCTGTATGAAAAGGAGTTTCATGACATTGGAGACGAAAGACCGACGTTGTCTCAAGAGGATCACTTCGCTCTACAAACGGTGCGGCAAGGCTCTAGAGGCCTCAAAAAACAGTTCGAGGTTCCCCTCCCATGGCGCACACCGGTCGACCCGTGGACTGACAACAGAAATTATGTTCTCCAACGATTACTACGACTAAAAGAACGCTTCATTCGAGACCAGAATCTGTGGGAACGATACGCGGATTTGATGAAGCGAAACGAGGCCCTCGGTTACGTTGAAAAGGTGCCTGTTAACACCGACAGCAAAAGGGGTATCTGGTATCTGCCTCACCATCCGGTTATCAACCCCAAGAAACCCAATAAACTGCGCGTGGTTTTCGACTGTGCGGCCAAGTTTCAGGGCAAGTCGTTGAACGATCGCCTACTACAGGGGCCTGACTGGACCACACCACTGATCGATGTTCTGTGCCGTTTCAGAGTGGGTAAAGTGGCCTTGTCTGCTGACATTAGGGAAATGTTCCATCAGGTGAAGATTCCGGTAGGAGAACGAGATGCTTTGCGTTTCCTGTGGTGGGAAGGGAGCGACCGGGACAACGCAGTGGTGAATTATAGGATGACCGTCCACCCCTTCGGAGCCATATCGTCACCATTTTGTGCAAACTACGCCCTCCGAGAATCAGCGAATAAACATGGCGATCTAGTACATCGGACGGTGGTAGAAAGCGTCAGCAGGAACTTCTACGTCGACGACTACCTTGGGTCATTCGCTGATGTGGAATCAGCTCTAGAGCAGTTCAGGGGTCTGACGAGATTGCTGGAAGGGGGCGGCTTCCATCTAACTAAATGGATGTCGAACGCTTCGGAAGTGCTGAAGGTCATCCCGTATCACGGAAAGGCCGAAAGGGTAAGAGATTTGGACGGCTCTCCACTTCCTATTGAGCGCACCTTAGGGATACGATGGGACGCGGAAACGGACGATTTTGTTTTCGAACTGAACGTTCCCGAGCTGCCAATAACCCGTCGTGGCATACTATCTGCCGTCTCAGGTTTGTTCGACCCGCTCGGTTTCGTCTCACCATGGCTGCTACCCGGAAAGATCTTGCTGCAGCGGCTGTGCCGTAAGAAAGTTGATTGGGACCAGTCACTGGACCGAGGGGACCGGCTGGACTGGGAAGAATTTTTGAACACCTTGAAGAAATTAGGGGACATAAGAATCCCACGATGTTTGACTCCTGGCCATACGACACGGACTGGAGAACTACATGCCTTTTCCGATGCATCCGAAGTCGGTTATGGAGCTGTGGTGTACGGACGATGGTGCGCTGGAGATGGACAATATACCACGAGGATCCTGTTCGCCAAAGCCCGCGTTGCTCCACTGAAGTCGGTCTCAATCCCACGCCTTGAACTCAGCGCAGCCGTGTTGGCAGTCAGGGTGGTGCAAGCTGTAAAGAGATGTTTCGATCTCTACATTTGGTCGGTGAGCTTCTGGACGGATTCAACGATAGTACTTTACTACATTAACAACGTACGGAGCCGGTTTAGTACTTTCGTTGCTAACCGGCTCACGATTATCCACGATGAATCAGCCACGCACCAGTGGAGTCATGTCAGGTCTGGCGATAATCCGGCCGACCTGTGCTCCCGAGGTGCGAACAACTTCAGGCAACTGGACACGTGGACGAAAGGGCCAAACTTCCTGCAATTGCCCAAACAGGACTGGCCCGTGTTCGAATTAAAACCCCCTACGGAAGTGGAACTGGAGATCAAAGGCGTAGTGATAGCAACCAACGTCGTCGAAGCGTCATCCATTCTATCGCGACTGGTCAGGTTTTCTTCCTGGATGAAGACGCTTCGTTCGCTAGTTTGGTTAACCAGGTTCAAGAGAAATTTATCAGTCATGAAAGGGCTACGGCCCTCAGGTCGGATACTGGTCGGCCCGATAGGTCCCGATGAGCTACAAGCGGCAGAGTACGATATTTTCAGAATGATACAACGCGAGGCTTTCGCCCAAGAACTCAAGAGGGCGGAAGAAGTGGGGCCGACCAATGAAAACATGCCATCTCCAAGAGGCGAGCTGAAGCGTTTAAACCCCAAACTCATCAACGGACTGCTGCGGGTGGATGGTAGGCTGACCAACGCCCACCTGAACTTCGACACTAAGTATCCTATACTGCTGCCTGCGAGACAACCTGTAGTAGAGCTAATGATTCAACACGTCCACGCCATGGAGGGACATGCCGGGGAAAGTCACGTGACGAGCGTCATCCGAAAGCGTCTTTGGTTGTTGAGAGGACGAGAGACTGTAAAACGCGTAATCCGACGGTGTGTGCAATGCAGGAGACGCAATGCCACAGCAGGCAAACAACTCATGGCCCCACTACCAGAATGCAGGATGACTACGGGCTGGTGGCCGTTCAGTGACACCGGGTTGGACTATTTCGGGCCCTTGTGGATCAAGTGCGGGAAAAGATTAGAAAAGCGATACGGATGTATCATGACGTGCATGAAATCACGTGCGGTACACCCAGAAGTCGCACATTCGATGACGACCGATTCGTTTCTACGGGCCTTGCAAAGATTTATCAACCGAAGAGGCGTACCGGCCGATATATACTCCGATAATGGATCGAACTTTGTGGGCGCTCAACGGGAATTGCAGCGTTGGCACAAGAACATAAACAGGGACGAACTGCAGAATCGAACCGTGGCCTACGGCATACGATGGCATTTCAACCCCCCACAGGCCAGTCATCGAGGCGGCATATGGGAACGCATGATCCGGTCCGCCAGACGGATATTGCTGTCAATCATGGAGCAGCAGCCGCCCGACGACGAGACGCTGAACCCCGTCATGACTGAGGTGGAGCGAATCCTGAACAACCGCCCCCTGGTTCCAGTATTGAACGGCGACCCCACCCACCTGGCGCTCACCCCGAACGACTTATTGACGTTAAGGTCGAACGAGGGTTTCCAAGGGCCGGTAAACCTTCGTGGGAGCTACCTCCACGGGTGGAAGCAAGCGAACTATCTGGCCAAGGTCTTCTGGAGGCGATGGCTACGGGAGTACCTACCGGCTTTGCAGACTCGACAGAAGTGGCTGGCCAAAACAAGACCATTCAAAGTTGGGGACGTGGTTATGATCGCCGACGAACGCGCACATTTCAGCGCTTGGTCTTTGGGAGTAGTTACAGAAACCATCAAAAGCACTGACGAAATGATAAGAACGGTGAAGGTGAAGACAGCTAACGGAGTGCTCATTCGTGACATACGCAGTACTAATCTACTCGAGAGCGAAGACGGAGGAGCTGATAACCCTGTGGCCTAGTAAACCTTTTTCACACCAGTAATCGAGGTGGATAAAGAAACACTATATATACCACACAATCTCCGTCAAACACGTTAAGGTGCTCGCGGTCCCTTCGTTGATATTACAGAAGGTTCTTTCCGATATGTGGTGATGAGTGCGATTCCATTATACATCCCGATACATACACGCATGCACGACGCACTCTACATCCCGTAAACCCATCATACATGTGACAGTGTTCTTTGTTTGCTTTTTGTTGACGCTACCGAATGCCCCTTGCACATGTGGAAGTAGCGGAGCTCAGGTCACACATACATGCTACATTTACTCGTTTTCTTGCCACGCGGTCTTTTGTTGACATTGCAGAAAGTCCTCCTTTGATGTGTAGTCATACCTGTGATTTAATTGTAACCCCGGCACACACACACACACACGCACACACACACACACACTCAAGCACGTACATCCAGGACCGGACGGCCCCTTACGAGGACAACGTCTATGTGACCATTCACGCCCGCCATCGGTCATTTGGTCTCGTGGAAGATGTAGATTAGCCTCACGTCTATGTAGCCAATGGGTCAGGTGCGACCAGTAGTAGAACGTCGACGACGAGCATTAGACGCGCGCACTGACAGCAGGGCCTAGGCAGGTAGGAAGAATCAGTACCTTTATACCGAACCTTTGACTCTGCTAAGGATCCAGGAGGATTTTGGTGGGCGGTGTAACAGCCGGTCGTGGAAAATCCCCCTTTTTTCCCTTGCGATTCAGTGTTTTTTCCCAACATCACTCATTTCCATACACTATTGACTTTTCTTTACGAACTGGTTGTTTTTCTGGACCAATTGTTGTTTGTCCGCGCCCAGAGCGCTATTTTGGCACATCCTTGTTCAGGACCTGCGTGACGCACGTGCTGTCTGCTCACACGCTGCTATTCGGTTTCTCGTTGTTGAGACTTTGTGATCGTATTATTGAGGTTTGTATATTGTTTATGTCATTGTTTATTTTAATAATCTAGTATCGTAGAATTATCACGGATAATCGCCTTCTGATTTCGGGATCCGTTGCGAATTTGGCTACGCATTGCTTAAACGTTCGTAACAGGAGCTCCGTCATTTTCCCGAACATCGGCAAAGGATTGAGGCCTGCTATGTACTCAGCGTGCCCAAAAGCTATCCTGCAGTTTCCTTGAAAACGGCCGGATCAATAGGACTTCAGAGTCTACCCGACCGGTGCTTATTCCATTTAGCAGCCCATGCAATAGAGCCCGGGTCACCGCACATGGCTCCCCAGCAAGGTCTCCCAGTATTTCACAAGCTGCTTTATATCCTGCATCGGGTGGGAGCGTAACAAACTTTCCGATAGTTTTCCTTCCCCCCCCCTCCCCACCCTTGCAGAGATGCACCTAACATAACAGATGTTGCTCGTGGTCTTCGGTTTTTTGGCCTACATGAAAATGGAACTGTGGGATAGAGTTCCAACACACTGGGGCCACCAATCAGATGTTGAGATAAACTGCGGTTGGGTCCATATCAAGGAGGACTTCCAGAACTATTAGCAAGGCCTCCACCTTGTACATACATCCCTACCCAATTTGACCTGCATAGCCGGGCCATGACATTCCCCATTCTGCAATTCAGTCCATCCGGTTACCAAGGCACTGGCAGAATCCTTTTTCCGATCCATCGGTTCTAACGAGAGTACAGAGAAATTGTCCTCCTCGGTTCCTCCAAATTTTACAGTTTTTCAACTCTCTCGAACCGGCTTGCTTTTGTTTTCTGCAACTGTTCAAATTTTAGTTTCACTCTTGCTAAGGAGACGCTCCTGCAGTTCAACCACTGAAATACCAGCCTTCGACCCGCTGCTAAGCCGACTGGAGCCGCAACATCTGGAGCCGTGAAGAGAACATTCACTCATAGGAACTAGCCACTTCTCCTGAGTCATCTGTCCTGATCCATGTCCAGCTTCGTCTCATTCAAGTTGCCTTCCCATACGGCATGTACTTGACGTTTCAATGTACGGTATTGACCAAAATATGCGGGTTCCGTCTAGGGTGAAGGCCTTCCAACAATAGCCTCCTCGATTCACCGGTTGATTAACCGCACTCCTTCTGGATAGCGTCTCGGAGCCCTAAAGCAAGATCTAGCACAAGCTGATGCCGAACCCAAAAGAAAACAAGATAGCTCTGCGAATTCCACGGTGCCAGTGATGGGTTAAAATATATGAACATGAGAGTCATGCTTTTGGTAGTCAGCCTTAGCTGCCCTACAGCAAAAAGGTAGTGAGATACATGGGAAAATCTGTACAAAGATACCAGTTGAACAAAAATAATAAATGAGAAGTACCTGCCTTGTGGCCAAAGCGGATAGCTGAGCCCTTCAAGCCTAATCAGAATCGTTAAACAACTCCCGGGCGCCGGGCCAAAAATCAAAGTAAACAAGCCTAACGTCTGCCTTTCATCGACTCCGGCGAGTAGATAAAACTAAACCGCAATAAGAACCAGCTGCTTTGAGTCATTGCTGCTAATTACCACACCGAGGGCCCACAAAGTTATCTCGGCAAGGAAGCAGGGCTCAGAAAAGTGAAGGTCAATGCCTTGATCAAAGAAAAAATGACGACCACAAAAAGGTATCAGCAAGGGCAATGCGGGGATGAGCAGTCCGAAATCCGTGGAGAAAATACATAAAGGTAAAGGCTGTGGAATTTCAGCGATTCACGATGTCACATAGGTTCCAATTTACCGAAAAAGACAATTTGGCCCTGGTCGGATAACTTAATGAATAAGTACGGGATGAAAGGTTACTCGCATCTGTTTTGTGGTTGCTGCCTAGTAAGTTATGAAGAAAAAGGACGTAAAACTTGGAAACTCAGCTGGTGGTTATAAAGGCTCGAATGTTGACGCTTCCATCAAGGGTTCAGAAGCGTTGCATCCAACCCCCAATATGATTCAGGGATACAAAACCCAGTATTTTGGGTGACGTTTCGAGTTTTGACCAGAATACCCCGAGCCAACGGAAATCAACTACCATGATCTTCACAGCAGAGGCAGCAGCGAAAGTTAATCAGCGACCTCCACTAGAGGTAATTTGGCGGTAGCATAGAAAGGGAGCTGATGGGCACAACCAAAGTTAGTGACTTTAATTACATTTGAATAGTAAACCATGAAGAATGTGTAATGGAATCAAGTGCGATGCTTCTGACGGGGTTCACAGAAAGGCGTGCCATGCGTAAACTAGAAGTCCACCTCTGGGCCCGTCCATCCCACTTGCCCTAGAAGTTTCGTATCACGCAGACAGAAATGAGCTTGTGGGGGTGTCCTCCGTGGTCCAGGGTTCATTAAGAACGATGATATCGCAGCTTGATGCGGCTACACGATATTTCAATTGATTGAAGGTATCTAAGATAGACCGCGAAAATCATCAAGATCAATGATGATCCCCTTTTGTGGAGGTGGATATCTGAAATGAGCTGCGTAGGGGAGTAAGCGGGCGTTGTGGAGAACCAGTCAGATGGCGACGGACAATGTGGCACTGTGGGTGGAAGCCGATCGCGTTCTATCCAAGCGTCTAGAGCCGAGACTCGTAGTGCGTCAAAGCTACCGGTTGCGTTTTTATACGCTGAATTTCTTAGCCTTGAACAAGCGCAGATGGACTAAGCTGAATGGACAAGATATGGCTAGGTGACGATCCTTTTTGGGGATCAGTAAGGCAGGTTTGCTAAGGATCATTCGTGTGGTTAATAGGGCGAGTATCGATAGGTTCAAGGGTGTTCAGTGCAACGGCCAGGAAGAAAAATGATCGGTATACAGCGGATAACCTACATATTCGCCAGGGTCAATACAGGGCTGATAGGTGGGCCTGGAGAGGAAGATTGTAGGTAAGTTATTCGAGAATAGTGTGAGGTCAAGGGATGGGAAGGGAGCTGTCAGATTTGGAAAAAGCCAGAAGCTCATAATGGATACGGGGGCCGGTGAGTTTGGAGGATGGATGTGTACGGTGGGGAATGAGGATACAAGTACGGTCCTAGAATTACCAGAGGCGGTACGGTGTTTAGTGCGGACAGTTTGTTCAAAATTCCACTCTTAACCTTTCTAGGGATCCAGATCTCATAGCTGGCTTACCCTGTGGAACTGAAACGGAGGTGCTACTCCAAAGAGGGTAATGGAGCAGAGAGTTAAGGGGCAGTGGACAAGTTATGTATACACAGTGATGGATCGTTTCGAGTAAGGAGAAATTCAGCCTACGACGACGGATCCATGGTGGTTCAAGCCTGAGTGGATCATAATGCTCACGACAGATCGTGGAGGAAGCAGTCTTGATTGTTTTTGGTGATGGCGCTCTGAACATTTTCCTGAGTAATTGCGACGATTGAGAAAGATGGGAGGAGATGATGGAATGGTACTAAAGCTGGGGTCGAACACAGGGGACAAAAAGTACAGTTGACTGCCCTGCAGCTTGAGGCAGCGGAGAATAGAACCGATGAGTTCTTTGGCTTTGGAAGCCTGGAAGATGAACTTATCTGGAAAGTAGAAGGCAAGGAAGCGGCGAAATTCAAGGTCAGGCACAGCTGGGTTGGTAGAACCAGGTTGTTCCTCGAGGATAACGGCTTCAAGGGGTAACCGACCCCTGCAGTGGGGCGAAGGACTCTCGGCGGCTGAAAGTTTCAGGCGCCACGATTCGCACCAACTAATAATCACTCCCAGATCCTGGAAGATTTTATTCACCGCAAGCGACAGACTACATTTGGGAAAAGACTACACAGTTTTAGGGTCAGCAACAAACAGCAATCTGGTGCCGTAGTAGGTCACACGATATTTATCGTTGATATATATATATATATACATATATATATAAGAAACAATACTGATTGAAGAAAGCTAACTTGAATAACCACATGTTATAGTCCGGCCAAAGATGGTTGCCCACTGACTAGTACCGCCTGGGGGAGAGGGGATAAGTAAGAAGACTACTACGACAGGAGTGGGTCAAGTGGACCCAGTGATTTCAGCATGATCGGCAGGCAGTGGTGCGGTACCCGGTTGAAGGCCTTTGAAAGATCCGGGAATTGGACGATTGCAGACTTCTCTTGGACAATAGTCAGATAGGGAGGTTAGAAAAACCAGATGGCTGGGAAGAACATGATCGCGATTCGCTAAAGCAAAGCTGGTCAGGGTTTTGCGGGATTTTAGATAAGAGGTAATCAACTTGACGAGGGCTAATGATTATTCCATAATTTTGCATACCATATGCACACGGTTGAGAGAAGGTAGTTGTCAGAATCTAGCCATATGTCCTTTTGAACAGGGTGCCAAACGGAGGTCTTCTACTGCTGGAAAATTTAAATGTGGGAAACAGCAAAGCGGCTATGCTGGAGCCACAGAAACGGAAAAGGACCAGCAGTTTTTCGTCTGTATCACGTTTCTGGGGCTAGCTTGCTTCAGACTGCGCACAGCTGATGGTGAGAAGAGTAGCGACAACAATAACAGAGATGGCAGGAGGGAGGACATTGACACAGCTCATGAGCGAAGAGGAAATGTGGGAAATGAACTCTTCCCAGGTTGACAAAGGTGAGCTGATAATCTGAGAGCCACACACTAGAAAACCCGGGGTCATTGTTGGAACTTTGAGATTTTATACTCAATAAATTGGACAATAACCCGATTCCGCTAGGGTACGTTGCAGCTAGTGTTCTTGAGATTCGGAGCTGAGGGAATGGGACGAACATTGATTCGACACCGTTTGTGCAGCTGTTCGTGATGGCGTAGAAGCAGCCAGCTGAAGTCTGAGCTCCTGTGACCAGAAAGAACACATCTCGGGCCCAAAGGCGAAGGACCTCTGGTAAAACATCCCTATCAAAGTGGCAATAATCGCTGACGTTGTTGTGAGGGTCGATTGAATGTGCACGACCGTCTCGTGATCACTATCCAGGAAAAGACGAATGACATGCGTTTTGGCACTCGGTTGGGTTTTTTGAAGACTAAATAAAGAACAATGAGCCCTCTGATATGTGTACCCTCCTTACGTTGAATACAGTCCTTATCAGGAAAACTTCAAAGAAAGCTAGAAACAGAGGGTGGGCTCGTGTTGTGTGGTCAGCCGAAGCTAGATAAATTCCCCCGCACTGAGTATGGCTCTAAAAGGATAGTTTCAAGCCTCTAATAATTGCAGAAATGAAGCTCAAGTGCCTGATTTCTCCTGGAGAACAATGGTCAGACTCAGTATATAAGGCACAAGTCAGAGGTTTATGGTCAGTAAAGAGGATAAAGTAACGATCCTCGGCTGCTTTGCGGGGACCTTTGACGGAATTGTATGTTGCCGGCTGTTCCCTACTGGAGGCACCATTCTTCGCTTCAGTGCGGCTGAGGCGTAGATAGATAAGCACCAAGGCCTGTCAAATCCCTGAAATGAATTTTTGCAAGACCGCTCTGAGGGCGAAGTCAGATGCATCCGCTGCTGTGCTAGGAGTGGTTCACGTAACAGGGTGCACTGGGGGCATGGTCGGTGCCAACATTGTCTTTGTCTCCCAGAAACATGCTCGTACGGAATCCGTAGGGGAAAACATAGGTGGATTGTTTCAATGTAGGTCGGCTAACGGGAGCATGGGGTTGGCGGCATGGGGTATAGCATGAAGATCAAAGTCAACTAACCCCTAAAATGCCCAAGCCTTCTGAAGAAGAACGAGGCAGCGTAGTCTAAATAGCAAGCTTTTTATCCTAGAAAGGTTTATTGCTCTTATGGGTGATCCCGTGGCCGAGGAACACGAGTTCCGTTTTGCCAGGTTCGCGCTTATGGTGGATGACCACTACTTGATATTCAGACCAGCTCAGGACAGTAGCGTCAAATATTAGAAATGTTCACCTACACTCGGCGACTCTATTAGCAAGCCATCGATGTGGGCGTGAACAAACTACGAGTTTTATGTCATGCTGCTAATAAACGTCTGGAACATCTGAACAGCCTTTCAGAAACCGGAAAGCCAAGGTGGAAACAGAAGCAGACCAAAAAGAGTCGTGAGAGCATTTTTCTCGATGTCCTCGGGGTGACTGAAATCTGGTGATAAGCTTCAACCAAATCGATTTTAGAGTATACGGTCATGACATGAAACTATATCATGACGTCGTGCACTTGGAGTACCAAGTAGCTATCGCCGGGGGTAACTGAGTTTAGTGCGCAAAGATCGCCACGTGGTCACTAGCTAATGCCATCTTTTATGGGAACCGTGTGTAGGGGCGAGACCCAGTGACTGCAAGGGGGACGAGCGATACCTTGAGAAAGCAGTGCCACTTTCAGGCATGTGGCTAGCGATACCGTAGTGACAATTTGATGTCTCCGCTATCCACTATTGCGCCTGTGCCTTCATTCGGTTTGGTCAGAGTGCAAAATTTAATAAATAAAGACTGAAAGTCGTACAAAACGTTGGAAACCAGGTATGTGAGTCGGTGGGCATCGGTCTGAGCTGCAAAATCCGTAAGCTTATTGCTCGACGAAGGATGGATGAGGCGCAGCCTACTAGACCCAGAAAGTAATTCACACAGCTACAGAAAATCGATTTGCACTGAGCCAGTGGTACTACCAGCGGCGACAAAAGGCGATAGATATCGTCGTCGTCATTCTAGGTTGGATTCATATACATGAATTTAGGAAACATGAGCCGCAGACGGCCGAAGCAGGAAAGCTCGTAGCTTGTCTTCGCCGACCGGCAAGTCAGAAACTTGAACTCTGATACTGACAAAGAACCGGGCGTAGTACAAGAATCGAGCACATAAAACAAGCGACAAATTTGAAACCTGTAGCCGACTGGCAGGCTGATTTTACTCGCCAGCATGTGTTCCCCTCCCTCGGGGTATGAATACGGCTGATCCAAAAACGCGATGAAACCAACAAAGCTACCGGTAGGAAGCTTGGGTTTTCCAGACATGGGTGGAAAGGGTTCACGGTGGAATTGGGTGATGGAGAGCGCCCGTCCATACTGTTGATTGGGTAAGCAGTTACGAGGGGTAGGTACTTTCACTCTCTCTTAAAAAGACGCTCAATGTACGGAGCGGGAGTACTGGGGCTCTTCTATCTGCTCGTTCAGGTCAAAACACCGATCACTGAGCGGAGTCATGAAAGTGGTGCTAACCCCCTTGCCGACTTGTGCGACAGTTGTACCAGACAGTAAGGCTGAGCTTTTCAGGAATGATCAATAGAGACAAGCAGTACAGATGGTCTGAACGTGAAAAGGTAACGAACCCGGCAGTGAGCACCTCACTATCTCCAAACCCTCATCGGCGCACCCTGACAACGACCGGAACTTAGCTGTTTTGTCTAGGTTTGGTAAAATAAATGGGGTGCCTTGCCAGTATCTGAAGTACCCATCCCTCTCGAAGATGTGATAAATGCTGAGGACAGCTTCCTCAAGCAGGATTTACGGCTGCCTCCCGGAGGAATCAAGTACATAGATGAGGCTACGATGACAGCAAGGGCTGCCTCTAAGCCGTGGCAGAAACTTTCGGCTTTAGCCCAGGAAAATGCGCCCGGCGTTCCAGCTCTAGAGGTGAGAACAAAACCCTGGGCTCAAAACGGATAACAAACACGGGTTTGAAGGTTCCGGTAGAAGATGTGAAAAGTCGGTCGGGTGGATTCTATCTTCTAATGTGGCTAAGTTGCGATGATACGTTGTAAAACATATACATCATGCAACCCAATAGGGATACACACAGGCTTACCGGATTGGCAAATTAGGTGGAGTGGGCAGTCTCACCGATATAGACGTTCAAGTGCGGCTTGTGTACGTGTATTCTTTCCCATTTCGCGACGAATTACCTAAACATACCCCTAGTTGAATTACTGGAGAAGACTCTTGGAGGTAGTTTGGCGCCGGAGTGTATTCTGTTTATCGAGGCGCCGAATCATTAAGGATAGGAGAAAAACGCGAAGGGCAAACGGATGCTACGTCTAGATGGAAAGCGAATCAAGTTAGTGCCTTTGGTGAGAAACCAAAATGTTAGTCCAGCTTAACGTACCCAACCAAAACAGAGCGTTCGAAACCAAAAGTCGGAAAAGGTCACAGAGGAAATAAATCCAAAGTGGTTTCTGAAAACGGTCACTTTCTAAGAACGACCAAAGTTACTGCAAGTTGGTTGGCTCTCATAATTTGTGCACTACACTAGACCCCTACCATTGTGCTCGTTTCTCATATTGTTTTGCCATTTTCCCGCTCCCTCGATGGAGTATTGAAGAATGTGAGTTCGGTTAGTCTGTGGCTTATTGTGCACGTTTGACTTGCAGCAAAGTCTTTGTCCTTCGAGCCACTGCGCCAATCTGTGATGGTTGGGAATGGCGAATTCCTCTTGTGTACGAAGATCGTTAGGCATGTGTTCGAATGGTTTAGTTCTTGCAGCTCTCCATTCATGCAACTTTTGCGCAAAGTTGCCACAGCAAGTGAAACTAAAACAGTTGAATCTGTGGCTGCTGCGAGCCAAAAGCACCCAGCACCATGTACAATAAATGCGGGGTTCCAAGCACAAGTTGCTCCCGCCATTGTAAGCAGCCCATCTACAACAGTGAAGAAACGTCGTCAGAAGAAACCCTTGGTTACAGACAATGAGGCTACAGCTGCTAGGTAGGAAGACAATGTTACCGCCTCGGAGTTGTCAAATACAGTCAAGGAAGACGAAGTCTCCAGTCCAGGGCAGCCGGAAGCCGCGGGTTAGTGGAAAACGCTTGAACCAATTCAACCGAGGGCGCATCCACCCAGGACTCGATGCTTCCTTATCGTGAACTTGCCGGCATCAGCTAAATCGATGTCACAAAGTCCAATAAATAGTGACGTTTCTTTTTCACAGGGCATAATCGGCAAGAAAGTTTTCACAGCAGGAGAAAAAGGGGCACATCCTGTACAGGTAAGAGAGGCTATCTGCTCACGGAAATTATACCGGGATAGCAAACCACACCCACTCAAGGTATTCTTGGGTTCCGATGAGGAATGCAACCTGGTGCCACAGCAGTCCTACAGATTGGGAGGGGGAAATGCGACTCCTTCGATGTCTCCACTCCAAGGACGGAGAAAGGCATAGCACGCACGCCAAGCCAAAATAAATACAGGTTTACTTATGAGGGACTGTTGAGCGAAGCAGAGGCTTCTTCATCTGCGGTGGAAGCCGTTCAAATTTAACTTTACCTGTAGCCAGGTGGTTCCTACGGTAAAGGTTCAATGAGGGTTTGCACGGAGGAGGAGACAGAAAAAGACAAGCGATTTTCACCTCGTCTAATGCCAGCGGTCTTTTGAATAAGCGAGACAGGCCAGAGGAGAAGGTAGTTCTCCACCAGCCAACACTGGTCGCCTTGATGGAGAAGTTGATTACCGAGGGGTCGATGGATTTGAAAGTGGCTCTCCCATGGCACACTCTTTGCAGTGCTAACAGAGGCCTACCGAGGGGAGGAGGATGAGTAGCACTGAACGTCCCAGCTGACACCACTTAAGTACGGTTGGACCGCCAGACAAAGTCTTAGGGCCCAGGGGAATCTCTCTGGTGTCACGTTAAGCTAGAACCCAGTAGGTTTGAATCGACCGGAGTCATTCACTAATCACCGGCAACATACCCTCCATAAATACTGACTGGCGTGCGACGTTGGTTGGGCGGCGGTCACAGTCTAATTTTTAGTGACCACAACTCGTCGAATGTGGACCGGGATATTCCGCGGTGCAATGCATGAGCCGATTTATTTTCCCGTGAGGTCCTATCAACGGTGCTGGAGCTCCCCCCGTACAAACACGTCAGGGTGCCAGCCTAACACAAGAAGTCCAAAAACCCATCCTAGATATGGTAACATTTCCAAGACCCCACACTGTAGAGTAGATCGAGTACCACCTCCTATGGGGAGCTGTGGCCACACAAAGTTGACTATCAGCCGATAAAGAGGAACAATTCTCCTTCGCAGACCATGCAGTGGACTCAACTTTTGGAGAATGCCGACCCAACAAGTCAGGGGGGCCGCATCCTCAGTGATGTGATATCCAAAAGACTAGTGCGAGATAGACAGGGCTGGTGGAGTAATTCAGGATGAAGCTCTTCAGTTACCCTAAACGTTTGCTCCGCCAATCAAACGGCGGCCTCAAACAAGTGGCTCACCATGGTTCCACTCGCGACTGAGGCGTTTTAGGAAGCGTCCGAATCGCGCGTGGAAACCTTGTCACACAAGTTGAGAGAGATATGGCCGCTACCGCAACATCCGTAATCATTGAGCCTAAATGAAGCGACAAAAGCGGTGTACATCTGAGAAGTTCGCAAAAGACTCCCTTCGTGGACCCAAACGTTTGCTTGCTTACCAGTGGCGAAGGATAGCAGCTGTAACTGGTATCCTGGCCCAACATCATGGAAACTCGCCGGGTGATTCAGGTGAACGCAAAACGGATATATTGGTGTGGTACTGCTGAGCGGCTTATACACCTGAGCTGGGGCATAATCATTAAACGCATATTGCGACAGACGCTCCCTGTGCGTTGAGCGAAGGAGTCAGCGAGGGAGAAGTCGCAGCGGCCAAGAGTACCATCACAGTAAACCAGTCCCCGGGACCTGACTGTGTGGATCCCCCCGTGGTGAAGGAGCTGATCGGTGTATTAACTCATACCGTCACACCGTGGTTCAATGCGTCTTTATCAGCGGAGAAGCTCCCCTAGTAACGGGAAATGCTTTCGTTGTTTTAGTGTGCAGATATGGAGCGAAGGATGAGGTCATCATATACCGATCTGTCAACCTAACGTCGGTGGCGGGAAAAGCTATGAAACTCGAACAATAATCCATCAGGCTCTTCCGGAACCTCAGCTGACAGCCCCCACAGATTAGCCCTCTCCTAGGTGGAAGTTAGATCATTGGTGATCACCCTGCCTGCTACTTCTTTTAATGCTGCGGTTTCTCTTCGTGCAAAGAAGGAGCTATTCAGGTGGTTCCGGTCCAAAGTGACCTCGGATTATAAGACCGGTGAAGATTAAGTCCCCCGGACCCACCGATATTCTGCTGCAGACGGCCCGGTTTTTATAGACCAACCTTGGTAGCTAATTTCAAGCGCCTTTCTGCTCCCGTTCCAGCTTGGAAACTTTTGTTGCAGTATAGGGAAAGCGGCTGGCTCTCTAATGTCCCACCTAGGTCGCACATGGGACAATCACATTACCTTGAGTCAACCAGTGTGAGATGAATGAATGATCGACTAATCAACCCGAAAGATGCTCCGAATGGAGGCACATACGTTGTCGGTGCCATTTGTAGTTTCCGGTGATGAGGCAACAATCACCCCTAGATATTTTTGCAGACAGAACGAGGAAAAGGTGCCCCGGGTTCATGGTGCGCCACATTACTGGCCGATACCTTTGATCACATGCGTGCACGCTTGTCGGTTTCTACTGGTGAACACCACAAATCAGGCGATCTTTTAAGGACCTCGACGTCTTCTCAAAGAACAGGCTCCTCTGCATTTGGCGTGAACCGACGGCGAATTTTAAAGTCGTTTGCATAGATCAGAAAGGGCATCCGAAAAATTGCTGGCTGGTCATTGATGCAGGCCAAGAAGAGAGCCGATACGTTCGTCCCACCACCAGAAGCCACTTGCCATGTTGACATTGAGCTACTAGCACTGAGATTTTCTCTGTAAGAGAGACCTTGATTCATAGAGCCAAGAGGTTACCGTCACTGGGTTCATTTAGGTTGCTTAATGGGGTGTCTCGTGAAACACTGTCAGATTCTCTGCTAGAGGCCAACAAAGATCACCTCCTCAGGGTACTCCCCGGCCAGGCTTTCGTCCAGCCCTCTCGTGCAGGTAGCTAGTTCGTCAGGCACGACCCACTTTTCAAAAGCCGCGTTGTCGCCAGCGCATTGGGCGAATAGACCGGTATACTCCCTGAGTTGCGTGGCCAGCAGGAGTTTCATAGCCTTTACCGCCACCGGCGTTAGGTTGACAGATCGGTATATGATGACCTCATCCTTCGCTCCATATCTGCACACTAAAACAACGAAAGCATTTCCCATTACTAGGGGAGCTTCTCCGCTGATAAAGACGCATTGAACCACGGTGTGACGGTATGAGTTAATACACCGATCAGCTCCTTCACCACGGGGGGATCCACACAGTCAGGTCCCGGGGACTGGTTTACTGTGATGGTACTCTTGGCCGCTGCGACTTCTCCCTCGCTGACTCCTTCGCTCAACGCACAGGGAGCGTCTGTCGCAATATGCGTTTAATGATTATGCCCCAGCTCAGGTGTATAAGCCGCTCAGCAGTACCACACCAATATATCCGTTTTGCGTTCACCTGAATCACCCGGCGAGTTTCCATGATGTTGGGCCAGGATACCAGTTACAGCTGCTATCCTTCGCCACTGGTAAGCAAGCAAACGTTTGGGTCCACGAAGGGAGTCTTTTGCGAACTTCTCAGATGTACACCGCTTTTGTCGCTTCATTTAGGCTCAATGATTACGGATGTTGCGGTAGCGGCCATATCTCTCTCAACTTGTGTGACAAGGTTTCCACGCGCGATTCGGACGCTTCCTAAAACGCCTCAGTCGCGAGTGGAACCATGGTGAGCCACTTGTTTGAGGCCGCCGTTTGATTGGCGGAGCAAACGTTTAGGGTAACTGAAGAGCTTCATCCTGAATTACTCCACCAGCCCTGTCTATCTCGCACTAGTCTTTTGGATATCACATCACTGAGGATGCGGCCCCCCTGACTTGTTGGGTCGGCATTCTCCAAAAGTTGAGTCCACTGCATGGTCTGCGAAGGAGAATTGTTCCTCTTTATCGGCTGATAGTCAACTTTGTGTGGCCACAGCTCCCCATAGGAGGTGGTACTCGATCTACTCTACAGTGTGGGGTCTTGGAAATGTTACCATATCTAGGATGGGTTTTTGGACTTCTTGTGTTAGGCTGGCACCCTGACGTGTTTGTACGGGGGGAGCTCCAGCACCGTTGATAGGACCTCACGGGAAAATAAATCGGCTCATGCATTGCACCGCGGAATATCCCGGTCCACATTCGACGAGTTGTGGTCACTAAAAATTAGACTGTGACCGCCGCCCAACCAACGTCGCACGCCAGTCAGTATTTATGGAGGGTATGTTGCCGGTGATTAGTGAATGACTCCGGTCGATTCAAACCTACTGGGTTCTAGCTTAACGTGACACCAGAGAGATTCCCCTGGGCCCTAAGACTTTGTCTGGCGGTCCAACCGTACTTAAGTGGTGTCAGCTGGGACGTTCAGTGCCACTTATCCTCCTCCCCTCGGTAGGCCTCTGTTAGCACTGCAAAGAGTGTACCATGGGAGAGCCACTTTCAAATCCATCGACCCCTCGGTAATCAACTTCTCCATCAAGGCGACCAGTGTTGGCTGGTGGAGAACTACCTTCTCCTCTGGCCTGTCTCGCTTATTCAAAAGACCGCTGGCATTAGACGAGGTGAAAATCGCTTGTCTTTTTCTGTCTCCTCCTCCGTGCAAACCCTCATTGAACCTTTACCGTAGGAACCACCTGGCTACAGGTAAAGTTAAATTTGAACGGCTTCCACCGCAGATGAAGAAGCCTCTGCTTCGCTCAACAGTCCCTCATAAGTAAACCTGTATTTATTTTGGCTTGGCGTGCGTGCTATGCCTTTCTCCGTCCTTGGAGTGGAGACATCGAAGGAGTCGCATTTCCCCCTCCCAATCTGTAGGACTGCTGTGGCACCAGGTTGCATTCCTCATCGGAACCCAAGAATACCTTGAGTGGGTGTGGTTTGCTATCCCGGTATAATTTCCGTGAGCAGATAGCCTCTCTTACCTGTACAGGATGTGCCCCTTTTTCTCCTGCTGTGAAAACTTTCTTGCCGATTATGCCCTGTGAAAAAGAAACGTCACTATTTATTGGACTTTGTGACATCGATTTAGCTGATGCCGGCAAGTTCACGATAAGGAAGCATCGAGTCCTGGGTGGATGCGCCCTCGGTTGAATTGGTTCAAGCGTTTTCCACTAACCCGCGGCTTCCGGCTGCCCTGGACTGGGGACTTCGTCTTCCTTGACTGTATTTGGCAATTCCGAGGCGGTAACATTGTCTTCCTACCTAGCAGCTGTAGCCTCATTGTCTGTAACCAAGGGTTTCTTCTGACGACGTTTCTTCACTGTTGTAGATGGGCTGCTTACAATGGCGGGAGCAACTTGTGCTTGGAACCCCGCATTTATTGTACATGGTGCTGGGTGCTTTTGGCTCGCAGCAGCCACAGATTCAACTGTTTTAGTTTCACTTGCTGTGGCAACTTTGCGCAAAAGTTGCATGAATGGAGAGCTGCAAGAACTAAACCATTCGAACACATGCCTAACGATCTTCGTACACAAGAGGAATTCGCCATTCCCAACCATCACAGATTGGCGCAGTGGCTCGAAGGACAAAGACTTTGCTGCAAGTCAAACGTGCACAATAAGCCACAGACTAACCGAACTCACATTCTTCAATACTCCATCGAGGGAGCGGGAAAATGGCAAAACAATATGAGAAACGAGCACAATGGTAGGGGTCTAGTGTAGTGCACAAATTATGAGAGCCAACCAACTTGCAGTAACTTTGGTCGTTCTTAGAAAGTGACCGTTTTCAGAAACCACTTTGGATTTATTTCCTCTGTGACCTTTTCCGACTTTTGGTTTCGAACGCTCTGTTTTGGTTGGGTACGTTAAGCTGGACTAACATTTTGGTTTCTCACCAAAGGCACTAACTTGATTCGCTTTCCATCTAGACGTAGCATCCGTTTGCCCTTCGCGTTTTTCTCCTATCCTTAATGATTCGGCGCCTCGATAAACAGAATACACTCCGGCGCCAAACTACCTCCAAGAGTCTTCTCCAGTAATTCAACTAGGGGTATGTTCAGGTAATTCGTCGCGAAATGGGAAAGAATACACGTACACAAGCCGCACTTGAACGTCTATATCGGTGAGACTGCCCACTCCACCTAATTTGCCAATCCGGTAAGCCTGTGTGTATCCCTATTGGGTTGCATGATGTATATGTTTTACAACGTATCATCGCAACTTAGCAACATCAGAAGATAAAATGCCGCTCAACGCCATGCCACCTGGGTCCCTTGTAAAGCGTCCATCATTGTTTTTCCTTATGTAATTTTGAGTTCATGCTCTGCGTTCACATACAACAGCTGCCTTCTTCGTCGGCAATTTTAACTTGGCGGCACATATCTCTTGACCCGGAAATAACTCGTCCACAAGCCGCTTAATTTCCCCGCCCTGTCGATAAACGAGGTAGTAATTTTGCACACCTCGTGTGGGGCGTCCTTTCCTCGGACATCAAGGACTGTGAATTCAGTTTCAGTTCTCAGTATATTGAAACAATGAACTTGCCCTTCTCTTCTCTGGTTTAGGTTGCCACCTTCTGGCATCTTCCTGTGAAAGGTAAAAAGGATATTATTGTAGTAATAAAGATCCGGAAGGTCAAAGCATCAAGCCGAAGCCAGGAGGAAAAGAAAAGAATCCAAAAGCAGTTACGGCTCCGGCCACAAACCATGGCCATATCACTCAATGTCTACATCAACTCGGCTGACGGATCACTTAGACCCAAACCTGGAAGTGTGTCACGTCCCGCTCGGCCAAATCCACTGGCCAAGGTTTTCATACCTTTTGCCACTTCAATGACTGACCGCCTTGACCTACATTTCAACCACAACCTGCCTCGGAGTACGTAGTAGGCCATGGAGGAATACCGGCGGGCATGCGTGACCATGTTTCGGTCACCTCAACCTGTTTACTTTTAGTAATTGATCCACAGATTGACCTCAGTATCCCAACACCTTACGACTAAACTCAACATTGCAGATATGCTGTTCCCACCACGCTCAGGCGATGCTACCGAGACATTTGTGCTCAAAACATCAAAAGTCTTCGTCTATCTCCCATCCTAAACGGCTCTTTTCGGAACCGTGTAAAAGAACTGATCTCATTGCAGCATCGCAAACTCCATCCTTAACAGACAGTCGGACGTTACGCTGAGGCCGCGGATGACTGAGGTTCAAAAAAGCCAAACGCGCACTCTGTATACGCGGTGAAGCCTCACCCGATATCTGTCCACCTGGTGAGATGTAACTGCCTAGGCAACAAAATCCATCCACTTAAGCTAGAGCTTCCTTGGCCAACATAAGGTTTTGGTGCTGAGCCAACCCAGTCCTGTAGCAGCATTTTACAATTTGAAGGTGCAAATGGCATCCCAGGCACCACTTTCTAAAAGAGCTAACAACTAACCTGGATGTCCACTCAGAAGAACAATATTGTCCTCATATTCCAAATCAGACAGCTTACTGCCTGAAAGAAAGATCGACTCCGCTATTTCCGCACAAGGATATGGCTATCTCAAAAATCAATTCAATCACAAGATTGAATAGAAAGGGTAAAAAACGGCAACCCTGACAGGCACCACATTTTGTGGTAAACTCGGACGAAAGGCCGCCGTAAGCATGAATGAGACTCCGGCTGTTCGCATTCAAGCATTGGAAAAGAGAAACGAGCTTTTCTGGCAAGCCCGCAAATAAGGGGCACAGTCGGAGAACTGTGAGGTCGACTTAGTAGAACGCTGCTTTCGGGCCAAGAAAGATAGAGATTTCGGGTCCACGGAAGCTGTGTCTGTGTTCTAAGGTTTTCTGAAGAATGAAGATATGCTCAATACAGCCCCTATCAGGGCTGAAACCACCTTGATTCCCACGCGTTCACACTTCGCGGGCGCTGGATAGTCAGTGAGGATAAGACCGGTGAGCATTTTAGACGCGATATATTCACTAATCTGATTCTTCAGTGGTTTGCATAAGGGGATCTCTCACCTTTCTAGGTAGCTTTACCTTGAACCAACAATGAAGGGGCAATATCACTCACGGTCCTGTGTTTGGTATCAACCACCAGATCAAATTGTCCCAGAAATTCGATGGCCAAAATAGGATGACTGACTTCAGCGACTGCGAAAATCCACGAGGAGCGTCGTTGGAAACCGAGATCGAGAGTAAGCAGCTTTTCACAATAGGTGGGGCTCGAAGAGTAGTTTGCCGCCTGCAATGTAAAGGGCGATGGCTGTAAGAGACGTTTTTCACGAAGGGGTGAGATAAAGCTTACATCCACACCAGTATCCACAAGGAATCTGAGGTCAGATGATTTGTCTTATACGAACAGGAGACTTCCCAACTTGCCAGCTGCAGCCGTCCTCAGTACTGGCTGGCTTGGCCGTTGCCCTGCGTCTGTGGGGGAGTAGATCGTGAGGTTTCGTGTGCGCACGGCCAATTGCACTTCAGTGCGTTTTCCCCAAACCCACAATGATAAAAACATAGGTGTCTTTCGGTATGATAGGCAGTGGGCTTGCGGTGAGAAATGGACCTGGATCGTGCTTGACGGCGCGTTTTCGAACGGCAGAGAGCGTCCATCTGAAGTCGTAACTCAAGCAACTGCTAAGTAAGACCATCTAGCCGATTGGGTGTGGTAGGTATGGCACCTACGTGATTCGCAGATGATATGAGAATACACTCATGCATTTTGCTTTCTGTTTCGGCCAGCTCCTCCAATGGGGTATAGGCAGCTTCTACTGGCAGGATTTCTCTCATGTTAGCCGGTAGTCGGTTTGTCAACAGCTGTCGAAGTGACGTTTCACCAACCCGACCTTGTGCACCAAGAGAACGTATTTGAAGCAGGACTTGAGATGGAGTGCGGTTGCCAACAAATGCCATGGATGAGCTTCATCTGATGAGGTTGTTCGCTTTAGCAGTGCGGCTTTGAGCTCATCGCATGGAACATTGCCTGGCATCGGATCTGTTAGGTCTAATAAATTGCAGGCTACTTCGTCGGGGAGATTTGTCAAGCCAAGCGAGAACATGGTGGCCGAAGAGGTAATTTGGCAAAAGTGAAAATAAGCGTCAAGCTCAATAAACCAAAGGCGAAATCGAAAATCAAAAGTGGGGTTCTTAATGGAGATGCTGTTCGTGCTACCCTCAAGGTCAGTGTTATGGTTCAGTTTTAAAGTAGGATCCACAATAAAAGGACGCAAAAAATGGTAGCAGGTGTAAAAAAATTAGCAGAAACCGTGGAAGTTCTGGGCGGATCAAGTCGGGATCATCATTGATGTGACGACCCGACAGAGATACGAAACGAAATGGGGATATGAAGAAAATGCCACTGCACAGAAAAGAGGTGCGATAGAAATAGAAAAAGGCTGACCCACATTATGTCCACAAGTGGTAGTGAGTCGACATGAAAACGGCCACCTTAAAATTGCTTCACACGTCAGCCCGTTGTAGCTTTCGGTAGACCGCATGGATTCTAATAATTCCACGGTTCGCTGCGGAGTTGCAGTAGGTGGGCTGAAATAACGTTTGAAATTATATGAATTCGATCCTTTTTGTCACAGGTCACACAACACTCACAGACAAAGCAGAGAGAAAAATCCACGGTAACCATTTGCGGGTCGGTTGAAAATGTGTCTTTATTGTTTGGATAAAACAATAAAACCTGTACGGTACAGCGAAAGGAGAATGGTAGAATGTGTGGGATCAGCTACCAACGACATACCAGCAGGAAACTGCAAGCTACCGCAGCCAGCACCAAACTAGTAATTATATGGAACAAATCTCCTAGAGGTGAAAATTCAACGCACCTGGCCCTAGAAGTAATCAGAACGCTCCAGGAGTAGCCTCCAAGCACTGCCAAAAGCTCTCGACTGACCCTCAAAAGGCACAAGCTGATTGTAGTTTTAATCCTGGAATTCTTTCCAGAGGAGTCAGTATCCAGTCCGACTGAGCAAAAGGCGATAAATAAGAGGTCCTATAACTGGGTGCTTGGAGTAGCCTTTGACCACCCATTGCACGTCCTTCACGTGACAAAGCCGCGGATGGCCCCTCCGTAATGGCAGACACCAGATTTCAAGTGTCTCCAGTGGTCTGCTTAAATAGACCTGAAATCACGGGACCATCGAACTCTGGGGAGCCTGGTGAGTTGGATTCCGCTGCAGACACTACGGTCTGCACAGTTGTTCCAAAAGCCCCACCCCCCAACACTAGTGGCCTCCAGCTCACCCAGCGCGAATAGCCTTTTGGAAGGTAAGGATGCTCCTGAAGCAATTATCCAAGTCAACCTAAATTTTAGAAAAACAGAGAAGGGACTTACGGAGAAAGCCTCAGAAGAAAGGGCGGCTTCAGACAGCGTTTAAAACCGGCCAATAGGAAAGTACTCTTGGGTTACTTCAGTCCCACACTTGCAAAAACTCTGAAAAAGGAAACCAACCTATGGCGTACAAGAAACTGAAACCAACTGTTTGAAACTACTCCGCTTCACATAATAATGATAATAACAAAAATGAAAATAGATTACTTCGGATAACTCCGAAGCATGCTGCAGTGAAAGACCAAACGATACAGTTGAGAGCTGAATCGGTTTTTCAGGAGGATCTTACAATTATATGCACGCCATTGAATGTAAGCATTCAAGTCCATTTTTGTGGTACAGTCCGGGAAAATTAAACCCAAGTTCAGTTGATCGAGCCGGCCGAAAGTAGGACGTATTTATTCTGCCAAAGTGCAGAGTGGATGGGGAACAGTAAAGATTCACAAAAATCCTACGGAGGGAAGACTGTCCTACCGGAGAACCGTACTGGATCGACGGATACGTGGTTACCGTGAATAGGAAACATTCCCGAAGAAGACGTACTCAAACAATGGAGATTTGAAGTGTATGAGAGAGGTTACGATTTAAAATTGGACGGTGGAATAAAGGTGGTATTGCGCATAAAGAACAAGAAAAATCTGTCGAGGATAACACTTTGAAGTTCAGTGACCGTGTATCGGTTGAGCCAGCTGTACAAAAAACGGACAACACACTGAACTGTGGTTGCTACAGTGATGATGAGAGAAGTGATCTGATAGAATCATCTAGACTTACAGTGGATTGTTTGCTTTCAGAAATGGTTGTGATGCATTAACATGAAACTAGGAACGGGCGGAAAGTCGATGTGTGGCGCTCAACTACAACAGGAGGAAAGACAGCCGGCAAAATAAAGAAGTGACGGACAGGAGACTACCAATTTATTTTCATTGCAGAAGGTGGACCACCTGATGGCGACATAACAGAACTCTGCGGTACCAGAGCTTATCAGATGTGCATATGTGGCACGTAATACCCTGCAACATGAGGATATTGCAATGCAACAGCCCTGAGTGGGCGAACAGCGGAACTGACGGGAAAGGCAAACAATCACAGAATCATCGGTTATTAGAAATTTCTAGAGATATATTTCGCCGCGTCATATGCAGTTTGAAGATCGTGGTACAGAAGTGAATGGCAACAAAAAATGTGTTTGTTTTCGAGCATATCGGTAAAAGTAGCAAAAAGGAGTAAGATTTACCTTGGAGAATGGTTAAGTTTACGAATGAGAGCTGGTAAATAATTTAGCATGAAACTGCGGGGAAGTGGACCAGAAACAATGAGCTAAGAATGTTGATGGGTTTTCACGTGTGCGATGGTTACGCACCAAGGAAAGCAAGTTTTGCCGGGTGTAAAAAGAGGTAAATTTGGAAGAGAACACGATGGAGGGTCCATTTTAGCTGGAGGAGACAGCATCATTACGAGTATATGAATGATGCTCCTTTTGTATGGTTTTTTAATCAGCAACCGGTTCGTAACCAATTCCAAACACAAAGCAGATGTTGTCAATCTTCTACCGGGTGAAAGCGATCACACAGTTCTCCCTTTCGACTACATATTGAAGTGGCCAGCTATATCCTCCCCATACAGATTAGCCCGCCCGTTCGAGCAAACGGATTTCAAAATAGCGAGGTCCTACATCGAAAGCGAACTAAGCGACATTTCTGACAACACAGAAGCAGAAGAACGGAACAGGCTATTAGAGCAATGTGTTCTGAAGGCTGGCATTCTATATGTGCCTAGAATTCGGCTGATCCACAAGGGTAAGGCGTACAAGCCACCATCAATTAGAGGCCTTCCCAACAAATGCTCTGAGCTGTTCGCCAAGTACCGATCCACTTCTCTTCCGGCTGACGCGGAAGCTTTCACATGTGTCCGGAATCTTTATTATTCCAAGATTAAGGAGACCTCCAAGAAACTAAAGAAAGAATTCTTGGACCGGGCGCTTACGAACCGCTCCTTCCTTCATTAACACCTGCTCCGCAATCCTGAACCGGGGTCCTCAGAGCTCGCGCCGTCGCTCTCCTGTGCTCTCCTGCGACCACTTATTCTGAGGTAGCAGAAGATTTCGGCTCCCATTTCATGTTGGTTTTCAGCACAAAGTTTGGGCTTGCTTGCGGACACCCATCTCTTCGGCCGAAACAGCTAGTCCTCCCAATGGAGCACCTCACGGTGGCCCTTTAAGCTCGATGGGACCAGAAGAACTCTTTTCTAACATTCTTAAAAAATCCGCCTTCAGTATTGCAGCATCCTGCTCTACGCCCTTTCAACACTGCATAGAAAAAGGAGGTTTTCAAGTTCATGGAAGCATACTGCAATTGTCCCAATTTATAAGCAGGGAGGTCAGCACCTTATCGAAAGTTATAGGTAAATAAGCCTCACCAGTGTCCCTGTCAAAGTCTTCGAGAGCACAAAATCTTGCCACAATTGCGCGCCTTCCCCAGGAGGTAGTGAAAGCCTCTTTAAATAGGCATTCAAGACCCGACTAGAAAGCTGGTTAGGACTAAAGCCAACTCCAGCCAACTCTCCGATAGCCCCTCCAAGTCTTGTCTTCAATCCTATATATTTGCACAAGTATGCAGTTATGAATAGATTCATTTGCCTTTCTCTTACAAATGTAAATGCAAATCTCTCTTCTGTGTGAATTTTGAAACAACGAAACTAGTGATGTACTGATATATCCATATTTATATTGTTGGACTCGTATACTACATGGGAAACGTTTATTTTTATTCTAATGCACTTTTGGGGAAATGGTTTCCCCCTTTTTGTCGAGCTTATCAGTCCTGCTCGGTGGCACCGGAGGGAAGAAGATACTTAAAAAAAGCAGGAATATTTGGGCTCAAGTCTGGCACTAAAGTATACACCAAAGTTTGCAGTGTGGGTGATAAATGGCGATAATCGATGGCTGAGGCCAGGGGCATTGACTGCATCGCAAATGTCGAACCTTGGCTCAGTAACGATGTAGCAACAACAGGTTTTCCCCTAGCAGGGTACTGCGCCTACCGAGCTGACAGAGAAGAAGGAACGGAAAGAGGGGGTGTACTGTTGTTTGTTGCTGGCTCACTCGAGCAAGTGGCAAGAGAAGTGATGTCCACACAAAATATACAGGCGGCTTCTTGCTACCTGAGTTCAGGGAACATGAAGTTTACCCTCACGAGCACCCACAGGTCTCCATCCCCAACCCCTGACAAAGACGCACTGCTAATGGAGCTCCTGGCCAGGATAGCAACCTAGTCCAGTAGGTTAGTGACTGTCGGTGTTTACATCTCGCCCGGATAAGAGGTGGAGGGACCATGCGCACCGCGAGGTGGATTCGACGATGGGTTGATGGAGCTGGTGTTCAGATGAACACTGGTACAACACATGAGCCAGCCAAGCCAATGGGAAGCAGCCCAGACATTCTGCCTTCTGGATCCCCTACTCAAGAAAACACCGCAGGAAGTCGACCACCTCGAGATTACTGCTCCTATGGGCAGAAGTGATGACGGGGTGGTCAGGTTCCTGCTCGAGGGGAACCCCCCAGAGGTCCTCCACAAACTAAGGTAGGACTTCTGAAAGGTTGACTACCAGGTATGGAGGATGGCTGCAGAGAGTGCACAGTGGGCAGTCTTCAACCTAACATCAGAGGACGAGTGGTTGCACAGAAAATGCGGCTTGACGTGACTCAATGATGAGTTCGCTCCAATGGGGAGAGTAAGAAAGAAGGGCCAGCCACCTTGGCGAGTCAGCAGAGCCAAAAAGTGCAAACACACAGGCTAGTGGCTTGGAGGCGCTTCTGAAGCGCAGGGGGATATTTTCGCTTTCTGCAGTTCCTGGAGGCACGTAAACATGATCCATGGGTACTTTGCTCCTGTTAGATACAGTAGGAAACGGGATCGGCATAGAAATGCCAACAAATGCCCCAAGGCCTATTACGACTAGATACAGTCTAAGGTCTAGTCAAGAGTGGCAGAAGGAAATCTTATCGGTGGGCAAGGTAGGCATGCAAGCGAAGCCGGCGAAGGAGCCGAAGTACTTAAAAGACTCCCTGGGGTGGTACACACTGCCGATGCCGGGAACCGGCTGCCATTATTAGAACTCTACAGGGTTCCCCAAATGGATGAAATGGTTGTAGAACCCCTTGGAAGTGGAACCGGCTGTCAACATTATATATATATATAATATATACATATATTATATATATATAGGTATACATGTATATATAGTCATTACTGTCCTGTAAGTATTAACACAAGCGTGGTGAGTAACTCAAAGCTCCTCGATATCTCGTACTTACAACGCCTCTTTTCCGCACCAGGTCCCACCACATATACTTCCCTCACCACCTTTGCGATTCTGAACTGGAAAATCCAGTGTCATTTATTTCACTTAGCGTGGCTCACTGAATGGACTCAACACCCAGTTATGACGTCACCAATTCTGCACCCACCTTAACTCCCAGCTAAGTTTTCTCCGTAATTTCATGCAGAACTTAGCCCTTTCTTCTACTGAATATTTACTCTAGGCGAAATGCTAACTTTTCCATTGTACGTTTTAGCCACACTTACGCATTTCTCCCTTTAGTCTCACGTTTTATGGCCTCCATCTGCCTTAGGAATCCGCTGCATCGGTGAGCCCATGCTTCTCTTTTGTTCTTCTTTCCGTTAACCGTTGATCCTCAGCTGGGCTATACCCAGACCGCGCCTCTCTATCTCATTTCCCTTGCCACAGTCTTTTGCGTCCGACCGCCTTCGCGTGACCCGACTGATGATGGCTCCCACGTATATATATATATATATTCATATACATATATATATACCTTGGGTATGCTCCACTCAATTTTCTCCTCCCTCCTTACTAGATCGTGCCATTTTACAACATAATTTGCATACACATATATGTAAATAATAATAATAATAATAATAATAATAATAATAATAAACTGTTTCGCTTTTAGTGATAGGTGCTCGCCTTCACTTAGTTCCAGTCTCAGGCTGGAACGCATCTGTCCCATCCTGTTTTTCTTGTGCCTTTCTCGTATACTGGAATCTTGCCACACAGACTGCCATGCCTAAGTAACTAGGTCTCACTCCTCTGCGCGTATGCTCATGTTAAGTTTAGACCCCACTCCAACGGGAATCCGTATACCTCTGATATCTCATGACCCCGCGGAATACCAGCACGTTTGCTCTCAAATGAAAAATCCTCGGCTTAACACGCAGTGTTTTCTTTCCTTTTCACTGTTTGCCGTCCTTGACCACATCTGGTGAGCCGACCAGACCGCTATCTCCCTATTTTCCCATTCTTCCTCCAGATCATACGCTCTACTATTGTTTTATTCCTGGTTCCCAAAAGGACACCCTCTCCTCATCCACCACCTACCTGATATCACCCAACTACCCTAGAAAGCTACCAGTCTCCGTCTAGGGATTCCTAATAGACCGGCCCAATAGCCGAACGATAACTAATTGTTCAGTTAACAAAATGTTCATTTTCTGGTTTCCATTAAAATGATAATCATAACCCATAGCTGGAACACCCTCCAGACTGCCGCACTCCTGATCTCTTCCAGATTGCATTGGTTACTTGGGTAGCCATTGGCCGACTCGACGTTTATCCCGGATTACCGTAAGGACAAGAGGATTTGATCAATGGTTTAAACCTATACTCTCGCCTGCTGACGTTATATGGGTCACCGTACACGGAGTAACAAACCCTCATGAAAGTCTCACTGGATTGCAGATGACCCCTGACACTAACCATCAACTCACATCCGCTCAACGTCTATTCCCAATAATTCACTCCAACAGTTTAATTCTTTCCGAGTTGCACTGCGAAACCAATGACCGGAACCCAGCCCTCGCAGCTGTCCCCTTCATCAAACCAGCCCCTTTTTACCTGCTACCCTCAACATTCTACCTGCCATCACCTGCAACCAAGGTCTTTATGAAACAGAATACCTGCCATCAGCACCGAACCAGAATTCGGCTCATAATTTATTATCACATATACGAAAACATTTTTTTTCTTTACACTCTTCCCACTTCTGCCTAGCCACACCAGTAGCGCTTGTCTCCACTAATATGTTTCTTTGACGGCTCTTCTTTGAAAGTCCGTTCTGCGTCCATACACTATTCATGCTCTTCAAAAGTTCGCTGAAATCCTTGTGAAGCTTTTCGCCTTCATGTGAATTTCCATATGACACTGAAATCACCTACACAAAAGGTTCCTTTTATTGTCGCCTTTGACCCACTTGCATTTATTTCACATGCTTTCCCTATAATTAGCTACCCAATGCTGGATCAGTGTTCTATATTTCGCTGGCATCTCTGACTGCACGTTGATAGCCTTATGCGTACTTTACTTTCAATCTCGTTCTTTGGCATCACTTCCGCCCGGTTACTCGTTAGCGACCGTCCAATTATTGCTTACATCAGCAATCCCACGTATGTCCAGCTATCCACACAGCCCTCACCGGATTCGAAACCGATCCGCAATTCCCGCTTCAACCATTACCACTTTAGTTCACCCAAACTCTACATGACATAACTATAGTATTTCGGTTGCTGTGTGATTCATAAATTTAGAAGTTGGAAACGCCTCATATTGACATATAAGGCTGTATTCTCTGATCTTGCCTTGTGCATGTGTATTGACCACGGTCAATAAATATGCAATAACCGTTCAAAGCGGGGTGAGGCTGCAGGCCCAGACGGGACTCACCTCGCCACCCTACGTCCGTTAACAAGCATGGTGTGTGGGGCGCCAGCGCACGCTTTCAACAGGTCACTAGCCCCAGCCTTCTGACAGGCCGAAGGCCGAAATCGTTCCCATCCACAAGGGAGGCCAGAGGGAAGATGCATCTAACCACAGGCCCGTTAGCCGGCTGCCAGTGATACTAGAATTGCTTGAGGGTATCGTTAGAGGCAGGATCACAAGGCATGTAGAATGCCACAGGATGATTACAGTGAGGCAGCACAGATCTGTAAATAACATCGTGTCTCGCGAACCTCTTATCATTTCCAGATGAAGTTGCCCGCACAATGGACGGAAGAGAGCGGGTTGAAGTTTGTTATCTGGATTTCCAGAAGGCCTTCGACTCGTAAACCACAGATCTCTGGTGCACAAGATGCAGGGCATTGGGGTTGCACAAAGGACGCTGAACAGCTTTACAGCATACCCCACTGGAAGGAAGTTCCACGATCGGGTTTAGGATGCAACATCTGGCGCAGCCAGGGCATGCGGTGGGGGCAGAAGCGGTCGAAGTTGGGGCCCCTGTTGTTCTCGATCTATATTAGTGACCTTGTCGACACCTTGAGGTGTCCTGGTCTACTATTCTCGGATGATTCCAGGATTGCGAGGAACCATCTTTGAACTGGATAAAGAAAGATCCAATAAGAATACGAGAGTAGACCGAAACATGGGAACTCCCTTTAAACCGGCGTAAGCGCTGACAGCTGCCCCATGGCGGGGGAGCAGGAGAGACTCAGAGCTTTGATGAAGGAGCACTAGGGATTACTGAGACTACTGAAGTCATAAAAGATCTTGGCGTTCAAGTGCACGAAACCTATCAGCCCACCAAGCAATGCCTTGAGGCAGCAGGGAAGAGTGAAGGGTCCGTGTTTTGACTGTGTCGTACAGTCAGATCTCGGGAAGCCAAAACCATATTGCCACCTTACAAAACGCATTCAGGCCCCGCCTAAAATACCGCTTCCAGGCGTGGGCCCCGAAACTGGTCAGGGACAAGCAGCTGTTGGAAACGGTCCAAAGACGGTTCACTAAGATGGTCAATGGGTTGAGGGACAATAAATACAAAGAACGCCTCGAAGCACTCGACCTGTCCTCGCTCAGTAGGCGACACCTAGGAGGAATCGGATACAGGCGTTCAAACAGATCTGCGGGTTATCCGAAACCGAAAGCCGTTATTGGTTCTGAGCAGAAACCGGACTCTCGGGGGACAGGAATGCAAAACGATGAAACCCAGGGCAATAAGAACCGATGGAACACATTTCTCCTCTTACCCAGTTACGAACCCGTGGAACAAACTGCCACCCCGTGTGGTAGCAGCGAAAAGCGTTGTCATGTTTAAACAACGGCTGGATGACTTCTGCTAGGATGTTTTCCGGGATTGCTTCTAGGCAAACAAGCATGCCGTTGGGTTACACTACTCTCTTCCACTCCCTTCTTTTCTAAGACAAAATATATTCTCCCTCGCTACTCATTAAAATACAGCCAGCTGCGGTTTTTTATTTATTCAGTGGTCCTCACTGGAGGTTTTTGAGGATAAGAGTATCTGCTAGTCAAGATAGTGAGCCTGTTTATCCAGCGCGACTTCTGGTTCTTCGAGAGCAAACCCGCTTTTCTCCCTCTTCTCCTAGTCCACCACTCAAAAATTACGACATTCGGACAAAATTGCGGACGAAGCACCGTGGGAACATTGCAGCCCTCGATTGCAAGAAAACGGACGAACACTGGCCAAAGCCGCAAGTCCTATGACCTGGTCTGATCCGTCATGTGCAAAGTGAACCGAACTGAACTGTCTCCTTCATTGATTGCAGCCCTTTCTGATTTTTTTAAAGCACACAACTACTACCCCTATTTAAGCCGACCTTTATCCGTACTGACTTGATCCTAAATAATGCCAACTTTTCCACCACTGATACAACCAATTCCTCAGACCAGGCTACTTTCCCCATGAGGCAGTGTGATTCCCCCTCTCTGGCCAATGTCTCATTCCTCAATCCGGACAAGACGGTCCTTCATAGTGTGCTGACAACGGATGCACTAAAATGTGCAGTCCAAATTCAAGCTGCAGAGATAGCTGAGCTAAAGGCCACTGCGCGCACTCTTAAGAATGAGTTGACCAGTCTGAGGAGCTTGGTTATCAAATCCCTCCCGGTGTCCCATGCAGCCGATCAGGTGTGTAGAGTTTCTGAGCAGCAAATTCCTGATGCCGCCAAAATTTTAAAAGACACCGAGAATTGCTCCAAGCGTTTCATCCCTTGGGGTCGCCTTCTCAACTCGGATCACCCTCATGACACCCACGCCCAGGTGTTTAACCGCCTTAAGCTCCCTTTCCCACTTGAAGGTCGGTCCACTTGGCTAGTAACCAAAAGCACCAACCGGGTACATCGCATCCTAATTGAAGTAGGCTTCACAGAGGCGGCAAAAAAGTTGTTCCTTAGATGCAAAGCACAAGGAGGAAATAAAAGAGCTCGAGGGTGTAAGATATTTTTGATTAATGTGCAGCCGAATTCGAAACGGATCCGGAAATCAGAAATCCATTATCCGTGAAGTTCTACGGTACTAGATTACCGAATGAACAATGACACGAAACAGATACAAACCTCAATTATGCTGTTACAAGGACTCAAAAACGCGCTTCAGGCAGGTCCAGAAGAGGGATATAACAAAGCAGCGTGCTGGGCGCGAACAAACTAACGGCGGCCCATAAAAGCACACGTAGCATAAAACAGGCCAAAAGCGTAAGTATGTGAATGATTTTAAGGAAAATATGGAACAGCATTGGTTTGGGGGGGATTTTCCACGACAGACCGTTACAAAGAGAGTACCCATTGACGAGCCACTTTATCTAAGGCTCCGCGGTGGGAACGTAGAGCCAGCAACCCCGTAAAAAGCCGATTCCAATTTGAGAGTGCTGCCTGTCGTGCAGGTCACTCGCTGTGAGGATCGAGCTCCATGTCAATCGCCCGTTGCACCCATACTCACTCTATCTCCCGTCGTGTAACGTAACCCAGTGGTAAACCTGAACATCTGAACATCTGACGCCCATTAAATGTATCCCAGACCACAACATTGCTGATAAGACCGTTTTAACGGACGAGACTCACCCGTCCTTGAGCTCAGACAAAAACATCTAACCTTTTTATGCTGAAAGCTGCAGTGGGGAGTTTCACGTAAAGGAAAAAGCATCTGGTGCAGTCATTCAAAACAGGATCTCCAACAAGAAAGCCCGAAGCTGTGAATCACGCAGTGTGCATGAGGGTAACCCAAAATAGCAACCCACATTTTTCGGAGGCTAAAGGATGTAGACCGTCCGCTTGGTACGATACTGTAAAGTTGGCTATACCTTACTTCGCGGTTTCCTTAGTAAACGCGTGCTTTGGTCCTTCGTACTGCGGGGACCACTTGCACGTTACTCTAATGCTCGGCGCTGTACGAATATGTTAACCAGAACAGTATTCTCCACGACCCGTGAGAACGAGAAGGCGATAGGGAGAGATAGTGGTCAGCGTGTATTTGGGAGCTTGCGTGAGAGCGCGAGCAAGAGCAGTGGTTAAATGGCCACCGCGCTTGGCAGTCAGCGATCAGTTAAACAATAATCGTGGTAAAAGTGTGAACGAAGGTGGCTACAGCTATAGGGGCTTCTTCCTAGAAGTCCGACGGAGTTCAGCGTCGATCGTGGCGGTAGGCCGGAAGTATTGATTGTCTAAGAACTCCTCGTAGCTTGCCCGTTGTACTGTTTGTGACATCGATCGACTGCTGATGATTTTAACGTAGCCTGCACTTTCGAGGTCCGATTTGCGCCGGTCCAACTGCTTTTTGGCGCCCACGGGACTCATACGCATGCGAACCTGAAGATGACGAGTCAGGTCCATCCAAATGGGCGTCCAGTTGTAGTCTCTAGTGCCACTTTGACCAATTACCCCGCTGTCCAGTGAAAGGTTGGCTCCCCAAAAATACACGGGAGTCAGCGAGGCTACGGAATAAACCAATATGACTGTTCATATCCGTCTGAGAGAGGGCAAGGTAAACTGGAACAAAATGGCGCCTGAGGGCGCCGGCGGATTTCGGGCCGTAATATCAACACGCGAAAGATGTCCGGTGTTGTTGTAGTCGCCAGGAAACCAGAAGATTGTAGTTTCTCGGGCCTGTTGGTCGGTAGATCCATGGTGAACTTCCCAACCTATTGTTAACAATCGGTTGTAAAAATCGTCACGAAATCGGCGGAGCGGACAGGATTTCGTAGTTGGCGACCGCGACGGCTACTTCGCGTTGCGAGTACGGTTAGAGACTCTGATGGAATAGCTGCCGAGTCCTCACTAGGCGTAATTAGGAGTGGTCCGAGTAATAATTCGCTAGACGCGGGTTACTGAGCGGCTTGGGCAGGTGTAGATTGGCCGGGCGGCTCGCACTCCGTGACGGCAGGCTTGAGACGGCCGATAGATACGGTGTCGTGTCGTCCGCTGATGTTTATGGCAAATGTTTTAGCCCCACTTTTTACCGCCCGGAACGGGCCAGTGTATGGCGCTTGTAGTGGTAACCGAAAGCCATCGACGCAAACGAATACATGAGTGGAGGTTTCTAACGCAGTTGGGACATAACTTGTAGACTGTTGTTCGCGCGGTGGACTGGCCTTGAGCACTCGCATGTGCTGCGTAAGGCGCTGAGCATAGTCACCGTAGTCGAAAGTCACGGTTGGTAAGGGGGCTACCAACTCCCCAGGCAGACGAAGTGTACAGCCATATACTAGTACGGCCGGTGTTGTGTGTAACTCCTTCTTAACGGTACTACGCAGGCTTAAGAGCGCTAATGGTAGTGTTTCACTCCAAAGGGGGTTACCGTTTGCTCGAAGGGCGGCTTTTAATTGCCGGTGGAAACGCTCAACCATACCATTGGCCTGAGGGTGGTAAGCTGTCGTCTTAACGTGTTGGCAACCGAGCGTAGCGAGTAGGCTGCCGAAAGCGCCGTCAAAGTGTGGACCGCTATCGGTGGTCACTATTGCCGGGCAACCGAAATGACTAACCCAACCGGTCAGAAAAGCTTTCGCGGCCTCTTCCGAGGTGGGACGAGGGATAGGGATGGCCTGCGACCAGCGAGTAAAACGATCCACGCATGTGAGTATGTAAACGTACCCAAGCGAATGTGGGATTGGTCCTACGAGGTCGACGTGCACATGATGAAAACGTGTTTCAGGTTCTGGGAACCTGGCTAACGCCGCCTTAGTGTGCCTATGGGTCTTAACACGTTGACACTGCAGACAAGCACGAGCCCATTGACGGACATCTCGTTTGACATTGTGCCAAACAAAACGCTCGGTTATCAGTTTCACCGAGGCAGTCACACCCGGATGAGCCAGATTATGGAGTGTCAGGAACGTAGGATAACGGTGGGCAGCAGGAACCACCGGCCTAGGGCGACCTTGCGACACTTCGCATGCGATGGTGTTCTGGGAAGTAGGGATGGGTATTCTGGTTAAGATCAAAGAACCGTTCTTTCGAAGTTGTTCGATGTCAGGATCCATAGTTTGGGCCTGTGCCATTGCGCTTAAGTTCATGTTAGGCGTCGGTGACAGACTTGGTTGATGCACGCGTGATAAGGCGTCGGTGACGGGGTTAAGTACCCCAGAGACGTGTCGTGTCCACAGTTAACTGTGAGACAAAGGCTAGGTGGCGAATCTCGCGTGGTGAGTATCGATCGGAAGCTGACTTCAGTGCGTAAACCAAAGGCTTGTGGTCTGTAAACACCGTGATCGAGCAGCCCTCGAGTGCATGTCGAAAATGACGGATGCCCAAGTAGATGGCTAATAACTCCCCGCCAAATGTACTGTACCCAAATTCGGCGGGTTGTATGCGCTTGGAGAAGAATGCTAAAGGTTGCCAAGAATCGTCTACGAACTGTTGCAGTACTGCTCCAACCGCTGTATCCGAGGCACCCGTCACTACCGAAATACGAGCCAAAGGGTTGGGGTGGGTAAGGAGTGGTGTGTTTGCGACGGCATCTTTAGCCAAGACAAATGCGGCTTGTGCCGTGTCGGGAAGCACGAACTACCGCCTACCTGCGCGCAACAGGTCGGTGAGGGGTTGCATCTTTTCCGCATAGTGAAGAATAAATCGGCGGTAGAAATTCACCAGGCCGGCAAACTGACTTAACTGGCAAAAAGATTGGGGTTCAGAGTAGTCGCGAATAGCGGAAACTTTATCTGGCAGAGGGCGTGTAACGAAAGTTTGAGCAATGCGTAGCCAAATTCGCAACGGATCCCGAAATCAAAGACGATTATCAGCGATATTCTACGATACTGGATTATTGCACGAACAATGATACCAAGAAGATACAAACCTCAATAATACGATCACAAGGACTCAACAACGAGAAACCGAATAGCAGCATGTGAGCAAACAGCACGTGCGTCACGCAGGTCCTGAACAAGGATGTGCCAAAATAGCGCTCTGGGGGCGAACAAACAAAAATTGGTCCATAGAAACAAACAGTTCGTAAAGACAAGTCAATAGTGCAGGCAAATGAGTGATGTTGAGAAAAACACTGAATCGCGAGGGAAAAAGGGGGTTTTCCACGACCGGCTGTTACAACGCCCACCAAAATCCTCCCGGATCCTTAGCAGAGTCAAAGGTTCGGTACAAAGGTACTGATTCTTCCTACCTACCTAGGCTCTGCTGTCAGTGCGCGCGCCTAATGCTCGTCATCAGAGTTCTACTACTGGTCGCACCTGACCCATTGGCTACATAGACGTGAGGTTAGTCCACATCTCCCACAAGACCAAATGACCGATGGTGGGCGTGAAGGGGCCACACAGATGCTGTTCTTGCGAAGGACCGTCCTGTCCTGGATGTATGTGCTTGAGTGAGTGTGTTTGAGTGTGAGTGTGCGTATTGGGGTGTACAGTGGAATCTCAGGTATGACTGCACTTCAAAAGAGGACTTTCTACAATGTCAACAAAGGGCTGTGTGGCAAAAACGAGTAAATGTAGGCATGCTTGTGTGACCTAAGCCCCGTTACCTCTACATGTATTGTCGTGTCGTGTGGCGAGCTATGGTTTGGGCAATTAGCTCCATAGTACATCGTAAATGCTGTGTGAAATTAAACACAAATATACTTCAAAGATGGTGTGGAGGGTTGGGTCCTGCAGGAGAATACATTTGGGATAGATAAGTGAACTCGGCTTCATCTGGTATCAGCAGACATGGGTATAGCTTGGTCGGTAGCGTCGGCCTCGCCCGTGTCGCCGTCACCTTCAAGTAGACATATTTTACGTAAACCTCGCAATACGTCTCCTTTGTTTGTCCTCACCACCACCGTGCTCACGAGACCGTCGATTTCTGTACGAAAATCCTTGATCACACCAACCGGCCAATCGGCTTTATGTAAGTGGCTCTCCACGAGGATGACCACGTCGCCACATCTGAACGACCTCTGTTTGGAGATCCACTTTTGACGAAGCTGTAGTGTCGGTAGGCACTCCCTCGTCCATCGTTTCCTGAAGGCCTGTGCCAGATGGTTCGCTTGTTTCCATCCAACAACGTACGTTTCACGCAGGGTTTTCGGTGTGATTTCCACTACGTTTGACCGCAGCAATAATAGGTCGTTGGGGGTGAGGGCCGGTTCGCCTTCCGGGCCTGAGACGATCGGCACCAGTGGTCTGTTGTTCAATATGCGTTCTACTTCTGTTAGTAAAGTAAGCAGCGTCTCGTTATCGAGGGTTTGTTGTGAGGCCAGGGCTGTGAGTATTTTCCTAGTTGATCGTATCAGCCTTTCCCAAAAGCCACCACGATGACTGGCGTGAGGTGGATTGAAGAGCCATTCTATCCCCTTTGCTACGGTCTGGTTTTGCATTTTGGCGGTGTCCAAGCAGCTCCACCATTTTTCTAACTCCTTATGAGCCCCAACGAACTTCGAGCTATTGTCGAGGTATATATTCTCGGGGACGCCCCGCCTCGCAATAAACCTTTGAAGGGCCATTAGGAATGAATCGGTTGTCATGTTATGCACTACTTCGAGGTGGACTGCTCTGGATTGTAGGCATGTTATCAGGCAGCCATACCTCTTTTGGGTGCTCCTCTGATGTCGTGCAAGTAATGGGCCAAAGCAGTCGAAGCCGATTTCCACGAACGGGCACCATCCCGGCTGGTTTCTTACGGCTGGAAAGGGGGCCATCATTTGTTGGCTTGCTACCGCTCTCCGGCGACAAGTAATGCAGTTGCCTGTGACTCGCTTGGCCGTCGCTGGTCCCTTCGTCACCCAAAATCGTCGGCGTATATTGTTCAATAAGTGATTCAGGCCTTCGTGTCCCTCTTCCCGATGCACATGGCCTATCAGGCATCTCGTTATGTGGTGGTCACCAGGGATTATTATGGGGCGTTTTGTTTTGTACTCTACATTTGAATCTGCCAGCCGCCCTCCAACTCTCAGTAGTCCGTTGGTTCGCATGGGGTTTAGTGCTCGGATACTACTGTGTAACAGCCTGCTTCCGTTGGTGTTATCATCTGTTCTGGCTAGATCGCGGGTCTCGGACGGGAAAGCGTCTAGTTGCAGTAGGCGTAGAACGTCCAGTTCGGCTTGATTCAGCTCGCCCGGTAGTATCGTCCCCACGTTCAATGTGTTTTGTGGTCTTGCGTCTTTCATAATCTATAACGGTGCTTTGTACCGTGTCCACAAGACCGCGGGTCTCAACATATTCGTCCAGTTGGTGAACTGGCACTGTTTCTCTATTAGGCTTACGCTTCCCGTGAAGTTTATAGCCAACGTCAGTCTTTTAGTCTCGATTTCACCATCTTCGGCCTCGGGTATTATTGGCGTTGGCCACATCTCTTTAGTTGCCGTTAGGAAGTCCGGTCCCATTGCCCACATCCGTAACCTCTCCAGTGTTTTCAGGCCCCTTGAGCAGAAGTCGGCCGGGTTACTGGCGGATTTTACATAGTGCCATTGATCGGTTTTAGTCGACTCGTGGATTATATTGAGTCTGTTGGCCACGAAAGTGTTAAAACGAGTGGTAGTGTTGTTTATGTAATGAAGCACCTTGGCTGAGTCCGTCCAGAAGTTTGTTTCCCAGTCTATCCGGTCGAAGCATCTCTTAATCAGTCCTGCGGCTTTCACGGCCAGTACTGCTGCCGTCAGTTCCAGCCTTGGAATGGACACCGTTTTCAGAGGAGCCACCCTCTCCTTTGCGAGCAGTATCTGGCTGTGCCGCCCACCATTTGCGTCAACCCAGCAGCTGTAAGCAACTATCCAGTAGCCTATTTCTGGTGCATCCGAGAATGGGTGGAGTTGGGCATCGTTTGTGCGCCCGATACCTGTTAGGCGTCTTTGTATTTTTATCTCCCCGAGTTGCTCCAGGCTGTGCAGCCAGTCGCGCCATCGCTTGCCGTCGTCATCCTTGAGAGGTTCGTCCCAACCCGTCCCTCTTTGGCATAGCGATTGCAGCAGGCACTTTCCCGGTAACAACCATGGCGAAACAAAACCTAAGGGGTCATAGAGGCTTGAGACTGACGATAGGATTCCTCTCCGTGTGACCGATCGTTTGGGTAGGTCTAGAGTGAAGATGAATTCGTCCCCTCTGGGTTTCCACTGAAGACCAAGCGTGCACTTCGTTTGTGAAGAGGACCCCAAAAGATCTTTCATACACTCCATTTTCTCGAACTTTGGTATAACGTTGAGCACCTCTTGGTCGTTCGAAGTCCATTTAGTGAGGCTGAATCCTCCGGCATTTAGAGTGGCGATCAGTTTGGTCATATAAGGAGTAGCAGCACTTGGATCGTCAAAGGAGCACAGAAAATCGTCCACGTAGAAATGGTCCATCGCTCTTCCTAACAAGCTGTTGGTGCCGTCGGAACGTTTGAGAGTTTACCGGAGGGCGAAATTAACACAAAACGGGGATGAAACCGTCCCAAAGGGGTGCACAGTCAGCCTGTACTTGACAGGTGCGCGGTTTGTGTCGTTCTCAGGCCACCAGAGGAGACGGAAGGCGTCCCTATCTTTAACGGGCATCTTCACTCGTAGAAACATTTCGCGTATATCCGCAGAGACGGCCACTTTTCCTAGCCGAAAACGACATAAAACCTCGACCAGTGATGTTGTCCAGTCTGGGCCCTGTAGCATATGGTCGTTCAGTGGCACACCCTGGCATTTCGCGGCACAGTCGAAGACTACTCTGACCTTCCCCTGTTTCTTGGGTTCACGACCGGGTGATGGGGTAGGTACCACCTCAAATTTGCGCTGCTAACCGCTGTATCTACCTTTTCCATGTAACCCAAGTATATGTTATGTTGCATGGCTCGCGTATATTCTATCCTTAATTGTGGTTCCCGGAGCAGCCTGGTTTTGAGGAAGCCCAATCTTTTCAGAGCCATTTCTCGGCTGTTTGGCATAGGTTTCATTTTGGATCTCCACGGGACAGGAACCTCAAAACTACCCTTTGCGTACTTGACGTTCTCGGCTACCATTTCCAAAGCCAGCCTATCTTCTCGTGATGGGGCATCTCTGTCCATGGCCAGGTCGGCAAATTCGGTGTTATACAATTGTTGGAATGCCTGTTCGATGTTCGTCGTTTCCACCAAAGTGCAGTTGATTCGTTTGCCGCCTCTGTCGTCTGTAATGCCATATAAAGTCCAACCGAATATGGTGCGTACTGCATAGGGTGCTTTGCGGCTTCCTATCCTTTGGCCCAGGACCCAGTGCGCTTCCGGTATATTGCGGCCGATCAGCAGATCAATTTCGTTACTCTGCCACTCCTCGATCGTAATCCCGTCGAGATGCGGCCACTGAGTCAGAATCGATTGCACTGACTGGGGTGCTCTCATTGGCAGGTCCTTCATAGTGAATGCTTCCTGGGTTTCTGCTCTATCGTTGCCGACCAAGGAAAGAAGTTGTATGTGCAGTTTGGTAGACTGGATGACTTCGGTGCCACTCACTGTGTTTACTACTAATGAGGATTGACTCCCTCCAATCCCATATCTCTCTGCGAACTCCTTCCTTACTAGCGTGGTATCCGAGCCACTATCTATGAAAGACAAGGCTTTGGCTTTTCCTGTTGGGATCACTACTCCCAAGGCGACTACGCCTAAACGTACTGGTTTTTTGGCAGATCGTGACGTTGAACAAATAGCGCTGGGTTTGGTACTCGTCCCGGGTAAGGTTACTCTCACCTGGTGTAACAATCGATGGTGTCTGCCCGTGCAGCCCTCGTTACCACATCAGTTCCTTGTTCTACAAGCTGCCGCTCGGTGCGTGGTGTTGAGACAAATAAAACACGTTCCTACCATCCTGACCATTCCCACCGTTCGTCCATTGTGGCGTTGCCGAACTTGGGGCATTCTGGTAGTCCTTGGCTAGCACCACAGAATCCGCAATTTGGTTGCGCCGTGTCATCGCCTGAAATGGCGCGCGCATCGGTCCAAGGATGGTATTTTGGGTGTTCCTGTGCAGGGGTTTGAGCTTGGCTAGTACTGGGCTTGTTTGCCCGGTTGCTGTCCCGGATAAGTCGGCCAAACCTGCTGTCGGCTACCTTGGTTTGCCTGTCCAAGTATTCAGTCAAGTCTTCGAAGTTAGCCTCCCTGTCGTTTCGGCTTATCCGTTCCGCTTATTTCACACACCCACCCTGTAGTTCGGGAGAAAGGTGACGGACTATGTTTTCCAAAGTGTGCATGGCATCTAGGTCGGCCCTGTAACCTAGATGGTTGAGGGCAATTGAGCAGTTTTGCATCCTAATCACCAGGTCGGTCATTGAGTAGACGTCGCCCTTGGTTCTCTTTGCCTCTACCATCACTCCCTCTATTAGGTTACGGGCTACTTTGAAAGGTTGGCCAAACAAGTCCCTTAGAATCTTCCTTGCTCGGGTGTAGCCTTGTTCCGGGTCGAGCATGGTACACCCGTCGATAGCTTCCTTGCTCTGCCTGGACAGTAGTGAGTCAGGTAGAGGAGTCTTTGTTCGAGGTCGGTTACCTTATTTTCGACGAACGTCTCAAACTTCTTGACAAACCTGCAGTAGTGTTCAGATCGCCCGTCGAAAACCGTCAGTTCTACTCTTGGCAAATCGATCGATGGTGTTTTATAGTCGGCGACCGGCGTGGGGCTCCCTACCTTATTGCACCCTGATCTATCGGAAGTGTCGTAGTCGCTGGCCTCATGTTCTCGCTCTTTCTGGGTACACTTCTTTTCTGCTTCCTGTGCCTGTAGTCTAGCCGATAATAACTGTTGTTCTAGGTCTAGTATTCTCAGCCTATATAAATCAACATCCTTACGATCCATATTGCTCTCACTAACACATGAACTAGCACTGACAGGACTAGGTGATCTAACATTAACTAAAGAATCAAATGTACCCAAAACCTCCCCAGTGACTTGCCGTATTACTTCCTGTCCAGACTCTTATGCTTTCGATTCCTTTCTTGGCATTTTGCGTGTTGTTTCTTGTTCCAAATTGATCTATTGAGTATTGTAACGAACGTTTGAGCAATGCGTAGCCAAATTCGCAACGGATCCCGAAATCAAAGACGATTATCAGCGATATTCTACGATACTGGATTATTGCACGAACAATGATACCAAGAAGATACAAACCTCAATAATACGATCACAAGGACTCAACAACGAGAAACCGAATAGCAGCATGTGAGCAAACAGCACGTGCGTCACGCAGGTCCTGAACAAGGATGTGTCAAAGTAGCGCTCTGGGAGCGAACAAACAAAAATTGGTCCATAGAAACAAACAGTTCGTAAAGACAAGTCAATAGTGCAGGCAAATGAGTGATGTTGAGAAAAACACTGAATCGCGAGGGAAAAAGGGGGTTTTCCACGACCGGCTGGGACAGGACGGATACTTGAGGGTGAAATGGAATTTCGTATGAAAGTGATATCAGACCGGCCTAATTCGCATTTCGCGATACTGATCGTGAAGTCGTGCTGGCTAGGGCTTTCGAAAAGTGCTCGTAAGTGTGCGGCGTGCTCTTGCTCTCAAGAACTAGCCACCAAAATATCATCCAGTTTTACGTAGACATTTTGCAAACCACGAGTTGCCTCGTGCATGAGCCGTTAAAAGGTCTGGGCTGCATTTCTGGGCCCAAGCGGCATTCGCAGAAACTTGAACAGCCAGAAGGGCGTAATGACGGCAGTTTTAGGAATGCGGCCTCTTCTACCGGGATCTGGTTGTACTCACGAACTAAATCGGTATGGCTGAAGACGGAGCAATCTGATAAAGACGAAGTAGGTTCCTGTATATGGGGAGTCGGGCATTGGTCAGGGGCGGTGACTTTGTTAGGTGCTCTGTAATCACCACAGGGTCGCTAGACTAGACTAGACTTAGAGACCATACGTAGAGGGGAAGTCCAAGGGCTGCTAGAAGGGCGTATTATACCCAGTTCTAGCATGCATTCGAATTCAGCCTCTGCAACACGAGGCTTGTCTGGTGCTAACCGACTCGGCTTACCGAACACTGGCGGTCCCTTAGCATCGATATGGTGAGTGACACTGGTGGTCACTGCTGGGAGAGGCCCGGACCGCCGAAATATGGCCGGGTAGGCCGCAATGAGTTCGTTATAAGGTTGGTATGCCGGTGGTTGGACGTAAAAAGGAGTGACGTGATTCATTCGCGAATTATAACCAGCAACAGCGAGAGTGGTCTGACGATCCACCACTCTGCGGCGCCGTGCATCAACTAACAAGCCAAAGTGTTGCAGGAAGCCAATGCCTAGAATTGAGTACGGGACGTCGGCAATGATGAATACCCAACAAAAATTACGCTTCAAATCTAAGTTTAAGGTGAGCGACCGCTGGTCAAACCTTGGGATGGCCGTGCCATTGGCAGCGCGTAGTGTTTGGGCCTGCGGTGTGCTATTGTCGTCTTTCGCTCGGGGGAGGACGCTCACTTTGGCACCGGTATCTACAAGGAATAGGTTATTTGAAATGATGTCCCGTACGTTCAAAAGACGACTGTTGGTCTGATACCCAGCTTCGTGGGTCACCACCACGGGCCGCGGGTTTAGTTTTTATGATGAGCACCGGGAAATTTACACCCTGGTTCGCGTCGCCTGACTCCCTCACCGAAGCGACTGTGGTATTGACAATGTTCTTCTTTTGAAGAGCCAAGACCTCGTCGCAGTGACGGACTATGGAGCTTAGGTGAGCGTGCGGGGTCCCGCTCCCGAAACCTTTTTCTTTTTACTGATAGGTTTGCAAGCTGGCGTCAATTCTAGACAAAAATGACGCGAGGTCGTTAGATGTTGGCGAGGCAGGCACCTGTGTGATGGAGGACCTGCTTATTCCAGCTAGAGCAGGGTTGTATCGTGACACACTTTCATCGACGATTGCTGCAGTTTCTTCCAGCGAGCATTCGCTAGTGGCACTTAGTAAAACCGGAATGTTGTGCGGCAAACGCTGCAGCCAAAGTTACCTTGAGAGCGGATCCTCGCCTACCGTTGGTCCTCTCAAGCTCTGTATCTCACACAGCCGTTCGGAGGGACTCCTGCTTCCAAGCTAAACGTTTTGAAGTCGTTGCATACGGTTTTCCTGCGTTGGGGTCGTGCGGGCAATGACGGCCTCCTTCAAAGCCTCGTAGCTTCCGGAAGAGGTTATTACGCCCTTTACTAGCTTTGTGACCTCCGGCAGGAGGTGACTTGCTACCGACCTAAAACGGCTGGAGTCACTGGTTATACGGCAGCTTTCGAATTCTACCTCTACCAGCATGAACCAGAGTTTTGGATCAGCAGGCGTGAATGCCGGTTTGTGCAGCGAGATCGCCCCAACGGTGGGGTCTGAGCAGGGTTTCCGTTCAGCAAAAATAGCGATTGCTTTATCTAATGCAGGCGGAAAAAGAAATCATTGACCAGTGTGGCGATATAATCTTTGGAAGAAAAAAATCACGACGAAATAAACAGCAAAAGTATGTATAGGTAAAAAAATCTTTTGGTAAACCGACCATGAAATGTCAACAGATAGGGAAACAATAAAACACAAAAACGTACGCAGACGGGGCCTTGAACGGTAGAAAACAAGGAAACTCACGTGACCTGGGGATCACGTCAGGCTCATCAATTGTAACGTTGGTTATACCTTACTTCGCGGTTCCCTTAGTAAACGCGTGCTTTGGTCCTTCGTACTGCGGGGACCACTTGCACGTTACTCTAATGCTCGGCGCTGTACGAATATGTTAACCAGAACAGTATTCTCCACGACCCGTGAGAACGAGAAGGCGATAGGGAGAGATAGTGGTCAGCGTGTATTTGGGAGCTTGCGTGAGAGCGCGAGCAAGAGCAGTGGTTAAATGGCCACCGCGCTTGGCAGTCAGCGTTCAGCTAAACAATAATCGTGGTGAAAGTGTGAACGAAGGTGGCCTCCGCTACAAAAGTACCCTGGTTATTAGGCATCAAAACTTACCAGCCCCCCGAACAGTCTGTTTCTTCTCTAGCCCCCCCCCCAAGTCATCAGCTCCTTACTCCCCCAGGACCTCCTTTTCATCCCCCACCTCCTCCCCTTTCCCCATCCTGAAACCCAGAAACGGTGGTCGTTGGAGATTCTGCAACAACTCCTGAGCAGGTGCTCAATTGTTTTACAGCTATTGCCTGAGTGTGTTGAATAAGGTCCCGGAGCTTCGGCAGCTTGCAGTAGATAGGGAGCCTCAGATCATCGCCCTCACAGAAACATGGCTCACCCCTGATATACTTGGTGCAGAAACATCCATTCCGGTGTACCCCACAGTAAGGCAGAGCTCCAGCAGAGGTCGTGCCGGCGGGGTCATCATATACTACGGTAATTCTATCCCTCCTCTCACTATACTGACAACCCCTACCTCTTCATGCGTTGATCGTTTGTGGATTGTGTTTGCCCTCCCTAGGGCAGACATCATGCCGCTTGGTGTAGTCTATCGTCCTCCTGCATGCAATTCAGCCGATAGCCTAGGTCTCATAGACTTATTAGGCTCACTTAGAGCTACACAGACTTCACCCATCTTTTAGTCACTGGTGACTTCAACCCGCCCAGTATCGACTGGCAACGAGCTGATGCCTCTGATATCATATTTGGTCAACCCCTCCTAGATCTTGTACTGAAGAACTCATGGGTGCAGAACGTAAGAAACCTGACCAGATATCGCACGGGACATGCCCCGTCACTACTAGACCTGGTCATCACCAACGAATGGTTCCAAATAGACGTGATGCACTACCTGCCGCCTCTCTGCAAAAGTGATCACATTCTCTTTGGGTTCGATTATATTGTGAAGTGGCATCATCTTCCCCAGAAATCAAAACTTTGGGATCCATCAAAAGGACCAGTTTTGACCAAGTGTGTGCATTTATTCGCTCCCAGGCAAACTCAGCTAACCTGGGTAACTCTGCTGATGGAATGGCAGAAAATCTCAGAAAGTTGCTCTCCTTAGCTGATAGGCTATTTCTCTCCAAAATTCGTCGTCCACAGACCTGTAATCGGCCCCTCCGTCGCCCCATTAGGCGCATTCTAGACGAACGCGCGCGCCTCTTTGCTAGATATAAAGCCACAGGTCTTGCCCGCGAAGCAAAGGATTTCGGGATTATACGCAACATATGCGGAGACAAGATAAGGTTTTCTGAGAAAGCAGTCTAACGATCTGTAGTTGCTCGATCACGGACCAATAAGGCAATTTTCTCTCAGTACATGCGTCGTCTAAGGGCACAGCTCTGAAGCCACTAGCTCTCACAGGAAGTGCGGATCCCCAATCACTTCCCTCTTCCAAGTAGCCGGAGCCTTCAGCCCCACTCTTCGTACTATTTCAGCTCCTTACCCAGATCATCTCACCCCAGCAAGCACCCGATATCTCTGGTCACTACACAACCACGCCACTATTCCAATTGGTGCAGTCGCACAAGGTTCCCGACGGCGCAACCAATACTGCTCGTGCGCCCCCACTTAATCCACCCTCGCATTCCCAAGGAAAAGGCGGACAATTTATCTGCTCCTTATGAATAGCTGTCTCAGCGATGTGCTGACGATTGAGTTTTCCCCAGTAGCTGGAAAAACAGTCATCGCAGCTATTCATAAGAAGGGGTGGTAGACATCTTGCTTCTAGTTACAGACCAGTTAGTCTCACTAGCAACACCAGCAACATTTTCGAGCGAATTTTGAAGAGCGCGGTTCTTTCCCATCTGCATAGAAATAGGATCATCGCCCCGTCCCGACATGGGTTTCTTCTTGGCAGGTCATGCACCACCAATATGCTTACTGTCATGGATAGTCTAACGAAAGGCTGTGATGATGGCCAGCTCTCACACGCTGTATTCACCGATTTTGCTAAGGCCTTCTATAAGGTCTATAGAAAACTTTCGAGAGCGGCTGGTGAACGTGTCTCTTATTGCGTCTAGCAGCGAAATACCAACGTTATCCCCTCTATCGGACGAATAGAGAAGACGCAAGTCGGTTTATAGATGCATGGTGTATTCTATACATCGTGGCGCCGAAACGGTACCGATATGAGAGATACACCGAACGGAAAACAGAACGCAACGGCTGTGCAGAAAGTGAACCGCGAGCGCGTACGATCGGCGACCGACCGAAAGCGAAAGTGATTTTAAAACGAGGTCGACGGAAACCTCGGAAAAGTCAGTCCAGTAAAACGTACGCAACCGGACAATACTGTGAGGTCGACGTCAAACGCCGGGGGAAGATTGTAGAGAAAATAGATCCATAATGGTGTCTAGAAAACAATCATTTTCTCAAAACGATCGAGGTCACTACAGCAGCCCCCCGCCAGAAAGCACGGAATGCCTTCGAAAAATGTCAAGGAGGAGAAGTCATACAAACGGTATTCGTGTGCGTGAATGCGTGCAAACTACTTGAATGTAGCTATGCTGTAGGATGCCGACGGGCAAAATCCGTGGTATGCAGGAACCGTAGGATGATGGTCGAGCATAAACCAGATTACTTGCCGGTGACATCGATTACGTGAATCGTCATCCATGTGTGCCACACCAATCAAGTCCAGCGTCGGGTAACCGTTAACCAATATGATATCCGGAAGCCAAATCTGTAAGTTCGTCAATGACAAGGAACGAGAGCAACAGGGCCGATCCAGAATGCAAACGTTGGTGCCAAAATTCTTCAGATTCCGTGGCACCAGCGAAGCGTACCATATAGCGAGGTTCCATGAAAGGAAAATAAATGGAAAACTGCTGTGGCCGCCGCATTGGACGTGACTAGAATACAGTAATAACTAATGAGGTAGAGTAAATCATGTCTAGACGATGAACACGAAAGTTATTACTGCGAAGTGCAATGGTTAAGATCGTGTTTGACCTAGATGCGGAAACGTGCTGGGCCAACGATCTTCCGACCGGAACGTGAGACGGGAGCCTCATTCACGGACGGGTGCGTACGCGTGCTCTGCTGACTTGAACTTGAGACAGTATTTTCATTGGAGGACGTAACAGGGCCAACGGACTGCTGACTTGAACGTGAGACGATAGCCTCATTCGAAGTCGTAGCAGGCAACGCTAACTGCAGACCTTGACGTGACAAGGAAGTGTCGTCAACAGGCAGTGCAGGGTTAACATCGAATCTCATGTCAGCGGGCGACACGCTGTCATCATCGTAGTCGGCTTTGAGACGATCGATGCTAACTGTATCGATGCGACCGTGTCGATCAACCCTGAAGGTCTTATTGTGACAAGAAATCACGCGAAACGGACCTTCCTAAGGCTGTTGTAATGGTTTCCGTACCGAATCAACACGAATGAATAGACGCGAACAAGTTTCGAGTTCGGTCGGAACAAAAACTTGTCGTCGCTGCATTCGAATCTGCACCGAAGCGAGATTTAGCATGTACGTAGACATACGGTGAACGTAAGTCTGTACGGCAAGTGAGTTTGTGCTCCGTGGCGTGAAGAACTCCCCAGGCAGTCGTAATGTCGTGCCGTAGACAAGTTCTGCGGCGGAACATTGGATATCTGCCTTCATGCAAGTCCTGATACCAAGCAGAACTAGTGGTAACGTCTCGTACCAGTCGGGGCTCTCGTATGTTTTAAGAGCCGCTTTGAGTTGGCGTTGAAAATGTTCAACTAAACCATTCGATGCCGGATGGTACGCGGTCGTGCGAATGCGTTTCGTACCCAGCATGTGAGCTAATGAAGAGAATAGTTCGGACTCAACTTGTTGCCCTCGATCGGTAGTGATTGTGGGAGGACAGCCATATGAAGCTGTCCATCGTTCTATCAGATGTCCCTCCTGCCGCTATTCTTCATAAGCTGCAAACACACGGGATTGCAGGCTCCATGTTGGCCATCTTGTCCAGCTTCCTTACCGACCGCACCTTTGCGGGTTAGGCGGAGAGTGTTTTGTCTCAACCCTCCCCAGTAACAACTGGGGTCTCTCAAGGGTCGGTCTCAGGTCCTTTACTTTTCTAGATCTACATAAAGATCTTCCGACGGCCCTTACTGCGAACATTGCTATGTAAGCAGACAGCGTAATGCTCTGGAGTTCGAGCCTCTTTCCCGCGCATCATTGGGGATGATAACCCCAGAATTTTCGGCGCGTGTATCCGACCTCTGTCAGAGTACGGCAGTCAGATAGTGCACTGTGGTCTTGTCCGAGACCGTGAGATCTTAGAAAGGGTTCAGAGGGCCTCCATAAAAGCAGTATTCTGTCTGTCCCATCTACCTCACCCCGTCCGCTTCTCACTCCTCAGCCTCTATCCCCTTGAATCAAGTCGCGTAAGGGGTGATCTTTTTTTGATGTTTCACCATTTCGAATCAGGTCAAAGCTATTGTTTCTTCTCCGTCTGCCCAGCCTCTTCTCTCCGTGGTCACAGCAGAAAGGTTTTTAAATCGAGACCACGCACTTCACTAAGGATTACGTTTTTAAGCTGTAGGGTTATTACTCAGTGTAAAGCACTTCCGGAAGATATTTTTCCCTCGCAGAACAAAACTATCTTCAGGAAAAAGTTAGACATCTGCCTGGGTCTCCCCAAGAAAATCATTGTCCAAAAAAGTGAAGTAGATGTCTTTTATTGCGTATACGTTCATGAATGTCGAACCCCCATTCCGCTTAAGGCACTGCCCACAGTGAGACATTGCATGATGTCATGTGTATTTTGTTTTTGTTGCCGCCCCGCCCCGCCCCCTCCTCCATTTGTTATCACTCTTGTTTCAGCTCGGTGAGTCCGACAGAAGATCAAAGACTTCATCGAGAACCGGGACTATTTGACTCAAAGTCTCGAACCCGTGTATTACATCAAGACTTCAAGACAACTGAATTGGGAGCGCGCTGTCCAATCCGAGTTCGGCCTTTCCGCTTATGTCCTTGGGTGGTGGTTGTGTCTGTGGTGCTTTTGAGTGCGATCGTTTCACCGGTCATTTCTTCCCCAACTCAGCCGGTTTCGGCAGAATTCGCTTTTTACGAAGCCCTTTTTGTGTAGTTTGGTTTTGTTGAACTCATGGCACAGTTTATATTCCATGTGGGGGATGATAGGTTCAGATGTGTTTTAAACTGTGTTCATATTGGAAGGTTATTCGTGTAACAAAGATTAGGTCCCTCGGGTTAAGTGACGTTCGAAAATAAAAGCAAACAAACTTGAACGGTCATCACATCGATTATGGAACATTAGTCATAGACCATTAGGGTCGGATCAGGTCGTAGAACTTGTTGTTTTGGCCTATTTGGTAAGTCCAGTTTCTTTTTGAATCAACGAGTTTCAGACGGATTCCGCTGCACTGAAACAACGAGTAGTACGGTGAAATTGTTTAGACTGGATGCCTGGTCGCCTGCAGGAGGCACAAAAGACGAAGCTAACCGTCGGAAGATGTTTCATAATTAGCTTACATGGTCTTAACCCCCGTGTCTCATCTAGTAGATGGTCTTCATAATGTCAGCTAGGTAGAAATAATAATCGCAGTAGCAGTGGTAAAGTGTAATCATAAACATAACTACACCACATCCTCTAGGAGACGGTTCCGGGCGTTCACCATATGATGTGCGAAGGACTATACATTGAAACTGCGATGTGCTGGTGGTTTGGTGAGCGTAAGATCGTGATCTCTAAAGACCGTGTTATGACTGAGAGACAAGAGCAAAGCTCCGGTTTGACAGACTCTTCAACTGCTTAGATCCCTCTTTGAGGACCCTTCTCCAGTATTCGTTCTGTTGAGAAGAGATTGCGCTGTCCTAATCTGGCTTTATTCGGCAGTCCTTTTAATCCTCTAACGAATGCCGTAAAATGTCGTCGTACCTGCTCTACACTGCCTGTCGCACATGAGTGACTGTTACCAGACTTCGACGCAGTACTCTAAGTAGCTTTACGAACGCTTTGGCGAGAGGGATGGACACTTTCGCTTCCTGGGAGCAAACAGTCCTAGGTAGTTGGTACAAAGATCAATCGTCCAGAATTCTTTCAGTGGTATGCACAGGGATCGGCACCCACTGCTTCCACTTCCCAGTTCCTTTCTGTAGTAGTAGTAGTAGTCCGATTCTCTTGTTTTGCTAAAAATGAACGATTAGAACACTTATCATCAATAAGGCAATAGACAACCATGGCGTGTTTCGTCACGCTTAGCGCTCCAGTTCATAGGCACTGACTCCTGGGATTACTGATGCGCCATGAACAGTTAATTGTGCTTCTCCCAAATTTTAGTATCCCACCTCCAGGAATATCTCATCCCACCTAACATGCGCTGCACTTTAAACTGCTTCACATCCTGCACGATAACCACTTCTTCGGTTAGCCTGTTCCAAACTCCCACTACTTTGCTGTTGGAGAAGTTTTTCCGTACATTTAGCATCGAGTGTTCCTTACATAACTTTATATTGTTTTCTCTCGTTCTCTGGTCAGTAGCCTGTTCAAATGTATCGTTAGCCCTTACTCCCGATAAACCCTTTAGGATTTTAAAATGACTCAGTGTGATCCTTCTATGTCTTCTGGCTTCTAGCGAGATGACCATGTCTTCATTTACTAATTTATTACGCAATAATAGTTGTAATGAGTCAGCAACACCAGTCGGAGAATAAGAAGTTCGCCCAGAAGTAAGGCTTTAATCAGTTTGTCAGTTGTACATATAGCTGAGAAATAAAGTGCAGCAAAAATTAGAATATGCGGAAAAAGAATAACAACACAAACAGCAGAAAGCCAATTCACAACATTCTTCCCGGGTGCATGAGATTGTTCATACACGCAATGAAATGTGAAAAGTAAAAACCTAGTTCGCACATGTTTATGTATGCCTATAGATAGGAAGTTTGCGCTTCGCTATTTCGCAGGCAGTGAAGACGAACTCTCTGTTGCTGCTGGAGAAGGCTTTCTACGGCTTTCCGTTCTAAGTGAAGTTTTCGGGAGCACCGTCCATGGAACTACTCGGGTTAGGTGGTGATATCGATGGAGTTTCTGGCTTGATGTCTGGTTCAAAGATCGTTGTATCGTCATCGTGAGCAGGGGCAACTAGCTGGAGTAATGAAACTGAATCTTTGCAACCATTTCGAAAACGTACTGGAGCATAACTCGGAATCCATTCCAGCATTTCCACCTCCTCTCCTAAAAAATCGTATTTGGAACATCAGTTATTCTTCTTCCATAACACCTAGTAAGTATTTAGAAGCCAACTAGGGACGGTGCCCTAGTACAAGCTCGGTGGTTGTGAACGGGTAGACGTTCGTGTGGTGTTGCGTTTGTTTCTGTGCCGAGAATCGAACGTATGTAGTGCAATGCAACAGATCCCAGGTGTTAAGTATCGAGTCCTCGTGACTTCAGAGCAAAGGTAATAGTCTTCCAAGGTGTGCCGTTTAAACGTTCACTCTGTCCGTTAGATTGTGGGTTATAAGCGATAGTGTAGCGCGAAGGAAATCGCTGAGTTCAACAGACATAAATGAAGTCCCGCCGTCAAAATGGAAGCACGCGGGCATACCAAGAATAGCAAACGAATTAGTGAGACACTGAATGACAGTAGATGTAGAAATTTCTTGTCAAGGATAAGTGAATAAGAAACGGGAAAACTGTCCAACGGTTGTGGGAAGTAATTTGTCATGCGTGGGTGATGGTAATGATCCTTTGAAGTCTACACTGAGTAATTAGAAGGGTTGAGTGGTTTCAAGAAGAGGCACATGCAGTGGATTAAAAAACCTTCCCTTCAGTTCTGCGCCAATTCGACAAGAGGATATCATATCTTTTACTTCCTGAACCGACAATGGGAGGTTTTGGGTGCGCACAAAATGAACCATACGAGTCACTTGCGGGTGGCGTAAGGATGCACGAAGCTTGTATAGGGCAGTGCAATTGAGAGCTGAGACACAGGAAAGCCGAGTGTGTCGTTTAATACTGAGTTGTTAAGTCCCGGATGGTAAACAACGTCGTACCGAAAGGCAGAGAGTTCTGCACGCAGCCATCGGATCTTATTTTTAATCGTGCCTCTCGAGCGATTGTCAGATGTAAAGGCCGCCGACCGTTGGTCCGTGGCCAGTTTGAAGTGATGTTGGATTAAAAATTGGCGCCATTTTTAGTGCTTCGAGGATTGCGTATGCCTCCTTTTCAACGGCGGAGTGGGGCTGCTCAGGTGGAGATAAAGTTCAAGAAAAAAAAATGCCACCGGTCTACCGTTTTGATTGAGAGTAGCTTCAATCTATCAGATGCATCGGTTTTGACAACCAGTATTCCCGGGCCTATGGTGACAACTGCGGCATTTTCAGGTTCTTGCTTTAGGCGTGTAAAAGTGTTTAGGACGTCTGGGAGAAGCGGAAAAGTTCGATTCGTTACCAAAGGATGAATTTTGTCCGATAAATGTGAGATTCAACGCGAGTAATATGCAAAAATGCCAAAAATACGCTCCCGGGCTTTGAGAATATTTGGAGGTGGTAACATTAGTAAGGGCTGCAATATTTCGGGATCTGGTTTAACGAAACCATTGGACACCCCGTAACCCAGGGTATTCATCTTCGTGGTTCGGAAAATACTCTTGGTTTTACTGAACGTTGTGCCATATTCAGTGGCGACTTCCAAGAGCCTGCCTAGATTACGATCGTGGTTGTTCTCATTCTGACAGCAACTAGTTAAGTTGTCAAAATGGGCAAAGGTATCCACATGCTTTTCATTGAAAATTATTGTCTGTCATCCGTCGAAAGCAGGCAACACCGTTAGTTACACAGAAGGGAATCCGATAGAACTGATGGAGTCGATTGCAAGCCTCAAAAGCTGTGTATTTGCGTTCTTCAACTTTGTTCGGTATTTGACGATAGACACTTTTCAGATCAAGAGTGCAAAACACAGAGTAACCGGCAATTTTTGCAATCAAATCATCGATGAGGGAAAATGGATAAGCATCAAGGTAAGTAAATTGACTGATTGTCTGACTGATCGACGACCATTCTTCGCATGTGTCGTCCATTGGAGGCCACCAGGACTTGCGCGCTCCATGGAGATTTTGATGGTTCTATTATACCAGATTCAAGAGGCGTTCGTATTTCTGATTGAATGAATGATTCGTCCTGAGGAGTGTAGTGGCGATTTGCCTACAGTCTGGGGAGAGATGCTGACAGACGGACATGGTTTCAACATGAGCAGCAAGTAAGCTACAAGCAGGGAAAGTGGGCTATGTACCTGGAAAAAGGATTTCAGTGCGCTGGCGTTGTTTCAAGGAGTCATGACCCAGCAGCACTTCAGTATAGAGATCGAGTAGAAGAGATAGTCTGACATGATCATAAAAGGTATTTCTGTGTTTGAGAGAAACAATACAGAGTCCGTGTGTAAGTACTAGATAAGCATGTAGATGCCATTGTGACACACTTATGTGAATTCACTATGGACTACCTGTGTTTTTCTACGATTGTTTGAGAAATGTGATTTTCAGAGCTTCTCGTGTCGATGAGTGCACGCAAAAAGGCCGTTTACAGATATACTGATGACAGCATCGGATAGACAGGCGAGTGCTGCAGCGGCAGTAATGTCAGACAACAGTGAGTTTGTGACAGATGACGCGATCATTATTTTGCCTTAACCGATGTGCTCGACAGACACACTGAAAATGTCCTCTCTTTCCTCGGGTATTACACGCAGCTTCTCTTGCGGAGCAACAAGTCCGCGGATGACGAGAGAGATATAACAGGATGAATCGCTCACAGCTGAGAGTACATCCTTCGAAGTCGACTTTTGAGGTGCAAAAGATCCAGAAGTTCGTGTTGTTTGTGATGTGAAGCACACAGAGGTATCGCGGTTGCACGATAAAGACCATGTAAGCTAGTTCCAGTCGTCGGGAGAAATCAGATGTTGTCTTGAGGTCCAGTTATTTTCTTCCCCAGTAGTTTTTGTCGAATTCCGTAGCACAGAAATCCACGAATGAAGGAATCACGAATAAATTAATCACGATTTACTTCAGCAGTAGTTGCCTTGAATTTACATTCAATGGCGAGAGACTTCGAACGTTGAAGGAACTGGTTAAGAGTCTGACCACTTTCTTGGTGAGCATTCGAGAGAACGTGTCGGGTGAAAATCTCATTCTTAGGTTGGATGTACAGATTAGTCAAAATTTCGATGGCAGAATCAAAGTTTGTACATTTGACGATGTGCTTTCAGACAAACGGCGAAACCAGGTTAGTTGAAGTGACGAGTTTATCCACATTAGGATCCTTTATGTTGGCCAGATGGCTGTCCAAAGTTTTCCAGTAAATCCAGAGACATCTGGCGTCAGACGAATGAGGATCGGCATCGAATCGTTCTGGTCAAAGCACTCGCTTCGGTGGATAAGTTGATTAAATTGTGGTGAGTCAACAACATGCGTTCAACACCAACCACAGAATAAGAAGTTTACCCGGAAGTGAGGCTTTAGTCAGTTTTCAATGGTACATATAGCTGAAAAATAGAATGCAGCAAAAATTAGAATATGCGAAAAACGAACAAAAACACAAACAGTGGGAAACCATTTCACAACAGTGGTACAATACTCCAGGAAGGGAGTCGCGGCTATTTAAAGGCTGAAAATTGGGCAAAGTGACCGGTGGATGTGTGAGGATTCGAACCCGGAGCAGAAGGGTCAAAAGCCCGCAGTAATGATCGTTTGATCACCACCGGTCTATGCTGGGTTCTCCTGTTGTCCATCTAAGGACTATTCGTTGAACCTCTTCTAAGCAGTCCTCACCCTTTTTCAGAGAGGTACCCAGAGCTGAATGCAATACTGTGGATGCAGCCTCACTACTGGTTTGCACAGATGTTTGAATAAATCTGCCTATCAAGAAGAAGAAAACTGATTGCAACCGGAAGAGCTCTTTCCTCGCCTTTTTGGCAACCAATTTATATTGTTCGGCCAGCATGTAGCCGGTCGTCATTGGGGCACTTATATTCCTTTTTTGCTACCTCAACGGTGAACTTTCCATTTTCCGGTAATGTCATTCCCATTGAGGTTCTGGCTAGTAGGTAACTTTTACCTGTGTTTAAGGGCATGTCCCATTTGTCTGCCCGTTTTAATACCGGCGAAAGATCCATTGTTTAGTCACTACGGTTTCCTGATCCTACAACTTTGATATCATCCACAAAAATGAAATGTGGTAGCGATAGATCTGTCGCTGATCCGTTTATGTGGTGAAGGGAAAGAAGTAGCCCTAGAACCGACTACGCCGCTAACCTCTAATGGTTCTGAACTACTTATTCCTACTCCAAAGTCAAACGTCATGTTAGTTAGAAGTGCTGATATCCGCCTGCGCTATTTTCCTTCTGTCCCCTGGGTCCCCAGTTTTTCCGTCAGTAGGCGGTGGCTGACTGGGTCAATCCTTCCTCTCATCCAGGTAACAAACTTTTACTACTTCTCCCTCGTTCAACTTTGTAGTGACTTCGTATAAGAAGTCTGAGAGGTTCGAGAAATACGATCTGACATTTGTAAACCCATGCTTTACAAAACAGCAAGTGATCGATCGAATCTTTAAAATGTTTTCTTGCCAGCCTCTAGACATTGGCAGAGAGTGCATGTTTCACTTAGAGGACGGTAATCATGCTTCTGTGACCGCTGACTTCCCTTGCAGATGGCCACCACTGCTGCTACCTTCTAGTCCACTGGTAATATCCCTTAACTAAATCTGGCACATTAGAGGGGAGAGACGTGCCCGCTGATCACAGCGGTCAGTAGCTTATTGATGATGATGTACAGCATCAGGCTTCGTCGACTTGTTTGTGCTTAGTCCTCGTAATTTGTGTCTCGTATTCCGTCATCAGCGGAGTTGAAGCGGTTGGTACACGCCTTGGTGATTTGTTCATCGCATGCTTTCCTTCGTCTGTGTACACTCTGGAACTATAAGCCCGCAGCATCCGCTTTGTTTTGACGATTGTCACTTTCGTTCCCTCCCTCTCAAACTGGAGGTCCCACTCCATGCCTAAGTGAACCCTTCAATTGTAAGTAGCGGTAGTACCTCTTCAGGTTCGGTTTAGCTTCTATGACCAGTGCTATCTCAAAGATTTGATTCGCAGTTCGTCGAAGGTACTTGACTCAATATCCGTGCTTTGCACTGTAGTCAGGCTTATCCACTGCGAGCGGCTTTGAACGTCTGTCAGCTTTTATCCCTTTGTCTGACTGCTCGTTCAACTGCCGGTGTCCACCAGTCTGCATTGCCCTGTAGTCACTTTGCCATGAAACACAGGTGTCCTGTAGCTCCAGGTTTATTTTTATCCTATACCATATTTCCTCTACACCAGTACTTTCATCGTCAGCCCCCCAATCTAACTCTGCCTCCTTAGGGTTGAGCTCCACGTTGTTCAACCTCCCGATGTTCCATCTTATATATTCATGCTTTCTAATTCAACGTGCAACATGATGAGAGAGGCAGAGGTCAATGAGGCTTGCCCTACTGTTTAACGCTGTACGATGATGATGATGATGATGTTCCTACATGGTCTTCCCGTGGCTCTTGCATGTCTTAAACGGAGAACACATTTTAACGTGACACTGTCCATTTTATCCATAGGTAGTAGGAATTCTAGCGTACGTCATTTTCTTGCATCTTGGTCACTTGGGCTAGAACGAAAGGGTGGCGGTCTGATATGCATCTGGTGTTTCTTTTATTGAACCAGGGCCCTATGACGCATCCAATTATGCTGCTGTGCGAGTAGCACGTTCACAGATTCAGCGGACGATACCGACCGGTAAGGAATTGACTAGTAGTCAGTCTAGGGAAGGTGGCTAAACCCTGATTCCAAACTAACCATGGATGGCATATGAAACGTACAACACCATGCTCACCGGTGTCTGTGGCCGAGGGGTTTACTGGACACCCGCGATGTTTGGTCTCGTCCAGAGGGCGTATGATCAGTCACTCGCCACCTTGCGGGTTAAGCTTCTGGGAGCTGAAGACTCCGGTTGTGGATCCCTAAGAAAACCACCTGCTTTGGCCTGCACAACCCAGCAGTACTACACTCACAAACTGAACCATGGGCTCACACAAATTCGCTTTCATCTCACGCTCCTTCGCTATCGCAAGGTCATACGCTCATCGACCACCACACTCGAAACCTGTCCATCCAGTTGTTTTATGTGCCAGCCATGTCACTACGCTGCAGCAAAACTGCCTCACTGCTGGCTTTTGCTGTGACCAGACTCCCGCTAGAATCGCCTATTCTACGACTGCCACAACAAAACATCTCGGAGCTCATCTTTCTTCAACCTCGCCTACGATCCAAATTGGCCAGAGTCAGCCTATGCACGCTTATTCAAATAGAGCAACAGGCGAGTGTAGCTTGCATATTGGAATCGCTCTTGATAGATATCTGCTGCCTCGAAGAGACAAGATTGCGAGACGCAAACTCCACCATCAAACTAACGTCCCCAGCTAATCGCAGCACCAAGTTTCATCTGTGCCTATCTGGAGACTCGGACGCTGCAGCAGCCGGCCAGGCCGGTTTTAGAATCGCTCTGAGCCTTAGAGCTGAAGCGGCCATGTCCAATTGGATTCCTATCAATAGCCGACATTTTGCAGTCCGCCTGCGAGGCTCTTGTCAAGTGACTAAACATCGAGATCGCACACGCGACTCATTCGTCATTCCCGCTTATACACCGATAGACTGCAGTCCGGAGGCAAACAAAGATGAATTCTACCAACAGCTTCATAAGCTCCTGCTCACAGCGCACCGGACAGATATCGTGGTCCTCGCCGGAGATCTTAACGCGTGCGTCGGCCGCCTGACAACGAGTGAATGTCTCCTAGGAGAGCAGTTTTTCCTCGAATCCATTTGTACGGACAGTGGGAACAGATTGCTGACAATGTGCTGACCACCGGCTTTTTCTAGCAAGCACAAACTTTCGCAACTCCAGACGACATACCGTCATTTGGCTTCCTCCTTCCTCAACACAAGATTGGTCTCAAATCGATCACCTGGCAATTAGCTACCGTTGGAACGGCAGCGTGTTAGATTGTCGCTCTTACTGGTCAACCTGCCTCGATTCTGATCACGCATTAGTCTGCGCTACGATGTGCTTGCTATTCGAAGGCTCGAAGAATTCAAATCATGCTCGCTTAAATATCGACAGGCTGAACGGCCTTCTAGTGCTAGAAGCCTACCAGACTACTGTTGTATAAATTTTCGTAAGCCTGCTCATTTCGTTTTACATAACATTTCACGAGTAGTTCTCTTCTTATATTTCAGCTGATGTGCTCCACTTATCAGACGAGTAAAGCGTTCCTCATTCTGACTCCATCTTGTCAATCATACTGGTTTTGCCGATTCTATTGCTAGTCTACGCTTCAAGTACGTTGGACCAGACATTGGAATCCGCCGCCCCAGTTGATGTCGATGAGCACTGGGAGCGACTGAAGGAGGCCTTATTGAATGCCGGCCTGACCAGTTGTGTTACAGTCTGCCACACCCAGAGAAGTTGGATTCCTTCAAAGTCCCTGTTGTTTGAGAGCCGCCGACATATATCTGCTAATGCAAAACATCAAAGCACGCTGTAAACTCTGCTCTCGTTTGCAGAAGTTTTCGTAATAATCGTGAGAGGTGGTATCCAGGACGTGCCCTCGAGATGGAAGCAGCTTCTGCTTCTGACAACCCCAGGAAGCTTTTTCAACTCATTCGAGCCACCGGATCAAGCAAACAGGCGTTAGTGAGGCAATCCGCTAAACCGATGGGACATTTTTCACCAACCTGTCGCACAGACTAGACCGTTCGGTAGAATATTTTCACTCCTAATTTAACTGGCTACCGACTGCTTCTACTGCATCTAGCCCTGCTACACTTTCCGTGTGGCCTATTCCAGGCGGTCCCCCGGCAGAAGCGGAAATTCGTAAGGAACCACAAACCCTCAAGCGGCTCAAGGCACATGGATCAGATCGTGTTTCTCGTGCGCTTCTCAAAGATGGCGGGATGGTTCTGGCAAGAGAATTGACAACCCTGTTCTCAAAGGTTTTGGACGGAAGAAAATGTTCCCGCATCCTGGGGCGAATCGACGATTTTACCCATGTTTAAAAGGGTAGCCTTGCATTTTGTTTTATTCATCGGGGAATTAGTCTGATCTCTGTCGCTTCCAAACTTCCAGTGTCCATTATCCTCCGCCGATTATTTCCCTTGCGGGAGCTCCAATGTCATGAAGAACAAGCTTCGTTCCACCCCGACTGCGGCTGCACGGATCACATCTAAACCCTTCGTCTTCTGCTTGAACGCCGTCACGTGTATCAAGGGCCAACTATAGTTGTGTTTCTGGACATTAGGGCCGCCTTTGACTCTGTCGATATAAGCGCTCTATGAACTTGCCTGTTGAGGAATGGCGTGCCTAAGAAGAACGTTTGCATTCTGAAAGTTCTCCATCGGCGGACCTCGGACAGAATAAAGGTCTATGGAAACCATCCGAGTCGTCTGACATCTGAAGTAGCGTTCTGCAAGGATGCGCTATTACCCGTTTTTCTTCAACTTCCTTATGGATGATCTGCTCCAGAGAGCCTTTAATGGTGTTGTAAACGGTAGTGTGGAACTTCTACCGGGCACCAGAGTCGCCGACTTTGGTTTTGCTGACGACGTCGCCTTGTTGAGAGACGAGTCTAACGCGATCCAAGCTACCTTAAACCACTTGGCTGTCGAAGTCAATTGTAGCATGCATTTTGCTCCATTCAAGTGCCGAATGCTTCTTCAAGACTGGCAAGGAGATTCTCCTGCACTCACTCTTTGTGAGGATCGTTTAACAACTGCCAGCCGATTTGTTTACCCGGACAGTTGCATTTCCACTGGTGGAGGTATTGGGGACGAGATTTCGTTACACAACTCCAAGATCCGTTCGGCTTTTGTCAGTCTAAGGCACCTGTGGTGTCGTCGCGACATAAGGCCGTTACTAAATTGCAAGGTCTATAACGCCACAGTTCGATCACCACTGCTTCTTGGATGCTGCACATTGCATCGAGCGGGCTAGGTAGTATTAAGTGGGCTACTGCTCAGAGTTCCCTCTCTTCTATTCATCCTTTGTTTTCTGTCCACAACCACCTCTCTTGGCCCCCTCTATCCACCCATAATGGTCCCACTGATAATACGCCCGATAATCGCAACGGTTCGTTTTCAAATAGTGTTGCTGATAATCCTCAGTCTCGTAACCCATTTTGTCAAGCCTCGTCAGCCTCTGAATGTCGGCTACTTTAACGTGCATGCACTCATGCAGACCGATCAGCAGGCGTGCCTAGTCCTCACAATAGACTCTCTGAAGATTGATGTCTACTGCGTGAGTGAAACGCGTATCCAGGATTCGAGCAGTGTGATTCAACTAACTGCTCCTGGTATTTCAATCGAGGTATATTCTGCTCACTTCAGGAGCCGAAGCAGCTAGAGCTGCGGGTGAACGTGGTATAGGAAAAGTCTTGACTGACCAAGCTGAGGTTGCTGTTTTAGATTGGACACCGGTTAATGGTCGGTTGTGTGCCGTAAGACTGCAGGGGTCAGTTGGCTTTCGAAAATACAGCTGTGTTAAGCGCAATTTGTTTGTGATCTGGCCATACACCCCAACAGACTGCACTGTGACATGCTGAGGTATGAGTTCTATGATGAACTCGCTACTCTCATTTGCAGAAGCAAGGGCTTTGATATTGTCGTGCTAGTAGGTGATTTTATTGCACGAGTTAGCAAACTTAGTGTGTTAGAAGCCTGTTTAGGTGGGCGTTGTGCTTTACCCGCTGAACGTACAGATAACGGGGTTAGGCTTCTCCAATTTTGTGCAGACAATCGATTGTTCTTGTCTAGCACCAATTTCCGACACAGCTCGCGTCGCACAGCGATATGGCGCTCTAACTGTACAGGTAGTCTAAGCCAAATCGATCATATCGCCGTAAGTTACCGGTGGCGCAGTTCTGTTCAGAACTGTAGACCCTACTGGTCCATGTATGTAGAGTCGGATCATGCGATAGTTTTGATGCGATTGTCGCTCCATCTCCATAGTGATTTATACAAACTGCAACCCCGGTTAGTCTTGAAACGTTTCTTTGACCCAGAAGTTTGCACCAATTATGAACAGAAATCATCACACGAGCCAGGACCTACGACGAACAGTAATGTAGATGTGCATTGGGCTTATATCAAACAGACGATGCCACGTGGTAGCAGGTTTTGCCTGTGGTCCTAAATCATATGTCCATCAGAGACACTGGATTTCTCAAAAGTTGGTAAGTGTAATGTAGCAAAAACGTCGGCTTTCGAACCGTGAAAAGATGAATATGATACGAAGACATCTACAAGCACCAGTTATAAAAAAACTCAAGGATCGTGAGGATCGGTGGGTCAAGATAGCCAAAGAAATGGAAATAGCAGCTGCTTCAGGTAATAGTCAAAGACTGTTCGGACTTATTCGTGACACCGGTGGACGGCACATCCAAGTCAGTGAAAGGATTTGCGTTAGGAATGGAGAACCCATCCATAGCAAACATCAAAGGCTTGACCGTTTGGCCGAATACTTCAAGGAGCAGTTTAGCTGGCCGCACGCTGGTGTAGTTACTCCTGTATCAACAACTGCGAGTCCTTGGGGAGTATCACTTGAGCCCCCATCGGAAGTGGAAGTGGAGTCATGCATACGATTACTAAAGCGTAGTAAAGCGGCAGGTCCCGACGAGCTTCCTCCAGTTCTTTTCAAATTGACCATATCGCCGTAAGCTACCGGTGGCGCAGTTCTGTTCAGAACTGTAGATCTTACTGGTCCACGTACGTAGAGTCGGACCATGCTTTAGTTTTAATGCGATTATCTCTTCATCTCCATGGTCATCGTCGCAAACCGCAAATCCGATTAGCCGTGCAGCGTTTGTGTGATCCAGAAGTGCGCACCCGTTATGAGCAGAAGTTAGCACATGAGCTAGGATCTACGACGAACAGTAATGTAGGTGAGCATTGGGCTCATATCAAACAGGCGATGCACGTTGCAGCAGGTTTTGCGTGTGATCCTAGATCCGATGTCCATCTCGCAAGAGTCGCTGAGTATAATGGAGCAAAAGCGTCAACTCTCGAACCGTAAGGAGACGAATAAGATGCGGAGAAAGATGCAAAGGCAAGTTACGAAAAGCCTTAGGGAGGATCGCGAAAATTGGTGGGTCAAGGTAGCCGAAGAAATGGAAATAGCAGCTGCTTCAGGTAACAGTCAGAGACTGTTCAAACTTATTCGTGACACCGGTGGACGGCGAACCCAGGTCAGTGAAACGATTTACGATAGGAGTGGAGAACCCATCCATAACAAACAGCAAAGGCTTGACCGTTTGGCCGAATACTTCAAGGAGCAGTTTAGCTGGCCGCACGCTGGTGTAGTTACTCCTGTATCAACAACTGCGAGTCCTTGGGGAGTATCACTTGAGCCCCAATCAGAAGTGGAAGTGGAGTCATGCATACGATTACTAAAGCGTGGTAAAGCGGCAGGTCCCGACGAGCTTCCTCCAGTTCTTTTCAAACTGGGTGAGAATGTTTTTATAAAATCACTTACCGCCTTGCTCTGTGACATTTGGAACGAGGAGCGTATTCCGTTAGTATGGAGCGAGTCATTGATTGTACCCATCTTCAAGAAGGGAATATTTAATGACTGCAGTAACCATTGTGGGATTAGCTTAATTCCGATAGTCACCAAAGTATTAGCCTCGATTTTGCTGCGTCGTCTTACACCGGCTCGCGAGAGGAACGCCCGCGAACAGGAAGCCAAATTTGGCCCAGGTCGAAGATGCATTGACCAGATTTTTACTCTTCGTCAATTACCTGAGACCCGTCACACTTACCGTCGACCGACAATGATAGTTTTCCTTCATTTGAAAAGCACCTCCGATTTGATTGACCTATCAGGACTGTTCCTTGTTCTTCACAGAAAAGGTATGCTCCAGAAGGTCGTGAATTTGCTGAGATCGTTCTACTCTCGTACTTCTGGCCACGTTAGGGTTTCAGCTGAACTTCCCAGTACGTTCGAAACGACCAGTGGTGTTCGACAAGGATGTCCCATGTCTCCATTCCTGTTCATCTTCGTCATGGACGAGGTAGTGGAGAATGCTTTGAGAAATCTTCAGGATATGGGCTTCGAATTAGAAAATAGTGAGAAGCTGTGTGACCTAGGTTACGCAGACGACGTTGTCTGTTTCTTCAAATCCACGAAACATGCGCAGCGTACACTAGATGGACTCGCAAATGCTGTAGCTTCACTCGGCATGTGTTCTGCACCATCAAAGTGTAAAGTGATGTTGCAAGACTGGACGTCAACGATTCCGAGCCTGATGCTGGATGGTGAGGTATTAACAATTGTCGACCGTTTCACTTACTTCGTTGTGACGACGAATGGGACCACAGTAGTAGAGATGATCGCACGTATTTCCAAGACTCGAGTGGCATACGCTGGACTGAAGCATTTGTGGCGCCGACCGGATATTTCCCTGAAGTTGAAAAATAGTGTGTGCTGAGGTTCTCGACCACCGATGTTTGTGTAGTATCGCTAAGATTGAGTGGATTAGCCGAGTCAGCAATGCTGAGGTCAGAAAGCGAGTATTGGGTAATAATTCGGAGAACGTTCTGTCACAGCGTATCCAGATTGGTGGACTTCATTGGCTGGGACATACGCTGCTTATGACAAACACCTGTCCACCGTACTGTGCCTTATTTCATGTTCCTCTTGCGGAGTGGAAGAAACCACGTGGGGGTCGACAGATGACCTGGCAACGAGGAATGAGAAAACGCACAGCGAACCTGGGAAAAGTAGTTGTCTCATGTATCCATGGTTGGGGTCCAAAAGATTCGTCTACCAGTTGGATGGAGACACTAAAGGATATGGCTGCAAACCGTGAACAGTGGCGATCATGTTGTCACTTCCTGTCAAATCAGAATGATTGATCAATGTGCGTTTGTACAGTTAGACTGTGTATTCTGTATGTTGGCAACTAGGACGTTGGTTCCTTTTCTTACTCCGGTAGGTCAACTCCGTGTCCATTCTTTCTATTTCTACTTGCAAAAAGGTAAGAAAGGCAATGGTCCGTGAGACTTGTCCGACTGTTTAATGCTGTACGATGATGACAATGGTAACATGTATTCTTTTTTTCACGTCTCAGTGGGTACTACATTTTCAGGTGAATGAGGTCTAACTAATGCGACAAATCTTTCTCGGTCGTTATCGTGCTTCTTGAATCTGTGAACATCCTACTAGCATTACAATTTATGTACCGTTCTCTCCGACCTGGCCGATTTTGTGAAGATCCGAACTCTCTGAAAGCAGCTGACTCTTGGACACGTAGGATACTTGTATTGATTGATTCAATTTCCCCACAACGCGGATAGATTGAACTGGGATCAACTGTGTTGCTACCTGTTTTCAAGTTCATATCAGACTGTTCCGATTACGACACTGCAGTAAGTACCTTTCAGTCCATATACATATAACCCACGAATGAAGTATTCATTCATCTTGTATTGACTACTTGCAAGCAAGAGGCTGGAGAAAGCTTAGACCAGTTCCCACAAAAGCTTAAACTGCTGTCCAAGGACTGAATATTAAAATCTGTAACAGCCGAAGAACACCTGGATAACGCTGTACGGGACATAATCGTTCATTTATTTCAATACATGCTTGCGCATGAGTGCACTGGAAGGGGTGTACTTTATCATCAGAAAGGCAAGGTGCAATAGTAGAAGTAACCGGCAACCAGACCCTGAAACTTGGAGTGGAGAACCACATAAAGTCTCAGTAGATCGGGTGTGGTAAGAAGTCGGACGACAGTGAGGATTACTGGCTACCACCAAAGTAGCCGGTGGTAACGGGGATTCGAAAGTCTGACCTCCGAGGTGGTGATCCAATCCCCTGAACACTTCGATCACCACCGGTCAAATCACTGGAATGCTAGTTGGTCCAATTCTACGTCTTTTGAAGCATAAGACTCTCGACCTCAAATCTGCACATGAGAAAGCAAAGGCTTTCGAGACGGCCGAAAAGTGAGCCTAGTCATATTACTGGACATTAGTATCCCGTCCATGTGCATTCCCTACTGCTCAACGATCACACAACTGTTGATACTGCGCAAGACAAAGAGACTACTGTAGTATCAAGCAAACGTACGTACTTCCTCTGTGGCTCTCACTGGCACAGACGGTACGGTCGCACGGCATGGCAGGCTATCCGAAAATCTCGAGAAAAAAGGAAATTACCAGAAGGTTTGCCGATCGACTGGCAATTCTGAATACTCAGCATCCGCAATCAATTCACTACTTCCGTCCGTCACTACTGCAGCTGCACCTAAATACTTATCAAGAGTGATCGCCGATGTTTTTGTTGATGGATTGCCACTCAAAGCCTTAACTGATATTGGGAGTTCTAAAAACTATATTTTAGAATCGACTGTTATTCGCATCCAGTGGAATATTGAGGACCTACAGGATGAAGTAATGCTAGTAAATACAAGTGTCAGGAGCAGTACCCGTGGACATTACTTTTGTCATTCAGACATAAAAAACGGTTCATCCTCAGATACGTCTGCTGATTCTGCCCGATTTATGCGCCAACGTTTTACTTGGCTACGAACTTTTAAACCTTCACAAGAGTGTGCAAATACCTATTGAATGGAATAAAGCCGTCATTTCCTTGTGTGGCCTTACCATTTCTACAGTATGAGCTCCGCTTGAGTTCGAACACTTAGCGTACGACATTAGGCCGATTGCTCAGTTCAGACGATATTCTGTTGTTAATTATTTTATTTGGGAGCAAGTTCAGAGACTCCTAAAGGGGCACATAATCGAATCCTCGAGTTCTCCACGGAGGACCCAGGTTTTGGTCACCACCAATGAAAAACGCAGAAAGCGATCGGTGGTTGATTTCAATGACAGGACCAAACGTTTCGTCGATCTAGACGCTTATCCGATACCCAGAATCGATAAAATGACGGAGAAAGTATCTCGATACCGGATGTATAGCACGGTGGACTTGGAAGGCGAGCAACATCAGTTTCTGATTCATGACCATGAGAAAATCTAAACCACTTTTGTGGCCTGCGGCAATCTTCATCAATTTAGGCGCATCCCGTTTTTGTGTTATTAATGGGGTTGTATGTCTTCAACGTATAATCGCCGTATCATTCATGATGAGAACCCTGAAGGAACTTTCGCCTACATCGACAACATAACTGTCTGTCGCAAAGGCGCAGAAGAACGCGATCGAAATCTAAAGTGACTCTCTGAGGTTGCTGAGAAGTATGCATCAACACTGAACCAGAGCAAATGCACTTTTGCCACTTGCGTGAAACAACTTGGCTGTGAAATTAAACCTGATTCAGATCAATTTAAATCTCTTATTGGAATGCCACCGACCGCTGACCTCAAAACTCAACGGGTTGTTGGAGTGTTTGCCTACTATTTTCACTGGATCTTACACTTCTCAGACAACATTCACCCTTGAGTATATCAGGACAGAACAAGATTTGGAGTGTGTCGAAGGATCGATGGGCCAAGTGATTTGGTTTTTAGAAAAAGTCTAGCGTCAAGAACACAGTGCTGTCGGTAGAGATCGTAATTAATCGACCTTTCGGTTATCGCTGATAACCTTTTTTAAGGCAGGTACTTCGATTAATGATTCTGAGGTAGTCGTCAAAAGTTAACAGATGTCTAATGTGTGTGTTTATGCGTGCATGTGCATCGTTAACATGTGCGGTGGTTGGAGAGATTGGGCGTCAGTTACATCGACTCCATTCATCGATGCCACTTACTGAGGGCTCATTTGAGGTCAAACACAGAACACTTGAAGAAAGAAAAATCTAGACCAATCAATAAAACGGCCTTAGACCCAGAGATTGCACTTCATGCCATGGCCGAAGGATGCCAAATCGAGTATAACCATACCAAAGTTCTCGAACTGGGATTTCGGACGTACACAAAGAGCCTACATGCCGAAGGCTTGACAATCAGCGCTCTGCGTGCATTAGCCGAAGCGACGGGGCGGGGATATTAATCATCCGGACAAACACTCAAGTGGTCGCAGTTTTTATCTGACCTCAAGTGACCCTTCAACGAGGCTGTACCTCGACGTGGTGTGACGGCTTGCGTATCTCAACGCCCTAACGTGCTACACACGATGACTTACCTCAAGTCGAGGATACAATTACACCTAGAACGTCAAAGGGTAGAGGACTGACGAAGCAGTCTGCTGGTTCTCGAGGTTCGGGGTCGGTTTGAGTTGGCAACTCAGTCGGAAAAATTATCGACCCAAGCAAATGAGCTTCTATTCAGCCACCCCGCTGCCTTGCAGACTGGTTCTTGTTAGAAGTAAAGGCTTTGGCTGAGAACGTCAATCGTTCTCCTGCTTTGCGGCTGTACACCCTAGCAGTGCCCGTTCAACATTTCCCCTTAACTGCACGAATAAAAAGAATTCCATACAGCATCGTTCGTCGCAGCCGGCAGTCCTCTACGGATGAAGCCCAACGGGATCGCACCAAAATATAAATCATTTGATGCGCTGTGCGACCGTCGTCGGGCGTCGGAAGCGCGTGTTGCAGATGACTAACCTGTTAGCATCGGCCAGATTCACAAGGTGGCTTCTATTCTAATTACGTTGACCGAGTTCGAACTATTTTAGGATATAGTGAATGGACCCATCCGAGGGGTCTGTTCGTACGTCCCAGTCGCCGGCGATGAAGGGTATATCACTGCTTGAAACACGATTGATTGTACCTTGTAATCTTTCGTAGAAGTCAACTTCTGTTGTATTTGCAGCCGCATTTGTCAGTGCATAGATAACAATTACCGACAGATTCTGAGAGCCCTTGAAGCGTGGCTGGGGCCAACCTCGAAGAAATCGGTTCCCAAGAAATCAGGGCTCTGTTAGCCGTTTTGCTTAGGGCGAATGCGACACCAAGGTGTCCGGAGTTGTCTCCAGACCCACTGTGACAGAACCAATAGAGTGCACCTACTCCCGGAACCTTAACACACCGAGTGCCGGATCAGAGTAGTCGTATTCCCGAAAGGTGGGCAATATCTGCATGGTATTCATGTAGTGTTTGCATTGTAATACTCTGGCTACCTACCTCTAGTGGTGACCTCAAATCCCAATAGGCTGTGTGATTTTCTTCTACATTAGAGGGTTTCAGCGCGTTGTCTTGTCACCTCCACCGCTGGGGCACGAGGCACGTCGTTTACTTGGGACGCCGCAGCGTAACAAGAACGCGTAAATTCACAACAATTCATGGAAAGTCTTGGGAATGGCGATACAAAGCGATGTCGCCAGCACCGTTCGGGACTTCTGTGATATTCGGTAGCCTAGTCCGGCCGTTGTTGTTCCAGGGTGCACCTCTAGCCTTTACACATCCAAATGCAAACTACAAGACAACGGGAGCAAGGGCTTTGTTTTGGTGGCGGGCCGCATGCGCCACGTCACAATGCAGTCAACACAGTTATGCGATATTTTAGAAGGGCAAACACTAGCCAAGCAAAAACCCACTACGTCCTTAGGCGCTGCCGCCGCTCGTCCGCGGCCGCTTATTCAGTGAGCCTAGGCCTACTCTACTCAACTAACCACCGGTTTAATAGCCGTACCCGTATCCGCGACCTGCGGATGCGTCCGGTAGCATACAGCTCTGCTCGAGACCAACACAACCCCGACTGGTATAGAATCTGGCAAACACTTTTAATATTGACGAAATCGCCATCAAACAACAACGCACCCATCTTTAGTGTTTGCAAAATAGAGAAGCACAGTCATTATTCGCTGTATTGAGTACTAGTCACCTACACACCCAACTGATTGGCGTTTTTCAAGCCGGAGAGAAGGTAAAAACACTCCCGGGACACAAATTTTGTTCTCAAGCTTGTTACGTCTCATAGATCAACCAACATGTATTCCTTTGTTACGTTCTAGCGTGTACTGCGTTTCCGGATTAATAAAGCCAAAGAGACCATGGTACAGTAGACAAACAATGTACGAAAAGGAAAAGCGCAGTTTCATTCGGTTGTAAAACCAGTCTTGAAAAAGGTTACCCGTGGTGACCGAAACGTCGACAACCTACCAACGATCTCGACTACGCTGTGTTATTAAGCAATAAAATTCCGCCATAACATTTCACATGGCGCATCGATTTTTCGATACACGCCGAACCGATTTCGGTTCTGACACATTAAAGCGCAGTAAAGTTGAAAAGATTTTTTTGCAAGCTTTTTCAACACAAGGTATTTTTTTCTTCATTTTTTCGTATCGTTTACGGTTTTATATACGGAGGGAGAAGGACGAGGAGCCAGCACAACCACCCATACCCCTCTGACGCAACTGATTCCGGTTTCGGAAATCGGATCTCCACAAAATCGGCCAGGTCGGAGAGAACGGTACATAAATTGTAATGCTAGTAGGATGTTCACAGATTCAAGAAGCACGATAACGACCGAGAAAGATTTGTCGCATTAGTTAGACCTCATTCACCTGAAAATGTAGTACCCACTGAGACGTGAAAAAAAGAATACATGTTACCATTGTCATCATCGTACAGCATTAAACAGTCGGACAAGTCTCACGGACCATTGCCTTTCTTACCTTTTTGCAAGTAGAAATAGAAAGAATGGACACGGAGTTGACCTACCGGAGTAAGAAAAGGAACCAACGTCCTAGTTGCCAACATACAGAATACACAGTCTAACTGTACAAACGCACATTGATCAATCATTCTGATTTGACAGGAAGTGACAACATGATCGCCACTGTTCACGGTTTGCAGCCATATCCTTTAGTGTCTCCATCCAACTGGTAGACGAATCTTTTGGACCCCAACCATGGATACATGAGACAACTACTTTTCCCAGGTTCGCTGTGCGTTTTCTCATTCCTCGTTGCCAGGTCATCTGTCGACCCCCACGTGGTTTCTTCCACTCCGCAAGAGGAACATGAAATAAGGCACAGTACGGTGGACAGGTGTTTGTCATAAGCAGCGTATGTCCCAGCCAATGAAGTCCACCAATCTGGATACGCTGTGACAGAACGTTCTCCGGATTATTACCCAATACTCGCTTTCTGACCTCAGCATTGCTGACTCGGCTAATCCACTCAATCTTAGCGATACTACACAAACATCGGTGGTCGAGAACCTCAGCACACACTATTTTTCAACTTCAGGGAAATATCCGGTCGGCGCCACAAATGCTTCAGTCCAGCGTATGCCACTCGAGTCTTGGAAATACGTGCGATCATCTCTACTACTGTGGTCCCATTCGTCGTCACAACGAAGTAAGTGAAACGGTCGACAATTGTTAGTACCTCACCATCCAGCATCAGGCTCGGAATCGTTGACGTCCAGTCTTGCAACATCACTTTACACTTTGATGGTGCAGAACACATGCCGAGTGAAGCTACAGCATTTGCGAGTCCATCTAGTGTACGCTGCGCATGTTTCGTGGATTTGAAGAAACAGACAACGTCGTCTGCGTAACCTAGGTCACACAGCTTCTCACTATTTTCTAATTCGAAGCCCATATCCTGAAGATTTCTCAAAGCATTCTCCACTACCTCGTCCATGACGAAGATGAACAGGAATGGAGACATGGGACATCCTTGTCGAACACCACTGGTCGTTTCGAACGTACTGGGAAGTTCAGCTGAAACCCTAACGTGGCCAGAAGTACGAGAGTAGAACGATCTCAGCAAATTCACGACCTTCTGGAGCATACCTTTTCTGTGAAGAACAAGGAACAGTCCTGATAGGTCAATCAAATCGGAGGTGCTTTTCAAATGAAGGAAAACTATCATTGTCGGTCGACGGTAAGTGTGACGGGTCTCAGGTAATTGACGAAGAGTAAAAATCTGGTCAATGCATCTTCGACCTGGGCCAAATTTGGCTTCCTGTTCGCGGGCGTTCCTCTCGCGAGCCGGTGTAAGACGACGCAGCAAAATCGAGGCTAATACTTTGGTGACTATCGGAATTAAGCTAATCCCACAATGGTTACTGCAGTCATTAAATATTCCCTTCTTGAAGATGGGTACAATCAATGACTCGCGCCATAATAACGAAATACGCTCCCCCTTCCACATATCACGTATCAAGGCGTTAAGTGGCTTTATCAGCACACCGCCACTCTTTTTGGAAAGATCCTGGTAAGAAATAAGGGATTAATTCGGAGGTTTTTGCTAATGCAGCGCACAACACACCATATTTGAATACCCAATGGTCAGTCTTCTGAAAAAGCCCAGATCGTGCGTGAGCTCCGCACTATGCATCTAGCAGTCTTACCGTCTTGCGAGCGGCCACTTCCACCATTTGAGTGGCGTAAAATCGTTACTTTTGAATAAGGGTCAGCAGTTTACGCAAGAAATTATCGGGCAGGACATCGTTATCGAACAAAAGATACTAATAAACGGTGAATAGGCAGAGTACTCTATTAAATAACAGTTGAAAGTAACACCTGGGTTCTACACGACGAGACTGCACTTTGGCGTGGTGTGATGGCTTGCATGCCTCCATGACCCAAGAGCTATGCAGGATGGCTTTCCTAATCCGGAGATGCAATCATGCCTGACAGGTCAATGGGTAAAGTCCAGACGAAGTCCAGTCTCAAAACCAGTTGATGGACAGCATCTGATTCCGACTACTAGGCCCTGGAGAGGACACTCCAGCGAATAAACACGGAGCGAAACAGTTTATCGGTCTAAAAACCTCCACTAGATGGACGCAGGAATGGAGTATCTAAGGTTTCTCTCGACAGTGGGAGAAGTCATCGCACTACATTGGGCAGCTATCGCCCACCTAAGCTGAGCAGGCCCCAGCCCAAATTATGTTGCCCTTTCCACGTTCCGCTTGCTCCATTGGGTGCATGGGGCTGAAGACTGAATCCGAAAAGCGGATCGATAGGAAGACACCAGCGAAGACAAAGCGAAACGCACGCGGTAATGAGGTCTCGCGTGACAGACCGGAAGTTCGGTGACGGATTCTTCGGTCACGTTCCCATCCTGGGTTAACACCCCACTGCCTTGTGGGTAAAACTTTTGAGTCTATAACTCCGGTTAGGGTTCCCAAAGGAAAACCCCTTCTGCGGTGTAGGCAGCTGCGAAGTATGATGTGCTCAGAAATCTGCAGCGGTCAATCGGGAAGCACTCCTTATCCATCTGCTCGTCGTCCTTTACGTTCGAATTCTTAAAGCGTATGAGTAGCCACAATGAACCGTGACTGTGAACTTGTAGCTCTCGGAAAGGGTAACAGATTAAAGACAGAGGAGAAAAAGAATCCACTTTCCGACGTTAACGACCTCTTCACTTAGCTGGTTTCAACGCCCGCACACTTCACCAAACGGCGCAACGACGAGACTGCACCTTGACGTGGTGTGATGGTTTGCGCGCCTCTATGACCCAAAGAGCTATACAGGATAGCTTCCTTAAGCCGGAGATGCAATCATACCTGACAGGTCAATGGGTAGAGGTCAGACAAAGTCCAGTCTCCTGGTCCTCCAGGTTGGGGGTTGATTTGAGCTGGCAACTCAATCGGCAAAATCAGTGGAAGAATAATTGATCCAAGCAAATGGGCTTCCACTAAGCCATCCCGCTGCCTTGCGGATAGGTTCTTGTTAGAACTAAAGGCTTTGGATGAGGGCCCTAATCGTTCTCCTGCTTTGTGGCTGGACACCCTAGCAGTACCCGTCCAACATCTCCCATGAACTGCACGAATACAAAGAATTCCATACTGCATCGGTCGTCGCGCAGGCTAATCAGGACCGCGCTGCCCATTGTATCGAGCGGGGTGGGTAGTGATAAGTGTGCTACTGCTCAGAGTTCCCTCTCTCTTATTCAACCTTTGTCTTCTGTTCCTAACCATCCCTGTTTGCCCCATCTATCGACCCATAATGCTCCCACTGATAACACGGTCAATACTCGCAACGGTTCACTGTCAAATAGTGTCGGTAATAATCCTCTGCCTGGTAACACATTTTCTCAAGCCCCGTCAGCCTCTTAATCTCGGCTCCTTCAACGTGCGTACACTCATGCAGGTCGGTCAGCAGGCGTGCCTAGCCCTCACTATAAATTCTCTGAAGATTGATGTCTACTGCGTGAGTGAAACGCGTATCCAGGATTCGAGCAGTGTAATTCAACTAACTGCTCCTGGTATCTCATCGAGGTATATTCTGCGCACCTCAGGAGACGAAGCAGCTAGAGCTGTGGGTCAACGTGGTGTAGGAACTGTCTTGACTGACAAGGCTGAGGCTGTCCTTTTAGACTGGATTCCTGTTAACAGTCGTTTATGTGCTGTGAGACTCCAAGGGTCAGTCGGCGTTCGAAAGGATAGTTTTGTTAAACGCAAGTTGTTTGTGATCTCGGCGTACGCTCCAACGGACTGTAGCTCAGACCTGCAGAAAGATGAGCTCTATGATGCCCTCGCCACTCTCGTTCGCAGCAGTAAAGGTTCCGACATTGTAGTGCTAGCTGGTGACTTCAATGCACAAGTTGGCAAACTTAGTGTGTCAGAAGCCTGTTTAGGTGGGCGTTGTGCTTTACCTGCTGAGCGTACAGATAACGGGGTTAGGCTTCTCCAATTTTGTGCAGACAATCGATTGTTCTTGTCTAGCACCAATTTCCGACACAGCTCGCGTCGCACAGCGACACGGCGCTCTAACTCTACAGGTACTTTTAGTCAAATTGACCATATCGCCGTAAGCTACCGGTGGCGCAGTTCTGTTCAGAACTGTAGATCTTACTGGTCCACGTACGTAGAGTCGGACCATGCTTTAGTTTTAATGCGATTATCTCTTCATCTCCATGGTCATCGTCGCAAACCGCAAATCCGATTAGCCGTGCAGCGTTTGTGTGATCCAGAAGTGCGCACCCGTTATGAGCAGAAGTTAGCACATGAGCTAGGATCTACGACGAACAGTAATGTAGGTGAGCATTGGGCTCATATCAAACAGGCGATGCACGTTGCAGCAGGTTTTGCGTGTGATCCTAGATCCGATGTCCATCTCGCAAGAGTCGCTGAGTATAATGGAGCAAAAGCGTCAACTCTCGAACCGTAAGGAGACGAATAAGATGCGGAGAAAGATGCAAAGGCAAGTTACGAAAAGCCTTAGGGAGGATCGCGAAAATTGGTGGGTCAAGGTAGCCGAAGAAATGGAAATAGCAGCTGCTTCAGGTAACAGTCAGAGACTGTTCAAACTTATTCGTGACACCGGTGGACGGCGAACCCAGGTCAGTGAAACGATTTACGATAGGAGTGGAGAACCCATCCATAACAAACAGCAAAGGCTTGACCGTTTGGCCGAATACTTCAAGGAGCAGTTTAGCTGGCCGCACGCTGGTGTAGTTACTCCTGTATCAACAACTGCGAGTCCTTGGGGAGTATCACTTGAGCCCCAATCAGAAGTGGAAGTGGAGTCATGCATACGATTACTAAAGCGTGGTAAAGCGGCAGGTCCCGACGAGCTTCCTCCAGTTCTTTTCAAACTGGGTGAGAATGTTTTTATAAAATCACTTACCGCCTTGCTCTGTGACATTTGGAACGAGGAGCGTATTCCGTTAGTATGGAGCGAGTCATTGATTGTACCCATCTTCAAGAAGGGAATATTTAATGACTGCAGTAACCATTGTGGGATTAGCTTAATTCCGATAGTCACCAAAGTATTAGCCTCGATTTTGCTGCGTCGTCTTACACCGGCTCGCGAGAGGAATGCCCGCGAACAGCAGGCTGGATTCTTCCCAGGTCGAAGATGCATTGACCAGATTTTTACTCTTCGTCGACTACTTGAAACGCGTCACACGCACCGTCGACCGACAATTATGATTTTCTTAGACATGAAAGGCGCCTTCGATTCAGTTGATCGAACATCGCTTTTCAGTGTTCTTCATCGAAAAGATATGCCCCAGAAGTTCGTGAACCTACTGAGATCATTGTATTCTCATACTTCTGGCCGCATAAGGGTTTACGGTGAACTGTCCGGTCGGTTCGAAACGACCAGTGGTGTTCGACAAGGATGCCCTTTGTCTCCATTCCTGTTCAACTTCGTCATGGACGAAATAATGGACAGTGCGCTGCAAAATCTTCAGGATGTAGGCGTCGAACTAGGAAATAGTAGAAAGATATGTGACCTAGATTACGCAGACGACGTTGTCTGTTTCTTCAAATCCACGAAACATGCGCAGCGTACACTAGATGGACTCGCAAATGCTGTAGCTTCACCCGGCATGTGTTCTGCACCATCAAAGTGTAAAGTGATGTTGCAAGACTGGACGTCAACGATTCCGAGCTTGATGCTCAATGGGGAGGTGCTGTCAGTTGTCGACCACTTCACCTACCTCGGCAGCAGCGTGACGACGGATGGGAGCACAGTAGTAGAGGTGAGCGCGCGTATATCCAAAGCTCGAGCGGCGTACACTGGACTGAAGCACTTGTGGCATCGATCTGATATTTCACTGAAGTGGAAAGGTCGTGTATACCGTGCCGCAGTGCGTTCAGTTTTGTTGTATGGTTGCGAAACTTGGAGTCTGCGTGCTGAAGATATTCGTCGTCTTGAGGTTTTCGACCACTGATGTGTACGTAGTATCGCTAAGATCGGGTGGATTAGTCGAGTAAGCAACGATGAGCTCAGAAATCGAGTATTGGGTACTAATTCAGAGAACGTTCTGACACAGCGTATCCAACTTAGTAGACTTCGTTGGTTGGGGCATGTGTTACGTATGGCAAGCACACGTCTACCATACCGTATCCTATTCTCTGTTCCTCTTAGGGAGTGGAAGAAACCACATGGAGGTCAACAGATGACGTGGCAACGAGGAATGAAGAAATGTACAGTAGACTTAGGAAAAGTAGGTGCTTCACGTCTTCGTGGTTGGGATCCAAATGATCCGTCTACCAGTTGGCTGGAGACACTGAAGGATATGGCTGCGAACAGTGGCGATCGTGTTGTCACGTTCTATCGAATCAAAATGATTGATCAATGTGCGTTTGTACAGTTAGACTGTGTATTCCGTGTGTTGGCTACTAGGGCATTCTTTCCTATTCCCACCCATGTAGGTCCATTCCCTGTCCATCTTGTATATTCATACTTTCTAATTCAGCGTGCAACATGGTGAGAAAGGCAGTGGTCAGTGGGGCTTGCCCTACTGTTTAACGCTGTACGATGATGATGATGATGGACTCTTGAAACCTTTAACATGGACGTGTTGTATCTCAGTGTTAATACTACGCTCCCCTGATACAAGCTCGGCTTCTCGTTTCACTCTTCGTGTCTCGGGTGATTCGGTGTCTAGTGGTCCTGGTCAGACTGGCGTTAGCATCGCTCTGAGCATGAAACCTGGTGCGTGCACTGCTCTATTGGATCCCAGTCAGCAGTCGTCTGTGTGCGGTTCGGTTGGATGGTTCTGTACATTTCAAGAGCCCTAGACTGAATCATCGGTGCCTGTTTGTCGTTTTTCTAGTATGCCCCAACAGACTAGCTCTCTTGGGGCTAAACACGAATTCTACCGAGTTTCATCTCGTTTGCTCCGTAGCGTGCGCTCTACGAACATCCTAATTGGCTGTTGCTGGTGATTTCAGTGCCTGAGTTGAAAGTCTAGACGAGACGAACAGAAATATAGGAGGCCGATTTTGCATTTCAGCTGATCGAACTGATAACGGTGATTGACTCATTCAGCTGTATTCCGACCATGGGCTATTCCTAGCGAGTACAAATTTCTCGCACAAAAGCGACACCAACTAACCTGGTGTTCTCCTGCGCCTTCACAACCTTAGATTCAGATCGATTATATTGCTGCCGGTTACCGCTGGCGCTGATCAATTCAAGGCTGTCGATCATTTTGGTCCACGTCTGTAGGTACTGATCACACTCTTGTCCGCGAGCGCTTCAGCTTGCGCCTTGTTGGTGGCCGAAACAACGCAAAAGCGAACTTTTCACCGCAGCTGTTACTCAACGATAACCAACGATCTGCTTTCCGAACAGAATAATCCACCAGCCAAAGGCCCAGGATCCAGAAGAGTGATGGATGGAGATCAGACAGGCTCTGCGTGCGGCTGCTGATGCTACCCAAGCTCCAACAACTAGATACACACAAATTAATGGATAGCTGCATCCTCAGTTGCACTGTTAGATGTGCGCAAAACGACTCCTCCGGATCCAGATACGATGAGGCACGAAGGTGCCTTAAACGCCACCTGATTTGGAGCCCGAAAAATGACTGTGAGCAGTGGTGGATTGCGAAGTGTAGGGAGATGAAAAAAGCTGCAGCAATTAGCGACAGCCACAATCTTTTCCGTCCGATTAGACAAACCGATCCACGTAAACCAGGCGTTAGCGAATTGATGGAAGAGGCGAACGGCTCACTGATTCAAGCTCAGGAACGTCGTCTAATTCACTGGACGGAGCATTTCGAGAAGCAGTTTAATTGGCCTTTATCCTCTTCAGATTTGCTCACTGGCGCGATGGGTACATCTCTTGTTGTAGATACCAATCCTCCGTCAGAAACAGAGGTTCTTCACGAGATAAGCTATCCTAAACGACATAAGGCTGCCGGACCGGATGGGTTGCCTCCGTTTATTTTCAATGACGGTGGTCCAGCACTTTTACTGGAGTTGACGAATTTCCTCGGTTTGATATGGGAGAAGGAACAAGTTCCAAAGAGTTGGCGTGAATCGGTGATCGTACCGATTTATAAGAAGAGCGACAGATCCTCTTGTGAAAACCACAGGGGAATAAGTTTGGTTAGCATCGCATTCAAACTGCTCACTGGTATCATTCTCCACCGCTCATCTAACGGTCGCGAAAAATGCTCGCGCGAGAGTCAAGCTGGGTTTAGGCCTGGTCGAGGTTGTGTTGATCACATCTTCACCCTTCGACAAATTTTAGAACATAGACACACCTTCCGTAGGCCCAGTATCTTGGTTTTTCTTGATCGTAAAACGGCTTTCGACTCAGTCGACCGCACAGTTCTCTGGTGCTGCCTCTTACTGAAGAGTGTACCATAGAAATTCGTTTTCATCCTAAAATCCCTTTACAATAATAGCCGAAGGTTAGTTCGGGCTTACGGTGATCTTTCACCCGAGTTCACCGCAAGAAGTGGTGTACGTCAGGGTTGCCCTCTTTCTTCTTTTCTCTTTAACTTTGTGATTGATATCGTCCCAGAGATCACACTTGAGTCAGTTGAGGATAGCGGCATTGAACTTTTCCCCGGTGGAAAAGTATTAGACCTTGAGTATGCGGACGACATAGTTCTTCTAAGTGAAGAACCAGGTAAGTTGCGAGCTTTTCTAGACAGCTTGGCGGAGTGCGTGACAATAATCGGTATGCGTTTTGCACGTTCACAGCGCAAGATGCTGTTGCAGGACTGGGTTGGTTCAACCTCAAACCTTTCATTGTCTAGGGGACTATAAACGTGCCAGACAAGTTCTGTTATCTGGAGAGCTGCATCTCACTGGGAGGTCGAATATCGGATGAAGTGTCTCTGCGTATACAGAAGGCTCGTTTGGCATTTGCCAGCCTGAGTCATCTGTGGCGTCGACGTGACATCCGTTTATCTATCAAGGGTCGAGTGTACGCTACAGCACTGAGTTCCGTGTTTCTGTATGATTAGGAGACATGGCCACTGCGGATGGAGTAAATACGAAGATTGTCGTATTTGAACACTGATGTCTTCGTAGTATTGCTCGAATCTGGTGGAAGTCACTACAACTAGTCGCAGTCTTGATGGTTTCCGTGATTTCGGTCCAGTGGTTGTTGCGGTCGCTTCTGGCCGAACGGATGACTTTTCATCGGATGTCATGGAAGTCTGTGACCACTTAGGCGGGCATCTCTAGTCTGGAGAGTCGCCCCTGAGATTCAGTCTTTCTGTCCTCTCCGCATGAAGCCCAGTTCATCCGAAGCGGATCGTTGGACCCGATGTCATGTAAATTTCACTGATTTTCCACCTGTACTTCACCTACGAACGTCGTGGGTAGATGGGAGGCAATAGCGTCTGAGATCGCTTGGGGCTTTCTCGGTGATCCTAACGTTGCTGTGGTGATCCGTTGGGAGTACAGTTTTTACAGCGATTGGCTAGATAGGTCTTGAAGCGTGCACGGACGAGGGTGCGGTCGGTGCCATTCTTTTTACCATTCTCCGCGCCGTGGTAGCACCGGCAGTCTTCAATCGGAGATGACCAGCGTGACCGTATAAGAATGCGGTCAGTTTGGCGCGCTGTATGGCCGTCATTAGAGTACCACGTTAATAAATGTTTTCTGAAATGTTAGAAGGGAGCCTTGTTGACGGTTAGGCTGTTGAAGCCTGTAAAGTTGACGGGGCGTTCACCAATGCTGCACTGCTGTCCGAGACTATATTTCCCCAAAATGTGTCTATTTGCTTGAGTGAAAACACCATTGCGGACGTTCCAGTCCCCCGCAACCAGGAGGACACGACATTTTGGGAGCCGGTCATCACCTCTTGTAGCCTGTCGTAGAAATCGTCCTTTGCCGCTTCTTCGGCTGCAACTGTTGGAGCATAGGCCACAACAACCGATACGTTCAAGGATTATGCGTGAAAATGAGCTAAGGCGATCCGAGGGGATATTGGGTTCCATGAAAGCTGTGTTTTGTTAGCCTCATTGCTGACAGCTACCGCGACGCCGTAGAGATCAGAACTGCCCGTAGGTCCGTTGTGATAAAGGTGGTGGCTGTCGTCTACTCCGGGAGTCTTTACACACCGGGTGCCAGAGTTCGGCAGCCGTACTTCGGAGGGACATGCGGCGCGATCTTCACATTGTCTATACGTGGTGGTGGATACGCATCTAGCTGCGTAAAACGGTTGATTGTTTGATCATAATCAGTGACCATTATCATATGGTTTGCCTTTTTAGCAACCAAGTTTGGGATCCACTGAGAGCTCGATGGTTGGATTTTGCCATCGTTCAAGTGGCATTGTGCCTCTTCAATGAAATGCTCGTCCTCGGATGAGTGTCTACGGGATTTGGTGGCAACAGGCTTAGTCAGGAGACAGATGGGCGAACAGGGGGAGACTGGGTTTTAGTGACACAGTAAAAAAGTGTCGCATGTTCCCTCAAATGGTATTTCGAATTTTCGTGTAACCCGAGGAAATCATGACCAAAAAGAGCGTCAGCGCATAGATTCTGCAAAACTGACAGTTTAACGTTTTCGTAGACTACATCTTGATAGCGAATTGTTACACTGCAGTAACCAGAGATGACAGAACAATAACGTCGTCGCCAGTGATTTTCGAGTCACAAGGATAACTTGATCAATCAAACGAATCGACGACCTTTTGAGATATATAGCTATCGGAGATATCCGTATCAATCAGAGCTTGGAGTTCGACATTATTTACACCAATTTTGGTTGTTGCGTGGGGCTTACAAGCTGGGGTGGCCGCTGTTACGACAGATGATAACATGGATGTAGGGATAGAAGTAACAGAGGAAGGGGCCGTTTTCGATTTACACGCGTTCAAAATGATCTGTTTTTCTACAAGCCTTGCTGGAGTGCCGGGAGTAACCACAGAAATAAATTTGGCTTTAGACAAAACCGATGTGATCTGTCCGAGTTCAGTTGTTGGGATACGTGCATATTGTGCATCGGGGGTGGGGTCAGAGGGGCTGTGGATGCACAGGGGACGTTTTCAATATCGTAAGACTGTGACTGTTTTTGAACTGCCACCAGTAATCTGGCCATATCGTGGGCATCCCTAAATGTCAAGGTTGGTTGTTCCAACATTCTTGTTCGACTGCTATTAGACCGCAATCCAGTGACCAATGAATCCCTGACAAAGAGCGTAAGTCGCAATCCTTCGACTGACCAATGTTTTGCCTGCAATCATGTTTACATATAGCGCGTAGATACCGGGCAAAGATGACGTTTTTTGGTGCACTTACAAAGACCGTTGGACTGAAATAGCACTTTCAAAGGTTTCGTACCAAAATATTTTTCGTAAACTGACGGCGAAAGAAAGTTGATACGCATCGTAAGGTTGTCCGATTCATCTGATTGCACTGGTTCCAAAAAGCACTGAAAGTACGGAGCCAGTGAGTCCGCTGCTTAGGAGCGTCCAGAGTATCGAATTTGCCTGGTCGTAGGAAACAATTCTTTGTTTGATTTGTCGACTAAATTGACACGTACAGTTCGCAGCAGATGAGATTCGGCGATAGGAACGTTACGTTTTGCTTGTCTAATAATGGAGGTAAATGATCTGAAATAGAAATCGCTATAGTGTAAGATACGTAAACCAAACAAGGAAAATTACACGACTTGCGTGCCTAATGAAACAATGAACTTCTGTCAGTCGACACATCAACCTGTGTTCTCATTCAAGCCAGTGAGTGGTCTAGCTTCGACTGTTACGCTTGCACTGCTGATCAGATATTGTGATCCAACGGACACTCGTTGTGCTTGTACGTGTCTAGGTGGCACTTGGTCGTCTAACGTCTGATTCATAAAAATATTCAAATATTTTTGTCAAAATCAACGGTATATTTGTTTGTTTTCGGAAAATCCACTTGCATTCTTCACATTGAAAAGTCGGACGCCGCGAGCCGGAGTCGAACCGGCGACCCTCCACATACCGGGCAGATGCTCTACCAGCTGAGCTATCGCAGTCCAAACAGCCCGTTGTGAATAACGCTAGTGAATGATCGATAGTGCGCAAACCACTATTCCAATGATACACAGTATCCATCCTGGTTTTAATCATTGGGCTAGCCTCGTCGGTCACTTCCCAATGAGACGAACAGTACACAGATGAACGTGATCCATCGGACATTGAAATATATAATATAATAAACATAATAACTTTCCGATGGATCACATTCATCTGTGTGCTGTTCGTCCCATTGGGAAGTGACCGACGAGGCTAGCCCAATGATTAAAACCAGGATGGATACTGTGTATCATTGGAATAGTGGTTTGCGCACTATCGATCATTCACTAGCGTTATTCACAACGGGCTGTTTGGGCTGCGATAGCTCAGCTGGTAGAGCATCTGCCCGGTATGTGGAGGGTCGCCGGTTCGACTCCGGCTCGCGGCGTCCGACTTTTCAATGTGAAGAATGCAAGTGGATTTTCCAAAAACATACGATTCAGGCTCCTCGTGCCAACGATACATTCTCTTAGTATATTTGTTTCTTTCTGAGCGATAAAATGGCTTGTTTTATCAGTTGCTCATATGCAGCAGGTCTACGGTAGGCACATTACAGAAGAAAATTGACTTTCTTTTCGGCTTTTATAGCATAGATTGGAAGTTCAAATGCTGTCTCTGATTCTTCAACACCAGTTTGTGTTTGCAGTTGGTCTCCAGGCCGTCTTTGTCATTCTGAATGGGATGAATAAGGAGACATGTTTTGTTAGCCTTCTTTTTGGATGTAGTTGAATATATATGAATTACTTTCTGGTAGGGTTGGAGCAAAAATTACACCCCATAATCTCTGAGGTTGGCGTTTAGATCGCCAGCGTTTCATCAGCTATCGCAGTGACATCGGTGCGTCGTTTGATATTTCTTCGAATAGGTTTTCCCGTGTGTTCTAGATGTGAGGGTGAGATGAAAAATTAACAATCTCAACCTTGAAATTAAGGTTGGGAAATTGCAGGCAACATCGGTATCATGGATGACTGAGATCAATAAAAGCTAAGCACACGTCCGCTATACACAATGACACAGCATGGTTACTAAGTGAAACGGAATTGTCCATGAAGTGTCTAGCTTACAATGCGGCAGTTTCTGTACAGTTCAGAAATGTGTTCGTTACGGACAAATGACACTCGCGAACCGCCGGTGTGTGTGCATGAATGTACTGGCTGAAGTTAGACGTTACTGTAAACTACGCTTGAATTTTGAGAACAAGTACCGAATTTAAACATACTAAGTCCGTTTTGATTTGTGTTGGGCGTATTCACCGTATACACTGTTCTCCCATGTAGGCAGGTGGGTTGGGATGTCGATTAATGATATGATAAAACTGGACGGAAATCCCAACCAATGAACTTGGCCGAGTAGGGCATGTGTTGGCCTTCTGAATTGGAATCCGCGAGATTCGCTCACCGGGTAGTTGTAGACATCAGGTGACATGGTCATCATCATCATCGTACAGCGTTAAACAGTAGGGCAAGCCCCACTGACCACTGCCTTTCTCACCATGTTGCACGCTGAATTAGAAAGTATGAATATACAAGATGGACAGGGAATGGACCTACATGGGTGGGAATAGGAAAGAATGCCCTAGTAGCCAACACACGGAATACACAGTCTAACTGTACAAACGCACATTGATCAATCATTTTGATTCGATAGAACGTGACAACACGATCGCCACTGTTCGCAGCCATATCCTTCAGTGTCTCCAGCCAACTGGTAGACGGATCATTTGGATCCCAACCACGAAGACGTGAAGCACCTACTTTTCCTAAGTCTACTGTACATTTCTTCATTCCTCGTTGCCACGTCATCTGTTGACCTCCATGTGGTTTCTTCCACTCCCTAAGAGGAACAGAGAATAGGATACGGTATGGTAGACGTGTGCTTGCCATACGTAACACATGCCCCAACCAACGAAGTCTACTAAGTTGGATACGCTGTGTCAGAACGTTCTCTGAATTAGTACCCAATACTCGATTTCTGAGCTCATCGTTGCTTACTCGACTAATCCACCCGATCTTAGCGATACTACGTACACATCAGTGGTCGAAAACCTCAAGACGACGAATATCTTCAGCACGCAGACTCCAAGTTTCGCAACCATACAACAAAACTGAACGCACTGCGGCACGGTATACACGACCTTTCCACTTCAGTGAAATATCAGATCGATGCCACAAGTGCTTCAGTCCAGTGTACGCCGCTCGAGCTTTGGATATACGCGCGCTCACCTCTACTACTGTGCTCCCATCCGTCGTCACGCTGCTGCCGAGGTAGGTGAAGTGGTCGACAACTGACAGCACCTCCCCATTGAGCATCAAGCTCGGAATCGTTGACGTCCAGTCTTGCAACATCACTTTACACTTTGATGGTGCAGAACACATGCCGGGTGAAGCTACAGCATTTGCGAGTCCATCTAGTGTACGCTGCGCATGTTTCGTGGATTTGAAGAAACAGACAACGTCGTCTGCGTAATCTAGGTCACATATCTTTCTACTATTTCCTAGTTCGACGCCTACATCCTGAAGATTTTGCAGCGCACTGTCCATTATTTCGTCCATGACGAAGTTGAACAGGAATGGAGACAAAGGGCATCCTTGTCGAACACCACTGGTCGTTTCGAACCGACCGGACAGTTCACCGTAAACCCTTATGCGGCCAGAAGTATGAGAATACAATGATCTCAGTAGGTTCACGAACTTCTGGGGCATATCTTTTCGATGAAGAACACTGAAAAGCGATGTTCGATCAACTGAATCGAAGGCGCCTTTCATGTCTAAGAAAATCATAATTGTCGGTCGACGGTGCGTGTGACGCGTTTCAAGTAGTCGACGAAGAGTAAAAATCTGGTCAATGCATCTTCGACCTGGGAAGAATCCAGCCTGCTGTTCGCGGGCATTCCTCTCGCGAGCCGGTGTAAGACGACGCAGCAAAATCGAGGCTAATACTTTGGTGACTATCGGAATTAAGCTAATCCCACAATGGTTACTGCAGTCATTAAATATTCCCTTCTTGAAGATGGGTACAATCAATGACTCGCTCCATACTAACGGAATACGCTCCTCGTTCCAAATGTCACAGAGCAAGGCGGTAAGTGATTTTATAAAAACATTCTCACCCAGTTTGAAAAGAACTGGAGGAAGCTCGTCGGGACCTGCCGCTTTACCACGCTTTAGTAATCGTATGCATGACTCCACTTCCACTTCTGATTGGGGCTCAAGTGATACTCCCCAAGGACTCGCAGTTGTTGATACAGGAGTAACTACACCAGCGTGCGGCCAGCTAAACTGCTCCTTGAAGTATTCGGCCAAACGGTCAAGCCTTTGCTGTTTGTTATGGATGGGTTCTCCACTCCTATCGTAAATCGTTTCACTGACCTGGGTTCGCCGTCCACCGGTGTCACGAATAAGTTTGAACAGTCTCTGACTGTTACCTGAAGCAGCTGCTATTTCCATTTCTTCGGCTACCTTGACCCACCAATTTTCGCGATCCTCCCTAAGGCTTTTCGTAACTTGCCTTTGCATCTTTCTCCGCATCTTATTCGTCTCCTTACGGTTCGAGAGTTGACGCTTTTGCTCCATTATACTCAGCGACTCTTGCGAGATGGACATCGGATCTAGGATCACACGCAAAACCTGCTGCAACGTGCATCGCCTGTTTGATATGAGCCCAATGCTCACCTACATTACTGTTCGTCGTAGATCCTAGCTCATGTGCTAACTTCTGCTCATAACGGGTGCGCACTTCTGGATCACACAAACGCTGCACGGCTAATCGGATTTGCGGTTTGCGACGATGACCATGGAGATGAAGAGATAATCGCATTAAAACTAAAGCATGGTCCGACTCTACGTACGTGGACCAGTAAGATCTACAGTTCTGAACAGAACTGCGCCACCGGTAGCTTACGGCGATATGGTCAATTTGACTAAAAGTACCTGTAGAGTTAGAGCGCCGTGTCGCTGTGCGACGCGAGCTGTGTCGGAAATTGGTGCTAGACAAGAACAATCGATTGTCTGCACAAAATTGGAGAAGCCTAACCCCGTTATCTGTACGCTCAGCAGGTAAAGCACAACGCCCACCTAAACAGGCTTCTGACACACTAAGTTTGCCAACTTGTGCATTGAAGTCACCAGCTAGCACTACAATGTCGGAACCTTTACTGCTGCGAACGAGAGTGGCGAGGGCATCATAGAGCTCATCTTTCTGCAGGTCTGAGCTACAGTCCGTTGGAGCGTACGCCGAGATCACAAACAACTTGCGTTTAACAAAACTATCCTTTCGAACGCCGACTGACCCTTGGAGTCTCACAGCACATAAACGACTGTTAACAGGAATCCAGTCTAAAAGGACAGCCTCAGCCTTGTCAGTCAAGACAGTTCCTACACCACGTTGACCCACAGCTCTAGCTGCTTCGTCTCCTGAGGTGCGCAGAATATACCTCGATGAGATACCAGGAGCAGTTAGTTGAATTACACTGCTCGAATCCTGGATACGCGTTTCACTTAAGCAGCAGACATCAATCTTCAGAGAATTTATTGTGAGGGCTAGGCACGCCTGCTGACCGACCTGCATGAGTGTACGCACGTTGAAGGAGCCGAGATTAAGAGGCTGACGGGGTTTGAGAAAATGTGTTACCAGGCAGAGGATTACTACCGACACTATTTGACAGTGAACCGTTGCGAGTATTGACCGTGTTATCAGTGGGAGCATTATGGGTCGATAGATGGGGCAAACAGGGATGGTTAGGAACAGAAGACAAAGGTTGAATAAGAGAGAGGGAACTCTGAGCAGTAGCACACTTATCACTACCCACCCCGCTCGATGCAATGGGCAGCGCGGTCCTGATTAGCCTGCGCGACGACCGATGCAGTATGGAATTCTTTGTATTCGTGCAGTTCATGGGAGATGTTGGACGGGTACTGCTAGGGTGTCCAGCCACAAAGCAGGAGAACGATTAGGGCCCTCATCCAAAGCCTTTAGTTCTAACAAGAACCTATCCGCAAGGCAGCGGGATGGCTTAGTGGAAGCCCATTTGCTTGGATCAATTATTCTTCCACTGATTTTGCCGATTGAGTTGCCAGCTCAAATCAACCCCCAACCTGGAGGACCAGGAGACTGGACTTTGTCTGACCTCTACCCATTGACCTGTCAGGTATGATTGCATCTCCGGCTTAAGGAAGCTATCCTGTATAGCTCTTTGGGTCATAGAGGCGCGCAAACCATCACACCACGTCAAGGTGCAGTCTCGTCGTGATGGTTAGGTGTCGTGGTCAGTGGCGTAGTTGCGTTCGAACTTTATGTTCGTTTGCATAATTCTCAGTTATAGTTTTTTTCTACTAGTTTTCTATTTTTCCTTGTATTTGTTTGGCTCTCGACTAGACGATACTGTTAGCCGTCAACCGAAACGAGGGCACAGAATTACCAGCCTAATCATTGAATGAGATAAATGGACTAAACATCTGCTGAAGTCCACCGTAAAATACTCACTACTATACAAAGCCAACTTCATCTTTGCTCCGTTTGAGTGAAGTAAGGACGTGAAGATGAACAGGATTGTAGTTGGCTTCCAGCTTGATAGGCTCTCGATCAGCTGATCTACAGGGCTAGCTTACAGTGGATAAATGTGAGTCGCTACTTGGACTATGGTGAAATAGGATCGCTATGTGAAGGACCACATTCGATCAGATATCCGCACAAAAACATGATCGCTATCAGCCCTGCCTAACTGTTCTTGGCGTACTTGTATCCGGTTTGAACAACCACGCCCAATACGGGACAATTGATCAATATCCTCCTCATGCATGGATATATGCCTATTGATATTTATTCATGCTCTAATCCTCACATTGTTTGCCGACTGATTGGTTTCGCAACTTATCGATTGACTGTGCTTGGCTTGAAGTGAATGTACGCTAGCGCATGCATTTAACTCATCTGAGTGACATTACTTAAACTCTTCTGTGTTTGCTTAGCGGCTACAACCGGGTTTCGTGTTTATGTCCATAGAAATAAATGGAATGCAATTATTACGTGTTCTACTACTAGCTACGAACACAGAAGTACTTAAACTCACTGGTATGATTTCAAACCTACTCTCATGGTGAAAAGTTTCTGATAATAAATTCACGGTGTTCTTTTAGCTTCAGCACATCACTGAAATGAGTTTACTGCAGCCTCGCATGGAGTTCAATCATATCTTGGGTTTATCCTGGTAACTGGAATAACAAACCCTTTCTTGCCTGTCTGGACATGAACAACGGAGTGGGAAACAAAAACAACAGCGCATGTGCGCCCACTAGTCGTGAAACGTTTTCTGCTGTGTGTACTCCAACTGAATTGGATTTCATGCCCGTTGTCGGAATCCCGAAGGATTGTGAAACTACTGATTCTGTAGGAAAAGTTGTGCTTGATTCGGATGATACACAGTCTACCGTAACTGCCAGCATAACAGAAAATAAATGTCGCAACACCACCTCTTGTGACACTCTTTCTGCGGTCACCCAGAGCGTGGGTGAATCGCTATCTCCTGTCAGTCTGTCCTCCGCTCAGCAGGCTCACATTTCACAGCAACCGTCGGTTACGTCCACACTGACCCGGACGACCGCAGGAGACGCATCGATAATTATTGGTGATGCTGTGGATATGCCACCAAACGACGATTCCGCTGACACTGCTCCGTTTGTTGCTGTTCCACCGCCATTGACCAATGGTGTGATGAGCGGCCCGTTTCCTGGCCAAGGTAGTGCAAACCAAGGCGAGTACTACGTAATGGTTCATGTGGATGCCGGCGAAACATTTTCTGTTCGCGTTGGCGATCAAATTCAACACATCCCCGGTGAGTGTATCAGGTTGTTTTTACTTCCTTAGCAGTTCCTGCTGCGAGAAACGGCCGAACGATATAATAATGCTCCCACCGGATTCTGTGCATGTATATATGCCGCAGTTATTCTCTTACGAATATAAACCGTTTCTACAATTATCCCGGGTCGCCAGTTAAAAACGAAAAGTACTGGAAGACAACCGTGATGACCATCACATCTAGGTAAACTGGGAAGAAAAACATCCAATAACACGAAGTCCTCTTCGACTGTTTCTATATAAAAGTTGTTAGTTACTTTCTATGGTTCTCCATTTGGTGAGAAGCAGCGCTTTGATGTGGTGGTTAACGATGACTCAGTTTGCTCTAGTTAATAATTTACCAAAGTCCGTAAATGAATCTTTTTATGAATTGCATCATAGTAGTCTCTATGGATCTTTTGGTTATTCTTGAGACCACTTTAGAATGTGTCGTGATAGTTGTTCACTAAAGAAATGAAAGAGAAACTGTCAGGTAAAATGTTCTTGATGAACATAACCACGTTGAAGGAATTGAACTGTTCCTCTAAAAACCCTTACTCAACTTTTTGTTTGTAAGAATACTGACTTCAGTGGAGGTCTACGCAGATCAAGAGGAGTCATATTCTTTTATATCCGAGAAGCCTTTGCATTCATTGATGAATTTTCTTGCCAAACCGGAAGTGACCGGTGAAATCATCCAAGCAATATGACATCGAAACATCAAACTGAGTAAAGGCGTACTGCCCATCGTCACCCTAGAAGCGGTGTGTTGTGGATGTCTGCTCTCTCTCTCTCTCTGTTGCCGTTTGACTCTGTGGTCGGCACCATCCTCAGAAGGCTCCAAACGATTCTAGAAACCAAGTTCAGGTTTTCCTGTAATTCGGTGGCCGCCGCCGATCATTCAGTAGCTATTCAGGGGTCATTGTCTTAGCTACAGAAACCAGACCTTTTCGACACCCATACCGTGCAGGGGCACGTAACGTGTGAAATTTTGGTTCCTATTACAGGGCCTTGTGCGAAGATCTGATTCACACTGTTCTGGAAGGTTAAACCATCAAAAAACAGACTTGGGATGTTGGTGCATTTATGTAAACAGACAAAGAATCGGATTTTGTCCGCTTTGTGTACAGTATTTGAGAGACACATTTGCACTTGTTTTCAACCTTCCAAGGAATTTGGATTTGTAAATCTATTTTCCTTTGGTGATTGATGTGAAGTTTTGCTAATTTAATAATTACGATATTTTTGTTTGCGGTCTCTATGTATACAAGGTCATGACGCACAAGGCCGCAAAGCCCCATAACCGGGACCAAAATCTTACGTGATGTGCCCTCACGCGATATGGGGTGTGTCGAAGAGTTTTGGCAATTGTGCCGTAGACCGTGCTACCTAAATAACCGACAGTAGTTGTTATACTGGCGTCAGAGTTGACTAGGCCAACATCAGAGACTACTCACCGATCCCCAGTGCCCATTAAACAACAGCGTGCAGCGAAGATTCAAGGAGAATCCTCCGACAATGGCGAGGTACTTAATTTCTACTGAAAACTAGTGTCCAACACTGTTGTACGCAGCGTGCCTCTAAACCTGCAAGATTTAACTTGTCTAGGCGGCAAATGCTTATTGGCCCTTTGTCTTTGGTCACCATTGTCTGCGAATTCGGTGACAATAGTAACTGAGCAACTCTACAGCCCGTATGCACGTTTCCGGAAACGGGCTTGACATCGATACGAAATGTATCCTCAACTCACTCCATCGGCTTCCTGTGGTGTATGGATACCTCATCAACTTCCAATCCGTACCCGGCCTGGGAAGTCAGGCTGTCTCGAAAAAACGGCGTAGATGCGCAGCACTAGTCGTTCAAAATGGTGACGTGGAGGTTTCGCACTCGTCGGTCTCTCTCGCATGCATGACTAAGGAGCTCGAGAAACGATTACGTTGGATTGCAAACCCGGTCGAATATGACTTAGGATTGTAATGAGTGGTGTAATCAAATCTGCCTGCTGCGGTGCGCAAAGCTTTGGTTAATGGTATGTAGGCAGAATACATTAGAAATAAACCAAACGAGTGATTTATGGAAGCTTACATCCTGATGATTCGATTTCTTATGCAAATCAGAATTTCACTTTACAAATGCTATCAACTGTGCGCCCCGGAATGAGAGCGGTTTTCATTCTGGACAGGCCTCAAATGAATAAACATCACTGCACTCAGTGTACTAAACAAAATCGTTTTTTTGTTTGTCTTATCCGCATTGACATCCGGCACTAATCGGATGCCTTGACCCATCGGCTCAGACACAACATGCATGCGAAAATTCAACTTTGCTAATCAGTTGCAGATGTTACTCATCCTCCATAATTCAGGGTTAGGGCTACCGGTTATCAACGAGAATGCACATTAGAGTCTCATGTTTTAAGGCCCTTTTCCTACTTCCACGTGTCACGTTGTGGTGTCATTGGAAGGGCCTGTGCTTTGGCCCCAAACGCTCTAAATTCATGACATTTCCTGCACAGGTTTTCGTTGTCTGGTCGTACCATACATACTGAGTTGTCCCAGTCGCATCACCCGTTTGACTTTTGGCGCGTGTGATCAGCTGTTTCGATCCCTAAAAACCACTTATTTGACCACCCGTCGGTAATTCTTTCCCATTAATCTATAATAATAAATTCTAACCTGTATCTTGTCGAGTTTAGATGTCGGGCACCACATACCTCGCCGTCTTTGTCTCTTTTTATCATGCTTTTTCGTGAACACATTCAACTTACAGGTAGACATGACTTGGTTGTATTTTACTTTATTGCATGCTAATCTGTTCCCTTTCTACCTCTTGTGTGGATGTAGTGCATCGTTAAGCTAAATATGTGCCCTTTTAATTCATTTTTACTGGCTCGTTTTCCTTGCTCACCTCATGCACACGGCTGTTCTGTGACCCATTCATCCTCAACAGAATTGTTTGATTTTCTTGCTTATGAGCGGGCAACCCAGTTCGGTATCATTATCCACACACACACACACACACACACACACAAATCATAGCAAACTATTTTGTACATGATCTGACTGCTGGCCGGATTAGACTTGTGTGTTTGTACGTGAACTTTTCACCTTCCGCAGCTCAAACCAGTAGTCATCGCTTCACGTGCCGCTCCATTTCACGTCAAGCTGTCTGTTATACACACATACACATAAATAGTGCTTGCGCATTTCTTTCTTTGCGCACCCTGTATATATGTATGCGTGCCTGTGGCCGGGGCTGTGCTTGTGTGACCTTATCTATGTGCTACTAACGCGCGTGTTGATGACCTCGACAAATAAAATGTATCATAGACTATAAAAAGCAGTTTATTTCTAACCTATTTAAATTATGCACCTCTGCTTTTATTGTTCCTGTGGACGCTGTTTCTACTGTTGAAAGTGATGCAGAATGCGCTGGATGGATTTTTCCAGGCAGATATACCAAAATTGTTTTCCATGAACTGAATTTAGTGAACCAATCAATGTGCCTTTCGCCAGTCATATTTGTCGATTTTGACAAGTTCCACGTTTCAAAAGGAAAAGTATTGCTTTTTTCTCTTTATGATTACGCTTTTCACACAAGTGCGTTCCTGAGGTGGCTCCTGGATGCAGCATGCCAGCAGCAGTTAGAACCAGAAGAAAAAAGCCGATCAAACCAACAACACGGCCATCAAATGAAAAAGCACACCCTTTGTTTGAGTTCATTTGTATGCTATTCGTTTGATGTGGAAGTGTCAGTCATTCTCTTTCGTTACCACCGCAGATTGGAAAGAGCTCATGAGTGAGGTATTTCTATTCATGTAAAATCTGGTATAAGAGTACGGAAGTGTTCATTAGAGATGTTCATAGGGTGGTAGCAGAATGAATACTGGGATTATGAGGTGACACGCATAACTATAACCTCGGATTACGAGGTCTCTTTTTTCTTCAACAAGGCTGCTCTTTCTCTCTAGTCTTTAACTCGCACCTATGGCTTCAAGAGGCTGCTTATCAAAGTAACGGTTACACCCCAGTAAACCACTCTGTAGGTGGATGAAACCAGCTAAAGATTATGGGATATCAGAATCTCGACTAGGCATTGCTTCTCGATCGCATAAGTTTGGTTTCGACAGAACGCTCAGAACAGATCAGTACCATAATCTTCAGGCCACGAATCCCAGTAGCACATGTGCTACTTTCCGATATTCCTGAGTCTCATTGGCTTCCATGAAACCCTGCTACCTTTTAGGTTGCATCTGATAGCGACAAAATTACAGATACATTCTCGAATACGAATACCGAGGTAAGGCCTCGTTAGTCTACTCCGTACTTTGATTTGGATAGTCATATGGCTCGAGAACCCGTGACGTAATAATGATCGACCGTACATTGTGCATTGTCTCGTATGTTACTTGTATGTGGAGACATTGGTACGGTACGTTTTTCTCAGGTCCGCGAATAAGTTAGAAACTACGCGGTTGCTTAAACTGAATTGCGATGTAGTTCTAATAGAATCTTCTTGTTTTTGACCAAAGAGTTTGCCCGCCTTTTGTATGACGAATCCAAAATATTATGTGCCTTTGGAGCCAGTCACCGAGGCGATACTAATTTCGCAAGAAGTCCGTAACGTCCAACGCTTTCTTGTGTTCCGGACTAGTTGGTGGGTAGTAACCGCCTTCGTCTGTTATGTGCGATGCATGCTGCATCCTCGGGCGCTGCCGCTGAATTCCCCTGGTCGCTTATTCAGTCCATAGAGACTTAACTTTCACGGAGCTAACCGCTTTGTTGGCGGCCATTCTTTTATCTAATACCTGCCCGGTGATTTACAGATCTACCTCTTTTTGCCCGCTCTGCCCACTCATAATGGTCCCACTGATAATACGCCCGATAATCGCAACGGTTCGTTTTCAAATAGTGTTGCTGATAATCCTCAGTCTCGTAACTCATTTTGTCAAGCCTCGTCAGCCTCTGAATGTCGGCTACTTTAACGTGCATGCACTCATGCAGACCGATCAGCAGGCGTGCCTAGTCCTCACAATAGACTCTCTGAAGATTGATGTCTACTGCGTGAGTGAAACGCGTATCCAGGATTCGAGCAGTGTGATTCAACTAACTGCTCCTGGTATTTCAATCGAGGTATATTCTGCTCACTTCAGGAGCCGAAGCAGCTAGAGCTGCGGGTGAACGTGGTATAGGAAAAGTCTTGACTGACCAAGCTGAGGTTGCTGTTTTAGATTGGACACCGGTTAATGGTCGGTTGTGTGCCGTAAGACTGCAGGGGTCAGTTGGCTTTCGAAAATACAGCTGTGTTAAGCGCAATTTGTTTGTGATCTGGCCATACACCCCAACAGACTGCACTGTGACATGCTGGGGTATGAGTTCTAAGTTGAACTCGCTACTCACATTTGCAGAAGCAAGGGCTTTGATATTGTCGTGCTAGTAGGTGATTTTATTGCACGAGTTAGCAAACTTAGTGTGTTAGAAGCCTGTTTAGGTGGGCGTTGTGCTTTACCCGCTGAACGCACAGATAACGGGGTTAGGCTTCTCCAATTTTGTGCAGACAATCGATTGTTCTTGTCTAGCACCAATTTCCGACACAGCTCGCGTCGCACAGCGATATGGCGCTCTAACTGTACAGGTAGTCTAAGCCAAATCGATCATATCGCCGTAAGTTACCGGTGGCGCAGTTCTGTTCAGAACTGTAGACCCTACTGGTCCATGTATGTAGAGTCGGATCATGCGATAGTTTTGATGCGATTGTCGCTCCATCTCCATAGTGATTTATACAAACTGCAACCCCGGTTAGTCTTGAAACGTTTCTTTGACCCAGAAGTTTGCACCAATTATGAACAGAAATCATCACACGAGCCAGGACCTACGACGAACAGTAATGTAGATGTGCATTGGGCTTATATCAAACAGACGATGCCACGTGGTAGCAGGTTTTGCCTGTGGTCCTAAATCATATGTCCATCAGAGACACTGGATTTCTCAAAAGTTGGTAAGTGTAATGTAGCAAAAACGTCGGCTTTCGAACCGTGAAAAGATGAATATGATACGAAGACATCTACAAGCACCAGTTATAAAAAAACTCAAGGATCGTGAGGATCGGTGGGTCAAGATAGCCAAAGAAATGGAAATAGCAGCTGCTTCAGGTAATAGTCAAAGACTGTTCGGACTTATTCGTGACACCGGTGGACGGCACATCCAAGTCAGTGAAAGGATTTGCGTTAGGAATGGAGAACCCATCCATAGCAAACATCAAAGGCTTGACCGTTTGGCCGAATACTTCAAGGAGCAGTTTAGCTGGCCGCACGCTGGTGTAGTTACTCCTGTATCAACAACTGCGAGTCCTTGGGGAGTATCACTTGAGCCCCCATCGGAAGTGGAAGTGGAGTCATGCATACGATTACTAAAGCGTGGTAAAGCGGCAGGTCCCGACGAGCTTCCTCCAGTTCTTTTCAAACTGGGTGAGAATGTTTTTATAAAATCACTTACCGCCTTGCTCTGTGACATTTGGAACGAGGAGCGTATTCCGTTAGTATGGAGCGAGTCATTGATTGTACCCATCTTCAAGAAGGGAATATTTAATGACTGCAGTAACCATTGTGGGATTAGCTTAATTCCGATAGTCACCAAAGTATTAGCCTCGATTTTGCTGCGTCGTCTTACACCGGCTCGCGAGAGGAATGCCCGCGAACAGCAGGCTGGATTCTTCCCAGGTCGAAGATGCATTGACCAGATTTTTACTCTTCGTCAATTACCTGAGACCCGTCACACTTACCGTCGACCGACAATGATAGTTTTCCTTCATTTGAAAAGCACCTCCGATTTGATTGACCTATCAGGACTGTTCCTTGTTCTTCACAGAAAAGGTATGCTCCAGAAGGTCGTGAATTTGCTGAGATCGTTCTACTCTCGTACTTCTGGCCACATTAGGGTTTCAGCTGAACTTCCCAGTACGTTCGAAACGACCAGTGGTGTTCGACAAGGATGTCCCATGTCTCCATTCCTGTTCATCTTCGTCATGGACGAGGTAGTGGAGAATGCTTTGAGAAATCTTCAGGATATGGGCTTCGAATTAGGAAATAGTGAGAAGCTGTGTGACCTAGGTTACGCAGACGACGTTGTCTGTTTCTTCAAATCCACGAAACATGCGCAGCGTACACTAGATGGACTCGCAAATGCTGTAGCTTCACTCGGCATGTGTTCTGCACCATCAAAGTGTAAAGTGATGTTGCAAGACTGGACGTCAACGATTCCGAGCCTGATGCTGGATGGTGAGGTACTAACAATTGTCGACCGTTTCACTTACTTCGGTGTGACGACGAATGGGACCACAGTAGTAGAGATGATCGCACGTATTTCCAAGACTCGAGTGGCATACGCTGGACTGAAGCATTTGTGGCGCCGACCGGATATTTCGCTGTAGTTGAAATGTTGTGTTTATTGTGCCGCAGTGCGTTCAGTTTTGTTATATAGTGGTGAGATTCGGGATCTGCGTGTGGAAGATATTCGTCGTCTTGAGGTTGTCGACCATCGATATTGGATGGAATGACTGAGCGAGCAGTGCTGAGGTCAGAAATCAGTTGTCGGATACTAGTTCAGAGAGTTCGTCGAAATATAAGCAGCAGATGAACAACCAGAAATGTTTTAAGTAGAAGCCTTTAAGATAATGGTGTAACTTGAATTCAAGCTCACCAGCGATCGCAGCACCTGACCATGTTGCTAGTCGTCTCTATCCATCCATAGGATAAATTTCGTGAGTAAATGGAAGCTTCACGGATAATATGTGGCCGAGCCCATTGTTTGGAGTATACGTGCCCTTCCGTCCAGTCGTGAGGCAACCACTTCGAGCTGTCGTGCAGTCTTTGTTTGCCTCGGAGAACAATGCAGATCGAGAAAGTGTCCCAAGTACGGTCACCACATACCTCAACCTACCTAAGATGTTTGAAAATTGGCCTTGGGTGTTCAAAACCATATGCTTAACGTCAGATTTACTGATACGATGTTTCCGTCAGATGAGCGCAGTGTTCAAATACCAATCATGATTGTCTTTTAGAGGTAACGACCATTTTTCTCAGCTGTTTGGGTTGACGGACAACTGTCGCAGTTAGCGCTTTGCTGGTTTTTTGAAAACGGACACCGCGGGTGAGATATGCAAAAGCCATATGCGTCGACTGTTTATCCGATATCCGAGCACGAGGTGAAATATACCTGCCCAGGTAACTAAATTTGCCCGTTTCGGCCAATGCCAGCAGCATTCTACACTATGGGTACGGAACACACAGCCAAATTACGTGGTTATTCGGACCACCGAGAAAAACTTGGAACTTACTTGAAACTATCAGCGCATTCGAAGTCAGGCAATTTCTCACTTTTCTCGCACAAACATAGGACCGTTTCTAGGATAACTCGGGTGACGAAGGGTAAAATAATGGGGTAACGGAAGTCAATTCTGACAAACACCAGTTCCTGTGGTGTACTTGAATGAGCAGCTCGTCACAAGCGCGAACTGTGTTTCTGTTGCTCACATATAGGTAATGAAAAAGGACATTTTCTTCAATGAAAAGTGGCGCCAAATATCTATGCAGTTGACTGAATCCAAAGGAAAATCGTGCTAGGAGATCTGAAAGATTCTTGTCCGTGTCTTAATCTGCTATCAACTTGCAAGCGACCACGTTATTATCTGTGCTTTCCAAAATTTTACCATATTTCGTACATCTCTGTTTTTGTTTCCCAGAAATCAGAAATGGCGCAATGGGTCTTGATAATTTTGGTGCATATCGAATACCAAGAAGTATAGAACAAGCAGGGTATACAAGATTAGTCATAATACCCTAATTTTTCACGAGGAAGCTATCTCGGTAGTTTTCGGATCATTCTTATCCATTATGGATAATTTCTGAATAAAATCTCCCATGGACGAGCCATAAGCAAATTTCGTTGACTAAATAGACTGACATAATAAGTCGCTTCTGGGACAAATGCGCATCTGCTAGTAAAACCGGGGCACGAAGACTGTGCAATCCTTGCGCGTAAATTGATTCTCTCTCGTGTGCGCCTTGTCCGGTGATTTATTCAATCAGCCAAAGAGTGTTTTCGATCGTGCCAACTTATTGCATGTCGCCGCGTCCATTCGTAACGGTGATGCCGAGCGAACAACTCGGGGCTCACTAACCAGTCGGTAGGTCGATCGTGGCGATTAAACCAACTTACAACCGCCCCACTGGAATTAGCTGTCTGACCGAATTGCACGGTCTACTAACGGTGTACGCAAACACACGTTTCCATGGTGTATGTTCCATGGTTTTGCTTTCCTCCACCCATTCATCTGTTCACAGTTGCGGGTGCATGCAGTCAAACAGTCTGTCCTCACGCGCGCACACAGTAGACGTAATGCCATACCGAACTGTTGACGTCATCTTTGTCCGTCTGTTTGCCCGACATTAACTGAGACATGGTCGGCAGAAGATTGCAGTCCATTAACGGTGCCCCGACGCGGTCCCTCGAACCGGTAGCGTGCGGTTCGTCTATGCTGTCAGCCTTTCATCCTAACGTAATGCGACTGCATAGTTGGATGCCTTGGTGAGTTAAGGACACCTGATCAAACCCGCATAAATAATCATCTCATCTGCTTTTGTCCCAACTTAAGATGGTTTTCGGGCGAGTACGAATTTCTTTCATAAAAGGCGGTACCGCCTCACTTGACGTTCCCTTATGTCGTCACTGTCTTGGACTCAGATCGGTAACATGGCTGTCAGTTGCTGCCAATCTGAGTTGATGTAAGAATGCGCTTATTTTATTCGCGTCTTTCAACCTTAACCATCGTGATGTGCGCGTTGTTATTAGAGTATGCTCTGGAGACCGACTTCAAATTCAGATGGACCGCCTTTAATAAACGGCGAGACAGCTGCGTAATAGAGTGATTAAACACATTCCGGTTGGGTTACAAAGAACAATGAGCGGACATAAGTAGTCAGTGACGTCATCGAGCGCACGCAGAACACTCAAATCATTCGTCACGCAACACGTGGGAGACAAATCACTGTGTTAATCTGAGCATGGCGTTCACCGTCACTTATGTCACAAACAGTCAACAACTATTGAGATACGCGGATGCACTAGCAATTAACCATCGTCACCCCCCAACTGTGCAAACAGCGAGAATGAATAATTACGTTAGCCTTGCCTTGGTGACTTGTTTTTTTATTTGCTATCATTAGTTGAGTGTGTGCCTGTGTACCTTTGTCTTTGGTCTCATGAGAACGTTCAATTTCCCATCACCTTGACTGCAGTATGCACTAGTAAAGATGCAGCGAAATGGTCCGGAATACATCGTGCAGTCTAATACTATTGACTTCTGCGTTCGAAGACTGAGTAGGTCATCCACGTTCGGTTCTTAAGACGGAGGCTCAACTTTGGCATCCTAGTTGACATCGATAATAGAGCAATTTCCAGGCAGTTGATCGTGTCGCGATATATAGGGCAATAAACGGTAATTCACTGTCGTCCGCATTGTTGCTATATATATATATATATATATATATATATATATATATATATATATATATATATATATATATATATATATATATATATATATATATATATATATATATATACCTTCCACTGCGTTCTCGCCCAAACATGTAATAAAATGAACCGGAGAACGGGACCTAGTTAGAACCGCATTCAAACTGATCCACCAGTTTTATGATGCCAAAAATCAATGCATGCTTGTAAGTAATTTTATACCCTTTAGTGATCATTCAGATCATGTGTTCACTGTTCGACGAATTTGAGAGTGGCTTTCCACTAAATCGATCGTGCCTTCAAGGAGCAAAATAAAGCTTCGTAATTAGGTTATTGCAATATTGAATTACATCCCATCGGAGGAAGCAGTCAGTCTGGTAGATAAGTTCTGTGACACAGACCGTTGAACACTGTGGATTCAAATGGCCATGTTCGTTCTTGTTTGAGCACAAAAGTCTCCACGGCGCTACTGAACTCACCATGCCAGCACTTTTGAGGTTAGACTTGCGGTGTTAGGTAAAACAATAAGCTTAAGCTTGTTTTTCTGGCGAGGACGTGTATTGCGCAGGTGCCCGGTTGAATTTTCTCAACGTTTAGGGCTCATGAGGACTTGAATTGTTCGGAAGGTGTGCAACGATGGTCGGTTTGTGACGTGTTATTTCGACTGAATGGGACTTATTAGGATTCTGCGTTCATCTACCCATCGGTTAGGGATGTGGTGGTATGTAGCAGACGGTGTGATTCTTGTGTTGGCACATTTATTTAGCAAATAGGTTCATTCGTGATTCTACTCGTACCACAATGTGTGGATTTCGTTGAGAATTCCAAATCAAGACTGTTCTACTCACTGACTGAATACCGATCAATCAAAGTGAACTCAATTGCACCTTGCGTCGGTTTGATTCCCATATCGATCTTCTTAGTAGCCATTTCAGTCTTGTTGTTAACTTAACTGAATGGCGGCGACAAACATTGTTTTTTTGTTGTTAATTGTTGAACTATTCAAGCAACCAGCTACACTTATTTACTCAGCTGTCGTATGTGTTTTTCTTACACTCGTGTTGCTTTTCTCATCTTTTCACTCCTGTACACTTCGTTTTTCGCGATGCGACGCCTGCATATTTCCAGCGTATGCTGTTGTTATGACGAACAACAGACCTGTGGGGCAATTTTCCATGTGATCACCCGAATCCCGGTCGTGGAACATAAATGTATCTGTATATATGCACACCCATAAGCATGTCCCCAATCGATACCTACGTGGCGTTGACGGTAACGCGATCTGAGCAAAACGCGCGCTGAATTGTTTCTCTCTTGTTTCACTGATCTTCAGTCTCGATCCGCACGTGGGCACACACACACACACACACACGTATACACGTGTTTGTCTACGTGTTTCTGTGTTATTCGACAACATGTACCGAATAACAGACAGTCCCCTCGAGTAGTAGTCGACTATTCGATCTGGATAGCAACACCATCGTGTCCAGTTTTTCACACACACGCACACATGATATCACAGCAAATTCAAGTCAGAATGTTTACACCTCTGTTCGAAATGTTACAAATCTAAAAATGACTAACGGCGATAGGTTTCACGTAGAGGTAGTTAGTTGAGTATGAAACTGAAGTTGATCAGTTTTCTTTTTCGCCGAGTTTCGTGGCACATCGTTCATCGTCACTTGAAATGATGATAATGCACAGTCTAGCAGATGCGGTCAGCTAATAATGCCGTGTGAATAGTTGGTTCACACGCGATACAATGAAAATAGCCGTGTAAGGACCCCACGTGATAACGCGTATTCAGCAGTCACAGGAGTGTCACCGACTACTGAATCTTAGTCTTTGAATGAAGTATATATATTCGAAAGGTTTTTGTGATATGGGCCTTTATAAAATAAATATTGTGATATCTGTCACCGTACTTCTATCCATTTTTAAATAGCGTTGCCTGTCGAAACCAGTTACTGTGCACGAAAGCAAGTTCAGTCTATTCAGCAATTAACCGCGCACTTCTGTGCTCTGGACTCGGTCGTTACTATCCAACATCGTCGCGTCAGGGGCTTTAACGGCCATGACTCCTAACTGTATAAAAGAACGAACCCAACCGCCGCATTGCACACTCGACCCTTGATAGACAGTCGGATGTCACACCGGCGTCACAGATGACGGAGGTTAGCAAAACCCAAGTGCGTCTTTTGTATACGCGATGACACTTCATCCGATATCTGTCCACTTGGTGAGATGTAACTACCCAGGTAACAAAACTTATCTACTTCAGCTAGAGCCTCACCTACCAAGACAAGATTTGGTGTTGAGGCAACCCAGTCCTGCAGCAACATTTTACACTTAGGAGTTACAAAACGTACCGCAAACATTGCTACATTGTTGTTTAGGCTATCTAAGAAAGCTTGCAACTAACCTGAATCTTCACTCAGAAGAACGATATCGTCCGTGTATTCCAAGTTAGACCGTTTGCTGCCTGAGCAAAAATCGATGCAGCTATTCTCACACGATGATAGGGCTGTCTCGAGAATCAATTCAACTACAAAATTGAGGAGGAACGGTGAAAGAGGGCAACCCTGACGAACACCACTTTCCGTGGTGAACTCGGGTGAAAGATTGGCGTAAGCACGAACTCGCCTTCGGCTGTTCGCACACAAGCATTGGAGAAGAGAAATATACTTTTCTGGCACACCCTTCATTGGGGGGTATTGCCAAAGAAACTGTGATCGACCGAATCGAACGTCGCTTTCAGATCAGGAAAGACAGATCGTGGACCTACGGAAGATGTGTCTGTGCTCTAAAATTTGTCGAAGCGTAAAGATGTAGTCAATACAATTCCGACCGGCTCTAAAACCAGCTTGATTCTCACAAGTACAATTTTCACGGGCGCCGGGTGATAAGCGATGAAGAAGCCCGACGAGCAGTTTGGATGTAGTGCCTACCAAACTAATCCCTTTGGTTTTCATAAGAGGATCTGTCCCTTTTCTTATTGATCGGCAAAATCACTGATTCACACCATTCCCTGGGAATCTGCTCACTATCCCAGGTTACCCGAGGAATTTTATTGACTCAGAAACCGAAGCTTTGCCTCCATCCTTGGAAAGGATGGTCCAATGGCTTCGTACCTTTACAAGCAATCCATCTCTCTGACAACCATTTCTAATGGAGGAGTGATATCTACCTGCAACGTTTCTCTTGCAGACATATTCGGTAAGTTTGATGTAAAAGTAGGCCAACTGGACTGTTCCATAAAATGCGCCGTCCAACGGTCCAGATCACGTCTCTAAAAGTGAATCAGTGAGTCGTTGGATTGCTTGATTAACTCATTCACACGGGGTTTCCGTGGGCTGGTACCTCTACACAAACGATAGAGGGTGCGAGTATAGTCGTTAGATACGGCCTTCTCCATTTTCCTACACTTCGCAATCCACCACTGCTTGTCATCATTTCTTAAGCTTCTGGTCAGTTGGTGTCTCAGGGATTTTCGCACTTTATTGAATACAGCATCTGGACAACGGGTCAACGGGGTTCAAGCCGAGCAACTGACATCGAAGATATCCATCGTCTGTGAGGCCTACTTGAACCGGAGTCTTATGTTCCATTGGAAGCAGCGTGCAAGGCTTCTCTGAACTTTCGCCAGTATTCATCTGGGTTCTAGACATCCGGCTGCATCGATAACCGTGTAGACAACTCTGCCTAAAAAGCAGATCGCTGGTTATCGTGTAGAAGCAGCTGCGCGGGACCGGTGGGTTTGGCGGACTAGACGTAAAAAGAAGCGAGCACGCACCAAGGTGTGGTCTGAGTTCACAGATGTGAACCAAAATGACCGACCGTCTCCAGTGCTTCAGTATGGTCGGGGTGAATGTCTCAGTTTCCGAGGTGGCTACTCACTCGCAACACCTTTCGAAATACGCCGGTCACTTTGGTGGTGGACAATAATCCGTCGTCGCCCGGCTCGTTACCGCGGCTGATTTTTTTATGATCTTGGCTGACTCCGCACTCCAGGTCTGAGGTTAAAGTTGTCGGCTATCCCAAGATAGTGCAATGAGTGTGTTTATTGTTCGGTAACGCCGCGTTATCGGAAAAGACGGTAGTCAGTCGGCGTGTCCCACTTCCGTCAGATCAAGCTGTTTGGGAATGCAAGCATACGCGTTTGGTTCACCATCATTCTACGGTCTTATCTGAGCAGTTTGTTTATCCATCTTCTATGGAATAATTCGCGCACTGCTCAGCATACGAATATGTCTCCTGTTTATATCAGTAGTGTGTCAATCTGCGTTTAATAAGACATTCTGTACTGTTTCGCGCTGCACAGTGATGGTTCGTCTTTGGCTTGCTTTTCACCTCTGCGCCATCAGGGATACTGAGTTCTCTTTAGGTCGAACTGGTAATCATTAACCCATATGCCGTTGGTAAGCGTGGTCTGTCGTCGTCTTTATCTGTGCTAATATGTAAATTAATTTTAAGGACCGGCATCCTACCACATTGACAGTATAATCTGTACAGAATGGATGCTGTAATACCGGCTTTAAGCGTTTTCAACGTAGTTGACTGGTGATGGGTCAGATGATCATCATTGTGAACTTTAAACCTTGGTTGTCTGGGTTCAGATATTATCGTTACTGGCCACTTCCCCTGTCGACGGTCTGTGATTGACTTCAGTCCTCTTCCAGACAAATTGTAACTTGTCGTATAATAAATATTGGAAGTAAGAGATTATTTTGTGATTTTGTGCACTAACTGACTATCAATTGTGTCAGTTCATGTGAAACCAGATGCATCGTTTGTCTACTCTCATATCAGGCCCCGCTACCGTCCGAATGGTCTCCAACAGCGGTCCCCCGCTCCCCATGCCAATGCGTGTTCCTCCGGGACACTTGGTTCAACAAATCGTGGACGAAGAAGGCATTTTGACCCACGTAATCCTGTCTTTGTATCCTGGTCCGGGTCAAACCGCTCCTCCGGGCACAGCACAAACCGGTCCGGGCGGTGGTGCAACTCTCACCCATTCAGTCACTCAGACAAATAGCCTTGTTACTCCAGGTCTTGGTCTACTTTTGGATCCAAACCCGCATCTACATCCGCATCATCATCATCACCATCCTGGACCTCCGCCATCAAATCACCACCATCCCTCTCCTGTGTCCGCCGTTGGAAGCACAACGCATTTGGGTATTGGTATTCCGGCCATACCATCATTTAGTCCACATCAGTCTATTCCTACCCCGGGTCATCCAACCGATCCATCACCTCCAGGAGCTCCTCCACCACCACATTTTTCTGCTCCGTTCCTTCCTACCCACCAGCCTGTTGGACCTCAATCCCACTTTCATGCCCCCTATCCTTTCCATCATCATCATCATCCTTCAATGTGCTCTGCTGTGATGAAACCCCATCCTCAACAAACCCCTCCCGTTATGCCAGCACCGCCACCACCACATCCACAAGCAACTATGTCAGGACCACATTACCCACAGGTAGGAACAATAGCACCTAATGACTGGTCTGTGAATGGTGTAACAGATCCCGGGGTAGCGGCTGTCCCAGATTCCGTCTCAACCGCTACGGTTATCAAAGACGGACAAGAGGTGGGTGAAAATAATGCAGATGACAACGACAATGATGACGAAGACGTGCAGGGAGATGGGGAAAATACTTCTACGAGACAAATAAAAGTTTCTAAAAATCCAACCACTCCGGTTCAGACCAACGGTGATCATAAAGTGAGTTCGGTATCCCAGTCCAATCCGCGTTGAGAACTACCAACCGTGTGTCTGTTCGTTTTTGTCCTATTTCTGGACCTGCTTTTATTCGCTTCACATTCCAGTGTTCATTTGAACTTATTGGGGCTGGAAACGCAGTACTGCAAGCTATTCCATTTTTTAATGCTATCATGGGAGTTGGCACATGTTCATGGGAAGGTGGGGGAGTGGAGTAATTAACGCTTTCCGTGGCCGGTGTGGAAATTGTCATCAACGGCGTCGGCTTCCATGGATATAATTTCACATCTGCGCATTCATCGCATGCCCATACAATGAATGGGACAAACCACGTAGGTGACTGGGTGAGTAGGTAACCTTAATCGCTTGCTTTGCATTAGTTGACTAAAAGAGTTTCCAACATCATCAGATGTGGCAATCAGCTGACCATTACCGACACGGCAGTTCAAACTGGGCGTATTAGTCGTTTAATGTCGGATATTTCCTCCTTAGATTTAACGGTGCACTTTTCGCCCCTTTGACGTTTTTATAAATTAGAATTGAAACACCTATGTAAGTCACGGCTGCATATTACCTGTATCTTTCCATCGTTTTCCGGTTTACCTGGAGTCTGTATTCAAAATACCATGCAGTGGAACTTTACCAAATTCCTCGTGATAAATGATAACGTAATCTAAAATGCAGTGAAGAAACAGTCAGAACTGTCTGCTGTCTCGCGGTCTGACGCAGTTCAGTTTAGCATGAACAACGATTAACGACGCACCGGGCGCGGTGGTTATTGTTGCTGTCTCTCAGCAAGAACCCAGTTTAGACAAAAATCGAGGATATGAAAGAAGTAAGCAGAGAACTACAGATAATTATATCAATTAGATGAAAAACGTATGTGAATACAAAAAATCCGATGATCGCGACACCGCTCCCTATCCTCCAAGTGTTGTGCCCATTGAGTTTGTGGATCCCTTAGATCCCACATGGCCACGTTCATTGATCAGGTTTTCCATAGCTGCGTTCTATATTCCATGGACTGACCATCCTTACTCACTGGTTTTAAATACTGATGCTAATCGTAACAACCCAGGTCCCTTTTCAGTTCCCGATCGCGCTGAGCTTGACGCACGGGTGATGATGGTGTCACCTCGACTGTAGGATGAAATGTGTGCGCGACTCGAAATGCCACACTCAGCGCGTCCAGTAAGACTTATAAAAATGTCCGTACTGATCTGCCAGTCATTAACCACCCGTTTACCGGCGTTGACGTTGCAGCGTTCCACCAGGTTCGCGCGTCCTCTACGCGCAAGGACTACGCTTCGAAACCGTACAGATAAACTGGGTTCAGGTGTTACAACATACACTCGAATCTGGAAAGATAAACGAATGTCACATTGATACCACATGACTGAGGTTGGTAAATGTTAAGCGAACCTTCTGTGTACATGAAGGCGCTTCATCCAGTATCTGACCTCCGGGCGAAATTCAGCTGCCCGAATAGCAACTTATCCGTGTGGTCTATTGTTTTCCTTCACGCCGTATGTTCTAATCTCCCTCTCCTATTTTTGTAATTGTTGTTGATGCGTTGGCACCACGCCTGATTTCAAGCCGGTATAATATATATATATATATATATATATATATATATATATATATATATAATGTCGTAATTTTTTGATGCTGAACTAAACTAGTTCTGTAACGGTGCCTTGCGTTTTGGAGGTGCAAAGCGCATCGCAAACATTGCTGCATAATAGTTCATACCGTTCAGCAGAGTTAGCAGCTCGCATAACTGAAGAATCTGGCAAGGTATAATCTCTTTTGGATACTAATTTTTGACTGATTGGTAATTTCCAGTTGGTCAGATTGTATGGCTTACGAAATGACCACACTGACATTCAGCTGACTTTTTCCCGCCTCGTTTTTTAGTCTGATATTTCTTGTCTTATAGATTTATCGATCATTGTATTATCAGCTGTTCTCTCTGGTCTCCATGTTTTCACTGGACAACCCTGCTTCCTTTCATTATCACGGTGCGCCACTGCCTCGGTCATCTCATTTACTTGCGCTTGATCCTGTTCGTGTAATCTGCCGACTAGATTGTCTGCCGGCAGGCGACAGTACTGAACTTTGATCATTTGTTCTTTTAACTTGACTCGTTTTGATGGCTGTTGTGTTACGCCGTAAACCAGGTTGTTATTGTTTTGTGCCACTCGTTCTTGTACACAGGTGGATAGGGATGCACGAACTCGGTCTCGTGTCGCGTGACCTGATACGTCTGAACATCAATATGGTGTTGCAGGAATGGTTGTTGTTCTCGTGGTGGTGTTGGTGGTAGCCAGAAGAAAGAAGCTGTTGAACGCCTCGCAGTGTGGTACTCTCGACCGGATTCTCAAGTGACACACATGCGGGTAAACAGACGGACGCATCCATGTGAAAATGAGCAGAGTGATAGACAGACTGCAGGCCGAGTATTTCTATCGGGATAGGTGAGCAAGTGAGCGGGTTGGGTGGATCGTGGAATGGACACCCACACATCATCTGGGTGCATGGCCTACCGTCAAGTGTCATATGATAATTAGCGTTTCCGTGCCATAGGTAGACATGTGTTGTGATAATAGGCTTTGATGGTTCGAAACCCCAAAATATGTACGCATACACTCGTCGAAGAGACTTACCATGATAACGAAAGATGACGCAATGTACCTCGCTGCGCGCTTTTTCACACCCGCGAGTTATGGTCAGGTCTGTGAGTTCGGAGTATCTAACTGACCATCTGAATGATGCCGGAACACACGAGCGGCACGAACCATATTATGCACATGCAAATCAAGTGTTCAAGTCAATAGTTTCAAAACGCTTTGTGCGTACGACGTCTTGTACTGTTTGGGTTGCCTACATTGTGACAACGCCGAGTTGAAAATTTGAGGTTTTTTGTATACAAGGGCTGTTTTTTATTGCATTGCTGCACGAGATTCGTGAGAAACAGTTCATCTGCCTTGACACTCGTGAATCGTCTAATCATTGGAAGAGATCCAAGTGTTACAAGTCATTGAGCTACGAAGTTTCGTAACTCAGCTTGTAGAGTACACGCGGTACTAAGGCGTGGATGGCAATCATGCATGGGTTCAAATCTCGCCTGGGTCAACGATTTAAAAATTTGGGTCACTTCAAAATTTATCAAGTCTGCCAAACCACACTTCATATCGTCTACTGTAACTCGCCTGTTTTGAACGAAATTTAGTCATTTTTTCCGATTTTCGCAATCACGCTCGCCAAAACAGGAGTTGTAATCGTTACAGATAAAATGACTTCCGTAACCCCACTGAGTCGTTTTCACTCGAACGCTAGGGTATCTCAGCTTTCGTGCAACTGAGTTCGACTCACGTGGCAGCAATATTTTGATGTGGGCCGGTGGTGGTCGAGTGGCTTGGAGAAATTTTGTTGGTTTATTTGCTTTATTATATAATAGTAGTACAATATTTCAGGAACGGCGTTGCAGCCAACGAGAGGCCACCAACTTCGGAAGTGATCGCTGGCGGCGCAAGGGTTTGAACCCGAGATAGAAGCGTTAAAAGCCCACCATGGTGACCGCATGACTACCGCCGGTCAGAGGTTTGAATCCCTACACTGGCGGCCATTTTGTTGGCAAACGGTAATCCACTATCGTCTGCCTCGTTATCACACTTAACCTATTAGGACCTTATGTAGTTCTCCACTCCATGTCTCAAGGTCTGGCTGCCGGCTATCCCTAATGGTGCAGTGGGTCTTTGAGACTACGGGGTACGCCCTTTCCATTAAGTTCATGTGCAAGCGTGTTAAAGAAAAAAACACTGTTCACATTGGTTTGAATGGAAATAATGATTTATAAGAACTAGGAGCAGTTGAGATAATCGGGAAATTCGAGAGTAAACAGTTCAATTGGCTAGCTTTTGATGATATATACAAGGGAAAAGATGCAGGTGGATGTCACAAATGAGGGAAACAGGTGATCCGGAAAAGTACAAAGCTAATGGGCCTAGTGGGTTGTCTCCGTCCGTTTTCGAGGATGGCTGCTTACAAAACTCATCAGAATAATGTAGGGGAATGAATCCATTTCCACGGAATAGTGTGAATTATTGTTTGGACTGATTTACAAGAAATGAAACAGACAGGTCTCCGTTTGGAAGCAGTGAGTCCGCCTTTAACCAATTGTGCTGCTTAAGGATAGTCTGTTTGTGTCAGATGTCCGCAACGATCTTTTTCTGAGCGTCATAAAAATGCTAGTCGAACTACCGCAGTGTATAATCGACCCTCTATGTACAAAAAGATGTTGAGGATACATCACAAGTAGCTCAGATCGGATAATCACTCGATAATCGACCAAATAAGATCTAACTGTTTGGGTAGCAAAGCTAATCTACTTCGGCCTAATCTTCTGCTGGGTTTGGGCTTGCAGGTCTACCGCAATTTCCGACTTTGAAGGTGCAAAACGCATCACAAACATTGCTGCGCTGTCCTTTGGACTACTGTCTGAAAGCAGTCGTTCAGTATCTTGTACTACGACGTCATCCCTGTTGATTCTACCTCTCATTCCATCTATGTCTGTTCTCACAGCTGCACAGTGGCACGCGTCGCCAGAGTCGAAATAATAATAATCATTCCAAATGACTGAACATACCCCTTAGTAATAGCGTGGCACTGTATGTCGTTTGTCGACCGGCAGAAATCCGCTGTTACCTGCCTCGTTACTAAGCGTAACCCATTTGGATCTTATGGGATCTCTTCACAAGTTTCGGGGTCACGGTTGCCGTTTGTCCTAATAGCGAAATGACCCTCTGAGGCTATGGGATATGTCTCATACTCAGACATGATACCAGAAACAATTCGCGACACTGGCCCACCTCGGTTATGCCTTGCCCATTGACTAAGAGTAGCCGGAAGATCAGCCACCACGTCCTCTGTCCTCCTACGTCATCAGTATTTACGCTGAGAGTGAATACTAGAGGTGCTGTAGACCATTCGCCTCAACAGATTTTCACGTTCACTTTGAGCCTACGGAGATCTGAGCCAGTTACGCATGGCCTCTCTCTCCCTCTGTGACACACATCGCATAATGTTTGTCAAATTTTCATGCCACACACTTCATTCCACTGTCTAATACTGGACGCCCTCGACCGTTGCTAGAATACGAATGAATGTTTTGTCTTTTACTCAAGTTTATCATCTGATCTAATTGTCTCAGATTCTGTTCCTTTAGCTAGATACAGATTACCGGCTCGCATCTTCCAATCTTTGCACAACGAAATATTGGTAAATTATAATACTTGAACCCATCTTAGTTCTAGTAACACCAAAGATTGTTTTATGCCTCGGTTTTTATTCTGATAAACTCGTTCTTGTCCGCCGGTGTCGTTCTCATACTACTATCACTGTTTATCGCTTCGAAATATTTTTTGTTTTGCCAATTTTTGCACTCTTCATCATCGACTGTTCTAACCGATTCGAACAGACAGAAATTCTTCTTCATGCGAGCGCGCACGTATTTAACATATTATGCACAGACCACGTCCGTGCAAACGGTTCTTCGAATTTGTTACTTCGATCCCACCGCTGACTCGCCATAGTCCAATATATCTGTTAACCTCACTTCACTTCACTGAACCAACCGAATGTTGTTTCCCATTTTTTCTGTTTGGCAAAAGCCGTTGGTGCTTTTCCGTTGGATTCGGCTAAAAATAGGATCATTTTGCGTGGTTGCGGGTCGGTGTGTGTATGTATAGATAAACACGAACGCTGGTGTCTGCAAATATCTTTTGTGCGTATGTACACAAAAGAAAATATCGACACTCAAGTCATCATTGAGAACCATTCCATTTGTCTTGTTAGGAATCATCAGTAACAGTGCACATCTATCGAGGTCTCACTGGAACTCGAACCCGGGATGAATGGTTATGAGTCGAACACAACCATCAACCTATCTGGGCTGGCTCTCAAAGGCGTGTTAAGTGTCAGTATTACATAATACGGCAGCTTTCTGTCACTGGCTTTGAACCGTAATGACCTGTTGCCCGCACAATGATAGACTCCTTTGACGATGAACGTCTTTTCCGTAGGGGCCCAATTTCAACGAGTGCATTCCGTGGTAAACAACCTGAGCTTGGCTTCTCTGTGAATATCAATAGTAAGAGAGCAGTTTTGTGTATCGTCTGATTCTTCACGCATCGCTGTGCATGATTTGGGTCCCTTGGAGAACAATCAGTTTTGCTAATAGTCGAATTCGCTGTCTCTGTATCTCACTTATCGACCCCGTGTCACAGTTGTAAATTCTCTTTATGGTTAGAGTGGGCTTTCTCGTGGAGTTTATTCAATCCCCGTGCTTATATTGTAGCGAATAAAAGCTATCACTTTATAGACTGTCGTGTTTAAAAACTTAAGACTCACTATCTCCTAATGGGACAATTCTTGGAAAACGATTGCGCGATAGTACTCTAGTGTTTCCATAGGTTCTCAATCATGAATTCAACTCTGACACTGTACGTTGATGATTCTATCACAAACGAAAGCCACTTTCCATAAAGTGATAGTGCCACGTGTTTTGCTTTCGTCGGACCTCACTATGATCAGTTTGATTCATTTCCCAGTTTGCTCATTTTTAACGTTGAAAATGCAAATACCTGTATGCGTGTAGCATACAATATCAGAGTGCTGGCTAAGTTTTCGAGTGAACTTACTGTTGTCCAACTAATTGTACATGACTGCGCGAACAATAATATCGTGCGTTATTGGTTCATAATTCATCACTGTACAACACAATACCATCCTCGTACATCTTGTGACTTTTCCCCCTCAAAACACAACTCTTCATTGAAGCCCGATTATTCACGCCATATGTTTTATCCGGAGTTTGTAGTCATCAGATGCTTAGGTTGAATTTTTTCCTGTCCACTGCACAAACATATGACATTAGTTGACAACAAGTCATGAACGTGAACCGAAATTTTGCTGGCACTGATGTATTCGCGCGATTGACTTCTTGATGTGGTAAAAGATTAAAGTTGGTTTGGGGTTACCTTGGATCGGTGAGGGAGGGGGGGGGGAGGGGTTACTACCACTCTGTTTTATGCGGCTATCCCTTGCGAGAGGACGAGCTTCATGAATGTCCCGAATAGTACATGCCCATGAGTGGTGTTGTTGAAGAATCTAGAAAATTATATACGAAGTAGCCTCCCCAGCGTCCCTCGGCTTTTCGTTCGAGGTAGCAATCCTAGCCCATGCACAACCGCGCTACCTGTGGGGCAACATAAAGTTTACGTATTAGGGAGCCGGTGACCGACCGAGCGGTTCGTACACCTTTTGGATGGCGGTCTGCCAGTCGAGGATGCCCAACGCGTCCTAGTGAATCTTCCCCCACTCAGGATAGCTGAGTAAGAGCAAGAAGCGGTGGCCTTCTTTAGTGGCGGTGACGTTCGTGCGCGTCACGTCGCTGTCTGTGGGCTTCTTTGGCTCCCATGTAGAGTTCGCTGCCAGGCGAAAAACTCATCGCACCCTCTAATAACGCTGCATTGTTTTTGTTTGGCCACTCGCCCTCGGACTGTCCGATGTGGGTGATATGAAGGAGCGCTTTGCACCTCAGTGGGCGGAACCCTCGGGGTCATCATAACATGCAAACCCGATCACCATGGTAAGGCAGCATCATCGATCAGGGGATGGGGAGTGAGTAATATAAATGTTTCGTACCTCTTAGGTATGAGGTTCGAACCCTGTCACAGGCGATCACAACAGTTTGTTGTTGCCCGGCCCGTTACCCTACCTCTGATCTTTTGGGACCTTATATGGTTCTCTGTCAGCGTAAGCCCTAATGCCAGGTTATTCCTAATAGTGGAATAAATCCTGAAAGTTATGGAGCATCACCCTTTGACTGTATCATGCGAAATCATGAAATAAGAATGGAATTCCTTGGGTTGGTGTCTGTTGGACCAACCCATTGATTAACCAAGTTTATCGGATCTGAATCGGGGATGAAAAAAACATACAATGCGCGGAGTAAGAATCCACTAAGTCACAAGTGTTTATGGTTCAATTCCCGTTTGTGTTGAAACGTTTCCTTTCAAGCTGATCAACTTGATGAACAGCTGAAAACAAACTTGATGTGTAGAAGCCATCATGTTTAGAAACAACACTCTTAGTATTTGTTGTTCTCGGTTATCTCTGACGTTCACGCGATATCCGTTTATACGTCAAGGGTAGACTGACTATAACTTGCCGTGGTCGGGCCAGCCTTTCTTAATCTTCCTAAAAGTTCGTCGTTGGGAGTAGAAGACATGAGACATTGCTTGTTTGGACAGCGATATCAGCGCTACGATCTGGTGGGAATCTGGAAACAGTGCTGGGGTTAAGGGTAGAATGTTTGTTATAGAACGTAGACGATAAAGTCAAACACGGGACCTGAGCAATGCTTGGAATATATGTTACGCGTGTGTGCATATAAGCTTTCCCCGACGGATGATCTTTGATCCGAGTTTGGTGTTGAATGTTAGTCAAACTCTATCCAGTGTTTTCAGAAAGACTATCTCCTGCCTATTTAATGCCAACTTTTCATAACTTCGAGTTGTGGTGCAGTCGCATCAATTACATTAGTGAATAGGACCGATGACAAAAGAAAATCTTGGGCACACCGGAGAGCAATGTAGCCTTTGATTAGTCCCCTGTAAACACGGATTCACACGCGTGTTTCAAACTGGTACGATTGTTGAGTATCAGGTCAGCGTTTGTATTCTGCGCAGTGTTTCCCTGTTGACGGAACCGAAAGGGACGAGGAAATCAATGAAACATAGTAGTTGGTTGCAGTTTCCTTCGAGTAATAGAGAAACAATAATCGAAAACAAAAATCACATTATTTCTCTGCTTTCGTCCCATGTTGCAACTAAATGGTATGAAATTGATTTCATGGACAGTCTGGCCTCTATATCTGTAAGTTTGATCCCTCTCCATAGTTTAGTTATTGCGGAATCCCATTCCCTGTAGCTACTACAAGCATCAACCTAAATTTCACGTGATCTCCCGGCCAACTCCGACCCCTGTGCGTTGAATTGGTTGTCTGTGGGAGGTCCTATTAGATCCTGTGTACTGACGAACCGGCCGATATTGGAGTATCCCCCGTCATTTTTACTGACCGCTGTCATGCGACTTTCGAATCGTTGACCACAATAGTTCGTTAGCGTTCAGCCATCAGTCATTATTGTCTTTTTAAATTCTATCAAATAGGTGAAATATGAGTTCATTTTTTCTTGCGATAGACGCACCATGTAGTGCTACATCAACGTGAGTTGTCTATCGTCTAAGATTCGGTCGCATATTTATTCATCTTGATTTGGATACCACTCTTGACGGTTTCGCATTTCGGTTCTGCAACAATCGAAGTTTGATTGAAAAATGATACACAGCGAAATCCATTCTGGCCAAAATTCTGATTCTTATCTCTTGGCCTGATTCCGCTCGTGTATGTGTGTGTTGTATGGGTACACCATCACATTCATATCTGGACTTACGGCTCCGCCTCCAGTCCAAGGAATTGCTCCTTGTTTTTCTCTTTGCCCATTGGGTCAAAACCGGGCGTGCCTGTGCATGTGTGCTAGCTTGTGCGCGAATTTTCACCGTCCAATTGACTTCACTGTGCCAACCGTCCAAAGCTGGCAACCATTTGCTCAGTCTTTTGTCCAAAACTAGGTTGTTCTCTGGTGTTTTGAGCCTGGGGACAGTTTTAGATTATTTTAATCCATATACTAGGTCAACGTACATGCATGAATGTCAATGAAATAAATGGCAACCGTCTAACGTGAAGTGACTGGTAAGAAGTGAATGCACATCATTCCAATGCTCGCACTGCGTACGTTGAAACGAACCATTTTCGGCGTCGGCCTGACATTGAAACTGAACGTTCACTTGAGCTGCGCCGCAGTTTGACTCTTTCTGTTGTACACTTGCAAAACTTGAAAAGTGATTATGGAAAAGAGGCGTAGCAGTGCTATGAGAGATTGCCATGCGTATGCGATCCCCGTTTTCCCGTTTTCCGGAAAACGGGGAACGGTTTCTGGCTATGTGCTCTGACCATCGCCAGTACGAAATTCAGACACTCTAGTTGCCGTTGCGCCACGTGGCGTCTACCCTCTTCGAGTCAGCAGTGGGTCCAGATCGATCACGTCTCTATAAGTTTCAAACGGCGGGGTTGTATACAGGACTGTCGATCGTAGGCCTGTTGACTCCGATCATGCACTACACCCACCCCACCAATTTTTAGCCGAAATCCGCAATCATTTAGCCGTGACCCACAGTTATTTAGCCTTGAAGAACAACCGTCAACCAAACCACTGCAAGCGAGTGTGATCAAAAGTATCGGAATGCCATGACATCGAGAAATGATGGAACAGTTCATTTTTACAAGTTATTGGTATTGAAAAGCTGCCTGAACAAGAGATGGCGCGGCTGCTGTGTGGTGCGCAGTTGACCATGGCAATGGTATCAAATACTTTTCCGCAGAATAATTAGAGAAGATTTTAAGTGATGTGCGTATACCGTCAGTCCACTTGGAAAAGCCCGTGTGACTGTTGTATTTTAAACTAACCTATTTTGAACGTACTAAAATCCCAACAAACCCGTTTGGATTTACTGAATGTCTCTTTTAACGGCTTAAAAAGGGGACTGTATGGAGGGAGAATACGAATTTCGTGATTGGTATGTAATTGTGCGTCCAGGGCCCTCCGATGATCGGGCACGTTGTCCACGATAAAGACTACTGCTACACTTAGTTATTGAGTGGCAATAGACGCTTGGAAGAAATTCTTTAACAATATGCCATGTAATCTTAGTGTGACATTCATATTTCAAGATACCGGCAGCAGGTAAACTTGAGTTTGTGTTCACGTTAGATCTTTTACTTAATGGGAGACTTCGAACTGCTTTACTATCTACTGTTCAGCGTCAACAACTGTACATTTTCTATTACACACAAAGTGAATTATAGTAAAAGGGGCAAACCCCATAGTTCGAAAACATACCATAGGAGGGGTCTGTAGGGGACGTTCACGTCAAAACCGGTTTATTGATTTTGCTTTTGAAAAGCGACAGGTTGTGGATAGGTGGAAAGACAGAGAGGAGAAAGGTGCTCCATTACTTAACCGTCTGGGGAAAAAAGAAGACTGAAAGACCGAGGTCCGAGATCGAGTGATGTAAACTTGATAAGGGTGACTAGCTGCCTGTTCCCGGGATTGGCGTTGTAAAGTAATGGGAATGGAAAAAGCCAAGGTAAGCTCGAGGGAACAATAGCTGTAGAATAGGGACAATGAAACAACTGCCTGGCAATGAGCAAACGACTGCAAATTGGATGTTTAAACCGGGTCATCTACCAGACGAATGGCTTTACATTGAACCCGGTCGAGAAGAGATAAAGAAGAAGACGAAGCTCCACCCCATACTTGACGGCAGTATTCAAATGTGGGCCGAATTTGAGCTTTGTACAGAAAGAGTAGGTGGGATGATTTGAAGAAACGTCTGACGCAGAACAGAAAACCAACGTTGCGCGCAGCACGAGAAGTAAGCGAACACACGTATGAAGACCAAGATAGAGGGGAGACGATCGAATGACCCAGGAAAACCATAGATTTAGAGGAACGAATAGGAACCAACTCAACGTTGAAGTGGGGGAAAGTGAAATGTGTTTAAGAAAAATTGAGAGGAGATATGTTTCAGAAGCATTAAACAGAGCACGATTTTGCGAACCCCAAGAAGAAATTTGTTCAAGGTCCGAACTGAGCAGTGTTACAAGGGCACAACGGTCGCTGTCGATGTTGCCGATGGCAGGGTGGGAGGTGGGATGCGAAAGAGCGTAGTGAAGGGTGGCGCCATCGGCAAAGGCGTGAATGGGGTTGGAAGCGGTTAATAAGCGATCGTTAATGAAATGCAGAAAGAAGGTTGATGAAAGTACAAAACACTGGGGAAAACCAGCAATTACGGGAAAGGGCTTTGATTGTGCCCCGTATACTCGAGCGGAGATGGTGCGGTTATTGAGAAAACGTCCACAGGACAAGGGCTGGAAGAAACCCAAACGTGGGTTATTTAGACAGTAAACCTTTGTGCCAGACACGGCCAAAAACCTTCGATATACCTAGTGAGACCAGGTTTGTTTCTCCTTGATTATCGAGTTTCGCTGACCAGGAGTGCGAGACCATAACTAGTAGATCACCCGTGGAACGATAAGGTCGGAACCCGCACTGACGATCGCTTAACAGTTCCTTACGTTTGAAGAGCGGTCGCAACTGGCCGGAAATTATGGTTTCCGTGACTTTCCAAATGACAGAAGTTAGGGAAGTAGGGCGGTAATCGTTCCTGTCGGAGCAGTCACTGTGTTCGGGAATAAGATAAATCACGGCTTCTTTTCATGAGGCGGGAAGCGCGCCAGATTTGAGAGGAGGAAAACCGAGGATAACGTAAAATTGTTACTAGCTCTGGAGCACACATTTTCACGACAATGGGTGAAATACTGTCAGGATCAGGTGGTGTATTTTGATCGAGTGATTGTAGGGTCTGGTGGAGCTTTCTGGTTTTTAATAGGAGAATAAAAAGGTGGCTCGTACGAGTGGTTGAAGGTGGGAGAACAGATGAGTTTGTTAGAGTTGAATTGGAGGCAAACCAGGAAGCAAAAACCTCGGCTTTCTCGTAGAGTTCACAGACTAAAGAGCCGATGGCGTTAGAGATGGGGGAGAAATTGGAGGGGCAAAGCTACGGTAGACGGTCTTGCTGAGAAACCAAAATGATTGGCTGCCAGTAGCGGAAGAAGCTAGACGTTCGGCTTTGTAGCGGATGAAACGATCCTTGGGTTTTTGAATGAAAAGCGAACATTCATTTCTAGCCTGCACGAAGAGACTACGAAATTGGAGAGTATCGGAGCGCTACCGCCGTCTGAATGTTTAGTTCTTTGAACGTAAAGCGCGATTGCGGGCGTGCTAAACCACTCAGGCTAACATAGTTTGTCGGGTTTGGAAGTGTGGAATAATAGAAGCATGCCTTGGAGAACAGTCTCAGTATATTTCGAAACAGCGGAAGAACCACCAAAAGTAAAGCAACAGTCACCCTAGGAATAGGAGGCCAGGAAATCGCAAAAACCATCCCAGTTGACTGAATCATAATGCCTAAAGGTGCGTCTGTAGTTGGACGTAGGAACTGGACGAGAAAAGGTGGTGGAGAAGGAGATAAAACAATGGTCCGATGATCCAAGTGGGGAAAGGGAGGTAATATCAGAGAATAAAGAGGGAAAGAAAGTGAGAAGATTAAGGGTATGTGCGCGATCGCCAGCCCGATCGAGAATGTGTGTGAGGAAGTCAACCAGTTGACTTAGATTATTGACCAAAGCGGAAGCTTCGGCTTCGCGTTCCACAGCCGTAGTTTCAGAAGAATGCAGAAGCCAGTTCTCATTGTGAACATTGAAAGTCATCAAGAATTTTGGCTTAGCAATTGGGGTCTGATAAGTTCTCAATGCCAGAAGACAATAAATCAAGAATTGAGTGATCGCTACTGTTGGAGCGCGGTAAACGGCACAAAAGTGATAGAAGGGAACTGGAGTTTCAGTCACATCAGCTGAAACTCGTGGTTGGCAGAGTCCAAGTGTTGGGTACGAGAGGTAGCGATTGAGTGGTGGATGTTAGCACAAGCGCTACCTTTAGGTGCAAATCGGGAATGGAAGAAGTCGTTCGGAAACTGGAAATGGGTACTATCCGACACGAGAGAGATTTATGTATCGGTCGAGGAGGCAAGAAGATTGGAGAAAATGATCCTGAGATTCAGTATTGTGGTTCTAACCGTGAATGTTGGCGAGAGCTAGAGGTTTTTTTTGCTGTGAATGCAGAGCAGACATGAGCGATGATTTTCCATGAGTTGTGAATTTCATGAGTTTTTTTTGTGAAACCGTCAGCCTAACCCTGTAACTTGAATTGGCGAATCACATAGGGCTCCAGTAAGAAAGGCAGTGGTACCACCCCGGGCGACAGCAGGATTATCTACCACCTAGTCGGTACAGGCAGTCGGCATGTTCCTCTCGTTTGGATTTGACTGTGTTCGAGTTTCGTTTAACTGGCTGTGTGGTCTGCTTCTGATTGTTGTGCCTGAAAATTAAAGTGAAAAAAATTAGTGATTAGTTCCCAGTACTTGTCCAAAGTGAACGCTATTTAGATAAGCCGCTACATCGAAAGCCCTAGCAGGATACGCACAGTTTATGTAAGTGTACCCCCAATCGCTGTCATTGGTTTGTTTATGTTGCAACATTTGACAATGTTAACATGATCAGATGCACACCACACAGCAGCCGCGCCATCTCATTTGTTCAGACAGCTTTTCAATACCAATAACTTGTAAAAATAAACTGTTCCATTATTTCTCGATGTCATGGCATTCCGATACTTTTGACCACACTCGCTTGCAGCGGTTTGGCTAACGGTTGTCCTTCAAGGCTAAAAAATTGTGGGTCCTGGCTAAAGGATTGTGGGTCGCGGCTAAACATTTGCGGGTTTTGGCTAAAGATTGCTGCGAAAAGGTGTGATTTACACTAAGCTCTCCAAATGTTTCGGTTGGCGTTCCAAAGGCGCGCTGCAACAACGGTCAGACTGCAATCAGCTGTCCCAACCTGCTCACCTATTCGTGTTCCAAAACACGTTAGCTGAAAATCTGGATGCCGATAACATCGCCTTGCTGAGTGTCAGCGCATAGGCAATGAAACATGTTTTAGACCACTGGGTGATTGAGCTGTCCAGATATGATATGCACTTTGCGTCTTCCAGGCACAAAGTACAGCTGGAGTGTTGGAGAAATCATTTCGCGAATATGGTAAGCCAGAAGTGCTTACACTAATCTGCGACACTGATGGCGTCCAAATGACGTTCAACTTTCGCTCAAGTAACGGATGTATAGTGCCGTGTTTCGCAGCGTTTTGCTTTACGGTTGCGAGACCTGACCATTCCACTTAAGGATGTTTGGCGGTTTCCCATGTTTGACGACCGATATATCCTAGACGTTGCCCGTGTTTGGTGCGAACATCGAGTGAACCACGACGAAATTCGTCTTGGATACAGTTAGTTGCTCTCTGACCGGAATGATCCCTCTGCACTGCCTCCGGTGTCAGCGAACGAGATTCGGATTGTCGTTATTTAAAGACCTTGAGGGACATGATTCAGAATAGAAGTTATGGTCGCAAATGTCCTAGATTTTGTCTTTTCCGCATAAACACAAAAACCGAAAATACCAATAGTGTATGGTGAAAAATCCATTCGTTCTTTTTTGCTAACCGCTCTCCTCCACTCGGATATACTTTGTCCTTTTCGTTTCTGTTGTCGTGTTTGTCTTAATGTTGTCACACTGATACCAAGTTTGGTCTCAAGGCCGTTTTAAATTTGTGTGATATATATATATATATATATATATATATATATATATATATATATATATATATATATAATGAACTATTGTCACTACCCCTGCTTCGCTCTTGCTTTATCCGCCCTTAATTTGTGGCTTGTATGCCCAAGCTCCCAAATGCACTTGTATCTGCTTGTCTTCGTGTTTGTCATTCTACATACTGTAAAAGTAAATAGGAAGAATGCATACGTCGCCACTTGGACGCGTTTATTAACTTCCAAAATTGTAATATAGTACCATCCTTTTTTCCGAGTGCATTTGCCCCAAGAGAAGTACTCCCGTACTTCAGATTAACAGGCGTTTTTACTCTCGGTATTGTCAACAGACCTCTCCAAGTGAGAAATCAAGTAATTCTGTCATCGAGACTGGTCAAATGGGTGAATTAATTGTAAAGGGTTGCGAGGTCAAGGGTCCCTTTATTCCGGACAGGCAACCCAACATCTCCCGCGTAAATACGTCGTCCATTCACGCGGCTCCACCGCGAATGGTCAGACGTCCACCTCGTCTGCAGCAACAATACCACGCTCCCTCTCATTGGACGGTCACGTCCAAATTCATTGGAGATCCTCGCAGTCACTATCATTTGGTGAGTTGAATTTGAAGCAGCCTGTGCAACTGACGCGCGCACTGATGTGTGTACGCATGATCAAACGCGAATCAGCTTGATTTGCAACTTACCGGATTGTCCCAAGCATGCTTCCTAATTCTCGTTTAACCTTCGGCCTGTCAAGTCCTAACTGCGGTTGCAGACTTTGAGTTCTCGCCGGCTTGTGCTTGTGCTGCACTGTCGAGTTTCTAACCCTGCTTACTTTTGAACGATAAGTGTTTACCACCCCAGCCCTCCTTCAGCATGACTTCGTCAAATATCATTCTGTTTGATGAACAGATTGACATGAATCCAATGTTGCCGCTGACTTGTCATTTATGAATTCCGGATACTGACTGATACATTCACAGAATGGAATTGATTAAAAAAAGTTTACTGCTCACACTTTGTTGTTGATTGTTCTTCACCGGTCCTCTAGAGTTAGAAATTACCAATCTATGATTTACGGAATGGGTTTTACATGACTCAACCACTTGGTGTTTGTGGGAGGTACGTAATAACGAAGTGAATTTATTTGCTCAGTCAAGCGATTGCATTTTAAACCTGTCATAAGTCACATAATCTTTCGTTACTGCTTATGAACTTGATCCACTTACGTCGAACGGTGAAAATAACAGACATTTTTTTGTATATCAAATCGTTCATCGTGCAGTATCACTGTCCAATTCCTCATAAAAACTATTGAAGCACTACACATTCCTCTTATCAGCGGACCAAATCCATCGAGTATCAAGTGTGATTAGACCCTAGAGCGCTTCACTGTGAGTCGTGCAATTTCCTCACTAATTTAACCAATCCATCAATAATAGTGACCATTTCGAGACCAGTTATTTGCCTGTGCATGTTCCCAGCCTGTTTTGGCTATCTAAATTGTGGTGATCTGACACCCGAGTTCATCACGAGAACTGATATTCCTCAGAGTTGCTCTCTATCTCCCTTCCTTCAAATGGTTCTGGAAATAACCCTATCCTCGTGAGAATAGCTGCGATGTTGTGCTTTTACCTGAAGATCCGAGTCAGCCTAGACATCAATAGAATGATGCTTGGGATATAAATTGTACCTTCCAGGTGTGAAAGCTACTGCATAACTGTGTTGGTTTTCCGCTAAATCTTTCCCTAGCTGAAGTAGGTAAGTTTTATTATCGGTGCAATTAAATGTCGCCAGGGGGTTGTTGCGCATACATAAGGCTCATTTGGCTTTGGTGAACCGTAGTCATCTGTGGCACCGGTGTGAAATCCGATTGTCTGCGAAGAATCGAGTGTATATTGCGGCAGTTAGGTCCGTCCTTCTTTGTGGCTTAGAAAAATGACCATGGGATATATACGAGGACTGTCAGTGTTCTTCGCAGTATTGCTCGAATGTGATGGGAACACCGGATCAACAATCGGCTGAGGTTAAGTGTTACATGTTGGAATCCAGGTGTTAGTCTCTAAAGTAAACGCTCAGTCTAAACAGGTTGAGGTGATTGAAACATGTGCTAAACATGCCCACATATAGACTTTTCCTATGTACTTCGTTTTCTGACGCAAATAGATGTTAAAGGGTGGGTCGTGGTGGTCAGCTCATGCCATGTAAGAGGTATGAGAACCCTAATCAGTGAACTTGGTCGGTTAGGACGTGTTAGGCATCTGAGTCAGGGTCTACGAGACTCGTCGGTTGGATGGTTGTAGACGTTGTGTGATAGTTAGGTCTCTCGTTCAGTGGTGCAGTTGCACTCGAGCTCCTCCTTCGTCTTTATAATTTCCACATATCACTGTGTTTTCTGTTTGATTACTCTTTAAGCTTCTGTCCGTTTAGCTCTTAGACGATACTGTGAAGTTGGTGGTTGAAGGAACCATACACTCGATTGACCATGTTTAGTGCACGGAATGCTGATAAACCCATCCTGGTTTTTTGCGAGTATTTTTAAACCAACCACTGTGGGTGACTAACGTACCAAATATGCATACAAATTTCAAGCATGAAGCGGATAGATCGATTCATCTCGGTAAATGTGACTGAGGGTCGAACATGGTAATACAGCCATCCACAGGAGGATGGATTTGTTACGAAAGCTTCCATTGTCTCGCATGAAGATCTCGTTTTTGAATAGACTACAAAATGTAGTTTCTCAGTATTTGCTCGACTGTCTCTTTGAGTTCTGTCTCTGTTTTGTGTAGATCACCTTTTTCCCATTTCAATATAGAATTTTATTTGTTTGTGGCATTTTGATGTAATTGATTGATAAATCCGATTTCATGGCTTCGAATTTCACACTCGATCAATTTTATTTATAGGGAAATTTGTCATTCAACCTAACAGAACTTTATGTCATCTACTATTAGTGATCTCTAGGTTTGTGGTGTCTTTTTTTTCTCAAGTATTCAATGGGTCCGTTCAGTCCCACCCACTAGCTCTGATGAGAAGAGTATTCCGACTTCGAACTATCTCGGATTGTTGGTACAACGCAGATCGTTCATACTAGGTATGTGGCGACCATACCCGAATCCCTGCGTGAAAGCTCATCGGCGCACTGTTATTCCTAAACGGCTCTTGTGGCTGGTTAATTGGGTTGCACTCGGACTGGTTAATTCGACTTCGGTCGGTTCAGGCAGCTGTTGGCCTCTGATTGACTCCACACTTGTTTTCAAATCTGGGCAGCTGATCACGTGTCGTCTGCTTCGCCGACTCCGGCTTTGCCTCTGATTCTAGACTGATGATGGCTGTCTGCCGAGTGTACCAGGCAGTCTATAGACTATGTTTCTGCCAAAACCCTCGCATCCTCCGTTCTTTCGTAAAAACGGCTGCTTCTCATTTTCCCGGTTTCTTGCGAAATTTCCCATTTTCAAATGCGTAGGTCCTGTATTTCTTTGTTTGATTGCCTTATCCACCTCGACCTCGTTTGACTGGTTTCTCACGTATCTTAGGCTAGGTTCTTCTCTCCAATCATGAGACCTTTCCAGCACATCAGGAACTCATATTTCCTCTCTTTCTTTCAGTTTTGGGAGGTCCTGTGCTCCACAGTATCTCTTCTGTGTTGTAAGCGACATTGTATTTCATTACGGTGTTGGGTTTTGAGCTTCAGAATGTCACCCACTGTCGGAAGCAACGTCCGAGTTCTTCTTCCTAATAGTATCTGAATAGAATTACATTCCGCAGTGGAACCGATGTTTCTTTGCTCCCTAAGCGTCAGTATCGGATTCTTTGTCTAAAGTTAATATCCTTTTTGCCGACTCGGCCTTGTCATTGGATTGACTGTGGTACGGACAATCCGTGCGATGTTCGAACTTCCACCGGCGGTGGTCAAATGGTTATGATCGTGGATTTTGGACCATAATGACTTGACTTTGATTCCCGCCACCACCAGTTAGTTCCCCATTTGGCAGCCTTTCGTGGCCTCGTTCCTGATTCGTTATGTACACATGCAAAAAGGAAGTAAACAGAATATTTATATTTTTTCATTCTTACCTCTGGCTGAACTGCCGGAATTTTGCGCTCGTGAACTGGGGCCCATTGTCAGAGCCCCGGGTTCCGCGATTCTGTGCCGGCTGAAGTGAGCGCGCAATCGGTTGATCACGTTGCATGTGCTCGTCGTTTGGAGCCGATAAACTTCATAAAAGCCAGTGTCAATCAACCAGAACCAGAAAGTATTCGTTCTCACGCTCGGGAATGTCAGTGGCCGAAATCTCCCAAGGGCGGATGGGTAGTTCCGAAAACAACATTATTTCTTTCCTTTGCCTGTTCACAAGGGTTCGACATGGTTCACATCATGAGACGCAGTCTTTGATTTGACTGCTCATACCAGGCCAGTAGAGAACTTCCTTCATTCTGCAAATGGTACTGTTTACTTCGTTATGCGACAAATGATATCTGTTCATCAATTCGTCTCTGAGTTGTTGTGAGACAAACAGTCGGTCTGCTGTGAATACGAGAAATTCATCGACAGAGGGCAGTTCTCACTCTTTGAACAACAATGCTATCTGCGTTGGCAAATCTTCTTTTATCTAAGGCCATCTGTAAGAAATGTTCTTTGCGAGTTGTTGGAGGACATTGCCGTTGGTTGTTGCTTTCTGTATTTCGATGAGATCATTATCTGTTACACTACAATCGACCATCGAAAAGTGTTCAAACTCCAACAGAGTGCACTGTTGTCGCTCGCGGTGCACGTCCGAGATAATATTTCCGCGAAAACCATGTGAGTGCCGGGAAGATAGACCAGCTCATGATCGTACTTCTGGATTAGGACTATCATCTTTGGTAGACGCTTTGGTACAGTACGCAGTGATTTTGTCGTCATGGTTATGAGTGGTTTATGGTCAGTTTGAACTAACGTTTTCGTGCCATACGTATAGATATTGAAATACCCTAAGGCGAGCATCTTTTCTATCTAAGCCTAGTTCCTCTCGGCCGGAAAAAAAGACTGCGACTCCAATAATCAATCGACCTTCCGTCTTGTAGAAGCACTGCCTTCAGCCCGGACTGGCTGCTGCCACTGAACAATTAAAGGGAGCTCCCGTCGGTAATAGGCCAGTATCTGTGCTGTGGTCACGACCTTTATCTTTTTAAACGCACACCGTTGCTCCGCACCCTAGCGCCATTCCGCCCCTTTATGGGTGAGTTATCCTGTTGGTTGTATTAGGTCGGTAAAACGTGTCAGAAATCTGCTAAAATAGTTGTGACCCACTATTGTTGATCTCAAGGTCTATGGTGTTGTTTATTCTCAGTTAGACAATCGGCCCATATGGAGTCACCATTGAAACCTCACGGCCCCACCTCCTTCTCACCGAAGCATGGATTCCAAGACACAACATGCAAGGCGAGCAAAAGCATTCGAATCAGTGATCTTGCTAAAGCACATCCATAAGTACTTCCCCAAGCTGTTTGATTGTGAATTAGGATGTGATTGATTTGAACCCGTGGGATTACGCTTACACCTTCATCCTCTTCAGCCTGACATACCAGGTTTTGGTCAGCTAGTCTTCTCACGGCCAGCCCATGATAAGTCTGACCGGTGAACTTGGCCATTTAGAACGTGCTGAGGTTTTGGTTCCTGTATCCCAGCATCGTCGAGTTAGGGGTAGGATAAAGAGGAACAAATGGTGGAAAAGAGCCAGAAACAAAGTAATATGTAGAAGTCAAGAAGACAAAAAAAGGGTCCGAGTACAACTACGCCACTGATTGCGACACTTAGCCATATCACTCAATGTCTCCAGCAATCTGATAGGTAGTTTGTGTGGACCCCAACCCGGAAATCTAACATGTCCTACGTAGCCAAGTTTATCCATCGAGGCTTTCATACCTTTTTGCCATGTCGTGGGCTGACCACCTCAACCTAACTTCTAATTACTACCTGTTTCGGAGTACAGCTTATGTCGAGGAAGTCTATTGGTGGGCATGCGTAACACATGTCCCAACCACCTTAATCTGTTTACATTCAGTACTTGATCCACACACTGGCCTCTGGTTCCCAACAATTTACGCTTCATCTCAGCATTGCTGATACGGTGTTCCCACCATATTCGCACAATACCACTGAGACATCGGCGCTGAAACACCGAGTTAAGCGTGTTAAACTTCCGAGTTGTAATGTAAGAGACCTGCTCATTCAGTGGTTAGAGGATATGGCTAGGCGTCACGATTAGTGGCACAGTTGTATTCACACACGGTTTTCATTGACTTGATGCTATTGTTTTTTAGTTCTCTTCTTACTTTCATCATTTTCGGTTGAGGTTTGCGCTGATAGCAAACAGGACCGCTGCACGGAGTGCCTAGTCAATGGTTGCTCAAAATGAACTAATATTTGGCACTATGCAGAATCAGATGTACGCGTCCATGCGCCTGTGCATCACCATCATGTTTTTTGGTGTTTTATATGATACGGTATTGTGGCACTTTCGTAGCAAGTTCCCTAACCTCTACGTGGCCACGAGAATATTACGTGTACCCTTGTTCCATTTACATGCTGTTTCTCTATCTACGATTTATGCTGATTGTGACGAAATGATATTCGCGTTGGTAGCAGGGCTTGTGGATGATGCAAAAACACTGCTTTGTTGTGACTGGAACGTCTGTGTGTGTGTATTTGGGATGGTGCTGTTGTTTGTTCTTTCCGATATTTCCCTTGTGATTAACCATGACTGATTCACACAAGTCGTTCATTGAATTTCATCTATTTGACGCTTTTGTGTACGTTACCTCCATCCCAGTGATGTAATACCGAATGTGACTGAAAGCACAAACAAATGACATCACACATCTCGTTCCGTAGGACTGTTCACTCTCTCATTACCATTTTATTTATTTTGCTCACTTTGTGTACATGTTTATGTTGGCCATGCAAATGCAGTTTGCGCTCTGTATGCCATTAATAATCATATTTGATCCGCATTCGTCCTTCTTTCTTCTGACCTAATGGTCATAATTACACAATCTTCTCCCGAGTTATTGGGCTTCCGCTTTGCTGCCTCTGTTTCTCATCGTTAGTGTTCCCGCGATCACGGACTAATATGCATGCTGTTGACGAGCTCTTTGCTCATTTCTGTCTCAATACGCATGATATTTTGGGCTCCGGTGGGATCGAAGAAAGGGAGATTGGGCGAAAAATTTTTGAGGTATTTTTCGGGTAGTACCGATGGTACATGTACTTTGGTGTTGGTTGGTTTTGCTGAGTTCATCAGTGCCCCAACATCGCCACCCCAAGTGGCGATGAAACGTTCACAGCCCAACTATCCAGCCCCGCGAACTACCCAGAGCTAACTGGCTGAATCCGAACTATCAGGAATGACATCATTCTTGGCCCTTCTATATCATATATGCATGCATTTCAAGTTTACTGGCTGCCGCATTGGACGTTTCTCAAGATAATCTGAATGTAGAGTGTTTACTTTCAGCAGGATTTGTACCCGAGACTGACTTCTTAGTACCATGGGGTTATTCACTCGAAGTCATGGTTGTCGACTCCTGTCCTTGAAGTGGATCACCGTGGCTGAGAAAGAAAAAGAAAACAGCGCATTTTCAGTGATAATGAGGCGTGTGGAAATACTTCTGAACTGAGTTGTCATTTCGCCCACACGAATGGTGATATTGTTCTCTCTTTTTTCCCAATTCACAAAATTCGTTAATTATTCCCTTCCGAATCGCTCACTTAATTCGAACCATGTTTGGCTTCTTTTTACAATGTATAGAATCGAAACTCTGAAGAGAATCACAATCCAGGTCTGGAAAACTCACACGATGGTTCACACGTACCGTTTCCATCAGACCCCGGTGTCAGAAACGGATTCAATGGAGTCAGTTCTAATCAGTCAAATTCACCCACCAAATGTAAGTTATTATGTGTTTGGATTGGTGTCTGCTGAGGAGTCCTGGTACATAGTTTTTAATATTTTTGTGAGTGTTATCGTTCTCTACTGATTAATCGTCGGCTTTTTTAATCTCCATATTTTTGCGTGCCTATCTATACGGTAACAGCTATTTAGAGTAATCAGAGAATGTATTGTTGGCACGAGGAGGCTGAATCGTATGTCTTTTGGAAAATCCATTTGCATTCTTCACATCGAAAAGTCGGACGCCGCAAGCCGGAATCGAACCGGCGACCCTCCGCATACCGGGCAGATGCTCTACCGGACTGTCCGGACTGCGATAGCTCAGCTGGTAGAGCATCTGCCCGGTATGCGGAGGGTCGCCGGTTCGATTCCGGCTTGCGGCGTCCGACTTTTCGATGTGAAGAATGCAAGTGGGTTTTCCAAAAAACATTTAGAGTAAAACAGTCGCTTTCTGCTAGATCAGCTTCGGGACATATTGTGGATTCACTGGATGATGGTGGCTCGGCTGACATGTTCGCAACCATTGGCATTCTTCGGATACCCTCTTTCTATTGTCATTTGGTGAATAGAATTGCGAAGAATTTGGTGTACATCTTAGCCATGCCACTTAGATTTCACGTCCAGTACTTTAGCAAGCGATCAGTCGGTATCCTCGATCCATTTTTATTCTATCTGTCCCTCAGTACAACCTTTTTATATCTGATGTTTCTATTTTTGTAAGCTCTTTGGAACTAGTGTTCGCCAATTGGTGTAGGTCGTTGTTACCTCGGAGGTACTCAGGTCGAGCCCTACCACCGTCGATCACTATCGGCAGACAACTATCTGCCGTCGCCCTACTCGTTATCGGCCCTCTCAGTCGCTCTGAGTTCCACCGTCAGGTTGTCGGTTATCCTCAATGGTGTGGTAGGTCCTTCCGTCTATGGGTATACCTCTTCCAATATACTCATGCAGGTGCTCATGTAATGGCATTCTAGTAGTTCTTGAGATATGCCTAGCACAATCAAAAATTCAAACGTCCACAGCTGAAGCTTGAAATATGTAGTATTATATATATATATATATATATATATATATATATATATATATATATATATATATATATATATATATATATACCTGCACAATAAGTGAAGAATGAAGCTGGGATCCACATGCTTGCGATGCGTTATCTGGCCGAAATCTAAAGGTTTCCGTTTTTCCCTGGCTTGGCTTGGCTTTCAAGATGGAGGTGAATAAATGTTGTTCACGGTTCTCTAACGCCATGGAATTGAAACCATCATGATGGAACAGCATTTTGGCTTGGTCTGACGGCTTGCATGCCTCCATGACTTAGAGTACTACACAATATGGCTTTCTTAAGACGGAGATGGAATCGTACCAGGTACAACCTTCTGCCATGTCTTGTATTTTTATCGCCCAACTTAATTATCCAGCTATATTTTTGTTGTTTTCTCCTCAAACTGTGTTCACTCTCGTCTAGAATCACATTGTCGAACTCATTGCGTCATACTTGTTTCATTGAGCAATTTTACAGTATGATTGACGTTATCATTCCGTTAACGGATGATATTTTTGATATCATCGAGATACTCAGTAGCGAAATAGTGAAGGAAATAAAGGTGGCATTCAGAGTAGGCTTATGACACCAGTTCTTTACTTACATACGTAGATGTGTGCGAACAGCGTTGCACTCTTGTTTGACAAGCTCACATGTTGGATGAACGCATGTGTCGTGTGTGTATGTGTGTGTTTGTGTGTTTGCTCTGTGTGGTCTGGCTACAAAACTAGTACTGCATATTTGTTTGTTTTTGGCTTCCGGCTTGGCACTTTTTGACTGTTAATCAATCATTTAGTGAGCTCTAGGAGCATGAAGGATGGATTGAACACTGTCTTGATTAGATAAAGCCGCAAGAAAATGTCGGACGCAGTGGAATTGTACATCCCTCCCCTGCTTTTGCAGTTCTTATCGAGAGACGTTTCTGCCCGGCAGTTTGTGGTATGCGCAGCTGCGGCTGTCAAAATTGCCGACCAGTTGACGAATTCCTACTTGAAATGTGTGCTAAAATATGATGTGCATGTCGAAGTGTTGTTTTTGGCAACTCGAATTAAGGATGCCGTTTTGATAGACTCCTTCATGGAAATAAATTATCCAAATGAATGGTATCTTTTTAATTACGTATTGCGTATGCTTACCGATCGTCTGTGGAGTGCGAAAATCAAGAAAGTGAAGTATTTTTCACGTACCTGGCGAATAATTCAGTCGGTGGGTTCCAGTTATCCGATTAAATGTTCTTTGGAAAATAAGAGTCCTGCGGTGCAGTACATTTATAGATAAATGTGTGTTAAGGAGGAATTCATGTGCAGACGCACGACATTTGCCAACGATAGCACATGTTTAACGAAGACTCCACCATAGATCCATTCGATAACCATACACACTTCTTTCTCCATTTGGTACTGCTGTTGGTTTTTCTGATTTTCGACCGGAGTTCCCACTGAGAGATAACAGTCGAAACCTCCGCACCCCATACATGGGTAATCGGTGTTTGAACTAAACTGAGTTTGATCATCGTCAGTAATTCGCAGTATAAACCATCGAGCAGACATCGCAGCAAACTGAGGACCTTGGACTTCTCGGTTTTGAATCTCGTCGTCACCAATGTACTTCTTTTGGCAGCTTCTGTTCAGCTCATCCATCTTCCGTTTAGTGGTAAACAGTAATTCGCTATCGCCTTTATCGTTACGGGCGGAAGATATTCGGAGACTCCCGGTGTTCTTCGCAGTATTGCTCGAATGTGATGGGAACACCGGATCAACAATCGGCTGAGGTTAAGTGTTACATGTTGGAATCCAGGTGTTAGTCTCTAAAGCAAACGCTCAGTCTAAACAGGCTGAGGTGATTGAAACATGTGCTAAACATGCCCACATATAGACTTTTCCTATGTACTTCGTTTTCTGACGCAAATAGATGTTAAAGGGTGGGTCGTGGTGGTCAGCTCATGCCATGTAAGAGGTATGAGAACCCTAATCAGTGAACTTGGTCGGTTAGGACGTGTTAGGCATCTGAGTCAGGGTCTACGAGACTCGTCGGTTGGATGGTTGTAGACGTTGTGTGATAGTTAGGTCTCTCGTTCAGTGGTGCAGTTGCATTCGAGCTCCTCCTTCGTCTTTATGATTTCCACATATCACTGTGTTTTCTGTTTTATTACTCTCTTTTATATTGGACAGCCCGACCTGATGATCCCAGCTAGAGAGAACACGAGTCACTATACCAAAACGGTTTTCCTGAGATTTTCTTTGCCGAACGGTTTCTCAAGTCAAAGTGGGGTAAGTAGTCGATTGTCGTCCTGATCGTTGCTACACCAGCCCTATTGGGACCTCATGTGGTTCTCTGTCACTCCGAATCTCAGGGTCTCGTTACCGATTATCCCTTGTAGTGCAGTGAGCCTTCGTGGCAGTGGGGTATATATTCCTTCCACTGCAGTCATGCGCAAGCATGTAATAAAAAGAAATAAGGATACTTGATTGGATGCAAGGGCGACAGAAGGGCTGACCACTCTCGTGCGGCCTGATGAGCTTTGTTGGACATCAGCTACGGCGTGAAATGGACTGAATAACGATCTTACTACGCCTTCACCCTTTGAAGATGTTTGGTTATATGAGCTACGGTAGTACCATAAGTTCGATTCCTGGAGTTGACATTTAACCGGCTCGAACTTATCTTGAGGGTCTTTGCTCTGGTTGTTCAGGTGCCTCTATGGGGATGCCGACATTTTCCGCACTCGTCCTGACATCTCAGTGATTTTTCACTACATCCATATGCATGACACCAGAAAAACGTTCTGCTGAGGCGTAATTCATACCTCTAGGTCTGAGACGGACAACGAGCCTAGTCCAGATGAAACCTCCCGCTCTGGTCTGACGCGTGACTGTTTTCTCTCGTCTCAATCTTTCCAGGAATCCAGCCCTCCAATTCGTTACGGAAACGGCATACATGGACTTGATCTTCAGTCCTAAAGGCTCTGACATCAACCTGTGTATGGGTTTGCGGTTCGACTACAGCCCGAACGACCGTGATCATGGCATCTAGAGTTAGTCTCATTCGTTAACCCAGAAGCAGTCCAGCTAGAGACTCCTGCTGTGAAGCAAGATGGGTTAAGGGTCAGTCGGTATGCAAGGAAGAAAACATCACTTTACTGTTGCAGTTCCCCCTCTGCTGATGGCTTCATCAGTGAACACTTAAACGTCTCAATAAATCGTTCTACTTGATCACTCAACTGTGGGTGATGCAGTGAAGAGCGGACCTGGCGAACGCCTTTTGAAGCACAAAACACTGCAAACTGTGAAGGTGTAAATTGTGGACCATTTTCTGAGACGAGTATTTCCGGCATATCGAACTGAGCAAATATTCTGCGCAAGTTTCAAATCACTGAGGTTGCGGTTATAACACGCATGTGGGTAACTTCGAGCCACTTGGAATATGCATCGTCAGTGATTGGGTAATACATGCCTTCAATGAGCCCAGCGAAACCAATACAAATTCGAGACCAGGGGCCGCTGTAGATTGCCATGGCTGGATGCACTCTGTGGTGTCGCTTGCGTTCTGCTCCTAGGTTTATGTGATCGTCTACGCACGTGACTCCCGCTCGCAATTCCGATCGCTCCAATCCGCCAGTGAAAAAACAGAAGACCGCACAATCCGCCAAAAGCCTGCATATTCGTGTGAGAGAACGATATGCTACTTGAAGCGAAAATCGGATGATTTCGAGCGCTCCCGTCTGATAGGGCTGTTGCATTGACGGGCACAACTGGTTGTTTTTTCCCCTAGTTTCGTCGAACCGGCTGTTTTTATTGTTCACTCGGCTGGTTCCGCCACATGCTTGAGTGGAGGTTTGTTGGTTAGTTGACTCGGCTTGGCGCGTTCAGAACGATTAATAACTTGACTTCAGGGAGGCTTCCGTGAAGCCCTAATAACTCTTAGGTGGTAGTTTAGCTGCCATTAAACAGTCGTGACAAGTTTATACCACGTGTTCAGTTTACTAATCCATAAATGGCCAGTATGCATAACTCCGAGTGATTGCATTCATGCAACTGACACCAGTATAATCATGGTGAAATTGTTTCAGCTCAGCTGACTGCAATGTCCATGTTACGATGACTCGTTCACCGAACATTAGACATCCCCACTGAGCAGATAAACTTAAACTTTCGAAGAACTCTTGGCAAGCTCCGTTGTTTAGGTTTCGAAGCCAACATTTTCTGATATAAGACAACACATCTGCTATCTCAGTGCATTGTGCAAGCTCCTATTCGCTTTGCTCTTGATTGGACAACGCTGCGAGGCTGACATCAAAACCGGGACGCTTGGGTACAGGGGTGAGGGTTGAAAGAAGTAAAGTGAATGGAACACTCCTAATTTTGTTCTGTTCTTCAAGTCTTATGTAGGGTCGGGGTTGTCGGTTTCTCTTGACAATACAATTTTCCTCGGCGCTTGAGGCTACATTCCTCCGTTACATGGATGAATGCGTATGCAAAAATTTGAGATCCCAGTTACAACAAAAACTGAATGGAAAGTACTAAGATTCGAAGATTTTTCTTTTTCTGTAATTAGGGTGGTTCCTGATTTGCGTCACTGATCAGTTGAATATTTTCACCATCATTATGGGTATTATTATTGTTATTGTTTGTGAAATCAACAGATTTGTTTGTAGTACGATCACGTGAGATTGTAAAGTGACAGACAGCATCCCTGCAGTGGTGAACGTGCAAGAAACACGCTTTTAGAGGTTAATCACGCTTCGTGGCCCATACTTCCTTCTCTCAACCTGCCTAAAACTGTTCCGTACAGTACAATTTAGTTTTTTCAAACAGTGACCTCCCACATCTGTTGTAGTTTTATTTTGCTAACTCGCAGCGTTTTATGTTTCTGGAGCCAGGTGAATATAAGCATAGGGAGAAAGCAAGTGAAAAAGAAACGTACAAATAAAAATTATGAAGATGAAGAAAGTGCTTGAATGCGACTACGCCACTAAGTGCGACGCCTAACCATGTCACCCATTATATCCACCCATCTGCTGGTCGAATCTCGAGGTTCCAACATCGGAAACTTAACATGTCCTGCTCGACGGAGTTTACCGATTAAGATTTTCACATCGTTTTGTTATGTCATAGATCGACCATCCCAACCCGTTTAGTAACGGATATCATCATCGGAGAATAATATAGTCCAAGGAAGTCTATCTGTGACATGCGTAGCACGTCCGAATCACCTAAATCTGTTTGAATTGGGTACTTGCTCCAGCGACTAACATCTGGTTCTCTGAGCCCTAGGTGTGATCTCATCTGAATACTGTGAAACAGTGTTTCCACCATATTCGCGTATCTTGTAATCGTAGCGGCCGTCTTAGCTCATGCTGATGGCTTTCATCGATCCCTTCTTGCTGCGCTTAGCGTTTAATTGGCAAACGTTTCATCACCAGTCGAGTTAGCAGCATCAGTGTAGACGGCGGTGGTTTTTCAACTCGTCGGTATTTATCGGAATCTTGTCCTTTTATTTGACCTTGACCTCGCTGATGACCTTGTATTTTCTATGGCTCGATTAAGTCCCAACAGCGAGTAACCATGCCTTGGTTGCAGCGTTCTTGGTTAGTATCTTCCTATGTGGGATCTCATTGGAAAATATAAAGTATCATGAGTGTGAAGAGAGAAAGAAGAGAACTAAGAATCGTAGTATGAAGTCATTAAAGAAATGTGATGAATGGGGACCAGAGAGAGGAGAATGTTTTTTTCGAAGTCCCACTGGAGATTTCGGGGTAAGTTATATTTGGCGGTTGTCCACGCCGAAAAACGTTTCTCTTTGGTAATCTTAACCGGACCCTTTGATCTATCGGTCCCACCCGCAAGGCGGATATTTCTAAATTTATGGACTTCACTTCTTTTTCCATAACACCTTTCAAGGTTTCTTCGAACCTTCAGAACTTGAAGTTTGAAGTAAATTTTTTCTCTATGTTATTGAGGGTGCTGGTCATGTCTTTTTGTAACCATTTTGTGTTCGTTTATTCGCGTATAATCTTTCCCACTCTCGCCAACGAAGCATTTGTATTTAACCATGTATACGACGTTTCTATTTTCGGTTTTAAATTGCTCGATTCCGATGTGAATTTTTTCGTGGCTGTGGTAGGCTTCTGATCAATTTTGATGCCATGGGTTGGAGCAGTCCTGCGGTCATTTCAGACGTTTTCAGTATACGATGCTGCTATGCTTGGTAAACAGAGCTCGGATGCAAGAACTTTGTTGATTGTGTTTCTGATTACCGTGGAAGCTCAATATCTAGTCAATGCGTGTTTGTTTTTGATTTACAGACGTTCCCAGTTTGCTGTTGTCGGTTCTCCTCACCAGTACGTCAGAAATGCTAGTGTGTAGTCTCTCTATTCCCGTTAGGAGTTTGATGTTCTTGAAGTTGTCGTCAACTGGGTAGTGTGCTTTCTCAGTACACTGATCTGAAATTACTTTTGCTGTATGATAACTGAGTTAGGCAAGAGAGTTTTTATTATTAATATTATTAATATTATTATTACTATTATTATTATTAATTAGCATCATTACTTGGGATCACTCGTATCCTAATCCTCACAAGAGTAATACTAGTGAGTGTAACCATGACGGTCAATTGGAGGCGCACTGTACTGTGTGGCTGGGTAACACGAACCGTGATACGGTCGTATGAAGTTTCCTTTTACAAAATGATGCTTCTTTTTTACGCAGCAATACATGAATTTTCCTTTTTTCAGATTAGACACACTTGCAGTTGGTCGCCTCCACCTCCCACTGTTATAATACGGATCGTTCTCCTCTCTCTCATTAATTCTTCGTTATCAGTTAGATCGATGTTTTTACCGTATCTTAACCGAAAACTCGTCTAAATTGGCAAATGGCAGGCGAGTCTAATCGATTTGGTACGTAATCGATACCATCTAATACACACTGGCGTATGTGATGGTGACAATGGGGAGGGGGAGTTCTACGTCGCATGATGCACAAGCACTCCATTTTGCCTTTACGGCAGTGTAGTATAAGTTGTTCCTTTTACATTCATTCATACCAATTAGTTTGTCGATCACTGTTGTTTCAGCTAGGTGTGGCAGTGTTTTTGTCAGTGTTTACACTATCCGTACTCATCGTTTCACGTCCGCACGCGAGAATCCGACCTCACATCGCGTGTCCGGTTCGACCGCTTGGTCGACCGATCCATACGGTCGAAAGATTTAGTTGGTTAATTTGCGATGTGTGGGTGAGTTTTGAGAACGACCCCGTGTAATAATGAGCATAACAGTAATTTAGTCGGTGACTACGTGCGTGTGTGCGTACAAATCCAAAATCAGTTCGTCCATTTTATCGTGGTTGTCCTACTCCCTCACTGTCCCATTTGTCTCTTTCTCTCGCGTGCACAAACACACACGCATGTCTATTTTTGCACTCGCACCACGCATTTGGGTCACGCGCGCTTTCTCGTCCTAATGTGTAGCTGTTTGTTTCAGTCTGCCTTGATTGTTGGACCGATACGCGGGGGCGAATGGTGAAGAGTGGTTCAAGTTGAGTTCTGCCCAAAATAGACGCAATTCGTACGCGCTAAGTCAACCGTTGTGGTGTTGTAATCCTCAAAATAGCCATGAAACCGGTTTCATCGTCCAGCGTCCTCCCAGTTGTGACCATCTGTTTTTGATAGTAACCGAAACCGGAATCAAATGTCTTAAGGTCACTGAAATGTGCGATGCAATACACATTAGAACCGTGGAAGAGATATAAGTCCTGTCCACATAACTGAATATCTTAAATCTGTTGTCTAGCATCCTGACCACTTTTCCCGAGAGAATTATCAGCCTGATCCAAGATTTGTTCACAACACTATTGGTCGCTGTTCGTAACAGTGCCTTGTGCCCGATTTATCTATTTAACGAGACCACGAATCGTATAGATGGACGTAGTAACCAGCCGAGTTGTCCAGCACGAATGTGACCAGCGTTGGCGGGGTCTGAGTCTCTTACCCACGGGGTGTAGATCCCTATGCTACTCAGCTACTTCTGATCACGTCTCTGTCTGGTTTGAAGAAAATACATGAGGATGGGATTTACTATCTTCTGAACTTGAATTCTTGGGGTACGTGTCTTACGGTAAAGAGAATGAACCTCAGTGGCGGATATTAGTGTGGTTGGGTGGTTAGACGGGAAAAGGGAGATTGTTCCACAGTTCAGCTATTCGAAGTGAGAGGAACGATCGAAATGTTAAGACGCCACAGCTGAAGGCGCAGACCTGATACGGCGGAGCTGCTTCCTGCGTTTCGGACGGATGTTGTGGGGAAAACAAGTTAATAAGGGTAACGTTGGGAAAAAAGAAGTGATTGACTGCCCGTAGATCGACCAGCAGCCGCAGACCAAGAGGTTAGAAAGCATTCATCGGTCAGCCGAATGGCCCCTGGTCGAGCCCTATCGAGACGAGATAAAAACGAAAAATAAGCTTAGTCACAGCTGACTGTGGTTCGTCGTTCTAGGGTGCCTAGCAAGTCTTGATCCACCAAGCTCATCCGTTGTCGTTTTGAGACACGCAATGCGTAAGCGTGATACAGTGAGTTTCAGAAGTTCGTAGGTACAGGTTGGTTGAAATTATTTCATCTCAGACAGCATGTTTTGGATAATAGGTTGTAGTAATAATCTGAAAATCCGGTTCTGTTAGATACCTTCCACCCGTGCACTACATCCAATGTGTTGTTGCTGTCTGGCTGTGAAGTTATTCACCACTTGCATTGCTTATGTTACTTGTCGGTTAACCTTATTCAGTTTCCGAATCAGTGAACTCTTTCTTGACTGAGTCAAGAGTGGTTATCTGTTAGAAGCCGCAAATGATCGACACTTTTGGAACCATACCACTGCTGAAGTCTTTGTTAGGCTCACAAAACGCTATTTCAGACACTTACATTTTCATGACTGGAATTTGATGATGTTACCCAATCTTCTGCCTTTCCTTTTTTGTTGACCGATGAACTAACCGCGTAGTTCCTTCTTCAACCTTCGAAATGCGATATTAGTGACTTTATCACTTGTATCTTCGACAATGCACTATTCCCTCCGCTTACGGTTGGATATTTTGTGTGTCGGTATCTGTCCACGTCGTGAAGATGAGCATCCTTTATTGAGTAGTTGAGGTCAGTAACTATTTGAGACTCTCAGTTTTATTCTACTGTCTTTGTTGGAACACGTTTAGCGCATTTCACTAAATATAATTTTTGTATTGCCCACAGAATTTGATAGCGGTTAAAATGTATGTCTATTCCACAACGCGATTTTGACTTGGGAAAAACTCAGGAGAGGAGCTTCACCGTATACTGCGTACTAGGTCTCTTTACTGAGATCCAGAAATTGAGGACAAAATTTTAGATTTTATAGGATTTTGATCACCAAACTTGCCGTTTTTATCCATAAACTTTCGAGAAGTTTCAAGTGAACTGTGAGGTCTAGGTTATTTTCGAGATAGATTGTTGTGGATGCCGAGGAGTACGAGAAATTCATCTCTCTTTTTAAATTATTATATACGAAAAGCTGAAGCTAAGTTCGTGTTTTTGGCGATCTTTCATGGGAGTTCACCACGAAATGTGGCGTTCTTCAGATTGTTGTCTTTTACCCTTCTTCTTCACCTTTGCATTTGAGATGATTCTCGAAGCAACCCTGTCTTCCTGTGGCAATAGTGGCATTGACCTCTCCTCAGAAAATAAACTGTCTGATTTGGAAAACGCAGGCGATGTTGTTTTTTCTAAGTTTTTCTAGGTTGCTTAAACAACAGTTCAGCAATTTTTGGCATGCGCTTTGCACCTTCGAAGTGTGAAATTCTGTTACCAGACTGAGTTGACTGTACACCAAAAATTTGTCGTAGCAGAGTAGCCATTGCTGAAGTACACAAGTTATGTTATCTGGATAGTTTCATCTAACTCGGTGGTAGGATTTCGTATGAAGCGTCGTCAGGCAAACACAAGGAGCGTTTGGTATTTGCATCTTGAACTACCTGTGGCCTTGACGCGACATCCGGTTGTCTATCTAGTATTGAGTGTACTTTGTGGCAGTTTAATCAGTTTTTTCTATGCGGCCGTTAATATTGGAATATACTCGATAACCAGTGTCGTTTGAGCATCGATGTCTCCATAGTATTACTCGAATATGGTGGGAACATCGTATCGCACCATTCTGCTGAGATCAAGTGTAGGGTGTAGGCAGCCAGATGTAAATCTTAGGAGCAAGCACTCAGTCTAAACAAGTTAGGGTGATTGGGTCATGTGTTATGCATGCTACAGACGAACCCTCTCTTGGCTTGCATTGTTCTCTGAGGAGGGGCCAAATGTCGAATGGGTCGGAATGGCCAGTCCATGATATGGCAAATGAGTACGAAATCCGTAGTCAGTGAATTTGGTCAGGTAGAACGTGTTAGGCTTCCGATATAGGAACCCTTGAGATCCGACTATCGGATGGTTAGATATATTGGGCGATATGGTTAAGTGTCGCGCTTAGTGACGTAGTTGCATTCTCATTCCTTGTTTGTCTACATATTTTCCATTCATAACTTTCTTCTTTGTGGTTTTAGGTTCCATTCATTTCATTTTCTTGACTCTCTACCAAAATACGCAGTGGCATTCCAAAACGAGGAGTTTTTGGTTGCCAGAAATGAACTGAATTGAGTGCGACGACTGTCACCCGCACATTGATGGTGTCACTTGAGTTGATGTTGAATCGTTTCGATCTAAACGCCACGATCAGCTGCAGGGTGTTCATAGAAGCCATTATCCTAAAGTGCATACAATATCAGTATACAGTATATCGGTATCCAAAGCTACTAATTGGGTTTGTAGTTAGTGAATAAAAAAGCTGAATGGAACTGGTGCTTGAAGTTTTCGAAATGAGTAGTATGGCATTGTATCTGGATGACCGGTTTCGCGGTTTCTGCCGCTCATCAGGTATGCGTACCCAATCATCCTTATACTTGAGCACTCCAAAATTGGTTTACAGTTGTAATCTAATTCGAATCGTATGGAGCGTGCATGGACGGAGGGTCTATTTTTAGAATCATATGATAATTTTTCCAAAGTTAATTTGTTGGTTAACATAGCTAACCTTCAGAGGCCTTCATTTATCAATATACATTCAAATCCTTATTAATCTAGTACGAGAGCAGTCAGAACTCAACCTGTAATGATTGGTGATTGTATGAGATAATGGTGATGCACGGTTCAAATCGATATTTTGTTCCAAATGAAAGGGGACCGCATTTCTGAACATGGTGGTTGTTCCTCTTCAATCACAATCGCTTCGCTTGTGTTCCATGGCTAAGCCCCATTTGTGGGCTACGTCGGTAGTGACGATGATGATGAAACGAAGCGTGACCGTTCGCCGACTTTCACTCAGTCTGGAAAATGCCTGCACGTGTACGTACAGCTACAGAGAGATATTCCAGCTCGACCTGGTATGCAGCCATCAATTATATCTTGCTCTCATACATTTAGGGAAGGGAAATCAAGTAGGTGGTGCGGAAGATAGGGAGAGAGGATTAGATGCCGGTACCGTTGATTCTTTACCGTTGGATAGAGACTTGGCGAGATGAGGGAGCATCAGACTGCAGTAATTGGTCAGTATACTCACAAAAAAGATTGGGGCCGTATGTGTGTGTATTGCAACTAACACGCAATCTGTGTGCTACTAGTTACTTAATCTTCGTAGTCCATCGTAATATTCCCAGGTATGTTCCACTATATCTGATTTCCCATTCCCAAAGAGAGCCTCGCCTACACATTTATTCATGCACAAAATGCGGCCCTCGAATCGAGGCACTATCATAGAATATTTCTGGTTCTGGCCCCGTTTTGCCACCTATTATGACTAACTTGGTTCTGTTGGTTTACGGTCTGTCGGTGCATTTTTTGCATGTAGTTTTTTTTCTTTTTGAGGATTTTCTACCTGAAAACATTTAACCGCACGCTAGTGGATCCGGCTGATTATCCCGGTAATGGGACATTCTGAATGCATTTTGACAAACTTCGGCACTGTGACTATTGCCCGAAGTACTTTAGTTTTATTGTGTACAAATGTTCATGTCATGTCACATTGTACAAAAAATGTTCAATGCTATCTGTTTTAAACTGTCCCATGAGCTCTAATGAGGTCTTTTCTGTGTGCGAATCATCTTGTTTTTTGTGTAAAACGATGAATATATAGGTTGTTGGTCCATGTACCTACACGTTGCACTCAACGTATTGATCCGACTGGTGTGGGCAATCAAGCAATTACTGACAGAATTCATCTTTCATTCTATCGGTCCGTGCAGTCGATCGGCTGTTCTGTCGACCGTGGTTTCGTGGACTCGGTATTGGACAGTCGCTGACGCACTGTATGCCGGTGAGACTACCGACCAATGGGGCAGACCATACCATCTTACCTTTTACACCAAGACGTGGGGATTCCCGCGGAAAATTACGAGCGTAATAAATGGGTATCGAGACGAAAACCGTGACTTAGGGTTATGCCGTCGGATTGGCTCATTTGTTGGGTAGTTCATTTTTGTACGTTGTTGTCTCCGGGGTATGTGAAAATTTTGCCGACAAGCCCGTTCTCTTGACTTGGGAACTATGCTTGTCAGTTTTTATTAGATCATGCGCCACAGCTCCTCAGAGAGACTTCCTCAACGTCCTAGTATGTTTGCCTAGGCGACTGTGGTTGATAGATGAGCAATGGTTTCTGTTCAGTCCATAAATTGGAAGGAAGCTATAAAAAAAGCCCGTTCGATGAACGTGGCTATTTCGAGCGTACTAGTCTTTTTCGGTAAAGTTCACCAAATTCACCTCCTCAATGATTAGAGACAGTGGAGGATCACACTAGATGTCTCGACCAACAGTGCCCTTGTATTCACGCACTTTCATCCACCTGAAACTGTGGCCAGTGTTCTCTTCTCACTTATTCATACCTTCAGTTTGTTTGATCCCCGAGTGAGGTTTGTGCACCGAGATATGGCAAAGCGATTCGCCGCAACCGGTGCTTGATTAATGGTTGTCCTAACTGCATTGATTCCTCGAGATGTTTGCTACCAATATGGGGTTTAGGGAATTTCTTTTTTCTGATAATCACTGAATTCTATCTACTTTGTTGCTACGTCAATAAATCAATAGTATTTCGTTATTTTCTGCTCTTTTTCCACTACATCATTTATTGGAGTCATGCTGAGGTTGCACGCCTCTTCGGATTTAGCAAGACGTGTGATTAGTCAGAATTCTTATTTCATTACCACTTTTTGTATGTTGTTGTAAGCCTCCATGTCTCGTGTGTGGGATAATCCCTCATTTAATGTGACCAATTTCATCACCCACCCCCCTCCCCTCGCCCTTATTCATATTGTTTCAAACAGCCAACACCAAAACTCAGTTGTCGTCCTCTAAATTGTCCACAAACGTAGCCTCAACTACGCCTCTGTCTGAGGTGACGTTCAATGGAAGTGCAGGTGAATCGACGCAGTCACAAACCACGACTCACTCCGGTGTATATAGTGGCCCAACCGATACTCTCTGGGGACCACAATCTGCGTCACACCGGCGGCGACGTACCGGTACGGGTAAAAGTACGTTTTCGCCTTTTGGGGACAAAGTCCCCTTGAGGAACTGCCTCCGATGAGCAATCAATACACATGGTTTTGATTAATCGGAACAATTTGAGCTAGACTTCAGACTTTCAGACTTTCAATTACAACCGCACAAAGTTAGTTCTTTTCCGGTATAACCGATACAGCATGAAAGTTCGTCCCAGTCTCTTTTTTTTGGCCTTTGGCCTCCTGAGCCGTACTTACTGCACGCCATGCTGAGCCCGCATTTTACCAAACTACAAACTGTTGAACCTCAGTGATTTTGTTTGTGTTCCGTCACGTGATTTTTAATAGCTTACATTACGATATAGTGAAACACCAAGAAACGCATACAAATAGGACAGTACATTTTATGGAGTTTGGGTAAACACGGCTTGCGACTTACTTGCACTTGGTTATTTTCAACTTAATGCTTTGATTTCTGGAATGGCATTACATTTTACCATCTCCCTTACATTCCTTTTCTCCATTTAGGCAATCCCGCTTCACGAACATCAACTCGACCAGGCGGTTTCAGTGCGACAAAACCGTACAACTCAGTCACCGCAGCTGATTCGTCTGTGAATGGGAACCATCCTACCAGTTTGTCGGTCACGAGAAAACCTCTGACGACCGGATCTCGTCAGATCAATGCGGCCTCATCTACAGCCACTTCATCCGCGGCTGCTCCTAATGTACCTGTGGTGACAGCAACAACAGCAACGACAGCGATCACCACTTCCACTGTTGGTACCACCATCAGCGGCAACAGCAGTGGCACCACTGCCACAACAACAACAAATTATCCCGGCACAATTGGCAATCCTGCAAACTCTCAAATCAAGTCACCGAACTATTCATTCAGTCGTGGTCGTGGTCGAACCCAACAACCGTACTTATTAAGTACTCCATCACATATTCCCTGCGGGAATACGATCGACTATACGGCTTCTAATTCAACTGTGGTCCATAATTCCTCCTCCTTAGTCGGGACCAATGAGGATTCCAAAACTCTCCTGTCACCGGACACTGTGAACGGTGGCCTAATACGTGACCGAACTCATCTAGTGTGGGAATCAGAAGCAGAACGGGAAGCGATTCAGTCGATCTTGTCCGCGGTTCCCGCACCACAGGTCAGGTCTCCTTCTCTTTTCATTTGTATATTTCCTGATATTTTATTTGTTATTTATTTATTTTACCTTCGATTCGATGTAACCGCTAGGCAGCAGCCAAATAGTAAGAAGAGTGAACGGGTAATGATCAAGTGAACTGCACTGGCGAGGTTCAAACTCGTCCAATGATGATCAGATTTGATTATATACACTCAACACTGCGCTGTCACCTGGCTCGTTATCACGCCTGGTCTACTGATAGAACTACAAGCGCAGTTCGAGCAAGGCCATTCGATACATGACGTGGTCTGATTGAATAACACAGTCCGGACCGGAGCGTGACTATTATCAGCACCGTGTGTGTAGGGTTGCAGGCTTGTGCCCATGTATGTGAGTGCCATGGATCGATTGTCCGTGGCGCACGTTTGTGCGAGCTAGTCCTTGTTTGTGCGCGTGTTTGTTGGAGCCAAACACAACAAACATTTCACGTGATTCTCCATTCCAAGGATCGTAATTTTCAATTTTTCTTGTTAGTACGATGGCCCTGATAGCTCATGCTGGTTTTAAATCAACCCCTGTGTGGGGCTTCTGGCACCGAGGGTCATCGAGATTGTTTCTCGAAACACCCTACCTAGCACTTGAGACGATGCGAATGCTTGCAAATTGGCTGACCATTCTCCTCGAAGGCTGTCTGATATCTACTGACCAAAATCTGGCAGAGTTTATCTACGTCTCTCCGTTGGTAACACATCTTCAGTTTGGTTTAAAAACGCTTCAGCAAATTTGAAAGCATGCTTGTAGTCTAACAATACACTCCGATACGACTTACATTATGTGATTCAGTTACACTAGTTTTAGCTTCTGACTTTGCGGTTTAGGTGTACCCAAAACTGATCAGGTAGTACAGTGTCTGACTTGGAATTCGCGGACGATACCGTTCTTCTGAGTGAAGATTCAGGTTAGTTGCAAGCTTTCTTAGATAGCCTAAACAACAATGTAGCAATGTTTGCGGTACGTTTTGTAACTCCTAAGTGTAAAATGTTGCTGCAGGACTGGGTTGCCTCAACACCAAATCTTGTCTTGGTAGGTGAGGCTCTAGCTGAAGTAGATAAGTTTTGTTACCTGGGTAGTTACATCTCACCAAGTGGACAGATATCGGATGAAGTGTCATCGCGTATACAAAAGACGCACTTGGGTTTTGCTAACCTCCGTCATCTGTGACGCCGGTGTGACATCCGGCTGTCTATCGAGGGAACAGAGAGAAGACATAAGTCGCGAGATGCAAGCATTTCGTTTAGTCTTGTCAACCGCGGACGTAAAACGTGTCAGTATATATACATGGTACAGTGGGGGGGGGGTAATTGCAACAGTAAAGTAGACACGATCGAAAGCTCTTACAGTACGTACGTTGGGGAGACTGAAGTCTGTCGTGTTAACGCCAGAGTAAAGAAACATTTTGGGTCAATCGTTTTTGTGCACAGAGTGCTGGCTGATGCATCATGATTAGAATAGCTTCACCGAACGCTAATAGTTTCGGTGTTGGATTGCGCAACAATGCTTTGAAACACTGGGTCAGGTCTGTTCTCATGAATTGGATCAAGGGGACCCAATCTTTCAAATGTCTATCAAGGGTCGAGTGTGCAATGCGGCGGTTGGGTCTGTTCTTTTATGCGGTTCAGAAACACGGCCAATAAGAGTAGAAGATAGGCGAAGACTTTTGATGTTTGAGCATCGATATCTCGGTAGTATTGTGCGAATATGGTGGGAACACCGTATCAGCAATGCTGAGATGAAGCGTAAAGTGTTGGGAACCAGAGGCCAGTGTGTGAATCAAGTACTGAATGTAAACAGATTAAGGTGGTTGGGACATGTGTTACGCATGCCCACCAATAGACTTCCTCGACATAAGCTGTACTCCGAAACAGGTAGTAATTAGAAGTTAGGTTGAGGTGGTCAGCCCACGACATGGCAAAAAGGTATGAAAGCCTCGATGGATAGACTTGGCTACGTAGGACGTGTTAGACATCCAGGTTGGGGTCCACACGAGCCACCTATCAGATTGCTGGAGACATTGAGTGATATGGCTAAGTGTCGCAGTCAGTGGATTAGTTGTATTGGGACTCGTTCAGGTGAGTAGACAAGAATGTTAGCCAGTGGCGGGGCACTCAAATCACGTGTATTTCTTTGGAGTTTTACACCGGGAGCTAGTACCGAGCATCGCCTTTGATCATCCACTATTTCTCATCTATTGCATATGCCACCCATCTTAGACTTGACTGACAATTATTCCCTTTCCCGGCGGCCTCGGTACGCGGTCGTGTACATACTGTGCTGCTAATCAGAAACCTCGTTCAGTCGATTCAGTGTGTACATCCTACACGGGAGGATTTTCACCAACTTGTGCACTTGTCTGATTGTAGGAAACCACCATAAATGCTGTTCAACGTCGATGTGAACTGTTGTTCCCAAAATTATCTGTGTTTCGTCTTAGACTTTCCTTCCAGAAATCTCCAGCAGTCCCTCGAAAAACATTCCTTTTCCCCCTGCTCTTCATCCTTTTCGTTGCAATTCTAAACGGAGCCGATAGGCCACAACGAGTCGTGGCCGTGAATTTGTAGGTCTTCACCAGCGTAGCAACTTAGAGACAGGGGAAAAAAGAGAATCGATCCTCCAGTCTGAACATTTTCTTCACCTTGCTACTTTCAACATTCGCACACTTCACCAAACGGCGCAACAGGCTGCCTTAGCTAGAACTCTTGAGACCTTTACAATAGATGTGTGTTGTGTCCTCGAAGCACGAATACAAGACCCAACTTCAGTGTTAACATTTCGATCTCCAAATACAAACTCGGCTTCTCATTTCACTCTTCGCTTGTCGGGCGATTCGGTGTCTAGTGCTCGTAGTCAGGCTGGCGTTGGCATCGCTTTGAGCATGAAACCTGAGCGTGCACTGCTCGATTGGATCCCAGTCAGCAGCCGTCTGTGTGCGGTTCGGTCGAACGGTTCTGTACATGTCAACAGCCCTAGACTGAAGCATCAATACCTGTTCGTCGTTTCTGTAGCTCTGTAGCTCTCCTGAGGCTAAACACGAGTTCTACCAAGTTTTGTCTCAACTGTTCCGCAGCGTGCGCTCTATGGACATCACCATTGGTTGTTGCTGATGATTTCAATGCCAGGCGTTAGTTAACTGATCAAAGAGGCGAACGGCTGACTGATTCAGACTCAGGAGCGTGATCTAGTTCGTAAGGCGGAGGCAGCGTTTCGAGAAGTAGTCTGATTGGTCTTTATCCACGACAGGCTTGCTAAGTAACACCACAGTTACAGCTCTGGTTTTATATACCAATCTTCTGTCAGAAACACAGGTTCTTCACGAGATAAGATATCTTAAACGACATAAGACTGCCGGATCGGATGGGTTGCCTCCGTCTATTTTCAAAGACGGCGGTCCAGCACTTTTACTGGAGTTGACGAAACTCCTCGGTTTGATACGGGAGAAGGAACAAGTTCCAAAGAGTTGGTCTGAGTCGGTGGTCATGCCGATTTATAAGAAGAGCGACAGGTCCTCCTGTGAAAACCACAGGGGAATAAGTTTGGTTAGCATCGCATTCAAACTGCTCACTGGTATTATTCACTTCCGCTCATCTAACGGTCGCGAAAAATGCTCGCGCGAGAGTCAAGCTGGGTTTAGGCCTGGTCGAGGTTGTGTTGATCACATCTTCACTCTTTGACAAATTTTAAAACAGGCACACCTTCCGTAGGCCCAGTATCTTGGTTTTTCTTGATCGTAAAACGGCTTTCGGCTCAGTCGACCGCACAGTTCTCTGGTGCTGCCTCTTTCTGAAGAGTGTACCAGAGAATTTGAATTCCATTATAAACTCCTTGTACATGAACAACCGAAGCCTATTCGGGCTTACGGTGATCTTTCACCCGACGTTGAACTACGATCGGTCACACTGCTGTCGGTTATCGCTGGCGAGGATCAATTCAAGACCGTTGATCATTTTAGTCCACGTCTGTAGACACTGATCACGCTCTTGTCCGTGCGCGTTTCAGCCTGCATCTCGTTGGTGACCGAAGCAATGCCAAAGCGAACCGCCCACCACAGCTGTTGCTCGACGATAACTAACGATAATCCTCTCTAATAGAATTACTCACCAGGTTATCGATGCAGTCAAGCGCCCAGGATCAAGACGAGTGATGGACAAAGATCAAACATGCTCTAGGTGATGTTGTAGATGGTGCCCAAAGTCCAACAACCAGACACACACAGGAACTGTGAACGTCTGTATCCTCAGTTGCCCCGTTAGATGCGCGCCGATCTATTCCTTCAGATTCGAAGTACGATGAGACACGGAGATGCCCTAAGTGTCAACATGGTCCAGGAACCTGGTCACTGTGAGTGAAAGAAATGTGAAGATTGTCGATAGTGGAACACCGATGTCTTCGTAGCATTGCTCAAATCTGATTTGAACACAGTAGAAGTAGTGCTGCAGTTCAGCGGACGTCTTTGGTTCAAGGATCAGATCACTGGACGAATCACCTCAGCCCACCACGGCAAGGTGATTGGGACATGCTTTGCGCATGTCTCCTGACAGGATTCCTCGACTTGCGATATTTGCTAGGGCAGGTGACGTTTGGAAGCTGAATAGGGTTGGTCAGTCCATGACATGGGAGAAAGGTATGAAAAGCCTGACCGGTGAACTTGGCCATCTAGGGCGTGTTAGACTTCCTGAATGGGGTCTTAGAGTCCCTCCCACTCTATGGTTAGATACATTGGGGATATGGGTAGAGGCCGCAATCGATGGTGCTCTTATGCCCACAAACTTTCTTCATCGAACTGATATCATTATTAATAGTTCTCTTGTTACACCGTTCATATTGTTTTTTTTATCATTTATTTCTGAGGCTGTTGCTAGAAGATCGCAACCAAAACCACCGCACCCAGTGAGTGGTTTACTGGTTGCCCGAACTGAACTGAGCTGACCCCTTGGTGAAATATTGTATCATTATTTTATTATAAAGAGGAGGCACATGAAAAAAAGAAGTTTAAGAATAATCGATTATTTATTTCCCCGCGTCTTTGCTCTCATTGGGTATGAGCACCGAGTGAGAAGCAGTGGCCGCTAGTATGCCCGCGTGTTTGGACAGAGGTTCCACTTAGAAAGTGTCGTACGGCACAATGTTTAATTCCGTTCAACTGGTATTATCATGCTATGGTTTAATTTCTTTGAATGACCTGATTACATGTCAGCGGTACAAAATAAGATTAACGTACTCTGTCGGTATCGAAAATTGTTTTTAGTCCGTCAAGAAAAATTTTCAGGTATTTTTGCTGGGTTGAACCGGCTCCGTATAGTTGACCGAAATGGCTGCTTTAATAGGACCTTTTAAATAAGACTGGTGTACTCAAATGTGAATTAGAAACTCTTTGCACTATATTCAATTCTCCTGTACAGGTTATCAGCTTTTTCAAAACAGTTGTCCCTTTTTACAGTATTTTCGTGCCTTTTTCCCTGTCATTACCCTAGATAAATCGGTTTGTGAATGGTTACGGCTAACCACAATTTCACAAGAGTGCGGTAAAATTGCGGTACCCTCACAGCTTTAGGCCCAGTTCATTCACTATTGACGTGAGTCAATCAGAAGACTTGCTTATTTCGACTCATATCTGCCGAGTTTCACATCTCTAATCCTTAATATACATAAACTTGGCTGTCTCGTCGCTTTGACCGAAATACAGTAAAAATAAGACATACAGGGCTTCTTTCTATTACCTAATAGTGTTTTAAAAGGATGCAGTTGCTTGCTGCAGCGGCGAAGACGCTGAAGGACAATAGTGGTAATCAATGCGACGACCAACTGGAAGGAGTTAAGGTGGTCCCTCCAATACTTAACTAGTCAGTTTGGTTTGTGGAAGACATGTGTTTGTTTGCAATATACATCGGAATCGCTGTATCTAGGATGGTGAACGAGAGGCGAGATGTTGGAACTAACTTGAAAGCACGCGCACGAACTCCCGTCATATTGATTCCCAAGGTTAAAGAACGTTTGCGTGCCGAAAGTATTGGTGCGTGGTATTTGCCAAGTGTATTTGTGGACGAAATAACAAACATTCAGAATACACTACAATTGTGCAATATCCAGCTGTATTCCAACACACTCAGTCTATTGTGCTTTCTTCAGAAATCGGTGGATGTCTATTTTTCTCCTAGGTTTCTGACATTGAAGCTCACAGTGCTCTGATCCACCTCAGTCTGCCCATCGATCTTACTGGTCCCGTGTCTTTTGGCTCGACCGGATTGAACAGCACGGACACGTCAACTGGGTTACCGATTCGAACCGCCGGTCGTTGTACTCCTGATCTCGGTGTGAAAGGAACAAAAATACGTTCTGACGGTCAGTCTGCATCTGAGTTGTACGCTAATCCGGACACCTCGTGGACGTTGGATGAGGCAGACATCCAGTTCGAGTTACATCTGGCCGAACGAGACTTAGACTCTCGATTCAATTGCGTGTTTGTGTGAGTTCATCCATTTCGCATCCAGGAGGTCGCCTTTTGCTTTCGATGCTTTTTTCAATTCATGCGACTGTTCAAACAGTGGGAGGTGGCAAGATGTGCGCGTGGTAAAACTAACCGGCGGTGGTCAGACGGTCGTCATGGTGAGCTCTGAATCCTTTCTATCCCGGATCCGAATTCTGCTGCCGCCACCGCCGGTTACGTTCCCCAAGTTTTAGCCTGTTATTGACCGCGAACCCGTTCCTAAAGTATTTCATCATTTTGACATAAAAAATATGAAAGAGATCAGTTAAACTCACTCCCTCTAGCCATAAAATTCACACTTATATGCTCACATTTCGGTTGCATCATTGTGAATTTGAGAGTTAAACAAACGGAGTAGATGGTTATGAATGGCAATCGTTTAGACGAAGGGAAAGTTTGAATGCAGTTATGACACTGATCACGTAATCTTTCTACGCCCTTTAATGTATTCAGTCATTCGATAGACCAGTCTCGTGAGTCTCAACCCGGAAGCCGACTAAGTCCTAGTCGGTCAAGCCCACTGGTTGCGACATATTGGTCTCATAGTAGCAAGAAATTGTTAGGTTTCGTGATGATTTTTCTCATGTTGTCATTGCCAATTTAAATTTTATCTATAGTCATTGTGTTCGTTTCCTGATTTTATACCTTAACAAATTGCCAACATGTCCAGGGTGTCTCATAGACAATGTTCTATGCTGGCTTGAATGCAACCCTCAGCGATGAAACTTTCTTATCGATTGTTTGCACTTCGAATGGATTGTATTCTGACTGCGAGTTATCGATACCGTGAATCACAAACTTCAGTAATCAGACAGCACTACGGAACTTAATCACGAATTTGTGCTATTTAGGAGAACAATAGGCACTGCGCGATTTGATTGCTACTAGGTAGAATCAATCGGTAAGCACACGGTGTGATGTGATGGTGGTGGTGGTGGTCCACGATGGGTGTGAGTAACAGATCACCTGATCGCATGTGTATGATTACGTGGGACACGTGCAGCGGAGTTCCTGACAGTGGGTACGGGAAAGCAATCGACGGAATACATGAATGATATCATCCAGTCACTGGGTTGTCCCAGTAAAAATTACTTTCGTCACAGTGCTCCTTATTTTCCCTTATCTCCATAATATATCGCGTGATAAAGGAAATAGACAGGACAGAATTTCCAGTGGCTCGTCTGGTGCGTAAATACAGGACATCGCGTTACAAATTAGCGAATTCAGATTTACACTTTTTGTTATGTTCCTTGAAGGTCAAAATCAAGGTGTGGTTTTATTCATCTCAGGGGATGAGTTTTCAGCATTATGCTTATCGCTACATCATCCGTTGGATAAACTCATTGAACGTTCGAATAATTGAAAGGAATAAAATTAATAATCGGTTCAAGCAGCGGTACCAGATAATAATAGTAAGGTGAGTTAAGACAAAGCGTTTTTAGGTTCGTCAGGCACTATTGATGGGCTGTTGAGGTACTTTGCAAAATAGGGCAGAACAGATAAACGATGGGGGGTTATCCGGGAGTAGAACAAACTGCATTTACACCTGATAGATGAGGAAGAGGCGCACTCCAATAAAAGCATGTTCGATGGGATGAGTCAAGTCCGATGAGATATTAATGCAAAGTTTTTCGCACGAAGAATAATGCTTTTCTATTAGAAAATCGGTTACAACAAGGTGGGAGATACCACTGCATCGTGACATAAGTTTGATAGACCTGCGCAAAATGAGAAAGTTTTTCTTTTAAAGACCGGCAAAGATAGCAGGGTAGCAGTAAATGAGATGTGGCATCACGCAAGAAAGTACAAACCGTTCAATAAGGTATTGTGGAACGTGTAAGGATCTCAGGCGTAGAATGCAAAATGATAATCGTCGAATCTTTGTGAATGCATTAATTATATACCGGGACCAGTTAGAGTCTCGAGAAACGGTTACGCCAAGATATTTTACTGAATGAACTTAAGCTGTTACCTTGTTGTCACTATTAGAGAAGAACTATATTCGATTGAAGATAGACGTCCTCTGTTGACAAGGGAAAACAGGATGTCATTACGTGTGAATACATTAAGAGATAAATGTGACGACGTGGGTCACTGAATGATAGGCGACAAAGAATCACTACGTTCGGTAGTAAGGAAAGCTATCGTCAGATTTGGACCCAATGGTAACATCATCAGCGCACTTAATCAGATCATCAGAAGCTTTGGACAAGTCACAAATGTGAAATGAATAAGAAAGGGAGACAGAATGGCGCTCTGAAATACTTCTGTATTGACAGGCAGAAAATCAGATATGTCGCTTTCGAGTCCTATGATGTGAGCTATATCAGTGAAATAGTCTCGATTCAGTGACAACAGAGGCGGGTGTACTTGCGTTTTGTAACCTTGATAACAGTAGAGGACTAACGACACAATTGAATTCATTGCTGTAATCGAGAAACTACATGCAAATGGCTTTCCGGTGCGATCGAGGGATAAAGAAATGGAGTTGACTAAATATGCTGGGGCGTCTTTTATGGAACGTTGGTTTCGGTGAGCAAGCTGGTAGTCATCCTCATTATCGACGCACGACTGAATACCTATAAGAATAAGTTTCTCGAATACTTTTAGAAAAACAAAGGTGCATGCAGTTGGACAAAATGTACCGACTTCCGTTTTTGGTATTGGGGTAATACGGAATTGTCTCCAGCGGTTTACGACGGTAATTTCTGCGATGCACTTGTTAAAAAGTATCACAAGAGGTTCGGTTAAGTATAAAGCGCACTCCTTAAGGACGGTTAGTTCAAGTTCATTAGATCCCGCAACCTTTCTGATCCTAAGTCGTTTGAGCTTGATTAGCACTCGGCTTGGGTTGACTGAAAATACCCAGGTCTGAGCTAGGGTCTAAATGGAATTCCGGTAGCGTCATATTGGATGTTGATGGTGTATGAAACATCTGACTGAGCTCCGTAGTCGTTTTTGAGGTAACCGTTGCGTGAAAATCATACCACGGAGCTTTTTCATCGCTTCTCAATTTTTTTGATGACTGGAGTTTACTAGTTCAGTTTTTGCATGCAGCCCAATCAGTTTTTTGACTTCAGACTGAATTAAATATGTTGTTTGCTTCATTAATGTACGATTTCCAGTCATGTAGGCACTCTATTTCTGTCGTCTTAATGTTTTTTTTTAATAAGGTGACGAAAATCTGGTGGATCGGGAGTAAGTCAACTCTAGTGGACAACGAGTATTGTAAAAAAAAAAGTCCAGGTAACTTGTCAGATGATCACAGTAAATCGAGACATCGGGGTTGTAGAACTGTCCGAAATCAGTATCCTGGACCGTTTCTCGTAGCAATGTCAAGTTATCTGGGTGGCATTGTCTGTGGAAATTCCTGGGATCGGAGAAGCGGATATGCATAACATGGCATGATTTGGAATAAATTTTTGAGTAAGCCTAGATGATACAGTGGTCAGAGGTAGATAAGGAGGTTCTATTCTGGACTGAGATTACGTCGATATCGTCGATAAAAAGGGAATCAAGCTGCGCAATCTCTCTTACGGAGACATTTGAACATAAGCGCCAGATTGTTTAGAAAACCGATATCAAATTGGTTAAAATTTCCGATGACAATGACGGGTATGTGTCAGCGGACATAGTAATGTCACGATGAGTAAGGTGGTGAAATATAAACATTGGTAGTGGTGATCGATCAATATTTGCTGTGGAACCGTAGTTAGCACTGCACCGATAAACAAGCAATCTGTTTGTCACTATACGGAGATAAAGTTTTTGAACAGTTCTACGAGGATCTTTTGATGTACGTGGCTGGACCGCCTCCGCGATGCCGATACTGACAGTACGGTCAAACCACTGAACCCTTGATAGATAAACTGATGTCATGTCAACACCACACATGATTCGAATCGGCAGAAGGAAAAGAAGCCTTCTGTATACGCAAAGACACCTCACCCGATATCCGACCTCCGAGTGAAATGCAGCTGCCAAAATAACAGAACTTATCTACTCGGTCTGTAGTCGCCCCAGGTACTGAAGGATTTGGTGTTGTATCCGCCCAGTCCTGCAACAGCATCTTGCACTTCGAACGTGAAAAACGCGTGCCAAACATTGCTAAGCCACCCGTCAAGCTGTCTAGAAAAGCTCGCAACTTACCTAGATGTTCACTTAGGAGAACAATGTCGTCCGCATACTCAGGTCCTGACACTTTTCCACCCTCGAAAAGTTCAATACCACTATCATCACCTGACTAAAGTGCAGCCTCTAGGACCAGATAAATCCCCACTTTTCGTGGCGAACTCAGGTGAAAGATCACCGTAAGCCCGAATCGGCTTCGGTTGTTCATGTACAAGGAGTTTATGATGGAATTCAACTTCTTTGGTACACTCTCCAGAAAGAGGCAGCACCAGAGAACTGTGCGGTCGACTGAGCCGAAAGCCGTTTTACGATCAAGAAAAACCAAGATACTGGGCCTACGGAAGGTGTGCCTGTTTTAAAATTTGTCAAAGAGTGAAGATGTGATCAACACAACCTCGACCAGGCCTAAACCCAGCTTGACTCTCGCGCGAGCATTTTTCGCGACCGTTAGATGAGCATAAGTGATACAGACTTTCACAGTTCCTGTGTGTGTCTGGTTGTTGGACTTTGGGCACCATCAACAACATCACCTAGAGCATGTTTGATCTTTGTCCATCACTCGTCTTGATCCTGGGTGCTTGACTGCATCGATAACCTGGTGAGTAATTCTATTAGAGAGGATTATCGTTAGTTATCGTCGAGCAACAGCTGTGGTGGGCGGTTCGCTTTGGCATTGCTTCGGTCACCAACGAGATGCAGGCTGAAACGCGCACGGACAAGAGCGTGATCAGTGTCTACAGACGTGGACTAAAATGATCAACGGTCTTGAATTGATCCTCGCCAGCGATAACCGACAGCAGTGTGACCGATCGTAGTTCAACGTCGGGTGAAAGATCACCGTAAGCCCGAATAGGCTTCGGTTGTTCATGTACAAGGAGTTTATAATGGAATTCAAATTCTCTGGTACACTCTCCAGAAAGAGGCAGCACCAGAGAACTGTGCGGTCGACTGAGCCGAAAGCCGTTTTACGATCAAGAAAAACCAAGATACTGGGCCTACGGAAGGTGTGCCTGTTTTAAAATTTGTCAAAGAGTGAAGATGTGATCAACACAACCTCGACCAGGCCTAAACCCAGCTTGACTCTCGCGCGAGCATTTTTCGCGACCGTTAGATGAGCGGAAGTGAATAATACCAGTGAGCAGTTTGAATGCGATGCTAACCAAACTTATTCCCCTGTGGTTTTCACAGGAGGACCTGTCGCTCTTCTTATAAATCGGCATGACCACCGACTCAGACCAACTCTTTGGAACTTGTTCCTTCTCCCGTATCAAACCGAGGAGTTTCGTCAACTCCAGTAAAAGTGCTGGACCGCCGTCTTTGAAAATAGACGGAGGCAACCCATCCGATCCGGCAGTCTTATGTCGTTTAAGATATCTTATCTCGTGAAGAACCTGTGTTTCTGACAGAAGATTGGTATATAAAACCAGAGCTGTAACTGTGGTGTTACTTAGCAAGCCTGTCGTGGATAAAGACCAATCAGACTACTTCTCGAAACGCTGCCTCCGCTTTACGAACTAGATCACGCTCCTGAGTCTGAATCAGTCAGCCGTTCGCCCCTTTGATCAGTTAACTAACGCCTGGCATTGAAATCATCAGCAACAACCAATGATGATGTCCATAGAGCGCACGCTGCGGAACAGTTGAGACAAAACTTGGTAGAACTCGTGTTTAGCCTCAGGAGAGCTACAGAGCTACAGAAACGACAAACAGGTATTGATGCTTCAGTCTAGGGCTGTTGACATGTACAGAACCGTTCGACCGAACCGCACACAGACGGCTGCTGACTGGGATCCAATCGAGCAGTGCACGCTCAGGTTTCATGCTCAAAGCGATGCCAACGCCAGCCTGACTACGAGCACTAGACACCGAATCGCCCGACAAGCGAAGAGTGAAATGAGAAGCCGAGTTTGTATTTGGAGATCGAAATGTTAACACTGAAGTTGGGTCTTGTATTCGTGCTTCGAGGACACAACACACATCTATTGTAAAGGTCTCAAGAGTTCTAGCTAAGGCAGCCTGTTGCGCCGTTTGGTGAAGTGTGCGAATGTTGAAAGTAGCAAGGTGAAGAAAATGTTCAGACTGGAGGATCGATTCTTTTTTTCCCCCTGTCTCTAAGTTGCTACGCTGGTGAAGACCTACAAGTTCACGGCCACGACTCGTTGTGGCTTATCGGATCCGTTTAGAATTGCAACGAAAAGGATGAAGAGCAGGGGGAAAAGTAGTGTTTCTCTTAGAGAATGCTGTCATTCTTGGGCATATCTCACTTCCCGAATGCCCACCTCGAAGAATGGCTTTTTGTGGGAACCTTAACGGGATCCTTTCACTCAAAAGTCTGACCCGAAAGGCTTGGTGTGCTATGCGAGCACGTCACCGGAGAAACCCGTGAAGCTTCTGTTGGTCTTGCTCGTGTGTCGTGATTGTTGCCCGACTTTTTTTTCACAAGTGCTTTCTCGTCGATCCACTTAAGCATTCAGTTCTGAGCCCCATGCACCCAGTGGAGCAAGCGGAACGTTGACGAGGCAGCATACTTTGAGCCTGGGGCTGCCCAGCTTAGGTGGGCGATAGCTGCCGAATGAAGTGCTCTAAATCTTCCCGCCACGGAGGGAAACCCTATGTATTCTACTGCTGCGTCCATCTGAAAGGGGGTTTTAAAGCGGTAGGATTCTTCTCCGTATTTATTCGCTGGAATTTCCTCCCCAGGGGCATAGTGATTTCAAACAGATGTTGCTCAGCAACTGGTTCAGTGACTGGACTTCATCTGGCGCCTACCCATTAGCGATCCCGCATAGCTTTTTGGATTATGGAGGCACGCAAACCATCACGCCACGTCTAGGTGTAGTCTCGTCGTGATCGTTTTTCCTCTTCAGTCTCCTATTTCTGATAAGCAGTTGTTGGGGGAATATTTTCAATAATTCCCCAACCTCGCGATAACACGTACTACCTGCCTCTTTAATAATCACGGGTAGTGGGTAAATCTGATCATAATATAGTGAGATAGGTTTAAACGATAGTTCCATCAGAATAAGTGTATAAAATTATGAAATCAACGATAAGCACAAAATCACGGCCAAATTTGAAGGCCTCGCCTTCGTTCTTTGTTGCACTGCTTTGAATGAAACTCATGGTACCACACCTCTAGTCTCAGTACTGGGTATCGGTGAAAACGTATATGATAAAACCTCTCACCGCTTTGGTCCGCTGCAAATGCTGATCAATTACAGTTGTTAAAGGTGTAAATTTATCATGCAGTATTAAGGCTTTATTCACCATTGACGGACAGTGAAAGCATCTCCTCGCTCTACCTCATCTGTATGGCTGTTTCATCCGGCTTGTTGAAATCACCATCAGCTTCAGCGCATATTAAGTGGGCCACAAGTGAGACTCGAACCCGGGATGTGCATTATTGTGAGTAACACACTTTACCTCCTTATTTTGGGTGGGGCTTCGCAGATTCGTATGGTTTCCAACGGAGTTGAGTATTGATACTGCACGTTAGGTCATTTCGTGGTCTTATTGGCACTATGCTCCCCAGACAAGCTTCGCAGTGTTGGCAAAAGTAATTGAGATGTTTACGTGTTCGTGGTCGCTCCCGTATTTATTGTCTCCGCTTTGCTAGGTGCCAGAAGGTTCCTGGAAATAGTTTACTTGTAAAACCGTCCTGGTAAAATCATTCACTTGTGGGATTAAGGTCTTGTTCTGCCCACCTTGTTCATTTGAATCCAGTGGTACTTTTTGCCGCCATTTTGAATCGGTAATATTGCTGATGTACCGAGGCTACTAGAGCGGCCCTCCCACACCATCAGCACCATACGAGTGCACGCACGCATACAAGCACACATGACTCATTTTCATTTGTACCAAATAAGGGATGCTCTTGAACATATATTTTACCTTGGTTGTGTGCCGGTTCACTGGCAGTCTAGAAACTGACCATTTGTTCAGCCGTTGCCCAACTGAATGAAACTTGTGATTCGCTTCTGGTTCTCATTTGTTTAGCACTTCCCTTTTTTATCTGCAGGTTGTGCCAGTTATCTTTGCATGGCGGTCAGCTTCTTTAACCTAACTGACTAATGTGTTATTTTTCTGCAAGCGCTGAACACGGTAACAACTGGCAAACAGATAATAATTGATGATTTCTCGTCTTAGGACATTAGTCGGTGTAAACCTGTTTGGCCAAAGCAGTTGCACATTACCGACCAGTGTGTAGCACCGGTGCCATTTTGTTACTTCTAGACGCGTTCCGGAAATTACTTATCATGCCGCCGCACTGCGTGCCACCGGCTGCTAAGTTCGTTTAAGTTTCGCCTATTGGTTCTCAGATCTTCTGGTTTCGGTATCTTTGGGCAAAGGAGTGCGCGGATTTGATAGAAACACCGTTCAGACAACGCCGTGTTCAGGCGTAAATTGTCGGAATTGAGAGACCAGTCTATGGAAAAAGCGCCCAAGCTGTACAGGTCTAATCTGTTACGCACGTCCGAATATAGACTTGTTGGGTTCACATTTTTCTTTGAGGCCGGCATTCAGTCTGCAGATTGATATGAAAACTTTAACTGGGGAGTTCGTCCGCGCGGCACGCTGTAAACTTTCTGGGTTTTGTTCAAGAGGTCGTTGATTTATTGTGTATGCCAGTAAGTCAATCAGCGACATTCCGACCTCCACATAATTTTTTTTATCTGCTTGGCAAGATCATTATTCTCATACTTTTTTAGTTTCCCACGTTTATTGTTGTTGTTGAGCGGCAGCATTGAGAATTGAATATGGTCCACATTCCTAAATCATCCTACGCGACTGTTTTCCGTGCGCTCATTTGTTGTACCGTCATAATTTGATTTAACTCTTCGGTAGACCAACTGAGTGTCACTCCTTTTCTGCTTGGGAACTTTACATCCAATGTGTCTGTCGGATTGTAACCTACATGCCACGACAGATGTTGTGCTCGTGTCCAAACACTTGGCTATTGAGATACATCTTGTTTGCACGGCTAATGCAGTCATCATCATTGTTTGTCTACCCGCTGACCCGTGGCATTTTGGCCATTCAATCATGCCATGTACTCTTACGTGGCTGTACCTGTACCTAATATGGATGTATGAGATAGCAAATGGAGTGCAAATCTCATTACTTAGTGTTTTTGTTTTTTCTTCTTGTTCACGCACACGCGCACATCACGTGGCTGAAAATTTAAGTAGACTGCTTCGAGTGACTAGCACGCTAATTCCATGTGCGTGTGTCGAACAAGGACATCTGCAGCAGAGCCTCCCGGGAAAATCTTCAAGTGTTATTGTACAAGGAATTTAGAAAATCTGGTTCAGTTCCGTTTCTTGCTGATGTGATCTGTTCTGGCGCTTGACAATAAAAGCGAACTGTACACATCTGACATTTGTCCCAACCTTCTGCAATTCTGAGAACACATGGCAGTTGTCAAGAAGAGCATCACTGACGATCATACGTCAGGTGAGAAATCACGGAAAGAAACGTGGTTATTTATAGAGCCAGAATCCAGTGAGGGGAGGGGTACTGAATTTCAGCTAATCCTGTTTAAAAGGGGAATAAATAGAAACACCGAAAACCCTACAATGACCATTCAATTAGTAACAGGAAGAATTACGACTGCATTCATGAGAAACAGCTATCGAAAACGTGCGTACTAGCCCAGCACAAAGCAAGATGCGTTCCATGAGAGCGGGATGATTCTCCCGAAAATCATCGACGCTGATTTGCCTGGAGATATTTTTCCTTCTGCGGAAGTGGCTGTCCACGGGGTAGGTCAGTCAAACTGGGAAGTCCATGAACTCCCTTGAATTCCTGACGCTTTTTTCTCGCCGATCTAGTTTTCATGGTTGTGATTCGTAAAATTAATTTTTGCCTAATCGAGTCTCGTTAAATTTTTCCAACAACAAGTTGAGTTTGTAGTGGTCCGGGGATCATTCTGATTATTCCATTCCTTTTCATTCAAATTATGTTCCGTTTTCCCCCTGTGCATGTGGTTTCCGTTTCGACTTTCGGAAAATAAACCTCATCGTTATTTGGTTCATTGTAAAAGCACTTGGGGGCGGGCCTTAAACTTCAGACTAACAGATGGATTAAGTTCTGTACATCCTTGAATCGTGAACATTGGCTAACGTTCGATTTAAAACATGCTAACTTTTCTTTTGTTTTACCATTCCTCGGGAATTTCAAGTTATTTGATAATTTTGAGGTCGAATGTTAAATTAAGTTGCTTCCACTTTTTGAATTTTACTATTTTTTAGTTCATATTAGAAATCGGGCTTGTAACGTGACTGTCTTATTTGTGTTCACCAACTTTTTACAAAGTAATAGGTTCGTATGAAAAACGGCTCAGGTGTTTTCGCAACAAGCGTGGCCATCAACTGTACATCTTTGATTTGTTGCGCTTTTTTTGCATGGCTTCTTTTGTCTAATGTTGCTGATGGTGGCCATGCGGGTTTGAACCCCGTCGCCATTGGTAATCCCGACGAACCAACCGGTTCTACTTGATTTCGTTGTTGTCATTCTTAAATTACGGACGAGAATTCCGTTCGTGCAAACCCGGGTTCACCGGCTGCACACGAGAACGGTTTGATTGTGGTCTTCCATATGGAAGATTTGACTGTGGTGGTACCATGTACCGATCTGGTCTGGTTGTTGTTGTGTTCGTCCGGAGCAGTCATTTGCTCACACATGCACGCTTGATCTGTATCCCACACAATCATGGACACACGCCTGCAGTCGTACACGCACGTACATAGTTGACGTTTGTCGTGCTTCGTTGCGGACACCACTGACCAGTCAGAATGTACCATTTGTTGCACGACCTTGCATGACCTAATGCGACTGTACAGTTCGACTGCATACACCGTTGACTCACGCACTTACCTACGTGTTCGCGTTCTCACTTGCTTGCTTGTACTGAAGTTTATCGGTACAAGCTTGCCTTCCTTCTGCTTACTGAATTCGGGATACAGTAGTAACCACCATACTTCTCAGTGGTTGGGTGTGGTTGCAGGTTAACCCTAGTCGTTCAGTGGGCCTTTGTGACTGTGGAGTATACCTCATGGGCAAGTGCGTAACAAAAAAGTAGCGAATTACACATGACTGAAATCCTGTGCTTTTTTGGTTGCTCAATGTACCATCGTCGGTCAGAGAATGGGTGGTCTGTTTCTTACGTATAGTTATGCTCTCACTTAATCATGGTTAAAATGCTACGATATTCCGTTATGCTTTTATCCGATATTTTTGACATATGCTTTATCACCCACTCACCCGCATACACACCTTAGTTTCAATTAACCTGGCCTTTTTTCTCCTCCGAAATTTCTTTGGGTTGTGCTGTTCCTCGCGTCCCACAGTGGAGAAGCTACGTACATCTCACTGCAAGATTTACGTCCCGGATCCGATTACTATGTGAAGTAAGTGATGTTTTTTTATTGGTTGTGATTCCTTCTCCGCCCTGCTTGTCCGCGGTCATGTTCGTCAATCGTGCACTCGGAAATGTGTCTAAGGTTCACTGGAGCCTCGCTCACAGTTTCTGAGTTAAGTACTTGGTCTCGTTTGGCCTGTGCTATAACCCTTCAAAATATGCCTCGTTTTTGATCGACTTAATGATGGTTGGTCTATCTGTGGCAACACTTTAACTGGCAAGTCTTCCGCTCTCTGGACAGTCTTTCCACACAACGATGGTGGTGTTGGTAGGGTTAGCGCCTCGACCGATTCCTGGATCACTGGTAGATACACTGCACCCGTCTCCAGCGACTGGAGTTTTGATTGAAGCCTATGCATCATCTCCCTGATTGATCCTCGACGGAATTTATGGTCCCTGTGATAGGATCACTAGTCGGAATAATGATAGGTAACTGTGCTTCCGGCTCAAACACGTATCCGTAGTGGTTCCTGTGGATTTCCCTGAATTCATTTGTTGTCATGATCAATCTACTGCGCCGTTATTTCGGATTGCCCACCGTGTTTCTTGTCTTTCCTCTCGTGTATCCGCGTAGTCGCTTCGGTGTAGAAGCAGAATTTACCACAGTAGTTTCTTCATATTTCGTCATCATCATGGTCGTCAAGCATTAGTCATTATCCCTGTTGTCGTCTCTCCGTCTTTTTTTCCGTAGAGCATGCTGTGTCTATTCAGGCATCCGTGGCCAGTTTAGCGCTATCGTTCGGTTTACTACCGAGCCGTCTGAACCATCGGCTCCACGCAGTCTCACCGTGATCGGTCACACACGCACAACGTTGCAAGTGAAATGGAGCGCGGCCGCGGACAATGGGTCTCGGATCACTGCCTATCGATTGGAATACGCACGAGGCAATCCCGCCTTGTCCCGGTCCTCTCATTATCGGGATGGATTGACCGATGAGACCACGGTACATTTCGTTTAGTCATCCATATACATATGGTGTCGTGTTCCATTCGTTCGCTTATTATTATTTCGCGCCTACGTGCTCTGGCTTTAATTCTTAGCTGCAACTTCGATGCGAATTTGTTTGAGAACGAGCTCATAGGCGAACAGTTATTTACACTGATTCATTCTCCTTGTTAGGTCGGGAACGTTCCATTACCGACTGGGTCTTTATCTTCAGCACACAAGCGATGGTCATCCTACTGGTTCATAGTATACTAATTAATGCGCTGGATGTGACATTGATCTTCCAAGCCGGTGCTAATTTCAGAAACTCAATCCCAAGCGACTATTTTAATTCGTAGACACTTGAACTTCTGATCTATTCACAGTTGTGTCTTGTTTTAGAAACTGCATCGTTTGGTTCTTTTTTCATTTCTGTGTTGAATCTGAAAAAAATGGGATTCTCCTTTATCGATCAGCAAGTTTCGGATTCATATTTTTAGTGTTAGCTGAATACTTCGCGCTTCAAAGTACTGTATATTTGATCTAATTCAGTGTTTCATGCGTAAAATTTGATGAAGAATTCAAACTTCGTCCAGATTGATAATAGAGTCTTTCTTAATCTGCTTGACTTGATTTTGAAGAATCCCGTTCGTGCGTTTGTAAATCCACTACTGATCTTTTTCTATCACTGAGTTTGACCGAATTGACATCTGTCGTAATCATTGCATTCGACCTCTAGCCTAGCTGATACAGATCTTGTGACGACTGATTACGTTTACATCCGTCAGTGATCAGGCACATTAAACACACTGTCGGGCTTATGACTGACTTGTCTGGGTGGGCCGCTGGTGGCCGTAGGCAGATGACCATCTGTCGTCTCCAAGATCACAAGGAAAATAGTAATGAACACTTGATTCGTCAGGCCGGTGATCCGGCAACGTCCGTAACGTCATAATCAGTTAGTGGTACATTTTTCTCTTATGGGGTTGATTATGTATGCTCCTTTGGCTTTATACTGACAATTTCAGTGGTGTGTATCGCGTTTCTATGTTCGAAGTACTTGTTGGTGTTGCATTCTATAATCTCAACCCTGAAGTATATGCGTTTGAATTGGGGCAGTTTTGGACTGAGCGATTGAATAACATTAAGCTTAACATCACAACTTGGCTGCAAAGTAATTGGTTGATTAGTCGTAGAAGTTCGTGTTTGGTTCAAATCTTTCAACCACTAACCTCGAAGTTCTGTGCTCCCGTTTTGGCTGCTGCCCCATAGCATCATTTTGTCGGGAATGAAATGAGTAGACGCATAACGAGCAAATAAACATACGGGAAAAATACTGTCGAAAAGGCTGCATCTACGCCTCTGAACGCTACAATGAACCATGTCGCCTAATGTATCCAGCTCTCCGGTGGATCTCAACCCAGTAGTCTAACGCTGCTCACTCGGTCAAGTTCACTGGTTAAGGTTTTTTTACATTTTTATTGTCACTTATCAACCACCTTGGCCCCAACCTCCGACCGCTACTTGCTGTGAAGAAAAGGTTACACCGAAGAAGAACGCTATCTGTGGACATGCGTAACATAAGTCCCAACTCCCTTAACCAGTTTAGGTTAGCCGCGTGCCACAAAGGCACACCTCTGTTCCCGAACATCCTATGCCTAACCTCAGTTGATGCGGTGTTCCCACCATATTTGAGCAGTACTTTGAACATATTGATACGCAACAGAACCTGTGAATATTTCTCACTCATTACTCATCGGTCTGTCTTTCTGTTGTTCCCGTCAGACAGTACGTCGTAGTTTTCGATGTATCCTCTCCCACAAAAGCGATTGTAATGATGTGCTTAAGTTATGCTGGACTCGTCCCTTCCTGACCAGCAGTAAAAGTTTAGACAGATATATTTTCATGCAAACATTTCAGCTCTTTGTGAACGATGAAATGATTTTATTTTTAGTTTACATAATTCTTTAGCTGAGCACGGTGCGTATAGCGTACGGTAGATACGTACCTTAGTCCGAATGCTGATTTCACTGTTGAGCTGATGACTCTGGGCAAGCGGACAGAACTTTAGTTTTTCCTGTATTCCCTTCGAGCCGGATAGACTTTGCGAAAAGGTTGATTCGATGAAGACCAGCTGCGATTGAGTGGTTTAAAGCTTTTGCTTATCACTTCCGAGGTCAAAGGTTCGATCCCCACCATCACTGGTTACTTTGGTGGTAGACAGTGATTCACTATCGCCCGGCTCGTTACCACACCTGACCTATTGAGACCTTATATGGTTCTTTGGCACCTCGAGTTTCAGGGTGTGTTTGCCGGTTCTCCTGATTAGTGCAGTAGACCTTTGTGACTATGGGGTAAATCGCTTCCACTGCACCCATGCGCAGCTATATAATAAAAAAGGACTGTTTGAAGCGTGGTAGGGGAATCTCTTTGCACGTTAGTATCATACGTGAACTTCGGATTTGCGATGGAGATGGATATCAGGGTAGCTGAGGGCGTGGTGGAACAGCACCGGCGAGGGAGGACAGCCTAGTCTAACTACGATAGTGAGTACAAACTCCGAGGATTCTTCACCAAGCATACGAACTCGAGCCCTAATTTACAAATAGTATCCACCTTGCGAGTTTATCAGGCATTCCGTCGCATTCCACTATCTTCCAGAGACGCTGCCGGTCAGCTGAGTCAAAAGTGATCCGGAGATCGATAAAACAGACAGTGGTTGATCGCTGAAACTGGTAGCAATGTGAGGATTTGATTGACACAACCTTTACCGTGGCGTAAACTCTTTGATTCACTGGGGTATGGCGGTCTCTGATGGAGTAGCAGAGTAGCGGATGAGAAGCAGCACGCAGAAAATCTTTGCAGTTACGTCTATCAGGCCGAGCCGTGTATGATTTTCGCACACTGATTTCCTCTCTTGGGATCTAGCAGCAGAATCGACATACTCCAATCCGCCGGGAAGACTTCGTCTCGTCAATTAGAGCGAAATAGGGTGTATAGCCTGTCGATCAGTGTTGACAGGCAGCACCTTTGGAATTATGGCCTTTCGGTCTCTGCTCTAGCTGCTTTCCTGTTCTTTAGCCGGTTTGTGATCGTGGCGATTTCAGTCGTACTCGGCGCATTACAGTTGATGATTCCCAACAAGGACGAAACAGCTGTACAGTGCTTCCATGGTTTACAATGATGAGTTGGGCATTGAAGCTGCATGATGAATCATATTATACGGTTGACATTATACTGTTCTGCAAGGGATGGGGTACTAGGTTCGTTGAATGGTTTTATGGTCGGTTGAGCAACCGATCAAAGTGTCGTATTTGTCATTCTATTTTTCTCTCATGCTCACCTTTGAGTGGATCGGCTACGATGCACAGAAGCAGCTCATACTTACAACACCAAACCGATGCGTTGCGAATGTGGCGGAATAGGCTGCTGAAGTCACCAATAACTAACGTGACCTCCATTTTCTGCTGCTTCTATCCAGTACCGTTTACAATCGGTCCTAGCAGAGCGTGAGGCCTCCCATTGCAGTCTACAGCGTTCGCTGCTTCCTGGTAGCCGAGGTGCATGTGGTTTGGTTGACAGTTGAAATACGCCCTTAGAGATTCAGTTTTTTATATCTTGCAGTTTTCTCCAGATTTTTCAAAGCAGATTCTCTGATCGCTGATTTGATCATAGTGCGCTGTTCGTCTACTGTAGTTGCATTTGGTGGTGCGTTGTTTACGGTGGGTAGTCGAGTTGCTTTTGCGCGTGACTGCGTTTGGCATTTCTCGAGGATTTCCAGTGCTGCAAGGTTTTTTCGGGTCGGAGTAACGGGGTTCGCAAACTTCGAATCTATGAGTATAAAACATGAACGTGATCAACATCTGATCATCGATCTCTCCGAAACATTGCTGAAAGCTGGTAAAAAAAACTATTCTGTAGTTAGGCACAGGGTGATGGATACACGAAACAAATCGTTAGACCAATGATTTGTAGCCCATGCAGTTTGAAGATGAAAAAGGTGTATACTCAATGGCTCTTTTAGATTTTTCCAGCCTCAGTCATTGGATGGCATGTTTGTCTGTCAAAGGACCAGTGTGCACTGTACAATAACCTTCGGTTATACCCTGGCTTAAGAATGCAACATTCGGTGTTTTCGCTGTATGACAGTGGTGATGATGTGCCGTTTTTTTCAATAACATGTTTGCGCATGAGTGCAGCAAAAGGGGCCATTAGCTCATAGCCACGAGGGCCCACTGCACTATTAGGGATAACCGGCAACCAGACCCTGAGACTTGGAGCGGCGAAGAGTTCCCAATAGGTCAGGTGTGGTAACGATCCGGACGACAGTTGATTACTGTCTACCACCAAAGTAACCGGTGATGGCGGGGATTCGAACCTCGGACCTCCGAGGTGGTAAGCAAACGCTCTAAACCACTCGACCACCACCGGCCGTCTGGTTCTGGAATTCGGTCTCTTTTCGTGAAAGTCTCCCCCTGCATTGTGCACTGGTCTCTTCGAAACAATACACGAGATCAGTGATTAGGTACATAGCACGTTATGGCTAGGTGACGTTCTCATGTTCACACACTTTGTTCATCGAATGGATACTCAGATTTGTAGTCCTCTTCTCACTGTTGTACGTTCACAATTTTTTCCTCCTAATGCGGTTCCTGCAACCAAATCTCCCACATCCAATGCGTAGTTAATTGCTACTCGAACTGAACTGAACTGTGGTTGTAACTGTTCGGCGTGTTTTTTGTCTCGGTAGGCAGTGGGTGGGAAGAGGCGAACCCCTAGTTTACCAAGCCTCACTGGTGAACTTAATTTACCAAATTATGGAAACCATAGATATGTTACTCCTTATTAACTGTTTGATGTAGAAAAATTGAAACTATTTTTTTTCTGAAGTGAACATGGAGATTGTGATTGCGACTGAATACAAGGATAGATCGCCATTTTGGTGTTTATGGTCTACGACAGATGAAGAACAAGACGAAATGACGAGCAAGCTCGTTTTCAGTGATTCATAGTCATACCATCACACCACATTTTATGCGTACATTGCAAAGTGAACAGAAGAAAACTAATATAGGGTGGTAGATCGAAAATAAAGATAGAGGGAGACCAACTTTCACACGCGATCCAGGCCCATCGCTGAACCGTGAATGGGTGCCATTAGTGTCATTAGTTTGATCAGCGGATCTGTGGGGTTAGGCGATGAGACAAGAAAGCTTCAACGCGTGTACAAAATGCTTTTGAGCGCACAACAGCGGATTGCAGAAATGAGTGCATACCGCTTCAGCTGTGGCTGGAACATGGCACCTCGCCATTCCTGATTGGCCAGCCAAAGCCTCTCGCAATGTTTGTCTACTGCCGGCGGTGCTCAAACGGTCAACATCATAGGCTAGACCTTTCTGTCCCGGATTCGAGTCTTCTCGTTGTCGCTGGTTGCTTTCCCCAATTGGCAGTCCCTAATTGACCGCGACCCTCTTCCTGAAATAGAGCACGTGAGTCATATAAAGAAGAGAAAGTAAATAACGGAATAAAAAAGTCTAATGCAAGAATTAACTGTTTCATTTCTCATGACCGAATTTTTCCATATTGAAATCAGGACGCTCCAATCGATATCGGGAATGTGCCGAATTGTTGTAAAAAAAACACTCGTTTAGAAGCAGGAATTGCATACTGGCAAGTACGAACGAACTCCGAGCGAGGCCACAGGACAAGGATGCGCTACGATTGGTTAGCAAATAAGGTTTTTATTACGTGTTTTGCGCATCAGGTCAACGAAAGGGATATGCCCTAAAGTCGTAAAGGCCCACTGCACTATCAGCGATAGCCAACAACCAGACCCTGCGACTTGGAGTGGAGAACCACATAGGGTCCCAATAGGTCAGGTGCAGTAACCATCAGGAAGGCAGTGGATCACTGTCTACCGCCACGTGACACGTGACGCCGATTTTGTTTGGTTTGGCGTGCGTGACCGGACGTGTGCACCTGCCAGAAACCGGTTAGTGTTCGGAATTCGCAATCGAATAAGCCGTATGTACATAACGTCGTTAGTAGTAACGCTTGGACCATTATGCGTACGTGTATCAGTCAAAATATAACTAGTTAAAATGAATCCTTATAAGTATGTGCTACGTTTGCACACGATCAAATGCACACACACACACACACACACACACACACACACACACACACACACACACACACACACAAACATGCGATAGATTCGACGCTGCTGATGGGAACGCATGTGATGTTCAACAATCCTATCAGACCGTTGAACTGAATGACAGTGAGGTGCTACCTCCGACCAGCATTGATTGGTGGGCGGTTTGTAGGAATCCAGCTACATTATTTACCTTGACATAATTGGGAAATGGAATGAAGAAGACCATATACGCACAGGAGCTGTTGTGTTTTTCGAAGTTGCGCCCTAGCTGCAAAATTCGTCACGTCCAATCGCTTTCTCCACTAAAATGGCGTGATCTACATTGTTCGGCTGATGTGATGAATCGTGCATTATTTGCGAGTTAATTTTCTTCTACTTGGGTTGCACCTCTATACGAGTAGTGACTAGAACACGGAGGATGCATCACGTGACTGACGGCTATGGAAAGCCGGAGCAACGTATCTAGTTATATCCGTGGCAGCAAACTTAACAGGCTGTTTTCGCAAAACTGTACTACTTCATGATTGGAAAAATCGCATGTGACACTTATCTACACAGTGCTTCAGTATGCCAAATATTTTTAGCCACACGTACCCTTGTGATTCACTTACACGATTTAGCTAGGCACGTAGTAAACAATTCTCACCCGGGCAGTTACATACTAACGAGGATCACATGTGATTTCTTGTCCTACGCTTACACGTTAGTTCAGTTGAAGGAGTAAATCCTACGGTATCAAAGGCCGACTGCACTACTGGAGACAACAGGCGACCATGACCCCGAGAATTCGATTGGATAACTACACAAGTTCCCGATCGGTTGGGAATACTAACCAATCCGGCGCCTGTGGATTGCTGTCTATCACCAATGTGGTCACAGGTAATGGGATTCGTGCCCCTTTAGTGGGTCATAGACGCGCATACCACTCGACCATCACCGGCCACGCAGCGTACACTGCACCTCACACCCTAACCTCATGATAACTATAGTGAATGCCTCAGTAATTGAATCCGGTTAAAGCATGATGTAATGTCTCAGTTGGAAACTGATTTAAAAGACTCATGTGGGTTCGGTGAGTAAGGCACGTTGTATCTCTCCTTAAACAAGTGGTTCAGATTCTGACCTCAAAATCGCCATGGCTGCTACCATTTTGTTGTTGTTTGAAGCAGGTGTTTTCCGACTGAAGCCTGTCTAGCTAAAGATAGCGCTTTCACCTTATGGTCTTTCATGCTCATTTGGTCACATTATGTACAGTTAGAAACGTATCCGTGCGTCTCAGTTCTATTGACAAATGGATCAGATTTGTCAATGTGCTGATGTGATCTGCAGTGAAATGATCATCTCTCGTATCGCTAAGCTTATGTGAATAAACCTGCTTATCCAGCCATCCTCAAACAGTAACTACCTGTGAGTTCATCCAAGGAATTTAGTCTGACGGAAGTTGCATCCATCGTGTCTTTTCTCCTCCACTGATTTTGCCAAACAAAATCATTCCTAACCCGGAAATGGCTTTCGATTCAACGAGTTGTTTTATTATGTGACTTCCTTCTATTTTCCCAAATGGTACACCATAAAAATTATTCCCTACTGTGAAAGTATTGTTCATGGGAAACTGTGGTAATGTCGTTGACATTCAGTAGCCTAAAATCACCACAGGAATGGATCCCCTTTCCTCAGATACTACGTTTTCCTCTTCCGAACGTAACAGAATTAGACTTTTCCCATGTGAATGAGATTGTGCTTTCGAGTGTAGATTTTGGTTATTCACGAGCTGTTTTTTGGTTTGCAGAGCAACGTTCCGGATGGTGTATTCCGCTTCTCAGTGATGGAATATTTTTCACGTATGGATTGATAGCTTCGTAGCCCAGCACGTGAAACGCACGCGGTACTCAGACATTGATCGATTGATATCTATTTCAGGTTATTAAGCTTGAAGTATGTTGTGCGAATACCTCAACCGCCTGTCTTCTTTGGGGGTAGACAGTACTTCAGTGTCACCTAGTATTGTCGAAAATCCAGCGAAAAATAATAATAAGTACTAGGTTTTCCGTTTCTACTTTTAGTTTCATGCAAAACAAAGGTTAGCAATTTGAAATTCTTTATAACTTTACATCTTTGATATTCTCTGAACAGTTGAAATTGTGTGACCTCGGTTGCCACGATAAGTTTATCTGAAGCTTGAAAGTCCAAATTCAGTAAGAGACGAAATTCGGCTAATGTTCAAAACTGCGTAGGTAATATTCACCATTGATGAATTTCGTCACTTGAATAAATGCTGATTATGTCAGGAACAGTCCTTTTTTGCTGAAATGTCGATCATATGTGTCTACTAGAAAAGAAGCAGGGCCAATACAACACATTAGAGCAGTACGGTACTATCTCGCGGTTCAATAGCGATTTCGCAGTAGCCGTTAATGAGAAAAAATCTGTTGGTTTCTTTGAATGCATAATACTTACATGTAGGTCATTTGAGCGTCGATCGTTGGACGTCCATTTCGTTTTCGCGATGATGGTGAAATGTGCAGTAATAACTCTACAATTTCACTAGTTTGGTAAATAGAAGAGAGACGCAGATCTGATTGCAGGTACGTGTTTCTCTGATATGTATTGCTCGGAATCTTACCATATAGGAATACACCTTTTTCACTCTGTTCACGTAAAGCAGCGTCACGGATAGACGCGATGGGAAAAACCAACGCATTCTACGTGGATAATGAGGTTTTCTGCATTTCGATAAGAAAGAACGCCTTAAGAGCAATGAGAATTTTCAGAGAAGATTTCCCAGTAAATTCTTGTACGTTTTTGCGAAGAAAGGTGAATCGTTCGGCATAACCAAAATCAGCTTTACACGCCCACCAACGGCGGTCACTTGTCTAAATCGCGAAGAAATTAAAATTAAATCGCAATTTCGTCCTACTATTAATGTATCTTATCTGCGCCGTGATAAAATCTGGAGGGCTCAAAGGTACAAAGCCGCTGGATCGGATGGGTTGTCTTCCTTTTTTTAAGGATGGAGGTGAAGCTTTGGCTGCGGAGTTAACAAAACTCCTCCCGGCCATCTGGGATAGTGAGCGGATTCCCAGGGAATGGTGTGAATCGGTGATTGTGCCGATTTACAAGAAAGGTGACAGGTCCTCTTGTGAAAATCACAGAGGAATTAGCTTGGTAAGTATTGCGTCTAAACTGCTCACCGGTCTTATTCTCCACCGATTATCCAGTGCCCGCGAAATGTGTACGCGTGAGAATCAAGCCAGTTTCAGACCTGGTAGGGGTTGTATCGACCACATCTTCACTCTTCGCTTAGCCTTAGAATACGGACACATCTTCCGTAGACCCGCAATCTGTGTCTTTTTTGATCTGAAAGCGACGTTCGACTTAGTGGACCATCCAGTTCTCTGGTGTTGCCTCTCACTGAAGGGTGTGTCAGAGAAGTTTATTTCCCTTTTCCAATGCCTGTGTGCGAACAGCCGGAGTCGAGTTTGTGCTTACGGCGATCTCCCCCCCCCCCCCCCCCCCCCCCCGAGTTCATTACGGAATGCGGTGTTCGTCAGGGTTGCCCTCTTTCACCCTTTCTCTTTAATTTTGTGATTGAATTGATTCTTGAGATAGCCCTATCCTCGTGTGAGAATAACGTCATCGATCTTTGCTCAGGCAGTAAACTGTCTGATTTGGAATATGCGGACGATATTTCCGTCTGAGTGAAGATCCAGGTAAATTGCTAGCTCTTTCAGAAAGCCTTAACAATAGTGTACCAATGTTTGGGATGCGTTTTGCACCTTCAAAGTGTAAAATGCTACTGCAGGACTGGGTTGGCTCAGCACCAAACCTTGTGTTGGCCGGGAAAGCTCTAGCTGAAGTGGATAAGTTTTGTTACCTGGGTAGTTACATCTCACCAAGTGGACAGATACCGGATGAAGTGTCATCGCGTATACAGGAGTCGCGTCTGGCTTTTGCTAACCTTCGTCATCTGTGGCGTCTGTGTGATATCCGGTTTTCTGTTACGGGTCGAGTGTGCAATTCGGTGGTTGCGTCTCTTCTTTTATACGGTTCAGAAACATGGCCATTCAGATTAGAAGATAGGCGAAGACTTTTGATGTTTGAGCACCGATGTCTCGGTAGCATTGCCTGAGTATAGTGGGAACACCGTATCAGCAACGCTGAGATTGGGCGTAGAATGTCGGAAATCAGATATCAGTCCGTGGATCAAGTACTGAATCTAAACAGATTAAGGTTGTTGGGACACGTGTTACGCATGCCGGCCGATAGACTTCCTCGGCTTAATCTGTTCTCCGAGGCAGGTGGCGATTGAAAGGTAAGTCGAGGTGCTCAGTCCATGACATGGCAAAAGGTATGAAAGCCTTGACCAGTGGACTTGGCCAGGTTGGGGTCCACGTAATCCACCTACTAAATGGTTGGAGACATTAAGTGATATGGCTAGGTGTCGCGGTCAGTGGGGTAGTTGCATTCGGACTCTTTCCTTGTCGTCTTGATTTTCCTTCAGTACTTCGACTTTTTCGATGTTCATCACTATACTTCTATTCTTTCTGCCCTTTACTGGGCAATGCTGGAAGGTAGCAACCGAAACCAGAGCACAGAAGTGCGAGGTTAATGATTGAATAAACTGATCCGAACTGAACGAGTGATGATAAGAAATCTTCAAGGACGTTCATTCCAATGGTTTTGACGTTATAAAACTCATTGCGCCGGCTGACAGGCGCTGTATAGTGTCATCATCAGCTTTGTGCATGTAGTGTTATCCACGACACGATGAACACCGCGGAATTTTTTTCCATTCTGTCAGATTAGAAGTCGTTCTGAGAAGTATACTTTTCTATGGTGTAATGCGGTAGGTTGTGCGTCGCATAGGTGTTCCTATATCGGTGGATACATACATTCATTTGCTATATGCCCCCAGCATAGGTTCATTCTGGAAACTTTTGAGGTTCGATTACGACAACCGCCCTGATTTGATTATGATGGAGGATTTTACAAAATATGATTCAGCAAGCAGTATGAATGCTTAACTGCCCATTTAAAACCATGGAAGCACTGTACAGCTGTTTCATTCTTGTTAAGAATCATCAGCAGTTCACATCTGCCGAGCCCCCACTGGGACTCGAACGCCGAGTAAATTATTGTGAGTCGAACAACTAATCACCAGGTTATCCGAACTCACTCTCAACGATTTGTTTAAGATATGCACTACATTTTCAGCGTTCGCAACTGTAGAGCAAAACATTGTATACTGTGCCGTCTCTTCAGTGAGAAATGGATGTCGTGACGGCAACAAGTATTGTCGATATAAATCATTTGGGATGTTGCGGGCTGTTGTACTCCTCGGTCACAGTCCAAAGTAGGCGTTTTTGTTCGAGAATGCACCTGTAGCCTTTTGTATAAGCGAGTGCAATCTGCAAGGTAGCGTGAATGTTCCAGATGAGCCAGTCGCACGTGATAGTTCATGCGCCTCATCCGAAGTACTTTGCCGGGGGTGCAGCACGACAGGAGGAAGTGACTTAATTTTGTGGTGAGCCACATTTTCCACGTCAAAGTGCTGTCTTCAGATGTGTATGACTTTTTTACTGATAGCGTTTGCCAAATGAGACACCTTCCACATCCTCGAGCACTGCCGCTGCTCGTCCACGGCCGTTTATTCGGCAAGCGTGAACTCGCTTTATTGGCGAATAATCGCTATGCTGGTATTCACTCCCCTATCCGCGACCTAGGGACTCAGGATATACCTCTTCGGGGTGCAATGGTGCCTAGAAGGGTTTGAATGTTGGGCATAGAAAGCCAGTTCACGCAACGGTAGATTACAGAATCCCTGATGCCTGTGTTTTCCTTGCGGGGCGTACGAGTAACGCTGGGGGACATCTCTCGTACCAAACACCCATGAGAATAAATCATCATGTCACCACGCTTAGCGTGGACAGGTGCAATCAGAGACACTCACGAAGCCGGTTTATCTTCTCCAAGAAGCCTGCCACAACAAAGTATGAATCCTCTGATAAGTCTCACTAGAACACCTACTCTTTACTGTTCCTCATAACCGGTGATATTATCGATACCTGCCCCTCTCACCGCCTTTTTGTATATAGCGTTCGTTTAAACGGACAGATTTACCAGATAACAGATATGTATAAGAATATTGGTCAATAAGCCTGGCGGTTAAGAATGTGTCAGGGCTCAAGATACCGGTCATCAGACTAGCCAATCAGATTGGTGAAGACTACAGGCCACATGATCAAGTGCCACGGTCACCGATACACTAGCATTTGAATGCGCTCTCCTTTGCAATTCTGAACTCGTACTTTTGCGTTGTCTATTTGCTCCCGATGCTTCCAATTACGTGATCTGCTAGGCAGTGCTACAAGGAAGTAACTCAGACCAAAACATTATACTGAGATTCGTGGCTGATAAAACCGGAAACTTATTTAACGCACTAATTTTTGGTTGGTTTTGAAAGCATTCAAAGCGAAAAACATGTGCTGTGTACCATATCTGCACAATCTTATTTTACAGTGCGCTGGTTTGACAAGCATTGTCTGTTGTCCTTTTTGTTAGCCCTTGTGCAATATACTGTTACAGGACTAGGTTAACCCAGCTCCAAACCTTTCGATATCTGGGGCGACTATAGATCAAGTAGGTAGGTTCTGTTATCTTGGAGAAGGTCGGATGTCGGATGGTGTGTTTTTGCGTATACAGAGGTCTCGTTTGATCTATGCGAACCTCAGCCGTCTCTGACGCCGACATGACATCCGTGTATCTATCAAGCGTCGAGTGTACGCTGCAGTAGTCAGGCTAGTGCTGATGTATGGTTCAGAAACACGACCACTGCAGGTGGAGGACATGCGAAGGTTGTCGTTATTCGAACACCGTTTTCTTCGAAGCATTGCTCGAGCATGGTGGGAACAGCCCAACAGCGTTGCTGAGGTAACGCGCAGAGTATTTGGTATGCGTACCAAATCATTAGATGAAACACTAAAGGTCACCAGGCAAAGGTGGTTCGCATATGTGTTGCGCATATCCCCAGATATTTCCGAGGGGAATAATAGCTGGAAGATGGATAGGGTGGCCAGTCCGTAACGTGGATGAAGGGTATGAAAAGCCTAACCAGTGCACTTGACCGCATAAGACGTGTTAGGTTTCATGGGTGAAGCCTAATTCATCCGCGCACAGTGGTTAAATAGATTAGAAGATATGACCAATATCGCGATCAGTGGTGCTTTTGTTTTCTAAAACTTTCGTTGTTGACTTGATGCTTTTTGTCGTTCCCTTCTTAGCTTTTCCCATTATTCTCGATCGAGGCTACCGCTGAGAGGTAGCAACCAAAACCACCGCACCCAGGGCATGGTTAGTGCTTGTTTGAACTAAACCGAACTGTGTTGTTTCACTGTTGATCGGAGTTTTCTCTAACTGTTACTCTTCCTCGTCAGTTTTTAACGGTCGTGCCGGTTCGAATCACTTGATCTCGTCGAAGATAATGGTGTTCTCTCCTTTTGGTTGCACATAAACTCGAATTAACATGCTATGCACCTGAATAGTTCTCTGGCTAGATGTGCATGTTTTAGAGAAGTTATTCTCGTCCTCAACTACGTGTGTGTTTGTATGAGACTTTTTACTTTCACCTCACATTCCATGTTCACTTCTCTGTTTCACACCCAGTCACTCATTCCTACAAACAGATTATAGAATCATTTTCACGCCCTAGTTCTCAGCGGACATATCTAAATTTGGTACTCGGTTTCACGAATGTCTATTGGGCAAAGACTCGTAGCAGGCACCTGCAGCAGTTGAGCTTCTTGAATCCTGAATCTGTCTATCATTCAACCCTGTATGTGTGTGTGTCGATCTGTTAATATTGCTTTAGTTCAATGTATTTCCAGTAGTGCCTTTCCACATTCCAGTTTCTGTCACCGATCACTGGTACTCGTAGTTGCTCGCTCACCTTCAATCACCGTTTACATTTTTAGACTGCTTTACATTTTGTGGAAGCATTTCATGGCCTAGCAAAGTCGTACAAACTGACTCAGCTGACTCCATCGACGGAATATTTGTTACGTGTAATGGCCGAGAACAGTTTTGGCGCAAGGTGAGTAACTTTTATGATTACATACCTATATCCCTTTCGGGTCTTCTGTTTCTTCCCGGCCGATTTCTTTTGAAAAAATTCATGATGAACGTGAGTTACAGTAGAAGGGATAAATCCCATAGTTTAATGATCTGCTGTACCATAGGGAATAACTCGCAGTACAGTCATGCAGACATGGACTTGTCGGTTCCATGTTTGTAAGTATGAAGATCATACTAAAGATGATATGCAGATAGGAGTTGGGTGTAACGGACTTCTAGCAGTCGTTGTGATACGCGTAACGATGCAAAAAACGCCAAGCGTGCAATTGTAGGTTTCAATACGGTTATTTATAACACAATCATAAATATGACACAGAAGCTGTACAAACGTCAACGGTAACCGCTCCGTGAATCAGAGGCGACCCAGTGCAAGCAAATGCAGGGATCGCTCGAGGTTCAAGTGGTCAAGTCAACGAAATGTCTATAGAAAATGTGGGTAAAATATCATGGAACAAATTCAATTCACGCACCAGTCAGCGGTCTCTCAAGGTCATTGCTAGATGTGTGGTTCAGCGAATGAGCAGGTGTGGCGCAAAATGTTGATGGAAAACAAATTTGGAGTGAGGATTGAGGGGTCGGATCAATCCTGAGTTGGAGCCTCGAGTTTGGATTTTTGTCGATTACATTGGGTGTTTCACCATTCTACTGTTCTTGGGGACAACGATGCACACCATTCCCCCCCCCCCCCCCAGATTATAACCTTCTTTACTGCGATAACCTGCACAGGAGAATTTTTCTTAAGGTAAGCCTTAGCCAGAACCGAACAAGAAACACTTTCATTAGGATTTTCTCGCCCAACAAGAAACTTTTTCGGTTTAAAAATACTGGAGAATTTCGTTTTTCGAAAAAAATTACTTTTGCACTTTTGTCTTTCGATGTGATATCAGCTTTATAGTTCGTTACCACATCGAACCTGTTGGGACCTCATGTGGTTCTGCACTCAATCTTAGGGTCCGGTTTCCAGATGTCCCTAATTGTGCAGTGGACCTTTGAGGTTATGGAGTGTGTCTCTTCTTTTGCACTCATTCGCGTTAGAATCATTGCAGACCACTGGGTTTCGTGAGTTCTAATCATATTGTCCGAGTATTATCCGAGTCAGTCATGAACAATGTTAAAGAAGTTAGATGCTCGAGAGTGGGAGGTTTGCCGCTTAGTACTGAGCCGTCAGTATTGTTCGTCAATGCGTGTGACCCAAACATTGATAAATGATGAACGGTAATCCTGATTGTAAATATCCGGGCCAAACGATGTAAGGAGTATATGGAAAATTTGATGCACCATGTGTTGTTTTTATTGTGAAATTTATAGTGGTAATAACACAGCGTTGTTGGTAGATGTACTACTCCAACGTTTCGGTTACCATGGGTAACCTTTCTCAAGGCAATTTTACAATCAAATTACAGTGGGAACGTTCGCATGTCAATGGATATGGATATGGTGAATATGGTGGCATCTTCAAAAGCTTTGCCACGGAATATTCACTTTCCGTGAATACATCCTCCAACTTTTATGACAAGGAGCATTGGTATGGGTAACGGTAATTTTCCACAATGAAACCGTTAGTTCGAGATGACCGAATCCACTGCTTGCAATCTTCCGATCGATATGCGCCACGCTTTGTCTTGCAGGACACCATCCCGGACTCCGTCATGGCCCCAATTAGATGCAAGTTTCGACCGCAACTGTTGCAAACCTGTAAGCAGGATTGGATACGAAGGGAGGCGTACGTATTATGCTCTACAGATGTTCGAAGTCGAACAACGAGGAGGCTGCATTTACTGGACAGATGAGACCAATTTTAATCCTTTCTGCACCCGGACACTAGGCTGCTCGATCAAAGGTAAGCGCTCCTGCTTACAGGCTTTCAACAGTTGCGGTCGAAACTTGCATCTAATTGGGGCCATGACGGAGTCCGGGATGGTGTCCTGCAAGACAAAGCTTGGCGCATATCGATCGGAAGATTGCAAGCAGTGGATTCGGTCATCTCGAACTAACGGTTTCATTGTGGAAAATTACCGTTACCCGTACCAGTGCTCCTTGTCACACCAAGCTGGAGGATGTATTCACGGAAAGTGAATATTCCGTGGCAAAGCTTTTGAAGATGCCACCATATTCACCAATGTTCAATCCAATTGAAAACATTTGAAGTACGACGAGAAGCACAGTCAAGCGGGACCCGAATTTCAACCATCCCAGCTTGCTGGAAGAGGATTCTGAAAGACTTCTGAATCAAACAGAATGGCCAATGCAGTTCTTGGATCGCTGAGTGACATCAGCCTCATCCTCCATCACAAGGGATATTTGTGAGAATTCCGTTAGGCATTCGCAAACATTTTTCTTACTGGCTCCTGACGCAGACGATATGGGAGGCTGTATAATTTAATTCCGATTCAGAAAGAAACAACTGCCCTACTCAGGGCAACAAAATACTGATTACGTTATTATTTCTCGTCTTCATGTTTGTCAACTTCAGTGAGGAGATGGGGGATTACCACAGTTTGAAAGGGGAAGCTATTGGTGTAAAAAGCGCTCAGGCTTGCAAACGTTAGCAATGAAGTCTCCCGGTCACCAGTGCCTATTAGAGTATGAACCATGCCATGGTAGCACCGTTCTTCCAACTAACAAACTCGCGATTATACGTACAGTATCGTCGAGTCGATAGCACAAAAAGCCGTATAATCTGGTCCGATGAATGATGAGTACATTCTTATACGGTGTCTCTTGGGTTACAGTCGGGATTAGGAGACAACGTACTCGGCTCGATTACCATGTGAATAAAAGTAGTTCTTCATTGTAAATATCATGATTCTTCGAAAATAAGCCCTACCATGATTTCTCAGTACAATTTTAATTCAAGCCCGACTCCGAAAATGAAACCTATTCCAAGATACATCCAGGTAATATGTTCAAGGATGAGATCTCGTATCCCAGTAGGACCCATTTCTCCGGCCTTCGTAGTAATGAGAACCTAATTTGCCATAGTCACCGAACCATCAGAAATGTATCTTTTACATTCAAGCCGTCCAAGGATTAACAAATAATTCACTGTGCAGTAACAGAGCTTCGCTTGCCGTTGAAAACCATGGAACTACTCTTGAGCTTTGTTGATGCGTGATAAATGATTTATTAATCAAATCCTATTTCCTACCATTGAAGTTCATCCCAGGATTATTTACGGATGGATGTAAATGAATATATCGAACATAGAATGGAGAGATATCAATGTGAAAACGTTATCAAACCTAATCCTCAAGTAATCGTGAATTTAGTGAAGAATTCATGGATTAAGACTACTGACGGTTGCGTCGCCAATGCACTACGACAGGGATACTTGGACAAAAAGTGTCCATTTGAGGAAAGTTCTATTTCTAAACATGACAGATTGCGGCCAGCGAGTCTCCAATAAATGAATTTGCCAGAAATACAGTCTAAAGTTCGAGGTTTCATAATTTAGGAGGACATCACAGAAAAGGACGAAATGATTGCATTTGACTAAATACAATTAGGAAATAATTAGAAATTTCGTTACTATAAATAGGTTTCTATCTGAAATTATTTCGTTGTATCCAAAAAAATGACTTCCTTTTGTCTTTCTGGATTTTTATTCACAAACATAAAAGACATCCTCGAAAATGAGCTCCGTTGCGTTTTTTGGATGAATAATACAAGACTTGGTTCTATTCTGGAGAAACACGGCAGTTGATGCTTCAAGACCGTTCATTGAACACCAAAACTATTGTTTAGATTTCAGATTGATGGTCATTGAGAAGGATATACAAAATGTTAAGATCTTACAGCTTTTGGCTTCTTTTAGTACTGACCGACAGAATGAAGTATACTCAGTGCTTTAAGTATGAGAGCAATTAAGAAGGTGTATGCCTCATAGCCTCAAAGACCCACGGTACTATTGGGGATGGCCGGCAACCAGACCCTGAAATTTGGAGTAGTGAAGTACATAAGATCACAGTAGTTAGGTGTGACAACGAGATGGATGACAGCGTATTACTGTCTACCACCAAAGATGATCAAATACATCAACATTTTCCCCAGAATATTCCACCGCTTTCTACTTACTGCGTACTCCGTTTCATACAGTTTTCATCTGGAAAAATGAATACAGGAGACTTCTTCACGTGAAGTGCTACCAGGATTTTCAGATTTCAACATGAGATTCCACAGGTTATATTTAATTGTATATATTCTTTCCTGTTTATTCTCCGGATACATGTATATGGGGGGTGGGCACGGACGCTATATTTTAATGATAACATGAACTTAAGCATATTGCGCATTTTCTTTACATATATGCATATAGTAAACACATTTCGTGAGAAATTACTTTTCAGAGTGAGAATTAAAAAATCTAATCAGCTATTATCCAACACGTTGAAGTGCCAAGCTATCCCCTAAGTTCACGTAATTCACATATTCTCGTCTCCGCATCATGTCGATGAACCAAATGCTGGTGTTATTCGGAGACCAGCATCACAATTCCGTCTACAGGATAGTCGAAATGTTCTGGCTAGCCCTAAAGCGTCTAACGCAATGCACCGTCGTTTCCATTGCTAGGTTGAAGACAGCTTGGCTCAGATCACATGACTTCACTGCTACACCGGATCGACATCCGTCCGTGAGCGCGACAAATCGCACGACTGAGATCTGTGGTAAGATAGGCGGTCACAACGGACAATGGTCGGCCAGAGGCTTGTGGCCAGTTGACCAATGAAATACACTTTACCGATGCGAAAACCAACTATTGCGTTCGGTCCTCATGTTCAACTTACAGTTTTCCAAATCTATGTGATAGTTTCGTAAATCTAGGTGTTAATTTCGCAAATCAATGTGAGAGTTTCTCAAGTCAATCTTTGAATGGCGTAGTAAGCCGTCTTTGCATCTGATTTTGATAATCTTTGGGATGACTCATCGGAAAATCACTCCTTTCGCTCACGAACAATACTCAGTTTTTCTTAGGGTTTATATGTCGGCAAAAGTCTTTCTGGTTAAATTTACCCCGTGGAATGGTTGAAAGACGCTTTTTTTAAACGAACATTGCATTGACAATGATACTGCCTATCTGACTACTTTCTCTGGACCGTCTCCCTGAATGCAATGCCACTCAGCAAGAAACAATTTCAGCCATCCCGGCTAGTGTTTCTTGCGGGTGGGGGGGGGACTACCGCGCTTAACTGTCACTGTGGCCAGGTTCGGATGATCACTTCATATGGATGGCTTCTCCTGCACACAGGAAGGGCAATGGGTAACGCGAGGAATAGGGTTCGCTGAGGCAAGTTCATGAGAACAATTCCTGGTAAAACAAATAGAAGGTTAGGCAATTGCTCGACCTAAAGTTAGTGGCTTCATAGTTGAGGTTGGTGTAAAGAAGTGTGGCACAAGAAAGAAAGCCATCTTTTTTGATTGTCTCGATGCATGCCCAGGTATATGTGGGGATCAAGAAAGGGAATAAGAGAACGAAAGACCAAGAAGAACAGATGAGGATCTGAAGATAAAATTAGTGGATTCAAAAGCGAGGGCTGGGTGGTGACAGACATGTCTATAGACGCCCCGGTTCAAGGAGAAGATTGGGGCCAGCGAAGCGAAGGGATGGACTCTTCAGTGGCCAGCAGTTGTCTTAACCGACCGGAACCGAAGCGGCCATTCGGGTTTCAACCGGATCAACCAGCCAGAAGGGACACTCGTCGACACCAATTGAGCCAATAGGTTTACATTCAGTGATTCGGTAGTGGTCACCGCATATCTCATATAAACAATTTCTTTTGTATCGATAAACCGAGGTGGTTCGTAGGCAAAAGCAATCTTACTGGAGCAAGTAGGACGGATCAGAACAGGCAGTAAAATTCTCGTTTCATATAAATAGCCAGATCAGCAATTTTATCGGCACTGAAGGGCACGGTTATTCGGTTCCCAGGCGATAATTCGACCAAGATCTGAATTTACCAACGCAAACATTGAAGCGATCGCGAGCGATGTCAGTTGATGAGCCACAAAAAGACAGGTAGGACAAAAAGCATCGGAGAGTGGTATCACCAACTAAAGCATCAATAGGATTGACAGTGGTTTGAAGGAAATCGGTCATGACGGATACAGTGCGCAGTAATGTATCACGGTTTGACAGTCCTAGATCATATTGACAGAGAGGGGACCGGATTTCATGAAATAAGAACTATGATGATAATAGCCATGTATCGGTTGTCGGAACATGACCGCTCATTTCGTTTCATTGTTGATTTCAAAAATTGAGCAAGCACATCTCATAAACATAATCGTCATTTTTCATCAGCGGCAAGCACTGGTAGTTATACCGCTTTATGACAAATTATTTCATGGATGAGTCTTCTAGGAGACGAACTCCCGACATTCGTTACACATAGACGTAAGCAAGTCATGCAACTCTCTGAAGACATCCTACCGAATGAATCGGTGGACTTTTTTCTTGAACAAAATCTTTCGTGAGACGAATTCCCCCTAGGGAGATTTGGATCGCAAAATCTATTCGGCCTCGGTGCGATTCGAGTTCATTCTACAGTCTCTGCGACGCTTTAGTACCGTGTGTGCCACACTGAGAATCTTGGGACAGTTCCTAAACGGATCATACAGGTTTTGACCCCCTCTCTCACCAAATTGCGTTCGTATGTGCAAATCTTTAGGCTGTCAGATTACCGGTTCAATATGTTGAATTCCATGTGCTAATTTGTGGACTGCGGTTGAGGTTTGGCATGGCTCACGTTCACCCGCTTGGGATTAGTGATACGAAACGAGCAGCAGGCAAATCAAAAGGATTTTTGATTGGAATAACGAGGCCCACGTGACTGCGTCAACCACGCTGATATTAATTTAATACTAATGACTCCCAAGCGGTCAGTGTGACGGTTTTCACAAATAGTGTAGCACGCGTGAAGGGCTCCCTGGACAGCAACATCAATAAACGTTTTACCCTCCAATGACTGGTTGAGCACTCTCATACTTTCCAAATCCAGCAGTGATTGTGTGTCTAGACATTTTCACTACCTCGGATATCGTCGACAAGATAACACTGAAAATGTTTGTAGTTCTGCGGCATACAACCAATTTTTGCCAAATGTCCGCTGAAATGGGGTATCACAAGACTGCCCCACACGCCCGTTTCTCTTCCTTTTTTCGCATACTATGTAATAAAGTGCGCTTTGTCTAGCAGTCGACGTAAATCAACTTCGCCCACTGAACAAACATTTCCATTGAAGTAAAGCCGTTCTGCTGGGTGATAACACACAGACATACCTGTGTGATGACAGGCTAGAACTGGTTGGTAGCTTTATGTAACTTGGAGATTGCATAAACGCGCGAGGTAGTATTGGAGATCACGTTGTACCATGATCAGCCGAGAGAGAAAATGTTTTTAGTAAAGTGAGATACGTTGCGCCGTCAAAAAATCCATCTCTTCTCGAACGTATCGTTGTACCGTTTCACATTGTCCAGTGTTTTTCTCTACGATTGCGAAACCTGTTCATCCAAGCTGATGACGATCAGTGGCAGTCTGTACTTGAGTGTGATTGTCTTTGAAGCAGTGTTCATGTGTAGTGGTGGCATCAAATGAGCAATGACGGAATTCGTGGCTATGTAAAGCTGATCTCTACTCGAGGTAATCACTGCTCTGCCTCCGGTGGCTTAAACAAATTTTGCGTATGCCTTCCGATAATCTGCCTTTCCGTGATCTGTTTGTGAACTTCGTAAGACTGAGTCTCAGCGTGGCCGTCAGGTCAGGATTAGGTATGGAGGTTTGAAAAATTCGCCTCCGCATCAAGTTGAACCGTGAGACAATGGTTTTCGTTGGTTATACAGATTTGAGTATGCCCGTGAATGAAAATCAGTCGTGCTTTGCGAAATTCGTAGTGTCATTGTTGTTCGATTACATCTGACCATATCAAAGAAAAAACCGGTCAAATTTTCATTTCTTTGTAATTCCTTGCATTTTCTCATTCTTTTTATCATGTCAACTCCTTCCCGCAGTCCGTGGAGTGTGGTTGTGTCTGCCTCTACCTCGGGTAGTCCGCCTCCCACCCCTAGAACCCCGCATTTGGTTACCAGTGCAGTTCATTCACTCACTCTGGCTTGGTCTAACTCGAGCATGCACTTGAACCAACAGCACCAACAACAATCATCCAATAATTTACCCGCCACGAATGGGGCTGGACCGACGATTAGTTATACTCTGGAGATGGAAGACGAAGCTATGGGACATGGTTTTGTCACTGTGTTTGATGGTACCGGAACGGAGCATTGTGTGGGAAATCTGCGACGCAACACTCGATACCGATTCAGACTGGCTGCGGTAAATTCGGACGGCCGAAGCCGATGGAGCGAAATTGTCACACTGTGCACACTGCCCAATCGCCCGACTCCCCCGTTGGCTTTGCGGGTAAGTCACAGGTGTCTCACGACCGGTAGTTTGTTCTAATGGTTCCTGTCTGTCTGTTCGCACAAACTAAAATGTACTATTCTCTATCACTGCTTATTCGTGTTCTGACATAGAGAGTATTGTCCGTCAGGTCCAGCTTCCCATGCTCAGTTATGGAATGCATCGATCTTGCCCAGTTTCGATAACTTTTTTTGGCGTGTTTATGGTAACACACAGGTGTTGAAATATTAAGCTGATGTAAAATAGAATGGTTCATTCGGTTCGGTTCGGTTCGGTTTTATTCAGTTCCCCCGACCATTACCTTTTGTACTCTGGTTTCGGTTGCTACCTCGGTTCAGAGGTGAAACAAACTAAAACGTAACGGGTAAATAAATAGCGGGAAAGGTTGAAGCGAAAGCTGTGCAGAAAAGAAAAGCGATCGCTTGCAGCTGCCCATTTCCCTGAGGTACTTACCCATCTCTACGAAGGTCTTCAACCATCAGGTAGGCTTATCTCGTAAACCGCAACCCGTTTAGATTAGGCTTTCAGTTCAGCGAGTAACCTATGGTTCGTAGCACCCTACGCCTAACCTCGCCATTGCTGATATGGTTCTCCTGTCATATTGAAATAATGCTGTCAATATATCGATGCTCAAACACCGATAGTCTTCGCGTATCTTCCAACCCGGACAGTCACAATTCTAAGCCGTATAAAAAGTCGAGCTCATCTGCCGTTTTGATCAACAAGTGAATGTTACGTCGGCATCGAAAGTAACTCAGAATGGCACAAATCAAACACACCTTCTGTATGTACAACGACACTTCATTCAATGTCCGATCCCCGAGTGAGGTGTTACTGCCCAGGTGGCTGAGCTTATCTAATTCGACTAAGGCTTCCTCTGACCAGTTGTCAGTGCACATCAAGTAAACCTTTTATCCAGAATTATCTGCTTATATGCTTCGTGAATCGAAATTACCGAGCCCGTTGTTTGCCCGCTCGTTTGAAGTCAAAATTTGGAAACTATGTAAACGTGGGCTCAGTCCAGCTGAATTCGGGCAGAATCAAACCCAATCCCCGGCCACATGTGGACCGGTCATCTAGTGGGTCCTGATCAGGACCCAGGATACTTTACAAGTTACCCCCAAGATGCACGGACTAGGCCCGGGTACGCAAGATAGCTTTCAGCGAGGTCATTGGAGTGAGACATTTGACTCCCGGTCTCTTTGAGCAAAAATGGTTGGTATATGTCTCCGCCTCTCAGACCGGCCCAAAACATTCCTTGTTTTAACTTAAACCATCTACCAACTCCTAATTTTTAATTATTGCTTCACATTTCCCGCCTTGCTTCATGCCATGCATACGGATGCACGCAAACATCCACTGAACGCGGATGTCGCGACCCATAAATTTTAGCGTCGTAAGTATCGGTCATCGGAAAAATTACTCACCTGGATTTGTTTTTAGGATTATGTATACGGCACTATTAGGAAGCAGTTTGATAAGCAATGGGCCTGTCTGTTCCACGGCATCTTTGAAATAATTATCTTGGCTTCGAGGCGCATTCGGTGTAACATAACTCATCTAATCAGTTTATAATATTTCTGAAGTTAGATGTTTCTCTGTGTCTTCTCGCCTGTTCTACCTTGGTTCCAACCCCCAGCTCGTCGGTCCACCGCGTTCAAATCGTGTGGACTTAGTTTGGGAAGCTCCCGAGGACGATGGTGGGCTGTCCGTGCAAAGTTATCGCCTTGAAGTCAATCTTCCGTATATTCCTTGTTCAACAAATGGGCTGAACTCCATGAATGCGGATACAACTTTCAGCTCACCTAATGCCTCAGTTACTGGTGTGGAAAAGTTGCTGTGTTGGCCTCGAGCTACTGGTACGTTATCTGTTTTGCCTTTGGTTCAAAATTCCTTGGTGATGCGCACACAAGAATTTGCTCTCACCAGGCTCGTTATGATGCCTTGTCTTACGGAATCTTATGTGATTAAGTACTCTGAATCTCACAGCCACGTTTGCTTGTTATCTTTGATACCGCAGTGGGCCTTCAAGGCCACTGGATGTGCTTCTTCAACTATATATATATATATATATATATATATATATATATATATATATATATAGCATGAGCAGAATAATGTGAGAAGTCTGGAATAGAGATATATGTGGTTTGTCAGATTTCACTTGCCGGAAGTACACGACATAATAATGAGTGTGCCAAAATAACCTCCAGTAATCATCTTCTATCATGATAATATTAGCTCTGGAGAAGACACATTCATGAAACATAAAATCATTGGTGAAGTCAGCATCAATGCTTGAAAGTGTTCAGAAGCCTGAATCGTATGACGCCATCTGACCTCCCCATACTTTTACAGCCAATTGATACATTTTCAATCGATTAGGATAACTGAAATCGATCTGTCTTTGCAAGTTTCTCTCCGCTTCTTTAATGTGTCTGTTTGCATTCCATACAATGAATTGGCCCATTCCATGAACTGGTAATCCCTTCAATCACGAGGCGACTTCAAGCTTCCATGCGGACTTGTCGCTAAATCTCTATAGTGTTGTTTTCTCTGTTGTCGCCGTTAACCGTAAAGAAGTAAACCTCTGTCCAATAATTCGGAGTTTAGAAATCAAAAGTGGCGCCAGCGATCCAGGCTGGGCCATATTTTTACTACACACGGCCCCTCTCCCCATCGACCCATCGTTTGCTGTTCCGTTCTCTAGTTCCCCGTTCCATCGCTAATTGCCGACAGTTGTGAAATCGATAGGGAACGGACTAAGAGCAACAGATGCTGGTAATGTTTTCAAAAACTTTACTTCTCTATAATTCAATGGTAAGGGGTATAACTCGTCTTATAATTTTATTCTGAATGTCGTATCAATGCCCAACTCACCACTAAAAATCATGGGAACATCGTACAGTTGTACCATCGGGCTTCTTATGAATCATAAGCAGTGCGTGTCCGCCGAACTTCAACTGGGATTCAATCCCCGGTTTCATGATTGCGTATCTGTTGTGTCCTTCACAACAATCTCCGAATGTAGCAATCTTTTGATAAATCAAACAGACGTTAGACGCTCGAGTGTCATCTAGACACGTTAAGTCGCAAGATCTGACCGGTAACAGAAGCGCAATGGTCAAAGCTAGGCCATTCACTAGCGTGAATGAGAAGTTAATGTGTCGACGGGCAGAGGCTTATGATTTTAATGGGCGCCCAAGTCGTGCGGTTCGGGAAAGCACTGAATTCGACTACTTATATAGGACGGAGCAGGCCGACCTTGGGATCGGGTAACCAATCAATCGGAGGGAGACAGCATATGTTACCAATACATCATGGCACAATGAGATACAAATTCAAATTAATAAATAAATAAGTGATTTGAATTACTCGATAGGTAAGATATTTTTGGGGAAGATAATATCACTATTGTCATATGCGTTTCAGTATTGGGGAAACTTAACTGTCTCCTCAACAGTGTCACACGCCCAACTATAAGATTATCTGGACTGGTTCACTGGTAGCACTGGCTGCATGAAAGTTGCCAGTTAGAACATCTGATTGGCCGTGATGACAGTCGAACCGGAGACAGTGGGGTTTTGATCGTTTATTCATCGCCGGCCATGCTAGGCGACCTATGACCTTGATGCGTTGTACCCAGCATCAAACCTTTTTCTCATCAGTTCTCACTGGTTACGATGCGGTTGATCATCGAATTGCACCCGGGGCTTTTACTGATGCTTCGCTTTTGATGTCATACAAACGAATCCTTGAATCTCTGACAAGACTTTTTCAATGAGGTTCATTAACCCATATCTGCTGAGATTCTTCGGGTAAATGTGGTTCCGAAATCGTCGCAGATGAATCTCATTCGTTGTTCAACGACGGATGGTGATCAACCGGTTTGGGTATCTGACCATCACGTCTTCAGTTCAGTTGGAACGATCATTAGTCATGCACAGTGTCCAGTGGTCATAGTTGCTCTCTGCCAGTCAGTCGGACAGCTAAATGGTCAAGAGTATGAAAAAAGTTGGGAGTGAACTATGAATAGTAATAATATTGCGACAAGGGAATTGTGTGAATACAAGAGCGATACTGATTGCGGCGTATAACCATATCCTCAGAAGTATCCAACCTCCATCAATCGCCTAGGTTTCAGATCGTGTTCCGCACCGGCATTGGTCTTGGGCTTTCTTTTTTCGCACCCCAAGGATTCTTTACGTCCCGCTTTTTTTTCTCTGGTTGTGGTTTTCCATCTCCGACAGTGTCCAAAACGTAATTTTGTCATCAAATTTGAATGGCGATGTCTGACTTCGATGTGGTACTCGTCTGACCGTAAGAACCCGGGTCCAACGTGTCGGTATTTGATAGTTGATTTCTTTGCATTTTAAACGGTATGTTGACACAATTGGATTAGATTTTGGTGTAAAGTGGTTATGCTAATCCTTTATCTACTTCATTTGCCGGACATCATCAGTGCTGTATTCCAAATTTTAAAGGCATAGCGTAAGTTTGGAAAACACAGGTTGGCGAACAAGCTCGTTTTCAGTGATTAAGAATCACTGGAAACGAGCTTGTTCGCCAACCTGTGTTTTCCAAGTGTGATCTGGGGGATTTTTCGGGCATAACGTAAGTATGTATGTACGGACGAATGTGCATTAAGCACGGGCATATGACAAGCGCGAGCACGAACATGCAAGCAGAGACGCAGTCAAGTAAGTACGGAATCAGAGTCACATGCCAGCCAAAACGCCAGTCACGCGTACAACGGAACCAGACCACACGAGGCCGTAAGACAAGTGACACTATCTGATAGGTTAACACAGTCCGGAATGGAACAAGTCTAGCATCAGCCCTGTGTGCCTGTGTATGTGCGTGCGTCCGTGCGTTTGAGGGATATAGTTCACTCGCCCCCGGGGCGTACGTTTGTGTGCGAGAGCGAATGCGTTATTGGCTGTCTGAGGGGAAAAGAACAGGTAGTAAAATATTTTTCAAATTGAGGCGCTGCTAATACGGAGCTTCTGAAGTGGATTGTAGTGGACCCGTAGGCAGTGAGACTTAAACCCGGGATCCTAGAGTCAGTGATGATGGTCGTGTGATTACCAACCATCAAATATTTCACAGAAAAAACGTTTTTTGGTCTGAAATAAGTATCACTTGTGTACGTCCTCGGAAAAAATATCTTCGATACTTTTTGAGAAGAATACTGTTACAAAAATTCGGATGAGATAATAAACCCATTGTGCCCAAAAGTGATGAAATCACTTATCAATAACTTCAGCGGTCTGCAATGTGTCACATTTCGAGAATGTGACTCGGGATAGTTGTTTGTTAGACAGTTGTTGATATCGAACGATGCGATCAGCTGAGATGGACTCATTTATCTGATCTTTCCTGATCGGTCTTTTGCACACAATTGACTTCACCTGTTGCATTGTTGTACACTTTATCTATTGTTGGTTGCGTCATTATCTCCTTTTGTTGAACGAGAACTCGGGTGATACGCGATATGCTGTCTGCATACGCTTATCTCACTTTCATCCGATTAGTCTTATTTTCGCTAAGATGCGATCCAATGTTATTCCGGTTATCCAAAACGTAATTTAGGCTTACCTGGGAAGACGTTGTTCTGTTCTCGTCCGTCGACCGGAGTACGTGCGGATGACACATCGTGTTTATTCATGCCCAAACTTGTTCAACTGGAGACACGACACTTCGACAATAGTACAGCGAATTCCAGTGCGGACTCCGTCAGCAGGGACCACGAGGTGGAACACGAAGAAGATCCGGAACATGGTTTGCTTGATTCGTTCACTCCTTTGACAACGGAGGATCTGTCAAAATTGGGATATTTCACCGATTCGAACAGTGGTACTTATCAGATGGGTTGGTTCATCGTTTATGAGGGGATTGGTCAAGAGGTAGTGTTGGATCATTTGGTCCCCGGATCGCATGTGCTTTTTCGCGTTCGAGCCTGTTCCGCCACCGATTCGGACACGCATACTGTTCTGGTTGGTCCTCCCTCGACGCCACCGTTTGCACTCGTTCTTCCCGCAGTCGCTCCGGATGCACCTGACGGACCGATTCGTGTGGTTGGACGACCGCGACCGCATTCAGTTTGTCTAACTTGGCCGCTACCCAAATCCAGCGGTGGCGCACCAGTTCTAGCGTACGAAGTAAGTGCAATCAATCTGGCATTATAGCCGTTCGTAGACGCCCACCGGCTTTGATAACCAAACAGTGTCTCATAGTATTCTAATTGAAATTAAAGTGCAGCTTAGCTTACGTTCGTTCATCCATTAGGAAAAATCAGCAGAGTAACGAGTCTCATCCCACCAGATTGAATTATGTGATAATGTAAGTTCTTTGAGAACGCCAGGACCCTGTTTAGCGAGAGGTAACGTACGTAATAAGTGGCTTCCTAAAAACTGTTGGTCTTATCATGATATATCATCGAGCCGGTTTTCTTATCCCTTTGGTGTAGAATATTTCAAGATCTCAAATGTCCTCTGCAACATGAAGGGCAACCGACGAGCATGTCTCCGAAATTCGGATTGATGAAGCACATGAGGTCCCAATAAGTCAGTCATACTGATAAGCCTAGCAAGGTGGGGTCTTCAAACTTGGCCGTGCTGTCCGTTACACCTCGAGACTATTTTGATACATCAGCACTCTGTCTGCATTAATTTTCGTTTCTTTTCATAGAAACGTTGGGCCAATAACGACATGCCTAATGTTGTATCTTATCCGTGTGATTTCACCAGATCTTTGGGATACGCGAATCCCTTGCTATGAAGTAGTTGCGGAAAATCAGTGAGAAATGAAACGGAAATTTTCGGAAAGCCAAACGGTCATCGCCATAATCGCCGCTCCGGGTGGAAAGATGTACTAAGGAAGCAAACTTTGTCAACAATATGCTCACTAATCATCAAAAGCCCTAACGTTTGATCACAGTTTGGAAAATTCACGAGATTGACTGATTTTGTCCATTATCGGGAGTATAGTTAGTTGGGTGTCTTTTTGCTGCAACAAACTTGGCTCCACACTGTTATTGATGACGGAATTATCACACTGGATGATTTCGCTACCCTACGCGTCTACTGCCCGGCTTCGTACACTAAAAGTTGAGTCATCATTTTTATGAGTGAACGATGATGTTAACGCCCGAAAAACACTTTTTCATATTCCACAGCTTACATCAGTGCTTCTGTTCTAGAGTGCAAACTTGGACACCTACGTTATCCCACGTCCATAATTCTTGTTAACGTATACATTTCCCCAGCGTGTCCTCTCTCTGAGCCTGATGGATTCTCCGATTTTGTCTCTGCAATTCTATTGAACTCTGTTTAATTTTCCGTATGTGTTGTCTACAGCAACTTCAACAGGTTCAACGTGAGGTGGTTCCTTATATCCCTTGACCTGACCAGTATTATCACCTTCCCCACCATGTTTGACGCGCCGTTCGATCTTTGTCGTGGTAATGATCCCGACATGTTTCATGTTGTAAGTCATCCTCCACTCGGATGTTCTGATCACGCCATTGTAAGAGTTTTCTCAGTGATTTACCCTAGGAATAGACACACATATCTTACTCAGAGCCGTGACCATAAGATATACAGTTGACAATGTCACCGAAAATCCCGCGCGACGCAGATATATGGCTGATAATTTGACCTAAGCATATTTTCGTGCTCCGACTTGTCGATGTTTTGTGAACGTTTAACTGAATACCTTAAATTCTGCTTTAATGTTTGCTGCCCCATGGAAATATCTGACCCAACCGGGACTCCTCCCCTCAGCTGAAGCGATTGTGTGGTATGAAGGAGCTTGCTTTCAGAGCCGGAGACCACGGCACAGTGGGTACTCGGTTAAGATCCATCACAATTGAGCTTCAAAGATGGAACGCTCTGTACATCCAACCACTAACCGCCAGTAGCAATTGCAGGGAGACATGAAAAATGATCATTCACCTAATCGTTCCTAATTCTCGTAAGCGGTTACCCTTAACAGACGTTGATGAACTCATTGATCGCCTAACTGACTTCCACCAGAACCCTGCCACAGAGGGCATTACGTCGGACGCATGCAAAGAGCTCACCCACCTCCATGAAAACAAGCCAAGCGGCCTAGACTGTCTACAACCGATCATGTCCCTCGTATTTGCTGATCTCTTTGACCCGTGCTTAAATCGTAATACTTTTCTGAGTTTTGGAAAATGGCTTCTCTCACTGCAGTACCCAAAAAGGGTACATGTAAACTACGTCCAATAGCTCGTACACAGGTAGCTCTCAAAGTGTTTGAAAACATCACCTACTCAGATCAATGTGTTGGACTTCAAGCAACTTTCATATCGCCGACTACGATCAATCCTCGATGCCCTGGTCTCTCTCACCCACTCTGTTTCATTATCTGTTGATCGCAAAAGTCAAGTAGTTAGGGTCTGTTCCTTTGACTATAGTCACGCGTTTAATTTTGTTGGCAGATCAGACTTACTGCATGCAGTTACTGACTCTGGCGTCAGTACCTCTGGCATTAATCTTTTGTCTAACTACTTTTCCACTCCTCAACAACTTACACGATGTTGTGTCCGAACTTCTTCCGTGCTTCCTTCTGCAGAGGGTATCCTCTAGGGTGCCATTCTATCACCGTTTTTTTCTGCTTATATCATGCCAGTTTATGACAATTATCTCCCTATTAAATACGTCGGTGATGTGATTTTTGGAATGCCCGACTCGAAATGCTTCACATTTCTCCCTTTACAACGAGGAGTAACTAGGCCGAAATCTGTGGATGAATCCCTCAAAGTGCTCTTATCTATTTGCCCCCATGAAACTCATCGATACTCCAGTCTGCCGGTATCCAATCCGGAACTAGTCAACAATGGAGACCTAATACAAAGAGTACCCTCCGTCTAGTACCTCGGTGTAACCACCAACCGTAACCTTACCCGAACAGATCATGTCGCGCCATTCTTCTTGAAAGTTCGACGACGCACCTTTAACTTGATACAACTAAAGTCATTCTCCTCCCCATATAGCCTAATAAGATAGTTTGTATTTGTCGTGTTCACTACTTTCGGAAGCGCATGGTAAACAGGAAATGCGTTTATTCGTACGGAAGTAAGCAAACGAATAAACAAGTGAATCGTCTATCTCAAGCGTAAGCGCTATATGCAATCTCTTGCGGTTAAACAGGGCCGTTTCACTTAATAAGACGCTTTCTGTTTTTATGCATCCTTCCACGTTGGCTCTATGCTTCCCCCACCATATTCCTTTGACTACTTGTGAAAGACTGTAGGATCATCGTCAGGTCCCTTAAACATTTGTCTCGACATGGTGGCATCGCTTGCGACCTGCTCTTCCGCTTTATATCAGTTTCAGTTCAGTTTATTCAACCATTAATCTCCCACTTCTGTGCTCTGGTTTCGGTTGCTACCTTCCAGCATTGCCCAGTAAAGGGCAGAAAGAATAGAAGTATAGTGATGAACATCGAAAAAGTCGAAGTACTGAAGGAAAATCAAGACGACAAGGAAAGAGTCCGAATGCAACTACCCCACTGACCGCGACACCTAGCCATATCACTTAATGTCTCCAACCATTTAGTAGGTGGATTACGTGGACCCCAAGCTGGAATTCTAACATACCCTACGTGACCAAGTCCATTGGCCAAGGTTTTCATACCTTTTGCCATGTCATGGACTGAGCACCTCGACTTACCTTCCAATCATCACCTGCATCAGAGAACAGCGTATGCCGAGGAGGTCCATCCGTGGACGTTCGAGGATCCACCTCTAGCCTTTATTTGGTCAAGCGCGTCCTGCGAGGCAGCAGCGTTGATCCAGGTGAACCGGTGGCCAGTTGTATAGTTCATTCGACCCTTCTGGAAAGCTTGTCGAGTAGGTAGAACACGACAAAGACCTGTGACCTTGTCTAGTGGCGGTCCACACTCGTCAGCAGATTTATGGGGCCTGATAGAGTTGAGAACGCTAGATAGTGAAAATCCCACGCTGGTGCGGCCATTCTCTTGTTCGCGCCTCGGGGATGCTCGTGGTAGCACACAGCTGTACACTGTCCGGATTGAACAGTCACGTTGTCTCACAATTTCCGATTCTTATGAAATCTTACTTTTAACGATCACCAGGTGTGGCAAATGGACTCGCCGACCACCGATCCACCGTCTGGTGACTCCGTGGATGATAAGGTTGACGATAGCGATGATGCGGATGTCGATTTGACTAACGAAAGTTACATGGACAGATATAATGATTCCAGAGGCTCTTCCTTTCTTCCGGTGACCAGTTCAATTCTTGCTCATAGTCGATCCTCTTCCGGCTGCAGTGAACGTGCTGACGATTCCATCAACACTCATTCAACCCCGCTCTTGGTCCCCTCTGCTTGCGGCCGCACTGATCTATCTGGGTTATTGCCGATGGGACGTCTCATATGCTCTGTGCTGTTGCCGGAATGTCGTGTCACTGGTCTACACCCTGGCAGCCGTTACGCTTTCCGTGTTCGTGCTTGCAATCGCATCGGTCGCGGTCCATGGACAGAGTGGGCCAAAGTGACCACAGTCCCTGGACCGCCGGCTGCACCGCGACATGCGCCACGGGTACATCCGTCCGCCGAAAGTGGTGGAATTCGTGTGGAATGGGATCCTGTTCGACGAGGCAACGGGGCACCCGTGTCCAGTTACATTTTAGAATGGCAACCCATATCCTCGACCACACCAACGACGACAATAACAAGTGCGGAGCTGTGTGATTTTCAACTGGTACGTTCTGTAGACCTGTTTTCGGTTTTCTTTTTGATCATTTGATTGATAATACCATGTCAGTACGATGAGGAAGACTGAATAGGGGAATTTCTCTCGCAGTGTTTGTAGTCCGTCTTGTCTGTTGTATCTCGTCACCGGGTGTACATGTTCCGGCGTCACATGCGCGTTCGCTTTATTCACCTACAGTGTTTGACCCCTGATCGTAGATAATATCAAAAAGTGACATTCGTAATTTGTCATGTAATTTTCAATCACAGACAACAAGTTCATGGCCTGCGCATTTACGGAAGCACTCATATGCACACTAATGATTGGATGAGAATACGTTTATCCGATGAATGACTACTACGAAGCTGTGGTTCACGATTCGCGGATTTTTCCTTGGAACCTAGCGAAAAATTATTCGTGGATATCCCTTCAATTTGCCTCAAATTTCCGTGGCAGTTTTACTTGTTATCACTTGTTAAACTAAAATGGTACTGTATTTAATCTGATTAAACCAAAGAAGATGACCATGTACTGTGTTTAACTTTTTATTCTATTTTGAGAGGAGTAAATCAAGCTTGGCTTGAACTGAAATCAAAGCGCTTGGAGAGCATATTTATGTGCATGTTCAAGGTTCAAACTACTAAAATGGTTATTCGATAGACCACAACCGTAAGTTGCTGTTTTTCACAATGTAAGTATCCTGTGATTTTGGGGATTGACCGTACTCGGGTAGCTATTATACGCGAGGAGTCAGTATGAAAATGGTTTGTCAAAAGCATGAATTTGCCCCATTTCTAACTGTCCTGTGGTCATTTTTTGTTCAGCTTTATTCCGGTTCTTCTTTATCCTACGAGTTGGAAATGGCACAGCCAGCCAGCCGATTTGCATTCCGATTCTGTGCCCGTAACTCGGCCGGCTCAGGACCATGGAGTCCGATAGCCACTTGTTTAACTCCACCTGCTCGCCCCGGCCAGCCTTGTGGTCTACGTGCCAGTCGTGTAGAGACAGATGCGATCCATCTGCTCTGGTTCTGTCCACAGCCGAATGGAAGTCCCATTAGCAGTAAGTCATTTTCTCAGATTCCCCGCAGCTGGATTGGTTCAAGTGGCGTGAAACGTTTTTTATTCACCATGTAGTCGTCGTGACCTCCATTTTCCACGACTAACCCAGTACATACGTCGCCAAATGTCTCCAACCACCCGGTAGGTGGATCTCGTGGTCCCCAATCCAATACACCCAGCTCGACTAAGCCCACTTATTAAGGTTTACACTTTTGCCTTGTCACGGACTAACTCCACTCAGACTCATCCTCCAACCACTACCTGCTGTTGCAGAATAGTGTATACCTATGGAGTCTCTCTGTTGGTATGCAAAACGCACACCTATCATTGTAACTCAGATTGTCTTCCGCTAAGTTACGCTTGAGAGCACTTTTCATAAAGTCTCCTGAGGTTCTGGCGAACGGGATTGTAAGATCAGTCGATAAATCGAATGAAAAGTATCTCTGAATCCACATTCTGAAAACGCAAAAAATCTCCGATAAACAGAACTAATGCAGCATTGGTCTTTTTATGGTAATAACCTTTTAAAGACCTTAACGGCACAAGAAGCTAACTAACCTTGAAAAAGAATGTGCGTTGAATGAAAACTAAGTACAACTACGTAATCAAAAAGAGTCATTTAACGTGACAAGCTGAAGTTAAAATTTGACTTTGTTTTGAAAAGGCACAGTTGATACTACAGTATATTCACTGGATGTGCTTGAGTGGACGCTGTTGTCAGTTGTCCGCTTTTTAGCCTATCGTACGCTGAGCACGTTTGCCCCAGTCCACTTTTCACTAGACCTTATTCAGTCTGGATATGTATGCGAATGTGCTGATCAAAGCGATTGCTCGTTGTATCATTGTTTGTCGTCGTGCATGGGCGACTTTTTTATTACATGCTTGCTCATGAGCGCAATGGAAGGAGTATGCCCGTAGCCACAAAGGCCCACTGCACTATTAGGGATAACTGGCAACCAGACTGTGAGACTTGGAGTGATGGAGAACCACATGAGGTCCCAATAAGTCATGTGTGGTAACGATCGGGACGACATTGGATTACCATCTACCACCAAAGTAATCGCTGATGACGGGGATTTGATTCTCTGACCTCCGAGGTGGTAAGCAAACGCTCGAAACCACTCGATCCCTACCAGTGGGAGGCTTGCACGGGCCGCTACATCATTAGGGTCAGAGATTAATAAATTATGAAATCCCCAAAGCTTGTTTGATATCACCGAGCCTGCAACTAACACCAACGATTCCACTCTTTATACCAGTTTGTAACATCTGGATACCCCGTGCATTTGAATTGAACATCCGGGATTCACAGATACCCCACTGCAGCTGATACCTCTTATGGCTAAAATCGTTCAGCTAGCGAAACTCAGTGGGTTGTTTGTAGTATCCTTGTATGACTGAGATCCCTTACTGATTAGACGCCCACGGAAATCGATCATAATGTGGTGAGTGATTAGTGTGCATTCACATTCAGTGACGTAAGATTGAGAGAGGTACCACCCTGCAATCTGGATTCGAGCAGTTTCCTTCCTGTACAGCGGATGCTTCCATGGTTTTTTCACCATGGACAAGTTGAATGTGAAAACTGAATTCTTTTTTATTTGTAACTATTGGGAATGAAACATGGTTTCTCTGCCCCTTTTTGTACGCCTTCTTTTCCCATTCACCCAGCTTCTGTCATTTTCTTTCATGCCATAATTCTTTTTACACACAGGTTTCAGAATTGAATTGACTCGTCTGGCCAAAGATCCAAGCATTTCTGCCCCTGATATTCAACTGTTTGACGTGCCCTCTCCGCTCCGACCGGTTGCCGTGGCTCCGGCGACTACGACACATTCATCAAACCAGTTCATTGTCGCGGAGTCTGATGCCGGGCAAGCTGCAGATCAGCTCCTGCAACAGAGGTCACAGCCGATTGACTTCGTACTGACTGACCTAGTCCCCGATTCCAACTACCGGTAAGTATCTTCGGTTTCTCTAAAACCCCTCGAAAATTGTAGATTTTCCCGGTGGATTTCTTCATGCTCGCCGTCGTAGGCAGTTTGATTGATTTGCGACCTAGTTTGCCTCCCGTTCAGCAGCTTTGGTGCTTCCTGTTGTCCACTGGTTGCGTAGGGGAAAGGAGTCTTAAAGCTCATGTCAGAGAATGCGAAACCGATAATGTACATGTACTGTTGAAGATCCAGGCAAGCACATTCTTCAGGCTGTGTCCAGTCCGGTCACCGTACGTACGTCCTTCAAAACACTTCACTAATTGGGATAGCATGCCCACACAAGATGACCAAAAGAAAAGTCACGTGATAAACATGGGTGCACACAACGTAGAACGCACGGGAAATGGTGACCAGTGAAAATCAGCGTTTGCCGTCGGGTTATTGGAAAAAGTGAAACAGGTGGTCCTGGCGAATGACGTCATAAGTAAGCGTACAATACGATCGACCGACAGAAGACATAGTGGGAATAGAGGAGACATAAGGGCCGAGGCTCACATGAAGCCTAGATTGGATCGCAAGTTATGTAAACAATGTCGTAAATTGAACTTGCGTAGCAACCGATGAGTTGGTAGACGGCAGACGCAACTGCGGTAAGTCAGGCATGTTCGAGCATGAGTATTTTCACCCGAGCATAACTACAAGACGGACACATCCTTCCACCGGGGTCACTAGTTAGCACGCGTAGGGTACACACAACACCGGTCGGTTACAACGTTGACCTCGGGGGTTTCATCTGTCGATTTCTCATGCGTTCATGATTGCTACCTCAGGGTGTACAGCATGCCTGATTTGTAGCCTCGTCAGATATGGTCCAAATAACTAATCAGTGGGATTTATGCTGCTAAAGAAACTTCCTTTTCACATAGTTCACGTTTGTTTTCTTATTCACATTCTGTGTGGCATCGCGCCTCGGTACTGTGTGCTGGGTTCACGTGGACATATTGATGGCGAAATAAAAAAACGAGAAACTTGAGAGGATAAAAAAAGTTTGGATTATATTCGATATATAGAGGATATTTTCTGTATATTGGACGAAGATTGTAATGTGTCGGACATTCTAGAAGACTTCAAGCATTGCTCATAGCTTTCTCGGTTTCACGGTGGAAACATAAGCCGAAAATAAACTAGCTTCTCCCAATGTGTTGATCATCAGACAGGTGAGTGGATCTATCGAATGATGAGTTTGCGGAAAGAAGACGTGAAACGACCGGTACACAAACCTTCAAAACTTTAGGCAGTTTTGCTATTAGAGGAACCTTGTCCGATGTCTAGTCTTCAGAGGTCGTAGCACATGCTAACAAGATACTCTGGTAGGCAGACTGAAACTCATAAAACGGGTATCCGGGGAAGTTTATCTTGGAGAAAGTGGAACCAACTACTCGTGCAATGCAATTTGTTTGCGTCCCAACGAGGGAACTTCTCTAGAAATTGCCATGAGGAGGAAGAACGACTGACGAAATCACTTAGAGCAATTATAAACTCAAAATTCGCAGCTGGAAAACTGAAACGTGTTCTTCACCTCGTCGTCAAAACAAATGCAAGCCAAAGACCGGTTACCCGAGCTGAACTCACCCATGATTGTCTGTTCGTTTAAGCGCGCATGTGGCGCACGGTAAAGTGCCTGTCTCAACGCTTCAAAAAGCATCACCCGAAGTGGCGGAGTCATGGGAAAGCAAGCACAATCAACAGTTCTTTTCTTAGTCCGCTAGTTGATAGTAGTCACAGGAACTACTCGAATGACTCATTCTATGTTGTGTACCGTGTTTCCTCAACACGTCATAGGTAGTCCGATTCCGGACCCCAGTCACGGCTGAAGCAATGGCTATACGTCCGCACAAAAGCGACTATATGTACATATACTACCTACTGTCAGTATATATATATATATATATATATATATATATAGATATATATATATATATATATATATATATATAATAAGTTGGACTAGTGAATACCATAGCTCTCGATTTTCCTCATCTCAATAGTTTTAAATAGTTGTGTTGGTTGTAGCTCAGGTTGTTGGTTGCCATGAGGTTTTGATCGCTGACCTTGGCGTTTAGATCGCAAACATTTCATCACCAGTCGAGGTGACATCGTCAGTATATGTCCGCTGTTGGTATTGACCTTTTGTATTCGTAGGTTTGTCATTAGTCCTGACATTGAGCCTTGTACACGACCTTGTGCCCAAAGCTCGACGTTTGTTTTTCGTCTTGGTCTCTACTTCCTCGACTTTTGATCTTTGACAGTTGACGTTCCGTTTGGGGAGCTTGACCTCTTGTGTTTGTGCTGTTGTTCCCATTTTTGATACTTCAATTCCGAAGATGTTTGAGTGTGAAAAATTTAGATTCAATAATGCGGGCTGTATGATTTGGGTACACTGATTCCATTTCTGACTCCTTTGAGTTCCTTGTGGTTGCTTGATCCAGAATTTTAACCTCATCCAGATCGAATTTGTGTCCCCGTTGATCCTCGTGGACGAATGTGAGAGAGAATGGGTCATGTCTTTTTGTAGCTAGTTTATGTTCGCGCATTCGAGTGACTACTTTTTCTCCCGGTCTGACCGATGTAACATTTGTCGCACTCCATACACTTGGCCATGTGTATAACGTTTCTCCTTTCTTCGGTTTTGAGTTGTTCTTTTGGTTTTGATATGGGTTTTCTCATGATTTTGGTTAGTTTGTGAGCGAATGTGATGCCTGGAGATTAAAGCAATTTTGCAGCTGTTTCAGACACGTTTTTAATGTATGGTAGAGTGATCCTTCTGTTTGGTTGTGTTCCTTGGTTTATTTTCCTAAACGTCCCACTCACGGTTCTTCTTATGAAGTTCCTTGGATATCCGTTTCGCTGGAACATTCTGGAGAGGTAGTTTCCTTGCATTCTCAGTTCTTTTTTGCTGCAGCAGGTTCTAGCTCTCGTCAACAGGGTCCTAATGCATGGCCGTTCATGACGATTTAGGTGATTGCTGTGGAAGATTAATATTCGGTCTGTGTGTGGTTGTTTCCGATACACGGATGTCTCCAGTGTGCCGTTGGCGTTTCCTTCCACTAGCACGTCCAGCAATGCCAATCGCCCATTCTTCTCCGATTTCATGGTAAACTTGATGTCGTTGATGGCGTTACTGATTTTTTTTGTGTTTTAAATATCCGAGCGTTTTATGATGTCGAAAATATCATCCACGTAGGTAACTCAAAGTTTCTCCCGGATCCTTCGTAGTGCAATGTTTCCCAGGGTCTGCATCAACGAGGGCTTAAGATGAATCTAGATGAAGTTAAGATTCTGGATCAAGAAACTACGAGGAACGCGAGTAAGTTTTTGGAAGCCTGGTACTCTTCAAACAACTCGGTCAATAGACATGTTGAATTGCATCACGAGTACAGTCGGATGAAGGACAGACAGTTCAACTAACTAGAAAAGTTAGTAATGGAATCAGTGTACCCAAATCATACAGCCCGCATTATTGAATCTAAATTTTTCACACTCAAACATCTTCGGAATTGAAGTATCAAAAATGGGAACAACAGCACAAACACAAGAGGTCAAGCTCCCCAAACGGAACGTCAACTGTCAAAGATCAAAAGTCGAGGAAGTAGAGACCAAGACGAAAAACAAACGTCGAGCTTTGGGCGTGCTGAAGATATTCGTCGTCTTAAGGTTTTCGACCATCGATGTTTACGTAGTATCGCTAGGATTGGGTGGAATAGCCGAGTAAGCAACGATGAGGTAAGAAAGCGAGTATTGGGTACTAATTCAGAGAACGTTTTGTCACAGCGTATCCAACTTAGTAGACTTCGTTGGTTGGGACACGTGTTACGTATGGCAAACACACGTCTACCGTACCGTGTCCTATTCTCCGCCCCTTCTAGGGAGTGGAAGAGACCACGTGGAGGTCAACAGATGACGTGGCAACGAGGAATGAGAAAATGTACAGCAGACTTAGGAAAAGTAGGTGCTTCACGTCTTCATGGTTGGGGTCCAAAAGATCCGTCTACCAGTTGGCTGGAGACACTGAAGGATATGGCTGCGAACCGCGAACAGTGGCGATCGTGTTGTCACTTTCTATCGAATCAGAATGTTTGATCGGTGTACGTTTGTACAGTTAGACTGTGTATTCCGTGTGTTGGCTACTAGGGCATTCTTTCCTTTTCCCACCCATGTAGGTCCACTCCCTGTCCATCTTGTATATTCATACTTTTTACTTCAACGTGCAACATGGTGAGAAAGGCAGTGGTCAGTGGGGCTTGCCCTACTGTTTAACGCTGTACGATGATGATGATGATGAGCTTTGGGCACAAGGTCGTGTACAAGGCTCAATGTCAGGACTAATGACAAACCTATGAATACAAAAGGTCAATACCAACAGCGGACATATACTGACGATGTCACTTCGACTGGTGATGAAATGTTTGCGATCTAAACGCCAAGGTCAACGATCAGCACTTCAATATACTCATCGGTTGGGTATGGATGACAAGTTTATCCCACTTCAGGAGACCGATTATGCAATGCAGTGTGATGTGCTTGCTAATGCGATTTGTATTTTGAGGCTCGTATGAGATCTTCGAAGCGGCTGGTGTTAACTAGTAATTCAGAATGCGAATCCCCGCGAAGGCGATAGAAAGGCCTTATGAAAACCGTCAGAGTGAACTTCAAACATGATCATTGACATTACCTCAGATTTCATCCTGTTATTATCGAAAATGACGAATCGGTGCCAATAAGAGATCTTTTCGAATGGTGGTATATCTTTCTCCATTCCCAAAAAGGGCAGACCACTGTGGTTTTCACACTATTATCTCACTACACAATGAGTGCGAATTTGTTCGAGGGCAACAAAAATAACCACATGTATTACGTGACTGAAGTGTTCTGCATGATTTACAAGATTCATGGAAGAGGCAACCAATATTGATGGTGAGCCATTTTCTGTCCACAGCAGAAGCGGTAGACATTTTTTTCTACGATCCTTTGTTGTGCCTGCTGTAACAACTTGTACAAACACTAATGCCTCATTGGCCTGCTTTATACCTCCGTGTAAATCAGAAATCGAACGAGCAAACTGATTACACCCATTGTCGGTCCAGCGGTAGATCTGGATCGTGCGTGTAAACTTTGTTCTCCCTTTCTTCGATTCATCCCGCTCCACCGCCATATACTGCGTTTCATTTTGATATTAGTCATTAGTTGAAATGTAACGTGATTAAGAGTCGATAAAATACGAGCTTGTTCACCATTTCGAGTTGCTCGTAGTCGCACTGTGGGTGATACGAACGGTTTTCATACAATACTCCATTGTGCTCTTTTTACGAACTCAACAGTTAACCCATTCATATTTCATTGTTTTTTGTTTTGTATATACTCCCAATTTTATCCAGAATTCGCGTTCGTGCATCGAATGCTCTGGGTTCTGGCACGTTCTCATCTGCGCTCAATGTCGCCACACTCCCACCACTTCCAGAAGCTCCACAGTTCACTGGATTCGCCCACTTGACTGCAAATTCTGTGCGCGTTCAGTGGGCTCGACCAGAACCACCGCCACTACCATCTACGGTGCTGTCCTCTCAGACATCAAACATCGCCACCGCCGGACCCAGTGGAGATGACATGGTAACCACTAACAGCACCACGATGGCTATGACAACCTCGCACGCGACGGGGCGTGCGAAACAGCTTTGTTACACGTTGCAGCTGAGCCAGGGTTCTGATCCGGAGTACGTAGATTCCTCGTTCCCTGTGTGCGCCTTTGATGCTGTGCAGTCTCATTCAATTTCTTATAACAAATAAATGTGAAATTCAGTAGGACGGAGGTAGATCACAACCCAATGAAATTGCGCTGCATCAGGGGCTACGGAACTTCTCATTGTAAGGACAGCTTATTGATTCCGTACTTCCAGAAAGGAAAATGTTATAATAAGATGGAACAAAGAGGGGAAATTGGGTGTTCCGAAATACTGCGGTGATTAACGATTTGACCAATGCTGTTGGTTAAGCTTCAGGGATATCTTACATGAGTGGCTTCATGTTTGTGAACGAGATTCACAAAGATAAATCACAGGAGAAGGGGTTAGAGAGGACTTCTGAGGATTTTAGTTCTCTATGGTGCCGGACGACAGCGGCTATCTCATACCGGCGCATTAAGAAAAATGAGTCGAGTACTTTACCGAGCTACTCAACCACCGTCCACCGCAACCTTGCTGCATGGTGTTGCCAGGCGATTGCGAGCAATATGAAATTGACCACGATCCACTTAGCCGTAGCCCAGGGGACCGGCAACTCTTCTGTCGCCCGGCTCGTTACCGTACCTGATCTACTGAGGCCTTGTGTGGTCCGCCACTCCAGGTTTCAAGATCATAGTTACCGGCTCTCCTCAGAAGAAATAATTTTGAGAATGCCAAACTACGCAAGCGCCCGCCTTCACTCTCACTCCGTTCATTCTTAAACAAATGAGACGCTCATTGCTCTCAACAACTTTCGTAGAAAATTTCCAATGAACACATTTGGAGAACACAGTTTGGCGAACAAGCTCGTTTTCAGTGATCCATAATCATGTCATTACATCACAATATATTACGACAAGTCAAAGGGTTGAACCAATTAGATAAGTGGGAAGTGATGAAATTCCTAATGAAAGGGGGTGGGGGAGGGGAAGGAAACAATTGTAATCCGGGCTTACATCAAAACCGAATGTGTATTGTTTTTCTCGCGTGTTTTCAGTTTTCATCTGGTCTATGGCCTTTTGTAGGGTGGACGGAGGGCCAGGGAGGCTTAAGGGCACATACAAATTGTTTTTGAGCACATAGATTTGATTTAAGCCCGGATTACAATTGTTTTCTTCCCCCTCCCCACCGCCCTTCATTAGGAATTTTATCACTTCCCACTTATCTAATTGGTTCAACCCTTTGACTTGTCGTAATGTATTGTGATGTAATGGTATGATTATGAATCACTGAAAACGAGCTTATTCGCCAAACTTTGTCCTCCTACTTTCGTAGACTGAACCGCGAAAATGATTCTGTACACCAATTTCTCCGATCTCCTCTTGCCCTGTTTTTTGCTGAAACCCAAATCTCTCCTTTTTCAAACACCACCCGCATTCAATATCCCAGTTACATATTTCATCCCTCTTGTGAGTACTTGTGTTAACTTGTCGTTGGTGCCAGTCGACATTGGTGCGGTACCAAGCCGAAGGTTTGAGACAACGGAATCTCGAGTGACAAGAGAGCCAATCGCTGGAGTGGGTCGATAATGAGAGATGAGTCTTGTCAGCGTTGTTTAAGCCTCAAGGCGCGGTCGAACACACCAACCGGACCAATGCGTTGCGTGCAACGAGTGGGCGAATGTGAGAGCAACCTATATACTCTGTGTTTTGTGCTAATAAACGGACATGATTGTGAGGTGGATCTGAGTTCTCACTAGAGCTGGTTGGACGCAGTAAAACACCCATTTTTTCTCAGCCATTGTGTGCGCTTGTGTCCACCGACCAGTCACCAGTTTCCGAATGCCACACCTAGACTATCCCAGTTGCAAGTTTTAAATATTGTGGTGGAAACTCCATTTTTCCTTCCTTAATCAGTTCTTTCGTATTGTTTATTGCCATCAAAACAGTAGTAACTCTATCTTCTATTTTTTATCTTCAAACACTGATAACTTGTTTGTTGCGGGCCCGCGCTGGCACGTTACTATCATAGGAGAATATGATGTTCACAACCAGGAGTTGTTCGTACACTCTTCTGACACTTCGGCTTTGAGGTAGGTAGCCGAAACTTTCGCTGTGGTCCACAACCTCAGTCGACTGATTGAACCATCGATACGTGTCTCCAGTCGATCTAGCTACCAAGCTCAACATGTGCTCACCTACCAAACGAAGATCCAAAGAACGCTTCGTCCGCTGCAAAGCCGAACGCTTGGTTTCGTCCGACACCGGTAGAAATTTTAGCCCTTGCCAAAGCAGTTTCCCGATATTTCTGTCTCTCCAGTTTCCCTAATATTTGTAGCCCCCCTGGTGATCTTGTATGTGAACCACACAATAGGACTGAGTTCTTTTCTTCCCGGTTTGCTTCTAATTCCGCCGTAGTCAATTATTCCACTCCTCCGGCTTCTACCTCTTCCTATAACCGCCTTTTTCTACCTTGCATTACCACCAAACCGATCCTACAAACACTGCGTTCTCTGGACGTACACAAGTCACCCGGTCGGACGGTATTCCACTCATCGTCCATAAAATGTGTGCCCCGGAGTTGACTCCTCCTCTACGCCATCTTTTATGTCTCCCGCTCTATCTCGATACTTCTCCAGCTCTTTGGAAACACACCGTAATTTATTTTATTCCCAAACGCGGGGACTTCAAACCCCAACAACTGTCACCCAATATCCCTCACATCTGTTATTTCGATCCGATCAAATACGCATGTTCCTCCAACGAGAAGACCTTCTGAGCAACCACTAACTCGGCTTCCGGTCCTGTCACTCTTCAAATGAGTTCCTAGCTCTCGTTTTACACTCGATGAACATAGAGAATCACATCTCAAAAATCTTCGATCGAAGTTCTACTCTTGAAATTGCCAGCGTTCGGGTCCCCTCCGGCCCTCGTATCGTGGATATAAGTCCGCTTGGTGAGCGGACCATTTCCATCGGAGATGAGGGTTTTCCATCCCAGCCGTTCTTGTGAATGCTGGCGTTCCCAAAGGTTCGCTTATCTGGGTCTGCTCTCTTCTATTCATGAATGATCTTTTGTTCAAGACTGCCAACAGAATCCACGCTTCTGCCAATATTGCCACCCTAAATTGTTCCCTTTCTTACTGTACCCTCCGCCATGCCAACACCAATATCGATCGTGATCGTAGTGCTGTCAGTGTTATAATGGATTTTGACTCCGAACACATCCCAATAGGGTCTCACAATCATGTCGACTTTAATGCTTCCAAAACTCCCCTTCTTTCAATTTCCCCCAAACATGATTCGTTCTCGCCGCAACCATCCGTTGATTCACTGCGCTTGCATTCCACAAACTCTTTGTTCCTTCTGAGTTTATCAATAAGTTTCCGTTGATCCCCTTTCGTATTTCAGCTTACTTCTCGTGCTGCACGCAAAGTTGATTCTTCTGTCCCGCGCCAGACGTTTCTCTTCCTCAGGTCCTCTTCTCCTATAGTACAGAGCTCAAACCCGCCCCACAATTGAATACTGCAGTCATGTGTGCGGTGGAGCTTCGTCTTCTGCCCTTTCTCTTCGTTATCGCATTCAGCGTAAGGCCATCTGGCTGGTTGACGATCCTTCTCTGATTTCCAATCTGCAGTCGCTGGCCCACCGTCGAACGGTTGCTTCATTATCTTTTTTCTACCGTTACTATGTTATTCTCCATCCTTTGGAACTTGCCTTGGCCGATCGCCTTACTTTAACTTTTACTCGTCATTCTCTTACGCAAGCAATCATTCATCCTTATGGGGTTTTTGTTCCCGGATATCATGTCTCTATACTCCAATCGTATTTTTCCCCCCGGGCTGCCGAAGTATGGGACTTCTTTGTCATGCCACCCACCCACAACTTTTCTTTCTTCGAAAACAGTATCAACAGTCTGGTTCTGACATGAATGGTATCTCAAACTCCCTCTTACTGTACATCCTTTGGCTATGGGATTCACTCTTCTAATATAAATCACTTTGTGTGTAATAAAAAAGCCTAACGAAACTAGTTTCTGCCATTGAGAAAACGACACAAGAAATTCCCCGGTGACGAGGGGATATATATATATATATATATATATATATATATATATATATATATATATATATATATATATATATATATACAACACTATTTGAATATAGAGGTGCTGTTCGTTTCTTCAGCGGTCCTCTGTCGACTGGAGTCGGAATTCACTAAGAGAAGCCTTCGATTATCACATGGTCTAGGCTGGAATTTTCTCCTTTTCGATCAGCTAAAAACGTGGATCAACATAGCCAAAGCGGACGTATGACATCTAGCCAGCGGAATGCAAAGCATTCTTGATATGCGACTAGTGCTGATTGATGCTATCGGTTAGGTGCTGTGTCTAAATTTTCAGCTAACGTGCTTTGGAAGACGAGTACACAAGCTAGTTGGGACAGCTGATCGCAGTCTAACCGTTGTTGCAGCGTGCGTTTGGAACACCCACCGAAACACGTGAACAACTTGGTGCAAAGTAGTGTGATTGGAGTCAACAGACGTGCTCCAGTGCGATCAGGAGTCTTGTATACAACCCCACGATTTGTGGCTTATTACTAAGTGTACAATCTGGGTCCATTGCTGATCGCAATTTGCAGCCTCAAGGTCTGCGGAGAGGTGTAAATGAAACTTCACTCAAGGTTCAGACGGGAGCCTCGATCAAATGTTGAAACTGGAGTCTTGAATGTTCACAAGCCTAATCTTCCTGTTGTCCTACGTGCACCAGATTTGGCACATTGAACATTGCTAGCTTAAATGTGCATCGAGGACAAAAGAGAGCATCAGACGCCGGTAGCAAGTTCCGACAGACTTAGATGCTATTCGAGGAGGGAAGAAGGAGAAAATTTCCGTGATATTCACCACAGACACTGCAGCTGAAACGGTTGACCGAAATGAAATACACGGGAAGAGTTTGGGAAATAAGTTGTCGTGTAGCGAATAGAGCTTTCGCTCGTATGAGAACTTCCGCACAACCAACAGCGTCCCGTGATACAGCAGTGTTGGTCCAGATGAGCTGGTGACCGGTTTTACGTTCCACTCGTCTTATCTGGTAAACATTATCGGGTAGATGGAACACGACAAAGAGCTACAACCGTATTTAGTATCGGGTCGAAATTCTCTAAGTCGCAATGCCGTCCGCAGGTTTGTGCGACATTTTAGAACGGAGAACGCTAGCCGAGAAGAAAATGTCACCAGACTCTCGAGCACTTCCGTCAATCATCCGCGATCGCTTATTTTTTGAGCGGAAGCCCACCGTGCGCACGGTTAACCGCGAAAATTCCGATTGCCCCCCATCCCTACCAGGTAGCACACAGCTCTGCCCTTTCAGGGTAGAAGCATAAAATTCTTGAGTCGCATGAGGCGACTCGAGAACGTTTCGATAGAATTTTCGTAGGAATGAAGAAAATTAGAAGCCCGGAAATTCCGCTGAGGTAGTGTAAAGCGATATGTGATGCGATCAACGCCGTTGCTAAAGATCCAAGATTTCACGCAGTCTGTTTTTGTACCATGAACCTCACTTTACACACACCTTGCAGTATCATTTATTCAGAAATTGGACGAAAGGAAACAGGTGGAACAAAGAACTAACAAAGAAAGGGACAATTGAAAGATTACGTAGAGGATGCTTTAGTTCTCATGCAAGTACGGCACTCATCGGACGCAGTCGCGTGGATTACTTTTACCAGTTATCTGTGTGTGGTTCTCGTGAATCCTGGAAAACCAGCGCTTTTGACACGACCAAGCCCGCTAGTTAGAGTGTTTATGTCCCTTCTTATGTCATGGGTTGACTGACGGAACCTGTCCTTCAGTCACCTATTGCCTCGATGCAAAATGTACATCGAGGAGGTTTTTCGAGTGCATTTGCATCATACATCCCAGCTCACGTCACCCGCTAATTTTATGCACTTGCCTTAGAGACTGATCTCTATTAATTAGTCCGTTGCACCCAACTTCAGCATTGCTGTTCTTGATGTTCCCACCACGATATTCGGGCGAAGCTTTGAGTGTCTTCGGCCTCTGCCATCGACGAAAGCAATGAACTTTACGTTGCGTTGGTCACCAGTCGTATGCAGTCACTGACAGTGATTCTGAAACCGACGAATCATCGTCGCATGAAAGTTTGGTATTTGAGTACATAAGATACAGAATTATCACACAGTGCTACTTAGCTACTTATGGATCATTCGCTTCGCACTAACGCCATATGATTTCCGGCTTTATTTCGCAGTGCGGATGGCGGTCGCGGAGGAACAAATTAGGTGTCCAACTGAGATTGTTCCCTGAAATGATCAGATGGGACGGTTATGTACCATCTCTTAAATTTTGACTTCTGAATGGATCGTTGTCGTTGTTTTCTATCAGAACAAATAGAAGACGCGGGTTACAAATGTTTCATGCCTTTTCAGTCGCTCTAGGTTTTCCGGTAACGCACAGATTCACTTCTGAAACTTGACATTGTTGGATACCGGTCGAATTCAGTCTTTCTTATCGTGAACTTTGTGATTTTAGACGAATGTTTAGCCGTTATTTCACAACACATCGTAAAAGATTACTCTCATCTTTTTCAGAATCGTTTACTTCATTTGTTATCTATCTGAATTGTTTCCCCTTCCCCTCTTGTCACCGCGCCTCGTGCAGATGGTCTGTCATTTACGAGGGCACAGAAAGCTCCTACAAGGCTACTCGACTCCAAGAGAATAGCTCGTATTCATTTCGCGTATGTGCAAGTAATGTATCTGGACCCGGGCCATACAGTGCCGTGCGGACTATCACCACTCCTTGTCTCCCGCCTCCCGCAGTTCGTGGTAAGTATTCCGTTATTCCGGCTCTCGTGTTTAAAACTGTCCACAATCTTCCAGTCTGTTTTCCATGAGAAGGTCACGGTTAGTGTATAAACGAAAGTACAACCGAAAAGGAAAAACGTTATCGACACTGCGTTGATGTTTAGCTCAATTAAAGTTTGGGTGAATAGTGATTCATCGCATATCTTGACTCCTGTGATGTACATTTACCCTCTCATCACAATGGATACTGTTGTAAGAAATGATTTTTCACCTATGTTGTTGTGTTATGTGGTTTTGGCAAACGCTTGGAATGCCTCCTATTCGTTTGAAATTCGATGAAAAGCGATTCCACCCTTCCTTTATCCATCCGTCGATTTGAGTGTCACAACATTGCAAAATCCGTTGACTGTTGTTGAAATCAAACAAAAGTGGCAAAAGCAGATTATGTAATCAATCTACTTTCGATGGAGGATTTATCAAATAAATAACTAGTACTCCTGTCACACAGATTCACTGGGAGAATAATTTATGAAGTAACGACCAAATGTAAAGTTTTATCAAAACTGTTATTAATCATAGATCGTTCACTGACAATATGAAATATATTTCACAGATCTAATTGTTTCAGTAACTCCATTCTCGGTTGATACTCTCTTGAAGGACAAACGGAACGGGTTTCCTATTTAGGTTTGAGCGGACCATCAACAAAGCCCCCTCAGTCGGTTGAAAAGAGAAGACTCGAGTTTGTTCCCAGATGCGAAACGTGTATTGTGTACATCGTGCTACCGATTCCGAACCGATACGACCAACACACAGGCAGCATAAAGCGAGCAGGTACAAGCTATACACGAGAGGCAAGCGAAAACATGAAATATGTCAAAATTGGAGCCAATGGAAACTCCCTGCTTTTCCAAAGTTCAGTAAAAATAAAACGCAACCGAACAAGCGTCATGTAGTCACATTTATCTGTCGGGGTGAATCCCGAGGAAAATAAATCTAAAATGGTGTTTGAGACTTGTTTGCTTTCTCCGAATGATCAATACCACTACACCCTTCGCTTCACCTCGCGCTTATACAGCAGGCAGGTCAGGATTTTGTCAACAATGATCCTCTGTGCTACCGACAGGACATCCGTTTGTTCATCAAGACTCGAGTGTGAGCTGCAATAGTGGGACTAGTTCTGTTTCGTTGGTAGACTATTGTGTCCCAGGGGGCGTCTTCCATGTCCTTGGTCTCCATCAGTTGCCCAACTTTTATCTGTGGCTCCACGAAGCTGAAGTATACATCACCGGTCACACCCCGACAAACGGGCTAAATTGGGTTTAGGGTAATCAAGGTCTAAAAACCTTGGTGAAACGATATTCTGTGCACGAAGACTGATACTCCTAAATGGGCGGACGAGATTCTTTGATCCAGTGCCTACAAGTGGGAGTCGTCCAACCTACCCGACCCGGTATTCCGGAAGAGACGAATGAATCTCTCAACCGGCCACCGGCTTTTCTAGAACAACGCTACTGTCTTGCAATTTTGCACCTGAACGGTGCTAGTGACACCGCTTCGTACCCGAATCTCACGATTCTATAATTATTCCTGGAACCTCATGTGCTTATCACGCTACGGTGTCCTCGGAAAGCGACGCGCCTCGTGTCCCGGCGGTCCAGGTGATAAGACACCAAGCTGAGATTATTCGCTGCAGAAAATGAACATGTAGCCTGTTGGGATATCGGTACGTTTCTAGACATCAGTAGCCAGTGCATTACGATGCAGATTCTATGTGTCTATCACGTAGATATTGCTTATCTCTCGGAAATCCGCCTACCCAATTCAGGTAGCCAACAAATAAGGGTCCCGGGAGTGGATACATCCTATTGGATTCATCACAATGGCCCGGCGGACAACTTCGATCTCTGGGGCGTCGCGTTCACTCTGAATGAAGCAGCTAATGTCGCAATTATCTTTTGAGAACCATTTTCACCCAGACTCCTCTTGGCTGTCTTCAAAGGCTCTCCACACCACCTGACGATGATTGCAGTCTATACTCCAATCAACTCGGCAAAGATGAGTTCCACCACAACTCACAGGAAGCAATCAATTGGTTTCGCAGGGGATCGGAACGCTTGCACAGGTACAACCGACGAATCATTTCGCTTTATTCTCGGGAAATTCGGCTTCGGTCAGCACTGAGAGCGGTGGCTGACTGATCAGTTTAGCCGACATCAACAAAATGGTTCTCTGCGACACTCGCTTTCAACACCCCAAGAAGCACCGGCTAACATAGTGCATTAACGACTGTCACACTACACACCAACTCGATCACATCCTGGCGATATCGCTTTGAAATTCGTTTGTGGAGGATTACCAAGCGTACCGGCGTGCAAAGACAGTTCATGCAAACGGCACTGACCATGTCCTCTTATGTGCGTGCTTCAAACTTCATCTGTGAATACGTGTCAGGGTCTCCGCGTCCTCCCTGATAAACGTTGCATCCTTACAAAACCCAGAGAAACAAAAAGCGCTATCACGATCAATCACAACTCGACTGATCTCCGCAACTAACTCACAAGAAGACGAAATTTTCGTGGTGCGCAGTGTACTCAAATGAAGTCGACAGTCAAGGGAGCCGCGTGAACGAAACTGCGGAACAACAAAGTTGAGGGCGATACATCGGATCTCTGAGTGTATACCTCAGTTTTTGACTGAAGCACATGAAGCCCGGCTTGTAGGTAGTAGTTAACGCCGCAGATATTGCAACAAGATGCCACAGGCTGCGTTTAGGCTGTTCGAAAGAGACACTGGAAAGAAATAGCTGGAAAAATTGAAACCGCATCAAGAACTGGTGGCTTTGGTGAACCGTTCCGACTCATTTGCGTCGCTCCGGATAGGTACAGCAAACGAGATTTGCCTCTTCGTGATGCAACAGGAAGCATCATACCCGAACAAGATTTTTTTAAATAATGGAACGGTGGGTCAAAAACTTCGATCAGCTGCTTAACCACCTGATGGACCAACCAATATCGACTCCTCCAGTCTCGTACGAAAGCAGCTGGAACTCACCGAGTATCACTGAAATCACCGAGACAAATTGGCAGACAGGAAAGTCGCCGCGGAGGATAGCATTCTCCCCACAAGTCTGTAACACTTGTTTACCATCATTGATTGACAGGTTATGTAGACGTTTTGGCTCCATTCGGCGAGAAAAAGCAATCCCGTCTTTCTGGAGCATGTTTACTCTGCTGCCCATTCTAAAGCATTGTGATAAGTCAGTGTGTTTGAACTACCAAGGGATCAGCTTGATCGGTGTCGCTGTAAATATTTTCGATGTGTTCCTCCGGGGCAAGAGACTGACACTCGCGCGAACCAAGGGGGGGGGGGAGAGAGTTCGCCGTTGCAGATATAGTGAGGATCAATTCTTCACACTACCCCGAATACTGGAGCACCGCTAAAAGGTCCAGCAATTCAAGGCAGGTTGCTTCATTGATTTCCGACCGCCTTCGATTCGGTTAATCACGAGTCTCTTTGGATCATAATTCAATCCGATGGAACGCCCGATAAGCTTTTAAGGCTCTTGAGGGGGTACTACTCAGCAGCTGGTGCTAGGGTTCGTATGTATGGCGAAGAATCCTTTGAGTTCGCACTCACTGCCGGAGTTAGACATAACTATCCTCTTTCACCGTTGCTGTTTAACTATGTCATTAATTGAATACTGAGTCAGACATTAAACGACTACCGTGGCGTTTAGCTTGGCTAGGGAATAAACATCTCGTATCTGGAGTTCTCGGATGATTTCGTCATGCCAGGAGACTCCTTTGATGTGCTCTAACCAATTATCGATCGAGTCAATTTTTCGCGAAGTCCCTCGGGCTGGAAGTGAATTCAACCAAAACCAAAACTTTCACAACCCACGACAACTCAGCAGTTGTGCATCAACGATCGACCAGTCGAATACGTCGCTTCATTCAAATGCGTAAGCTCAAACCTACCTCCAAACAGTCAGGCAAAAGAAGAAGTGATAATACGGATCGAAAGCGCCAGTAGAGCCCTCCTCCAGCTAAGACAGACGCTGTGGACTCGCAGTGAAGTCAGCTTAAGGACTGGAATTCGTGTTTACCGTGCCGCTATTCTCCCCGTACTCATCAATGGCAGCGAAAGTTGGCCACTGCGAGCAGGTGATACCCGAAGGCCGGAAGTTTTTGAGCACCGGTGTATGCGGCGGATCCTCCAAGTCAACTGGCGTTACAGGGTGTTCAGTGAGGCAGTAGAGACGATGCTCTGGCGTCGATGCACTTTCCGTTCTTCTCTAGAGTCGACGGCTGCAGTAGTTCGCCCGTATCCTTTGGCGACCCGAATCAGAGCCAACCAACCAAACACTATCCTGCTCCTTGTCGCGGTTGGCGTTGTAGCCTGGTAGGCAGCTCAGAACGTGAGCCAGCATCATGGAAAAAGACGTAGAGCCTCTAGGCCTTTCGTCGGTTTATGGAACCCCGCGATAGAAAAGGTGGACCACGATCTGCACCGAGATCGCCTCCGACCGTCGCGCGTGGTCAGCAATGGTCCGTGATATCCATGGAGTCGACTTATCCTCTCGCAGGAAATAATCGCGTAAAAATAAAATGTAAGTTCTATTCGGTCCAGGAACCTTGGCTGTTGTAGGTGGCGAATGCGCACAGATTATCAGTATTCAAACACTGATGTGTCTTAGCATTGCTCGAATTTCGTGGGAACGATCAATCAGCGTTCATGAGGTTAGGCGCAGGGTTCCAGGTGCACCAAAGTTCGTCGGGCTAAGTTGTTTGGGTCATGCGTTGCTCATGTCCGAAGAGGCTTCATCGGCGTTCCACCATGGTATGCTGAGGCAGTGACCTTCCGTGGATTTTGTGCGTGCTCAATCTGAAAATACAAAAACACGAAAATCTTGAGTCCAAATCTCAGTATCTCAAGGTATTCTTCCACTTTTGTCAGCTAAAAATCAATATGACGATCTACAGCCTGCCGTGACCCTACTGGGGGAACTGGAAGATGACCAGGGATGACGCGCTAGAAAGGTGTGTAAATCGTAAACAATGAGCTCAGCCAACTAAAGCACGATCAGCTTCTTTGATAAAGCCCGAGAAATCCAACCACTGCATGGTTAAAAACTCGGGAGAATATGACTACATGTCACGACCACGGGTGTTGTATTCTTACACCCTGTACATGTTACTGATTCTTGTAAATATCTTTGTCCTGTGGTGGCCGCGTGGTTTAGAGATGTTGCTTACCACCTCGGAGGTCAGAGATTCAAATCCTCGCCATCACCGGTTTCTTTGGTGGTAGACAGTTATCCTCTGTCGTTACCCCTGTTGACCTATTGAGACTTTGTGTGATTCTCCACTCCAAGTCAGTGCAGTGGGCCTTTGTGGTGTCGGGCCTACCCTTCCATTGCACTCATGTGCAAGCGTGTATAAATTAAATAATTGGTTGTTCTAATTTAAAACTTTTGCATTGACTTCATTGTGTTAATGTTGAGTTTGTCCGTTAATATTACTAGAATAAACCATGATCATTGTATTGAATAGTGGATTTTCACAATTGTCTCACGCTCATCCCTTTTTCTTCATCAAACTCAAACATCTAGGTCTGAAAGCTATCGAAGTCAGCGTTGACACGTGTCAGCTAGAATGGACACCGATCATTTTGACCGGATCTGTGGATCCTATAGTCTATGTGCTGCATCTGATGCCTGTTCAACAAAACCACACGAACTCCGACCCGGTTCCGAGTCAGGTAATGCAAATTCTGTTTGACCACGTACACTTCATTATCAGTGTGCAAGAATAAAGCAACTCTGTCTTTCTAGTTCATGAAATCCTAGCCAATAAGGATTCGGCTTTTTCGAAGCGGTGGGTTTTTTGGGCATATAAATTGTCTTTTTTAAGTGCTTTAGTAACTTTCTATATTAGTGTTGTAGTATTGCATCTGGATGACAGGTCAAAATTTTTTCGGAAGCACATGTTACTGCCCAACATTGTACCGCCCTTTATTTGACGTCTTTCAGCAAGCTAAACTCCTTGTCACAGTGGTAATAAAAATGTACATCTCTAGGAAGCTTTGTACGATGTGTGCTTTCCTGCATTTGCATACGAACAAATGAATGAATGATTTAACGAAGAAGCTAACTTTTTATTAGCAGTGGGAAGTTAGAAGAGTCCAGTTTGTTTTTACATCTCATCTTTCATCTCCTCACGGGCAACCTGCCTTCCCGATTCATTCAACTGCTGCGTAGGAAGCTTTTTGTATGTGTCCACTTAAATCAGTTAATGTGGGTGGGTTGCGTTACCCTCGCCCACCGATAGATTTTCCCTGTGTACGATGTTCTCCGAAGTAGGTGGTGGTTAAAGGGTAGGTCGAGTTGGTCAGTTTGATATGAAAACCTTGACCAGTGAACTTGGCCGTGTCGGACGTTTCGGGTTTCCAGGTTTGGGTCCACGAGATCCTCCCGCGGGTTTGTTAGATACCTTTATTGTCATGACTAGGTGTCTCGGTTAGTAAGACAGAGTTGCATTCGAGTCCTTTCTTTGTCTTGATGATTTCCACTCCTAACTTTCTTTTGTGTTTGAGTGCTTTTTTACTTCCACTTGTTTTTATCTCTCGACTAGACGGTGCCGTGAAATAGTACCCCAAACTGGGGCATAGGTGTGCTTACCACCGGCTTGTGATCGGGCTTAGCGCCAACGCGAAAACAGTAACAGTTACACAACGAATAATAATTGACACGTTAGGAGTTGAAAAATCAACTTTACTGGCTTACGTACACACAAGATATTCGCTAGCTTCTCATAATCTCTCTCGGCTTTGGGAAGGTCTGGCAAACGAAGTGGATGCAAATTAGTGTATGTTCGATTAAGGATTTTTTGTGTGTGGTCGGTTAGGAACCAAGTTGAAGGCCGCTTCTTACCAAATGTCAATCGTATCTTCCTGTCACTCGCAGTTCAAAGGGTCAGGTGTACTATTGGCCACCATCACAACTTGCTGTTTTTCTGGTAGACCAATTTCTATGGTTATGTACAAATTAACACAATAATTGTTTTAACGCGGAGATTATGTGGGCACACGAGCCTCGAGTAATGTGTGCGAACCGGATGTACTTTTAGCGTTATTGCCGTGTATCAATAATACGAAAGTTTGATAGAACAGCAGAAAAGACGTGTCAGGAGGTGCAAGCATTTCGTTTAGTCTTGTCGATCACGAACGCAAAACATCATAGTAGAAAAAGAAGACTGCTGTATCATGCATTAACGAAAATGTTTTACTCTCGTGATTGACATGATTAAACGAAATGCTTGCATCTCGCGACCTATATCTTTCTGTTGTGATGATTTGTATAATGGTCCTCAGTGCTTTACATTTTTGTGTTTATTTTCCCCACTTCAATTAGCTCTTCCTAATGGATTTGAAACTTCGTTAAGCGCATTTGAACAAGGCTCGTAATTGACAGATTTCGAGCTAGTCTTATCCACACAACTTTTCCACGTCAGAACGAGATGATCAGGTTAGGCACACAAAGATAAGCGCTGTTTTATGTTTGACGTTCTTCTAACGGCAACTTTTTTTCCCAGCTGATTCGCTTAATTCATGAAATATCCCCATACTCTGGAATTCAGAAGACGCAAAGTGGCAAGCACAAGTCTGTCTTTTTTATGCTTCTCGTTAGGTCAGTGCAGTTCACATGCAAATATATAACGGTGTTCAGAAACACTATACATGGTGTTAAGAAGAAAGCAGAAACTTGGATACGGTTTTATGTGGACAGAATAATCCCCCAGTCGCGTGTGTTTGTTCTATTGCAACATTTTCCTTTGGCCTAGAGGGATGTAGTCTTTTAATGAACCGTTTTTGCCAACATAGGACCGGTCTGCTTAATCTGTTCGCGATCGCCCCGGCCGTGAAGAGATTTAACTAGAACGATTTGAAGACATGGTAGATGTCATTGAACAACCAGTCACGCCCCAGTGTATGACCCGTATCGATTGCACAAGCCGGCTTGGTGCTGGTTACCGTCTTATTGACCGGTCCAACCGCACCAACTTGTTTCGCTCCACCGGAGCAAGAATACAAGTACATATATTACAGGAAGTCGAATGATCAGATAGTTTGTTCTGCTTCCAAACAGATTTGAATTTTGGCTGTGTGTAGAGTAAACACTGGTTTTTGCTAACCGGAGGGTCAATGTTTCTAGAGCCCCATTTTCTTTTGAATACAATTTCGCGTTTCTTCACTTGTACCATCAATGATATTTGCAAACACCAAATCTTCGTTCGCCGTTTAACGTCCTCTAGATTGGTTTGAACAGGTTACACTGATTAAGATCCACGGGCACATTAAATTCGAAATATGTTAATTAGGGTCCGAAAGGTTCCATTGCCAAGGCGCTTGATATTGATGGAGATGGGAAAATAAACGATGAGCAGCGGCAAATCTCGTCGTCTTCCATCAAATCGTATTATTTGGCAGTGAATGCGTGCACGCATAGTCCGACCGTGTATTCCGCCTAGTGGCTACAGTGACGTTTCTCGGTTTTTTGTTCTCCATTCATAAGTTCAAACCCAATTCATCTAAAGGGTTTGTATTTCTCGTCCCTTGCTGTATGATGAACATGGAGTTCACACCATCTGTCTCGGAGCATATTTCGCGTAACTCTTATGATACCGGTGGTATCTGAAAGGTTCTATCACCGGTTGACTAGGAGAAACACTGGCATATATTTCCAAAATCTGTTTTTGGTTGGCATTGGTGATTAACCCACAAAGGTCTCAAGTCAAGTTGACACCATCTCTGTATTTTTGGCTGTCTTGTCCTGAATGTCAAGCTCAGCTGTTGTCAGTTCACAAGAAAAAACCCACCAACCTGAGCTACGAACACCGAATTATCTGAAAGTGGATGATGGATAGTCAAGACTGGTTTTGGATGAATCACGTGCATAAATGGTCACGGTGTGAATTCTGTTGGGTTCGATTCATGCGATTTCCCGTTCGGTTATGTAGATCCGATTCCCGTCCACCTAGTATGTGCATTCTTCCTTTTGTGCATTGATTGACCAACCAGCAACAGAGGCAAGCTAGTTATTTCATCGATCGCGATAATCACTATTATTCTAACCAGATGTTGAGTGACTTAAGTATCTCGTTGTTTACTCGTGAACTCAGTGCAGTTAGGGGAAGGCGTTATCACAGCAACCCACTGCACAATCTGGGAGAATTGGGAACCCTGTTACGTGGAGTGGAGAACCCGGAGTAGACCCAGATAACGACAACGACTCGAGCTAATTGCTGTCTACAAACATATGGTTTTGTTTTCATCTTGCATTATTGCGTACGAAGATGGGACCGTTTTCTAACAGTCGTCGCCACAGTCATAGTGTCCGATAACTGTTTCATCTCAACATTTAGCCGCTGACCGCCAAGTGTATTGTGTGCTCCTATCACAGGACGCCCTCGCACATGGATGGGTGCATGTGCATCGATTTCCTGCACGTATCAATCTTTGACCTGGAATACGGACGTCATTTATGTATGTCTGTCTGACCTTCACACTTGATTAACGGTATACACACACACACACACACGCACACAAATGAAGAGCGAGAAAAACCCAGTGCTGCGGAGTACGCTGTTCTATTGACTATGATGCTATCTGTGCGTGTGTTCGCTAACACAATATCAGAAACGGGTTGTACAATGGACTCAGTCAGCTCCCTTTACGTTTGTTCTAACTGTTGGGAAATTGGCGTGGGTGTATTTTTAGGGTACATGTTTGATAGTATACTATTGTGGTGGTAATAAAGTCACTGTATCATGATACGCAAACATCTATATATTAAGTTGTATGTAAACGTGTGGATACTCTTCATTGAAGAGTCCACAAATGAATCAGAACTGTGATTTCTCATAGTTATCCGTGTCTGGGTCACTGTTCACCCAACGAACAACGAGGCTGCATGTGCAAGCGCTCATATTTATAGTAAGTAGTATGTAAACGTACGGACAACATTTATATTTGTCGCAGAAACTTGCGAGTAGTGCATAGGATTTATGATACTCTGTTGGCTTACTGTCTCTTGGAGTCCCTGGACGCGGCGGAGGATTTGTACCATCGATGAGCTCTAACAACAGCAGAACTCGAGTCTGGTGCTTCCCAGTGCAGGGTTGGTCGGATGACCTGAGGTTTGTGCGTGAAAAGGGAAGTCCAAAGGACATTCAACCAATACCGAGTGTTATTGAGTCCAGGTAGCTGTGGTCTCGTAATATCTCACAGATAATGGACAAATTTACTGACGTACTTTTCCACTGGGTTCTCTTAGCGCCAACTCTCAAGTTAGTGTCCTTTGAAAGAGACCGATTTTGCTTGCTTCAAGTTTGCATCAAGTTTTGATCAGTGAAGTTGCCCTCGGTCGATTGAATTCACCAGTTGGTTCGGTATCACACCCAAAACTTTGTGTATTTGTTTTGTGTGGCCGGTTGGACTGGATTGGTTGCTCTCTGTGAGCGCATGGGACTTTTCGTGGACCAGCCTCACGCGTAGTCAGGACTGTTGTAAAACCTGCGACCAAATTTTGTGCAAGTGCTCTTGCATTCAAGCTGCTTATTGAGATAATTTTATTTTGAGAATCTGAATGTGGATTGCCATCTTACACTTCTTACTGTAACAGATTGTCATGTTTCTTCCTCTTTGGAGCGTAGATTTCAAAAGTTATTTATAGAATATCCAAGTCGATTTCATCAGGAAATGATCTGAGCACCCATCTTACGATATTCTTTTTCTCATATAAAACACAATTATTCAGTGTCTCCTGTGTCGCTGATAGAGCGTGATTCTACAATAGTAATAGTTTATCTCACACGCGTGATAAGTCCATTCAATACACCCGCTGATTTCTGAAATTGCTCTCCCTCTCACCGATGCGCTGTCTTTTTATCTTTCCATTTTAAGGTCTATCGTGGTTGTCAAACAACTTGTCGAGTTGTCGATCTGTTACCAAACACAGAGTACGTTTGCCGAGTTGGTGCTGTTCGGCTTTGCCAACCGAAACCACGCACTGTTATCTCGAACCCAAGTGCTGCAGATTCGGTAAGTGAACAGTTTGTGCTAATAGAATGAGAGTAAAGTTGTCATTCGTATAGAATAAGATTTTGGCTGCGTATAACCACGATTAGCGGTGCACATGAAGTCGACATTGACCAGCTTACCCGTGAAGTGGCTGTTTCTTACTAGGCTCCATAAGCATATTCTTATTATGCTTTATTTCAATGGCCATTTGTCGTAATTCCGCTTACTGATTAACCCTTGATCTCCACTGAATACCTAACGAAATTTATTTTCAGGACATTTCATTAACTAACTGAAATGTACAGACTGCCGGCACTCGCCTCGGATGATAAACTACGAAGGTCATCTCCAACCCATCGGGTTTTTTCCATAGAGTTGTTGCAAAGTTCGAAGTGAACCTATCTACCGCGGAGCTGAAGATGTGAGAGCAGTCACTTTGCCTACGTCTGGTTTACCATCCTTTCCAAGGAGTGACCAACTTATGAAATGCTGTCAGCTGAAGTGGTGAACGATTACATGTTCAGCCGAGCACTCAGTGTCTTTTTGGGGGGCGTAGGGTAGGATAGTCACACCTCAGTCCATCCCACAAGGCTCGTACGGGGTTATTCTCCCCCTATCTCTGACTCACCGTGTAGAAAACGAGTAAAATCTATCATAAAAACCAATTACATTTGTTTTCCTCGGCACATAATTTGCTCATGGAAATGATTCGTTATACAGTATAAAGAGCCAGTTCGAAAAACTAAACCGTGGAACAACTCTACAGCTGTTTCATACCATGTGTTACAAACCATCGGCTGCGGTGCAACTCCACCGAGTCCCAACTAGGACTCGAACATGGGATGGATTGTGAATCACATACTTTTACCCATGGACTATTCGGATCTATTCCACTGAGAACTTCACAATCTTCTGTTAAAAAGATCACACTTTCAATGGTCATCCAGTTCCTGACGAGCGAATGCTCGGAGTTCGAAGTAGCACTGGCTCTTGATGTACGGATAACAGCAACCGTCTTCTGCATCTCTGTGCAGATCACCCTTTATTTCTGTAAAATATAAATTTCCGGCGCAGCTTCGGATGCACAAGGACTTGGCATCCGCTTTTCACTAACCTGTATTGACCACAAATAGGCCACATCGCATATTACGTCCAGTGGTAACATTGTAGCACGTGCTTCGATTTTGACCACTCGTATGTTGGGCTAATGGCGGAATTCCATACCAAAGCGATAGTCCGTTATCAACGGATAGACGCAGACCAAATCAGTCGAACCTCGGTCCGAGAGAGACACCAGAATGAGCTAACTTCCCCTTTGGACGTCCGCACAATTTTTGGTTTGTCAAATCTCTGGTAACACAACAAAACGAAAGTGGCAAGTGCTCGAAAATATTTCCACCTCATGCGATCCACAGGCAGTAAGCATCCTGTTGCAAGCGAGGCAGTCTGCGAGGAAAGTGGTCAGCTCGTAGTGAAAAGGGCGAAGGGGTGTGACTGCAGAAGCGCGTATTGGAAAAGTGAACGATCAGACAAGTATGTGAAAGGACCGTATGTGCGTGTGCCTACGTCGGTAGAGTTAGCTGGCTACGGATCGATATGCGTATGAAGCGAACGAGAGTGGACGGTATAGCAGGGCTGAGGAAAATTTCAAATCGGTAAAACGTCCGGACCGAGGCTGCCGTGCATTGTGTAAAAGTTAATACACGTTCTGTAGTACTCTCTTCCCAAGAGCATCGGCGAAACAGATATAGATGCTCGTGGAATGTAAATGCGTAAAAACCAAGTAACAAAGGTGACATGGAACCAACAGCGAGGCTTGCTAGAGATGTCGCAAATAAGTGTACCATTTCCGTCACGTAGGGGCACGTTGTTCAGCAACAGGGAAGACATTGAACGGTGGTTCTGTGATTCTTGGTCATTCTCTTGGGCGTGTGCTATCTCGGAGGAACTGAATGCCGCTGGGTTGGTTAGTCGATGGATACCTAGGCGAGAGAGAAGGTACTAGAATCAGCTTCCTGTGGATCAATAGGCGTACGAAGCAGACGAATGTAGGCGGCATAACAGGGCTGAGAAAAATTTCAAATCGGTAAGACGTCCTCACTGAGCCTGCCATACAAAGCATAAAAATCCATAAACGCTCTACAAGCTAACCTATCAGCTTTCACGTCGTGTTAACTGCTGGGCAGCACATTTCGAGCAGTAACTTTACTGATCTTCAGCGTCGGTTGCTTTGAGTCAGCTCGTGCTCCGTTGGTAGTCTGCGCTGTCTCATACACCCTGAAGGTTGCCCGGGCGCGTAAGCTTCTCCCGCCCTCCAAGGATGGTATGTGTCACTCCTCCAAGTGCTAACCAGTCTCTTCTGCGAGGTTGCAAGGGCTCATTCCTGCATCCACCATCGGGCTGACAGTTTATCCATTATCGAGAATTTTATCTACTTGGTAAGAGTCTACTCAAAGCAGCGGGTAAAACCAGAAGATCTCGTTCGTTTAAATCCGATGCCAAGGGAGCAATTATTCCGGTAGCAGTCAGCGATTCCGGGCTTACTCTTTTATTCCAGATGAGCTTGCTATCTGTGGCATAGATCATGCGCCTCTTCTGTTAAGTTTTATCAAATGAGACACGATAACGGACACTGGATTTCTTCGGCGGTGGACATTTGCAATACTGTCCACAGATTTAAGCAGCGTTTTTCTAGGCAAAATGCCTGGAAGGTAAAGCACTTGCTTATTATCTGGTATTGTCTGTTCAGTTCACTCATCCCCACCCTATTCGCAAACCTTGATTCAGAGCGTTCTGAGTTGTCTATGTGTTGTCACTCAACCAGGCGATTTAATCGGCATATTACAAGTCGATAACTGCAGCCATAAACCAACTGTATGGTGCTCAAGTGTAGAGATGATTGGGCAGATACTGTGCCATGTTACTTATAGCGGAGGTAATCATATTCCCTAAAAGGGTTCGATTCCACTGTTTGGTAGACCGGATCAGAGAGCATTCCGTGATACATCCTCTATGGAAAAGCTGTAAGATGTGAATATAGGGCAACTTTGTCGTGCTCTGCTGGAGACGGGAGTAGTTGGCGGTATTTTGCCGTATGCCCTAACCCGACCTGAGTTGTGACGATACAGTTCTTTGAGGACGGTCGCGTACCTATCAGATACTGCATTTCTCAACGAACAGTTCCATAGTGCAACCTTATAGACTGGATGGAAGGTCACGCATATGTCTGGGAACACAGTGATCTTTGGTCTCGAGAAAAAAGGACAGTGCTACTACAACTCTGGGGCGATGAAGTATCGTTCGATTCACACGTACCCGGTATAAAATCGGCCTGCTCCTCTTGGGACTGCTGTTCTTCTGCACGACAGACGCAGCCGCTTCGGTGCTAATGAGATCGGAATCACACCCCTATGTTTAGTGTAGTCGCTACGCGAACCTTTCTTCAAGACGGGGTAAATAGTCGATTCCATTCACAAGGACGGAATTTCTGACCTTGGAAGACAGAAATTGGAGTTCTTTAGTTGGAGTATGCTGATGATATCGACTAGCTGAGTGATAATGCACAAGCAGTTCAACACGCTCTGAACAGCTTGGTGACTGAGGTGTCCAGAGATGACATACACTTTGCGCCTTCCAGGTGCAAAGTACTTGAGCAAGATATGCAGGAGCCCTTATGGTGACCAGCTGGAGTTAGTCAGTTGCTTTTAATACCTCGGGAGCTCGATAGCAACTGGAGGTGGTGTTCGGGCGATCATACTAGGAATAGTGGGAGCCATAGCAACTTTCGCCAATCTGTGGCGCCGCCGTGACATCCGACTCCTTCAAATGATGGGTGTACGTCTCAGTGGTTTGTATTATTTTACTCTGCAGTAGCGAGACCTGGCCACTCGGCGTCCATGATGCTTGGCCTCTTTCTTTCTACGATCACGGATATCCGAAGCATCTCTCGCATCTTATGAGAACATCCAATGAGTAATGACGAGGTGAGCCGCCGTGTGTTAGGCACAGATGGACATCCTCTAACTGAAGTGATCGTCTTCCACCGCCTCCGGTGGCTCGGTCATATTTTTACGGATGCCTGCCTGTCGTTTACCTTCCGTGCTCTATTCGCACGTGCTGGAGGAAGTGACGTGGTGTTCAGGCCATGACTTGGCGTACAGGTATGAAGAAACTAGCCTTAACATTAGTTTCGGTTGGTGCTTCTCGCTCTCTTGAATGGGGCCCAACGGCTGAGGGTTGTCGTTGGTTAAAGACGTTGAGGGACATGACTCAGAATAGACGTCAATGATGTGAATGCTGTGCGGTCTGTCTGTTGAACTTTCGTGTCCCATGAATACGGAGGTGTCATTCAGACAACCAGACCGGTGGTGGTCAAGTGGTCTAGAGCTTTTGACTGCCACATCGTTGGTCAAAGGTTCGAATTCCAGCCATCACCGGTTACTTTGGTGGTAGACGATAATCCCCATTGTCTTCCTACTCGTTACCACACCCGACCTATTGGGACCTTATGTGGTTATCCACTGCAAGTCTCAGGGTCTGGTTGCCGATTATCTCTGATGGTGCAATGGGCTTTGGTGGCTATGTACTATATATCCCTTGCACTGCATCCATGCGCAAGCATGTAATAAAAAAGGACCATCACAGAGTGTGTACGGTGAAAACGACAAAATAAAAGAAATTAACACCATGTCGTTTCTTACTAACCGTTCCTTATGCTCTGTTGGTTTTTTGATCTCCGCATTTTCGTAATTGTTATTTTTGCGTGGGCACCGTGCTTGGTTTGAAGCCGGTGGTAATAGAGATGAACAGGTTTCGAGATTTTTCACCAGCAAGTAATATTTTTTTATATTTGATACTGATAATTTCGAGTTCACAGTTCCTAGAGTGTAAAAAAGCCGATTACATACAATGTTATGGGTCTCTATCATGTGAGCATTTTGTCGGATTTCAACATAATTCTTTTAACACTCAGATTTCATGTTGAATTGAAGCGATCAGACGAACACCGATTGACTTTCTTTCGTTTTGTCAATTTCTCTTCAAAAGTGACACCACAAATGCAATCTGCATCTGGTAGTGCTGTTTTACATAATCGGTTCTCACTTTTTATCCCCGACAGGCCACCGAATCCAGTGTCACCGATCAGTGGCAACGTGAGCTTGTGACCGGATTGGAGCTGCAAATTTCCGAACTGCCTGGTCCCTTCTCCCAAAGTTTGGTGTTCACCACACGAAATCAGAAAGATTCGAAACTACCTCATGATGTTGATGTTTCTGCTTCACATTTGCACCACATCCTGTCAGTCAAGTCGAACCGGGATGCTACTGGAACACGTTGGTCGTACCTGCGGCCTGGAACCATTCTGCGCCTCCTTGGAATCCAACCAGATTTGAAGTCTCCGCTAGCGACTGTGGGTTCCAACGACCCCTTCCTTGGTGGCCGAAGTTCTTTGGGCTTAGGAGTATCTGCCATTCAAAACACCCAAGGGAATGCGGGTTCATCTCCTTGGCGTCGTCGAATCGGACCAGTGGGATCCACGGCCAGTTCGCAACAATCACCGAAATCACCGGGACAAGTTTCAAGCTCGGCTACACATACTATTTTATCACAGCAACAGCCACAATCGCAGCATCATCACCATTCCGGTCCACGACGCGGTCACTCGTGGTTCCGACTCAGCGAACGGAAATGGGCCTGTCTTTTTCTCTGTCTGTTCGCAATGGCCACGTTATTAGTGGCATTCAGTTTGCAACATGTACTCACCTCACAACCAAATTCATCCGCGGTCACAGTCGAGGAGATTCGTTCATCCACGAACCGATTGCGTTCCCCACACTCGAACTGAGTTGTTCTACAAAGTCTCATCCATCTCTATCCCCACCGACCGTTGTTCGTTTGCTTGCTTGTTTGTCTGTTTCTGGACGCTTATTTGCACCCCGACACACCCCATCCTCCTGAGAACTTGCAAGATCATTTAGCGGTTTAGCTGTTGTTTTTGTGGCAGCTTTCATTCTAACCGTCTGGATGAACTATCAGTGAACTACGCGATGCCTCACCGTGGATAACGGGTTTTCACTCATTCATGTACACCGGTTGCTGTTGTTGTTGCTGATAGAATCATTTTGCTACAGCTTCGAGTTCCACCAATCAACGTCGTGGCTGTTCTCGATACTCCGACATTGATGCCCATCTCCATCCGCCTTCTCATGACGCCTCATTTCTTCCTTTCAGTTATATGCACGCACACAGGAATTCTGCTTGCAGAGCCGTTTTTTGTCTTGTTTTGCCCCATTCTGTGACAACTTATTCACCCTCATCTCTAACTGTTCTATCCATCTATTTCACTGTTGATGTGATTGTGTCCGGTTTCGTCCAATGATTTGTCTTTCTAAAATTGTCCATTCTTCAATCTTCAGTATCCTAATGTTAGTCCGCTATTCACAGTTTTTATCGCGACTGCGGTTGTTGCCACACTCTCAAATAAGCCTAACTGACCTATTCACATGCTTCTTGGTTCTGTAAAATTCATTTCCCTAACGAGGGTTCTATTTGTCACGTTGTCCGACAGGCAGCTGCGCTTCTTTTTTTTCGCAGGTTGTCTTCTTCCTTAAGACTTGGTAAATTGGTCAGTATAAGTGCGGCCCAATGAATGATTTTGGACTCATTTGTCTCTATTCTTTCCCACTCCTATGTTTGATATGTTCGTGATTGGGGTGATTCGGATGTTGACGCTTTTTCGATCTTCAAAGGGACCATTAAAGTTCATAACAAAACCCACCCTCCCGTTCGTTTCCCACACTCCAGTCCCGTGCGATGGAACCTGCGGTTGTCTCTCATTGTCGTTTGGCCCGACACTCTTACAGCCTATTGACTTCATCCGATACACATCACTACCTGGCTACCTTTGTCTTTCTTCTGCTCGTTGAAGGTTTTTCTCCTTACAGTCTGATGTATAGATGTGTGTGTCGAGGGTACCAAGGAGAGCCAAACATCGTTCTCCCTGAAACCATGTATTCCATCCCGAAAAACCGAAGTGATACGCACACATCCGTGATTCTGTTTCATCATAGGAACGAACTTTGATTAATCCAGTCGGTGGAATTCGTAATATAAACCAAACAAATGGGAAAGCATGGGCAGGCTATCCTCAAACACCGTGAATGTATGTGTGTGTACGTGAATACGCATGTGTGCACGTTCTGCGGTCACATCAATCCGTACTACACGCTACCGTTTTCTTGATTCCCTGCTGCATTGTTTTGATTGTTGCGGTGTTGTTCACTGGTCCATTTCCTCTCATTTTTCCTGCTGATCATCAACTTCACAGTATTGCATTGTCTAACTGGCTGACTGTTTTGATCCATCTCGGTTTTGTCGAGATTTATTTTGTTTTTCTCTGTTTTACTGTCCTCCTTGTCTCCCTCAGTTCATTCATTCGCTTCTGTGAACTTGTCTCGGTGAAACCGGACCCTTCCGCACAAAGTCTCGTTGTTTGTGTCCTCAGTTGGTGCAAGCAATACACGCACACATCCAGTGTTGTATTGTTTGTTATTCTTAAACTGAGAAATTATTGCTATCTTTTGAATAACTTTATGATATTGGTTTAGTTCTATCTGTCTTTCTGATTTACCTCCCAGTCCCATGATTTCCACTTCCCCATCGTTTGTCTGCTCTCTCAGCTCTCTTTTGGATCTATCTGTTCAGTGTTTTTGTGGTTAGTGGCTCTATCCTCGGATAGGAGGGTGTTTCGATTGGTCAGTATCACCACGTTAACTGGTTATCTACCGCTTCTGCCTCCTCCTCGGTTTCGCGGGACACCCACACGCGCACACACAAAGCAGTGTCTTCTTCCTCCGCTTGAGAGTACTCGTTCCCCCAAATCCATTGTATGTCCATCTCCCTTGCAATAGAAGCATGGCCGCTCCGCCTCCTTTCCTTGTATTCTCTGGTTTATGGTGGCGTTATACCTGTTGTTCTTTCTTTCTATTTCCTGATTGTTGGTTTCCTTCTTCCATTCTCGCCACACCCTCCATCTATCTTTCACTAAGTGACTTTGTTGTTGGTTGGTTTACACTACTCATAGGTCGTTCGTTCTGTTATTGTGTACCGGCCTGTGTTTGTAAAATGAGCGTACAGATGATTATAATTATTCTCCTCTCGCGCTCATTATCATCAAACGGTTGGAATAAATCCGTGCTTATATATTACCGATTTCTTGTTGTCTTGTGTTAACGATTATCTCTTGGTCTCCCACCCCCTCTTCCCCTCGGTTTCCTATGCCCCACTCTTCCGGACTGGTATTGTACCTATAATTTCTCGTTGCTTGTTTACGTCTGTTCTATTTGCTATATTCAGCACGCATGCCATGTGTGCAATCCCACGCATATGAAATAGAAAAAAAAAATCATGTTCCGATTAAAACTGTTTGTTTTCTCGTTTTTCGTCTTTCTTTGTTAGTCTCGGTCTGAGGCGCGTTCAACCACGGCCGCCCACGTGCTTTGAAAACCGATAGGTATTTGCTCTTCTGAGGAATCTTTAACGAATCGGCGTGTGCAGTTGTATCCGATGGTTTTTAGTATATTTGTGGCCACTGAACGTCTGTGCCACGTTACACTCTTCCTCTGTAAGATCCCATTCCGAAAAAGTCGTTTTGGGGACCTTCCTGCTGCTCAGTGCACCGAAGATTATAGTTCGATTGCTACAGGTTGTTCAAGTACCTCGGTATATCATAGGGTACATGGTTCCCGAAAATTAGTTCACATTTCTTCAGCTCCGCTTATTTAGTGTTTCGCATCTAGTTGTTCAACCGTGCAACAACTGACACTTCGGTATATCATGGAGATTATTTGCCGCGTTAGATTTCCGATTGAAATAAGCTCCGTAACGCTGGAACTTATTTTGTCAGACTAATAAAGAAAAGGAAACGTCCGTTTCACCATCAGTCACTTGGTCGTGAAGTCAGGCGGTAATAGAAAAGTACTGGTTGAAGTCCAAACCAGACGCATTGTTTGGTTAAATGGCTATGGTTGATCTCGATGGCACCGCATTGACGGACCTTTTTTCACACTTTTGCGCTTCTCCTGTATACTCGTGATCCTTTTCGCCTTTTCATGTCGACCTTTATTGCTGCCGTATAACAAATAGAAGAAATAATGCACTAGGCTTTGTCAGGCAGGGACCGGACTGAACTAACAAAGAAGAACGATATGTTGTGCGAGTTATTTGGTGTAGTGACACAGTTACCTTTTTATACGCTGGGCATCCGGACACCAAATCCAGCCACCGCACTACAAAATGCGCTAGTATTCGTTCTTTTTCATTGCCATTGTTCCGCGGGTGAGTTGTAAGGCTACGCTGCGGTGAACGGGCGTCTGCTCTGTGAGATACGGAATTTGGTCGCAGTGCGTTTAGCGTGTTAACCTGAAAGGGCAGTAACTACATCTGCTCAGCTAAGTACTCCATGGTATACGTCAGGGTCCTTAGCTATATGCTGGACAGAGGGAAAGGCACGTACGTGTACTCGATCAGCGGCTTCCGCTAATTCATCTAACGCTGACTCACCCCCAAAAACAGTTAAGATAGTCTGAACGTTATTGGGAAACACTTGCATCCAAAGCATGGGTAGCATTGCATCACCCACTTTGAGGGTAGAGACCTGTCCCCGCGTTAAATGGAGAAGTTGCGTCGGTGCTTGGGTCCCATGGTCATCGAGATTCCCGCCGGACACCGGTTGTTTCAGCCGATGTTCTGCTGACATACCAAGTCTCTCCAGTATGGCGTCCCGCAGTCTGTCGTATGGGCTCTCTTCGGGTGGGTTGCATGCAACATCTCTAAACACTGGAGCGGGAGTCGGTGGCAAGTGCCCTACCAGATATGTAAGTCTGGTAGATTGATTGCGGGCCATTCGAAATTGTGTTTATACTTGAACCAGCCAGAATTCTTGTAACGACATTCATCTTCGTTCATGGTTTTAACACGTTTATTGTTTAACTGAACGTTGACTGCCAAGCACGGTTGCCATTTAACCGTTGCTCTTGCGCACGCTCTCAAATACACGCCAACCACCATCTATCCCAATCGACTTCTGGTTCTCACGGGTCGTGGAGGATACCATTCTGGTTAACGTATTCGTACAGCACCGACCATTAGGGTGGCATGCAGGTGGTCCACGTAGTTCGAAGGACCGAAGAACACGTTCATTAAGCAAAATGCGGGGTGAGGTTCAGCGACCTTACAATTAGTGAGCCCGACGTAATATTCAGGTCACGTAAGTTTCATTGTTCTTCGCCGTTCAAGGTTTTATCGCCGTATATTTTCGAGTGTTTTATCATTTCTTTTTTGTTGAATTTCTTTGTTTGTTTTGTCAGATGTTTTCCTATACTCCATTTTTTGATATCCAGTTTGCCGTGATTGTTTTAGATTGCATTTCCTCCCGTACTGTCAAATTTATGGTTGATTTTTTCCGTTTTTCCGATAAATTACTCATTAAGCTATGTCTGCTGAGCGGAAGTCTGCAGACTCCACCGTTGGCGCGATCACGCTGCATATAACGGCATTTACGCCTGCCGACCCAGAACTCTGGTTCACGCTGGTCGAATTGGAATTCGAAAACTGTCGTATAACCAGTGATGCTAGACGATTCAGGTGGGTAGCAGGCCGCCTCTCACCGGAGGTGACGATGCAAGTTAGGGACGTACTAATCTCCTCCCGAAGGTACGAGGCCTTGAAGGAGGCCGTCATGGCCCGCACCACCCCCAACGCAGGACCAACGTATGCAACAACTTCAAAGCATTGAGCTAGGAAGTAGAAAGCCCCATGAACTGCTGCGCGAGATGCAGCGTTTGAGAGGACCGACAATAGGGGAAGACCCGCTCTTTAGGGAACATTGGCAGCAGCGTTTACCGCACAACACTCCAGTTTTACTGAGTGCCGGACGTGAATGCTTGCTAGAGGAAACTGCAGTGATTGCCGATGACATTGTCATGGTACAACCCTGCTGTCGCTGGAGCAACCAGATCTCCGTCATCACGGTGCCTGCCTCGCTTACATCTAACGACCTTGCTTTAGTTTTGTCTAGAATTGATTGGAGCCTGGGACACCCAGCAGTCAGCAGAAGTGGGTTACAAGAGCGGTACCGCGCACGCTCACCTAAGCGCTATAGGCCTTCACTACGACGACATTTCGGTACTTCAATAGAAGAGTGTTTTAAATACCACAATCGCCTCGGTTAGGGAGCCAAACGGTGTGAACCAGGATGTACGTTTCCTGGTGCTCATCAGGGAAACTAAATCCCCGGCCATTGGTAGTATCAAATGGATTGAATAGGCTGAACCCCGCACAGAACTCTTGAGAATTAGGAAGCCCAAGAACGCATAGAACGTAGCGTAATGTTTCATATGCGCGGAATCATGTACGGTACAAGTAGGTATTATAACACAGAATACAGTAAAGCAAAACAGAAAGAGTCAACCATGAATATCACATCCGTCGCATTCTAAATTGAAGTGGGGATGTCCGTAATCTCTTCGTGGTAATGGACGAGTTCTTTCAGATCTTCGGATACTTGATTGTTCCGTGGAATTCTCGGATTCAAATGTATCTAAATGAGAATTATCAATTGTTGCAACAACAGGTGAAATGACATCAGACTGACCTTCGTCATTGAACTGTACCTGGTCAATGTGACGTCCATGACCGGATAGAACATCGAGATCCACAATGGTGACCGCCCGGTTCCCGTTGTGCGAAATGGCAGTCTCGTTCACCGGTCGTAAATCACTCCCTCTAAAATAACTGACATTAGCTTTCTGCTGTGTTCACAATTCGGTAAAAGAAGAAAGGCGCACGTGTATGGATAAACGTATATTCCCGCAGCAAAGTACAGTAAGCGCCAGTACAAGCAAGCAAGTGAAAACGCAAACGAGTATGCAAGTGCGTGAGTCAGTCGTGTATGTAATCGGAAACGTAAGACAGCGGTACAATCGGATTAAGTCGCGCAAGGTCGCGCAACACGTGATACGATCTGATTGGTCGATGCTGTCCGGGACGAAGCACGGCAAACGTCAGCTGTGTACGTGCGTGTGTGCGCGGGCGAGGTTGTCTGTCTAAACACATGCCTGTTCAGGCCAAACGCAACACCACCTCCCCTTATCTATTTGAGCTAAACGTAGCGCTCAACTGGAAACCGTTCGCGACTGGATCTTCGGAACCCCGCGTTGTTTGCTGCAGGCATACTTGAAAAGGGTGTGGTACATGACAAAACTGGCTTCGGTGGTCGTCTCCCACAAAGTGTTGTATAAAGTCGACGAGCGTTTATCTTACTGCCGTCCTCCAGCAAGTATGTACCGGGAGATTGAACGCTTTTAACTTTTATTGGGGAAGACAGCATGTTTTCCTCTTTGCGAACTTGAGGTTTGCGAAATCTGACAAATGTTCCGGGCTGTAGTGTTTGACCATATCGCCTGTATTTATTTTGGTAATTGGTTCTTCTTTCCTCTTCTTCCGGTTTTGGATCGCTGTACTCCAGTCGCGCCGCGTTCAGTCGCGTTCGTATTTGTCTGCCGAACATTAAGTATGACGGAGTCTTTCCGGTGGCAGTATGCGGTGTAGTTCTGTAAGCGGCCAATGCAGCAGTAAGGGACATCTCCCACTTCTGTCCTCCAATGGCTATGGTTTGAATGATTTCTTTCAGTGTGCGATTTAAGCGTCCCACCATGCCATTTCCTGAAGGACTGTACGGCACCGTACGCACACGGCGAATGCCGTTCTGAGAAAGGTAATTTCTGAATTAATAACTGCGAAATTGAGGACCATTGTCGGTGACTACTTCGTCAGGTAGACCGAACCTCGCAAACAGGTTTTGCAGCCATCGCAGAACTATGGAAGTAGTAATTTCTCCGCATAGAAAAGCCTCTGGCCACTTGGAGTAGAAACATGTGGCAACAAGGACGTTCCGTTGGTGATAAGGGGCGTTTCCAAATGGTCCCATGATATCAACTGCAATTTTCGCCCAAGGTTTCATTGGATATTCAATGGGCTGAATAGGTGCATTCAGTGGCTTCGTGCTTTTATCAGAATGCTGACAAGGTGAACATTCCCTTACTGAAGCTTCGACACTGGAGTTGAATCGTGACCACCAGTAGTATTCACGCATGCGGGCCTTTGTTCTCACGATACCATGGTGCCCCTCATGCCCAGCTGATATAACAGCAGGAACTAAACTTTCCGGTATTATAAGACGATTACCTCTCATGACACAGTTATTAACTACTAAAAGCTCATCTTTGACCGCATAAAATAGTAGCAATGCGGGTTGCAGTTGTTGTCTCCTTGGCCATTCGGTGTAAACGTAATCATAGACGGATTTTAGAACGGGATCGCCTTGTGTATGTCTCGTAACCTCACCAAGCGTAATCGTTTTGGGGTTCGAATCACTGAGGAACGCAATCATTTTGACCTCCTCCAGATCATTGCTCTCACCTGCATTATCCAAAGGAAGATGAGAAAGTGCGTCAGCTACTTGGTTGTTTTGTCCACCAACATAGACGATATCAAAATCATAATTCAATAGTCGTGCGTACCAGCGACTGAGGCGTAGAGGGCGTTGACCTTTGCTACCGCGACAAAGTAGGGTGATCAAAGAGGCGTGATCAGTGCGTAAAACAAAACGCCGTCCAAAAAGGTAGAGGTGCCACTTTTCGCATGCCCAGACACATGCTAGCGCCTCCTTCTCGCCCGTAGAGTAATTTCGCTCCGTGGCAGATAGAGACCGTGAGGCATAAGCAACTACCTTCTCCATACCATTTTGTAACTGCGATAACACAGCTCCAATCCCAACGTCGGAAGCGTCTGTAGAAACGTACGTAGGGCAGCTGTCGACAAAAATAGCTATGGTGGAAGTTAAAGCAGCCAGTTGACGAATGGAATTGTAAGCACACTCTTGTTCAGTATTCCAAACAAATTCTTGTCCATTTCGTGTCAGTTTACGTAATGGTTCCGAAATGGTTGCAGAATTTTAAAATGCCGTAGGTAGTAAGTACACATACCTAAAAAGTGTTTTACTTGTTCAATTGTTTCTGGCTTTCGGCATTCCAGGATAGCACGTGTGTTCTCCTCATTCGGTTTCACTCCAGCAGATGAAATGAAATGACCAAGAAACTCGATTTATGACACAGCGAATTGGCACTTTCGTAAATTTAAACGCAAATTTAGTTCATTCAACCGAAACAATACGGTATTTAGGTTAGGCGCGTGCTCTTCGGGAGATTTGCCAAACACGCAAATATCATCCATGTAAACTACGCAACCTTTCAGATCTGCAAAAGAAAGTGTCATAAACTTTTTCCAGACTGCCGGTGCACTAGCCAGCCCCATAGGAAGTACTTTGTATTGAAAGAGTCCATCCTGCGTTAGAAAGGCTGTCAAAGGTCGTGATTCAGTTGTGAGTGGCATGTGAAAATAGGCGCTTCTCACATCCAACTTCGAAAATACCTTAGCACCGACTAACTTTACGATTAGCTCGTCCGCAGTTGGCAACGGAAATTTGTCTACTATGATATACTGGTTTAGCATGCGTAAATCAGCGCAGACTCGTACAGATCCATCTTTCTTGAGAACCTCAACCAAAGGGTGTACCCATTCAGAACACTGTATTGGTTCAATTAAATCGTTCCCGAGCATTTCCCGAAGTGCCGTAGTAACCGCCTCCCTTTTAGCAAGTGGCATTGGTCGAGGTTGGTGGATGCTGAATGGGGTTGCATTGGAAAGCAGTCGTATTCTGTGTTGTCTAGTTGGAATTCGCCCGATATCGTTCTTAAACAAATTGGGATATTTCGCCTGGAAACCGTAAGCTTCTATGTTTGCGATAAGCATTCTGTCAACGCATGGAGCAACTCGCAGCGATACCATGGCATTTCGGCCCAAGAGCGGTTTACTGTTATTGTCGGACACGTACACAGCAATCCGGCACTTACAACTTTCGTTCAAGAATAACGTTATATGTACAAAACCAAGAATGGGCACTGTATTGTTTGAATAACTGCCAAAAGTGTACGATGACGGGTGTATCGGTAAAGCGGTAAAATGATTGCGGTAAAAATCGTAAGGTATTACAGTTATAGGTGAAGCTGAATCTAGTTCCATTTTTAGAGAATGCACATCATTATCATGTTCGAAATAAACCGTACGAATATCAGGTAAAGGCAATTTAGGTTCAAAATTATGCAATGCCGTACGAGGTGAACGAGTATTCAAGGCGTAAATGTTATCAGAAGGCTGATTTGTGGAACATAGATCACTAGAATTCATGTCACATACGTGAGAAACAGTACGTTTACGACAAACACAAGCAAAATGACCATACTTACCGCAAGTATGGCACTGGACATTTACTACGGGGCAGAGTTTACAGTCAGCTTTGTGTTGGGTACTTCCGCATCTAAAGCAATAAACACGTTGTTTGGAGACACGATCCGTATTCGGTGCCACAGCTCTGATGCGAGTAATATCCGTACTAGCTGCATCGGAGTGGAATAGTTTCACCTGCTCATTCACATCACTTTTTGTACGTGCAATGTCACATGCACTATCCCAATTGAGTTTGAGGGAATTTTACGCAAGTATAGCTTCACGAATTCTTTGATCACAAACGCCCTAAACAAGTTGCTGAATAAGAAGCACCCCTTCAAATTTCATTGCTGGCACGGAGTTGTAGTCGCAGTGGTGTACCGCACACAGAAGCCGAGATATGAAATCATCAATTTTCTCTCCGGGCTGCTGCTTCATGAGTGAAAATTTGTAACGTGCCACAGGTATTTATACGGGGTCCCCAATGTTTGTCTAGTGTTTCCAGTGCATCCGTCAACGAATTTTTCATGCACAAACCCAATGCGTCAAAAAGCCTTCGTCCTTCATCTCCCAGATGTAGTTGAAAACGTTTCAGCTTATGTTCTTCTGAAAGCTTGATTCCAGTATTAAAGACGGACAAAATCTCCACATAATCAATGAAAGTAGTCTTCCACGAATTCCACGAATGTGAGGATGGTTTAACAGCAGCATCGATCCAAAATTGATCTGGAGCACGAATTGTAGCTGTCATTCCGCAGGTTTGAAGCCGCGACGCCAAATGTTGTGTTCACAATTCGGTAAAAGAAGAAAGGCGCACGTGTATGGATAAACGTATATTCCCGCAGCAAAGTACAGTAAGCGCCAGTACAAGCAAGCAAGTGAAAACGCAAACGAGTATGCAAGTGCGTGAGTCAGTCGTGTATGTAATCGGAAACGTAAGACAGCGGTACAATCGGATTAAGTCGCGCAAGGTCGCGCAACACGTGATACGATCTGATTGGTCGATGCTGTCCGGGACGAAGCACGGCAAACGTCAGCTGTGTACGTGCGTGTGTGCGCGGGCGAGGTTGTCTGTCTAAACACATGCCTGTTCAGGCCAAACACAACACTTTCGGTATGCACTCAAAATGGGTTCTCAGACTACGGCATTCAGATAACTGAGGCGGACTTTAACCACTAGCCGTTTGTGCAGCATTACGATATTGCATAAGAAAATTTTCAATGGCACGATCAAGTTCAAAAAATGTATGCGGAATGAATTGCACTCTTGAGCGTGCGTATAAAATCCTCTGCGATGGCATTGGTCTTTGGGTGACGAGGAGCAGTGGTTACATGTTTGCAGCCAAGACCTCTTAACCATCCACTAAAGGGTTTTCAGCAGTGAAATGTGTGCCATTGTCAGTAACTAGCACAAAAGGAACTCCTTCTCTGTTGAATGTTTTCATGAACTCAGTCTGTAAGAAGTCAGGCTTAGGTGAGGTTATTGAGTATACCTCTGGCTAGCGGGAAAAGGTATCAATGACCACAAGAGCGTAGTATTTACCGAAGAAGGGTCCGCAATAATTTGCATTTACCCGCTGTCACGCCTCACAGAGCACTGGCCAAGGAAGCCACTTTATAGGTTTTGAATGTATCTTAATGTAAACACCGCTTTCAGGTTTTAGCTGTACGTAGTACGTCGGCATGCAGTTCCGGCCACCACCAAGTAAGTCGTACCAGTGACTTCATTTTGTCGACACCCAAATGCCCTGAATGGAAATTTGCCGACATAATAACGGAATATTGGATGCATGACCACGCGGTCGTTAAGGCACAGTTATCCATCTGGAGTGGTCAACAAATCATCGCGACGAGAGGGGAAGTCAGGGACCTGCTGCTTTCCGCTTGATGTTCAACCCCGACGTAGAGCTGAAATACTTTTTTGTATCCTTTTTTACAAGATCTTCACGCTGCACTGGTAGTGGTTGTATCAACAAACAATCATGAGTGACTGGTGGTCGAGATGATTATGGCATTCTAGATAGGAGATCGGCGTGTGGTATGTATTTAGCACCACGATGCAGAATAGCATAGTCATATGAGCTAAGTGCCATACTCCATCGCCGAACCATTGTAGCTGATAATTTCAACAGCGAATGTTGCGGATGGTAGGTGAACGGCAATACCTCATGGTCAGTAGGTATGGTGAACTTCTAACCAAATAAATATTTATTTAAACGCTTGAAAGCCCAGTAAACTGCCAAGGCTTCTCTATTTGTTTGCGAATATCCTTGTTCACCTTTATCGAGCCTCCTTGGAATACGAATGACTGGCCGCTCGCATTGTTCAAGAACAGCACCTGTGCCAGTAGATGCATCAGTATTGACAGTTGAATGATCTTTCGAAGTAAACGGCTTAAGAACGACGCCGGATTATAGGTAAGATAGCAGCAAATTGTTGTGTTTGGCCTGAACAGGCATGTGTTTAGACAGACGATCTTGCATGCACACACACGCACGTACACAGCTGACGTTTGCCGTGCTTCGTCCCGGACAGCATCGACCAATCAGATCGTATCACGTGTTGCGCGACCTTGCGCGACTTAATCCGATTGTACCGCTGTCTTACGTTTCCGATTACATACACGACTGACTCACGCACTTGCATACTCGTTTGCGTTTTCACTTGCTTGCTTGTACTGGCACTTACTGTACGTTGCTGTGGGAATATACGTTTATCCATACACGTGCGCCTTTCTTCTTTACCGGATTGTGAACACAACATTTGGCGTCGCGGCTTCAAACCTGCGGAATGACAGCTACAATTCGTGCTCCAGATCAATTTTGGATCGATGCTGCTGTTAAACCATCCTCACATTCGTGGAATTCGTGGAAGACTACTTTCATTGATTATGTGGAGATTTTGTCCGTCTTTAATACTGGAATCAAGCTTTCAGAAGAACATAAGCTGAAACGTTTTCAACTACATCTGGGAGATGAAGGACGAAGGCTTTTTGACGCATTGGGTTTGTGCATGAAAAATTCGTTGACGGATGCACTGGAAACACTAGACAAACATTGGGGACCCCGTATAAATACCTGTGGCACGTTACAAATTTTCACTCATGAAGCAGCAGCCCGGAGAGAAAATTGATGATTTCATATCTCGGCTTCTGTGTGCGGTACACCACTGCGACTACAACTCCGTGCCAGCAATGAAATTTGAAGGGGTGCTTCTTATTCAGCAACTTGTTTAGGGCGTTTGTGATCAAAGAATTCGTGAAGCTATACTTGCGTAAAATTCCCTCAAACTCAATTGGGATAGTGCATGTGACATTGCACGTACAAAAAGTGATGTGAATGAGCAGGTGAAACTATTCCACTCCGATGCAGCTAGTACGGATATTACTCGCATCAGAGCTGTGGCACCGAATACGGATCGTGTCTCCAAACAACGTGTTTATTGCTTTAGATGCGGAAGTACCCAACACAAAGCTGACTGTAAACTCTGCCCCGTAGTAAATGTCCAGTGCCATACTTGCGGTAAGTATGGTCATTTTGCTTGTGTTTGTCGTAAACGTACTGTTTCTCACGTATGTGACATGAATTCTAGTGATCTATGTTCCACAAATCAGCCTTCTGATAACATTTACGCCTTGAATACTCGTTCACCTCGTACGGCATTGCATAATTTTGAACCTAAATTGCCTTTACCTGATATTCGTACGGTTTATTTCGAACATGATAATGATGTGCATTCTCTAAAAATGGAACTAGATTCAGCTTCACCTATAACTGTAATACCTTACGATTTTTACCGCAATCATTTTACCGCTTTACCGATACACCCGTCATCGTACACTTTTGGCAGTTATTCAAACAATACAGTGCCCATTCTTGGTTTTGTACATATAACGTTATTCTTGAACGAAAGTTGTAAGTGCCGGATTGCTGTGTACGTGTCCGACAATAACAGTAAACCGCTCTTGGGCCGAAATGCCATGGTATCGCTGCGAGTTGCTCCATGCGTTGACAGAATGCTTATCGCAAACATAGAAGCTTACGGTTTCCAGGCGAAATATCCCAATTTGTTTAAGAACGATATCGGGCGAATTCCAACTAGACAACACAGAATACGACTGCTTTCCAATGCAACCCCATTCAGCATCCACCAACCTCGACCAATGCCACTTGCTAAAAGGGAGGCGGTTACTACGGCACTTCGGGAAATGCTCGGGAACGATTTAATTGAACCAATACAGTGTTCTGAATGGGTACACCCTTTGGTTGAGGTTCTCAAGAAAGATGGATCTGTACGAGTCTGCGCTGATTTACGCATGCTAAACCAGTATATCATAGTAGACAAATTTCCGTTGCCAACTGCGGACGAGCTAATCGTAAAGTTAGTCGGTGCTAAGGTATTTTCGAAGTTGGATGTGAGAAGCGCCTATTTTCACATGCCACTCACAACTGAATCACGACCTTTGACAGCCTTTCTAACGCAGGATGGACTCTTTCAATACAAAGTACTTCCTATGGGGCTGGCTAGTGCACCGGCAGTCTGGAAAAAGTTTATGACACTTTCTTTTGCAGATCTGAAAGGTTGCGTAGTTTACATGGATGATATTTGCGTGTTTGGCAAATCTCCCGAAGAGCACGCGCCTAACCTAAATACCGTATTGTTTCGGTTGAATGAACTAAATTTGCGTTTAAATTTACGAAAGTGCCAAATCGCTGTGTCATAAATCGAGTTTCTTGGTCATTTCATTTCATCTGCTGGAGTGAAACCGAATGAGGAGAACACACGTGCTATCCTGGAATGCCGAAAGCCAAAAACAATTGAACAAGTAAAACACTTTTTAGGTATGTGTACTTACTACCTACGGCATTTTAAAATTCTGCAACCATTTCGGAACCATTACGTTGTAGTGACCTCGATCGTTTTGAGAAAATGTCTATTTTCTGGACACCATTTTGGAATTATTTTCTCCACCATCTTTTCTGACGTTTGACATTGACCTCGGTGTTCTCCGGTTGCCTACGTTTTACTGGACTGACTTTTCCGAGGTTTCCGTCGACCTCGTTTCAAATCACTTTCACTTTTGGTCGTTCGCTCGCGGTTCGCTCTCTGCTAAGCCGTCGCGTTTCGTTCCGTTTTCCGTTCGGTGTATCTCTCTTATCGGTACTATTTCGGTGCCACGATATATAGAATACACCTCACATCTGTAAACCGACTTGCATCTTCTCTATTCGTCCGATAGAGGGGATATCGTTGGTATTCGCTGCTAGACCCGATAGGAGACACGTTCGCCAGCCGCACTCGAACGTCTTCTATATTGGTGAGCCTGAAACTTCCAGAACCTCCTGGATTATTCGCCCGCCCGGTGAGTCTGTGATGTTTTGCTGTTTCACGTCTTCCTTTCGTTGCACGATATATATTTTTTACGATATATTATCGCAACGTAACCATGTCAGAGGATAAGGAGCAGCTCGACACAGATCTCACTCTGTCTGCGATTGCTTTTAAACCAGTGGCTTTTATCCCACATGATCCTGAGGTTTGGTTTGCAGCCTTAGAGCTGCAGTTTGAGGCACGTAGGATCATTGGCCAACGCCAACGATTTTCCTATGCCTTACAGGCAATTCCAGGTAATGTTATCGCCTCAGTGAGGGACTTAGTATTAAATCCTCCTCGAGTGCAGCCCTACGATCGGCTTAAGGAGGCTGTACTGCAACATTTCCTTCCTTATCGGGAGGAACGGTTACGTCAGCTACTAGCACGGCACCCCATAGGGGATACTAAACCCAGCCGCCGCCTAGCTCATCTCCGGTCTTTGGCAGGGCCCGCCGATAAGGATTCGGAGATAGTTAAGGAACTGTGGTTGGACTCTCTACCCTTCCATGTTCAGACCACCGTAACTGCTCTCCTCGGGGACTCGTCCTTGGAACGAGCAGCCGCCGTGGCTGACAAGATTGTCGCACGTGTTGGTAGTGGGGCTAATCCCCTCATTGCGACGACATCGCGCAATCCTAGGGGTGTTGACCTGGATCAATCGCGGGAGAGGCCTCGGCACTCTCGATCCATCCCTCGCCGCCTATCCTTCAAGGACAGAGTTAGAATACCTACGCCTCGCAGTAGCCCACGTAAACAACGACACGGACGGGCGCCCTCCACTGCCCACGTTCGCCGTGAATCCGCCTCACCTGCCTCATCCAAACCAGATCATCTTACCAGCGGCTTTTGTTGGTTCTATCGCGTTTTCGGACCAGCCGCCCGTAGGTGCAGACAGCCGTGTTCATACGCGGCGGGAAACGCCACTGCCGGCGAGTAGAAGCGGCCGTACTCGCCGGCAATCAGTCTCAGTTTGGCCGTTTATTTTACATACATGATTCGTGCACTAACGCTAGGTTCCTAGTCGATACTGGGGCCCAAGTTTCTGTCTTGCCGGTTGGTAAATACAAGCCACGAGCTTCTTTGCTTCGACTGTCAGCGGCGAATGGTTCCTCCATTCCTACCTACGGCACGAGACAGCTTGCGGTCAACCTGGGACCACGACGACGGTATCTATGGACGTTCATTCTTGCGGATGTTCCCACAGGCATCCTGGGAATCGATTTTCTGCAGCACTATGAATTACTTGTTGATTAACGTAGGCTGCAGCTTATCGATCCTTCGTCGAACATTAAATTTACGGGTATTGCAGCTCGAACAGATGCACACCGAATGACAGGTTTCTTTTCTTTTCAGTTTTTGTTTATTAAATTCCCCATATTGACTAAACCATTTGAAGAGATAGAGACAGTGACCGATCGTGTGGCACACCACATTGTCACTAACGGACCACCAGTCACGGCACGACCTCGCCGACTGGCACCGGACAAATTGGTTCTCGCCAAACGTGAGTTTGACACCTTACTTTCTAAAGGTATTGTTCGTCCTTCTCACAGTCCATGGGCCTCACTTCTGCACATGGTTCCTAAGAAAGATGGCGTTAGCTGGCGACCATGTGGCGAATATCGCGCACTAAATTCGGTTACCCGTTACGATAGTTATCCGATACCCCACATACACGACATCACGGCATCACTTCACGGCACGACTGTATTTTCCAAGATCGATTTGGTGCGAGCCTATCACCAGATCCCAGTCGCCGCTGAAGATGTCGAGAAAACCGCTGTCACGACTCCTTTTGGTTTGTTTGAGTTCCTACGTATGCCTTTTGGTTTGCGAAATGCTGCTCAGACATTCCAGAGGTTTATCGATAGCATTACGCGAGACTTGGAATTTGTTCACGTCTACATCGACGACTTGCTAATCGCATCGTCAAGCGTAGATGAACATTTCCAACATTTGACGCTACTATTTCAACGTTTGTCCGAACATCGAATAGTAGTCAATCCTGATAAATGTGAACTTGGCCAACCGGAACTTTTGTTCCTCGGCCACAAGATCACTCGAGAGGGCATTAAGCCTTGCGAGGATAAAGTGCGCGCTATTCTAGATTACGCCGTACCGTCCTCAATCAAGGTGCTTAAGGCACTTTTGGGGTTAGTTAACTTTTATCGTCGTTTCATACCCCATGCCGCTGAACGTTTGCTTCCATTAACTGACCTACTTCGTGGCAATCCACGTAAGTTGTCGCTTACGGATGCCGAACGAGTAGCGTTTTCGGAGATTAAAGCGACATTAGCTCAGACCACGCTCCTCATGCACCCAGTTCCGTCCGCCACGCTAAGCATAGCGGTGTATGCATCCGACTTTGCCATGGGAGTGGTCCTGCAACAGTCTGTTTCTGGGATATGGCAGCCATTAGAGTTCTACTCTCGACGCATCAATCCCACGGAAACCAAACTAGTGCTTTTGGTCGCGGACTGCTGGCTGCATATAATGCCGTTAAGCACTTTTGCCATGCAGTCGAGGATCGATATTTCGTCCTCTATACCGACCATAAGCCTCTGACGTATGCATTGCATACTGAGTCTGATCGTTACTCTCCATGAGAAGTCAGACATTTAGACTATATTTCTCAGTTCACGACCGACCTACGACACGTTAAAGGTGAGTCAAACTGCGTTTCAGATGCTTTGTCGCATATTTCGCCTAATGCCATTAAATCTCCGGTTTTAGAGATCCCTGCCATGGCTGCCGCACAGGCACAGGATTCTTCATATATGGAAGCAGCTCAGTCATCGTCGCTACAATGTCAGTCCGTACCTCTGGCCAGCAGTGCTGGGACTATACTCTGCGACATGTCTACTGGCATACCTCGACCAGTCGTACCCTCTACTTATCGACGTCTCATGTTTGATACCTTACATGGACTCTCACATCCAGGCATCGCAGCCAGTCTCCGATTAGTAGCTGCACGATACGTCTGGCCGTCCATGAATAAAGATGTTCGTATGTGGGCAAAACAGTGTCTACAATGTCAACGATCTAAAGTGCATAGGCACGTAGCTTCGCCTATCGGTACTTTTGCTACGCCTGATGCTCGCTTCGATCATATCCACGTAGACATTGTGGGTCCATTGACCCCATCACACGGGTATACCTATTTATTAACGTGCATTGATAGATTTACGAGGTGGCCCGAGGCTATTCCCATCTCTGTCGTCACGGCCGAACCAGTGGCTCGACATCTGATAGAACGATGGATAGCTTCGTATGGTTGTCCTTCCACAATCACCACCGATCGAGGGCAACAATTTTAGTCCGATCTATTCTATTCATTCACTCACATGCTGGGTACGGAACGCATTCGCACGACCGCGTACCATCCGGCATCGAATGGTTTAGCTGAACGTTTTCATCGCCAACTCAAAGCGGCTCTTAGAGCACACGAGAGCCCCGACTGGTACAAAACGTTACCGCTAATTCTGCTTGGTATCAGGACTTGAATAAAGGCAGATGTCCAATGTTTCGCCGCAGAACTTGTCTACGGCACGACATCACGACTGCCTGGGGAATTCTTCACGCAACGGAGTACAGATTCACGATTGAGGAACCGGAAAGGGAGGGTTTCGTGGCCACTTCTCTCTCCTTTCGGATCATGTGCTGGGCTGCCAAAAATCGAAGTTCTCCCATTCTTCTACTCTCAGGGTGGGCTCCACGAGCACTGAATCCCCCCGGACAGATAAGACATTCTACCGCTCTCAAGCAGTCATGGCTCGGTGATGGCTATTTAGTCCAGCCCCTAAGACTTGACCGCGAGTTCTCCCACTGCCGATACGGCTATCATTATACTAACTCACGGCTGTTCCTTCTTTTCCTCGTTGTGCCTGGACAGCAATACATTTATCTCCCACTCGAGCTCCAAACCCGAATGCCCGTTCGTCGTACGCCTTTCTCGGGCTCCTGAATTTTTATTCTTCGATAACCCTGCTTACTTCTGGGTTCCATGGGACACTTTCCAACGCCTGGTGGCTTCTTGAAGACCTGGCCCCATGCGCGACTGTAGGTGTCAGGGGTGCCATGAGGTAGAACCAATAATATGGAGGTGTCTCCTCGGAAGTTGAGTTGGTGGGGTCATTTCTATTTGTCGAGGGCCTATAAAGACCTTCTGGGGCGCTGAGTTATCTGAATCTGTTCGAATGCTACCCTTGGAGTTCATACTTATTGTTTACGCCGTGCTGCGTAAAGCACCTCCATATTTGAGCCGCCCAAACTCCACCCATGTGAGCTTTTTCGGTAATTGCCCATTACCTCTTGGTCTCCATTTCCGTGGAAGTAGCATCCTGTTATTAAGAGCATGCGATGGCACTCAAGCTTGTTGCATTAAATCGGTAACCAGTTGTAGCAGATGTTGGTTTATTAGAGGTGTCTCCGCAAAACGGTTCGCTCGGTCCCTTCGTAACCACATTTCTACTGCTTCCCAGCGCCATTCCGCGCCTGCCTCCATCTTGCTTATTGCACCCGTCATAGAAGCCGGTTGCCGTTTTTTCACTTGCGTATCCCGACGTCGAACTAGATCAGACAAGCTCTTTACTTCTGGTTCAGCCCGATCTTGGAAGACTTAACGCCACTCTAGGCCGACTGTTCCTGCAGTTTACGGTTTCCCCTCTTCCAATGCCTACAAAATCTGGCTAAGCCCTGCTTGACTGCCTCGGTCGAAATGATAATTGAGCTTTATATTTGGTACGATGTCAAGTGAGATATCCGTCAGTGGACCCATTTTCAGTCTTCAATGTCAGTGTGTTGTGACCCGTAGACGCCCTGAGATGGTGTCCGGAACTCCGGAACTCAAAATCCATTTTTGCCACGTGCACTTCGACCTCATAGTTTGGCTGCCAGCCTAACTTGAGTACGTATAATCAAATGTGTGGATTGTTCTACTAGCTGGCCGCAGGCTATTCCTGTACCTCGCCCCACCCCAGAAGAGACTCTAAGGCCCTTTGGACCGGTCGGGTTTGTAATCTTGGTTGCCTGGAGATAGTGGCAACCGATCCTGGTCCAGGTTTTCACCGCGCTTCCGCAGCCTTCTCACTACGCCCGGTTGTCAACATAATGGGAAGAGAGTCTCCCACCATCAGGCCAACTTTATGATCGAGCTTTCCCATCGGCAGTTAAAAGGAGCCTTCCGAGAAAACGGTAACTCAGCTTGGAGTGAAACACCACGGTTAGTACTACTCAGCCCGCGTAATAGTTCCGTTAAGGAAGAATAGCACAAAACATCAGCAGTGCTGACACATGGCCATGAACTCTTCTTCCTGAGGGGTTGGTAGCTCTCTCATCAACCGTGAATTTCGACCACCAAGCTCGGAGCCCCGGGTGTTACGAACGTTTGAGCAATGCGTAGCCAAATTCGCAACGGATCCCGAAATCAGAAGACGATTATCCGTGATATTCTACGATACTAGATTATTACAATAAACAATGACATAAACAATATACAAACCTCAATAATACGATCACAAGGGCTCAACAACGAGAAACTGAATGGCAGCGTGTGAGCAAACAGCACGTGCGTCACGCAGGTCCTGAACAAGTATGTGCCAAAGTAGCGCTCTGGGCGCGAACAAACAACAATTGGTCCAGAAAAACAACAAGTTCGTAAAGACAAGTCAATAGTGTATGGAAATGAGTGATGTTGGGAAAAACACTGAATCGCGAGGGAAAAAGGGGGATTTTCCACGACCGGCTGTTACACCGCCCACCAAAATCCTCCTGGATCCTTAGCAGAGTCAAAGGTTCGGTATAAAGGTACTGATTCTTCCTACCTGCCTAGGCCCTGCTGTCAGTGCGCGCGTCTAATGCTCGTCGTCAACGTTCTACTACTGGTCGAGCCTAATCCATTGGCTACATAGACGTGAGGCTAGTCTACATCTTCCACAAGACCAAATGACCGATGGCGGGCGTGAATGGTCACATAGACGTTGTCCTCGTAAGGGGCCGTCCGGTCCTGGATGTACGTGCTTGAGTGTGTGTGTTAGTGCGTGTTTGTGTGTGCCGGGGTTACAATGAAATCACAGGTATGACTACACATCAAAGGGACTTTCTGCAATGTCAACAAAAGACCGCGTGGCAAGAAAACGAGTAAATGTAGCATGTATGTGTGACCTGAGCTCCGCTACTTCCACATATGCAAGGGGCATTCGGTAGCGTCAACAAAAAGTAAAACAACGAACACTGTCACATGTTTGATGGGTTTACGGAATGTAGAGTGCGTCGTGCACGCGTGTATGTATCGGGATGTACAATGGAATCGCATTCATCACCACGTATCGGAAAGAACCTTCTGTAATGTCAACGAAAAGACCGCGAGCACCTTAACGTGTTTGACGGAGACCGTGTGGTATATATGGTGTTTCTTTATCCACCTCGATTACTGGTGTGAAAAAGGTTTACTAGGTCTCAGGGTTATCAGCTCCTCCGTCTTCGCTCTCGAGTAGGTTAATACTGCGTATGTCACGAATGAGCACTCCGTTAGCTGTCTTCACCTTCACCGTTCTTATCATTCCGTCAGTGCTTTTGATGGTTTCCGTAACTACTCCCAAAGACCAAGCGCTGAAATGTGCGCGTTCGTCTGCGATCATAACCACGTCCTCAACTTTGAATGGTCTTGTTTTGGCCAGCCACTTCTGTCGAGTCTGCAAAGCCGGTAGGTACTCCCGCAGCCATCGCCTCCAGAAGACCTTGGCCAGATAGTTCGCTTGCTTCCACCCGTGGAGGTAGCTCCCACGAAGGTTTACCGGCCCTTGGAAACCCTCGTTCGACCTTAGCGTCAATAAGTCGTTTGGGGTGAGCGCCAGGTGGGTGGGGTCGCCGTTCAATACTGGAACCAGGGGCGGTTGTTCAGGATTCGCTCCACCTCAGTCATGACGGCGTTCAGCGTCTCGTCGTCGGGCGGCTGCTGCTCCATGATTGACAGCAATATCCGTCTGGCGGACCGGATCATGCGTTCCTATACGCCGCCTCGGTGACTGGCCTGTGGGGGGTTGAAATGCCATCGTATGCCGTAGGCCACGGTTCGATTCTGCGGTTCGTCCCTGTTTATGTTCTTGTGCCAACGCTGCAATTCCCGATGAGCGCCCACAAAGTTCGATCCATTATCTGAGTATATATCGGCCGGTACGCCTCTTCGGTTGATAAATCTTTGCAAGGCCCGTAGAAACGAATCGGTCGTCATCGAATGTGCGACTTCTGGGTGTACCGCACGTGATTTCATGCACGTCATGATACATCCGTATCGCTTTTCTAATCTTTTCCCGCACTTGATCCACAAGGGCCCGAAATAGTCCAACCCGGTGTCACTGAACGGCCACCAGCCCGTAGTCACCCTGCATTCTGGTAGTGGGGCCATGAGTTGTTTGCCTGCTGTGGCATTGCGTCTCCTGTATTGCACACACCGTCGGATTACGCGTTTTACAGTCTCTCGTCCTCTCAACAACCAAAGACGCTTTCGGATGACGCTCGTCACGTGACTTTCCCCGGCATGTCCCTCCATGGCATGGACGTGTTGAATCATTAGCTCTACTACAGGTTGTCTCGCAGGCAGCAGTATAGGATACTTTGTGTCGAAGTTCAGGTGGGCGTTGGTCAGCCTACCATCCACCCGCAGCAGTCCGTTGATGAGTTTGGGGTTTAAACGCTTCAGCTCGCCTCTTGGAGATGGTATGTCTTTATTGGTCGGCCCCACTTCTTCCGCCCTCTTGAGTTCTCGGGCGAAAGCCTCGCATTGTATCATTCTGAAAATATCGTACTCTGCCGCTTGTAGCTCATCGGGACCTATCGGGCCGACCCGTATCCGACCTGAGGGCCGTAGCCCTTTCATGACTAGTAAATTTCTCTTGAACCTGGTTAACCAAACTAGCGAACGAAGCGTGTTCATCCAGGAAGAAATCCTGACCAGTCGCGATAGAATGGACGACGCTTCGACGACGTTGGTTGTTATCACTACGCCTTTGATCTCCAGTTCCAATTCCGTAGGGGGTTTTAATTCGAACACGGGCCAGTCCTGTTTGGGCAATTGCAGGAAGTTTGGCCCTCTCGTCCACGTGTCCAGTTGCCTGAAGTTGTTCGCACCTCGAGAGCACAGGTCGGCCGGATTATCGCCAGACCTGACATGATTCCACTGGTGCGTGGCTGATTCATCGTGGATAATCGTGAGCCGGTTAGCAACGAAAGTACTAAACCGGCTCCGGACGTTGTTGATATAGTAAAGTACTATCGTTGAATCCGTCCAGAAGCTCACCGACCAAATGTAGAGATCGAAACATCTCTTCACAGCTTGCACCACCCTGACTGCCAACACGGCTGCGCTGAGTTCAAGGCGTGGGATTGAGACCAACTTCAGTGGAGCAACGCGGACTTTGGCGAACAGGATCCTCGTGGTATATTGTCCATCTCCTGCGCACCATCGTCCGTACACCACAGCTCCATAACCGACTTCGGATGCATCGGAAAAGGCATGTAGTTCTCCAGTCCGTGTCGTATGGCCAGGAGTCAAACATCGTGGGATTCTTATGTCCCATAATTTCTTCAAGGTGTTCAAAAATTCTTCCCAGTCCAGCCGGTCCCCTCGGTCCAGTGACTGGTCCCAATCAACTTTCTTACGGCACAGCCGCTGCAGCAAGATCTTTCCGGGTAGCAGCCATGGTGAGACGAAACCGAGCGGGTCGAACAAACTTGAGACGGCAGATAGTGTGCCACGACGGGTTATTGGCAGCTCGGGAACGTTTAGTTCGAAAACAAAATCGTCCGTTTCCGCGTCCCATTGTATCCCTAAAGTGCGCTCGATAGGAAGTGGAGAGCCGTCCAAATCTCTTACCCTTTCGGCCTTTTCGTGATACGGGATGACCTTCAGCACTTCTGAAGCGTTCGACATCCATTTAGTTAGATGGAAGCCGCCCTCTTCCAGCAATCTCGTCAGACCCCTGAACTGCTCTAGAGCTGATTCCACATCATCGAATGACCCAAGGTAGTCGTCGACGTAGAAGTTCCTGCTGACGCTTTCTACCACCGTCCGATGTACTAGATCGCCATGTTTGTTCGCTGATTCTCGGAGGGCGTAGTTTGCACAAAATGGTGACGATATGGCTCCGAAGGGGTGGACGGTCATCCTATAATTCACCACTGCGTTGTCCCGGTCGCTCCCTTCCCACCACAGGAAACGTAAAGCATCTCGTTCTCCTACCGGAATCTTCACCTGATGGAACATTTCCCTAATGTCAGCAGACAAGGCCACTTTACCCACTCTGAAACGGCACAAAACATCGATCAGTGGAGTGGTCCAGTCAGGCCCCTGTAGTAGGCGATCGTTTAACGACTTGCCCTGGAACTTGGCCGCACAGTCGAAAACCACCCGCAGTTTATTGGGTTTCTTGGGGTTGATAACCGGATGGTGAGGCAGATACCAGATACCCCTTCTGCTGTCGGTGTTAACAGGCACCTTTTCAACGTGACCGAGGGTCTCGTTTCGCTTCATCAAATCCGCGTATCGTTCCCACAGATTCTGGTCTCGAATGAAGCGTTCTTTTAGTCGTAGTAATCGTTGGAGAACATAATTTCTGTTGTCAGTCCACGGGTCGACCGGTGTGCGCCATGGGAGGGGAACCTCGAACTGTTTTTTGAGGCCTCTAGTGCCTTGCCGCACCGTTTGTAGAGCGAAGTGATCTTCTTGAGACAACGCCGGGCTTTTGTCTCCAATGTCATGAAACTCCTTTTCATACAGCCGTTGCAGATGATACTCTATGCGGTCCGTTTCGGCGGATAAGTAATTCACGGAACCGCGTACCCCTACTGGACCGTATAACATCCATCCCAGAACCGTGCGTACGGCATAAGGTGCCTGGCGGTCGCCCACTCTCTGGTCAAGCACCCAATGCGCCTCTGGCACGTCGCAGCCGATGAGGAGATCCACTTCATCATCTTCCCAGTCTACAACGGTTACATCCTGCAGGTGGGGCCACCGAGTCAAGATTGCGTTCACCGACCTTGGTGCTCGCATGGGGAGATCCGCTAACGTGAATGCTTCCGTTGGTTCAATTTCCTCGTTAGTGTCTAGAGAGATGAGTTGCAGCCTTAATCTACCGGCAGTCATTACCTGTGTTCCGCCCACCGTGCTCACCGCTAACGACGTCGCACCTTTATCCAGTTGGTGTTTGTCGGCAAACCGATCTTTCACTAAAGTGGTGTCGGATCCACTATCAACGAAAGCCAACGCCTTGACTATCCCAGTCGGAGTCACTACTCCCACGGCCACTACGCCTAAACGTACCGGTTTACTGGCAGATTGTGAAGTTGAACAAATCACGCTGAGCTTGGCACTCGCCTCGGATATGGTTACTCTCGCCTGATGCAGCAGCCGATGGTGTCTGCCCGTGCAGCCCTCGTAACCACATCGATTCCTTGTTCTACATGCTGCTTCCCGGTGCGTGGTGTTGAGACAGATAAAACATGCTCCTGCCATCCTCGCCATTCCCCACCGTTCGTCTATTGTGGCGTTCCCGAACTTGGGGCATTCTGGTAGGCCATGGCTAGTACCACAGGATCTGCAATTGGGTTTCGACGTAGCATCTCGTGAAATGACGTGTGTATTGGTCCAAGGCTGGTACTTTGGATGTTCCCGTACAGGGGTTTGGACTTGGCTAGTACCAGGCTTGTTTGCTCGGTTGCTGTCCCGGATGAGTCGGCCGAATCTGCTGTCAGCTATCTTCGTTTGCCTGTCTAAGTATTCAGTCAGGTCTTCGAAGTTGGCTTCTCTGTCGCTTCGGCTTATCCGTTCTGCTTCTTCCGCCCACCGACCCTGTAGTTCGGGAGAGAGGTGACGGACTATGCCTTCCAAAGTGTGCATGGCGTCTAGGTCAGCCCTGTAACCTAAATGGTCGACGGCTATTGAGCAGTTTTGCATCCTTATCACCATTTCGGCCATGGTGTAGACGTCGCCCCTGGTTCTCTTTGCCTCTGCCATCACGCCCTCTATTAGGTTACGGGCCACTTTGAAAGGTTGGCCAAACAAGTCCCTTAGAATCTTTCTTGCCCTTGTGTAGCCTTGTTCTGGGTCGAGCACAGTGCACCCGTCGATAGCTTCTCTTGCTCGGCCTCGGCAGTAGTGAGTAAGGTAAAGAAGCCTTTGCCCAGAGTCGGTTACCTTGTTTTCAACGAACGTCTCGAACTGTTTGACAAACTTGCAGTAATGCTCAGCTCGCCCGTCGAAAACCGTTAGCTCTACTCTAGGTAGATCGATCGATGGTGGTTTGTATTCGGCGACCGGCGTGGGGTTCCCTACCTTATTGCACTCTAACCTATCGGAAGTGTCGAAGTCACTGGTCTCATGCTCTCGCTGTTTCTGTGTACACTTCTCTGCTTCCTGCGCCTGTAGTCTAGCCGAAAGTACCTGTTGCTCTAGTTCTAGTATTCTCAGCTTATTTAAATCGACATCCTTACGATCAATATTGTTTTCAATAACACATGAACTAGCACTGACAGGACTAGGCGATCTAGCATTAACTAAAGAATCATATGTACCCAAAACCTCCACAGAGACTTGCCGTGTTACTTCCTGTCCGGATTCCAATGTTTTCGATCCTTTTCTTGGCATTTTGCGTGATTTTTTCTCGTTCCAAATAGATCTATTGAGTATTGTTACGGACGTTTGAGCAATGCGTAGCCAAATTCGCAACGGATCTCGAAATCAGAAGACGATTATCCGTGATATTCTACGATACTAGATTATTACAATAAACAATGACATAAGCAATATACAAACCTCAATAATACGATCACAAGGACTCAACAACGAGAAACTGAATGGCAGCGTGTGAGCAAACAGCACGTGCGTCACGCAGGTCCTGAACAAGTATGTGCCAAAGTAGCGCTCTGGGCGCGAACAAACAACAATTGGTCCAGAAAAACAACAAGTTCGTAAAGACAAGTCAATAGTGTATGGAAATGAGTGATGTTGGGAAAAACACTGAATCGCGAGGGAAAAAGGGGGATTTTCCACGACCGGCTGTTACACCGGGCACCACACGCGAGTGCTCAAGTCCAGCCCGGCCCGCGGACGAAAGTCTACGTTTTACACTCCAGCTGTGTTAGAGGTTGCTACCTAAGCAGTCCTTCGCCTTGATGGCTTTCGATCACAGCTGCTACCGCAATAGACCGGCCCGTTTCGTGTGACGAAAAGCAGAGCGAACGGGTTGGTCATAGACCTCCACGGACGACATGAAGTATTATCTACAAAGGGCCTCAAACCTGCCTTTGTAGAGTGTATGCCATGCTGCCAAATTGCACCAGCTCAAGCCGCTCGGTCACCCACATTGAACTGGCTAATATTGGCACATCTCACAACTACTCCCAGTGAAAACCCAGGACTTAGCCCATCGGAATCTTCAACCATACCCGTCATGGTCACCAGCTACGAAATTCCGCCCGTTTTCCTGATTTCGCGGTAAAATTTTACAATCTATTGCTAGCACCAGGCTGTGAAATTCCCCACAGATGTGCCAGCCAGTGGGAGCAAACACTTAAAATCAGCATTCACAGTTTAATTTTCTCCTGGTTCCATGGCGACTACAGCAATAAATGGTGAAATTTTCTCATTAAAATGTTTTTATATCCACCGGAGCTCTCAGGCGCTACTCCCTTCCGGTAGGCCTTGCCTTCTTTCATAAGGATTCACTCAACCACATTGGCTTCATCCGTACTCTCGCTAGCTCCCGTATACTTTAGAGAAGATAATCATTCATTGGAGAGCGGGAAGGTTGGCCAGCATGGCGCTGGAGAAGACAAATGGACGCCTTTCTAGATGAACGTGACTTGGCATCTTTTGGGCTCTCGAGCTTGTGGGACCCTGGGCCGCTTGAAAGCAGGCGGACCGAAGCACATCGGACCTCGAGAGTCCAGATATCGCAAAACCTCAATCGACGGTGGTCTGACATCACCAACAATATAACGAGCAAGATAAGAGTTCCTGGACTAGCAATAATCTCTGGGATCCTTAAGAAAATTGTGGATATGCCAGACTGTCCCACTTCTACCATATCAGTGAACTTTGATATGGATGACTCCCAAAAATTAGCTAAATTTACCAGTGAACCAAGCTGAAGTGGGCATGGAGCTTTCAAATGTCCACTCAAGATAATCAATGAGGCTCTGCGCTGAATTTAGTTCAGTTCCGTTCAGTTTGCACAGGACAGGTAGTGACCACGGCCAATCGAGCTTCCAGAATTTCTTCGATGGTCTGCGCACCAGTTATGCACCCACCACTGCCGAGTGTATTTCGTCGAATCCTCGCTAAAAATTAGAGGAAGCGGAGAACCTCATCGCACGTCAACTGCGAGAGACGTCACGCATCGTGAGCGTTCACTGAGACTGCATGCGATGAGCAAAAAGTCTATTAAAAAGTACTCCAGAAGGACCACGGTGTTACCCGTCATCCATCTAGTTGATATACTCAAGGCTCACTACGAGGAAATATCTCGTACCACTTGCGATCTAGGGCACTTTTGAAAGATTGGACGGTCTGCAGATCTATCATTACACCAGGCAGACCGTTCTAACTGTTCTTAACCCTGTTGCTGAAGAAGTGCGATCTAGCCATCAACCTAGATCGGGCTTTTATCAGCTTCTTTTCATGTCCCCTTGTTCTGAATTCTACGACCAACTGGAATAGACTATCTGGTCTAAGGCCAGAAAAGCCCTTCATTACCTTGAACGTTTCTATGAGATCTCCTCGACTTCTCCTTCGTTCCAACGGGAAAAGATTCAGGTCACGGAGTCTCTGCTCGTAAGTCCTACTCTTCTGCCCTTCAACCATTTGCGTGGCGAGACGTTAGACTTTCTCGAGGCAGGCGGCGTTCTTTTTGCAGAAGGGTGACGAAGCCTGCACGCTACCTTCTAAGTGAGGCCGTACTATAGCCATGTAAATAGGTACGAATACCTCCGGCTTCCGGCAAGACAAAGCTGATCGCAGCCCAAAGAGCCCCCCACGAGCCTTATGCGCAGTAGCGTTGCGCTGCTCTGACCACTTGAAGTCACTGTTCATGATGATCCCGAAGTCTTTAACCCTACCGACTGCCTCTACGGTGAATAGCCCTCGATCATGGGCGACAGTTAGGCCCACTGTTGTCCTTGACAACGAATGGCTTTTTTCAGCGTTCAGAGGTAAGTCCCATTTGTATGCCCAGTTCAGGACGATACCTATTTCCCTGCTCAAGTCCGCCCTACCCTTAGATCCAACAATCTTCACATCATCCGCAAAAATAAAGCCGGGCGACTGAAGAGCAGATGTCAGGTCATTAATAAATAACAAGAATAGGACCGGGCCTAGGACGGATCCCTGAGGTACACCACTGGTGGCATTCACCAAACTGGAGCACCTGTCTCCCACTTTGACGTAAAACGTCCTGTGGGAGAGGAAGTCCTTCAGCCACCTAAATACTGGCCCACCTAAGCCGAACATCTCCATCTTGCATTGCAAAAGTTGATGATTAACGGAGTCGAACGCCTTGCTAAACTCCAGGTAGCATACCTCAACTTGCTTACCTTCGTCCAGTCGTCGAGGTACTTCATCTGAGAAGCACAAGAGATTGGTCAGACAAGATCTCTTTTTAGGGAATCCATGCTGCGCCGGACTTAACATAGAGTGCTCCAGTAAATGCTGGCAGATATGGGCACGGATTATCCTCTCCAGGACCTTACATGGGATGCCAGTTAGGCTTACCAGCCCGCAGTTCTGCACAGCCGACTTAGGCCCACTTTTGTGTATTGCCACAACTGCCGCGACTTTTCAGTCCTGAAGCAGCTTACTCTGGTCCAACGTGGATCTGTACAGCCTGCATACCGATGGAGCTATGATATCCGCCAACGGCTTGATGATAGCTGGATGAATGCCATCTGGTCCCGCTGACTTGTGGCTGTTCAACTCCTGTAGGTACTCACGCACGCTTTCCTCTGAGAGGTCTAGCTCGTTTGACTGAGGAGAAGGATGCACCAGAGTCAGATCTATTTGCGTCCCACCAACCATTCTATGCACACTACCAAAGTATTCCCCCACGGCGTCTGCTTTGCCCTGGTCATCAGTGACAACACCGTAGTCTCTAGTGGATGGTGGACCCACGGCATTTATTGTTGGGCCTGTAGACTATACATATCCGTAGAATATTTTCGGCTACTGTCTTACGGACTGGGCCAATTTGAGCTCAAATTCCTGCTGGGAAGTTCTCAGAAGGCTTACAATCTCGTTTCTCAGCTTTGTGTAGCGGTTCCAGGCTAGCCGACTGCCGGAAGCTTTGTACTGGTTCCAGCAGTGTTTTTACGTCTGATTGCCTTGGCTATTGCAGCATATCACTACATGGGTTTGCCCTCCACACTCCTTCGTTTTAAAGGTGCGAACTCTTCCTGTAGGGCAGTCAGGGATCCCTTTATGGTCTGCCAGCGCTCCTCGACAGTAGCCTCCTCTGTCGTGCCCCAGGTCAAGCCCATCGCCCTATTACGAAGCCTATCTATGTCCATACAACCGGAAGTTCTGACTAGCCTTGAAGGTACCTTGGGTTGCCGCATGCATAGGACTATTTTGACACCTACGTGGTCACTCTTGCCCAGCGGAGCACAATAATGCAGTCCAGACACGTCGTTGGGGAGGTTCGTTATAGCTAGGTCCAGCAAGGATGGAACGCATCCAGTCCTATATCTGGTAGTTTCCCTAATATGGTGGTGCAACGCATTGGCATGCAGCCATTCTAAGTAGATTTGCTCCTCCGATCCCGGCACGCAAACCTCAGCCACCCAGTCGATGTGCGGGAGATTGAAGTCACCCACTATGAGGGTCTTTTGTGCGTCCTTAACTAGTTCAGTCAAAGTCCGGAGTAAACAAGCGTCCTCTTCGTGGTTAGTGCTTGGTGCCGTGTAGGCACAGAAAACGTTAACCCTTCTGCCTGGGAGGATGATCGTGACGGCACATAACTGTATATTATGAGTGCACATCTTGGTCTGAGCCGTAAGGTGTTGTTGGCCGTCGATCAATGAACGCAGTTTTAAGAAACTTTCTTCCGTAATTTTCATACAAAATCCTGCTGACCAACTCACTGAATATCTTATTGGGTCACATTGTTTGTCACTTTCTTACTTCGGCGACCGAAGCGTGATGGTTGCTTATTGACACTGCCTTATTTTCCACTTCGGCTCAGATGTTTTTCATGCTTACAAACTGTAAGTTGTGCAGTACCGTGTGATGAACTATTCGTTGATTCCCGAATCTGCCACGGTCTTTTGACATTCGGCCAAATACTCAGGCCTGATGAACTAATGATTTCAGTTGCTCTTTTGTCGTGCTGACCAGCAAGACTGATTAGGTGGAAACAACTTTGGGACTGGACCACGCGGGGAATCAAACTTGGTTTCACTGTAATGCACTCAGACAGATAGCCACTCCCATCTTTATCGGTGTGAGTGTTGCTGCTTGCTGATGCGCCGAGCTTCGGCTCACCGATTTTTCTTTCTGTCTTTGCAAATCGTACATGTGCCACCCCCGCGGAAGACACTGCATCTCTCATACTACAATACAACCCGGAATCAACACCGGGAAATACATCATTAAGATATAACTGTAGTGAAGTAGACAAAAAATGATAGTGGAGCTTATTGACGCCATTAGCGAAGAACTCTGCAGGAAGATCATGGATGGAGCCTGCTTGAAGGGACAACGTCTGTATTACCAGTTTGCCGCACGAGACCACCGAGGCTAATAGCGTATGGACTCGGTGGATTACTAAGATCGCAAATCGAATAACGTTTGGCCAGCGCCAGAAAAACAAAGTCGAGCCACAAAAGGGTGTACGCGAGCTTGCGGAGCAGAGTGCAGAGACAAACGATAACAGGGGACACACAACACCATGTGTCGTATTGGGGGTCGAAACCGGAACAGCTTTGTTCGGAGTGATGAAGCAAAGTGAACACATAAGCTGTTACTAAAGACTAATACCGAAAATGAGGGTATTGTCAAGGCACATGCCCAAGCACGGTCAAGGGCAGGAGTCTAAGGCTTCGAGATGGCCACTTATCCTAAAAGCCTCGGATTGCTTTTGGATGACCATGTTCTCTCTACAGCCCCTAGTGAGGAATTCTACCCATTGACTTCTACTTGCCGTGTTCCTATCGAAGTAAGGGGAAGAGGGCGGGCGCTTGGTTCTCCTTACTGGATTAGCTTACCGACTGGTTTTCATTCTAGGGAGGCGGATAAACCTTGATTCCAAGCCAGTCACTGGTGCAGTAGGAGACGCACAGCAATATACCCATCAGCTTCTACGGCAGGGGCATGTGCTGAGCACCTAGAATGCATAGCCTCATCCGAAAGCGTATGAGCTGAATAGCCGGTCATCGGCACCCAAAGCGCTACGATGGTTCTATATCATCCTACTGCACTGTAAGTTGGGCTTTCTAGTCAGAGGCTTGTAGTGGGGCCCTCTAAGACAACCCTCTACTTCGGTCTGGGCTGCAAATAAGTATCCAGCTCGTGTGCCCGCATCAAACCTCCACACACATGGTTGCTCGTCCTCAAGCTGGACTCTATTCACTCATTAAGTCTTCAAAGAACGGCTGTGGAAAATCCCCCGGAAGCACGGCAGCTTCATGTTTCCCTGACATCACTCGCTCATATACAGTATTTGCTTGCTTTTATGCACCGTATGTTCTCATGAACAAACCGTTGTTTGTTGGCGTCCAAATTGCTACTCTGTCATATTCTATCTTGGACCTGCATAACTCACTTCCTCCTTTCTCGCGCGCTGCAATTCGGTTCTCGTTTTCGGAGCCCATTTAATTGCGTAATTGAGGTTCGTATCAGTTTAATAGTAATTGTTTATTTGATAGTCAAGTATTGTAGAATTTCAAGGATAAACGCATTCTGATTTCGGGATCCATTACGAAATTGGCTGCGTATTGCTCAAAAGCCTCTTGCAGAAGCAGCATCAATTAAGTTCGAGGTGTTCGCATTGAGGAAAAACCAACTACATAATAACACAACCTGTTTTCATCCACTTTTACACACAATGCTGTTGTAAACTTTCCGAATACTTGTCAACTTGCCACCGATAAATGCACTAAGCATGCAGATGTGTTTCCTGTTCTATTTGTAAGCGGTTCATCAAAACCGCTACTGTGACCACGTGCCTCTGAAGTCTTAGACTTTCAATGATCGCAGTCTAATGCAAATAGGTACACAAGCGGCTTAGCTTCACCCCCTCGAGACACTTTTCGCGGCAGTCTGCAGTATGTTCGAGGCCGTCATCCAGGACCCAAACTTCGTGCTTTTTCTGAGTTCGCCTTCAGAATGTTTTTAATCTGCGCCTATGCTGGGCTGCCGCAAATCGGTTTCTGGTCACGCTGGTGTGGGAATCGCTCTCGGTACTATAGCTGAGTCTGCTCTAATCGACTGGATCCTAGTCTACAGCAACTGTGTTATTTGCTCAGAGACTGCTCTCAAAGCTGGCTAAGGCCGCGAGGGCAGCCGTTGCCTTTTGCCGCCGCCTGCGCTCCCACTGGCCACTATCCGGACGGTTTCGAGTGTATATTCCACCGAAAAACTTCGAGAAGTTCTTCTAAAGGCACATAACAGAGACAGTGGTACAGGCTGTAGATTTGGACTCCAGGATGGGTCACCTAGGTCTATAGAGGCGAATGCTTGGAAACCAAAAAGATGCTGACTATTAACCCACGGAAACCTGTGATTGATTGTTCCATCTACGCACAGACTATCTCCCGTTCTTGTCTAGCAGAAACTAGGGGCAGAGCTTCCGCCACAGTCGCCATCTACTGATCTGTAGCAGCCCACATTGTCTAGTTTCTATGAAAACGGTAACCATAACCCACAGCTGGAACACTCTCCAGACTGCTGCTATCCTGATCTATTTCACATCACACTGGCCACTTGGGTAGCCATCAGCCAACTCGGAGTTGATCCCGGATTACCATACGGACTAAACTATTTGATCAATCGGACTGACAGTGGTTTAAACCTATGCTCATGCCTACTGACTTTATATGGAGCACCAAGCTTGGTTGCATCTATGGCGAATGTCCTCAGAAGCATGTTTCTTCGAAGGCCCCGCTTTGAAAGCTCGATCTGTATCCATAAAAAATCATGCTTTTCAAAAGTACACTGCATTCCTTGTGACGTTTTTTTGCTTTTATGTAGATTTCCATATGACATCGAAATTTCCTAAGCAAAAAGGTCTGTTTTGTCAACAAATTCGACTAACTTGCCTGTTTTACCAGGCTTCCTCAGCAATTAGTTATCCAACGTTGGATCAGTCTTATATATTCCACTGGTATCTCTGACTGCACGTTCACAACACCATGCGAACTTTATTTTCAACCGCGTCTTTTGGAAACTCTCCCACCCGGTTCCTCGTTATAGATCGTTTGATCATCCAGTTGGTATACCTTCGCATCCTTTTCTTGACGTTCTGACCGGTCGCAGCCAGTTTTTAGCACGTATAAGGCACCTTGTGAATTATTCCTGTCTCAACTCGCTATCTATTTTGTGCCCTCCGAGGCCCGTTGCTTTGTTGATCCTTGCGATCACTGCACTTTTCAACATATTCCATGATCGCTTTTACCAGCATTCCCACTTTTGTCCAACTATCTGCAAAGCCCTCCCGCGTTAACCCTGCCCACTTTAGTCCACTCAAACACTGCTCAGCTTTATTGATTTATTTCTACCCGGGGTGCTTCTTAAACTTCAAAATAGTAAAAACCCCACATTTTTAAGTGCTGCTGTATTCACTAATCTTTCCTTGTACGTTTATCTTGACCACAGTCAAGAAATATACCTTAATGATCATTATCATTGAAAATCTGCCGTCGACGAATGGAAGTAAACCGTTTCTGCTGGTGGTTGGTCCCAGAGTGGTGTCATTATGAGCTTCCTTCTCAGCTGAGTGTATGTAAACACTATGAGTCGTGTGGCAGCTGGCAGAAAACTTGAGGAGCTATAAAGGCGGCGAATACCCCATCTTATGGGTTGAGCTCTTGGCGTGCAGCCGCTCTTTGGATCTCACCGTGTTTTCCGGACTTGCTAAACAGCCGCCGAAATATCCCTCCCCGAAGAGAAAGCCGCGGTGACAGCGTACAATTGTACAGAAGTTTGATTAGCAGCTTGCATAGAGCCCAAGGGATTCATAGTTTCGTAGGCCCGGGCGAAACGAAGCAAGATGCTGCCTATAACAATGTACAGTTGCTTTTGAAACTCAGTAAACCACAGGGACCAATAAACCCGTGGTGGGAGACATGACCTGCGAGGTAATCGGCCAACCACCCACCTGCTGCAGCTGCGCGGGAACAGATAGGCCGAGATCTTTGAGGAGTGATTTAACTAACATTTGGCTTCGGTACCTCATTTTATAGTCCATTTGAACGGACTCATGCTCCACGAACTGTCTGTATGGTCTTACTCACTGAAGGAATCGATCGTGCACACTAATTGTTGGGGAGCTGTAAAGCCTTCGGCCCCCGTCAATAATGGGGGCATATACCCCTCTAAAGCTATTATCGGTCTTTACCGATATCTGGTTCCCCAAATGCGTACTATCAAAGCTAGAATCAGGTATCCATCATCCTTTGTTGTGTCAAAGCTGCTGCCTTCAGTAATTCTTTATATATTCTCCCACTGGGTGAACTTCAGGTCTTCGGGGAACAGTCCGGTTTTCGTCCCGATTGCGGGTGCACCGACTACAACTTTACCATTCGTCAGACTCTTTAGCCCCACCAAGCATACCTTAAACCGACCGCAAATATTTTCTTGGATATTCTAGCATCGTTTGATTCCGTTGAAAAGGCTGCCCTCTGGAACGGCTTTATCTGACATGGGGGCGTGATATGTCGACAAAGTAATAGTTTTGAGGGAAGGATCCGACCAATTTAGGTAGGAAAAGGATATGACTGGACCGCTTTTGAATAAACCATAGTGACAACTGTCTACGCGGTAAACACGAGTCAGTTTCCATTTTATCACTGCAGCTGTAAGGAACCGGCGGGAAGGAACCGGCTTGTTGGAAAAAGCTTCGTCTCAGGCTACAGAAGATACAGCCTATGCGGGATGACGCAGAAGTGATGAAGGATGCATTTTCAAGTTCAATGAATGAAGGAAACAGGTATAAAGCAAAATGGCGCAACCAAGGTCTTTATGAAACAGAATACCCGCCATCTGCAGCCAACCAGAATTTGGCTAATAGTTTATTGTCACACATACAAAAACATTTTTTTCTTTACACTCTTCCCACTTCTGCCGAGCCACATCTGTAGCGCTTGTCTCCACTAATCTGTTTCTTTGACGGCTCTTCTTTGGAAGTCCGTTATGCTTCCATACACCATTCATGCTCTTCAAACTTTCACTGAAATCATTGTGAAGCTTTTCGCCTTCATGTGAATTTCCACATGACACTGAAATCACCTGCACAAAAAGACTGTTTTATTATCACCTTTAACTCACTCGCGTTTATTTCACATGCTTTCCCTACAATTAGCTACCCAATGCTGGATCAGTGTTCAATATTTCGCTGGTATCTGTGACTGCATGTTGAGAGCCCCATGCGTACTTTACTTTTAGTATTGTTCTGTGGCATCTCTTCCGCCCGGTTACTTGTTAGTGACCGACCGATTATCGCTCACGTCAGCAATCCCACGTATGTCCAGCTATTCACACGGCCTTCAACGAATTCGAAACCGATTCGCAATTCCCGCTCCAACCATTACCACTTTAGTTCACTCAAACACTACATGAACCTACTGTAGTATTTCGGTTGCTGTGTGATTCATAAATTTATAAACTGTAAATACCTCACATTGACATGTACTGCTGTATTCTCTGATCTTTATTTGTGCATGTGTATTGACCACAGTCAAGAAATATACAATGTTCAATATTCAACATTCAAAAAGATCCAGGATACTATGAACAAGATGAAATGGTTACCGGGGATAACGGTTATCGTCCAGTGATGTGAATCCGAGGCTGGCAGAAGAAGAATGGAGCCCCTAGCTATCAAGAGTGAACTTCAAATTGGGATGCCGTCGAGGAGGAAAAAATATTGAAACCGAGAAGAAGGTAAAGGTTTTCGCCTGGAGTGGGCCTAACTGTTCTTAAAATGATAAATATATTATTTTGTCAAGTTTCCTGGGGCTTTTCTGGATCCGAACTGTACACTTCATGCGAGTATTCTGGGTGGGCTCGTCCACCATGCAAAGAGACTTCAGGAGGAGGGGCTTCGCAGGCCCTATCTTGGGATAGTTTCCGCTGCACTGCTGTTGAGCACTCGAAATCGGAAAAGTAAGGTCTCGGCCAGGTATAATATATCAGAGGGTGACTGTCGTAGGCAATGCACGTTATCTTGTGAGTATAGTCTCCCTTCGGGGTAAGAGTTGTGTTGCCAAGGCAGAAGGACTATCCATCACTGGGCTAAGTGAACTGCCGAAGCTAGCCAGCCACACCAGCCGAAAACCGTGGGCTTTGGTTACTAATGCAATAATAGATGGTGCGTGGTCGGATTTCATACGGGCTCGGATTGAGACGCCAATGGAGGAAGATCTACAGGGGACTCCGGTCAGTCCAAATGGAAGCTGTCGGAGGAGATTTTGTGCCTTTCGGTTAGATTGCGATCACCTTAGCCAGCAGATGAAGGGCTACGATGAAGGCTTGGCCGACAAGAGTCGGACAGTATGAAAAATGGCTTCCTGTCGTCTGGGGTTCATATACAAGCTTTGCGATGGATAAAACAGCATCCGGTGGGATCTGAAATGGAAGAGATTGCTGCAGTCTGGAAGACACTCCAACTTAGAATTATGATAAACATTTTAAAGGTGGATTAGCGTAGGTGGGATTTGATTATAGAGGGGGAAGGGCTTGTTCAGCTTGGGTATGTGGAAAGCTAGTAAGCTATCGCCCGACCTCAGCACAAACGGAGGAACCAGTGATATAATTGGCCAACAGAGAGCGCAGCTTTGCTGTATTTACTGGTCGAATGCTACTGACCGATCTCCGGTGTTTGTTCGAAGTAGGTTGCTAGCAGCTTGGGCTATAACCTGAAGAGTGGGTTAGGGGCATCTACGAGTAAAACGTCTTCTTCTTACGGAAGAGAGGAAAGACAGTCATGTAGGAATGGGAAGTATGAACGGTTTTCCTCGTGCTCATTTTTTGTGGACATTATTGAGGCAGGTTTATGTTGTCTGTTACCTCGACGAGCTATCCAGGTCAATGAGCTAAACGTCGAGGCTACGGTGGTGATTGTATTTGGCAGAAGGCAGCTAGTATGTACTAAGAACCCAAATAACAGTTTATTGGGCTGGTCTGAGCCACACATTACAGGTGCTACCGTGCGGTATTTACAGGTCTGGTTCTGCCGGCTGGAGTCAGGTTTTGGTTGCCGTATGGGTACGGTTGCAAACTTAGGCCGGGCTTAGATGCAAGGATATCGAGAGGGCCGTACTCTACCAAGGATGACGAAAGATGAAAAAGTGTGAACGGAAAAGATGAACGGTTTTCCCCGCTTTCTTTAGTTTCATTTCCCGGACTTCACTGTGGCCAAGGTGTTTTAGTCAGATGCTTCGACCTGCCATCCGGATCAATGGATTTAAAGTCCAGAGTATGGTGATTGTTGTAAAGGACGTTGACATACATGCTGGGTGTGCATAAGTGTATGGTGCGGCTGAAAGTCAAAGCCGGAGTTGGATAGGCGTGTGTGGAGATTCCAGTAAGCTGTAACTACACCTAGCCTGGTGCATAAAAACGGAAGCCAGCGGAACAAGCGAGGTCTATATGGGGTGTCTCCTTTCGAAGGATCAGGTTTGAGCAGGTGGGAAACATTCCCATACAGGAAGGTTGCCCATATCCTTTACAGCCTGATATCGGTGATGTTTAGAGGTCAAATAGATCCCGCTGGGTCTTTATTGTTTTCCACCTCTTCTTTTTAAGTTTTCTTGTTTTCTGATGGCGAAATGGTTGAGCTCAGATAGGAACGTCCCACAAGCCCTCGGCCTGACGGTAAATTTATGCTTATTAGTCCTATTTCGTAACTGCTGGGAATGATTTGCTTTTGCCAAACCCGGAACAAGTTATGGTACGGCCGCCGTTCACATCAGGGGTTTCGCTAGTTTGGGCTGAGAAATGCAGAGTGGGACTAAGCAGGCACACGGAGTAGGGGGGAGATGTTGTAAACACATGTCAGCATATGTTCGTTAGTCTTATAAGACGTCAGACCATGCCTAGGACTGTCTGAAGCCAATCCAGGTTGCCTGGTGTAAATGAGCCTGGCTGTACTTTTGGGATATAGCATGGCGCATAAGAGGGAAGATGGTAGTTGCCGGTGGACGGCAGATTCACAAATGAGAAGAGAGAACCCACCAGCTAGTAGCTATCAGAGGACAAGCATTTGGGATGGGATTTTGGAGCGGGATGATTAAAGAAAGTGAAGTGAGGCTGGACATAAAACCCGGGTAGGTGGAGGTGACCAAAATCATTGGGAAAAGAATAAAAAGATTAAGTAAAGTATTGGACGACGGAAATTAGTGTCCTAGGCTCCAAAATCACAAATTTGCCTCATGATACTGAGAGACATCAAAGGCTAAAAACCCTGGGCTGGTTGGCAGAAGAAGAACATGAATATCGTCTAGAATTTAGAGAACCGGAAAGCTTTAAATATTTATAGTCAAAAAAGACAACAAACAGTAACCAATATAAAGCAGATTACATGCAATACAACGTGAAGGAAAATAGTTGACCTGAAGTTTGTCATTAAGGTAGTATTAAACTTTCTAGAACAGGTACTTTATTCCTGTTTTTGAAACTTTTTTCGTAGGCCAGCTCTTTATTGAAACTCCGGCTTGTAAGAATGATCACATTAGAAACGGCCAAGAAGTGGTCCAGCCAGCCATTGAACTGAGAGATACAGAGAAGCTCGTGGGTGTCTATCAGGAGCTTATCCTATAAATGTTTTGTAAGGAAGAAGCTATATCTCAAAGCTAACACTGCTCTGGGAATAGAGAGCCACAGTGAGCAATGGCACGGGGCATAATTCGTGAAGAGAGTGAGGGGAATGTGTTTGGTACATGGGAGGGCCATGCGGTAGTATAGCTTAAACTGCAGGCATGCAAGCCGGGGGGTGCTCGACAAAGACAAGAGCTATGAATGACGTGCTTTACCAGATTCTGGTGTGCGGAAGTAAGGCATGACCGGACGGGAAAAGATGGCTCACAGCTAGCTTCAGTTCTCGGTAGACTGAGGTCGAGTTGTCCACACCAAATTGGCTTTCAATTTTGGTCAGACGAAATTTCGGTCTGGCTGTTAACTTCGTTCGGATAGATCCCAAATATGCCAGAGTTTCCTGCCAGGTCGCTGAGGGTGAGCTGAGAACTGCCTGTGGAGTAGCATGAGTTTTGTTTCTGTTGCTACAAGTCACAGGGCGCTCACTGGCAAAGCAGGGAGAATGATCCGCGGCAACCGCTTGCGGGGGTGCTGAGAAAGTCTTCACTGTTTTGATAAAACAATAAAACCTTGTGTACTGTACATTGAGAAGGAGATGGCAGGGTACGCGAAAAGGATAAGGTGAAGTACAAGCACTAAATCATCACACTCCAGGCTGAGTAAATGCGCTTGGCTCAGCGTCATCTTATTCTCAAGTTGGAAGTGGTGTGTGTCAAGGCTGCCCACCCCCACCCTTGCAGTCCAATTTGGCGATCGAAGACATTCAAAAGAAGATACAAGAAAGTCACACTAACGAAGGCTTTGTGCTCCCATCTGATAACAGGCTTTTAGACTTAGGCTACGCAGATGGCATCACTTTGGTTTGCGACGATGCTTCTGTGGCACAGGGCTTTCTAGACAACTTCGTGTTGTCTATATTGCTGTAGGGAATGTGATTTCCACCCTCCAAGTGTAAAGTTCTCCTGCAAGACTGGCAAGAATCCATTCTCACACTCATCCTCGGTAAAGAAAGGATGGAAATAGTTGGAAGGGTTTTTACTTGCGAAGTTGATAGCCTTCGATGGATGGATTGGAGACCATGTGGACAGCCTAATAGCGAAGCTTCAAGCGCAGTTCTTCAATTTACTCCACCTGCGGAGGTGTGACACCTCTCTGCGATTGGGGGGGGGTATACAACAGTGCCGTGCCAAGTGCACTCTTAATACCCCTGTGAGAACTGGCCTGTCCGAGCTGTCGATGTCCATCCGTTGTCTGTGTTCGACTATCAATGCCTGACTACCCAGCCCTTTTGGCGATAACTGAGAATAATCGTTCCAGACTGCAAACGAATACCCACGGGGCCTGGTGTGCAGCGTACCGCATCACTTCTTCGACTTCGTTGGCTGAAGCAAGTGCTACGTATGCCGCCTCGTCAACTTCCCCTTCGCACTCCATTCTGCGAGCCTGAGGTAGGCTGGAAACTACAACATGGAGACCAAGCCTTTACAGAGCACTAGTCCGTCCGAGTGGTAACATCAAGTATTAGTTCCGCCGGTGCCTCGAACATGCATGGTTATGACCTCGAGATCCACTGCACCGCTGGCTGGAGACTTAGTAGGATATACCTCAATGTCGTGGGCATTGCCGGTTATGCTGTGACAGCCTGTGTTCGAACTCCCGTGGAGCATTCCCTTTGATTCTCCATCCTTACATTTCTGTTTCCTGCGTGCCCATGAAACCCTCCCTCCGTAGAAAGTGCTGGGTTACAGCGGAATATACGTGTTTATGTGTATGTCGGCGAAAATTTGAACGAAGTACAAAAATGTGGTCACATGGGAATTTGGTGTCTGAGTGCAAAATAATCCCGTATCTCAGTGATATTTTAAACCTGGTAATGTTGGCGGCAAAACGAATACCCCCGGGAGCATGCATGGGCTGAATTAATTATGGTTACAAACTGGAATCACACTCGGGGAAAGTAACTCGGGCAGATTTTTCATATGATTAGGGCGAGGCTCATAGAACCTTAACCAACACGGGGGGGAGTTATTGTCAGCCGTGGTGCAAATGAAGATCCTAGGCGTGTTGGTACTTTTTCTACTGAGGGTTTGCTATCTCGACACAATGCGCATCGCTCTCGGTCCGAATTGCGCAAGCAGCCCGTTGAATCATTCTGCTGCGTAACTAGCTTTCTTCTGCCTGGTTCCTGCGGAGGCATGCATATACAAACTTTAGTTCGCCACTCCCATCGTCAAAGTCCACTCATGGAAAGACAGAATAGAGCGGCAAAAAGCAATTGCTATTCACACCAACCCTCCAACCAATCGGACTTATGATAAACCTTGATCCAACCTAACCGATCATATCCACGCACTAAGCTGGTTAATCAATTAAAACCTCACGTGTCCAAAAAGGTTGCTGTCATGGCGGGCGTATCAGGCTGGGTTCTTTTTTGGTCTTGTTGGGTCGGTTATTCAAGGTCCGCCGGGTTGTTTCGACCACATGCGGCGGCGGTGCGGTAATCGGTTGACTTGGCTTCGTACATTCAAAAATATTACTAACTTGGCTTCAAAGAGGTTCTCACTACGGCTTACCACCTCCTCTTTTGAGGCGGCACTTACACCTTGAGCTCCTGGGTTCAATTGCAGTACCTGAAGTTTCCCTATGGAAAAAGATCATCTCCGGGGCGGAGGTTATTTTTCCAAGTCTGCGGTCGCGAATGGCGGGCTAGGCATGCTGATTGTTTGACTATTCCTACCGAGCTTGATCTTCAGGCAAACGAAATCTCCCAAGAAGCAGTTCGTGCCTAGAAGGGGTCGACGGAAGTACTGTAATACACCTTTGAGAAATACGTAGCCAAATTCGAAACGAATCCCGAAATCAGAACACCATTGTCCGTGAAATTCTACAATACTTGATTATCAAATAAACAATTACCATTAAACTGATACAAACCTCAATTAGGTGATCAAATGGGCTCCGGAAACGGGAACCGAATTGCAGTGCGCGAGAAAGGAGCACGTGAGTTACGCAGGTCCAAGATAGGGTATGACAGTAGCAATTTGGACACCAGCAAACAACGGTTTGTTCATGAGAACATACGGTGCATAAAAGCAAGCAAATACTGTATATGAGAGAGTGATGTCAGGGAAACATGAAGCTGCAGTGCTTCTGGAGGGGTTTTAAGGCCCGCTCTCACAGTTACTGACAAACAGGGAACTCAGTATTCAGTGGGTGTTAACTGTCATGGAAGGAATTCTGTGCAAAAGCAACGGTTTCTGTCATGGGGTTAATGCACAGCTTCAAGATTAGATTATTTAAGGCCACATCAGAAGCAAGCCTAGTGATGTGTGAGCCTCTGGAACGATGACAAGTCTCGTTTTGGGAGCCCCGAGAAATCGACAGCGGGACGGCGAAGTATGACAGATAATGTGCGCTTTCTTACGAAGCTTAGATAAGAGACTGTTTAGCTCTCAATTGCTACGGCTTCACTGCCCGACTCGTCAACTGACACAGTTTTCTTGCTGTGATTTCAAAGTGTAAATACCGATGTAGGTTATGCTACTAAGCAAAACCAAATAGTTTTACTTTGTTTTTACGAGCAAGGGGAGTAATATCACTCGTGGACTTGTCTCAGTGAACCGGAAAGTATAGGTGTAAGAAGAACATTCTTGACATATGACGCTCTTTAGCAAAACACCAGGTCAGAAAAGTCCTGAAAACGTGTAATATCTACACTATAATCTTTAATGTCTGATCTGTTCGAGATAATGCTAGCGAAAATCTGGTCACCAGCACACGTGAAGAAACAAGCTAGCTGGGAGACAGTAAAATTACTAACGTATATCGGAGACAAATACAGGTAAACAGAAGCACCTTGACGTGCACCGGCACTGGTGGGAGTAAGCTTGCAGAGCTTTCTGCCCATTATGGTTCCTTCTGTTCTTCCAGAGAAATGGGGTTCCAACCAATTTAGTAATCATGCATGTGGCCGAAAGGTTCTGCTTTTCGAGAAGTCAACTTGGTGTACTGCCAAATGGCGACTCGTAGCCAAAACGGGCACTTGTATTGGACCTGCCAGAATCGTTGAGGGATTGGACAAGGTGGCACAAAATAATTTAATTTATGTCAGGCCGAATATATTAACGACAACAAGAAGAAAAAACTATGGTAGGCATATCCTATTTGGGTCACTTCCGTGGAATTATTCAAAAACCATAAATGGAACGAGAAAAAACCGTAGAGTACCTACGGCGAGTATTCCAAAGGGGCTTGAGTGCAAAGACTGCACTCTAGCGCGCACCACGGAAGTGTATCGAAACTGACGCTTGTGGTTGCCGCTTGTGAGAAACTTATAATCAAAGAAGTCATAGGCAAGGGGTGATAGGCTGATCGCTATAAAACGGGCGCTGCTGCACCATATGTGGAGGGCATGGGTTTGTATGCACATAGTAACCCACCAGTTGGGCTTCTCGCGAAGTTCTGGAGAAGCCGGTTCACATAGCTTGCCGCAAGTTCCAGGGCTTACAAAGGTAGCTCCATTGGTGTCTATTATTCCGGTTGTGTCTAGCTGCAAGATGTTCTAGTCATAAGAATAATTATAACAAGAATCCAGGAGTCTGGAAAGGATGGTTCCAGTGAATCGTTGGTTACCGAAGTCATCAGATAACTTAGAGGGCTGGCTCAGTGTCCGGGCGCTTCTTCTGGTAGGCCTCCTAGACCATTTGATCTGTATACCCCTGTTGATCCGGGCAGCCTAAGAGCCTCTGCGGTTGATACCTCTTGAAATTCAGACAAAGTGGGCAATGGTTTGGAAGGACATATGCCTTCAAGACTAGGCCCTGCCTTAGGTGCCATATCTGTAACTGAGTGTTCAACTGAAGACGGAAACATAAGTGAATACCTGGTCATCATCATAGGCTCCACTCTCAGTAGAGATGAAGAACACGGGAAGAACGGTTGCAGTGCATGTAATACGAGAAATGAAACATGGACAGTGAGATACCAGACTAACTCAACCATCGAGTTTCCCCTCTCCAGGGCTACTGATGACTTCAAAATTGGCAAAACGTCTCCTTGTTTGACCCTCCTGACCAGTATTTGTCATCTCCGGGCTATCGACTGGAGCACCTGCAGCAGATCAACAGTAAAGAATCAGCCAGTTCAAAATCCCACCAATGTGGCCGCCCTCGGATATATAACTTGCGGCGGAGCAGTTCAGAGAGAGTTCAGGCAACCGCTCGTCAGATGACGGGTTAGATCACGTCATATCAGATCCGATCAAATCGGGTCACACTTCGTGGCTGCATATGCCAACTTTGTATCCAGCTTCTTCCGTTGAGGGCCACAGAGATCCTCAGGTGACGCGAAAGACATATGAAACATGGCTTTCTTTCCAGTGGTCACGGCAATACCGTACATTTCCCATTCGTTAACCAACCATCTCCTTTCTCCTCAAAACAGGTCCTTGAAAGGAAAAAAACAACCTCAGACTCCACTGAGGGATGAGAAATGGGAGTATTACAAGCAGATTGCGCCCAGTTTGAGACTTTGAAGCACACATTCCTTGGATCTTTCTCCAAAGCCCAGAAGATGCTTGCATGGATGATACCGATGGCTTTCCGTCTTTCAGCTGCATTTACAGGCAAGGTGGGGATGTGCTACCGAACCTGGAAGAAACGAGACTACAAGTGGGACAACGAAACACCAGAGCAAGAAACTCAACCATTGGAAAACGAGTTGCAGGCAGCAGCGATGATATTTTGAGTGAAACTGAAGTCCTACTTAGTTAAGATGTCAGATACAGAACACTTCAAGGCACTTGGACTCTAACTGCGAAGCAACACAAACCAGTTTCGGCCACATATTCCTTTCGATTTCTATGCAGGTGGAGGACCGATTACGCTTTGGGTGAACACACGTAATATAGTACGCATAAAATTGACGGTGTCATAATTCCGTGTACCCCGACAATACGAGATCTTGGACTGCAAACTTATTTTAAATTCAATTTCTCTGAACATAGTTCCCTTATGGCCCCATCGGAGAGCAAGTACAAAGGTTTGCTGCAAAGGAACTTTTCTTTCTTGAACTGTAGGTCATAGATACGTAAACCCCGTGCCATCTCAACCGCAGAGCACAGCATGCCTTTGTTCTCAACCAAGCACAAACTTAACTTTGTTGATGTTGATGGTGTTTGTGGTCGATTTATCAATAAACTAGCTGGGCTTTCTACAAATACAGGCCACAGACTACATTCTCCGCTCTTGGGCCCAACCTTCAGTGGCTCCGGAGAATAAAACTCAAACTGGCAGTTTTTTTCAACCTGCTCCATAAAAAGCTGAATCAATAAGTCACCTACTTTTCAGTGCAAACATCACACCAGCTACAAGATAGGGAGCATCTTATAACGATCCCTGATCCTCGGACATCCCGAACGCGAAACTACTCCCTCGGTAGATAAGCATTTTCGTGAAAACGACCATCAGCAGTTATTCACTCAATTGATTCTCTAGCCATACTTAAACACGGACCATAGGCAGCAGTGAACGCCAGAAGCTAAGCCCTCTCCCAACTCCGTATGCGACTACTGATAGAGCCTACTGGGAGACTGGCTGATGCTAGTCTGAACCATCGATGATCATTTGATTGTACCTCACCGTTCACTGTCGCTGACCGCAGCTGAGTATAGACGTACTAATATACTAGGCCCATATTTTGATTGCCGCTACTTGGATTGGCCACAATACTTCTGAAGTCGTCCTTCAGTAAGCACATTACCACCAGTTGATTAAATGATGGTCCCAGAACAATATCAGCGCTACCTCTGCCCTAGTCTTAAAATAAGTGTCGCTCATCCAGAATATCCAATTTGTCATACTGCTTAACCTCTACCTAGCCGTCCCACTTAACCGAAACATCACATATACATCGTTCAACTATTCTCTTCTTACCAACAAGCTCAAGTGTTAGCCCCTACTGAATGCCGATTGTCCGCCCGTACAACGCCACGGATTCCTCCTAGGATTGACCAATATAGGTCGTTTGATGCTCAGTCACAAATAACGTTCATAATTTGTTTGCAGTGTACATGTATCACCACATGTTGTGTTGAAGACAGCCTGCTCAAATAGCACCCAAACGTTGTCTGACTCTGTCACTTTCAGAAACGGGCGTCAGGTGTGCATTCCCTGAGCGCTGGAAACTTTTAAGACTCTCCCAAATTAAGTCAGGTTCTGCTCCCGAGTAGGGTCTATGGCACTTGGTCCTCGGTTAGTAACACGATAATTAATATACTCCGCGGAGTGCAAAAGAGCAGGGCCCAAGACACTGGAGTGGAATAACGTGCGTATAGGAGAAACGCAAACCGCGTGCAGACGGTGTGCAAGGTGGATCAGACGGCACCACCAAGTTTGGTAATTGATCAGATAAACAAATTCGTTAGTCTCACTTATTGTGTGTTGTATCGGTAACACTACAGGATTACCCCTGGAAGGCCGACGCAGTTGGCCCTCGACCTGTGATGGGTACGTGGGCTTCGGTGGTGAGAGACATCTTCCGTGCATCGCGCCGCTATCGAACACAACAACGAAGCCAGCACGAGCCGTTCCCCATGACTGAGGCTTGTTGTTGTGCACCGATCGTAAAAGTGCTTCCTCCCTGCCATTAAATCTGACCTGGGTAGACTTTACTTGCTACTTGTCTGTGATGACCGTGTTGTGCGGTTTGTCTCTGCCCGTATATACCAAAGGTTCATTTGTCTGTGGTTGTTACTTCTTCCGTAAACGAACCAATCCCCGGCATCAAATGAGTCCAGACGAGGTCTAATAAGCCTTGCGCTTGAGCCATGCGAGATCTTCGAAGTCCTTGTGGCTTTGTCCGACGAAAAAAGCTGGAAGGCAAGAAACACGGGGAAGCTGCGCTTTGGAGTGCAGACAGATATTCGACCGAGGGAGACATACCGGAGAAATGCAGGCTGCCCCCACCCCAGTCGTGACCAACTATGTGGCTCTGCAGTCAAACAAAACTAAGCTATGTACAAGTTGAATATGAAGAGTAAGCCTAAAAGTATACAGTTGTTACAGATTCAGAAAGTCTCTTTGAATGTCGCGACTGACGGCCGCGTCGATTTCTCCTTTTGACAGGTGCTGCTGTATCTTCTGTGGAGTTTGGTGTTGCAGCCTGTATTGAGGAGTCGTTGGTAAGGGTAACAGGCGCCCATCCAGGATGATCAGCCGAAGGGCTGGAGCAGATGAGGCATTAGGCTGGCTGTTCGCGGATTCCTGCTCCGACGAAGGCTGGCTTAAGGCGATCCACACTGAAGGTCTCTTTCTTGCCTCCGACCTCTGCTACAAACTTCTTTTCTTTTCTTTGGACGACGCGGAACTGGCCAGAGTAATCCGTTTGTAATGGTGGTAACACTGCATCCACTCGAACAAACATATAGCAGGCAATAGCTAGAGTCATATGTGCACAGGTACTGAGAATTTGTTCTCGTGGCGGGGTGTGCCCTACCACCAAAATTTGGTGTGGCAACAGTCGCGCGTAATCCCCGTTATTAAAACTCACAGGTGGTTGTAAAGAAAACAACTCAGCATGAAGTCGTACCATGCAACCGTAAACCAGTTCAACTGCAGTAGAATCCATGTCGACTTTAACGGCGTTACACAGTCCCAATGGGGCCATCGGTAGAACTTCTCTCCGTAAACGGTTATCACGAGCTCGGATGGTAGCTTTTTCTCGGCGATGGAATCGCTCCCCCATGCCATTGGCCTGAGGATGATGCCCCTCTGCCCCACTGTGTCTGAAACCGAATGCGTTCATCAGCTCGTGAAAGGCCCTTTGAAAATGAGAACTGCGGTCAGTGGTCACGACAACAAGGCAACCGAACTGACTTACCCAAACAGTTAGAAACACTTCCGCAGCTTCCTGTGAGGTATGACGGGGAAAGAGTAAGGTCTATCACTAGCGAGTGAAACGATCCACACAAGTGTGGATGTGGATGCAGCCTTCGGATGACGGAAGGGGTCCCTGGGATGTCCACATGCGCGTGATGAAAAAATGCATCCGGCTCACAGAATGCGCTTAACGCAGATCTAGCATGACAATGTTTTAAAGCTTTGGCATTGAAGACAAGCGGAGGCCCAAAGACGTACGTCAAGTTTGACACAAGGCCAAGCTAGTCTCTCAGTGACTAGTTCCACTGAGACAGTCACACCAGGGCTGGATTAGTTGTGGAGGCTGATAAAACATTTTGGCGACAACTGGCATGAACTAGTAGTCGGGGTCGACTCTGTGACACATCGCAAATACAATTTGCTTCCGAAATCGGAAGGGTTACTGGCCCCAGATACAAGGAGCTGTCTTTTCTGGGTTGCTCGATCTCAGGTTCAGCTTTTTGGGCCGCGGCAATCTCTTCTATGTCTATGCCCATGGGCACTGGGTCGGCGATATCGTGGACGCGTAAGAGGGCATCTAGTACTGGACTGTGTGCCTTAGAGGCGTGTCGAAAGTTCGTAGTAACCTGCAAAGCGTGGCCCAAGTGGCGGACCTCGCGTGGCGAACATCGTTAGAAGCTGACTATAGGGCATACACTAGTGGTTTAAGATCTGTGAACACTGTAACAACCGGCCGTGGAAAATCCCTCGGAAACACTGCAATTTCATTTTTTTTCTAATATCACTCACTCATATAAATTATTTACGTATTTTATGCTTTGTATGTTTTCATGAACCAGCCATTGCTTGTTGGCGTCCAGCGTGATACCCTGTCATATCCTATTTTGGACCTGCTTATGGCAGAAAGGAGGGGAAAGAAAGACGGGTGCATCTTGACGTGCATAAAATCTCATGCCGTGCAACTTAAAGTTACGCATTCGATGGGCACTCACTCCTTTCTCCAGGCTCTGAAACTCTATCACCCGAATAGGCAAGCCCCCAGATATACACTCCGACAATGGGTCAGATGTTGTAGGAACTCAACGAGGATTGCAGAACCAAACTGAGGCTTATGGTATACGATGGAGCCTTAACTCCCCGAGGGCCAGTAACCTCGGCCGTGTGTGGAAACACCCGATCAGGTCTGTCGGACTAATACTGCTGTCGACATTGAACTACAACAGCCCGAAAATGAGAGACCGAGAACTGTGATGGCTGTGGTCGAGGGGATTATGAACCACCGCCCTCCAGTTTCAGTGTCTGCCAGTGACCCTACCAGTCTGGCGCCCACCTCGAGCGACCCGCTGGCTTCAAGGTCGAAGGTATGTTTCTAATGGCTGGCAAACCTTCGTGACAGTTACCTACAACGGTGTAAGCGGCCAAATTATCCATCCAGAGTTTTTAGGAAGCCATGGGTACGAGAATATCTTCCAACCATGCGAACTCTACGGAAATGGCTAACCAAATGAGGATCACTTAAAGTTAGCGATGGAGTGATGATCTCCGACGAGCGTGATCATTTTCACGCACAACCCTTGAGTCTTGCCATGGACGTTTTCAGCTGCTCCAACGAACTGTTGAGTACGGTCAAGGTGTGGGCCGACAATAGAATGTTGACTTGCTACTTGTGCAATGTCAGTCTCCTGGGGGGTGAAGAGGGACCGGCCGAAGCCACGGAATCAGTGGCCCGATAACGTTTAGCTGCAGGGTTCGCCCCAAACACCAAGCTCACGCAACTGTGCCATAGCATACATTCGTGTTATAACAATTCTGTACGCATGTGCTCAAGAGTAAGTGTCGGTTATCGAACACACTATGAGTGAGTAGAACGTTTACCACAGAGTCCCGGTAGATCATTCAATCCCCTGAAAGCCCGATTATTGTGTGTTACTCGCTGAACTGTTCTATGGACCGCGATTATTGTTTTCGATATACACTCCCAGCGCCCTCAACTCATGTCATAGTACTCATAGTTTCCCTTTTGACCGCTACACAGCTGGAGACGTTTCCCGCACGTGGCAGTAGTAGCGGCTTACTTACACATTCAAGTACACCTCTACTCACCCCACCCACAAGTAAATAAAACAAGTTTCTGCTCGGTACCCTCATCAAGACATAACACTGCTTCACAATTTCCCATTTCGCTATTGACCTTGATGAGGACCGTTATGTTTTTGATCACCACTGAGGTTTTTCCGCCCACATTCATCCACACAGACACACAAATACAAGTAGTCATTCACTAATGCTCCGTCAAAGACAGCACATTGATTCGGAATGTACACGTAGCCCTTTACGCCAACAGCCCAGCGGCAGTTTTCCCAAAAACACAAGTGAAAATCTCGTCGGCCTGGCCACCGGATCATGTACGAACTTGAGCATGTGAGTAGAGTACAGATGCCAGCAGTATTGGTTAATCTCACTAACAGCAGGGTCTAGGTCGGTAGGGAGAATCAGTTCACCTATTCTGAACCCTCCACTCTGCCTGGATTCGGAGGGATTTTGATAAGCGGTGTGAAGAACGGATGTGGAAAATCCTTCGAATACACTACAGTTTCGTGTTTTCATGATGTTAAACTCTCACATACAATATTTGTGTGTTTCCTAATACCTTATGTTTCTTTGGACCAACCTTTGTTTGTTTGCTCCCAATGCTCTACCTTGTCATATCCCATCTTGGACCCGCGTGAAGCATCTGCTTGTCTCTCGTACGCCGTAAACTTGGAACTCGTTTCCTGAGTCCATGTGATCACGCAACTGAGGTTTGCATGTGCTTTATTCCATGGCTCATTTATTAATCAAGTACGGTAGAATTAACGGATCAATCGTGTTTTAGTTTTGAGACTCCTTCGAACTCGACTACGTATTTCTCAAAAGCGTATCACACATGCTTCCTTTGGAATGACACTAATTGCTGCACATTTGTCAATTGGGTACAGGTTACTAGAAACTAAATACAAAACATGCAACGGACGACTGCTTCTGTGGTCGCCGACCGCGTCAGTCGTCGAAACACGTCGAGTTATTAGTTTCCCTGTTCAGCAGCTGGGAATGTGCAACCAGTTTCACAGATTCGGTCATGGTTCCCAAACCGTTCGTGATATCGACAGTACTTTGGTCGAGATGGACTAAAGAAGCTGTCGAGTGAAGAGCATCTAAGGCGTTCACGTCGGTCAGTGATGTGATAAGGTTTATGGTTCATACAGTGAGAAGAATTAGGATTGGAAGAAGACAGCTACCAGAGTGCACTTGGAGTGGGTTTTTTGTGGGAACGGTGATCTGGGGTCTGCTTGGGTTTCTTGCGCAGTAATTTATCGGTGGTACCGTTCCGTATTGGAGTCTGCTAGTTTCTGTTAGGCTACCATGGATAGGAGCCTAAAGCGGAGTCTGAATATTGATCGATAATGGCTGTACCCAAAACTCTTAAAGGACTTTGTTCTCTAAAATTTGTCCTGCCAGCAGCTTGACTTATCTTAGTAATGCACAGGGCTGCTTCCTACTTCTGTCCTTTGAATCAGCTGCTCTATTGCTGACGACTCTGACGGCGAAAGACAAGAGATCACATCTTTCTCATGACTGTGCAAGAATAGTTATTGAATATTGCGTAGCTTATCTGGGTAGCAAAGTCACGGGGAAATCAATCAATAGTCTACAAGAAACGAGTACATTCGCTTTGGGTTCTATGTCACAAACTCCGCCTTAAACATAAAGTATGAGTTGAGAGTCATCAATAAAACTTAGGTATGGCAAGGGAGGCTGTTAGAAAGAGACCATTCCGGATCAGGCTTGCGGTTCTTGCCAGCCACAAGTGCAACAGCATATCAAATGCAAAGGTGGGTGTAAAAACCCGCCGGGTAACTTTAAAACGACACTTAATGTCGACGAAAGAAATATATAAAACGAGTATGGTAGCAGAAATCTGCGTTTATAGTTTATATATCGGAACAAGTACATACATACATCAATGAATTTTATTCAGCGACTTACGGGGATCCTTAGTAGGGTGAAGTTTTGTTCGGGTTCACCAGCTTAGGAGTCCTCTAAATTGAGTCAGGTTCTGCTCCCGAATAGGGTCTATGGCACTTGGTCCTCGGTTAGTAACACGATAATTAATATACTCCGCGGAGTGCAAAAGAGCAGGGCCCAAGACACTGGAGTGGAATAACGTGCGTATAGGAGAAACGCAAACCGCGTGCAGACGGTGTGCAAGGCGGATCAGACGGCGCCACCAAGTTTGGTAATTGATCAGATAAACAAATTCGTTAGTCTTTCTAATTGTGTGTTGTATCGATAGCACTGCTGACCTTCCGTGTTTGATCCCCACACTTTCGTTTCCCACACTTTAAGCCAGCAACATCATCGATGGGCCGGTGTCATCTAGTTTGTGGTTGTCCCACTACAAGAGGAAAGGCGGGTAACCCCAGCAGCGGCAGGCTTCACTGGGCAAGCTTAAAGAATAGCGATAGGGTGAGGAAAAGGAAATACTTCCCAAGGGCTGGGCATGCTTCCCCATTCCGCTGGAAGTAAAATACTAAAGTTCCAGGGCATCCCTCTGGCTACAAATATATTGGATTCATATTCCACTCCCCTTTCAATGGGGGGTAAATTCCTGGCTGGAGCCCTGAAATGGACTTGCTTATGGGAAGCCCCAAAAAGGACGGCGTATAAGCTAAGCTCTCAGTACTTCTGCCTGGCTCAACACTGAGAGACAGCTCGCCCGTCAAGTTCCCCACGCATAAGCTGATCCCAACTTCCTCAGATTGAGCCCCACGTTACTTACTCCATCTCCGACCAGCCCGCTGATGCCAAATTCAGTCGTCCGTTCAAGCTTTCCAAAGTTTAACCTTGGGAATTCTGCTACATTTATAACCTTTCTGCTGATGCCCGGATGGACTTTCACCAGCACCAGCTCTAAATGAATACGAAAAAGGCTGATTTGTTAATGACCCCCTAATCGAACATTTCTTTAGCTAACATCGGATATTAATCCATAAAAACTTCGTAGTTCAAAAACAGTTGTGGTCTGCCTAACTTTCAAGAATCTGCAATGTTCTCTCTGAGCGAAAGTGAAGTTTGAACACGACCGTCCCACTAGGTGACACTAGGCTCTGGTCCTCAAAACTCTTCAGCCTGCACGGGGTGGAAAACGAACGGGGTTTTGAAGGGAATATACGTCCACCCCGACGCTTTCTCTAGCAGCCGATGACCGAGGGGCAACGGAAAGACTCTCTAGCACCCACTCACGAAGGAAAGCAAGTGATCCGGTAGCTGCTGTAACCAAACAGCCCTCCAAAGATCTATATGATATCTTATCTTAGCCCGGCAGTGGTCTCAACTAATACCTTCTTGTCCACAACTTTGAAGGCTCCTTAATAAAACCTTTCTATGAAAATTATTGCAGATCTTGCAAGAGCCTACAAGATGAAATAATTCCATGACATCACACCCGATATCCGGCAGATGCCTTTGTCTAAATACGACCATTCTCCCACCAAGATCTAGGGGAGGCTCTTTTATTCCTCCTTCGCTCCTGACTCAACCCCTAGCAGCTTGTTCACCATCACAACCTTGAGCTCCACCGCAAGCAACCCTACCATGGCTGGGCCGCATTCTCATGCCGTATATTCTGGTTCATTGTGGCCCACTTTCAAGTCGTAAATCATTTTTAATGCTTACAAATGGAGCCCGCCCGGTGTTCACGAAAATGCCGGCACGCTACGGTTTATACACGACACGAGCTGTCTGACCTCCGGCAAAATTCCTCCTTCAAGCTTCTCTCGCTAAGACTCGTAGCTTTGGAGTCCCATTAGTTGGATAAAGCATATACCTCGACTGCTGAGGTGAAGCCCTACCATTGAAGCCTCCATAAAAATGCGCCCAGTCCATTATATAAGGCCGTCATTTATTATCACGACCCACAGCCGGAACCACTTCAAGACTGCAGACCTATCCATTTTTTCCAGACTTCAAATATTCCGCCGTGGCTCAGTGGGCCGTTTGGTCAAATCTTGCAAATAAACCCCTGGATTGACTGATCTCGGATGATCCTTGGGCGCGTTCCCTCACTTCGGCTACTACCATTCACATTCAGCTATGATGAACCTTGGTTGGCGCCACCTGTCACAGTGATTCTCGATTCATGTTCAAACCGAACAACTTGAACGGCTGCACATCTCCTGTTGAACCGACTGGAAGTCCTCACCCTCTCTGGCACACAAGAACCAAATCCCGATCACATCTGCGGTCTTTGAAGTAACATCACTCTAAAGACTCCGGTGATCAACCGTCGTTCTGGAGAAGCTCCTCCACTGTAAAAACCAACAGCTCATTCTTCCCCGCCTGCAACAAATTACGTGATCTTCCCGTCCCCCCATGTTCCCCAGGCTCACAAGCAAAATAAATATATCAAACTATTTGACCATATCACGACACTTGATTGAACAGATTTCTCCTTGATTTTCATCTCAACTTTCTGAATAGATATTGGAAGCAGCCATCCTCGTGGCCGCGATTCCGTACGTGGCTATTCAGTTGTAAATCATGCGACTTCCGATAACCCTCGCATCCAAGGGCAATTTTATTTCTCCATATTAAGCTGCCTTATACCGTCGGCTTTCCTCTTCAGTTTGTGATAATACACTTTTCAGTTCTTTAGGCGATTTCCTGACTTTGTCCAAAGCTTTTTAATGATTTTAGGAGGTGGTCCCCCAAATTTGTTTGCTTCATTCGTGTATGTGCCGACTCATCCGCTTCCCGGACCAATGCTCTTTTCATCATATCTGTATGCGACGGAATCCTCATTACCGCTCGTACTCGAAATCGAAACTAATTCACATCTACCGTGTGAACCTGTACCAAGTCAATTACTTTAAACGTCGTTTAGTTTCATCTTGTAGATACCTAATATCAGGGTCTAACTTTTGCAGCTTTGTAAATATTTTGTCTTGTTCATTACCGTTCTACAGTCTGGTCGTGCCTTCACAGTTGCTTGTTGATCAGAATTGAGAAATATTCACGTAGGCATCAATATGATGCGGAGTGTTGTGGGATTCCAAGGATGAATTTCACTGCACCCTTTCACATAAGAGCTGAACTTTTCCTTTGATGACCTTTGATTTTAAGGCTCCAGACTTACTGGTTGTCCGCTAAGAACATTTTACTCATTTTTTACACACCAATATCGTACCCTACACTTTTGTCTGATTCCGCCGTAGGGCCAGATAACTCCTTTTTTCGTGTCACAGTCTGACCGCTTTTGGCTAAGGAAAGGGGCCGCTCCGAGTGCACAAACATAATCTTCTGTTGTTGGCTTCGTATGAACCCTCCACCAGACCAAGAATCGTTGCTCCATTTTGGCGTCTTTTTGAGGTGATAAGGGTAGTGTAAGGCTGCCCTGCAGTTCTTATTTTACCAGTCTCTTCCCATATGGCCGTATCTCACGTTTCGGAGCCACTGAACTTTGATTCTTTTTGTAGGACAGCGGAAAAGAAGTTCGAACCAGGCGTCACCAACATCTGAGCGGCTATGCACCTTCCGGCTGCAAGGCCATTTCGAGCAACGCGTAGCCATTACACACGAATGCCAAAAAAACGTGATTGATTTGCAAGTTCTACCGTACTGGACTACGAAACGAACAACATCGCAAACAGATACAACTTCAAGCATGCGTCACAAGGGCTTAAGACGAGAGCTGGGTTTACAGCGTGAGAGAGGCGAAAACGTGAGCCCCACAGGTCCAAACAAGGTATGACAAGGCGGCGCGTTGGAAGCGAATAAACAAAATTATGGTTAGTACGATGCACACAAGGAATATAGGTAATCAAGCACTTTCACTGATCCAAAATATCTTGGCGATCTCGTGGGAGTTTCCAGACGCGGCAGCCTCATCGCCGTCTGAAATCCGTCCTGGCCTTACACCCTCGGAAAATTTGAATCTCAGTAATGGTTCACCCTGCCTAACTTTTTCCAGCTGTCAGTGTATCCACCTACCGAAGGTGGACCGTAGAATCTGCTCAGTTGTGTGCCAGATACATCGCACGCGGTTAACCAGTGACAATCACGCCCTGGTTTTTTCGGAGCAATCCGCGAACCATTATCAGTGAGATTTCATCAACATCGCGAATGGTACAATAGGTGGAGACTGATGAAACTGGAAACGTCTGTGTGTTTCATATATACTGGCTAGGCTAAACGATCAATCATCAGGAAGTATGCAGACGCACATGTGGGCCACTGGGTGTGGCTGAGTGCATGGAGAATATAAGCCCAGTTTGCAATATCGTCCCTGTAAGTTTCATGCATCCCCTGAAATCGCCCGAATATAACAGTGCAATGGTGTTGAACTCAAACAGGAAAGTTACTGAAAACGGGGTCTACTTAACTCGGTTGGATACGAGTGTGCTCTTGCGTGTGGAACATGAATATATTGCTGTACATGGGAGGGCAAGGTTAACGCTGCTTGGGGAGTCAAAATTCATCACCGTTCTGAAATTTCGGCTTCGTTCGGCCCACTTTCGCCCCCGGGAGGACACACTTTCCTTGTGTCCCGAACATACTCTCAGTTCAGTTTTTTCACCAATTTGGTATACACTGGTCCATCAGAGTCAGCAGGCCACTCTGATATTTTCGATTAGCCTTTTGCAGCGGGGTGTTTGTTCTTCGGAAAGGGGTACTATGTCACCCAATCTGAATGATCTCCCCCTGATGGCCCACTGTTATCCGGACTGTGGTGCTTTTAGACGTTTCCGTGTCCACCGGCCCCAAAGCACTTAAGTCGCGTGATTGGCTTGCCTCCAACCGTGAAGGTATGTGAGCCTTGGTATCGCAGGCGAGTCGCTGCCTTCTTCGGGTCTTCTCAATAACAGGTCAGTTGGAGTTAGAGATCTTACCTCTTTATCGGGGTAACTGAAACCGAAGGTCTAATGTTGGAAATTCTCTCTACTCCAGCAGGCAAAGTACCCATCGCCTCGTCATTCAAAGGCTGTTTTGCTGTCGGCGCCGTCAGAATTCTCCTCGCGAGCAGTATCAGCCCTTCACATAAGCCCTCATAATGGCTAGCCTTCGGAGGATTGGAATACCGGCAAACTCTTCCGGTGTTATTTCTATTCTGGATCCGAATTTTATCCAGGCTCCTCCGTCAGTTCTCAGGCTCCTGTTGTGTTCGACAGAAACTCGAAACATTGTCTCAGTGAATGATGGTTTGCATACACCTTCTGTCAAAAAACGTTTTAAAACCACCAAGAACGACACGGCATTACTCACGAGCCTCCTCTAGGGAAACCGCTCTCATTTGCGGGAAGGTCATTGGACAAACGCAAACCTCCTTAACAATCTTAATTCTGGCTACTTCAGGATGATCAAACTAGTCAGTAGGCGTCTCGGGGAACGGTCACCTTCTTCAACCACTCCAGCCGCTGGCTGCTTCGGTAGTTGCTGCCTGGCCCTCACCACCTTATATCGTCAGGACCAGAAGCAGTTAGTTGTGGTCCTTCCTATTGCGTTTCTTCCGGTAGCCGACAAAATCCGTCGGCGGATACTGCTAAACAGGAGAGTTTCCCCAGTTCGTCCTTGTATAAAATAGCAGTGTCAGATAAACAGGGCCGTTATGTGGTGTTTACCAGGTAATTGTATTGAGGGTTCGCGGCAAACCTCAATTTTGATTTGATAAATCTACCACTGATTCTTGTCAACCCATCGGCTAAAATGTTGTTTATTCTCCTCAACGGATCGTGGACGCATCCGGCCTTTAGCCTATTCCAGTCCTGTTCATTAGATGTTGCATGTTCCGAGGCAAAAGTCTGCATTTGCTTGAGACTTAGTTATTCAGTCTGCGCCCGTTTGAGTTCTATAGAGAATAAGGGTCCGATATTCAAGGCACTTTCCGGTCTGACACCAATCAGTACTAACATCTGCTATTTGCATCTTTTCCATCATAACACGACCCTGAACCTTTTGGACAAAGTAGAGAAGTAGCACAGTTAAGTCAGCAAAATATCTTTGTTGATGGATTTGGTGATTAATATCACTCACTTTGTGTCTAAGTCCGTTTTTCACATTTCTGGACGCGGGAATAAAAATCACTCACTTCGGAGCAGGCTCCGAAAATCTGGTTTATTCAACCAATCTGGCAACCTATCCATATTATCGACCGCTACATCACGGAGGATAGGGTTTATGAAATTGGTCTAGGTTTTTGATGAACTTTACACCTTTAACCAATTATTAACAGCTGGAAACCATCGAGACTGCAGCTTTCCTTTCGATTTTCTTGCAGGTTACTTCTGTATTTTGGATTTTCTTTAACGTCGACCACCAAGAGCAGTTTTCGAATTATTCGGCCGCTCGGTAGGCCGCAAACACATATATGTCTCCCTTCATTGATATATACCAGATTACTGGCATTTGGAGCCATATGACCGCGAAAACTGAATAATTACACGCGAACTCCATAAACGGATAGCCTGCATTATCCCCCGATTCAATGCTCGGAAACTCTCCAGGATGAACCATCGATAATCTTCCCACCGCCTCTCAAACTCCACTTACCTTGTGCCTATTGGCATTCAACCCCTTACGCAATTCGATAGCATAAATACCGTGCAAGAACCAGGCAAACGAACTTTGCTTCTTGCTGTTGTTCTGCTGACACATCATGACATGCATATTTCGAAATGTGTAAAATCTTAGTTTATCGATGCCTTCAAGTGTGTCCATCATATACACCCTTCGCAGCTCTATCCTCAGGGAAGCTCTAAAGAATCCAGCGGATTGTACTTAAATCTTCCCACAAAGCCCCGCATGAAGTTTCTCAACGGTCATTTCATTGCACCTTCCGCCGAACAAAAATCGGCAGTCCTGTGAATGGAAAACAGTAAACTCGTCTTAGTGTATATTGTCCCTCTTATCAGTTTTGGATTCGATAGGCTTTTGACGGCAGTTATCCTGAAATCATTTTTCGATCATGATTTGTTTCCCTCTATCTAGTTATTGGGTCATCACCCTTTTGCTTGACAATGTTTTGCATTATTCGACGTTTCATTCAGCTGACCTCGCTCAATGCATTTTTCTACAACGAACTTGAAACCCATTTTTGCCGGGGAATCCTCCGAAATTTACCCCAATCAGTGACGAATCTAATTCGACCTTTCATTTCATTCTGCCTTGTACACTATCGGCACACGTTTGCTCAATTCTGTATACTTGAGTGACCTGTAAACTCTGATCAATCTTATTGCAAGCATCTTGTCCATTTGGGGGAAACAAACCATTACCAATACCAACTCCTAAGACCCCGTGAGCAGAAGTCGGCAGAATTGCTAGCTGACTGCAAAAAAGCTGCTGATCCATTTTAATCAACACGTGAATAACTACGGATCGACTTGCCACTAGGGAGATGATATGGGCTCTCGTATTTCGATGTATAAGAGTAAATGAGGGGCTCGGTCCAGAAGGTGGTATCCGAGGTCACTCCTGCAAAGTATTGTTTCGTTCTGTTGGCCACCCTTGCAGACAGCTTTGCTGCGGTCGTTTCCAACTTAGGGAAGGAACCCAGTTTTCAGTAGGGTGACCACAGCTTTTGCAAGCCACAATCTGGTTATTCTTGGTCCACTCGCAATCGCCCAACTTCCATTTGCCGCCATTCCTTAATCCACTTCTGATGCATCCGGTAATGATTGAAGATTTCCCTTTTTTGTTATTCGAAGGCAGGCATCATGGGATTCGTACTCTGCTGATTCATTAAGGGTGATCCGTATTTTTTGGCAGCCCAAAGTATTCGTGTTTTCAGGCCTTGGGTCCCAATCTAACTTTATCTGCTGGAGGTGTTGCGGGAGAGTATTTCCCAGAAGCGGCCAAAGGGAACTAACCCAAGGGGATTGTACAACCTAGAGATGGGTGAAGGGGTAGCCGTGCAAGTAAATGTTCGGTAGGAAATATTCAGCTTGAAAGCAAACCCACCCGTCTCATCATTGTGTCATTAGTGTGCCGTCCATCGGGAAAGGTGAAACTTTCAGACCCTAAACCTATTTTGCTCTTTATCGTGCGGAATGATTTCGAAGTTCACCGGGATTTTGATATCCGCATTATGAGGCGGAATTCGCTCTTCCTCAGCAATCCTACCAGATTTCCTAAGGGTGTTATATCCGTTTCAGTGATATCTAGCGACCGAAGATGGTCGCCAACATATAAATTCTTGCCGTCACTACCCACTACCGCTCCGCAGACCGAGGCATCGTACTTTTTGCAGTTTCCCATACAACCTACTTTACAGGAAAGGGTGACGATGTTGCTGCTGAGGGATGAGCTGTCCTTCTATAAAATACCACCAGCCTGTCCAAATTATTCTCATCCAAACAAAAAAACCGCTATGCTTTTTCTATCTACTAGTACCCCCATCCGAAAAAACATCCTTTTGATGTTGGCCGACTTATCCGCTCAGCATAGTCTGAACCGAAACAAAGCTGCATCAGCGACCTTGTCCAACCTGGGCCTTGCCATGAACGATCGTTCAGGGACTTCCCTTGAAACTTGGACGCGCTCGAGGCGTTTTAGGTTTTTCGGATTAAAAACAAGTTGGTGAGGCAGGTGTTGTATCCTTTCTTTGGCCGTCACTTTTCCCACGTATCCATAGGCTTCACGAAGCACCATGACGCCTGGGTACCGTTCATAAATAACTTCGCCTCGAAAGAAATCTTCTTTCAAGGGCAGCATCTTATGAAATTAGTAGGCCTTGTTTTCCTCTAGATGATCAGTCTGTGTGTGCCATGAGAGGGGCACCTTTAATAAATTCCTGAAAATTCTGGTCTTTTTCTGTAATGCTTGCAGCACAAGAAGATCCCGCTCTCAAGATGGCAAAATTCTTGCATGTAAAGTCGGCGCGGCCGAAGTTCTCTACTTTCCGACTCTGCAGGGTACGTAGTTTACAGAACCACCTCCATGGCCGGGCCGTACGATATCCACCTCAAAGTCTTGGGCATTGACAAGGAAGCTTGGCGGTTGCCCACTGTCTGGTCCAGCACTTAGTGTACCTCCGGCAAGTCGCAGCCAGTAAGATCTAATTCGTCATCCTACCACTTTGCCGGGGTCACGTATTTCAGACGAGGCTAACTAGATGAAGTTGCATTTTTTGACTTCGATGCCTGCAACGGAAGGCATATCAATGTGACCGCCTCCTTCGACTCGATCCACTGTTCGGTGCTACTGATCGGTAGTTCAGTGAATGAGTGACTCGTGGGGTATGAATCTGAAACCTGTTATCGAATGAGGCGAGTCGGTAATCTTCGTGTACTTTACGGAACAGCCGCTGTAATTAACAACAGGGTGGCTTAATTTTATGAGGCGACTCGATCAAAAGAGTCCGAGGATACACATCAAATCGTCCGAAGGGTCTGGCGAGGTACGAGTACCAGGCGATAGGGTGCCGAGTCATCGGAATAGGGTGAAATTCGGCTTTCGAAGCAAGTGGCGTGGGCAAATCAGAGAAGGGGTGGGCAGCTTACGTGAGACGCATGTCACAGATATAACCGTGAAATCAGTTCAGACAAAAGGATTGCACGCACTTCTGACCATCAAGCAGTTGTGACTGACCTTCAGCATGACAAGAACGTGCAAAGGTTACTCGTACGGTGAGAGTGGGAAAGCCGACAAGGAAAGGAGACAAAACGGGATACACGAGGTCGGGTATATGTCACGCACAAACACTCGAGGACTGTAGGTCCTCGGATTGACCACAGTGAAAAATCTGACCACTGTGAAAGTACACTCAAAGGAAAATTATGGGAGAAAGAAAGCAATGGAACCGGGTTCAACGTGTGAGAAAAAAGAAAAGACGTGTGGGTCAAAGTGGTTATAAAGGGCCGGTTATTACGCAGAATAAATATCATCGGAGTGGAAAGATGAGATTGCTTGGGAATTTCACAAATATAATGAGTTATGGTTACATTTGGTGTCAGAAGAAACGGGTTGAAATAGCAACCCTTATGCAGTCACAACCTGAGTCCCGCCCAAAGTGCTCACTCCTAACGAGGTCGGGGTTTTCTCACAATGATGGTTATTAGCACGCAGCTCTTTTACCAAGGCCGTTTCAGATCCTCTGTCACCGTAGGCCAAAGCTTTGGACACTCATTTAGGGGTCACCACTCTTGAGGTGACCACCCCCAGGTTATTAGCTCGAGGGTAGACCATTGTGTTGAACATATCATGTTCGGCTTCGTACATTTGTCGGACGTAATATTTGTACCCAATATATTACCAGATGGTGACTGTCCGGGCAACCTGGTCACCGATCCTAGACCTCAGTCGGCAAGCTGATGCCCAGCGCGAGTAGTGAATGCATGTATAACAAGTTCCGGTCGTCTTTGCTATTCAAAATTTCATTAGTAGTAGCTCTGAGAACCTCGGAGAGTCAGCCAGTGTAAAGTCCGGCAATTGAACGTTCGAGCGACGCGAAGCAGCCAATTTCGTAGCAATTCAAAACAAATTCGATTCCAAATAGCTACGGTATTGTATTCAACAAATTAAGTAATTTTACAATAACCGAGCCTCATTAGTGTTCCTTCTGGGCTCTTACTCTTCAAATTGAGCAAAAAATCAACAACTGCAGCTGAATGACGGCCAAAAGTCAGGTACAGAAAATGCGATTAACAAATACAGTCACAGCGAAGTTCAGGCTGGGCGATTCACGCTCAAAGCAACGGTGAGAGACCGGTTTGTGAAAAGAACTTGAAGCAATAAAACAAACACTCGGAATTCCGGCAAAAACAGTTCATAAAGGTGAAAAACGTCGTTCGTGACATGGATGCTAACGAATGGAACAGGGTTTCCCAAAGTTCTTTACAGTCAGTTCAGGATTGGCGTCACAACCTCTGCAGTCAGGATCAGCCACCCCCATGCGCGAAATGACACGTAAGTTTGTCTAAGGTTGGTGCTTTAAGTACTCCAGAGTATTATCTGAGCTTAACTGTTGCTGAGCTCCTTTCTTTTCAGCGCCATCGCGGAAGAGTCTACCAAATCTAACATCCCTTATTCTTGCCTGTCTGTCTAAGTATTCGGTCAAGTCCCCGAAACGGACTTTGTTGTTACCCCGGCTTACACTTTCCGCTTCTTCGGCCAAGCGATCCTGCTGTCTGAACGAGATGCTATTAACTATCGCGCTCAAGTTATACTTCGCATTGAGACCGGAACCTTAGCCTAAGTGACAGATGGCTAGGGAACAATTTTGCTTTCTAATGAAAAAGCCAGACAAAGTATATGTGTGTGCCTTTGTTCGCGTGGCTTCTGACAGTACGCCATCGATTGGTTTGCAAAAGCTTTAAATGGCCGACCAAGGAAGCATTTCAAAGTCTCTCTCGTTCTTGTGAAAACTTGATCTGGGCCCGGCTTGGCACATCCACTGATGGTTTCCCAACTCGCCCCCAGCAATAGTGGGTGGTGTACGGCAGCCTTGCCCTATTTGGTCACTTCATCTTCGGCAAATGTTTCGAATAGACTGAAAAAACTTGCGATATGTTTCCGGTCGCACGGTTAACATTGTCAGCTCTACCCTGAGAAGAGCCATTGGTGGTTGCACCAGCATTAACTGTTTGACGGCCGGCTTAGAGTTTCGTCTTTCCAAAAGACTTGATTTGTTGTTGGAGCCATATTCGAAGACCTGATTCACTAGCTCTGTCGGTCTTAATAGTTCATCTGTACTCTCAGCCTGCTGCCTAGAGAACGGTTACTGTTGTTCCATCCTTCATATTCTCAGTCTGGAGAAATCAACTTTTTAAAGTCAATATTGCCCTCAGTAGCACCTGAGCTAGTACCTATAAGGCTGACAAATCCAGCAGTATCTAAGGAATGGATGAATCCCAGCCCCCCCTCAGTGACTTGCCTCTTTAAGGTTCCCGGTAGTTTCGATCCTCTTCGGAGCATACTTTCTACTCTGTCGTCCCAAATTGATCAGTTCGAACAATGCGTAGCCATTACACACGAATGCCAAAACAAAAATGTGATTGATTTGCAAGTTCTACCGTACTGGACTACGAAACGAACAACATCGCAAGCAGATACAACTTCAAGCATGCGTCACAGGGGCTTAAGACGAGAGCCGGGTTTACAGCGTGAGAGAGGCGAAAACGTGAGCCCCACAGGTCCAAACAAGGTATGACAAGGCGGCGCGTTGGAAGCGAATAAACAAAATTATGGTTAGTACGATGCACACAAGGAATATAGGTAATCAAGCACTTTCACTGATCCAAAATATCCTGGCGATCTCAGGAGATTTTCAAAATTTTGTGGCTACTCCAACTGACCCATTTTCTAGTTAAGGGGTTTAGTTTCAAGCATCACTTGTTGGGTAAGTCTAAGGGTACTGAGGGAGTCTTTCTTCCTCTACAATGTCTTTATACAAGCTGTCTAGATGGGCATCTAATTTTCCCTCATAGTCATTGACCGTCTTGGCCCACACCACCGAGGTTGAAGGATTTTTCCTCTGATTCGATTTAGTTGGACGAAGAAATTGGCCCTAGCTGTCTTATTGCAAAGGCTTCCCTTAAGCTTCAGTTAATGTCCCCCGAGCCTTTCTTCTGTATTTCTTTAAATCGAGTGGAACTGCCCCAAGTCCAAGACCCTTCTCAAAACCGTGAACACCTCATTGAGACTCCATTACCCACCTCCGTTCCAGAAAGATGGGCTCCAATTCTTTAGGCCTCATTTCACAGGACCGGCTTTGGTGTTCAGCAAACATTCTTGTAAACCTCACCATCACAAACGTAAGTAGCTCCTTTTCGCTAAAACGACTTGGATGCCAAGCCCGAATGGGATACTTCATATATGGTCTGAGGCCTTTCGTGTGGAACAGCAACGATGTCCATGTCTTACGCGGGATCACTTTTCCCATTAGTTTTAGGCGGGCACTATTGCCTTCCTTTGCAGTTTCCAGAAATTACCTTTGGGGTTTGAAATCGCCAGCTACAAATATCTCCAAATCCTTGACAGTTTCTGCTATTTCATAGCCAACCCTGAGGTCGCCATCCCTAAGCTCCCTCAGGATGCTCTGAAGGAAGTCGCCAGTGATCTGCCTGACTTGTTCCAATTGAGCGGGATTTCTCACTATGCGTACCACAGGCATCCCCTATATAGGCCGCTGTGGAAAATACTTTGCTTGGGATCTGCAGTCATCTTAACGTCGTCGGCTGACGTGAATTGTACTCTGTCCAGTTTGAGTTGAGTTGTCTATGTGTAACGGAAAGGAAGGCAGCTCGAGCGCTGACGTTTGTGAGACTTTACTGGAAACCCTGTCCGTGATGGACCCGTTTCCCTCTACCTTTACACACAATCTACTCACTTGAAAACCTCGACCATCCAGGTACCAAGCAATGGATATTTTCTAAGGACTCGAATCTTGAGCAACAGCAGCCTGTGACTTACTGGGCAGAACGCCTCCCTGACCTCTAAGTAATAGCCCTCTACCCCTCTCAGCATCATCAAGATTTCTCCTAACCTCATTCAGGAACCACAAGAGGTTTTTGCTGCTGGACCTCTTTTTCATGAAGCCACACTTGTATATGCAAATCAGTCCACCATTAAATAGACGGTAGTCTATTCAGTTCATTAGAATCCCCCCAGGACTTTCAACACCTCGGATATCGGGCTTGTGAATCTATAGAAGGACGATTCTTCCCTACTTCTACCCTTACGGATTGACTTCACCTGAGCCAGCTCACTGTCAGTCGGCTGTTGAGAGTCACTCAGAGCTTGACTGAATAGCTGTGGAACGGGTTCACCCAGCAGACTGGATAATGGCTTCATCAGGGTTCGACAAAGTTTACCTGGGCATCCTGCCCTGCGCAGTTTCACTCCCTCTAGTTCTCGCTTTCTTCCTCAGTTCGGATGGGTGGCATTTTTGTCCCTCCGAGAAGATGGATACTAGTGGAGTTCCTGCTATTGTCGTTGCTATGCTCTGTTTCAAGATAGTGAAGCCATGCAATGGCCTTGCCTTCGGTTCTGTTCAATGTTCCCGCCCCTCGGGCCTTTATCGTTCCCCACAGTAACACTTAGGGTTGGTTTTGACCGAAGGTAGTTAAAAAGTGCCCTTGGGTTTACTCGGCGGTGGTGGGTGTACAACTGGTGTGCATAGCATCGAAGGAATTCTGGCCACTCGATTGGCCGCGACTATTACCTGTCCTGTGCAAACTTAACTGAACTGAACTGAACTACTCTTCGCCTCCATCTCTGGCCTCTCCTTGTTCTGAATTCTACTCTCCCGTTGGCCTCTCACGGCCTTTCCGCGGGCCGTCATGTATTTCAGTAATTTCCTATGACTCCCACTCTTTCTGGTTTGGCACTAAGCTTTGTTTCTCAGTCTGTGGTTTCCTTTTTCTGAACTTCCATCGTGGCGGCAAGTCTTTTTTTACTCCTCGCTAAAGGCTCCAAGGCCCCCGGAAACCCCTCATGGCTCCGTTCTTTATGGTTTCACTTCCCTTCCGCCTTGTCGTGAATAATTTCCCAATTTAGATGCTGAAGTCTGGTTACAGGGACCCAGTGCTTCCTTGTAAATTACAACAGGTAGTTCTTCCAATTGTTCTTCTGACGGAGGTTCAGCTGCTCTTGAATCTGGCTGAAAAGCTGCCGATACATAGGTCAATTAGACCCGGTTCGTCTAGTTAGTCAGCTCTTCTAGGATTCGATGACAAAACAGATCACGGAAATTGTCTTGTCGCTCAGAGTTACGGTGCAGCGAATTTGACCGGTGAGCATAAGTGAACGTCTACAAGCACTAGTTGCAATCACTGAAGTAACTTGAGCTCAACCTGTGGGTTTCACTTTATTTCTTCCAATACGATTTTATTGTTGAGCGCTGTGTCTAGCTAGGGCAAACACACTGACCATCGACGCAAACTATTCGGAACTGCCGACTTCGAGCTACTCAAGGCCATGATGTTAGAACTGCCCTGTGAGAATAGGTAGATGACCGGCCAAAATGAGCATGCGGCTCAGGTAAATCAACCGTTCGTTTTCTTGGGAACCTTTCCACTTGACGAAAACCATATTTGTGTCCAAAATAGACATGGCCCTTCCATCGGTTGCTCTTGAATGAAAGTAACCCATGAAAGTACTTTGCATCACACTGTCTGCAGGGAGATTGGTTTGACTTAGCCGGAATGGGAAAATGCTGCTGGCCTCACTATCGGCGAGTATCGTTTTGGAAGAGCGGCTCCGTGGATGATAAGTGTCAACCTACCTGGCCGCTAAGTCCCTGACACTTCACGTTTCGAATTGCTAAGTCGCTCGCCCCGCTCAGGGGTGCGGTAATCAACTACTGGTCAATTTTAGCCAAAAGATGAAATCCTAATTCCTAATGCACAGGAGGAATGAGGGCCACAAGTAAAACAAGATATTGTAGTTAGCCTTCTACTAATGACCCCAACTGAAAACAACCACAAGCAAGATGGACGTTGGCAGCATGTCACAAGTTCGCCCAAGTCTCTTCTTATCAGTATAAGGCGACGGCAACGAGGACTAAAGAGAGACAGCATGGCAGAAGATGTTTTGCTGTTGGTGTGGAAATTGTGGTAAAAAGCGCGTTTTTGAGGTGAATGTGGGATGATTAAGCCAGTACAGAAAGCATATTCTGTAGGTCCTAGTTCCTCAGGCAGAATAAGGATCTTAGCATCGCCTCTCCTGCATTCCAGATGTCTACTTCAAGTCTTCATATCATTTGAACTATGAATCAAAAGCGACATCTGACTGTCAGTCGTGCGCAAAATTCTCGACGTCCTAAAAACGTTGGTAAGGGGCCTTAGTTTGCAGGGTCGTTTCATACAAATATCGGTTATTCTTGAAATCAAAACCTTTATCAACTTCTGTTGAGATGGACACAAAACCTAAAACCTGGATTAGCAGAGGCCTCTGTGAGTAAAAGGCCCCGTATCCAGATGATGCTGCATCAGTAGTTTTTTACTCACGATTTCCATGATCAACCACGCAGAGTAAGAAGTCACTGCGCTTAAACGAGCCTTCATTACCTGACAAGACTTGGTAGACTCCAGTCCAAATGATGCTACTCTATTTTTGTTCCGATTGGTCCTCTGGGTGCATTAAACCAAGGTCTGAGAACAAAAAGTCTATGAATAACAACACCCAAGCGAAGCATAAGAATATCGGGATAAAAGTTCTGATGTCAGGTAACGGGCCGGAGGAATTTCCTTATTAAGCTCTTCAACCACATTTCCATGATGAGTCCACTCCCAACTACATTGAGGATCGGACAGTTGAGTAAAACATTTCGGTTAGGATTCCCGGAGAAATGTTTCTTCTTCGACAATAGCTATGAAACCTCCAGCATCCACCGCATCAATTTCCCAGCCTACTTCCTCCGCATTCACTTGGAAATGGTCAAAAATTCCGCAGGTTCTGTGGGTCAGGAGAAAGCGATGGGTAAACAACGGAAAATTCATTGAAACACTACTGAAGCCCCCATGGTCGTTTTATTCGCCTGTTTTCGGCGCTTACACAATATGACGGATAGTGTAGCAAGATGCCGTCGCTGGAACTCTTGAAACTTTCAAGAAACATTTTGGCCGTTTCTCTGAGGCGCTCGAGTAAGACCCCACCTCTGCGATTACTAATGGCACTCCAAATGGAAATGTTTCTGGATAATCTGTTCGCTTGTGGAGCCATCCGACTTCCAGTGCTCGTGATCAAGCCCGGTTTGGAACTATTTTGAGTTTGAGATCTGAGCTTGCACTGTTGGACTAGATTCCAGTAAGATCCCAGTTTTAGGTTGTTCATTTGGGTGGTTCTGTGAGTGTAAACGATCAGAGACGGGGAAACGGACGCATTTTTGGTTATGTTTGTGAACCATATTATAATAGTTCCTCTTAGGTGAACGATGAAATATACCACTATTTCTTTTTGCTGGTTTGAAGCACTCACTCATCGGAAGCAATGGTGATTGATGGCGATTTTACCGCCTAGTTTAAATATTTGAGGTACTTCAAAGGCCACCGTGGAGGCCTGTAGGGAATCCCGGCCGATCACACTGACCACGACGGCCGTCTCATCCATCTGCTCTATGGACCCGTGTGTTGATCCCATTCGAGAAATATACCAATATTATTGTACTCTTATTATTTTTGTTTTCAGATAGCATGACATTCTGATGTAGGAACCGATGTGGAATCACGTGGTTCTCGCCCACTTCTACACAACGCTGAACTCAGGTTAACCATATTGTAATTGGTTAGGTCGGGTCATTGGTTTTGGGGGTGCAGTTAATGGATCAAGCAGTACTTTGCGTCGGTGATTGTTGCAATTATTCACACTGGACTACGCCTCTTTTGTTTTCCTTTTTTCTTTTTCGAATCGATGGGCAAACAAGGTCAGCACTGGGGCCGCTGGTAGAAAGACGACAACCTCATGGATGCAAATAAGGTCCTTGTCTACCTTCTAGACAAGGGGTTTATCCACTCGCGCAGCCTTTTCATTATTTTCCTAAAGGGGGGCGGTTTGGTGTAAGAGCTACAACGCAGGGCTTTAGAGGAGAGTGGTATTGAAAGGCAAAAGTAATTTTAGAGTGATAGTTGTTTGAGTGAAAAAGGTAGAATAAAGAGTAGGAAGTGTGCTACTTTCAGTTTTGCCATTTGTAGATTAAATTTATTGCCTCCAGGTAAATCTTGCGGCCGAAAAAGATCCTAACGGGGCCTTAAAAGCAACAATAACAATAACAATAATAATGGTTTATTTCTAGTGAGCCCTGAGCATGTTACGCTGCTTGACTAAATGATTAAGGCAATGTTTTCAAGGTAGTAGAGCATAGGCACACAGAGGGTTGAACGAAATAGTTTAAGTGAACCACAAAGAGGATAGTGCCCGAAAAAGTTCAGAGTCACGGTAACATGGCTAATGATGCTTACGGCTGGCGAAACTGATTGACAAATGGCAGTATCTACATAGATAATACCGTAGGTAACCACAGAAACTGGAAATATGGGTGTAATAGAAGTATTTTTGCCAAGCTCTTCTAAGAGGAGGAGGAGGCCCAAAGAGTCATTGGCAAGATGCAGTGTTGAAAAGTACATGGGTAGAAAACTGAAAGATATTCGAGAATGGACCTCCAGAGATAATTTACAAAAGTTTACTCGGTCACATAGTGGTAAAACTTGATGGCTAGATGCCGGCTGTGTCAGTAACGAGGGAAGTGTTTAACAAATCCGAGTGAGGGGGGGGCGATTCCAAGAGATGTGATGGAAGACATATCTAGGATAGAGCGGGTAAGCATTGGGCGAATTATTTGAGTATTGCAGATTTGTCATGAAGTAATGACAAGAACATGGGATCGTGGTTATGAATCGATGTGGAGGGTGTTTGCGGAAGCGGGTATCGTATAATGGCGGCATTCGAGCGGGGAGTAGATAATTTTCCGTGTGACCCTTCCGTTTAACGGGGCATGCGATGGATATAAAGGGAGCTACGAAGCCAGTGGGTTTGACGCAAAAAATGGGACCAGAATATAGGACTTGGAATAAAAACAAAAATCGGCGGATATGACGGTAGAAATCGAAGGTCCAATACGGGTGGAATCAGACGTATAGCAAAGCAGCGACTGCTCCGGAGGCGAAGAGTGACAACCAAGGTAACTGTGAAGGGAAAGTTAGAGAATTACAGGAGATGAGAGGTTAGTTGTTCGCCTATGCTGTATTGATGGAGAAATAACGACGTGAAAAAAGAGAAAAATAAATACGGGATGCGGAAATGTAAAGCTAACAAAAGGAGATATAGTTTGCCGAGGAGGTGATAGGATGGATGAATGGTAGCTGTAAGACACGTTTGAGCAGCGCGTAGCCAAATTCGCAACGGATCCCGAAATCAGAACGCGACTATCCGTAAAATTCTACGATACTAGATTATCAAATGAGCAACGACATGAAACTGTTACAAACCTCAGTTATGCAATCACAGGAACACAGAAAACGAGAACCGAATCGCGGTGTGCGAGAAAGGAGCACGTGCTTCACGCAGGTCCGGAACAAGTGTATGACAGAGCAGCGTGCTGGGCGCGAACAAACAAACGTTTGTTGGTAAAAACAAACAGTGCACAAAACAAGTCAATAGTGTAAATAAGTGATTGATGTAAAGGAAACATGGAACTGTAGTGGTTTAGGGGGTATTTTCCACGACCTGTCGTTACAGTGAGCACACATGTTTTAGTGAGCATTGCACTAGGTGTACCCTGTCATACTGACTTGTGACTGAATATACGTTACACGGATCTGAGAGGGCTGGGGTGCAACATCAGCCAAAGCTTGAAATAAATTGAGATTCGTAGATAGTATTAGATGCTGGCTACTCATGGAATTACTTATGTGTCAAACGGGATGAAATCAGTCAAACAAATTAAACAAAAGTTACACCTTTTGGGATGGAGAGACTGCCAGATTTCTGAATGAAAGGCAAACTGAGGACAGGTAATCATCTAGCAGTTTACGTTGTACAACGGGTGAATAACGATATATCAGCCCTGGGGCGGTAAATGGGTGATGAACCTATTCTGGATACGATGAAAAATGATTGCATGGACGAATAGTATGCAAAGGTGATGCTATGGCAGGTGGATGGTAAGTGTGCAACTTTTATGGCCACTTTGACAGGTGCCCTCAGGCAATGACACCGGCAGAGCTTCATGGTAAATATACCCTAGACTTACTAAAGTGAAGGAGTCAAGGTGTATCACTATATCAGGATATAGATCGGTGGGCACTGTGGGAATGATCATTTCGACTAGTGGAGAGAGCGGACCTTCGCTAATGGTATCTTTGACTCCTGGAGGAGTACGAAATATGTTTCTGCGAGGATCATCGTTTGCCAATTGTAGTGAGAAAATAGACGGCGACAGTAAACGTGCCAGCGACTGAATAGTAGCCGAGGGTTCTGACATGGTATACGGGCAAGTTTGCGGAAGGGAGGGGACAGCAATCATAAGCAACATGCAGGGAATATAGGCATTAAGATACTTGCCACAATCGGTGAATAACTGTATGGACCATCATGGTGTGCCTACAAGAAGATGGGGTTGATGAGTGAGAATGAACGCCACACGCCATTTATCAAATGATTGGAGTGATAAATTTTACCGGGCAACAAAATGTCAGTTGCCATCTCAAGAAGGCGAGCGAGTTCGATAGGAAAGCAGTTTTTGGAGGAAGCAGAGCCGGTGATAGGCTAGCGGCAGCAATACGAGCGTAAGGATGAAGTTCTGTACTATGCCAACGATGCTGGTGGTTAAGACTGAGCGTGTGCTTATCACTCATCGAGTCTATAGCCATCACCTCAGCCGGCTTGTCTTCCCATGAAGTGATGACGTGACACAAGAAGGAAGGTACTCCTATCGCCGTTGATGCTCCCGATTGTACCAGCTTTGCTCCTAACTCCTAGGTTGGAGGCCAGACCTCAAAACTATCATCGGCTCCGTTGAGATTATTAGTCCTTTGGTCTGTTCGAAGGCCTCTGATTTAACCCCTAAATCTTACGCTCAATGAGAGAAGGGGTCAGGCGTCGTGAACCTCTCTTTAAGCGGTCTATCCCTGGCCCTAGGTGCCATCCTGCTGGAGAGTGACCAGACGTTTTGCTGTGCCGAAGCGGCTTGCATAAGAGCTGGGGTTCATGTCTGAAAGTAGAATTCTGGGTGTAGCCTGGTTGGTACTTTGTAGTTAGGTTGTAACGTACGGGTCTCTTTTGATGCAACTGCACTCGGCAGCCGGGGGAGTACTCACTTGGATTTGACCGCGGCTGCTAAGCAATGACCAGATTGTTGAAGGCGGTCAGTTATCCTAGCTATACTGCTCGCGGTAACTGTTTCCCGTAAGATCATTTTTGGCTCAACTGGGTCTAGATATTTTCAATCCCAGTCCGCGTCCTGGGTCAGGCTTCTGCGCTTCCACGTACTGAGTGACAGTTGCTGTTGGGCGGTCTAGACTTGAACCCATTTTCGGTCCTCTTGGAGGGTTTGGATGTATTTTAGCTTACCTCTTTCTGATCACTAGCGAGTATGTATCCCGGGCCTTGCACAGCCTCCGGTGGGCAATTTGCTACGATCAAGCTGGCACGGATAAATTTGGGCTTTTCATCTAATTTGGTCTAATGGCGCGGACTCGAATCACACTTTGCTGTGTGCTTCTTCCGTTTAGGCCATACCAGCTATCGCTACAACTTTGAAGTCACTTGTCCCACACAGCTGCCTCCTTACAATGACCGGAGATACGCATAAAAAACCGGGCTGCCTGTAAGGTTGTCGGCGCAGCCGGAAGTCTAGGACTCGAAGGAAGGCTGAGAGCTGCTCAAAAAAACAAGCCAGTGGCCTTCAAGCGACGCCAAGGACTTGGCCCCCACAAATGTCACATAGCCGGCATCTGCTGCATAAGTTACTCGGTTAGATGCTCGCACATCCTTCTCTCTAAAAGCTGTCTTACCGAAAATGGCGGCTGTGTTGGAGGTGGGTTCCTTGAAATGGCGTCAAGCTACCGGATTGGATGATTCTTAGGCGAACCTCCTCGAAGATAGAAGCAAAGGTTCGTTTTTGGCATTAAGAGTCCTTTCCGAGTAAATTGGAGTAATTAGCAGAGGCCCACGGAAGGGCAGAAATTGAAAATTGTAACTATTTACAGCAAAGCTGGCTGGATCTTTTGTGAAAAACAGAGAGTAATGAGCCTCGTAAATAACTGTTCCATATTTCTCGCTGGGCCTTTTTCTTCCCTAATACCCTGCCCCGAAACATGCACTCTTTAGAGTCAAGTGATGGCTAGTTCTTAGGACAAATGCCCTCGTGGTCTGCTTGCAGGCCGTGATCAGCCGCACTCAAAATACAGACGAAACCATATTTTTGCCACTGTACGTGGGCTGCACCTGTGCCGGAGTATGAGCCTCTGAGGGAAAGTGGAAGAAGATTTACGTCGGACAAATCCACAAATTATTCGGAACACAACATTTATGCCCGACATTAATCCTCTCGAACACCCTCACTCCTCCGGATCCTACACAGTCTCGTCGGTACCGAGTCCACAGTATAGGTGATGGAATGATTCCTCATCTTATGCGCTATCACGTATTGCACTTTTGACGCAATTGGTCGGTGTGTGTGACTAACCTTCTCTGAGCAACGACATTCTTAAGAGTAAGTTTGAATTTGCAGTGTTGCAGGGTGATTGCATGACCTGGACCTTGAAGCTGAACACACATTTATAAGTCTGTCGGCGAATAACTGAAAGCTGGTGAAGACCTCACCGCACTTTTTCCTTGACATACGCGTTGGCTAGCCCCACCCCCCTGCTAGTCGAGGACCGCCTGTCCGTTATGGTGGTACTCAGCACCTCGCCGTCGCGATCGCCAGAAAGGTCTCTCCCAACCCATGAGAAGAGGATCACAATGGGTATGGATGCTCACTCCCTCCAGAGGGGTCGGCTTATATTTGGAAAGCCTGCTAGCGGTGTGCACGGGCAACGGTTAAGTGGTTAATGTGCTAGGCAGGAGTTCATCTGAACAATAGCATGTGCCGGAAGCATGAGAGAAGTTGTGTTGCCACTTAATGAAAAGGCGGATCATCAGGCATGAGTTCACATAAAAATCTTGGGTAAGACATTGCACAAAGCTTTATTCTAAGCAATTTCGCCCATCTAGGTGATTTATTCCCCTTGAATCCAGGGATTGTTTACCTCGTAGAGCTGCAGATTCCCCATAATCCGTGGCTACTCTAAATGAAGTCCGCCAACAAGGCTAGACATGTTTTATTCCGATCGGGATCAACATTGCTGGTTATGATCTATGAATATTTGGCCGTACAGATTTCCGGGGGAAATTCTTGCACTAAATGACAGTTTTTCAATCTTTCTACGAGCCAACACAAATGGAAAACTCAAGCAATACCTAAATCCACCGAAAAAAACGGGATCCCTACTACCGAACCCATGATGAAACCAATGCGTGGCTTCAATTGTTGAGCTTCCAGTGCAGTCTTCTTGGAGTACAGTGATAGCCGCGAGAAAATGCGGCCATCTTTTGTCCAATCAGTACTGAGGGCCTTAGAATATTCCCACTCTGAATTAAGGACAGGGACTTTTTCTGCGTATTTTCGATCTTAAAGCCCAATAAGTCGTTCCTTTCGTTCGATTTGCTAAAGCCCCTGACCTTTAAATTTGTACTTGGGGCAGTCTTCTGTGGTTTACCCCATAACTGGTGTCTTTGTTCGCGGCTGAACAATAAGCAGGGTAGGGTAAGAGAGAGTCAGAATTATAGGCCCTCGCTATTGTATGTTTAGCTGCTAATGGAGATGCCAACAAATTCAGTCTCAAAGGATAATTTTTCCGCTATCTTCAATCTTAAAAATTGGGGCAGCAGGGATGTTGCCTGCATACGTCTCGTCACCTAGAGGCTGGAGGCCCAAAATTGGACGTATCTGTCTTCAGAAAGAGGTTCAGGCGTCGCTTGTATGTGTGGTCAGTTTATTCTTCAGTAACTTTTAATGGCAAAGCTTTCCATAGACTCGCCAACCCCCTTGAGAGAGGCGTACCAGCAAAGGGCCCATTGACTGCAGTTCCATAAGCCTCGGTAAGTGGTCTCGAGTACGGTTGTGCCCCGAAAAACAAAGCCTGTCATCAACTCTGGCCTTGCACCCTCAACGGAGAATGCATGTGGATTCGAGGGAACCCTTAAAATTCTACAGTATGCCTGGAAAACCATCCGCTGGCTTAAAGACGATCCTCCCAGCTAGTGCTATGTAACCCATCGACAAGGCAAGCGGGAGCCCGGTGTACTAGTTCTAGCCCTGTAACTTCTGTCACCACATAGAGTAGTGTGAAATGTCAGCCTCATCCGATAACACATGGAAAGCGCGCAGCTATTTAAAGGATGGCAAGGATAGTCTTCCAAAAGACCAACGCATCACTCTCTACATGTTCGGCTTCAGGCACGTGTCTTGCTCCAGTTGGCCTCGGTCTTCAGATTTGAGGCATCCTTTACCCCAAGATAATTCCCGGAATCCGATGTGGCTGTAAGAGTCCCAGTTAAGTAGTGAGATGTGCTGCCTCCCACCCTCCACACACTCACGTCTTCGAAACTTTTCACTTTGGCGGGAAGTTTCCAAGGCTCGGACTAATTCTCCGATGCGTCCAAGCCATCCTATAAAACCTGTAGGTCGACTTCTGACCGGAGTGTTCTCCAGATCTTAATATCATCAGCATTACTGCGGCTCGGTTGGAAAAATGGTTGGCAGATGGCTTATATACACCACGAAAAGTTATGGTCCCCAAACCTAACCTTTATGAGGCTTTTCTACGGACACCAATATGAGAGTGACAGTGACTTTTCGCTTCTCACGGAAAACGTTCTTTAAATTAGGAAATCGCGAACCCAGGGAAATATTGGTGCCTGAAAACCAAGAACCTCGAGTTCCTGCAACTGCCTTTTGCGCGAAGCCTTATTGAATAGTTTGCTGAAGTCAGCAAAGATCGCTTCCTTGAGGTACCCCGCGGCCTTGGCTTCCGGCCAGTCTTCACGGGTAAGCAGCAGGTTGAATATGCTCGGAAGCCTCCCCCAAAATTCACCGTTACGTGAGCAAAGTAGCTGACTACTCCTAACGTGAAGGTCGAGGCGGAGAGCAAACAGAAGTTCCAGGACCTTGCCAGACAAAGATGCTCATCAAAAAGGACGGTTGTTTTTGTCAGCCGTTTTTGAACCGGCTTCAAACAATAAAGCAATGAAGGCCGGCCTCTACTCTCTGGGTAATGGTCCAACCAAAACTGTCGAGGTTGAAATCCTCGTGGCTGGTAAAGCCAACATTTTGGCCAATTCTTTTGTCACCGGGAGGCAAACGTTGTCCGGTCTTGGAGATGAATGTGTTTTGATCGAGAGTGGCGCTTCAGCTACATTCCTCTGGAGGAATTACAAAAACCCGGATAGAAGCACAGGTTTGCTCCTTGGGAAGCGGCGGGCACTCTGGTTTACACATGAACTTGCAGAGTTGCGCCAAGATATCCACCTGGCAGCCCGATTGGCCCAGAGAGTTGTCCTTCATCAATGATAGGGTGCTATTCATGGTCCTTGCTCTACATTTTAGATAGCGAACAGAGGTTTCGGAGCACCCACAGGGTCAACCGCAATTTTTCTTCAAATCTTTATAGCTTTGAACGACTGAGTTCGGGGCACTGACTGGAATGTCTGGATGGTGGTGATATCTTCCCCATTTTCATGAAATAGCTACTGAGCTCGGTTTCTGCTCTGAAGCAGATTTCTGAGCTCCAGGTCAAACCAAGGGGGTTTTCTGCATATAGACGATGCCGGAAATGAGGAGCAAGTTTCTGACACACACAGTGCTCCAGATTCGATAGGTTCTCAGGCCTGGCCAGTGCCGCACTGGCCAATGGGGTGCCAAGGATTGAATGTGGCCAACTTGCATACTTCGTCAAAAAGCTTGCGCCAATAATTAGGTGCATCCTTCACTCTGGGAGCAGCTTCCATTACTTATCACGAGTGTACCACTAGGGTGGAATGTTCACTGCCTCCAACAGGTGGTCCGAACACGATGTCTCCAACGTCGGAGCCTCTGAAAGATACGGCCTGGTCAAAAATGTGTTGTGGCCCCCCGGTTGAGTGGCAAGCTGGCACGGAGATAGATCCTTGAGAATCAGGAAGAGTTCTTCAACAAATCGGTCATCACCGAGAAGGTACTGTTGATTCACTCAGTCAACTTTTGGGCAGTTAAAGTCTCCAAGAACGAGAAGGAGGCCGTCCGCTGCCCATCTGCGGATGCCCTTTAGCATGTTTGGTGGGTCCATTGCTGGAGTCAAATAGATGGCGCCAAGGGAGTCATAACCACGCACAGCCAGATCCAGACGACACCATGAAGACTCAACATAGCTTTTTCAGTATGATTAAGAAACCAGTTTTAATAATGGTATATTTGACATGGCAAACAGAATGGCACTACCATCACCTGCGGTCTGGCTTTCGTCCACACTTCAGAGTGCATAGTCCATGATCATAAGGGAGTTCAGGATACCCCGCCCCATGCATTAGCATCCATGTTACAAACGACATTTTTCACCTCTATGAACTGTCTTTGCCGAAGTTCCGATTGTTTGTTTTATTCCTCTAAGTCATTTTCACAAACCGGACTCCCACCGTTGCCTCAAGCGTGAGTCGCTCAGCTTGAATTTCGTTGTGACTGTATTCGGTAATCTTATCTTCTGTATCTAACTTTTTGCCGTCATTCAGCTGCAGTTGTTGATTTGTTGTTCAACATAGAACTTAAGAGCTCAGAAGGAAAACTGTTGAGGTATGATCATTGTAAAATTAATGAATTTGTTGTATATAGTACCGTAGCTGTTTGGAATCGAATTTGTTTTGAATCGTGTCGAAGTAGACTGCTACGCGTCGCTCGAACTTTCTAGTGGCTGAACTTTGCAATGACAGTCACCTTCAAACTTAAGACACCGGTCGTGAGCGACTTTTCTACCACTGCAAGGGAAGGTAGTATATTTCGCAACTCCCAACTCTCCTGTTCGCCTACATTCTTCAGATGACCCCGGTAATTTGACCGCATGATCTCGGCGTCCACGTGTTTCTTCGCGGGTCTCATGACAGCCCCCACTGAGGGTCCAATGTTAAGGGCAGCTGGAAAACTGTAGTTAGCGTCTGCCAGCTGATCTGCAGCCTCATCGTTTGAAACCTACAATCATTCGCGTGTATGATTGCATCTCATTTTACACGGCTCTTCCGGAGCCCACTGATGAACACTCTAACCTCACTTCTCACCTCAGGATCTAATTCCAACTACATTCATACCTTTTCACCCTTTATTCAGTGTGACCGCTGAAATACAAGACAAAACCCCTCGACAAATCAAAGGACTATGTTCTGTGACCTGAACTGGCTGTTCCCCATCATTTTTGCCAGTATTTTGTGCCCTTTTGACTCTCCAATCCACCACTTCCACCCCCTCTTGTGTGAACTGTTTTCTAAGCACTTTATATAAAGTGCTATACCTTGAGCGAGACGTTCTTGTGGGACAGTGACCTCGGCCTCTGGGGGATCAACCGCTAGAAAGCGTTGTGCCCTCTGAAAGGGGTTATTTCGCTTCCGACAAGGTGTCATGGTAATCTACGTGTCAGGATACTGCAGCTGGGCGAGCTGAGTCACATTTTATCACCCGCTGGAGCAGCCATATGGCTTATCACGGGGTCCGGCCGGTCACACTTTTCGCCAATGAAGAGTCCGCGACGGTTACTGATGTCCGCTCCCCCCGGCAGCTTTAGCGGAGGTTACCCTTTTGGATAGCAGGGGAAGATGTGACTTCTGCGCTACCCGAGGCCTTAGAAGAAATCGTCTTAGAGGCCACTCTAAGCGATGATGATTGGAAGCGGCAAAAATTGTGTCAGAAGGTAGAGAGCAGCCCTGGCAGCAAGACAGTTATTTGAACGTCACCTGACTGTAACCTGACCGTTGTCTATTAGAAAAAACTGAACACTCAGGGGACTGTCAGCTGTTAGTGAGAGCAGGCAGAAGAGTGATCTTTTCAAGGCCTAGGTGGAAGAAATAAAAAAACACAACCAATAACAAAATGTCTTTTGTTACCATCTTTCCACAATAAGTACTCATTTGAGTTTCAAATATAACTGAAGTTCATGGTTTTTTATCTGGTAGTATTCTTAAAATAACCCTCGGAATCAGTTGACAAGAACAGACTTTGGAAAATTTAAAAATTTACCGTCTAATAAAAATGGATCTTATCGAACAACAAAAGTATATTCAGCAATTTGAAAGACATTCTCTTTTACCGCCCCGTAGGCCACATTCGACTTTCTGTTTAGAGTCAATGTGTGCTGCTTCGCACAGTAAGTCCGGAGGTTTAGCACATATATCCGAAGTCTTGGCACCCAATGAATCCTGGGGCAACACAAACATGTGTCCTTTGGCGAGGCGTCGGTGGTACACGATAGCAGTCGGAAAGTTGAAGAATACTTCACCAGAGCAGCCTATAATTCAGCATTCAGACTGGTGTATTTTATTTGCAGCCAACCTAAACAGTCGTCACAGTGCTGGGATTTATCACTACCTCTCATGGCTCCTTCAACAGGACAGACCCAAATTAATCCCATTTATGTCCAGAAGTAGCCCCGATTTAGTCCTGTTTGAAACACTCCGGGGCAGTTTCGGGACCTTTTTGGACACTCTGAGGGTGCAGAGGCTTGGGCATTTTATTTCTGAGTTCAGGTAAGCCGTACTGCGTCACTTCATCCTTAGGCACCAGTTACTGAACTCTTATCGACTTCCACTCGGGGAAAAAGCAACTTTCATAAACATCCCCAAAAAACCAGTCGGCACGGCGCGGGTGAAATTCCGATTGCTAATATCTTCATAAAGTGCAGCAGTTTAAAGAAAGTAACTTCGCACTTCCATGCTGTGAACCATACTTAAAGCGTCGGGAAAAATTCTACAACCTAAACAGCATTATTGGAGTGGTCGCCAAATAGCATCTTGAGGGATGCTTTGGGGGATAGTTGCTCGCTTTTAGTATCCATCGAGCCGGAAACTACTCAGGCAGCACAAAAGGACGCTCGACCATCATCTGAGTGCGTCCTAGGGAAAGATCACAGGAAATCGGTGCAACACCCCCAAAAACAATCGAAACCTCTATGAAAACCGAAGAATCAATCATAAATGCAAAACATTTCGAACAAGATTCTTTGAATATTTATTGGCTTGGTCCCCACTGTACTTGGATACAGAAGTGTCTGCAGTCGTGAATGCATGAGAAGTCCAAAGCTAATATTCCATGTTAAAAGGCCGTAATAAGAAAAAATTTCCCATTAACTGTCCATTTTGCTGTGCATTGTAAATTTGGATGCTCTGTTTGTTTTAATATATTCCTGTCATAGTGGCCAGCTTTTGGCGGTGGTTGTTCGTTGCCGCCTCTCAGGCTACGCTGGTAAATATAGCACCGCTTTTGTTCGGTTTCTAATGTTCTTCAGAGGGTGAATCCCACCCATTTTCATTCATCTCTTCTTCTGTAGATAAAAAAGATCCACCCAAAACTGCGTGGCTGTTCCAGAACTACAATATGGAGGCGCAAGAAGCAGATCGCAGTTCGCAGGATTGATTGGGACGACTTCAACTCATCCCTCATATGGGATGACGGTGTGAAAATTTGTCTGCTAAGAAGTTCCTTTCAAATTCTCAGGCAATTGTTTTGTATCAATGAGCAACAGGTCCGATAATTTAATTGATGACTTCGACCATCCTGAAAAAACCGAAGGTCTCATGGGCTGCAGTAAACGAGCAACAGGTTACAGCTGCTACAACCTCCACCGCTGTTGGATGACGCACACTGAATTTTTAAACGTGGGCAACTGTTAGAAAACCGGGGGACAACACGTGCATACCAAAGGGGTAGGAGTGAACTTGTTTCGCTGCGACCACCTCCACGAAAACTAGGCTTCGTGGTGATGAGCAGTGTGTGCAACGGAATCATCATTGATGGATGGAGAATTGAAACTTACAACACCGAGCAAAATGATAACTACTCTCAGAGAAGTTAACTGAAATAATAAATCTATAATTTTCAGCTGTTCCTTCGGCTGAAGAGGTAGTAAGCAGGCCGCTTTACAAATTCACTCATTGATAGCCGTTGTGGTGAGTTTACTACGAGCTCTGAGGCAACTGAGGCTTCATTTGCCTTTGGATCCGAGGCCTTTGCTGAGGTTACTAAGGAGGATCCAAAATAACGATGTTGGCGCCGGTGGATATGCACATGTTGGCTGAGTGAAAGGGAATACTTAAAAAGTTTGTACAGCTGTCACAGATGCAGACATCGTGGTTATCACATTCTACGCCAGCTCAGTTTCCCGTCCTTCACTGGAAGCTGCACAGTGATGTTGCTTCTCGAAATCGTCTTCAAGGCAGTCACTATACTGGCAGCTCTCCGTCTGAAGTACTAACGGTGAACGAAAGCCCTGTTTCTCGAAGACTACCTACGCAGCTTTTGTCTCGGAATTATGCGACGAATAATCGGTCTTTGTCATGGACTATGTTCTTGACCTAGAACTATTTTAAATGTCGTTGGTGCGCATAAAGTAAGTGAGCACTAAAAAACCATAGAAAAATATAACTTTTGTCCAGTTGCTACTGTGTACGTATCCATTTACTCCATTGATTACTCAGGTCTTGAGTTATAACTCACTCAGCGATACCAATTAGGTCAACCCCCATGAGAGACTCTGCAATACAATGTACAGTCCGTGAAAGTTTAGCATAAATTGTGGTTTTCTGTTCCCATTGAGACAAAGATAGTAACGAAGATAGCAAATGTAAAATACCAAGTTTCCGAAAGTAATACTTATGGCAAAACTCTTGTTCGTACGTTCAGATTCGGGTGTTGCTTCCAGTGTTTGCAGCCTTGATGAACGATTTCACAACTCATGTTGTTGAGATAAAAAAAATACGTTAAGGGATCTTAAACCGCAGTTTGCAAGTTTGAGCAATGCGGGTGCCTCGACGCAGCTGCTGCATTGCATTATACCTGTGAGGAATGCATTGGAGTTCTACAGACTGAACGAGAAATTGGAAGATGAAACCTTTTACGAACAAATAGTAACTTCCGTTTTAACTGTTCTGGGATTCGTGGTTACGATCCCTGTTTGCCGCATGGACAAAAACTATGGATGAATGCGTGCGTCAGATTGTGCGGTTATTGGTTTGGCACTCTTGTAGGAAAACCGCTCCGAAGCCGACCGGTTTTCGGCTGATGTTCGAGCAGTCTTCGCTATCACTCCGATCGTTTCCCGAGTGGTTTCTGAGTAGCTTCTGACCGGTTTCCCAGCGGTTTTTACCCATGGTTTGAAATACGGGATATGCTTCGCCAATTAACGTCACTTCCCACAAATTAGGTTTTACGATGCTTCATTTTTTCTCTTTCTCAAGTTACGATTTTCCAAACAAATGTCTTTATTTTTTCCATTTCGAGGGCTCAAAGTAGAGTGATATATAAGGATATATCCCAGGGTGTTTTAATGAATCAGACCGATATATTCAAATGAAACTTCAACTAGGCATAGTGCATTTCTCCGGTAGTCGAATCCTTTCGTGTCAATCCAGTTTTGATCCGTGTAAAATGGCTACCAAACAAACCGAACGAAAACCGATGTTACGAACGAGCTGTGTGGCACAAGGGATTGTGTTTCCTGCAAAAATAAATTTGCGAGGGTTCTTCGGCGACACTCACTTGCAAATATAAAAGTTTGCGGAATAACTGTTGGCGAGTGTGGCCGTCTGTTATCTCATTCTGTATTTGAAAACGATCTAACTAAGGGCGATTTTCCTGGGGTAGAAACTCTTCTCACCAGCGAAAAAATACCTTGTTGACTACAGCGGTGTAGAGTGAATGAGTTTGCGAGCGCTGATTCACCTTTTGAAGGCGTCACGGTATGAACCGACGGTGTTGGGGTCAGTTGAGTTTCGATCAATGTTAATTTTTTATACTTTACCCTACTTTCCGATATATCTATTAGTAACGTTATTAAATATAACCCCAATTTGTACTACTCTGGATCAATAAAAATTACTACCATTTCCTTCGTTCCAGAATCTGCAAAGTGCACGGCAAGAACACTTGGATGGATAACAAATGTTCGTTAAAAATAGCACTTTACGCGCATACATCGAATCGGCAAGATGAAACCGTGTTTCATAAGACGTTTACATGAACCTGTTTATTTGATACAAAGACTGTTTTAAAACATCGGGCTTTTGCACGCACTTCAGGAATCAATTCCGCTGAAGTGATTGTGCGGAATTGTGGTTGGGGTGAACGGGACACCCCTGACAGGTTTTCACTGCGCTCTAGAATAACGGCAAATAAACTGGGAGGGATATGTGTATTTAGGTGTGATAAGTCCAAATTAGTATATAAAACTAATTAGTGGTAACGAGGTCCGTTTTTAATCATTTCCGATGGCCGTCACCTGAGTGTCCCCTGATAGTCACCTGAAAGTTTGCCGACCGTCATCTGAGTGTCCCTCTTTTGTTCCAAAGGGGATGCTTACGTGACGGTCGTAGGACACTCAAGAGACGGTCAGGGGATACTCAGGTGACGTCAAGGTGACGCTCAGGTGACGGCCGTGCTGCTTAAGAAAGAGGGCAGTGGAGGAAGTTCAGTAGAAACCGTAAAGAAACGTTGGAAGACCATCAAGTTGAGGGTACTTGAACTTGAAGAAGAGCTTGGACCTCTGAGGGTGGTAAGTTGTAGAAACTAACCCCCATGGTGGAAGTCAAAGGTCCGCAAAACTGTAGTCATTCGTAGGCAACTATGGAAAGCTTACAAGCTGTACAAAACTCAGGTGATATGGAACAGCTATAAGATGGCCAGAAACAGAGCGCAAGCAGTCCAAATAGTGGATGAATATGCCTTCGAGCATCGGCTAGCTGCGTCCATTAGCACGTACCCAAGGCGGTTCCTCGCTTACATTGCATTCCCAAAAACGCATGAGAGAAAGTGTAGCAAATTTGGAAGGAACACAGAGACGACTGGTTCTAATCAACAAAGACAAGTCCGACATTCTCTTGACATTCTTCAAGAGCATACATCGATCAGAAAGTATTTAAGTGGAAAGAATGGAGGGACCACAAACGCCTCCAACACACAAACTTACCGTGGGAGAAGAAGAGGAGCACACCGGGCTGCAAACCTTGAATAGAAATAAAGCCGCACGACCAGATGAAATTCATCCAGTAATCGTTCAACCGCTGGCCAAGGTCCTGGAAGCTCCGATGACGAAGCTGTACGAAACGTCACCTAGAGAGGAAATTACGCCGGGAGACCGGAGGACGAAAACAGTGGCAGGAATTCACAAGGGAGGACCCCGGCAAAAGCCCGAAAATTACCGGCCGGTTAGCTTAAATTCAGTACTGCGTAAGTGCCTGGAGCGAATAGTCAGGGAAAAGATCTCTAGGCATTTGGTCTAACTCAGCCTCATATCAATTACTCAGCATGGGTCTGTGGCAGAACGATCTTGTCTGATGAATCTTCTGCTGTTCTTCGATGAGGTTACCAAGCTCCAGGATGAAGGACAGTCGATTGGTGTCTGTTACTTGGACTTCAACAAAGCGTTCGGTTTTGCAAACCACAGATGTTTAGACGCCAAACTGCGGTCTATGGAAATTGTTTGAAAAGCAAGACAGTTTGGCCGGATTTCGAAAGTGGACTGCGTTACACCGGGTGTCTACCGTTGTGCCTCGTGGAGATATATTGTCCTGTGATATTTGTGGCTTCTCAGCGGACTTATAAACATTATGAGTTCAGTTACCTCTGAGGATCAATGTGCGTGTTTGGTGTGCAAGAAAAATATTGGCCCTCGGGTCAAAGCCCTGATGTGTGATTTTTGTGAGGGGTGGATTCACCTGAAGTGTACTAAAATCGACAAGGATAAGTATGAATGGCTGAGGTCCTGTAGCTCCCCATTCCTTCAAATTCTATGCACAGATTGTACCACCGCAAATAAAAAAAGAGATGAAGCTGATTCAGTGGCGAACCAGGCACCTGCGGTACCGTGTGCAACGAGCCCCAGGTCCCACGCAGAAGTAGCTTCAGGCGTTACGAACAACCCATTAAGAGCAGTGAAGAAGCAACGCCGAAAGAAATCCGTGGTCACAGACAAAGCCGAAGTAGCTGTTTACTCGGAAGACAAAACTAATGTTCCGGAAGTATCGAATGCAGCCGGCGGAGACACAGGCCCCGATCCAGGGCAGACGGAAACCATGAGTCAATGGAAAACATTAAAGCCACGTCAACGGATGAAGCTGCCACCTAGGACCCAATGCTTCCTAGTCGTGAATCTTTCGGAATCAACCGAGTCGGAGCCTCAAAGTAGATTAGAGCACGACGTGTCTCTACTACGGGACATATTTGCCAAAATATTCTCCACGAATGAGGAAAACCTGGCAAATAACGTAAAGGTCAAAGCCGTCTTTCGTCCGCTCAAGGTGGTCTTGGGTTCCGATGAGGAATGCCGCTGGGTCCTACAGCGTTTCTACAGATTAAAAGGAGAAAAACAACGACTCCTTCGAGATCTTGACCCCGAGGAAAAGGAGAGGCACCGGTTAGCCTTGAGAGAGCTCCGCGAACGCCAGGCCAATGGTGAATCAGGTCTTTTTATCCGGGATTTTCGTGTTCAGCGGAGGCGTCTTCAACTGAGATGGGAACCGTTCAATCACACCGGCATCATCAACCAGGCGGCCCCTGCGGTGGAGGTGCAATGAGGGTCGGTAAGAAGAGGGAAGACAGAAGAGGGCATGCACTTATCATGTCGTCTAATGTCAGGAGTCTGTTGAACAAGCGAGATGAGCTCGAGGCATGGGTGGTTCAGCACTCGCCAACATTGGTCGCCTTGACGGAGACGTGGCTTACCAGTGAGGTGCAGGACTCGGAAGTAGCTATCCCAGGATACACACTTTACCGTGCTGATAGGAGCCAAGCTAGGCGAGGAGGCGGCGTGGCGGTATACAATCGAGCTGACGTCCCTTCGCTACAGTTGGATCGCCTGATAGACCCGGAGGGCTTTGAAGAATCGCTTTGATGTCGCGTGAAGTTGACACCCAGTGGATTTGAGTCTGCCGGAGTCATTTATCGGTCACCAGAAGCAGACCCACGGGAAGTACTGACTGGAGTAAGACGCTGGGCAGGCGATGGTCACTGTCTCATTTTGGGTGACTTCAACTCGCCGAATGTGGACTGGGAGAACTTGCGGTGCACTGCAGGAGCGGATTCATTTTCCCGCGAGCCTCTTTCAACGGTGCTGGAACTTTCCTTGTACCAACACGTCAGAAGGCCGACCAGAACCCAGGATCACCACACGTCTATCCTATATCTGGTGATATCTCCAAGGCGGTCCGATGTTGATCAGATCGAGTACCTACCGCCATTAGGGTGCAGTGACCATGCAGTATTGACCATTAGCTGGAAAAGAGGAGCGACGTTTGTCCCCAGACCACAGGGCGGACTCAACGTCTGGCGAATGTCGTTCCAACGAGTCAGGGAGGCTGCATCCTCAGTGATGTGGTATCGCCAGAACCGTATGACATAGACCAGGCTTGGGAGGTAATCCGAGATGAAATCCTTCAGTTATGCCAGACTTTTGCTCCACCATCCAGACAGCGGCCGCATGCGAAAGGCCCACCTTGGTTTGACTCGCAACTTAGGCGTCCTTTGAAGCGTCGGAACCGAGAATGGAAACAATGTCAAGCGACTGGAGAAGGATATGATCGATACCGCAACATCCGGAACCAGTGTACCCTAATGAAACGAGAAAAGCGACGTATCGTCGAGGAGACGTTAGCAATAGACTCGGTACAAGCACCCAAACGACCGTTCGCATATCTGCGACGGAGAACGCGTACCACGACTGCAATCCCAGCCCTACGGGACGGACATTTGCTGGGAGTTACAGATGAACACAAGGCAGAGATACTGGCGAGACACTACTTGTCAGCCTATGCTCCTAAACAGAGGCACAATCGTCCCTCACACATTGCCGGGGGAGCCCCCCAAATGTCTTGTCAAGAACTCACCGAGGAAGAAGTGGCGGCAACCATGCGCACCATTAGAGTCAACCATTCCCCCGGACCTGATGGTGTTCATCCGTTGGTGGTAAAGGAACTGGCCGATGTGTTAACTCAACCAGTCACACGACTGTTCAACGCGTCTTTAGCAGCGGGGAAGCTCCCCCAAGAATGGAAGAAAGCGGTCGTCGTGCCACTGTACAAAGGTGGGGCAAAAGCTGAGGCTGTCAACTACCGACCTGTCAGTCTAACACCGGTGGTAGGAAAGGTTATGGAGCGCCTGGTGGCAACGCGAATCCGGGATCATGTTGGGGTATACGACCTACTTAGCCAACAACAACATGGTTTTTGGAAAAGCAGGTCGTGCCTAACAAACTTGGTAATCGCACGAGAACGCTGGACGATAGCCAAGGCCGAAGGACACCCTACGGACGTAATCTTCGTGGATTTTTGCGAAGCTTTTGACAAAGTTCCGCATGACCGTCTATAAGGTGAGCTTAAGGCTCTTGGTGTAGTAGATCCCTTGATTCTGTGGATAAAGGACTTTCTAAAAGGCCGAACCTTCGCAGTACGAGTAGCACAGTCACTGTCAACTTGGCAACTGGCAGCTAGTGGTGTTACACAAGGATCGGTTCTGGGTCCGCTTCTCTTCCTGGCCTATATCAATGACCTACCACCAGTTTTTCAATCGCCGTGCCTCATTTACGCAGACGACCTGAAGATCTGGCGCACGATTACGTCATACGCTGACGAGCTTGATCTTCAGGAGGACATCAGAGCCCTTGAGAGATGGTCAGATCTGTGGTCACTACCAGTTAACACGGACAAGTGTGCGCATATGCGAGTAGGAGCACCGTCCAGCAGTGGGATGTACAATATACACGGGGCACCACTCCGTCGCTCTGTCTGCGAAAAAGATCTGGGAGTGATGGTGGCCTCGTCACTAAAAACAAAGCACAATACTGATAGAGTCTGTTCTTCAGCGTGGAGTGTCCTGGGGCCGATAACTCGTTCATTCGGCCATCTCTCACTCAACGCCTTCAAGGTGCTGTACGCAACCCATGTGAGTCCCAGGCTGGAATACGGGGGGCCAGCAGTTTTCCCTTGTACGTTGGCAGAGGTGGCAAAGTTGGAAAGAGTACAGAGAGGCGCAACTCGCCTTATCGGAGGGCTACGTGGGGTCAGCTACAAACAGCGGCTGAAGATCACAGGGCTGTTTCCAGTGGCCTATCGGAGAGTCCGGGGAGACCTGATCTTCACCAGGCGTGTCATCAGAGGCGACTTCGGTCCAGAACTAGATGCAGAGCTCCCTCTTCGCGGACATGGCCGTACGAGGGGGCACCCGCTGACTCTAAATAAACTGCAGTCGGTGGGCCTCCCGCTGGTGTACCGTCTATCTCGGGGGATGACCAATCTATTGAACTCGCTGCCAGCCGAAGTGGTGGAAGAGCCCAACGACACATTGTTCAAGCGACTTTTGGACGTATTTCTAAAGAGGTGGTGGGAGACACACATGAGTCTACATCACTGAGCTGTGGTGAGGAGGCTTACACGGGAGAGATACCCTCTGCCCCTATTAAGAAGAATGAATGAAGAATGAAGACAACGGATAAATAGTTTTTAGCAGGGCGAACTTTTAGTGTTAAGGTGCGTCGTCGTGTCTCAATTTCGGAGAGCGTGACAAGCGGGGTGCCACAGGGCTCGGTGCCTGGCCCTCTGCTCTTCCTCATTCTCATCAATGACCTGGCAGATGAGCCCACAAACCCCACTTTATGTTTGCCGATGACGTCAAGATAGCTGGAGTAGATCGAACTTGACGTGTTGGCAGTGCAAAACTGGTCACGCTAATGAAACTTTCCACTAAACCCCACCAAGTTTCAATGCTTGACCACTAAGATAAAAGCTAGTGGGAGTGGTGTGGGTTCGTTGCAAGTGGGCTCTCAAGTCAAAGACTTGGGTGTTATCATGGGCAACGGCTTCAAGCCGTCGAGGCTGTTCACCGCAGTGGATCAGCTTTTCACTCGTCCAAACTTGGAGACCTTGCGAGGACAAACGTGGAAACTCTTCGAACCCCGTCCACGTACCTTCTGTAACGGTTATTCTGACTGTGAATAACGCGTAGCCAATTCAAAACTAATCCCAAAACCAGAACAAGATTGATTCGTAGTAGTTTCCACTCTACTGGATTAACAAGTTATACGTATATAAATATGTACAAACCTCAACCGTACGGCCACAACATCTAACAGCGAGGACCACAGTTCGACGGAGGCCAATGTCAGGTACCAATGTCACGGCAGTCCGAGTTTGAATCAAAATTATGCCACTTCACGTGAGCAAAATGTAAACAAATGTTGAAGTGTAGTGATCGATGCATGTTGTACTTGCTCGAGGGTCAATGAACTAAGGAGCATAGTCTCAACAATACAAGTAAATGACAACAGCTAGGAGGGATTTCCGCGCATATAAGTTACACCGCCCACCAAGTCCTCCCATGAAACGGCCAACATCCAAGGAGTGAATAGGGGTACTGACTCGCCCTAACCTACCTAGACCCTAAATCAGTGCGTACTTCGGTCGCTATGAGCTTCGTCTATCGTTGGCCAATCGTAGACGAGCTTGCAGGTTTCTTGAGGTTATGCTCCATCTCTGGATGTCCTAGAGTTTCTTCTGAGAATGATACGACATTATCCGTATACAAAAAAGGACTTCGATGTGATCGGGATGCGTGGACAGATTACGGAATATGGAGGAGAAAGCTGCCCGAACAAGAGTAAAATACGTGGCGAGACGAAGAGTGAGAATTCTCGATGGAAAATCGAGATGGCTACAGGGTACTCGAACATCAGGGGCTCAACACGTTGTGTCATCACATCGGGAGTACGTTTGACTCGCAACTTATATCCACTTGGACACAGGTTGAATAATAATACAAATAGGTTACGGAAAAAGAGATATTTCTAATGAGAGTCAACAGCTTGTTCAAAGGTTTCCGCTACTTCACAAACAATATCTTGTCGTGTGCTAAATTTGGGTCTCCACAACTAACTCCTTAGTAAATTGTGAACACCGTATGAAACTAAACATAAATATGCTTCAATGACGGTGTGAAGGGTTGAGACCTGTGGGAGAATGCGTGAGGGATAAATAAACAAATTCAGCTTTATTTGGTATCAGCAAACTTGGGTTAAACTTGGTCTGTAGCGTCGACTTTGCTATCGCCATTGCCACTTTCAAGCAGACATATATTACGGATATCTCGCTATACGTCTCCTCCATTCGTTCTCACCACCACCATGCGCACGAGGCCATCCATTTCTGTACGGCAGTCCTTGATCACTCCAACCGGCCAATCGTCTCTATATAAGTGACTCTCCACGATGTTGACTACATCGCCACGTCTGAACGACCTCTCTTTGGAGATCCACATTCGCCAAAGCTGCAATGTCGGTAAGTACTTCCTCGACCAACGCTTCCAGAAAGCCTGTGAAAGGTGGTTCCCTTGTTTCTAGCCAACGATATACTTTCCACGTAGGGTTTTCGGTGTGATTGCCACTACTTTTGACCACAGTAATAACAGGTCGTTGGGAGTGAGAGCCGGTTCGCCTTCCGGGTCTGGGACGGTCGGCACCAGGGGTCTGTTTTTCATTAGGCGCTCTAATTCTGTTATTAAAGTAGTCAGCGTCTCGTCATTGAGGTTTTGTTGTGAGGCCAGGTCCGCGAGTATTCTCCTAGTCGATCGTATCAGCCTTTCCCAAACGCCACCGCGATGACTAGCATAAGGTGGGTTGAAGTGCCATTCTATCCCCTTCGCTACGGTCTTGTTATGTACTTTGGCGTGGTCCAGGCAACTCCACCATTTCTCCAACTCCTTATGAGTTCCAACGAAGTTTGAGCCATTGTCTGAGTATACGTCCGTGAGGACGCCCCGCCTGGTGATAAACCTTTGTAAGGCCATTAGAAATGAGTCGGTGGTCATACTGTACACTAATTCAAGATGGACTGCTCTGGATTGTAAACATGTTATCAGGTAGCCATAACTCTTTTGGGTGCTCCTTTGCTGTCGTAAAAATAACGGGCCGAAGCAGTCGACTTCAACTTCCACGAACTGGCACCATCCCGTTTGAACTGTTACGGCTGGAAGGGGTCATCATTTGTTGGCCTGCTACCGCCCTCCGGCGACGACAAGTGATGCAGTTGCTTATGACTCACTTGATCGTTGCTGGTCCTTTTGTCACCCAAAATCGTCGATGTATAATTTTGAATAAGTGGTTCAAACCCGCGTGTCCCTCTTCTCGATGTACATGGTCTATCAGGCATCTCGGTATGTAGTGGTCACCAGGGACTATTATGGGGTATTGTGTTTCGTGCTCTAGATTTGAATTCATCAGCCGCCGTCCAACTCTCAGCAGTCCGTTAGTTTGCGTAGAGTTTAGTCCTCGGACACTGCTGTGCAACAACCTGCTTCCTTTGGCTTTATCATCTATCCTGGCTAGCTCGCGGGCCTCGAACGGGAAGGCATCTGACTGTAGTAGGCGTAGAAGGTCGAGTTTGGCTTGGTTCAGCTCGCCCGGTGGTGTGGTCCCCGCATTGAATATGTTCTGTGGTCGTGCACCTTTCGAGCTCAGTAGGATAACTTTGTATCGTGCTCACCAGACCACGGCTCTTAACATTTTTATCCAGTCGGGGAAGTGGCACAGTCTTTCTATTAGGCTTACGCTTCCCGTGGAGTTTGTAGCCAGTATCATTCTTTTGGTCTCGATATCGCCATCATCAGGCTTAGGTTTTAGTAGCGTTGGCCACGTCTCTTTATCTGCAGTTATGAAGTCCAGTCCTATTGTCCACATCCGCAACCTCTCTAGTGTTTTCAGGCCCACTGAGCAGAAGTCGGTCGGGTTACTGACGGATTGCACTCAGTGCCCTTGATCGGTCCTAGCCAACTCGTGGATTATAGGGAAACTGTTAGCCGCGAAGGAGTTAAAGCGAAAAGTAATGTTGTTTATGTAATGCAGTATCGTGGCTGAGTCCTTCCAATAGTTTGATTGCCAGTTTATCCGATCGAAGCATCTCCTATTCAGCGTCGTGGCTTTCACGGCCAGTACTGCTGCCATCAGTTCCAGCCTCGGAATAAACACCGGTTTCAGTGGAGCCACTCTCGCTTTTGGGGCTAAAATCTGACTGTGCCGCCCACCATTTTCGTCCACCCAGCAGCCGTAAGCCACTATCTCGTAGCCTACTTCTGGTGCATCAGAAAGTAAGTGGAGTTGGGCATCTTTTATGCACTTGATTCCTGTCAAGCATTTTTGTATTTTGATCTCACCAAGTTGGTCCAGGCTGTGCAGCCAGTCAAGCCATGGCTTATTGTCGTCATTGTGGAGAGGTTCGTCCCAACCCGTCCCTCTCTGACACCGCGATTGAAGCATGCATTTTCCAGGTAACAACCATGGTGAAACGAAGCTTAGGGGGTCGTTTAGGCTTGCGACTGATGATAGGATCCCTCTCCGTGTGGCTAGTCGATTTGGTAGGCCCAGAGTGAATAGAAATTCGTCACCTCCGGGCTTTCATTGAAGCCCAAGCGTGCACTCCTTTTGAAAAGTATCCCAGAAGCCCTCTAGCACACTCTATTTTCTCGGACTTCGGGATAACATTGAGCATTTCGTGGCTGTTTGAAGTCCATTTTGTGAGGTTGAATTCTCCGGCCTTTAGTGGCGATCAGTTCGGTCGTATATAGAATAGCAGCATTTGGGTCGTAAAAGAAACACAGAGAATCGTCCACGTAAAAGTGGTCCATTGCTCTTCCTAACAGAATTCTGGTGCCGCCGAAATGCTTGAGGGTTTTTCGGAGGGCGAAATTAGCACAGAAGGGTGATAACGCCTTCCCGAAGGGATGCACGGTCATCCTGTACTCGTCTGGTGTGCGATATGCTTCGCTTTCTGGCCACCAGAGGAGAAAAATGGCGTCCCTGTCTTCAACGGGCATCTTCACTTGTAGAAACATTTCAAGTATATCTGCACAAACAGCCACTTTTCCTAGCGGAAAACTACATTAACCCTAGACTATTGGTGTCTTCTAGTCTGAGCCCTGTAGTATATGGTCGTTGGGTGAAGCACCGTGACATTTTGCGGCAAAATCGAAAACCACCCTAAACTTCCCCGGTTGCTCTGGGTTCAAGAACGGGTGGTGAGGTAGGTACCACCTCAAATTTGTGCTGATTACCGCAGTACACACTCTTTCCATATAACCCAAGTCAATGTTGTGTTGCATGGCTTGCGTGTATTCTATCCTTAATTGTGGTTCTTGAATTTGCCTGGTTTTAAGGAAGCATAATCTTTTCAGAGCCATTTCTCGGCTGTTTGGCATATGATTCATGTTGGGCCTCCACGGGACAGGAACCTCGAAACGATCGATTACATACTTGGCGTTTTCGGCTATCATTTTCAAAGCCGACCTATCCTCTCGTAGTGCGGCATCTCCATCAATGGCCAAGTGAGCAAATTCGGCTTCCTACAGCTGTTGGAATGCCTGTTCAATGTTCGCCGTTTCCACCGAAGTGCAGTTGATTTGGATTTGTTTGCTGCATCTTCCATCTCTACTACGATACAAAGTACGGCCAAATACAGTGCGTACTGCATAGGGTGCTTTGCGGCTTACTATTCTTTGATCCAGGACCCAATGGGCTTCCGGTACATCACAGCCAATCAGGAGATCAATTTCGCTGTTCTGCCACTCCTCGATCTTAACCTCGTCGAGATGCGGCTACGGAGTCAGAATCGATTGCACTGACTTAGGTGCTCTCACCGGCAGATTATTTATGGTGAATGCTTTCAGAGTTTCTACTCTATCGTTGTTGACCAAGGAAACTAGTTGTAGGTGCATTTTGGTCGATTAGATGACCAGGGTGCCACTCACTGTTCTCACAGCCAATGAAGATTGATTTCCCCTGATCCCACATCTCCCTGCGAACTCCTTCCCTACTAGAGTGGTATCCGAGCCACTATCAACGAAGGCCAAAGCTTTTCTATCCCCAGCTGGGGTTTCTACGCTGACTGCTATTACTCTCGGGCGACTGGGCTTGCTAGTGGAGCGAGACACTGAGCAGACCACACTTGGCTTCGGGGTTTCTTTGGCATTCAAAATCTGGCGGTTGTGTAGTAGGAAATGGTGTTTCCCATGGCATCCATCCTGCCTACAACTGGGTTACATTCAGCACACCGCGGCTCGACGTGAATTGTTGAAACAGACAAAGCACGCGCTCAGTCTCTTAGCCGTTTTCCATGGTTCTTCGACGTCTACCTTACGGAAGCCAGGGCATTCCGCTAGACTATGAGGCGCCCCACAAACTTTACTCTCCGGCAAGTCTTCATCTTCTCGAGACAATGCCTGTGTGTTTGCCCATGGTTGGCTTCTACTTGGTTCCCTGGTCCGGGTTTGTGCCGCCGCAATCCTAGGTAGCTTGCTCGTCTCGCGCACAAGCTGACCGAAACGGCTGTTTGCTATTCGGGCATGACGATCTTTAAACTGCGTCAGGTCTTCAAAGGTGGTTTCTTGCCCAAATCTACTGATCCCTTCGGCTTCCTCGGCCCATCTGTCCTGTAGTTCTGTGGGTAAACTGCGCACTATGGTCTCCAATATGTGCAGTGTGTTCAGGTCAGGTCGGTAGTCTAGGTGGTTCAACGCGATGCTGCAGTTCTGCTAGAGACCCCGACTCGCCTTTGGAGCGTTTTGCCTATGATAGTACACCATCGATCAAATTTCGGGTGACCTTAAATGGTTGCCCAAATAGGTCCTTCAGGATTTTGCGCGACCAAGTGTAACCTTCTTCGGGATCCAACATTGAGCATCCGTCGATTGCTTCCCTTGCTCTTCCACGACAGTAATGCAGTAAATACAAGAATCTCTGTCCTGGATCGGTTACTCTCCTTTCCACAAAGTTCTCTTATTGTTTAGAGAACTTACAGTATTGTTTTGCGCTCCCGACTAATGGGGATAATTCCACTCTCAGTAAGCCAATAGCGTGGGTTACACTGGTACAAGTTGACTTTAGTCTTTCCACGCAACTGCTAAGTTGAATGGCCGTAAGACCTGTCTTCAAAGTCACCTCTCGCTCCCGTCTTTGGAGTTGATCTTTCTTGGCAGATTCAGCTTCTTCCCTAGCTTGCCTAAGCTGGGTTTCTAACTCAACTATTCTCAGTCGATAGATATCATGACCTTTAAATTTTATACCACCAGCTGAAGTACATGAAATTGCACTGACAGGACTAGTAGACCTAGCAATATCTAAGGGATCAATATCACCCAAAAATACCCCAGGGGCTTGCTGGGTTGCTTCCTGTCCAGCTTCGGTTTGTCTTTGTCCTCTTCTTAGCATTCCTGATTCTTTTCCTCCCGGAGGTTTCAAGTTGAGTACCTTACCGGTTATTCTGACTGTGAATAACGCGTAGCCAATTCAAAACTAATCCCAAAACCAGAACAAGATTGATTCGTAGTAGTTTCCACTCTACTGGATTAACAAGTTATACGTATATAAATATGTACAAACCTCAACCGTACGGCCACAACATCTAACAGCGAGGACCACAGTTCGACGGAGGCCAATGTCAGGTACCAATGTCACGGCAGTCCGAGTTTGAATCAAAATTATGCCACTTCACGTGAGCAAAATGTAAACAAATGTTGAAGTGTAGTGATCGATGCATGTTGTACTTGCTCGAGGGTCAATGAACTAAGGAGCATAGTCTCAACAATACAAGTAAATGACAACGGCTAGGGAGGATAGACAACACTTCTCGTCCTGGATAATATTTTCATGGAATAGCCCTCCACAGGATGTGGTGAATGCTTCCTCAAAAGAGGTTTTTAGGGCTGTTGCCAATGCCGGCCAATTCTCTGATCGCCGTCGCGTAAATGATTCTCCCCCATATTTTCGCGTGTTGTCTTCAATCCCTTATACTTTTTCTGCATGCAGTTATAAATAGGTCCATTCTCTTTCCCCTTACGAATATTTACGCAGGTCACTCTTCTGTGTAAATTTTAAATCAACAAGATAAGTAATCATGTGTTGAGGTATCCATATTCCTTTTGTCGGACCCATGTACTACATGGGACACAGTTATTCTTATTCTCCTGTCCCTTTTGCTAAAACGGTTGCCCCCTTTTTATCGAGTTGTGCCATTCCAGCTCGGTGGCGCCGGAGAAGAGAAGGAACATACAAGAACCGGGAACATTTGGGCTCAAACCTCCCGCCCGTGAACTACTTCAAGACATCGAGACAACTGAAAGCCGTGAGTTCTGTGACCTGCGCTACACCGGCAAGTCTCTCGGCGTGATGATTGGAATTGTATTTTCTTTGGTTGTATCATTCTGTGGACTGTAATTTGCCCACAATGCCTCCAAAAAGAGTCATAAATGCTGCATCCAGGTGCATGGTTGATTCAGAAATTGTTCGCTCAAGCGATAGATATATTCGGTGTGATGGTTGTGGTGGTTGGATCCATCTTGGGTGTTGCGAAATAAGTGGTGATTTTTATGAAGCCCTTGACAAATGCTGTGTAAAGTTGCTCAAAGTGTAGTGCATCAAACGCGCCGTTCTATCAAAACTTGTGTGGCCGGCAGAGCAGTCGGCGAAATTGGCCCTTCCTGTCACAGATACGGCAGCGTCATCAATTTCGTCACCATCATCATCAGCACCATCAACCGGTTCATCACCATCAATAGCTGCAGAATCAGCGGCATCATCATCTTTTTCTTCTCCGGTGTCATCACTCACCGTCATCGTCGCCGTTAGAAGGGGAAAATTCCGCCAGAGTATCTAGTCCTGACTGCGCTACGCATGCGAAGGTGGCATCAACGTCTGTCAATGAAACGATCGGAACAAAACGCCACCAAAGCCAGAAGCTACCTAAGCCTGTCCGCCACAATGCAGGCCCCGTTGGCGCTGAAGTGGCTTCTAAAGCACAGGACGGTATCATTGGTACGATACGCGGCCAACGGAGCACCCCGTGGATGAAAGTAGACCGGCCTGGATAACAACAGCGGATAGTCCACAAAGAGAGCCGCCGTCAAGGAAGCAGCTTTTCCTAATAGTGAACTTGGCTGAGACAAAGGAGGCCACGACACAGTCACGTCTGGTTCACGATATCGAGAGTCTCTGGAGTATACTAAAGAAACTCTTTGTCCCCGGGGGGGATGAGACTGTGGAGAAGTTGTGGGTGTAATCGGCCATCCGAATTGTCAAAGCCAGTGAGGCTGAACGCCCTCATCCACTGAAAGTAGTGCTGGACTCTGAGGAAGCCACGACTTCTGTGTTAAGAAGATTCTACAGACTGAAGGGCGATCAAGTGCGGTTTAACCGAGATCTAGACCCTGCGGATCGTAATAAATATAGAAATGCATTGATTAAACGACGTGAACGAATAGAACAAGGAGAACTGGACCTGATTATTTGGGATTTTTTGGTGCAGAAAAGGTGCCCTAGTTTCCGGTGGAGGCCGCTGACGTCATTGTCCCTGTTATTCCCTCCAAGCTAGGAAGCTTTGAACAAACGGAGGTGGTAGCAGGACGAGACAGAGCCATCATCCTGTTGTCTAACGTCCGTGGTCTTCTGCGCAAGAGAGACGACCTGGAACACTTGCTGCCGTCCAGCTCACCAACTATGATAGCACTGACGGAGAGGTGGCTGAGTAACAGTGTTCTAGAATCTGAGGTACCCCTCCTTGGACACCCTGTTCCGAGTCAATAGGAACCTTATTAGAGCTGGTGGGGGCGTAGCATTGTTCGTCGGATCAGACATCCCAGCAGCGCAGTTAGAGGCATTTGCAGGTCCGCAAGGATTCGGCGGGGCTATCCGGTGCAGCGTCAAACTTACCATCGGAGGCTTTAGGACAGTTAGAGTCATACATCGAACACCTGCGGTCACTCCTCCAGATATGATGAATTTGTTGAGGAGATGAGCGTGCGGTGGCCACTGCCTCGTTCTGGACAACTTCAGTGCTCCGCATATTGATTGGACATCAGGCTGGACGGCGGCCGGGGCAGATCCTTTCTCTCGGGAACTGCTGACAACGGTCCAAGAACTGGCACTACACCAACATTTTCAGGAACCAACCCGGAGGCAATCCAACCAAGGCTCTATCCTAGATCTGGCGACTTCTTTCAGAAGCTCGGACGTCGATAAGGTTGAACGTCTCCCTCCGCTTGGAAGCAGTGACCACATGGTACTAGAAACTCACTGGCGCAGTGGTTCGTATCCATTCCCTAGACCACACATTGGACTTAATGTTTGGAGCACTCCATTCGAAGATGTCCGGAGAGCGGCGTTAGACGTCAACTGGTTTCCTACGGATTCAGATGTCCACCAAGATGTGAACTAAGCTTAAGAGTTTATTCGTGACGGTATCTTGTGCCTTATGAATACCCACTGCCCCTTCAACCGACTTAGACTCCGTGTGAAGGGCTCGCCGTGGTTTGATCTGGGGATCAGACACCTGCTCAAACGACGAAATCGGGCCCGGCAGCCGTTTCGATCTACAGGTTAGGGGTATAATTTCTATCGCAAAAAACGGATAAGGCGAACGGCTTTCGAGGAGGCCCTTGCGGTTGATGCAGCGCGAGCACCCAAGGGACTGTTAGCACACCTAAAGGGCCGCACCAGAGCGAAGGTAGTTATCCCGGCACTGATGAACAACGACGAAGTGGTTGCAACAGATGATGGAAAGGCTGACACATTAGCCAAACATTATCTATCAGTTTATTCTGTGGATAAAGGTGCGCCAATCCAATGGCGGGTGGCTCGCCGCTGTTCATTATGCATGATTTTAGGGAGCCGGAGGTGAACAAGATGCGCAAATCCATCAAAACCCACAAGTCACCGGAACCGGGCGAGGGGCAGCCATTGGTGTCGAAGGAGTTGACGGATTAACTAACTACACCACTGACGCGGTTGTTCAATTTATCTTTAGCCACTGGCAGTCTACCTCGGGAGTAGAAAAAAGCAGTCGATGTTCCGCTGTACAAGGGTGGGTCAGAATCCATCTCAGCCAACTACCCCCCAGTAAGCTACACTTCCGCAGCCGGAAAGTTCATAGAAAGGCTGGTGGCTGCTCGCATACGCGAACATCTGGAGAGCTGTCAGTTGCTATGCGCAGAGCATCACGGTTTTTGGAGAAACAGATCATGCCTGTCAAACCTGTCGACTGCCCTTGAAAGTTGGTCGAACTCCAAGGCCGAAGGATACGTCACGGACGTCATACTCGTCGACTTTAGCCGGGCATTTAATAAAGTTTCTCACAATGGGCTGTTGCTGAAACTCCGGGCCATCGGCATCTCAGGGCCCATGCTTCACTGGATTGAGGATTTCTTGGTCGAGAGAACCTTTTCCGTGAGAGTTGCTCAACCCAGTCGGTGCGGTATCCAGTTAGCAGTAGCGTGCCGCAAGGCTCCTTGCTAGGACCCCTGTTGTTTCTAGTGTTTGTGAACGACCCACCACAGGCCACTCGACCCCAAAGCTTTATCTGCGCTGATGACCTAAAGATTTGGCGCACCATTCGATCGGCAGAGGAAAGCGAGATACTGAAGGAGGACCAGCAGTCTCTCGTCAATTGGTCGACCACCCGGGGTCTACCGATAACCGTGGACAAATGCGCGAGCATGAGGACTGGTGGCCTCAACAATACTTCCGGCTACTGCCTTGGGAGTATCGTACTCCGTCACACGCAGGAGGAAAAAACCTCGGAATTTTGTCACCAACAATCTGAAGACAGGAGCACACACCGAGAGAGCGTGCGCCTCAGCATGGAGGATACTTGATTCCATTCGCCGTTCATTTGGGCTTCTACCCCTGGACATTTTCTGACTGCTGTATGTCTCACATGTACGTCCTCGCTTGGAATGTGACGGTCCGGCTGTCTACCCGTGCATGGCGCCGGAAATCGCCGAACTGGAACGAATGCTACGTGCTGCCACACGACTCGTGGCCGGACTGCGTGGGTTCAGCTATGGGGAACGCCTAGAAGTCAACGAGTTGTTTCCAATTGCCTATCGACGTCTTCAAGGCGACCTAATTTACGCCAGGCGAATAATCCGTGGTGAGTTGGGCCGGGAACTACAGTCGGAATTCCCGCTCAGGAATAATAATCGTACCAGAGGACACACCCTAATGCTTCGTAAGGTGCATTCCGCCGGCTTACCGGTCATCTATCGATTGTCAGGGAGAGTGACCAATCTCTGGAACGCCCTACCGACGGAAGTGGTTGAAGAGGAAACCGAGACACTATTTAAGAGGAGGCTGGATGAGACTCTGAAGGATTATTGGCGGAGCACCAACATCTAGCCGAGTCAATAGAGTACGATGTGATGGGGTTCATACGAGAGGACTTCCTACTGCCCTTTACCTGAAAACTGAAGACTGACTGACTGAAGAAGTGGCTTTGTGAAGAAGACCATGTGCCAGGCCTAATAAGTAACGGTTTTGCGGTCTATAGGCAGGATCGAGAATACGACCGCCTTGGTGGTGTGTAGCCATCCCCGTTAGGTCAGGTACAAACCGCCTTGAGTCTCAGACCAAGAAGTGCACTCGCAGTATCCAGTTACGTGCCGTCACGACCATCCTCCCAGGCAGAAGGGTTGACGTCTTTTGTGCCTTAATGGCACCAAGCACCAACCACGAAGAGGACGCTCGTTTACTCCGGACTTTGACTGAACTAGTTATGGACGCACAAAAGACCCTCATAGTGGGTGACTTCAATCTCCCGCACATCGACTGGGTGGCTGAGGTTTGCGTGCCGGGATCGGAGGAGCAAATCTACTTAGAATGGCTGCATGCCAATGCGTTGCACCACCATATTAGGGAAACTACCAGATATAGGACTGGATGCGTTCCATCCTTGCTGGACCTAGCTATAACGAACCTCCCCAACGACGTGTCTGGACTGCATTATTGTGCTCCGCAGGGCAAGAGTGACCACGTAGGTGTCAAAATAGTACTATGCATGCGGCAACCCAAGGTACCTTCAAGGCTAGTCAGAACTTCCGGTAGTATGGACATAGATAGGCTTCGTAATAGGGCGATGGGCTTGACCTGGGGCACGACAGAGGAGGCTACTGTCGAGGAGCGCCAGCAGACCATAAAGGGATCCCTGACTGCCCTACAGGAAGAGTTCGCACCTTTAAAACGAAGGAGTGGGGAGGGCAAACCCATGTAGTGATAGGCTGCAATAGCCAAGGCCATCAGACGTAAAAACACTGCTGGAACCAGTACAAAGCTTCCGGCAGTCGGCTAGCCTGGAACCGCTACACAAAGCTGAGAAACGAGATTGTAAGCCTTCTGAGAAATTCCCAGCAGGAATTTGAGCTCAAATTGGCCCAGTCTGTAAGACAGTAGCCGAAAATATTCTACGGCTATGTACAGTCTACAGGCCCAACAATAAAGGCCGTAGGTCCACCATCCACTAGAGACTACGGTGTTGTCACTGATGACCAGGGCAAAGCAGACGCCGTGTTACGAACGTTTGAGCAATGCGTAGCCAAATTCGCAACGGATCCCGAAATCAGAAGGCGATTATCCGTGATAATTCTACGATACTAGATTATTAAAATAAACAATGACGTAAACAATATACAAACCTCAATAATACGATCACAAAGTCTCAACAACGAGAAACCGAATAGCAGCGTGTGAGCAGACAGCACGTGCGTCACGCAGGTCCTGAACAAGGATGTGCCAAAATAGCGCTCTGGGCGCGAACAAACAACAATTGGTCCAGAAAAACAACCAGTTCGTAAAGACAAGTCAATAGTGTATGGAAATGAGTGATGTTGGGAAAAAAAAACACTGAATCGCGAGGGAAATGAGGGGATTTTCCACGACCGGCTGTTACACCGCCCACCAAAATCCTCCTGGATCCTTAGCAGAGTCAAAGGTTCGGTATAAAGGTACTGATTCTTCCTACCTGCCTAGGCCCTGCTGTCAGTGCGCGCGTCTAATGCTCGTCGTCGACGTTCTACTACTGGTCGCACCTAACCCATTGGCTACATAGACGTGAGGCTAGTCTACATCTTCCACCAGACCAAATGACCGATGGCGGGCGTGAATGGTCACATAGACGTTGTCCTCGTACGGGGCCGTCCGGTCCTGGATGTACGCGCTTGAGTGTGTGTGTGTGTGCGTGCGTGTGTGTGTGTGTGCCGGGGTTACAATGAAATCACAGTTATGACTACACATCAAAGGAGGACTTTCTGCAATGTCAACAAAAGACCGCGTGGCAAGAAAACGAGTAAATGTAGCATGCATGTGTGACCTGAGCTCCACTACTTCCACATGTGCAAGGGGCATTCGGTAGCGTCAACAAAAGGCGAAAAAAAAGAACACTGTCACATGTATGATGGGTTTACGGGATGTAGAGTGCGTCGTGCATGTGTGTATGTATCGGGATGTATAATGGAATCGCACTCATCACCACATATCGGAAAGAACCTTCTGTAATGTCAACGAAGGGACCGCGAGCACCTTAACGTGTTTGACGGAGATTGTGTGGTATATATGGTGTTTCTTTATCCACCTCGATTACTGGTGTGAAAAAGGTTTACTAGGCCACAGGGTTATCAGCTCCTCCGTCTTCGCTCTCGAGTAGGTTAATACTGCGTATGTCACGAATGAGCACTCCGTTAGCTGTCTTCACCTTCACCGTTCTTATCATTTCGTCAGTGCTTTTGATGGTTTCCGTAACTACTCCCAAAGACCAAGCGCTGAAATGTGCGCGTTCGTCGGCGATCATAACCACGTCCCCAACTTTGAATGGTCTTGTTTTGGCCAGCCACTTCTGTCGAGTCTGCAAAGCCGGTAGGTACTTTCGTAGCCATCGCCTCCAGAAGACCTTGGCCAGATAATTCGCTTGCTTCCACCCGTGGAGGTAGCTCCCACGAAGGTTTACCGGCCCTTGGAAACCCTCGTTCGACCTTAGCGTCAATAAGTCGTTTGGGGTGAGCGCCAGGTGGGTGGGGTCGCCGTTCAATACTGGAACCAGGGGGCGGTTGTTCAGGATTCGCTCCACCTCAGTCATGACGGTGTTCAGGGTCTCGTCGTCGGGCGGCTGCTGCTCCATGATTGACAGCAATATCCGTCTGGCGGACCGGATCATGCGTTCCCATATGCCGCCTCGGTGACTGGCCTGTGGGGGGTTGAAATGCCAGCGTATGCCGTAGGCCACGGTTCGGTTCTGCAGTTCGTCCCTGTTTATGTTCTTGTGCCAACGCTGCAATTCCCGTTGAGCGCCCACAAAGTTCGATCCATTATCTGAGTATATATCGGCCGGTACGCCTCTTCGGTTGATAAATCTTTGCAAGGCCCGTAGAAACGAATCGGTCGTCATCGAATGTGCGACTTCTAGGTGTACCGCACGTGATTTCATGCACGTCATGATACATCCGTATCGCTTTTCTAATCTTTTCCCGCACTTGACCCACAAGGGCCCGAAATAGTCCAACCCGGTGTCACTGAACGGCCACCAGCCCGTAGTTACTCTGCATTCTGGTAGCGGGGCCATGAGTTGTTTGCCTGCTATGGCATTGCGTCTCCTGCATTGCACACACCGTCGGATCACGCGTTTTACAGTCTCTCGTCCTCTCAACAACCAAAGACGCTTTCGGATGACGCTCGTCACGTGACTTTCCCCGGCATGTCCCTCAATGGCGTGGACGTGTTGAATCATTAGCTCTACTACGGGTTGTCTCGCTGGCAGCAGTATAGGATACTTTGTGTCGAAGTTCAGGTGGGCGTTGGTCAGCCTACCATCCACCCGCAGCAGTCCGTTGATGATTTTGGGGTTTAAACGCTTCAGCTCGCCTCTTGGAGATGGCATGTCTTCATTGGTCAGCCCCACTTCTTCCGCCCTCTTGAGTTCTTGGGCGAAAGCCTCGCGTTGTATCATTCTGAAAATATCGTACTCTGCCGCTTGTAGCTCATCAGGACCTATCGGGCCGACCCGTATCCGACCTGAGGGCCGTAGCCCTTTCATGACTAGTAAACTTATGTTGAACCTGGTTAACCGAACTAGCGAACGAAGCGTCTTCATCCAGGAAGAAAACCTGACCAGTCGCGATAGAATGGACGACGCTTCGACGACGTTGGTTGCTATCACTACGCCTTTGATCTCCAGTTCCAATTCCGTAGGGGGTTTTAATTCGAACACGGGCCAGTCCTGTTTGGGCAATTGCAGGAAGTTCGGCCCTCTCGTCCACGTGTCCAGTTGCCTGAAGTTGTTCGCACCTCGGGAGCACAGGTCGGCCGGATTATCGCCAGACCTGACATGACTCCACTAGTGCGTGGCCGATTCATCGTGGATAATCGTGAGCCGGTTAGCAACGAAAGTACTAAACCGGCTCCGTACGTTGTTAATGTAGTAAAGTACTATCGTTGAATCCGTCCAGAAGCTCAACGACCAAATGTAGAGATCGAAACATCTCTTCACAGCTTGCACCACCCTGACTGCCAACACGGCTGCGCTGAGTTCAAGGCGTGGGATTGAGACCGACTTCAGTGGAGCAACGCGGGCTTCGGCGAACAGGATCCTCGTGGTATATTGTCCATCTCCTGCGCACCATCGTCCGTAAACCACAGCTCCATAACCGACTTCGGATGCATCGGAAAAGGCATGTAGTTCTCCAGTCCGTGTCGTATGGCCAGGGGTCAAACATCGTGGTATTCTTATGTCCCCTAATTTCTTCAAGGTGTTCAAAAATTCCTCCCAGTCCAGCCGGTCCCCTCGGTCCAGTGACTGGTCCCAATCAACTTTTTTACGGCACAGCCGCTGCAGCAAGATCTTTCCGGGTAGCAGCCATGGTGAGACGAAACCGAGCGGGTCGAACAAACTTGAGACGGCAGATAGTATGCCACGACGGGTTATTGGCAGCTCGGGAACGTTCAGTTCGAAAACAAAATCGTCCGTTTCCGCGTCCCATTGTATTCCTAAAGTGCGCTCGATAGGAAGTGGAGAGCCGTCCAAATCTCTTACCCTTTCGGCCTTTTCGTGATACGGGATGACCTTCAGCACTTCCGAAGCGTTCGACATCCATTTAGTTAGATGGAAGCCACCCTCTTCCAGCAATCTCGTCAGACCCCTGAACTGTTCTAGAGCTGATTCCACATCATCGAATGACCCAAGGTAGTCGTCGACGTAGAAGTTCCTGCTGACGCTTTCTACCACCGTCCGATGTACCAGATCGCCATGTTTGTTCGCTGATTCTCGGAGGGCGTAGTTTGCACAAAATGGTGACGATATGGCTCCGAAGGGGTGGACGGTCATTCTATAATTAACCACTGCATTGTCTCGGTCGCTCCCTTCCCACCACAGGAAACGCAAAGCATCTCGTTCTCCTACCGGAATCTTCACCTGATGGAACATTTCCCTAATGTCAGCAGACAAAGCCACTTTACCCACTCTGAAACGGCACAGAACATCGATCAGTGGTGTGGTCCAGTCAGGCCCCTGTAGTAGGCGATCGTTTAACGACTTGCCCTGGAACTTGGCCGCACAGTCGAAAACCACGCGCAGTTTATTGGGTTTCTTGGGGTTGATAACCGGATGGTGAGGCAGATACCAGATACCCCTTTTGCTGTCGGTGTTAACAGGCACCCTTTCAACGTAACCGAGGTCCTCGTTTCGCTTCATCAAATCCGCGTATCGTTCCCACAGATTCTGGTCTCGAATGAAGCGTTCTTTTAGTCGTAGTAATCGTTGGAGAACATAATTTCTGTTGTCAGTCCACGGGTCGACCGGTGTGCGCCATGGGAGGGGAACCTCGAACTGTTTTTTGAGGCCTCTAGAGCCTTGCCGCACCGTTTGTAGAGCGAAGTGATCCTCTTGAGACAACGTCGGTCTTTCGTCCCCAATAGCATGAAACTCCTTTTCATAAAGCCGTTGCAGATGATACTCTATGCGGTCCGTTTCGGCGGATAAGTAATTCACGGAACCGCGTACCCCTACTGGACCGTATAACATCCATCCCAGAGCCGTGCGTACGGCATAAGGTGCCTGGCGGTCGCCCACTCTTTGGTCAAGCACCCAATGCGCCTCTGGCACGTCGCATCCGATGAGGAGATCCACCTCATCATCTTCCCAGTCTACAACGGTTACATCCTGCAGGTGGGGCCATCGAGTCAAGATTGCGTTCACCGACCTTGGTGCTCGCATGGGGAGATCCGCTAACGTGAATGCCTCCGTTGGTTCAATTTCCTCGTTAGTGTCTAGAGAGATGAGTTGCAGCCTTAATCTACCGGCAGTCATTACCTGTGTTCCGCCCACCGTGCTCACTGCTAACGACGTCGCACCTTTAGCCAGTTGGTGTTTGTCGGCAAACCGCTCTTTCACTAAAGTGGTGTCGGATCCACTATCAACGAAAGCCAACGCCTTGGCTATCCCAGTCGGAGTCACTACTCCCACGGCCACTACGCCTAAACGTACCGGTTTACTGGCAGATTGTGAAGTTGAGCAAATCACGCTGGGCTTGGCACTCGCCTTGGATATGGTTACTTTCGCCTGATGCAGCAGCCGATGGTGTCTGCCCGTGCAGCCCTCGTAACCACATCGATTCCTTGTTCTACAGGCTGCTGCCCGGTGCGTGGTGTTGAGACAGATGAAACATGCTCCTGCTATCCTCGCCATTCCCCACCGTTCGTCTATTGTGGCATTGCCGAACTTGGGGCATTCTGGTAGGCCATGGCTAGTACCACAGGATCTGCAATTTGGTTTCGCCGTAGCATCTCGTGAAATGACGTGTGTGTTGGTCCAAGGCTGGTACTTTGGATGTTCCCGTACAGGGGTTTGGACTTGGCTAGTACCGGGCTTGTTTGCTCGGTTGCTGTCCCGGATAAGTCGGCCGAATCTGCTGTCAGCTATCTTCGTTTGCCTGTCTAAGTATTCAGTCAGGTCTTCGAAGTTGGCTTCTCTGTCGCCTCGGCTTATCCGTTCAGCTTCTTCCGCCCACCGACCCTGTAGTTCGGGAGAGAGGTGACGGACTATGCCTTCCAAAGTGTGCATGGCGTCTAGGTCAGCTCTGTAACCTAAATGGACGAGGGCTATTGAGCAGTTCTGCATCTTGATCACCAGGTCGGCCATGGTGTAGACGTCGCCCTTGGTTTTCTTTGCCTCTGCCATCACGCCCTCTATTAGGTTACGGGCTACTTTGAAAGGTTGGCCAAACAAGTCCCTCAGAATCTTTCTTGCCCTTGTGTAGCCTTGTTCTGGATCGAGCATGGTGCATCCGTCGATAGCTTCTCGCGCTCGGCCTCGGCAGTAGTGAGTAAGGTAAAGAAGCCTTTGCCCAGGGTCGTTTACCTTGTTTTCAACGAACGTCTCGAACTGTTTGACAAACTTGCAATATTGCTCAGCTCGCCCGTCGAAAACCGTTAACTCCACTCTAGGTAGATCGATCGATGGTGGTTTGTAGTCGGCGACCTGCGTGGGGTTCCCTACCTTATTGCACTCTAACCTATCGGAAGTGTCGAAGTCACTGGTCCTATACTCTCGCTGTTTCTGTGTACACTTCTCTGCTTCATGCGCCTGTAGTCTAGCCGAAAGTAACTGTTGCTCTAGTTCTATTATTCTCAGCTTATATAAATCAACGTCCTTACGATCAATATTGCTTTCAATAACACATGAGCTAGCACGGACAGGACTAGGCGATCTAGCATTAGCTAAAGAATCATAAGTACCCAAAACCTCCCCAGAGACTTGCCGTATTACTTCCTGTCCGGGTTCGACTGCCTTTGATCCTTTCCTTGGCATTTTGCGTGAATTTTCCTCGTTCCAAATAGATCTATTGAGTACTGTTACGAACGTTTGAGCAATGCGTAGCCAAATTCGCCTTCTGATTTCGGGATCCGTTGCGAATTTGGCTACGCATTGCTCAAACGTTCGTAACACGCCGTGGGGGAATACTTTGGTAGTGTGCATAGAATGGTTGATGGGACGCAAATAGATCTGACTCTGGTGCATCCTTCTCCTCAGTCAAACGAGCTAGACCTCTCAGAGGAAAGCGTGCGTGAGTACCTACAGGAGTTGAACAGCCACAAGTCAGCGGGACCAGATGGCATTCATCCAGCTATCATCAAGCCGTTGGCGGATATCATAGCTCCATCGGTATGCAGGCTGTACAGATCCACGTTGGACCAGAGTAAGCTGCTTCAGGACTGAAAAGTCGCGGCAGTTGTGGCAATACACAAGAGTGGGCCTAAGTCGGCTGTGCAGAACTGCAGGCTGGTAAGCCTAACTAGCATCCTATGTAAGGTCCTGGAGAGGATAATCCGTGCCCATATCTGCCAGCATTTACTGGAGCACTCTATGTTAAGTCCGGCGCAGCATGGATTCCCTAAAAAGAGATCTTGTCTGACCAATCTCTTGTGCTTCTCAGATGAAGTAACTCGACGACTGGACGAAGGTAAGCAAGTTGAGGTATGCTTCCTGGACTTTAGCAAGGCGTTCGACTCCGTTAATCATCAATTTTTGCAATGCAAGATGGAGATGTTCGGCTTAGGTGGGCCAGTATTTAGGTGGCTGAAGGACTTCCTCCCCCACAGGACGTTTCACGTCAAAGTGGGGGACAGGTGCTCCAGTTTGGTGAATGCCACCAGTGGTGTACCTTAGGGATCCGTCCTAGGCCCGGTCTTATTCTTGTTATTTATTAATGACCTGGCATCTGCTCTACCAGCCGGTCGTGGAAAATCCCCTCATTTCCCTCTCGATTCAGTGTTTTTCCTAACATCACTCATTTCCATACACTATTGACTTGTCTTTACGAACTGGTTGTTTTTCTGGACCAATTGTTGTTTGTTCGCTCCCAGAGCGCTACTTTGACACATCCTTGTTCAGGACCTGCGTGACGCACGTGCTGTTTGCTCACACGCTGCTATTCGGTTTCTCGTTGTTGAGTCCTTGTGATCGTATTATTGGTTTGTATATTTCATTATTCATGTAATAATCCAGTATCGTAGAATATCACGGATAATCGTCTTTTGATTTCGGGATCCATTGCGAATTTGGCTATGCATTGCTCAAACGTTCGTTACAACACCTACACCCAGATGTTTAATCGCCTTAAGCTCCCTGTCCCACCTAAATGTCGGTCCACTTGGTTGGTAACCAAACGCGCCAACCGGGTTCACGGTATTCTTATTGGAATGGGCTCCACAGATGCAGCCAAACGAATTGTTTCCTCGGCCGCAAAGCTCAAGGAGGAAATTAAAGGGCTCAAGGGCGTATCCATTGATAAGCCACTTCATCTTACGCTCCGCAGTGAGAAGGCTAAGCCAAAAATTCCACAAAAAGCCGGTCCTAAGCTCGGAGTGCTTCCAGTTGTCCGGGTAACTCGCCTTGAGGACCAAGCTGCATGCCCACCATCCTTCGCTTCCCTACTGACACCATTTCACGTCGCCGAAAGTACTCCCAGTAGTAGGCCTAGTGCCACTAAACATCTGTCGCCTACGAAAAGCATCCCAGGCCCCATCATGGCCAACAAAGACTGTTTCAACGGACGGTACTCACTCATCCTTGAGCCCAGACATGAACCTGCAACCTGTTTCTACTGAAAGAAGCAGTGAGGAGGTTAGCGCACCAGGAAATACATCTGGTGCTGTCATGAAAAATAAGCTCACCAACAAGAAAACTCAGAATAGGGCATCAAGCAGTGCGCAGAAGGGCAAACCACAAATAGCAGCCCACCCTTTTCGGAGACCGAAGGATGTAGACCGTCCGCTTGGTATGATACCCCCAGGTTACTAGACATCAAAACCTACCGGTCATCCCAGCAGTCTGCTTACCCTCCAGCCCCCCAATATCTTCAGCCCCCCAATATCTTCAGCCCCCGACTCTCCCAGGACCTCCTTTCCATCCCCAAATCCCCCTCTTTCCCACTCCTCAAACCCAAAACCAGCTGCCTCTGGCGATTCTGCAACAACTCCTGAGCATGTGCTCAGGTGTTTTTACAGCAATTGCCTGAGTGTGTTGAATAAGATCCCGGAGCTTCGGCAGCTTGCAGTGGATAAGGAGCCTCAGATCATAGCCCTCACAGAAACCTGGCTCACCCCTGACATACTTAATGCCGAAATATTCATTCCGGGATACTTCACAGTAAGGCAGGACTCCAGTAGAGGTCGTGCCGGCGGGGTCATCATATACTACGATAATTCGATCCCCCCTCCCACTTCACTGACAACCCCAACCTTTTCATGTATTGATTGTTTGTGGGCTGTGTTTAATCACTCTAGGACAGACACCCTATTGCTTGGTGTTGTCTATCGTCCTCCCGCATGCAGTTCAACTGATAGCCTAGGTCTCATAGACTTATTAGGCTCCCTGAAAAGCTATACAGACTTCAACCATCTGTTAGTCACTGGTGACTTCAACTCTCCCAGTACAAACTGGCAAAGAGCTGATGCCCCGGATTTCACTTTTGGTAAACCCCTCCTTGATCTCGTACTGAAAAACTCATGGGTGCAGAACGTAAGAGATCCGACTAGATATCGCACAGGCCACTCCCCGTCTCTACTAGACCTGGCCATCACCAGTGATCGGTTCCTAATAGATGTGGTACATTACTTGCCGCCCCTCGGCAAAAGTGATCACATTCTCATCGGATCCGATTATATCGTGAAATGGCCTCCTCTTCCCTCAGAAACTAAAATTTTGAGATCCTTCAAAAGGACCAATTTTGACCAAGTCTGAGCATTTTTCCCTCCCAGCTAAATTCAACTAACCCAGGTAACTCTGCGGATGAAATGGCAGAGAATCTCAGAGAGTTAATCTCCTTAGCTGATATGCATCTTGTTCCCAGAATTCGTCGCCCACAAACCGCTGAGCGACCCTTCCTTCGCCCCATTAGGCGCATTCTAGACGAACGCGCACGCCTCTTTGCTAGATATAAAGCCACAGGCCTTGCCCGTGATGCAGAAGACTTCAGGATCATACGGAACATATGCAAAGACAAGATTAGGTCCTATCAGAAAGCAGTCCAACGATCTGTACTCGATCGAGCACGGACCAATAGGGCATTTTTCTTTCAGTACATGCGCCGTCTAAGGGGTACGGCTCCGACGCCATTAGCTCTCAAAGATAGTGCCAGGTCTCCAATCACTTCCCCTAGCCAAGTAGCCGAGGCATTCAGCTCCTACTTCCGTACAATTTTTAGCTCCATACCCATATCATCCCACCCTGCCATGTACCCGTTATCTCTGACCACTACCCTTAACCGCGTCACTATTCCCATTGGTGCAGTCGCTCAAGGTTTCCGACGGCTCAACCAATATTGTTCTATGGGTCCTGACCTAATCCACCCCCGTATTCTCAAGAAAGCCGCGGATACATTAGCTGCTACTTATGCCTCGCTTTTTCAGCGATGTGTTGACGATGGAGTTTTCCCCAGTAGCTGGAAAAAAGCAGTGATCGCACCCGTCTATAAGAAGGGTAGTAGACACCTTGCTTCTAGTTACAGACCCATTAACCTCACTAGTATCACCAGCAAAATTTTTGAGGGAATTCTTAAGAGTGAGATTCTTTCCCATCTGCATAGAAATAAGATCCTCTCCCCGTCCCAACATGGGTTTCTTCCTGGCAGATCATGCATCACCAATATGCTTACTGTCATGGATAGTCTAACGAAAGCCTATGATGATGGTCAGCTCTCACAGGCTGTATTCATCGATTTTGCTAAGGCCTTCGATAAGGTCCCACATGCCCCTTTTCTTTATAAGCTGCAGAGATACGGGATCACAGGCTCCATGTTGGTCATCCTACGTAGCTTCCTTACCGACCGCACCTTTGTGGTTAAAGTCGGGAATGTTTTGTCTCAACCCTCCCCAGTAACAACTGGGGTCCCCCAAGGGTCGGTCTTAGGTTCTCTTCTTTTCGTGATCTATATAAACGATCTACCAATAGCCCTTCCTGCTAACATTGCCATGTACGCAGATGATGTAACCCTCTGGAGTTCAAGCGTTGAAGGCCTGCAAATTGCAGTTTATGAAACAAAACGCTGGCCCGAGAATTGGAACCTCCCAGTTAATGATGACAAATGCGTGAGCATGTCTTTCGGCAGAGACTGGTCACACGTTTTCCATTAATGGAGCAACCACACTGCCAAGGGTTGACCGACACAAGGTGCTCGGTTTCTGGTTAGATTGTAACTTGTCCTTCTCTCATCATCACGGACTTGCGGGCAAGTCTGCCTTTCGAGTCCTAAACATGATTCGAAGGTCCTTCCCGTGCATATTTAAGGATGATTTCCCCATAACTTTCGGTACGTATATCCGACCTCTGCTGGAGTACGGTAGTCAGATAGTGCACTCTGGTCTTGTCGGAGACCGTGAGATCCTAGAAAGAGTTCAGCGGGCCTCCACCAAGGCAGTAGGGGGTCTATCCCATCTACCTTATCCCATCCGCCTTTCACTCCTCAACCTCTATCCCCTTGACGTAAGACGCGTAAGAGGTGATCTGTTTTTGGTGTTCCACCTTTTTGAAACAGGTCAAAGCGATTGCTTCTTCTCCGTCTGTCCAGCTCCCTCTCTCCGTGGTTTTCAAACCGAGGCCACGCACTTCACTAAGGATTAACTTTTTTAGCTATAGGGTTATTACTATGTGGAATGCACATTCGGAAGATATTGTTCTCTCGCAGAACAAAACTATCATCAAGAAAAAGCTGGACCTCTACCTGGGTCTCTCCAAATAATTCCCTTTGTCAAAAAAAGAAACAAAATAGTTGTCTTTTATCGCATATATGTTCATGAATGCCACACCCCCACTCAGCTTAAGGCACTGTCCACAATGTGAGACTGCATGATGTTGTGTATCTTGTTTTCGCTGCCACCCCCGTCCCCCCGTCCCCCGCTTCTTTTTACTATCGTTTCAGCTCGGTGAATCCGACAGAGGATCAAAGATTTCCTCAAGAACCGGGAGAATTGGGCTCAAAGCCTCGAACCCGTGTAGTACTTCAAGACTTCAAGACAAGACAACTGAACTGAACTGGGTGGCAGTATACCCCGAGTTATGCTAAGCAGCTTTTAGGGTCAGATGCAATTTACTTATTGTTTCCACCTTACTCTGCCAGGGCTGATACTGCACAAAATTTCTGACTTTCAGAAAAAGAAAATCACGCAGTGTTGGGAGCTACGGAAACGCGCCGACAACACAACTATCTGGACACACGATTGGCTCTAGCCACACCAAGTCCTGTGCAAACTGAACTGAACTGAACTGAACTGATGGGAATTGCGGTACACCGGACGTGCTCAGTTTATTTGCGTGGGTTTTGTACGGTGACGGTAGCTGTATATCCAAAAAGTTGTTGAATTCTGTATCCGGGGGATTTGTATCGTTCTTTATCCTCGTGGAATTAGTGTGGTGATGTGCGTCAGTTGTGCCATGATGTCCTGATGATCATATGGCCCGCAGCCGTGGTTTTTTATGAATATGAATCGTCGGAATTAAGTTCTTCCAAATTGGCAGAGCTTTTGCGTCCATTCGGGTTCGCTCACAGTTCCGATAAAACGGCCTGGTGGGGAAACAGCCCTCAGTTCTCTGTTTTTGGTTATAACCAAAACTTGCAAATAACAGTCTGGTTCTTCTCCTTACTGTTATTTTTAAACCAATTTTTATTGCTTTTTTCCTAAAGCAGGCCGTAGGTTAAGTATCAGTACAGCAACATAGGGAATGTGTAATGTATTTCCATTAGCAGATACGTTAAATCATGCAGTTACATTTCTCCTGGAATTTAATGAATACGTGTGGTAATACTAACGAATTGCCCACTACAAATTTCTGCCCCACATTGCCCATACCTCCTCAATCCGCTGTGGACAGTGTGCTACTCGGGCTCTACTTTCCATTTTTTTCTCACAGAACCAAAAGTGTTAATCGGTTGAGGATCCTCATTGTAGGATAGGCCTTTCATATATATTTCGTATGCTGTTACTATGTGTATCCTAGTCTTGCGCAGAGGACATTTATATGCGGAAGTAATGAGAGCGTCGCTCACACGGGAAGCACTTTTCACAACTTTCTTGGAATTACCGCTACCTCACATTCCCCTGCCGACGCTGAAGTGGTGTAGCATGTATCTGGAATGGCAGGCAACAAAATGTTACCTAGGACTAAAAAGCGGCGACTTCGTGCCAGCATTAAGCCCCACAATTCGGGAACAGTGTGTATTGGTTCTTGATAATTCAGAAATAAATGAGGCCACTACTAAAGCACGTCCGAAGCGTGACGTTTCCAACCTCTGAAACGTTTTGACCAAACTGTTCATTTCTGAAGAGAGGCATTGTGATCAAGATCCAAGGAAAATCAGCATTCAGGTTGATCAAAGTCGGTAAGGCTAGTGTCCCACATCGTTTGAAAGTAGCTCTGTTCAAAAAATGACATCGGTTTAAAGAAGATCAAGTCTGGTCGCTCCGCTATCTGAACTCTGTAGGTCCGAGGGAAGCTAAAGATGACTTAACTTTACTCCATAAGCTCCGAGCCATTGGTGATACGAAACTTTTGGATGCCGAAACGACACCCTGACTTCGGATAGAGGCTACTGACACTGGTGTCACTGCCACCCCCCAACCTGATTCCTTATCAGGCATTGGTGAGACCCGGGTGGATCAAGGTAGGGCGAACGTTTTGTCTAACGTCCAAGGCCACGTTCGGGTTCCCCTCCACTCTTGTGTTGTGGACATCAAGTTTCATCAGTAAGCGAACCATCTCCGTCCGAGCCGATAGGGTTCTGTCCCAGCCATTTCATGTAAACGCTAGTGATTCCCGAGGTTCAGTACTTGCGCCCACCCTGTTTCTGATTTTCTATCCGCTACTTCCAGCCCAATCCATTCCTTTGCCGATGACGCCACCCTTCATTCTTCCTTTTGTTACCGCACACCCCACCATGCCAACACCAACATCGATCGTGACCGCAGTGCAGTCAATCAGTGTATCTTTAGAGACCGCTCTGGAACACATCTCTTAAGGATCCCACAATTATGTTACATTTGGTGCTTTCAAAACTTCTCTTCTCTTAATTTCTTTGAAACATCATTCATTCTTACTTCATTTATCCTTTGACTCAATTGTACTGGCTCCCACAGATTTTATCTCTCTTCTTGGTTTATCTATAACTTCTTTTCTGTCTTGGTTCGCTTTGTTATCTCAGCTGGCCTCTCGTGCTGCGCGCAAAGTTGGTTTTCTGTTTCGCCCTGGAAGCTTTTTCACACCAGCTCATCTTTCTCTGCTATACAAAGCTCAAATCCACCCCACACTTGAATACTGCAGTCACGTGTGGGGTGGAGCTTCGTCTACCTCTTTCTCTTTTTGATTGGGTTCAATGAAAGGCCATGCGGCTAACCGACGACCTTTGTTTAACCTTGAGTCTGCAGTCACTAGCCCATCGTCGGGCTGCCGCTTCGTTGTCTCGTTGTCCGACACTACTTCGGGTTTTATTCTTCTGAGCTTGTTTCGGCAGTTCCTCTTCCCAAAACTTTCTCCCGACCATCACGTACCCAGGCAACTAGTAATCATTGTCAATTTTCTGTCATTAGATGTCGCACTTCTATCTTTCAACCTTTTCTCCCAGGACCGCTAAGTTATGGAACACGCTTCCTCTTTCTGTCTTCCCACCGACTTACAACCTTCCTCTCTTGAAAAGCAGGATCAGTGAACTGGTTCTAACGTGAATGTTTCCCCACAACCCACCTTTACAGTAAGTTTTCTGATTATGGGGTTTAGTCTTTGTGCTGTAACTCACTCCAAGTGTAATGAAAAAGTGGATCGACAATTAAACACCAGCGAAGACGCTAGTAAAAAAACAATCAGGTCTCACGTGATGGACCAGAGAAGTGCTTCGACCACATTACTGTGCTCAGTTAGCACATTATTATCTTGTGGGTCTCATTGTTAAGTCAAAGGCTCCGGTTGGAATTTCCAAGAAAAAATTCCTTCTGCGGCGTGGGAGCTCGCAAAGTATGACCATTCCGAAAATCTACACCATCTTTGCAAAAGCCCATACTAATTTGTCGTCCCGCGAGGTCGATGTAAAAGGCCACCAGTTACTCTTCACCGATTACTCAACGCCCGCGAGGCGTGTACGTGTTACAATCAAGCCGGTTTCAGACCCGGTAGGAGCTGTATTGTGAGGTCCTATAGCTTCGATTTCCTTGCGGATCTCCGCCTCAAAAGGTGGATCTGTCGAAACAGACCACGAGACGTGTGCCGAAACAGGTACAGGAGAGGCCGACGCTGTAGGCCAGCTAAACTGTGATTTCAGTTGTTCCGCCCAGCGTAAAAGATGTCACTGCAGACTGTGAACAGGCGAACCATCAGCTACATGGGTCGTTTCGCCCACACCCAATGCTTTCCTACCGGTGACTCGGATGAGATAAAAAAGCTTGCGGGAATTTCCCACAGTGATAGCATGTTCCATCTCCGATGCTTTTTGAGACCACCAGGTACGCCGTACGCAGACTTGCGTTGAGTTCATTTCTCGTTTTGATCCGTGCTTCATCATGCTCGCTATCAGTCCGGATGGACTGGTGTTTATCAAGGCCTAGAGACTCAGCAGAAATGAAGAATGTACCGACACGACGAGTCAGGCCACAACTCGCTTTACTGATAATACAAAGCTTTCCTAATAAGCGACCAGTGCCGGTTGATGTCATTAGGTAGCGTTGATCCTAGCTTTTCAGCTAGAATGTTTCGGAAAGTTAAGAGGCAAGACGGGTCAGACAGCATATCACAGTCTGGCTGCTACTTCGTCGTACAGTTAGGATGCCCACCGAAGCACGTGAACTGTTTAGTGCAGACTAGCGCGTGGTCGGAAGTAAGGAGAGTGTTCCAGTACGGCCGGCAGTCTTGTATACAGCCCCGCCATTTGTAGCTAATTGCGACGTGGTCTATCCGGGTCTACTGCTGTCTCGAAGAGGGCGGACGCCACGTGGCGTACCGACGGTTAGAACGTCTGAAGTTGGTACTGGTGAGAAATAGGCGGTGATCTGAACACAGAATCAAAAATCGTTCCCCGTTTTCTGGACTACAGGAATGAAGCCCAAAACGGCCTCCCAAATGCGCCTCGTTCGAAGACAGCCGACCAACCCCAGCATTCATGTCTTTAGTTAAGATCGTGATATCACCCGTTTTGCTTTACTTAGGAGGTCGTGTAACTTTTGGTAGATGACATTTTTTATTGCATTTGGGCTGCAATCTGTAGGGCCATAAGCCTGAGACGAAAAACAAATTGCGTCTATCAGAACCGCGTTTGCTTACTTTGCACGAACCTTCAAGTCTCATTGCATACAACCGACTGTTGACTTGGATCCAGTGAAGCAGCGCAGCCTCAGCCCTTACTAAGAGCTACGCCTACGCCTACGCCAGCAAGATCAGCAGCCGCAGCATCGAGATCCCCAGACAAACGCAAGTGAAACTCTACAGAAGGATTGGATGGAGGCATTAATCAGACGACCGAGCCGGAGTCTTGGATGTGAGTCTCTTGAATACAACGCATGTCGTTGGCAAGGGTCTCTAACGTACGAGCTAAACACGTATGCTGTCCTATACACATCATCGTTCGCGCATTAAATTTGGCTAGTTTAAAAGGACGTCTGGGGCAAAGAAGTGCATCAGCTGGCGGAAGCGGATTCGGTGAGACTTGGATATTAGACGAGGGAGAGGGCAAGAGAACAAGAACAGTACTTGCTTCAGCGACACTACCGAAAGTATGGCCGACTGCACTCCCCGAAGAATATAAGAATGTATGTATGTGTGTGGGTAGGGAGGGGGGGGGGGGGAGAGGTGTGAGATTAGAAGTCAGCGTGTGTGTACGGTGTGAGAACCTCAGCGCGAGCACGTTTTAAGATATCCATCAGTTGTATTGTTGTCTGAAAAATCCCACAGAACACACTGAGAATAAACAACGTGGCGAACAAGCTCATTTTCAGTTATACGTACTCATACCAATGCATAACAATATATATGACTCAAAATAAGAACGGAGAATGACAGTTCAAATCTGTCTCTGCACGTGCGTGTGTGCATGTGAAATTGATCACAGTGTGGAATGTTCAAGTGGTTGCACATGTGTTCGGGACCATGACATGGGCCACGGAAGCTTAAGTGCTTGCACAAATTGTTTCTGAGCGCACAGGGGAGGATTGTAGAGACGAATACTCATGGCTTCGGCTGTGGCTAAGATGCGACACTCGGAGTCTAAGACACTCACCCCCTACCATACTGAGGCATTTTGGAGGCACATATTAGGTAAACTGTAGTAAAAACTAAGAAATCGATTGGCGCGTACCAAAAAATACACAATAAAACACGTACCTTGTTTGCCCCTATTTGTGTCCCTTCTTTCTTTTCTTTTCTTTTCTTTCTTTTTTTCTCTTTCTTTCTTTCTTTTCTCTGTCTCGTATGCATGTGACTGAATTGTGTTCTTGTTCTTAGGTTGGCCAGTCTATCGTCTTCCTTATAGCCCTAAAGTTTTCAGTTCTATACCCACGTCACATCGGTTATTTCACACAAAACTGTTTTCCATAAATTCGCCAGGTTGTCATGATATCTGAAGATCACGTTTCCGGCCGAGAATCAGAAACGCTGGGAACAAAGGAAAAACTGTTGCGAGAACTGCGGGCATTAATTTCCAGAAAACCCGCAGAGGGCTCACCACCGTCAGTGGAAGACGAGTTTCATCTGAGGACTCATGATTTATATTTCGAGATTATTTCTCGCTTTCCAAGCTTTGCTATTGAACAGAAGCTAGAACTTGAAATGTGGAATAGTCTGTATAAGGCGCCAATGGATGCCTTGCACAATTCAGTAAGTTGATTGCGCTGGTTACAAGTCACCGAAACGGTGACGAATAGTCTTTTTAGGGACGCCTTATTGTTTTACATTTTGGTTTTAAGATTTTCGCTCAGTTAGTCCTTAAGAATCCAGAATGTTGAAATTTGTAGCAGCTTTGTCCTTCTCAAAGTGACGATTATCTGAATTTCCGATGCTCCTATTTTCCAGTTGTGAATAATCGTTCGAAATCGGATTGTCACTAGTAAAAGATGCAGATCTGTGTCATTAATTGAGGCAGGTAAAATCACTAAATTTTTGGCTATCGTCGTCTTTTTATACTATTAAATTTAGGTGCGTTGTTGGAACCCCTTAGTAAATTCATGTGGTTCATGTTCTGCATGGCACTAAGCCATAATACTATATGCTGGGATATATATATATATATATATATATATATATATATATATATATATATATATATATATACAAATATATATATAATGTATAATATCCTGTGGCGGACAGTAATCCAGTGTCATCCGGATCGTTACCCTAACTGACCCATTGGGTTCTCATCTGGTTTTCCACTTCCACTCTCAAGGTTTGGTTGTACTTACTTTTACTTTTACGCGACTATCTCCTGCGAGAGGATAAGTCGGCTCCATAGATATCACGAACCATTGCTGACCACGCGCGGCGGTCGGAGGCGAGCTCCGTACAGATCTTGATCCAGTCCTTTTTCCATCGCTGGGCTCCATAGACTGACCGAAGGCCTAGAAGCTCTACGTCTTTCTCGATTGTACTGGTCCACGTTTTGAGCTGCCCACCAAGGCGACAACGCCAACCAGGGCAGGGAGTGGGGCAGAGTGTTTGCTTGGTTAGCTCCGACTCGGGTCGCCGAAGCGTATGGCCGAACCACTGAAGTCGTCGACGTTGGAGGAGGACGGGGAGAGCATCGATATCACAGCATCGTCTCCTTACCTCGTCGTTGGACACCCTGTCGCGCCACTTGACTTTGAGGATTTGCCGCAAGCACCAGTGGTCAAAAACCTCCAGCCTTCTGGTATCCTCAGCTCGTAGTGGCCAGGTTTCGCAGCCATAGATGAGCACGGGCTGGATGGCAGCACGGTAAACACGAGTTTTGGTTCTTAAGCTGATTTCACTGCGAGTCCACAGCGTTCGTCTTAGCTGAAGAAAGGCTCTCCTGGTGCTGTCGATCCGTAATACCACTTCATCTTTTGCCTGGCCGTTCGGAAGCAGAGTTGAGCCTGGGTATTTGAATGAAGGGACGTATTCGACTGGTTGGTCATTGGTCGACAGTTGTTGAATTGTTGGGCCCAGATGGGTTGTGAAAGCCTTTGTTTTGGTCGAGTTTACTTCAAGTCCGATGGACCTCGCGAAGGAATTGATTCGGTCGAGGATTGGTTGTAGCGTAACGGGAGAGTCTCCAAGCACGACAATATCATCCGCGAACTCCAGGTCCGAGATGTATATTTCCTGGCTAAGCTGAACGCCAGGATAGTTGTGTAATGCCTGTCGCATTGTCCAATCGATGGCGTAGTTGAACAGCACCGGTGAGAGGGGACAGCCCTGCCTAACTCCGGTAGTGAGTGTGAACTCGCGGGACTCTTCGCTGTACATACGAACCCTAGCACCGGTTGTCGAGTAGTATCCCCTTAACAGCCTTAAAAGCTTATCGGGCATTCCATCGGATTGGATTATGGTCCAAAGAGACTCGCGGTTCACCGAATCAAAAGCTGCCCGGAAGTCGATGAAACAAGCTACCGTCGGCTGCTGGAACTTATAGCGGTGCTCCAGTATTCGGCGCAGTGTGAAGATTTGATCCACACAGCCTCTGCCACGGCGGAAACCCCCTTGGTTCGGGCGAGTGCGCTGGTCTCTTGCCTCGGAAAAACGGGTTAGTAACAACGAACCAAAGATCTTTGCGGCCACATCGATCAGGCTGATCCCTCGGTAGTTCTCGCATGCCGATTTATCACCTTTCTTCGGAATGGGCAGCAGTATGGACATTCCCCAGTCCGGTGGAAATGCTTCCGCTCTCCAAATGGAACCAAAAAGTGTACACAACCTGTCAATCAATGACGATGAACATGCTTTATACACTTCTTGAGGGATGCCATCTTACCCAGCAGCCTTTCTGTCTTTCAGTTTGTTTATCATTTCCGTGATTTCCGCGGTGTTTGGCGGGTCACAGTTGCTTTCGTACTGGGCTGGAGGGGTTGATATTGGTTGGTCCGTCCGGTGGTCCGTAGGCCGGTGGTTTGGTTGTCGGTTATCCCTAATAGTACAGTGGGTCTTTGTGGCTGTGGCGTTTATACCCTTTCCACTGTACTCATGAGCACTCCTGAATAATTATATATATATATATATATATATATATATATATATATATATATATATATATATATATATATATATATACCGTTGAACATGCTCTACAGTCACGACGAGATTGCACCTTGAAGTGGTGTGAGTGCTTGCGCGTCTCTATGACCCAAAGAGCTATACAGGATGGCTTATTTAAGTCGGAGATGCAATCATACCTGACAGGTTAATGGGTAGAGGTCAGACAAAGTCCAGTCTCCTGGTCCTCCAGGTTAAGGGTTGATTTGAGCTGGTAGCTCAATCGGTAAAATCAGTGGAAGAATAATTGATCCAAGCTAATGGGCTTCCACCAAGCCATCCCGCTGCCTTGCGTATAGGTTCTTGTTAGAACTAAAGGCTTTGGATGAGGACCCTAATCGTTCTCCTGCTTTGTGGCTGGACACCCTAGCAGTACCCGTCCAACATCTCCCATGAATTGCACGAATACAAAGAATTCCATACTGCATCGGTGGTCACGCAGGATAATCAGGACCGCGCTGCCCATTGCATCGAGCGGAGTGGGTAGTGGGTAGGTGGACTACTGCTCAGAGTTCCCTCTCTTTTATTCAACCTTTGTCTTCTGTCCCTAACCATCCCTCTTTGCCCCATCTATCCACCCATAATGCTCCCACTGATAACACGGTCGATACTCACAACGATTCACTGTCAAACAGTGTCGGGAATAATCCTCAGTCTGGTAACTCACATTTTCTCAAGCTTCGTCAGCCTCTGAATCTCGGCTCCTTCAACGTGCGTACACTCATGCAGGCCGGTCAGCAGGCGTGCCTAGGGCTCACAATAGATTCTCTGAAGATTGATGTCTGCTGCTTAAGCGAAACGCGTATCCAGGATTCGAGCAGTGTAATTCAACTAACTGCTCCTGGTATCTCATCGAGGTATATTCTGCGCACCTCAGGAGACGAAGCAGCTAGAGCTGTGGGTCAACGTGGTGTATGAATTGTCTTGACTGCGATGGCTGAGGCTGCCTTTTTAGACTGGATTCCTGTTAACAGTCGTTTATGTGCTGTGAGACTGCAGCGGTCAGTTGGCATTCGAAAGGATAGCTGTGTTTAGCGCAGTTTGTTTGTGATCTCGGCGTACGCCCCAACGGACTGCAGCTCAGACGCGCAGAAAGATGCCATCGCCACTCTCGTTCGCAGCAGTAAAGGTTCTAACATTGTAGTGTTAGCTGGTGACTTCAATGCACAAGTTGGCAAACTTAGTGCATCAGAAGCTTGTTTAGGTGGTCGTTGTGCTTTACCTGCTGAGCGTACAGATAACGGGGATAGGCTTCTCGAGTTTTGTGCAGACGATCGATTGTTCTTGTCTAGCACCAATTTCCGACACAGCTCGCATCACACAGCGACATGGCGCTCTAACTCTACAGGTACTTTGAGTCAAATTGATCATATTGCCGTAAGTTACCGGTGGCGCAGTTCTGTTCAAAACTGTAGATCTTACTGGTCCACGTACGTAGAGTCGGACCATGCCTTAGTTTTAATGCAATTATCTCTCCAGCTCCATGGTCATCGTCGCAAACCGCAAACCTGATTAGCCGTGCAACGTTTGTGTGATCCAGAAGTCCGCACCCGTTACGAGTAGAAGTTAGCACACGAGCTAGGATCTACGACGAACAGATATGTAGATGGATAATGGGTCCATCTCCAGCAGGCGATGTCACGCGGTAATGGATTTCGCCTGTGGTCCTGAATCCGATGTCCATCAAAGACACTGGATCTCGCAAGAGTCGCTGAGTATAATGGAGCAGAAGCGTCAGCTTTCGAACCGTAAGGAGATGAATAAGATGCGGAGAAAGCTGCAAAGACAAGTTACGCGAAGCCTTAAGAAGGATCGCGAAAATTGGTGGGTCAGTGTAGCCGAAGAAATGGAAGTGGCAGCTGCTTCAGGTAACAGTCAAAGACTGTTCAAACTTATTCGTGACACCCAGGTCAGTGAAACGATTTGGGATAGAAATGGAGAATCCATCCGTAGCAGACAGCAAAGGCTTGACCGATAGGCCGAGGACTTCAAGGAACAGTTTAGCCGCACTCTAGTGTAGTTACTCCCGTGTCAACAACTGTGACTCCTTGGGTGGTATCACTTGAGCCCCCATCAGAAGTAGAAGTAGAGTCATGCATTCGATTACTAAAGCGGGGGAAAGCGGCCGGACCCGACGAACTTCACTCATTTCTTTTCGAAGTGGGTGGTGAGGCGTTGATAAAATCACTTACCATCTTGCTCCGTGACATTTGGAACGCGGAGCGTATTCCGTTAATATGGAGTGAGTCATTGGTTGTTCCCATCTTCAAGAAGGGTATACGCAATGACTGTGGTAATCATCGTGGGATTAGCTTAATTTCGATAGTCACCAAAGTATTAGCCTAATTCTATTGCACCGTCTTACGCCCACTCGCGAGAGGAATGCCCGTGAACAGCAGGCTGGATTCCGCCCAGGTCGAGGATGCATCGACCAGATTTTTACTCTTCGCCGACTACTTGAAACGCGTCACACGCACTTCCGACCGACAATAATGATTTTCTTAGACTTGAAAGGTGCCTTCGACTTAGTTGGTCGAACAGTGCTTTTCAATGTTCTTCATCGAAAAGGTATGCCCCAGAAGTTCGGGAACCTACTGAGATGATTGTATTCTCATACTTCTGGCTGCGTTAGAGTTTACGGTGAAGTATCGGGTCGGTTGGAAACGACCATTGGTGTTCGACAGGGATGTCCCATGTCTCCATTCTTTTTCAACATCATCATGGACGAAATAATGGAGAGTGCGCTGCAAAATCTTCAGGATGTAGGCGTCCAACTAGGAAATAGTGGAAAGCTGTGTGACCTAGATTACACGGACGACGTTGTCTGCTTGTTCGAATCCACGGAACATGCTCAACGTGCACTAGGGAGACTTGGGAGAGCTGTAGCTCCATTCGGCATGCGTTTTGCACCTTCAAAGTGCAAGGTGATGTTACAAGACTGGACGTCAACGATTCCGAGCTTGATGCTCGATGGGGAGGTGCTGGCAGTTGTCGATCACTTCACCTACCTCGGTAGCTGCGTGACGACGGATGGGAGCACAGTAGTAGAGGTGAGTACGCGGATATCCAAAGCTCGAGCGGCGTACGCTGAAGTGAAGCACTTGTGGCGCCGATCCGATATTTCACTGAAGTTGAAAGGTCGTGTATACTGTGCCACTGTGCGTTCAGTTTTGTTGTATGGTTGCGAAACTTGGGGTCTGCGTGCTGAAGATATTCGTCGTTTCGAGGTTTTCGACCATCGATGTTTACGTAGTATCGCTAGGATTGGGTGGAATAGCCGAGTAAGCAACGATGAGGTAAGAAACCGAGTATTGGGTACTAATTCAGAGAACGTTCCGTCACAGTGTATCCAACTTAGTAGGCTTCGTTGGTTGGGACACGTGTTACGTATGGCAAGCACACGTCTACCGTACCGTGTCCTATTCTCCGCCCCTCCCAGGGAGTGGAAGAGACCACGTGGAGGTCAACAGATAACGTGGCAACGAGGAATGAGAAAATGTACACCAGACTTAGGAAAAGTAGGTGCTTCACGTCTTGGTGTTTGGGGTCCAAAAGATCCGTCTACCAGTTGGCTGGAGACACTGAAGGATATGGCTGCGAACCGCGAACAGTGGAGATCGTGTTGTCACTTTCTATCGAATCAGAATGACTGATCGATGTTTGTTTGTACAGTTAGACTGTGTATTCTGTGTGTTGGCTACAAGGGCATTCTTTTCTTTTCCCACCCATATAGGTCCACTCCCTGTCCATCTTGTATATTCATACTTTTTAATTCAACGTGCAACATGGTGAGAAAGGCAGTGGTCAGTGGGGCTTGCCCTACATTTTAACGCTGTACGATGATGATGATGATGATGATATATATATATATATATATATATATATATATATATATATATATATATATATAATCGGCTTGAGGTCAAGCATGGTGTGAACGCAGCGGCAACGGATAAAGATTATCATATTGGGGAGGGGGGGGGTGTTAATAGTCAGCATAAATATCCCAACTAGTAAATGCAATTTTTCCTAATATTTTCACCTTACAGGTTTCGTAACTTTTTTTTGCGTTTCAATTGTTTGTGGGTAACGGGAAGTCAACACAAAAGCCATACAGCATTCGCGCCACAGGATTCGTTTCCAAGCCACATCTCTCAGCGTCTCGAACCAACGGTAATCCTCATTTTTTGGGCCTCGAAGTGGAAGACGGGAAACACCAACCGAGGTCAACGCCGAAGCTAACTTCTTCGTGCCCCTGCGCTAAGTCACAGACACCAGAATTACAAGGTTTGTGTACCGGAACAGTGGTGACGGGTCTGCAGCGGTCAGAAATGGAATATGAGTACGAAGATTTGTTTAAAAGACGAGTAAATACTTCGGTCAGAACAACGGTTTCTTGTCTCAAAAATGCTGGAGATTGGCCATCAGGATTGAAACCTGGGGTTATCTTAAATGAACTAGAAAACCTAAACACTTCTTTGGAGTACTGGGTTATGTACATGCCGTTTCTGGGATGAATAAAATAGAGTCCTTCGATGGGTAGATGAGTACACTGTTGATATTGTCAATGTCCACAGCACAGTTAACTTTTTTCCTTTTCCGTCCGCCCAGAAGCCGAATATCTTGCCATGGGTGTTTGTTATTGCAGATGCATAAGAGTTGACCAGCCTACAGAGTGCCATTATATTTGATTTATTTCTTTATTGCAACAGAAGTTTATCCTTATTTTTAATTATCCCGGATTTTGCAGAAATGTTCTTTGTCTTCTTAGTGACTGTAACATGAGACGTAGTTCTGCAGTTCAAGTTTCAGGATCATGGTGATCGGTTATCCTTTATGGTACAATGGGCTTTTGAGTCTATGGGTTATTTGTTTTTGGCTGAACTCATGAACAAGAATGAAATAAAAGAACCACGGTGGAATTCCAGGTTGGGGTTCACGGGAATCATTTAACAAATGGTCAAAGACATTAGATGGTAATGACTGGTGTTGCGATCACTGGTATCTATAAGTCCGCACCTTTCTAATTATCTTAAGGCTGTACATCTTGAAAGTAAGTGTTTATTTTTAGGAGACAAAGCGTTGTCGGAGATGGTAGTCAGTCAGCGTTTCGGTTACCGTGGGTAACCCTTCTCAAGACCAGTTTACAATTTTTCGAGCCGCTGTTACCAAAAAAGAGGAAATATGAACACTTACCTATGACATCACGCGGCGCATCTTTTTTCGATACACTCCAAACTGATTTTGGTTCCGATACATTATTTTGTACTATTTGCATTTCATTTTGGATCGACTTACGCAAAGGAAATCATAAATCGTTAAGACCTGATTTTCTGCTAATTCGGATTTATCACGTTGTATGTAAGCCTACAGTTTTGCGCTTAGTTTTTCTTAGGCGGGGGAAACGGTCATTTGTTGGAACAGTTTTTTTATTCAGTAAAGGACTGGTTAATGGGGAAAAAACGAATCCTTACAATATGCCCTCATTATTCTGTAGCAGAGATTCGAGCATTTCGGTCGCAGCGATCTAACATGTCAGGTAATGAATTTTACAGTATGTGAAATATTGCATCGAAGGGGCCTGGTTTGAAGGTTCATGCAATGCGTTCGGTGGAGAACAGAGAGGTCTGTGGGACTAGTGTCAAAGGGAAATTTGGTGTGAACCATTTTTTCTTGCATATCGCCGATTGATGCATCGTGGGGAAAATAACATCGTTGGTATTGGGTTGCACAACTAATCTGTCTCCTGATTAATCGCGTCCCACGGTGGTCTAAAAGATACCTTGATATGCTGTTGCCATGTAATACGCCAATTAAACGCATCGTTTTTGCTTTTCTTTTTTTTATTCAAAATCAGGTTAATCATCGTTCAACAAATGGAGCTGTGTCCGGTCATCCTCGAACTATGATGGAATTAAAGCTGCGTTGTGGTCTGTTGTTGGACCGTGCATCTGGTGTTTATATCGCACTGATCTACCGTCTTTTGCAATCGGTTAACGAATCCTCATGGCCAAAGTCCGTAAGTATACTGTTTTTATTACAGTGTTGTTTCATCCCTAATCACTTTCTTGATTCCTTCTACTTTTACTTGTATGTGGCTAGCTTCTGCGAAAGGATCAGCCGACTCTATGAATATCCCGAATATCTCCTTCCCATGAGCGGTGTATGTAAAGGAATTGTTCATGAAGAATCTTGGGATTATGTATGATGGCGTCTCCAAATATATATATATATATATATATATATATATATATATATATATATATCATAGAATGGGAAGAAAACATATCCACAGTATCGTCGTTGAACAGATTCATGGGTATCTCGGACTTAACAACATACACCTAAGTTTGTGTTCAGTTAGAATTTCATAAGACAGTGAACATTTGTCCTCTTCGGAAGTAAAGCTTCCGGCAAACTGACATAGTAATTCTATGGACGGCACTTACGAGAGTGTGATCGGTGCCGTTCGTATTTCTTCCTTCGGAAATGTTTGAGTCATAAAACTAGCTCTGTTTGAGTGCTTTCCTTAACGCTATTCGTGCGGTGTCTTATGTTTGTACAGTAATTTTTTTGTGATTCATCGTACCTTGAGACTAATCAAAGTGTTGTACAACTGTTTCATCTGACCTGTTAAGAATCAGCAGCCTTGTGCATCCACCGAGTTTTAACTGAGACTGGAACCCCAGGATGAAGGGCAGTGAGTCGAACACCTTACCACCAGCCTATTCAGGGGTTGGTTCTGGAAGGCTTGCTTCGCGCCAACATTACGAATAATCCTTCGAGAACCAGCCCGAATGGCTTAATGATATCGTGTGTGACTCGCAGTCGAACTCTGAGCTCCAGTCACAGTTAGGACTCAGTAGTTTGGAGCAGTTGATGATTCACGGGAAACTGGATGAAAGAACTGTACAGTGATCCCAGGGTTCTCAGGAGTGAGCTGAGTGTTGAAACTGTATGAGTCAAATATCCTGCTATGTTTTTTCTAATCGTGGTTTATTTTCGTGATTAGCTCCTTGGAACTGTGAGTTCGACTGCGTGCCCGAGTGGATTATTCCAACTTAGTCGTTCCGGTCGAACCACAGGCCGTTTTGATCTGGATTTGGCCACTTTCACAGCCCTGCATCAATTCAGCAAAGCTGATATCCTCGTTCTAAATACGTGGTGGCGAAGATCGGGAACAGAGTTTGAGACGGTAACTGGGTCCGGTAACCCGGGGATCAGTGCCACCACAGCGCCACGGATTCTTTCTCGTGGAGATCGCCTACCATCCGAATGCGCATCAAAGGCAAATGAGGCGAGCGAAGCTGCTGACATCAATTCAACCGATGAAAACCAAGTGTTCAAAGAAATCGATCAGCAGCACGATGAATGTGCTACTGTTCAGCAAATAGAAACCATCGGTCAACCGGGCACAACAGGAGGGTTATCCACATCTGATTTTCCAGGCAAATTGACCGGATCCCGTCCAGATCATATTACATCGGTATCTTATATCGTTCAGCATTGCCTGGTGCACTTAGGCGATGTCGCCAGGTAAGAATGTCATCTTCTCTGTTTCCTTTCTGGGTTTTGTAAAACTTGTCTACTTTCCACAAAACCCGCCTACCAAACGACTTGAGTCGTTCGGCGACGGGCAGGTGTGTAGCTGGTCAAGTAGTTTAGCGCTTGTCACCTCGGCGATATAAGGTTCAAACCCCAGTACTAGCGGTCAATTTGTCGGCAGATAATAGTGCATTATCACTCGGTTCATTAACGTACCTGACTTGTTGGTATTTATGTGTTTCTCCAGTTCTAATCTTATGGTCGTTACTAGTTGTCTCTTATAATGCGGTGGGCCTTAGAGACTCTGAGATATCTCGGTATTCACTGAATTAGAGCGCGAACGTATAACAAAGGAATCGCGAAATGCATTCAGCGGTGTAATTATATTCACAATCTTTATTTGTTTACATAAGTGCCTTCTTAAGCCTCCGGCGAGTCATGATGATCTTCATGGTGTAGTTTACACAGTTTCTTACTGGATGCCCACGTGATTTAGCAATGAGAATCAGGATACGGTGTATACCGAGTCACTAGTTGATAAGACCGAATTCAACTCAGCTGTTATTTAGTTCTACGAGGTGAGATGATGGTCGAACTTGGTACAAAATCTGTGGATTTTGTCCACGAAACTGTCTCTAATTGAATTACGGTAGATTTTAATGCAGTTTCTTTGACCTTTGTTTAGAGTGCTATTGGAGTCTACAAAAATTAGAAATGGTTCACTGTACGGTAAATGTAACGCAGCTCGAGTAGGTCAATGGAATCACAGTGGTATGCATATTAAGTGAAAAATAACACGATATTGACCGTAGTAACCCATAACGATCTTCTGATGCCTGTGTTGCACTGGACCATAGGTTTATACCGCCAAACGAGTTCTTTCGACTGAATCACGCCACTTTCCGAATAATGCCCCCGTGGATGTTGGAGTAAAAGTGGTTCATAAATGTACAAGAAATGGAATAGCTTGCGAAGTGGATTATTGTGGTGTATGTTATTTCTCCGCTTTGGTGCATTGTTTCTCAACCATTGTACATTCAGCTTGAAATCTGCTGAACTGGTCACTGTACATGCTGTCGCCCATGGATCCAAGAACGGTTAACAAAAGATGTATTTAATTGTTGTACTCGGTTACATGTTTCGTAGCGTAATGCAGCCTTTTCAACTGTTCTACAATTAATCGAAACAGGTCGTTTGTTTTGAGAGGGGAAAAATCGTTCATTTACGCCCAGCGACCATTTAAGATTTAGAGATATTCGGTAACTTGTACTGTATTGTGGACTTTAGCAAGTTTACAAATTCACATTTTAGTCCAAAAGAGGGAAACCAATCACTGCCATCTTGAAATAAGCATAAAAATAAACACTGCAGAAAAAATCTAGCCCATCCACCGAGGTTCATGTGAAGTTCTGCTACCTTCGTCGCGTTAAGGAGAATGCGTGCTAAATAAGACACTGTAGAGTTACGAAAGATATTTATATGAGAGGAAATGGTTCTAAATGGGGAACGTTTGGAAGGATGCGAACGCCATGCAGATAAGCCATGGTACAGACGATGGGTGGGGTCCGCAAGAATCTTCATGGCGAAATCTCCGCGAGTTTTAATGTGTAGATCACAAACGTTGAATGTAAGAGAGTCTATGTGTATCAAAGAAGCACGACTGATAATGGCCGAGCCGCGGTGTAGTGTGATGAAATCTTTTTTAAGTAGACCAGGAAAAATTACGGGAGGACAGTTTTTTTACGTGCTTGCGCATAAGTGCAGTGGAAGGGGTGTATACCCCATAGCCACCAAGGCCCACTGCACTGTTAGGGATAACCGGGAACCAGATACTGAGACTTGAAGTGTCAGAAAACCACATAAGAACCCAATAGGTCAGGTTTGGTAACGATCCGAGTAAGATTTGGAGAATACATTGAGTGACAAGAAAATAATTAATTTTGTGCCACCAAACCGCCTTAGCCCACGAATTTAGAAAGACAGTCTACATATTTTTTTATGCAATCAAAGATATGAGAAGACCACTATGAACTGCTGCTTATTGTAACATCTAAGTTTTTCACCGAGTCAGCTCTAGAGACCGGGAGATTGTTAATGATCGATTGCTCCTTGGGATTAGAGGAACAAGAAAGGGAAAAAGTACACTCAAAACAAAGTTTTGAGATCTAGGTCAAAAAGGGCGAAGAGTTTTGAATATTACACAGATTCTCGGGAAAAGAGGTGATGTCCAGTTGTTAAGGAAATAGAGGGAAAAGACGGCATATTGAAAACACCAGAGTTGTTAGTTGAAGGACTCGATAAACTTGTGCCAACTTTAATGCGTTGAGTTCTGTCGAGAAAGTAGTTTTCCAGCAAAAGAGTTAACAGATGGGACAGAAAAAAGACTCCAACTGTTGAAGAAGCGAAGAACGAGGAACTCGATCAGAAGCGAAGAAATAGTCGGGGAAAGGTCTGCAAACTGATTCCACGGAACTGTTCAAGCTTTTTCTGATGAAATGGCAAACTGAAGCAACGGTATCCAGAGCGCATCTGTTAGTTTCGTACGCAGACTAATGGGGATCATTTGGAACAACAAAAGAAAAACGCAATCGGCTAAGGATAGTGTGCTAGGTCAACTTGAGCGCAGAAGTGGTGGCGATGAGCCGAAAATGGTTTGGCAAAATGTTGGAAGTAGGATGTTTGAGAATAGGTACTACTGTCTTTGGTTTCCAGGAGACAGGAATAGCACCAGTATCAACAAATTTATTGCTGAGGGAAGTCATAATTCTGGGTAGTTGACTTGTTCCGAAATTGAGAACAATGAGGATAAGCCACCTGGATCCACAACAGAAGCTGATTTCGAGGTTCGAAGTAACTTGAGGACTTTTTCTGGGGAAAACGGTTTTTTATCTGAGGGAACAGAATAAAAATAAGATGGTTGAGTATCCGATGAAGGGTGAATAAAGGCGGCGTTCAGGCTGTCGGTATCTATATCGTAGTTTTTTGACCAAGTCCGTTGTCCACTTGGCAACCAGATTTCGTGCCTGAGAAGTTTGTTATTTGTGGTACAGATGAACTCGTCTATGCCCCGCATATCTAGGGGCACGTTGACAACATAAATCAAAACTCACCTGATATGCAACCGGAATGTCACGTTGGTCTCAGTGTTCGAGATCTTGCGTCGTCATGCTTGGTTGATGTTGCATTGGTCGGATACAAAATTGATACAATGCAAACAGCCTTCCCGAGTTCAGCAGCTTTAATCTGTATACTATTCAATAATCAATCTGCTTTCCCATGGCTATTTGTCCAACCAACCACTGTGGCTTCCGGTGTTGCTTCAGCAGGCATAACAACTATTTCTTCCCATTACTAACTCAACATACCAGTCCTGAATAATAGGATACGGCCGTGTAGCTGCGCGATAGGGCTAGAAAACAACGGTAAAACTTTTGACTATCCGTATAAATGGTTTCCAATCCTTTTGGTACCAATGAATAAAACATACATCCATTTTTAAACGTGTTTCCATCATGTTGAAGTTGTTAGGTTAGCGTACAAAATGCTTGAGGGGTCAGTTGATGTTTAATCTAACACTGCTTGGTCGTAAGTTTCGTTTTTCCCCCGTCCCAGTTTTGAACGAAATTGCTCTCACTTTTGGGACGATCATATCTTATCTTGCAGATCTTTTCACTTTCCGCCTCTTGTGATCACTTTCGATTATTTTTCGCGTACAGCAGGTGCGTTTCTTGACCTCACTGCTCAGTCGGTTCCTGAAATCTCTGTGTATATGACAGAAGATTCGTGTGATTTGTTCCAAATTTCCCCATCCTCTACTCCGCATTCAGATACCGTCAAAAGCCTAATGTGGCCGCTAGTTACTATCTGTGGGCCTGGGCTGTCCACCCGGATTCTGGTCATCCGTTCAATCAATTGGCCATTTTGGAGTCCGCCAAGGTGAGCAGCCCTTTCGTTTAACGGTGTTCGTGCGGAAGATATTCGTTGTCTTGAAGTTTTTGACCATCGATGTGTGCGTAGTACCGCTAAGATTGGATGGAATGACCGGGTGAGCAATGCTGAGGTCACAAAACGAGTATTGGGCACTGGTTCAATGTTCTATCATAGCTTATCCAAATAAGTGGACTTCGTTAATTGGGGCATGTGTTACGTATTGCAAACACGTCTACCGTACCGTGCCCTATTTTCCATTCCTTCCAGGGAGTGGAAGAAATCACGTGGAGGTCAATAGTTGGCCTGATGGCGGAGGATGAGCAAATGTACAGCAAACCTAGGAAAAGTAATTGCCCCCTGCTCTTCGTGGTTGGGGTCCAAAAGAAACCTGAACCAGTTGGCTGGCAGCGAACCGTGAACAATGGCGATCGGGTTGCCACTTTTTGCTGAATCAGAATGATTGACCGATGTGCGTTTGTACAGTTAGACTGTGCGTTCCATGTGTTGGCTGCTAGGGCGTTGTTTCTTTTTTCCCACTCCTGTAGGTCCACTCCCTGTCCACCTTGTATATTCATTCTTCCTACGTCTACTTGCAACAAGGTGAGAAGGGCAAGGGTCAGTATGGCTTGTCCTTTTGTTTAACCCTGTACGATGATGATAATGTTAAACGGTGTTGACCGAACGGTATCACAGAATGTATGCATGGATTCATGAAAATGCTTGTAACTTCATATATCACCTCAGATACTTACGTGTATACCACTGGATGAATGAGGGCACATATGCAGCTGTAGATAGCAGTGAGTGAGCTGTTGACGATGTCAGAAGTCATGACAGTTCGATAACTCAAGTCGGAACTGTGCAAACAACGCAACTTCGTGCATCCGATATTTTTACCTCAACGATTACACGTGATCGCTCTATAGCTCCCAACGTACAAACTCTCTTCATCCCGTTCGTTTTTCTCACCTGTCGTTTCTTGCTCTGGTGTGACATTTCGCACACTCGCTCATATCACATTTACAAGAATTATTCGGTTGAGACATGTTTTCACTTTATCGGATTTGTTGCACACCTGCTCACGGCTATCTGAAGCTGCACGTATGCTCTTATTTACCATGTACCATCTATGTACAGGATAGGGGTGATACAGAAAAAAAACCCCCCGTGTTACCAGTTTTATCACGGATGGGATCAATCGCTGACTAGCTATTCTAAACTTCACAGTTCAGACTCCGACCTCACCTTCAAACGCTGTTCGAATTTGACGATATCCGACTCTCCATTGTCACTCTTCTCACTTTTTCAGGACGAGCTCTTATGGCGACTTCTCTCTTATTTCTCTCGCATTAACTGTCCGTGCGCTGCGGTTATCGGCAAGGTCGTCACGTAATGACACCAGTTTTGTTTTGCGTCAGCTGATTCACAGCTGGTTGATATGTCGTAGATGTGGTCAGACCAAGAATAGCGAAAATCAGCCTGATTTCGGTTAGCCGACGACACTTCTGGTGACGCCTCAAATTCCGCTTCCTTTTGCAGGGATTGGCGTGCAGTGCCATTGTGCGTAGTGTTTTGCTTCGACGTTTTGAGACCTGAATACTCCACGGTACGGGGGCATGACAACTTTCTGTATCCGACCGCCGATATCTCCGAAACATTACTCTTTTTTGGTGAGTACACCGTATGAGCAACGATGAGGTTCGTCGCCATGTATTGGGTGTGTATAGCCGCTCCCTGACCCTGACAATCATTGTACAACACCGCTAGTGGCTTGGGCACGTTTCACTATTCCGTGCGCCATTTGCACTCCCTGGATATGACTGAAAGAAGCAATGTGGCGGTCAGGCCATGACTTACGGTAAAGTTTGATGTCAACACCGGCCTCAGTTGGTGCGTCCTGACTACGTCGGTGGGGTCCAAGGGTTGAGGATTGTTGTTCGTTAGAGACGTTGAGGGACATTATTACTAATATTCTACACCGGATTGAAATCAGGCATGATAACGACACAACACCAACAAGTGCGAAAATGTTGGGCGGGGGTACAGCAAAATATAGCAGCCACTTATTGCAGTAAATATTTCTTGCATGGTTGAATTCGTTGTGAATGTGCCCAGTGATCCGTGTCCCTAGATTGGCCCAACAAAGGTAGAATTTCTGGTGCACTTGCACTCCTCAAGCGCCACATGGCTCCAGGCCCAGACGGCCCACCACCAGCTGTATTCAAAGAGGCAGGTTTCAGAATGGTGAAATAGCTACCGCATATGTTCTCTTGAGTATGGGAAGTGGAGGAAGTTCCTTTGGTTTGGGCGGAATCGATCGTAGTCCCTGTCTTCAAGGAAGGATCCCAAGCCATCCGTGGCAATTATAGAGGAATCAGCTTAATCCAGATTTCCTCGAAGATTTTGGCGTCTGTCGTTCTTCATGAGCTGTCATTGCACACGTAGGAGCAAATCCGTGAGGAGAAAGCGGAATTTCGCCCTATCCGAGGCTTCATTGATCACATACTCACCCTCCATAAGCTGTTGGAGCATCGATACACTTACCGAAGACCATATTCCTGGATATAAGAGCAGCCTTTGATTCGGTTGATAGGACTGCTCTGTGTAATGCCTGTTGAGAAACGGCGCACCTGAAAAGTATGTATCAATCGTCATTGCCGTGCTTCAAGATGGGTAAGAGCTTACGGTAAGCTTTCGTCTACCTTTGTTGTTTCCAGTGGAGTTCGACAATGGTGTTCCATTTCACCGTTTCTCTCTAACTTTGCAATTAACGACGCCCTTGAGAAATCGATCGAGGGCATTGTAGGTGACGGTATCGAATTCCTCTCAGGGCACAGAATTACCGATCAGGAATACGCCGACGAAATCGTCCTGCTCGCTACAATCATTTCAGCAGCTCACCTTCTGCTAAACCGCATGATAACTGAAATGGCTCAATACGGAATGTACTTCACATCATCAAAGTGTAAGGTGCTGCTTCAGGATTGGCGAGAGCATATACCTGCGCTCCATTTGGGCAACGAAAAAACTGGAGATTGCCGAAAGTTCTGTTTATCTGGGCAGTTGTATTACCGGAAATGGCTACGTGAGAGAGGAGATATCTGTGCGTATTCTAATGCCCAGACTAGTTTTTTCGAACCTCAAGTATCTCTGGTTCCGATAGGACACCAGTGTTTCCTTGAAAGGCTGAGTGTACAATACCACCTTGCGCTCCGCACTGCTGTATGGTTGTGAAACATGGCCCGTCCGAGTTCAAGATATCCGTCACCTGGCTGTGTTTGATACCCGCTTCTTGCGTAGCATTGCCTGTGTTTTGTGGGAGCAACGCGTCAGCAATGATCGGGCGCGCAGGCGGGTGTTTCGTACAGCCGACCTCTCCCCAGAAAAGACTCTGTGGCAGCACCGTCTCCGCTAGCTAGTACATGTATTAAGGATGTCTGTCCAGCGCCTGCCGCTCCGCCCATTGTTTGCGCTCCCTGGGCCTGACTGGAAGGAAGAGCTTGGAGGACAAGCGATGATGTGGCGCAGAGGAATGAAGAAACTGACAAAGTGTCTGTCACGTGTAGAGCCGTCTCGGTTGCCAGGTTGGAACAGCAGAGATAACAAGAAACGCTGACTTGCTTCGCTAATGGACATGACTTGAAAGCAAAGTCAGTGGCGGGAATGTATCCGTTTCTGTTCCAGTCATCAAACGTGAACAAAAAAGACAGGTAAAATGTGCACAGCAAAACAAGAGACGAAGAATTTTGCCCTTTCCCCTTTGGTATTTTCCCGCTGTGAATCCAGATACTCATTCCTCCCTGCTTGTACCCTGCTGAAGTCAAGCACGTGTGAAAATACATAAACATGTATATTCGTTGTTGGCTATTCTGCTACACGATCGCCCGGTACAGAATGGACCTCCAGCCTTAGCGCATCCAAGTGCTTCCTGCAAGGCAGCAGCGTTGAGCCACAGAAACCGGTGTCCAGTTGCTTGGTTCGTTCGCCTCTGCTGGTCCCGCTAATAACGCGCCCGATAATCGCAACGATTCATTATCGAATAGTGCCGGGAATAATCCTCTATCGTGCAACACGTTTTCTTAAGCCTCGTCAGCCTCTGATTGTCGATTTTTTAACTTGCGCGCACTCATGCAGGCTGGCCAGCAGGCGTCCCTAGCCCTCACAATGAACCCTTTGGTGATTGATGTCTGCTGCCTCAGTAAAATGCGTATCCAGGATTCGTGCAGTGTGATTCAACTAACTGCTTCTGGTATCTCATCGAGGTATTTTCTGCGTACTTCAGGAGACGAAGTAGCTGGAGCTGCGGATGAACGTGGTGTAGGAATAGTCTTGACTGACAAGGCTGAGGCTGCTGTTTTAGACTGGATTCCTGTTAACAGTCGTTTATGTGCTGTGAGACTTCAGGGGTCGGTTGGCGTTCGAAAGGATAGTTGTGTTAAGCGCAGTTTGTTTGTGATCTCGGTATGCGCCTCAACAGACTGCAACAGCGACACGCAGAGAGATGAGTCCCATGATGAACTTGCCACTCTCGTTCGCAGAAGCAAAGGCTTTGACATTGCAGTGCCAGCAGGTGATTTTAGTGCACAAATTGGCAAACTTACTGTATCGGAAGCTTGTTTAGGTGGGCGTTATGCTTTACCTACTGAGCGTACAGATAACGGGGATAGGCTTCTCCAATTTTGTGCAGACAATCGGTTATTCCTGTCAAGTACAAATTTTCGACATGGCTGGCGTCACAGCGACATGGCGCTCTAACTCTACAGGTACTTTAAGCCAGATTGATCATATCGCCGTGAGCTATAGGTGGCACAGTTCTGTTCAGAACTGTAGGTCCTTCCGGTCCACGTACGTAGAGTCGGATCTTGCATTTGTTTTGATCCGACTATCTTTCCAGCCCCATGATTTTCAATGCAAACCGCAAACCCGGTTAGCCGTACGAGGTTTGTCTGATCCAGAAGTTCGCACTAGTTATGAACAAAAATTAGCACATGATCTAGGATCTGCGACGAACAGAAATGTAGGCGGGTAATGGGTCCATCTCCAGCAGGCGATGCCACGTAGTAATGGATTTCGTCTGTGGTCCTGAATCCGATGTCCATCAAAGACACTGGATCTCGCAAGAGTCGTTGAGTATAATGAAGCAAAATTGTCACCTCTCGAAGTGTGAGAAGATGCATAATATACGAAGACATCTACAGAAGCAAGCCACGAAAAGCCCTAAGAATGCTCGCGAAAATTGTTGGGTCATGGTAGCCAAAGAAATGGAAGTAGCGGTTGCCTCAGATTACAGTCAAAGACTGTTGAAACTTATTCGTGACACTGGTGGATGGCGCAACCGTATCAGTGAAACGATATACGATAGAAATGGAGGCTGGACCATTGGGCCGAATACTGCAAGGAGCAGTTTGGCTGGCCATGAAGTTACACCTATGTGAACAACTTCGATTCCCTTGGTGGTATCACTTGAGCCCCCATCGGAGATGGAAGTGGAGTCATGTATACGATTGCTTAAGCGTGGAAAAGCGGCCGGTCCCGACGAACTTCCTCCAGTTCTTTTCGTACTGAGTGAAAATGTTTTGATAAAATCACTTACCATCTTGCTCCGTAACATTTGGAAGGAGGAGCGTATTCCGTTAAGATGGAGCGAGTTATTGATTGTTCCTATCTTCAAGAAGGGTATACGCAATGACTGTAGTGAACATCGTGGGATTAGCTCAATTTCGATAGTCACCAAAGTATTAGCCTAATTCTATTGCACCGTCTTACGCTCACTTGCGAGAGGAATGCCCGTGAACAGCAGGGTGGATTCCGCCCAGGTCGAGGATGCATCGACCAGATTTTTACTCTTCGCCGACTACTTGAAACGCGTCACACGCACCGTCGACCGACAATAATGATTTTATTAGACTTGAAAGGTGCCTTCGACTTAGTTGATCGAACAGCGCTTTTCAATGTTCTTCATCGAAAAGGTATGCCCCAGAAGTTCGTGAACCTACTGAGATGATTGTATTCTCATACTTCTGGCCGCGTTAGAGTTAACGGTGAAGTATCGGGTCGGTTGGAAACGACCATTGGTGTTCGACAGGGATGCCTTTTGTCTCCATTTTTGTCCAACATCGTCATGGACGAAATAATGGAGAGTGCGTTGCAAAATCTTCAGGATGTAGGCGTTGAACTAGTGGAAAGCTATGTGACCTAGATTACGCTGAGGACGTTGTCTGCTTGTTCGAATCCACGGAACATGCTCAACGTGCACTAGATAGACTCTCATGAGCTGTAGCTCCATTCGGCATGCGTTTTGCACGTTCAAAGTGTAAAGTGACGTTACAAGACTGGACGCCAACGATTCCCAACATGATGTTCGATGGGGAGGTGCTGTCAGTTGTCGACTACTTCACGAACCCCGGCAGCGGTGTGACGACGGATGGGAACACAGTAGTAGAGGTGAGCACGCGTATATCCAAGGCTCGAGCGGTTTACGCTGAACTGGAGCACTCGTGGCGCCGACCTGATATTTCACTGAAGTTGAAAGGCCGTGTATGCTGTGCTGCCGTGCGTTCAGTTTTGTTGTATGGTTGGGAAGTTGGAGTTGGAGTCTGTGTGCTGAAGATATTCGTCGTTTTGAGGTTTTCGACCACCGATGTTTGCGTAGTATCGCCCAGATTGGGTGGAATAGCCGAACGAGCAATGCTGATGTCAGAAATCGAGTATTGGGTACTAATTCGGAGGACGTTTTGTCACAGCGTATCCGGCTTAGTAGACTTCGTTGGTTGGGACACGTGTTACGTATGGCAAACACACGTCTACCGTATCGTGTCCTATTCTCCGTTCCTCCTAGGGAGTGGAAGAGACCACGTGGAGATCAACAGATGACGTGGCAGCGAGGAATGAGGAAATGTATATCAGACTTAGGAAAAGTAGGTGCTTCACGTCTTGGTGTTTGGGGTCCAAAAGATCCGTCTACCAGTTGGCTGGAGACACTGAAGGATATGGCTGCGAACTGCGAACAGTGGCGATCGTGTGGTCACTTTTTGTTAAATCAGAATGATTGATCGATGTTTGTTTGTACAGTTAGACTGTGTATTCCGTGTGTTGGCTACTAGGGCATTCTTTCCTTATCCCACCCATGTAGGTCCATTCCCTGTCCATCTTGTATATTCATATTTTCTAGTTCAGCGTGCAAGAAAATGAGAAAAGCTTGCTTTCTGTTTAATGCTGTAGGATGAATTCTGGCCGCTTAAGAGTTTGCGGTGAACTGTCCAATTCATTTGAAATGACCAGGAGTGCTTTATCAGGGTGTCTCATTTCGCCATTCCTGTTCAACTTCGTCATGGAAGAGATAACGGAGAGTACCTCGCGAAATCTTCGGGATGTGGGCGTCGAACTGGCAGATGATGAAAAACTGTGTGACCTAAATCATGCGGACGACCTTGTCTGTTTGTTCGAATGCACGGACTACGACTCCATTGTCCGCAACCGAGAACTCAGCTACGGACCTGAGTTGAGCGATTTGGCTCAGAATGGAAGTCAGGGGCTTGAATGTTGTGTGGCGTGCCTAAGGAATTCTCAGATTTTATAAATATCGACCAAAACTTGAACCAGGTTACAAATGTCTGCAATGAAGCAACCAAAACGACAGTTTTTTTAAACGATTCACTGTTACCCGTTTCTGTATTTGTAGTGTTGGCCCCATGTCGAAATCCGGACTCGGTGTGTAGTGTTAATACTAATATATAGTACTTAATCAATGCACCCAGTCAGTGAGGATTCATGGCTAGTCAATTCGGGGTAAGAGGTAAGAGGGAAACACCAGGCTCGTAATCTTTGGTGTCTGTTCCTTCAACTATGGAAGACACTGTCCTAGTCCAACATGATTTGAAATACTCTTTCCCAACCTAATACTGTTATGTTACAACTCTGACTTTTCTTTCCGAAACGTGAATGATGAATGATGACTTGACCCATACCCACACGGATGTTTCATTCGTTCATGATTACTTGATGAACTTAAAACGACATACCCCATAATTAAAGAAGTCTGCTGCCAACTTGAATTTTCAACAAGTCTCGTGGCAACAAAGGGAATGGAAACAAATTACCATCTGTCACCAAAGTTGACGGGACTAAACAGAATCCTAAATATAATGTTTTGACTTCGGATGTACCTTAAGGCGTGGCACTAGCAATATACGCGTTCATTAGTTGGTGATCCACCTTTGACCCAAACTGTACATCGCTCGGAGAAATAGAAGGAATAGGCGTTTTCTAACTCCGCGTTTAGTCTCGTCGTTCGTTTATTTCACTGATGGCCCTCACGGTAGTTTTTGTTCTCGAAATCAAGTTTTCGCACCTCGGGGTATAGAGTATGGGATCACCCCACGGGATAGAATTGCCAAACTGACTGCTGTAACACCACTTAGTAGGCAGATTTGTGCTTAGGAACTGAAGTTTTGCACAGGAGCAGGTGAGGTATACTGCCGTGTCTAAAGTTTTTTTGAAACGCCGATTAAGCGGTTAAGAAATAAGCGTATAACGGCAAGTAATATAGTTGACAGTAAGACAGTGTCAACTGTAGGTAACAGATCGGTTCGACTGAAAGACTGCAGAAGTGGTGAAGTCCATGGAAACGCACATAATTACTTTAGCTTATTTTAACGCATAAAATGGGAAAAGAGGTACAATGTGGTCGGGTGGTTTAGAGCGTTTATTTCCTACTGCGGAAGTCAGAGGTTCGAATTCCACCATCGCCGGTCACTTCGATGGTAGATAATAATCCTCTGTCGTGCGGCTCGTTACCACACTTGACCCATTCGGTTCTCTACTCCTATCCTGTGTACCGGTTTGCCGGTTACCCCTAACAGTGTTGTGGGCCTATACCATGCTTTTAAAAACACTTTACGGAGTACCAGTCGCCTCTAAAAATTTTTTCTCGGGTACACAATTTCAACATCGGTGGAATATGTCCCAGATGATCAAAAAATCAAACCTGTTTGATACTTTTATTTTTTGATTGACAAGGGATGTACTGAAATTTGTTTGGTTTCCTCCTGATAGTAGTATACATTCGTTGCTCTCCCGAAGTCGTGCTCAAAACTGTGTTTTTCTAACCCCGTACAACACCGTATTTGTGATAGCCTACGAACAAACGACACCTGGAGGCGTTATTCTACTATTATGTGCGTGCCACTTCTTGCCTGTATCCGTTCCCGGTTGCTACAGCCAATTTGCGGGCAATTTTGCGCTCCCATCTCGGTGCACTACAGGCGGCCACAGTACCTGCCGAAACAAATCCGCATAATCTGTTGCTCTTTATATATGCGGCACTTGAATTACGCTTGGGTAAGTTTGGTTTTCTCTTTTTTTCCTCTCTTCGTACTGGGTCATCCAGCTTGTGCATCTTCTCTGTTCTTGATTGCAATGTTCATTATTTATCTTTTACACGACCTCCTCTTTGTGATCACTTTCAACTGTTTATGAAGCGATTTGTCATGTAGAGTATCAACGCTCAAATAATCACCAGAGACCGTGGAAGCACATTATGCAGCTGTTCCATGTGGTTTGATGAGAATCATCATCATCGGCTGCAGTGCATATAGAATGAGTGCCAGTTGGGACTGGAGGCACGGGGTGGACGATTGTCAGTCATTCGCGTCACCGCCAGATTATCCGCGCTGTGTTTCGGGGGTTTGCTTTGCATCTACTCTACTCACTATTATTATGACCACCGTTACCTTGGTGGCAGAAAACGGGTTACTTGGCGTATTTTCATTCACCAACACATACTGTACAGTGTGGACAAGAAATGTGATACACCCTGGGGATGTCGAATTTCGCAACTTGCTAGTCAAAGCCTTGTTGGTAGGCGAAATGAAGCGAATACTCTAAAGTGAATAATAAAGTCGGTTAAAAAAGTGTACGCGAAAATTAGATGATAGAAAAGCAACTTAGCAGACTTGACCGGTACTTAATGTCGAACCTGACCTTATCACTCCATCTTCATCAGTACCTCATGTGCCTAGAAAGAATATATCACCTATGAACCCTCCGCCTAAGGTTAATGTCAAGCCTAGAGCCATTGTTCGATATTAAATACCGATCAAGTCCGCTAATTTGTTTCTCTATCATCCAATTTTCGCGTGCACTTTTCTAACCGACTTTATTATTTACTTTATGGTGTTTGCCTCATTTTGCCCGCCAACAAGGTTTCGAGTAATAAGTTGCGAAATTCGACCTCCTCAGATAATGTGCACACTGTTTTGTCCACATTGTATATGGTACAGAGGCGTGGTGTCTCGCGGAACGTGTGTAGTGGAACTCAAGTGTCTGACGGATAATGAACATGTGGTCGATGCACCCACGACTGGGATGAAAACTCGCCTGCTCTTCATAGATCTTTTGTTCGCGTTCTGGAGTCAATCAACAAAGGAATACAGTGACTAACAGCTTCGACGGGACTCATGACAGACTTATTCATCGATGTTCGAAGCAAATGTTGTGAGTTCTCTTCTCGTGGATCGATATAATAGGTGCATAGTACCATCTTGGTGGAACGTTTTCATGAGCCCATATATCGTTAAAGATACTGGAAAGCTCCTGGAATGAGTGACACACCACCATCCTTGAAGAGGGCCGGGAAGAGGTCATCTGGGACGGGGACCTTTTGGTGCTGCAGGACTTGGAGTGCTTGATCAGTCTACTCCTTGGTGGTCGGGACAGTACAGGTTGTCCATGGAGCACAGCGAAGATCAGAGCCCGTACTCAACTACGGACAAAACAAACGCACAGACCGTGAGGTCTGGTTGCCCGAACGCTCAGCAGAGACTGAACAAGCTGCAGGCACCTGCAGCGTTCGGAGGCTGTTCTAACTTATCCGATCCACAGGCAGCCAGAAGCCTGGTGTAAATGAGGCAATCTGTGAAGAAAACGGTCGGTTATTATTACAGCTGTTACGCTGTATTGGGCGCTGGCCGGAGCATTTTGACCAACGACCTAACTGGTCTCCATCGTCAGCTTGAACCTTTTGGTGGTAGACAGCATTTCACTGTCGTCCGGATCGTTACCACACCTGATCTATTGGGGCCTTATGTGGTGCTCCACTCCAAGTTTCAGGATCTGGTTGCCGGTTATACCTTATAGTGCAGTGGGCCTTCGTGGCTATGGGGTATATACCCCTTCAACTGCACTTATGCACAAGCATGTAAAAAAGCTCCATGGACAACCTGTACTGTCCCGACCACCAAGGAGTAGACTGATCAAGCACTCCAAGTCCTGCAGCACCAAAAGGTCCCCGTCCCAGATGACCTCTTCCCGGCCCTCTTCAAGGATGGTGGTGTGTCACTCATTCCAGGAGCTTTCCAGTATCTTTAACGATATATGGGCTCATGAAAGCGTTCCACCAAGATGGTACTATGCACCTATTATATCGATCCACGAGAAGAGAACTCACAACATTTGCTTCGAACATCGATGAATAAGTTTGTCATGAGTCCCGTCGAAGCTGTTAGTCACTGTATTCCTTTGTTGATTGACTCCAGAACGCGAACAAAAGATCTATGAAGAGCAGGCGAGTTTTCATCCCAGTCGTGGGTGCATCGACCACATGTTCATTATCCGTCAGACACTTGAGTTCCACTACACACGTTGCGCGAGAAATGACGTCTACTAACGGACCACGTTTCAATGTGATCGCTTCCAGCCGGGGATCGATTGACGTACGTCGAGGATTCCCAGAGATTCAGTAAGACGCAAGGTCTCACGGCATCGTGGAACGGGTGACAAATCACTAGGTTAGCGGAATGGAAAGCATTCTTGATAAGCGACCAGCGCTGATTGGGGTTATGGGGTTGGACTACTCGAGGCTTTTCCGGAAGTATGTTTTGGAAGACGGGCAAGTATTATGGATCCGAAAGCTTGTCGTAATCTGACCTTCTTGGCAGCGTAATTTTTGAGCGTCCACCGAAGCACACAAACATCTTATTACAAACTAGGGCGTGGTGCGAGTCCGTAGAAGTCTTTCATTACGAACGTCAGTCTTGTACGTAGCCCTGCTATTTGTAACTTATTGCAATGTGGTCGATCTTCGTTCATTGCTGATTGGAAGGTGGCGGTCACTTCGTTGCTTACTGGCCGCTGGAACGTTATATATATATATATATATATATATATATATATATATATATATATATATATATATATAAAATTGCATTGATATTCTAGAAATCGGAGTAAAATTTACGTAAAGAGAAGCAGCTTGTAAAATTGACTTTTTCATGTGTTTCTGAAGAATCCAAAGTAGAATCTTACTTAAAGCTAACGTCAACCAATAAATGAAGTTGAAAATTGATCCTTAGTAGTATATAGTTAACCGGATGAAGCTTCGCGGATGTTAGGGATTATTCAGAATAATACTTTTATTATCATCAATCATACCATAATTTCCTTGGTGTAGTACTGAGTTTTTCATTCGTGTCCTTCGTCCGTTGTCACTTTTCAGATCCGCCCCGCTTGTTTCCTATGATTCAAGAATTTTCCAAGGTCGTGTCTAACACCCCCGTGGTTTGCGTAAAGGATCAATGGATTCATCGTCTGGTCATAATTCACATTTATCTTCTAGATTCCTGCTTTTCGCGAGTATCCATGGTTAGTCACTGCTTACTCGTTGCATATTTGGCACTTACGCTTCGGTGAATAAATGCACGGGTACTTACAGGTAGTGTCGATTGCGGTGCACACGGGAAGTCACTCAGCATATATTTTGAACTCCGTGACATAAATAAGGTATATCATGCCATCTGGTAATGATGGTAACTTATTCAGTTTCCTGAAAAATACGTTGGTTCTGCGGTTCTGCACTACGGGTCGCGCATTGTGTGTGACCTTGGTTGTCAGGGTAAAGTACTTCGAGCAAAATAAGCTAACAACTATCAAGGTATGGAAATATAATTAATCTACTCAACTGGACCACATAAATCAACCTAGGTTATATTTAGATAGTTTTACTATCCGAATAATCCGGTAGTGGTTTGAAAATGCTTTTTAACGAAGACTTACTGAAAATAGGAAATTCCAGTTCGTATCAGTATGAGCGTTGTCTTCAAGGTCATCTGAGCGCATTTCGTCAATCGCTGAAATTGTTATCGCGCTGGTGACGAAAACGTTCACTGAAAGTGTATTTTTTCGGCACCCTCCTAAGAGGATCAAGGTTGAATTGCAGGGGCCTTTAACTTTGTATTCTTTTTTGCCGTATCTTGCTCCGTGTTTTAACGCGAATAGGAGCATCAGTTGTTGGATAAATCACAGAAGAACCACCTCAAGTACACATTTGAGAGATAGAAGGAAGACCTGGCAAGTCGAATGAGGGGGACGATCTTATGTGTAAAACTATCAAAAAATAGTGCTGGGAATCCGTGCCCTTAATCCATCTCGGGAGTGTTCTAAGACTGTCTCACACCCTGTTGGACGTAAGATAGTAACAGTTTTCAATGCGGCTAGTATCACGTGATATGAAGGCTGCTCTGCAAGCCCAACAAATGAGGACACGTATTGGTTTCATCAGGGGATTCAAATCACGAGGTCTGTCATTTTGGCGATGGATTCGTTTCTCCTATGAGTGTATGGTATATGATGAACCGTAGAAAGCTCAGAAAAATGTCATTTGTTGTAGGAATTTCCCTCGGAAAAGTTATCCCACTTAAAATCGACATATCATACCAACCACCATTATTCATTTGGATCGGAATGAAATACGTCTAGCTTTGTTGGTGAACTTCAGTTTCAGGCGCCTCGAATGTTGAGAAAATCTTCACCGTTATGACTAAAAAAGTCCCGGAATTCAACGGAAGGAAATTATTTAGACAGGTAATAGTTTTTCAGGATAACGCTCCATGCTTTGTTTCGTGAGAGGCTCTCATATAAAGTCGTGCAGATTGATTTGTCTTCTTATTATTTACTGTAAGACTTGTGAATGAATGCGCAACTTCATGGCCCGGTTCATAAAACCACTCTATAATAAGGCAGATTTAGACGTAGTCGTAAAACGTTTTCTATTGTAAAGAGAGTAGTCAGAAGGCTACATACACACTGGTCATTGGTGTCAAAGGTGCAAGATGTCATAGTGCATAGGATAAAGAATGATTTTATCATCTACATGGTAAATTCTACGGAGTGTAGAAAATCCTGAAGAAAACAGGCAGAACGCATATTTGAATACCGTGTATGAACGTTGTGTTCTGGATAACGTTTGGGTTAATTCAGTGTAAAATTATGTTCCATTTTCCCCCAGAGGCTGGTATTTCGTCATAGTTGTGGCCCACCGTTAGTAGAAAGAACATGGTTTTGCCTGAATTTCGACCAGTGCTATCCACCGCATATAAGCAGACCACAAGGGTAATTGTCATAAAATGTCACCACTACTTGCTAGTTATGGTACATATAAAACTATGTGGTTCTGCGGTGATGCTGTCGTGTACGAGCACAAAACGCGCTCATCGGACGCCCACACGCACCAAAATTGGCACTGTATGTATGACTTATAATGTTTTTCTCGAACCAAACTGTGTTCGCAACAAGAAAACAACTCACTGGTACCCTGAAAAAGTTGCAATCTGCAATTGATAAATGTGATGTTACATTGTTATGCGCGCTTCCCCAGCTGCACGCGGCTGCGAAATTCGGTCTGATTCTGATCAACAAGGTTGCAGTTCAGCACAACTTTAAAAGCAATAAACCATGCAATAGGTGTGGCGGTTTTTCATTGTTATTTCTTCGCGGGGACCTCACTCAAAAGTCAAACCAATAGGCCATGTAAAGATGAAGCGAATGATAAATGATAGTAACGGATCGATAAAGAAAGGGGGTACTGCAAGAGTGCCACTCTTTACGACACCTAGTCATATATTCCAGTGTCTCTAACCACTGAATGGTTAATAAACGAGGGCAAATGTTTTTCTGCCTAAGCTCTTGCATGTTTGTTGGTTTCATTTTTTTTGCATCGCACAGTAGTTCAGCAGGCAGACCGTACAACGTTTCTGCCCCTAACTTTTATTCTAAAACCTATCCCTCCGTTTTTAACGGATGCCAGTTTTCAACCCTTGCGCCAACCAGGAAGGCGGTAATCACCAGTGCGGATACTAGTTTTTTTCCTATTCCCACGCCACTTTGGACTCTAACCGCCGCGTCGTCTATTCCAGCCTTCTCCAACACATGCAAATAGGACACGGAAAGATAGGCGATGGCCAGGCGCAAACAAAACATGCTCGAACTGTCGGGGGTGAGACGTGGCAGTTACCTCGCTCGGAGGATGAAAGTCTACACCAAAAACCAAGTAGGACCTCGTAATTGTCTACGCTGTTTATCCACCAGGCGCGAGCAATACTTCGGAGAAACCGATTGTCAAACATGGAAAGCCACCGGGCACTCTCAATGTGGAGTGACCAGCTCTCGCAACCGTACAGCAAAACGCTACAAACCGTGGCGTTGTACAGCCGTTCGTTGGGAGAAATTGGGGTATCGCGTTATCGTAGGTCTGCGAAGTGTTTTGTGAATTCTTCAAATGCGACGTTGGTGATTTCAGAATCAGAAGGATTGTGTACCAGAACATTTGTCTGACGTATTCCGCTGCTATTTTGGGCCTTTTGGGAACTCAAAACGCCATAGCTGAATATGGCCGTATAACATTTTACAAAGCATTCAGTGCAACAATGGGGCTAGTCATCAGTATACTCGTCTTCTCATATTGCGATATCCTATAGATGAATTTCGTGTATTGTGCTAAACTGGTGTTTTGCCCAATTGTTGGAGGCACCAGATAGCATGACATAGTGCCGTGGTCAGTGTTCTCGAACTGTTTTCGTCCGCTGTAATTTCCACTTCCGCGCTTCTTTTCCGTTAATATACTCCTCGTATTTCGATTTATTTTACCATCGATATGAGAATGCTTTCGGAATAACAACTAGAACGAGAGCAGTGGAATATGAAGGTTGATAGAAGTGAAATGAACTGAACTGCTTTACCGCATCTGTCCGTATTAAAAATGAGCTGCAACAATGAATTCGAGTTGGGTTGTTATCGTTATGCCCTTTACAATCGGATACTCATGATTACTGTGTTGAACGTGCTTTTATTACACGCCTACACATGAGTGCAGTGAAACGGGCATACCTTATAGCCTTAATTGCCCGGCACATTATTGGGGACAACCGGAAACCTGACCCCGAGACTTGATTTGACGGAGAACTACACAAGGTCCCAGTAGATGGAACGTGGCAAAGAGTTGAGCGACGGCAGATTATCACTAAAGTGACTGACGGTAGCTGAATTGGAACCGGGTTGATAAACACTTAAACCACTCAACCATGTTCGCGATATCTTTAATTACTCAGTTGCTGTTGGACCTGCATTGTCAACAAATCGTACAAAACTACTACTGATGCTTGGCCCAGCTAACCTCAATAGTTGAGGGTGCCGTGAAACTCATTTGTGCGTTATTGATCTTTTCTCTCTCTGCCGTTTGCGTTTTGTTTACATGTCTGGAGCTTGTATTTTTTGTAGGAGACATTCCAGTGTCCCGCGATATTGGGGTATTCATTTCACAACGATTGTTATTTTTCCTAAAATCATTCACTTTAAGAGACTTTATATTTTTGTATTTCTGGTGATTGCATTTTCTGCCATGATACCATCATTCTCTCCTGATTGGTTAATTCCCTTACTTTTGCATCAGTGTACATGGTCGATCACCCCCGGCTGGTCTGATGTGTCCGGGAGGACACGACAGTCTGTATATTCTAATTTTTTTTTCTGCTTCAATGTGGCAACTATGTACGCTTATGCATCTTCGTTATAAATATTGATTATTTAGATCGTCATACGTCTGTTTGTACGTGCGTGCTTATCCTACATCTTTCATTTGTGCTTTTATGTTCGTGCTCGTTTCAAAATGCCCCTGGTACAGCCATACCGTATTTCAGATTCTGTTAGACCTGAACGAGTGAAGTACCAGTGAAGAGGGACCGTGTTTTGTTGTCAAAAATACTAGATAAGGAGGATCTGTCAACCGGTGCGTTATGTTGAGGGCGGTGAAAATCGATAATCTGTGGAACATAGAAATACAGAATCAAACGGGGCACATGCAATGGTACATATTGCCTCTTTGTATACTCCTGATCGTTAGTTTTATGCCTTGTGTTATTCATTCGCATTTATCCCCAGCGAATGATCACATACCAGTCGTGTCTTATCTGTCCTTTGCATTTCAGGATAAGCTGCGAGACCACAAACGACCTGAGCACTTCTTGAGTTTCGAGAAGATAGATACTGTAATTTGTTTAGCTCTACTGGAACTGATGATCCATCTGATCCATTGGCTTGCCGAAATTCACCATCAACAAAGAACAACAGCAACGGCTGGTAAAACCGATCTGGGCTCTCATGCTCCTCTGTCCGGTCTGTTGCTCTGGTTTCTGTGGTTACGTAAACAAGCCCAAGTAGCGGAAGTGACTGAGGTTCTGAGTAAGTGTTGGGCAAGTGTTTGCTAATAAATGCGGTTTGGCAGATTTGATAAATGCTTAAACGAGTCAAACGGTTTAGTTGGACACAGCGCGTAGTATTTGAGTCTCATTATCCATTACTGGTCTTCGATTTGCTATAATCTTGATCCAGTTGCTAAAGAATCGTAAGAACTTCGTGAAGTCCGGCCCTTACGCACATCAGGTTTGTAGCTCCGGAATATGCCTGAAAATCTCAGAACACATTGAGAACAACACAGTTCAGCGAACTATCTTGTCTTCAGTTATTTTTACCCATACTAATACATAATAATGAATACATATTCTATATATATATATACCTTAGTCCTAACCTCAGCAGTGCTAATGCGATATTCCCAAAATACTTGAGCAATACTACTGATATATCGATCGCAATCTCTGCCTATTCTCTACCCCTAATGGCTATGTTTCTGACCCGCAAAAAGAACGGATCTAACTGCCTCAGTGAACACTCAACCCAGGGAAAAAGCCAAACGCATCTTCTGTACACGCGACGACACCTCATCGGTTATCTGACCACTGAGATGTAGCTATTCAGGTAACAAAACTTAACTATTTTAGCTAGGGCTTCCCCTGCCGATATAAGGTTCCGTGTAGAGCCATCCCACTCCTGCAGCAGCATTGTATACTTTGAAGGTGAGAAACGCTTACCAAATATTGCTACACGTGCCTGGATTTTAACTCAGAATAGTATTATCCTCATGTTCTAAGTCGGACAGTTTGCTGTCTGAGTAAAAATCGAGGTCGCTATTATCACATGGGGATAGGGCTGCTGGATAGTATTCCAGCTCATGTGGCTCTCCACTACAAGTTTCATAGTACGGCTGCCGGTTATCTCCAAAAGTACAGTGGGCCGTTGAGACTATTGGGTATACCTTTATCAAGAAAGACTTGAGCCAACAGTTCACCGAAAATCCATCATTAAATTACAAAAATATAATCCCCAACCGTCACTTGAGGGAACGAAGGTCTGTCGGATGGCAGACAGTCCTTGGTAGCACACTACCAGATTATATGACAGTCCTCAGTATTGTGTGCAATATGCGTTTTTTGATCACCAAGACTCCGGACCTGACTAATTTGCTTATGGTTCGCACTTTCTAAACTATGTAGTATGTCTCCAGGATACCTGATGGAAAGCTGACGTAGATGGATCTTTCGTTGAAAACGAAAATTACACATGCTTCCCGCCGTCAGGATAGACAGAATTCCACCAAGAAAAGAGGTGGTGGTGTTGTAACGTTCATCAGTTCTAAGTGGTGTCAAATCCAGTGTCAATTTTTTCCCACTATTATCACGAGATTGACTGCGGATCTCCACCACAAGGCTAACAAAACATACTAGACTAGGTCTATGATTATTTCCTGCCTTTCCTAGCATCGTTGACACATGACAATCTTCATATTCTTGTAGAATACTAAAATCATCTTACACAACGACAAATTTCCGACAGGGCTAGCGTCGCACACCGACATGGCGCTCTAACTGTACAGGTATTCTAAGCTAGATTGATCATATCGCTGTGAGCTAGCGGCCGCGCAGTTCTGTTCATAACTGTAGATCTCACCGGTCAACATACGTAGAGTAGTCGGACCATGTATTAGTTTTAATGAGATTATCGCTCCAACTCAACGGTCATGAATGCAAACTGCAAACCCGGTCAGCCGTACGACGTTGGTCTGATCCAGAAGTTCGTACCAGTTATGAACAGCAATTAGCACATGAGCTAGGATCTACGACGAACAGAAATGTAGATGGACAATGGGCCCATCTCCAGCAGGCGATGCCAAGTGGTAGCAGGTTTCACTTGTGGTCCTAGATTCGATGTACATCAAAGACTATGGATTTCTCAAGAGTTGGTCAGTGTAATGGAGTAAAAGCATCAGCTCTTGAACTGTAAGGAGATGGATAAGACATGGAGACACCTACAGAGGCAAATTACGAACAGCCCTAGGAATGCTCGCGAAAATTGGTGAATCAAGGAAGCCGAAGAAATGGAAGTAGCAGCTGCTTGAAGTTACAACCAAAGACTGTTCAAACGTATTCGCGAAACTGGTGGACGACGAATCCCGGTTGGTGACACGAAGCGTGATAGGAACAAACAGCCCATTCATGCCAAACAGCAAAACCCACTGAGCTGGCCGCGGGTTTAAGAAGTCATTCCTGTGTCAACAAATGTGATTCATTGAGGAGTATCACTTGTGCCGTCATGAGATTTGGAAGTAGAATAAAGCATTCACTTGCTAAAGCGTGTAAAAGCGGCCCATCCGAACGGACTCCCTTCGGTCCTTTACAAATTGGTTGGTGATGCGTTGATTAAATCAATTACACTTTGATTAGTCAAATTTGGAACGAGGAGTGTATTCCATTATTGTGGGGTGAATCGTTGATTGCACCCATCTCCAAGAGGGGACTATGAAAAAATGTGATCATAGTGCGATCAGTTTAATCCTTGTAGTCACCAAGGGGTTAGCCTCGATTTTGCTGCGCCGTCTGACACCGACTCCTGAAAGGAACGCCCTCAAACAACAAGCGGGATTCCGTCCAGGTCGAGGATGCATCGATCACATTTCCACTCTTCTTCAATTACTTGAAACGCGTTACACACACCGTCGATAGACGATAATGATTTCCCTCCACTTGATAGACGCATTCGATTCAGTTATTCGAATAGTTTTATTCAGGACTTTTCAGAAAAAAGACATGCCACAGAAGGTCGTGGATCTATTGAGATTATTGCACACACGCAAGAGTTTACGGTGAACTATTCAGTCCATTGGAAACGATCACCGGTGTTCGACAAGGGTGTCTCATTTCACCACTCCGGTTCATCTCCGTCATGGACGAGATTATGGAGAATGCCTTGCACATTCTCCAGGATGTGGGCATCCAGCTGGTGAAAAGTGAGAAGCTGTGTAACTTAGATTACGCGGTTGACCTCGTTTTTCTTTCGAATGCACAGAAAATGCGCAACATGCACTGAATATACTCGCAAGAGTTGTAGTTCCATTCGACATGCGCATTGCACCTTCAAAGTGTGAAGTGATGTTGGAGACTGGACGTCAACGGTTTCAAGCATGATGCTCGATGGGGAAGTACTAGCAATTTTCGACTGCTTCTCTCACTTCGGAAGCAGCGTGACGACGGATGGGAGCATTGTAGTAGAAGTTGGCATGCGTATATTCGAGACTCGAGCAACTTACGGTGGACTGGAGCACTTGTGGCGCTGACCCGATATTTCACTGAAGTACAAAGTTTGCGTGTACTGTGCTGTGCTGCGGTGCGGTGCGGTGCGGTGCGGTGCGGTGCGGTGCGGTGCGGTGCTGTTCGCCCAGTTCTGTTGTATGATTGAGATGTATGAAGTATGCGTTCGGAAGATGTTTATCACCTTGAGGTTTTCGACCATCGATAGTTACGTAGTATGGCTAAGATTGGATGGAATGACCGGGTGAGCAATGCTGAGGTCAGAAATCGGGTGTACGGTGCTGGTTCAAAGGATGTTCTATCACAGCATATCCATATCCAGCTTAGTAGAGTTCGATGGTTGAGACTCGTGTTGGGTTTGGCAAACACGTCTACCATTCTTGTGCCCTTTTTTCCGTTCCTCGTTGGGAGTGGAAGAAGTCACGTGGTGGCCAATAGATGACGTGGTAGTGGAGGATGAGAAAATGTACAGCAAATGTAGGAAAAGTAGGTGCCTCACATCTTCGTGGGTGAGGTTCAAAAGACCTTTCAACCAGTTGGCTGAACACATGTGTCAGCGAACCGTGAACAGTGGCGATCTTGTTGTCATTTTTTGTCAAATGAGAATGATTGATCGATGTATGTTTGTAAAGTTCGACTGTGTATTCCGTGTGTTGGCTACTATTGTTTTCTTTCCTCTCCCTGCCATAATTTCACTTCCTGTTCATCCTGTATATTCCTACTTTCTAATTCAGCGTGCAACATGTCGATTAGAGCAGTAGTCAGTTGGAGTTGCCCTGCTGTGTTACGTTTTACGATAATGATGCCGATGAATACTAAGGGTACCCAGGCTGAGGTGTTTGGGACATGCGTTGCGCATGTCCGCTGACAGGATTGCTCGGCGTGCCATTTGCTGTGGTGGGTTACGATTGGAAGGTGATTAAAGTTGATTAGTGCCTGATATAGAGGAAAGGTCTGAAAAACCGTACCTGTGGACTTGGTAATGTACGGTATGTTAGATTCCCTGGATGGGGTCCAAGAGGCACTCCCATTTAGTGGTTGTATACGTTAGAGGATATGGCTAGGTGTCGCGATCCGTGACCGTCACGTGTCTACAACTTTTCTTTATGGACTTGCTGTTTATATTGTTTTATCTCTTATTGCTCCTTTCATATTCCTGTCCTTTTTGTTGTTTCCGGTTGAGGCTGTCGCTAGGGAATAACCAAACCACCGCACCCAGCGCATGGTTACTGGTTGTCTGAACTGAACTCAACGGATTTGGACTGAATATTGACTGTTTGACCATCGGCGGCCCCCATATGGGTCGTCCAACTGTTCGTCTATGTTATCAAACCACTATAGTTATTTTTGTCAAATTCACGCCGAGTGAATTTCTAGGTATATCCCACGCGCAACGTTTACGCTGGTGATCATTTTCGATAAGACATTGGTTGTGTAGATATGAGTCTCTAGCTAAATAGTTTAATAAAATTTGTTCTTTGGCTGGCCCTCGTGCCATACCTTTCACATGCAAGTGACCAATTATTTGAATGGTTTATCCGTCATTCATGTGTGAGTCACCGAACTACGGGCCTACGCTACCATTGTCACGTAAACTCGACTCGCTTTTTAACCCACTGCGTTCCTGTCGTCCAGGTTCATGCTCTCATTTGAGATTACGTTTTGGATTGGTGATGTGAGTGAACCATAGCCCTTACATTTGTCAATGTGACTGGTGTCTGCCAGATTAAAGTATAGAACAGCTACAAAAACGGAGATCCCAAGTGAAATCAGTGTACCTTCTGAAAAGATAAATATTGTGACTGAAAAAGGTGATCTTTGGTTAAGTTCAAGCGTTAGATTCATTATCCGATCAATGCATTTGAATCAAAAGTGAATGCGTTACCGTCCGAGAGTCGCAGAAATCTCCCTAAAGTCAAGCTACTAACCATCTTGAACGTGCCAAGCCCAGTCAACCAATGAACACACCACCGCCCACGCGTGTGGGTGAGCCAATCGAGTGAACAGTGAAAATGAGCCGGTCCGACGAAACTAGTGAAAAAATATTCAATTGGCCGTGCCCGTCAAGGTAACGATCCAATTAAACGGGTGTTTTCGGGATTTTTATATTTTCGCTGTCACATAATACGCAGGTTTGTAGCGCGTCGTGCTATCGTCTTCCGATTTTCCATTGGAGGATTGGAGCGATCGAAGTTGCGAGCATAAGTCGGCATGCTTAGGCCTTCGTGGAAATCAGGGGGTAGAACGCTGGCTACACAACAATTACAGACGTTCTGATGGGTAACTAGTGTGATTTGAGTACATCCATAGCAGGCAGTGGTCAACCTTTGATCACCGTGGGCTTAGAATCTCGCGGTCTCGAGTTTGAATCTTGTTACCAGCATCGCTCGCTTTCCGACTGGCTAACTTCTGATTAGTTACAGCCTCCTTCCTGAGTTATTATTGTTCTGTGCAGTCCCAGTTGTTCTCGGAAGACCACCTCCGCTTCCGAACCATCTCAGTTTATTAATGCGTAACTTAACATTTATGTAGGATGCTGGTCACTGTTGTACAAAGCAATTTGGTCCAGTTGGTTTCGGGTACTCTTTACCGATTGGCTGATGGTACGACCAACCACCGCTTGACAGATTTTCTTTTCTCAACTTACTGATTCACGTTGTACTGTGGCTCGTGATTCCTTTGACTTCATTTTCGACCTTGATTCTGGAGGGCGCTACTTGCGTATCAGATGAGTCAAAGTAATTGCGCTGTTCTACTGGCAAAGGCAGACTGCTAGTTGGCGACGTACCAGTCAGTAGCCTCATGATAAATGAAGAAGAAAACAAATTATCATTATAAATCGGATACTCTTGGATCACTGACCACATCTTGAACTAATGAGTAAAACTTGAGTACATGGAGTGCTAACTGCTATGATAAACTTATATCAAATCCGTATTAGAATTCCTTCATCTATCGTTACCTTCTCACTTATCATAATTGTTCCAGATATGCTGATTCAAGATTATATCCCTTCCTTGTCCGAATCGGTGATACGGTTGCTCAATACGATCGAGTCTACAACAACAGACCGTACAAGTGGCACGAATTCGTCCGAGTCGAAAAATATCCCAGATACAGAAGAAACTGCATTGAATGTGCCTATGGACTTGTGGGCGCGTTTGATACAGTTGCCTGAACTGATTATTCTACAGGTTGGTGTACTCTCCTCTTTGCCGATCCGGTTGCTCCAAAATCACGAGAACCGGTCTGATAATGAATCGTCCACTCCGCCACACGTGTTAATGGGTAGTGAGTAGGAATAGCACGTTGGATTTGTGTTCTTCTTTGTACTTATGGCACGTGGTTCACTTGTTAGCTAATACTTGCCACCGAGCTCTCATTAGTGGTTTCAACATGGTACTTCATTGATCGACCACCATACCACCACCCAGTAAAATTGCTTGACTGGAGGACCTAACCACTTCCGTTGCAATTATGCGCATGCCTGAAAAATGCCTGTATGTAATGTGTATAATTAAAAAAGCCGCGATGCGGAATCACAATAGTGAATTCCGCACCACTACTCTTTTTTCTATGGAATAAATCTGGTGGAGACCGCACTAACCTCATCCCGTAATGTGCCACACCTCAATCGGAAATCAAAACTAAGTCCGGCCGTCACTCGTTTTTAGTTATTGAATATCTCACATGCATAAATTATATGGTTCAAGTGTACAAGGAACATGATGGGAACTCGAGGTGAGGTGAGGTGAGGTGAGGAGAGGGGGGGGGGTAGTCGCGTTATCGGAATTAAAATGTACGCGTTACTTCACAGTTCTCGCGGAACCCAGCCAGTTCGCATTTTTGATTCAGTCCAGGGTAGACAAACAATGGCTCATGCAAGCGGATCAGGTCTTGTCCGTCATGAGGGGACTGGGGAACAAAACTAATCAGGGTAGCAGAGCGCACACAGTTGAATCAGTTTGTGTTCCTTCATTAGTCGGGCGCAATTGGGTTGGATATGAACCGGTCACATTTTCTCTCCGTGCAGTCGCCAATAGTTCAAGCCTTGAAGTCGGAGGTGAAAAGTTGAATCTCGCACCACAGAACGTCAGTACCCCGCAGTCGACCGGGTCGTTACGTGACCTGTTGGGGACCTCGTGTGATTCTTTGTCACTCGTAACTTCCGGCTCACAGTTGCCGATGTTCCGTTAGTTCTGTGCGCTTTTGTCAGCGTGGGTACATTCCATCCACTGCAGTCATCCCGTAGCATTGAATAAATGAAGAAATATGCAAGTTATCAGTATCTTGTTGTACTGCCGGACTCCCTGAATGCAGACTACAAAGATGTTCACATAAACACAAAGGACCGACAAGTTGACTGTTGCAACAGGGCTTTGCCGAAACATCTTACAATGGAAAGTTGAAGAACTTAGCGCTGTACCGTGGGAGTGTGAACAAGTATCATCACAGAACAAGTTCGACCAGTTGATTTTGCATTATATTCTCAGATGTGTACATGCATTTGTGTGAAGCAGAGCAATGACAAATTTGTAAACACTAGAAACACTGTTGGGTATTATCAGCAGGGAGCTCAGGGGTCACCAGTCACTCGGAGGAGAGGAACGGGGATCACTGGTTTGAACCGCATTAGCGGCCCTACCATGAAATGGAAAAAATGACGGTCGCAGGTAAATTGGTCTGACTGGGAGACTGTTGCCTAGCGGAATCTCGAGGTACATTCCGAAAAACTTGGTACTGGACAGTTCAAAGCTCCAGCTCTGTTCCTCGCCATTCACTTGATTGTCAATTATGTAACAGTCTAAAACAGGCGTGTTGGATCATGAGCTACTACAAAGCTGCATAATTATTACGATTCGCAAATGCCGTATCCATTCTCGACCATGGTTTTGACCTCTGTAAACGAGTGGACATCGTGGTCACTATGCTCCTAACATGGTATGCCTGCCACTGCAGTTCCAACCAGTGAATGTGATCCCCGTGTGAATGTGGCTTGTGACCCTTCAACTTTGCATAAATTTTGCCTCGCCGAGGGTTTTGATGTCTACATATTTGCCATTTTTCGGAAACAAACCTTCACATGATGGTGTGTACACATTTGAAAAAAACAATGTGAATCAATAGAATTCAGCTTGTTCTGTGGTGATAGTTGTTCGTGCTCTCGGGAAACTTTTAAAGAGAACTGGATAAATGTAATTTGTTGTTTACGTCTCACTACCACAGGATAATGCACTCCAAATATAGAATTCGTGTTCAGCATGGTAAAGAAAAAGATTGTTGTTACTTTGGTGGTAGACGGCATTTCACTGTCGTCCGGATCGTTACCACACCTGATCTACTGGGGCCTTACGTGGTGCTTTACTCCAAGTTTCAGGGTCTGGTTGCCGGTTGTACCCGATAGTGCAGTGGGCCTTCGTGGCTATGGGGTATATACCCCTTCAACTGCACTTATGCACAAGCATGCAATAAAAAAAGAACTACCACTTCTACTGTGGAGATCGGCTCTGAAGTCCATTCATTTTCTCAGATTCGGAGAAGGATATTTGTACCTGTTAGTCAATGGTCCAGTGGTCGAGTGACTTGAAGTGGAAGAATCGTGAATGTCAAGTCAGAAAACACAGAAGATGGATCATTTTCGTATACTTTTTTTACTATGGTGTGCGTGTCCAGTGTAGCATACCCTATGGCCCCATGACCCACTGCACAACACATGGGGGTAGCTTGCAACCAGACCTTGAAATTTGGAATAGAGGACCACATGAGGTCCCAGTAAATCAATTGTGGTAACGTGCTAGACGACAGTGTATTACTGTTTACCACCGAAGTGACGTGAAAGGGGAAGGCTCCAAACCATTTGACGACCGCCGGTCTGCAGGGCAGTCGGAACCCTCAAGTTGTGGAATGTTTGGCCACAGATCAAAGACAACCGATTGATTGTACTACGACTCCATAAACAGTCGATAAACTCGAAGAATCGGCAGAGAAAAGGTACGACGGGAATAACGCAAACAGACTTAGGTTTACGTAAAGCTTAGGTACAAACAAGCAGTACGTAACCGGTTACGTCAATAGAACTTGCATGGAACCCAGTAGGTCAGTAACTGGGTGACACCACGGGTGCAAAGTGGGTAGGCTAGAGAATAAACTCAATAAACACGGTGTTGTATCTAGTTAAAGACACGCATACAGCACGGAAAACCAGTCAGTATTCCTCTCGTGCATGGACGTAAACTCCTCTGGCACTGACATCTAGTTGTGCTTCGGTGCGGACAGTATTGACTGACTGATTTTTCCGTGTATCGATTGACCTCACTTGTTTACGCATGTGAGCTTATGTGGCTCAGCTCTTTTGCTCGTTTCCCCATTCACTTGTTTGCTTGCTCATGTTTTTGCATGGCACTACGCCCCTGTACATTGTGCCGGGTTATCACGCGCCAGCTGTGATTTGGTTTCTATTACGTTCTTAAAAATAGAGTGTAACCAATACTTGTTCTGGTTCTACTGATCACGGGCACGACACACGGAAATGAAGACAGGATAGATACAGGCCTGATCCAATCGATCCAATCACCTGGGTCAATTGCGAAGGCCATTTCAATGTTCGTGACAAACTGGATAGGGCTGTCTGAATTCAAAGTGAGCGTATATGAGGAAGTCGGGCAGTAGAAATAAACTCGATTCGGCGTGGTAATTCAAACAGATTGTGAGTGGTTTAGAGCGTCTGCTTACCACCTCGGAGGTCAGAGGTTCGAATCCTCGCCATCACGGGTTACTTTAGTGGTGAACAGAAATCTACTGTCGTCCCGCTCGTTACCACACTTGACCTGTTGGGACATTGTGCAGTTCTCTGCTACAAGCCTCGGAGTCAGAGTGCCGGATATCCCTAAAAGCGCGACGGGCCTCTGAGGTCATGGTTTATACCCTTTCCACTGTACTCATGAACAAGCTTTTAATTACAAAAACGAATCGCAGATAAATACAGTGGTGATAGGTTGTCCTCACCTCCGGTTCACCTACCACCCACTGTTTTAGTCCTATTCCTACATGTTGATTAAGAGTTGAGTTGTCTTCCAGTAATATGATAAGCCATAGTGACTTTCATTTTTTCCCATAACTGCACTCAATGAAAAACATATTGAGCCATTATTTTCCCTCATCTTTCTTTCTACTTCCAGGGATTCAAACCTCTAGACATACCCACCCAGTGCCAACTCGGATTGAATCCAGCCGTGGGACTTCAATGCCCCTTACGTATCAGTCACCTCGATCCCGTCAATTTCAATTCCTCGTCCGCGGACGAAATCGGCTCCGACAAACCCGTATTCCTCAACACGCTTGATCCGATTGAAGAACAATGTTTACGAATAACGTGTTTACTGCAATCGGCGAAGTACGTATACTTTGCTGTCGTGTGAATCAATGACTTGTTTTAATTGCCCTAATAGTTTATCCCTCTCGTGTCGACGCTATTCACACCAATGAGACCCGGGTCCGTGAGACATTGATTTGATTACGAAAGCTAGTGCACTATATGGCTAGGTTGGTTAACGACGAGACTGCATCTTGGCGTGGTGTGATATCATGTATGCCTCTGTGACCCGGATGGGTTCCTTAACCCGGGGATGCAATCATACCTTACAGGTCGATGGGCAAAAGCCAAACGAGGTCCAGCCTCTGACCGCGTTGATGGTCGGCATCTGATTCTATCCACTACGTTCCTGGAGAGTGCATTCCAACGAATAAACACGGAGAGAATCAGTTTACGCGTCTCAAAAGCTCCATTAGATGGACGTAGGAGTGGAACACGTGAAGTTTCTTTCACTTCACTGGACAGCTATCACCCGCCAAAGCTGGACAAACACCCGCACACAAAGTATACTGCTATGTCGAATTTCCACTTCCTCCATTGCGTCATCATCATCGTAGGACGCTGAACAGTAGAGCGAGACCCACTGATCACTGCTTTTCTCGCCGCGTTACAAGTAGTAATAGAAAGAATGAATTTACAAGTTGGACAGGGAGTGAACTTACAGTGGGGACAGAAAAGAACACGATAGTAGCCAACACACGGAATACACAGTCGAACTGTACAAACATACATCGATCACTGTTCACGGTTTTCTGACACATGTCTTCAGCCAACTGGTTGAAAGGTCTTTTGAACCTCACCCACGAAGATGTGAGGCACCTACTTTTCCTACATTTGCTGTACATTTTCTCATCCTTCACTACCACGTCATCTATTGGCCACCACGTGACTTCTTCCACTCCCAACGAGGAACGGAAAAAAGGGCATAAGAATAGTAGACGTGTTTGCCAAACCCAACACGAGTCTCAACCATCGAACTCTACTAAGCTGGATATGGATATGCTGTGATAGAACATCCTTTGAACCAGCACCGTACACCCGATTTCTGACCTCAGCATTGCTCACCCGGTCATTCCATCCAATCTTAGCCATACTACGTAACTATCGATGGTCGAAAACCTCAAGGTGATAAACATCTTCCGAACGCATACTTCATACATCGCAATCATACAACAGAACTGGGCGAACAGCACCGCACCGCACCGCAGCACAGCACAGTACACGCAAACTTTGTACTTCAGTGAAATATCGGGTCAGCGCCACAAGTGCTCCAGTCCACCGTAAGTTGCTCGAGTCTCGAATATACGCATGCCAACTTCTACTACAATGCTCCCATCCGTCGTCACGCTGCTTCCAAAGTAAGAGAAGCAGTCGAAAATTGCTAGCACTTCCCCATCGAGCATCATGCTTGAAACCGTTGACGTCCAGTCTTCAACATCACTTCACACTTTGAAGGTGCAAAGCGCATGTCGAATGGAACTACAACTCTTGCGAGTATATTCAGTGCATGTTGCGCATTTTCTGTGCATTCGAAAGAAAAACGAGGTCAACCGCGTAATCTAAGTTACACAGCTTCTCACTTTTCACCAGCTGGATGCCCACATCCTGGAGAATGTGCAAGGCATTCTCCATAATCTCGTCCATGACAGAGATGAACTGGAGTGGTGAAATGAGACGCCCTTGTCGAACAACGGTGATCGTTTCCAATGGACTGAATAGTTCACCGTAAACTCTTGCGTGTGTGCAATAATCTCAATAGATCCACGAACTTCTGTGGCATGTCTTTTTTGTGAAAAGCATTGAATAGCACTGTTCGATTAACTGAATTGAATGCGTCTATCGAGTGGAGGGAAATCATTATCTTCTATCGACAGTGTGTGTGACGCGTTTCAAGTAATTGAAGAAGAGTGGAAATGTGATCGATGCATCCTCGACCTGGACGAAATCCCGCTTGTTGTTTGAGGGCGTTCCTTTCAGGAGTCGGTGTCAGACGGCGCAGCAAAATCGAGGCTAATCCCTTGGTGACTACAAGGATTAAACTGATCGCACCATGATCACATTTTTTCATAGTCCCCTCTTGAAGATGGGTGCAATCAGCAATTCACCCCACAATAATGGAATACACTCCTCGTTCCAAATTTGACTAATCAAAGTGTAATTGATTTAATCAACGCATCACCAACCAATTTGTAAAGGACCGAAGGGAGTCCGTTCGGATGGGCCGCTTTTACACGCTTTAGCAAGTGAATGCTTTATTCTACTTCCAAATCTCATGATGGCACAAGTGATACTCCTCAATGAATCACTTTTGTTGACACAGGAATAACTTCCTGAACCCGCGGCCAGCTCAGTTGGTTTTGCTGTTTGGCATGAATGGGCTGTCCGTTCCTATCACGCTTCGTGTCACCAACCGGGATTCGTCGTCCACCAGTTTCGCGAATACGTTTGAACAGTTTTTGGTTGTAACTTCAAGCAGCTGCTACTTCCATTTCTTCGGCTCCCTTGATTCACCAATTTTCGCGAGCATTCCTAGGGCTGTTCCTAACTTGCCTCTGTAGGTGTCTCCATGTCTTATCCATCTCCTTACAGTTCAAGAGCTGATGCTTTTACTCCATTACACTGACCAACTCTTGAGAAATCCATAGTCTTTGATATACATCGAATCTAGGACCACAAGTGAAACCTGCTACCACTTGGCATCGCCTGCTGGAGATGGGCCCATTGTCCATCTACATTTCTGTTCGTCGTAGATCCTAGCTCATGTGCTAATTGCTGTTCATAACTAGTACGAACTTCTGGATCAGACCAACGTCGTACGGCTGACCGGGTTTGCAGTTTGCATTCATGACCGTTGAGTTGGAGCGATAATCTCATTAAAACTAATGCATGGTCCGACTACTCTACGTATGTTGACCGGTGGGATCTACAGTTCTGAACAGAACTGCGCGGCCGCTAGCTCACAGCGATATGATCAATCTAGCTTAGAATACCTGTACAGTTAGAGCGCCATGTCGGTGTGCGACGCTAGCCCTGTCGGAAATTTGTCGTTGTGTAGGAGTGTCTTTCCGGACGGAGATGTAAAATACTGTGATCACTCGTGCTAAGAGGTGCACTGAGTCCAATGGAAAAGAGTTTTAGATCATCTGTCAGAATGCAGTCGAACTGAAATCCACCAGCTGTCGAGGTAAGACAGACATCATTGAGATTGAAACATAAGAATGGGTTCGCCGATTCATGATTTTAGTATCCTTCAAGAATATGAAGATTGTCATGTGTCAACGATGGTAGGAAAGGCAGGAAATAATCATAGAACTAGTCTAGTATGTTTTGTTAGCCTTGTGGTGGAGATCCGCAGTCAATCTCGTGAGAATAGTGGAAAAAAATTGACACTGGATTTGACACCACTTAGAACTGATGAACGTTACAACACCACCACCTCTTTTCTTGGTGGAATTCTGTCTATCCTGACGGCGGGAAGCATGTGTAATTTTCGTTTTCAACGAAAGATCCATCTACGTCAGCTTTCCATCAGGTATCCTGGAGACATACTACATAGTTTAGAAAGTGCGAACCATAAGCAAATTAGTCAGGTCCGGAGTCTTGGTGATCAAAAAACGCATATTGCACACAATACTGAGGACTGTCATATAATCTGGTAGTGTGCTACCAAGGACTGTCTGCCATCCGACAGACCTTCGTTCCCTCAAGTGACGGTTGGGGATCATATTTTTGTAATTTAATGATGTATTTTCGGTGAACTGTTGGCTCAAGTCTTTCTTGATAAAGGTATACCCAATAGTCTCAACGGCCCACTGTACTTTTGGAGATAACCGGCAACCGTACTATGAAACTTGTAGTGGAGAGCCACATGAGCTGGAATACTATCCAGCAGCCCTATCCCCATGTGATAATAGCGACCTCGATTTTTACTCAGACAGCAAACTGCCCGACTTAGAACATGAGGATAATACTATTCTGAGTGGAAATCCAGGCACGTGTAGCAATATTTGGTGAGCGTTTCTCACCTTCAAAGTATACAATGCTGCTGCAGGAGTGGGATGGCTCTACACGGAACCTTATATCGGCAGGGGAGGCCCTAGCTAAAATAGTTAAGTTTTGTTACCTGAATAGCTACATCTCAGTGGTCAGATAACCGATGAGGTGTCGTCGCGTGTACAGAAGATGCGTTTGGCTTTTTCCCTGGGTTGAGTGTTCACTGAGGCAGTTAGATCCGTTCTTTTTGCGGGTCAGAAACATAGCCGTTAGGGGTAGAGAATAGGCAGAGATAGCGATCGATATATGAATAGAATTGTTTAAGTAATTTGGTAATATCGCATTACCACTGCTGAGGTTAGGCCTAAGTGATTGGAAACCGGTTGTCAGACACTGAAACAACTGAATCTAGATGGGTTAAGGTGACTGGGACATGTGTTACGCATGTCCACCGATAGACTTCGTGGGCGTACACTGTCCTCCGAGGCAAGTAGTGGTAGGAAGGTAGGTCGAAATGGTCAGTCGCTGACGCATTTATGGAAACCTTGGCCAAGTTTGACTTGTGAGAATTCGGGTGGGGATTCATGATATCCCGAGTACGACATGCTCCGTGTTCACCACTCGTTACACGATTTTGGCCAGTAAGCATTCAGTCGGAAATAAGTAGTGTTTGCGTAAGATGATTGTGGGGTTTTGACCGTATTTTGGTTTACTTAGGTCCTAGCTTTGACTAGTCAATCTTTGTATATGAGTCAGATTTTGTAGGTTTTGAGCGTGAAACATAGTTAAGGGCTCCCGTTGTACTCGTGAGTACACATAAAATCCGTTTATTAGCGCTTTCCCAAAAAGTGAACAAGCGCAGTTAGTGCATGCAATCGGTGTGACCAAGCAAGCCGTCCAGTGCTTGCCGAAATGTGCAATCGTGGCAGCCAATTAGCAATACGTAAGTTAGACTAGGATAATTCTGTTATCGATCGGGACCCAGGTTGAGCCAAAACACGGGGCCAATCATCAGTATGCCACGTCGTATTGTCCAATCTGTTCGAGTGTCTCAGAAATGGCTCAAAGCCGAAATCAGTGGTTGTTACAGAATTTTATCTTTTTTGTGCTTCTTTACGTCACTTTTATATCCGTCCCATGCACTTCATTCGCTTTTGTTGCTTATCAATAGTTATGATGCTGTGAAGTAATCGGTCAACGTTTATCCGCTTGATTGTGAAACGGGACAGGCACTTTTCATCGTACCAGCTGCGTGATCATGCATACCTACTTTTGTACCACGACTTCCTTTGGTTATAAGCATCTCATTCGTGGGTGTCAATTTCTGACTTCCTCTGAGTGTCGTCGGACCTGTTGAATACATTTTACACTTGGGTGTTTACCAGCAAACAGGAACCACCAATTTGGGCGGTAGTGAGGGTCATTTTCAGGCAATTGCATTTAATTACCGGTTTATCCCGTAAAGTAAGAGTGCTATCCTTCATGGCTGATCGCAAATCACCATAGATGGCTAATCTCTGAGCTTGTGATGTTTGTGACATAGCCGGACATAAACTCATATTGTTTAGGGGTTTTGTTTGCATGGTATTATTGAGTTATTGAGTAGTGTGCATAATTATGAACGAAAAGAGTCCTCGCCGATGAGCTTCAGTTGACGAAATCCACTTGATTCTATTCCTCGTGTTTTCCTTATCAGAATTGTGGCTCGTTCGTTCCCCTCACTCTTTCAACAAACGGATTCACCCTCACACGCGGGAACTAAATTCGTCTCTTCGTCCATTTCGTCAGGAGGTTGGATGGGTTTTGTACCGAAAACGTTTCACCGAAGAAAACAAGCGTCAGTTGGTACTCCTTCAACGGACGTTTCCCTGTCAACAGTGACTTCTGTGGTAATAACCACGCAGTCGACGACTCACGTAGATGAAGGCAGACCAAGCCCCGATGCTAATTTATTAGCATCGAAAGTGGACGCAACTGAGGTCAGTGAGTACTTGCGGTTCAACGTTATCGTTGATAATATTTTTCTCATACAAGAACTTCCTCATCAGTAAAATGTCACGTGTTCCAAAATGCGAGTAGATAATCCTATTCAGGTCACTTGGCGATGTCGTGGACGTCTTTAGCACTCGATCGAGTGAAACAAACAAAGCCACTGTCATGATCTTGTTTCATTCAGACCCGTCTATCACAGCAGTTGGTCGCTTTGTGGGCGACGAATTGTTGCCGTCAAAAAATCTGGTGGTCAACAATGCGTATCGGGGCAAAACCAACCGTTGGGAGCCATCCCAGATAGCCTGGTTGTAAGACACACACACACACACACACACACACACACGTGTTTGTGTGTAGTGCCCAGTCGAGTTCAGTATATGTGCTGGCATGGTTTTCTGTAGCTGGTTTAACGTTGATAATGCATGATAATTCATTTCATAAACACAAAATGTGAATCTGCTATTCATAATAATGTACAGGGTATGGTAGATTACCAACCAGATAGTTTACAGTGAATCACGGACGATGACGAACGGGATCTAGGGCAACGCAGCCAATCACGGTACACCATACTTTTTAAAGCGTGGATGTAATGTTTGTGGTTGTGTCATTGTTGATGCTTCCCAAGCATGATGACAAAATTTCCACTCTCTACCTTTTGAGTTTCATCACCTCTTACCAGATTTCGAGGTGTATCATTCCTAAGTAGAATACTGATCTTCATTTAAAAATCTTTTATTGAGACAGTAATATCGAGAAAATTAGGAAAATGAACCGCCACAAAACTACACGAACCCCATATATATGGCCTAGTGAAATTCCTAAATCGAGTGCTACGGTTATTCTGTTTGGGGACCACAACTCACTTCGGTTTGCTTTTCACAAGAGACTAAAGTACTTGGGCCTTGGTTACGACGGCGGTAAATTCAAAATGGGATCTTTCTCATGATTGGGACAGGTCTCTAGCACACAAGCCGGAGGAAGGTATGATACTGAAAGGTCACTGACCGTAACTAACTGACAAACCATACGATTGATATCCCCGGTCACAGTGACTTTGAGGGATCTTGATTTTGTTGCCTTTCCGGCCGCTACGTCTCATTGAGAAAGAAGTAACTGAATCAGAAAAAGGGAGCATAGTAGCATTTCATCAAGAACAATACAGTTTACATGAGATTATTAGGAGGTGCGATAGATCAAAGCATACCAGACTTTAATGATGGGGAAATGTCAAATCAGATCGGCTATTCACACATTGAAGCATCATTTACTCTCAAAAATCACTCAGAACCATCTGATGGATGCCATGTTGCAGCACGATAAACACAGCCATCCACAGTTCACACGTACCGTTAAGTTGGCTACTGTTCCGCCGGATGAGGGTCATGGGATGGCTGGCGAGCTCAACCCAGTGGAGATCATTTGGTGAATTATTTCTCACCGTATATACAGATATTACAGTGTTTATGCGTCTACATCTGAACTCGATACCACACTGAAACGAGAATGGAAGTGATATTGCTCAAGATATGATCCAGTCTCGTAAAACATATGTCGAGAAGGTTTATAGAGGTCCTCAAACAGAATGACCACAGCTAACGATTTTAGAGATTTGACTAGGCCATATGTTAAGCAGTCGCAGATTTATGTCGTAGGTTGCATCATGATGCAGATCCTCTCGCTGTTACGGCCCATCATGTGTAAGTTCTACCGCACTCACGAAGAGCAGATCCACGAGTGATAAGCGAGATTCCGTGCCAGTTCTGGATGCGTCCATCAAATCTTCACACGTCATCAACTGCTTAGGTACCGTTGCAGAACCCAGTGTTCATCGTGTTTCTCGTGGCTTTGAACCTGTCGATAGAATAACGATGTGGGCATATAACCTAATTTGACCAATTGAATACGATGAATCTGCCTCCCTGGTGGTGGAAGTTTTGACAAATGGCTCTTTTTATGTGCAAGGTGCTTTTATGAAATTGAGATGGGCCTGAGTCTACAACTATTCATGTTAATAAATAAGTACGGTTGATAGCTTTACGTATCTCGGGAGCAGCGTCACAACTGGTCGAGGTGTTGTAGATTTAGGTATACTAGTGTGGTGGAGTATGCATACTACACACTGAGTAAGTAAGTAGTTCATTGCTTAAAAACAATCATGGACAATCATGGGGCGACAGTAGACATGACTACGTCACGTGAACTGAATGCGATAAGGCGAAGCAAGGCGTACAAACCACATGATCGCATCCTCCGATTGAATATGAAATATGTTCAAGTGGCCTGGTCATCAGGGATGTAATTGAACGGGATTGTCATTGTTCATTGATTTTGCCGGTATCCGAATGAATGGCTTCCAGCAAACAACCATTTTGTCTGCACGTCTTCTGTATTACTACACCAAGATCAGAGATGACCAGACCAGTTTTTGCTAGCTGAGCTGGCTGCGCATTCTCACTCAGTAAGGTGATATCATCGGCATATTCCATGGGAGTAGTTCAACTCTGGTGGAAAGACCAACAGGGCATTCCGTAGAACTTCATCTGTGGCGAAGTTTAAGGGAAGTGAGGATATAAAGTAATGTCGTCATACTCCACTGGGGACAACGAAGGTGGGCAAAAGCTGGTCGTAGACCCTAACCCTACCTAGGTGTGGCGATACGATTCCTTGAGGATTGACACACTCCTCAGGTAGTCAATTTCTCAACAAACATTTCCGTTATGCAGTCTTATTGACAGAGTCGAAGACCTCGCGAATGTCTAGGAACATGATGATTGTCGGTGTTTGGAAAATTTGACAGTGCTTTAGCAGCTGTCGGAGGGTGAAGATTTGATCGATGCACTCACGTTTGATACAAAACGCAGCATGCTCCTCATGAATTTGCTGTTCAAGCATTCGACACAATCTGCGGCGTATGACCGACGCAAGCAGCGTCGACACTACTGAGATGAGGCTTACACCCCTACGGTTAGGGCAATCACTGAGCCAGCTCGTCTTGGAGTTAAGGACAACAACTGATTCCCCTCATAAGTAGGAGGAACTGCTCAGAATTCAGAACTTTTGGGGAAAAAACATGAATTCTGCTTACAACTTTTACCCCATTATCGTCAAGAAGTGCTGGGAAAGGCCATCAGAGCCCGGGGCTTCATGATGTCCTGAGGCTTGAGTTTCTCTGTGGATTTCCGCTTCGGTAGGTGTATCCATCGAAACGCACCACTGGACGTGTACCGGAAAAGTTATTAAAGAGGCTAAATTATATAGAAGTGCTCTTCCCAGCGTTGGAGACGCCGCTGTTAGTTGTGAATTGGCGAACCGCCAGCTTCACAGATTGTTTAAGTCACCTAGTGGCTCGAATGAGATAGAACAGCTTGGGGGAATTTCCCGTGGTATCGGCAATTTTCATCTCTGCTGCACGTTGCAACCACCGGATTTCGCGGTCGGTACGAAGACGCGTTAAGTGCGTGTCTCATTACGTGACGTGCCTCACTATATTCTTTTCCAGCTGGGATAGACTAGCGTGCGTCGGGAAGGCGCAGAGATTCAGCAGAAATCCGCGGTCTTACGGCATGATGAGGCAGGCCTCAACTCACTAGGCGAGCGGAATGAAAAACATTTTTAATGAGCTACCAGTGCTGGTTTATTTTATGAGGTGGTGCTACATCTAGCTTTTCAGCTGGCGCGTTATTGAGGACAGGTAAGCGAGATGGATCGGAAAGCCTATCACAATCTAACCGTCGTCGTTGCGTGCGCTTGCAGCTCTCACCGAAGCATATAGACAGTTTAGTGCGAACCAGTGCATGATCGGAATCAATACGCGCTACAGTCTTGTATGCAACTCCACCATTTGTGGCTTGTTGTTGAGATGTGGTCCATCTGCTGACTCGAATAGGGGATACACCACGTGGCGATTAGTGCTTCTCTGCCAAACTCATAAAAAAAGAGATGAGCAGCATCGAGATTGCTTACTCGCACAGTTGGTTGCTTGCAACTCAATTCAATACCACGTTTTGGTGTTTTCTTCTACTTGAACTGGCGCATTGGCACCGGTTCATCAATCATCCTTCTCTTTTTGTACCAGGATGTTCTCGAGTGTGAGACCAGTAAAATCAATAATGTATTTTTACATTCCCTTTTAGGTTGATAACATCTCCCCACAGGCGACCAACAAGGAGGATTTGCAGACTCGTTTTGATTGTCATTCCACAACTCTTCAGCCTCAAGAATCCGCGTCAAAGTCCGACACAACATTAACAACAACATCCTCTCAATTACTGGCGGTAACATCCGCCACCGAAACAGGAACTGCTCAGGAGCCAGTTTCTGTAACCACAATGGTAGCAACTGAAGCAGCAACAACTGTCGAACTTAACACGATACCGACCGGCGCCACACCCTCTGGTGGGTTGATTGTGAATGCGGAGCTGGCCAAATTCATTCAGGAACAAGCGAGTCAGGTACGGTGCAGAATAAATTGAGTTTCTGAATCATTTATTCTTGCTTTTTCGGTCTGCGTCTATGGAAATTTTTGTTCTGCTATTTGGACTTGCCCTTTTATCTGCAACAGTCATTTATGTTGATCAAACTGGGAAAATGGTTGGTAATCGAATATCTGGACACAAGCCGACTACAAGAATGCATGATCTCACTTCCCTGTTATCTATCCACCGAGATCAAATGGGATATACGTTCGATCTGGATGAAATCCAAGTTCCAGATCAAGCAATTCACGTAACTCAAATGAAATGAAAACACGAAGAACGGATGGATTCGAGTCATGTTGAGGAGGTCGAGGATTCCAATACCTCATGAGAATACTTCTATAGGACTCAGTTACCAAGGCGTCGTAATGTCATGCGTCTAAAAATAGAAGTTAAATACGTTCAGTTGTGAGGCCCTGATTTTGGTCACTACCCCGCGGCATCCTCAAGTTCAGAGCGAAACGATCAGAAGCATGAAAAGCAATGAAACAAAACAGAAAGTTAGTCATAGAAATTATAGAGATGCAACGAGTGCTCCAATGCAGTTGTGCCACTGACCACAGCACAGTCGTATCACCTGGTGTCTCCAACACTCTAGTGGGTGGATCTCATAGAACCCTACTCGACCAAGTCCTGAAGTCAAGGTTCGCATACCTGCATTGTTGAAACAATGGCGGAAGAATGGTCAAGAAACTGATTTCCTAAATTTAGTAGTCACGACAGAAGAAACGGTTGAGTTACTAAATTTAGGAAATTCCGAAGCTTTGGTCTCTATGATTAATAACCGTAAGAATTCTTGGTCAAGATCAAATCTGAAGACAATATGAAAATCTTTGTTGTCTCAATAAGATGTGTTAGGCTTGCGCTGGTTCACAAGACCCACTCCCCGAATAGTTTGAGGCATTAGTTTAGTTGCATTCGAATTTTTTGTCATCCACGTGGTTCTTACTTATGACTTCATTCTGTGTTTGCCGATTTTATGATACCACTAGTTGACAACAGAAGCCAGAGCATTGAACTTCGAAATGATTGGTTTAGCCGATCTGAACTGAGCAACTGCATCACTCGCACTGTGAACTCGCGTGACGAGATCAAATTGGGTTGTGACAACGTAAAAACGGCAATAATTAAGTTCGACTTTTTCCTTCCGTATTGTTTTAAAAAGCCTTTAAGGGTTTTAATGGACTATCGCCTGGATTCAACAAAATACATGAGTAAACTGTGATGTCTACGGCTGACATAGTCAAACTGAACGAACCATTTAATGGGCAATATCCTGATACTGGTCTTCTTCTACGGTGTTTACCTTTTCTCTTCTCCTGTCCGCTTTCTCCCAGGTCGCAGCACGACAACAACGTGCGGGTCTTCACAGCACGACCTCCGCAACTGATTTTATTCATGGTGCTGATATAACGGGTTCCGAGTCCATTCATCGATCGTCCAGTGCGAGCACGTTCCGCTCCGTATCGTCAGGCAAAGGGAACACTTCATCACGTCTCTGCCTAAGCGCTGCATTTCGTCGTGACTTGCCACCTCGTTTTGCTAAACGTCTTCAAGCTGAGTTGCTTGAACGTGAAGCCACGGAATCGCGTCAAGTCGGTTTTGAAACGAACCAAGTGGGTTTCACCTTCTTCAGTAATTTGTCAGGATATTCGTTCACTTACTTCAGTATCTGTCTTGTCCCATCTATGCTGTTAACTGGCGAATGCCTCATTTTAGCAACGCACATATCGTCATTGAATTCCTCATCTAAACTAAGTCTGATGACATCATCCAGCCGCTTAGAAATGTCGTCGATCGTTGTTCAGACAGTGAACTGTGTAGACAAGAATAAACACACAATGTTGTGCTTCTGAGTAAAGATGCAAGTATGTTGAGTTTTTCCAGATGTTCTAAATAACATTGTAGCAACGTTTGAGATGCATTTTATTCCTTCAATGTTTAAAGTGCCACTGCGGAAACGAGTTGACCTTACACCAAACCTTCTGGCGGGGAAGTCCTAGCTGAAGTTAATGTGTTTGGTTACCAGGGCAGATATGCCTCACCCGGTGGTGGGGGCTATTGGCTGAAGTATCGTCGCGTATGCCAATGTTTTTTTTCACGCTCTTACCGATCTGCACCGCCTTTGAAGTTTAGTTGGCATCCGTGTACACTGCGGCTGTTAAATCTGTTTTTTAAAACTACTCAGAAAGGTAGCTGTTACGATGTAAGGTTCGTGGAACTATCGTTGTTGGAGCATCAATTTACTCGTAGTGATACTTTTTATTAATTACATGCTTGCGCATGAGTGCAATGGGAAGGGTATATCTCACAGCCACAGGCACATTGCACTATAGGAGATAACCGACAACCAGATCCTGAGACTTGGATTGGTGAAGAACCACATAAGGCCTCAATAGGTCGAGCGTGGTAACGGGCCGAGCGACAATGGGTTGCTATCCACCACCAAAGTAACCGATGATTGTGGTGATTCGAACCTCTGACCTCCGAGATGGTCAGCAAATCCTCTAAACCACTCGACCACGACTACTTGAACGTAGTGGTACCACCGCGTCACACAGTGAGGTTTGATGAACGTTGTTGGGAATCAAAGATCATTCTATGGAGCACCCGCTTCACTCAAAGGCGTGTCCGCAGTTAGACTCCCTTGGTGTTCATTGTTCTCCAAGACAGAGTGAATACAGAACAAGTCCTGGTCGTTAACCCACGACTTGACAAAAAGCATGTACACCTTAACCAGCGAATTTTGTTGAGTAGGACGTGCCAGTCTGGGGGGGGGATGTACACAGTCCACTAAACGGGTGGTGCGAGACAACCGGCAGCATGGTTAGTTGGCGATGTTGCATTTGGAACCCTACTGTGTCTATGATTTTCACTTATGACTTTATTTTTTGTTTATACTTCGATCTGTCTAGCCTCAGATTTGATCTGTCTGTAAAGTAGCAACGGAGGTGCGAGCTCAATCGAGCAAAGTAATTGTTTGCAACAACTAAACTGATTACAATTACATTGAAAACATGCCCAGTGCACTTAACTGGTGGAGTCCGGTTAGTACAAAGGGAAATCCTGCTGTAGGCAGTCAAATTACAAGCTAGTTCACTGTGGTGGATGCCATGTGTAACGGTAATTTGGGCGGGTATACTTTGTCATCCATATGCAGAAAGTCGAAGGTACCCTGGCATGGCCTCGTAGCTCAGCCGGTGGAGCACTCGCGGTACTAAGGCGGGGGTAGTGACCGTGCGTGGGTACGAATCCCGCCGGGGCCAAAGACTTTTCACATTTGGATCACCTCAAAACATTGTCGAAATCTGCCAAACATCAATACATTGATTACGATTGGTTGCAAATTGGTCATTTTTGACCTCACCATTTGTCTCGCTAGTATGTGACTCTTAAAATAGTGTCCGTGATTTACGGTCGTCTAATTTTGTCCGTTTTTTGTTTGACGGTAGTTGGATTCTTCGAACTGGACGCCATCCTCCCTTGATCAACCGGCTCCGTTAGCTAGGAAAGAATCAGAGGCACCGTACGACTTGGATTCGCTGCTGTCAGTTACCGATCGGACAGTACCGTTGTCTCTAAACCACGCTTTCACAGGACCGTTATCTGCAGTAAGCCTGGGTTTGCTCGTGAGCATAACTTTGTCACGCGATTAAAACGACCGAAGCACTTTCTAATTGGATTAGAAAATCTCCAAATAATATTTTTATTAGAAAGCTTTTGCACAACGGGATGCAATTTTCAGATTATTAGAACTCAATAAATGCCTGTATTGCCTTAGGTTATCAAATATGACTGCAAGTTCTCAGGTATTCAATATTTGTATCGGCTTGCTGATCACTGGATCTCGGTGTAGGTCATCCCACCAGTTCATTCAGGCGGCAGTTACAGTCACAATCTTGCTGGAGTTTAAAATTCTGACTACGCTGTTTCTCGTTCCACTGCACTATGGAATGGTTTGATCAGACATTGACCACTACTTAAAAAATAACTTCTCGGTACCACAGGTAACACCTGATTGCCTAGAGAAAACTAAGACCTTATGTGTGGGAGCAGGTATCTAGGTTTTCAAAGAATATTTTCATACTTTACCCCACAATTGCGTAACTGCCTAGTACTTCGATTACTGATATTTTAGATTTTCAAACTAGTTTTCTCTGCTAGCGCACACTCTACCTACGGTCCGTTGGTTCCTCCTCGTTTGTTTTCTCCACCTTCCCAAGGTCATTTCTCTTCCGCTCATAAAAATTATGTAAACGTAGGACGTTCCGTACACTTCGCCCTGCATGTTTTTTCTGTCCGGATACATGTAATTAATAATTAACCGTTCACTGTCGTACTGCGCAAGTGTACCAAGTAGCTTCGGAACTTACGGCTTTCTTGTGTTTAAATCGTGTTCCCTTCAACCATAACTCATTATTGCGTAACCACGTACAAGGATATCAATCTTTGCCATTGTACCGGTACAGTTGTATGACAGTCAGTCTGTGATTGTGATTCTTGTGCTTACCGCTCATTACTCCCGAAACCCGCGTGCGTAGTTGTGCCGGTATCTAAGCTAGGCCTAGCTCCCAAGGCATGAAGCATGCGTCTTAGTGTGCACAAGCCATATTTGTCGTTGTTCGTCATCACTCTGTTCTAGTTGCAATCTGTTCTTTTTGTTTCGTTGGATGGAATTTCAGGGTGACAGCGTTCCTAACCCCGTCCACTCATTGGCTCCACCGCACTACATACCTCACTCGATGATTCCACCTATGAGTGTGCCATCGATGTTTCCACCTCCAGCCAGCTCAGTACCTCATTTCTTGACTGGACCACGAACAGTGTTCGGTCCCTCGAGAACTGTATCGTCGACTGTTCCACTTTCTGATTGGTCGACCAACCAATTCGGTTCGGATCCAAGCGGCCCAAGTCGTGATCACATCCTCTCCGGCACTAACCCCTTACTTGGGTATCCGATGAACCAGCCACGACCGATGGATCCTTATGGGTATCCGTTTAATCAATTGACCATGGGGCGACCGTTTGGTCAAACAATACGAACTATGGGAGAGTACGACGGTCATCATCCGGAGTTGCTTATCGCGCCACCAGCATCATCACAGATCCCTCCGACGACAGGGTAAGCAATACAGTTCTCTACTCGAAAATATCCTGCTCCACATCACTGACCCATGATTTTTGACATCTCATCTGTTATTCAGTATTTCGGCGAGCATCAAGAACCATGTTTATGCGTCATCAGCGCCTCAACGAATGAAGATACAATGGCACTGTATCTCCATTGCTTCAGTATTCCATCCGTTCCTAACACTCACGAACTCTTAGTTCTTCCCGGCAAATATTATATGATAGAGAGAAACATTTGTTGGGTAGTTTTTTATTACACATAAAGTTAGTAACACCATAAGAAGTAAATCCTATAATCAGAGGACGTACTGTAAAAGTGGGTTGTAAGGGAACAATAACGTTGGAACTGGTTCACTAATCCTGCTTTTGAAGAGAGAAAGGTTGTGAGTGGGTGGGAAGACAGAAATAGGAAGAGTGTTCCATGGTTTAACGGTCCGGGGAAAGAAAGAGGACTGAAAGATAGAAGTGCGACATCTAGTGATAAAAACTTGATAAAGATGACTAGTTGTCTGGGTACGTGATGGTTGGGAAAGAGTTTTTGGGAAGAGGAACTGCCGAAGCAAGCTCAGAAGAACAAAATCCAAGATAGTGTCAGTAGAAGAGAGACAAAGAAGCAATAGCCCGACGATGGGCTAGTGACAGTAGACTCGAGGTTAAACAAGGGTTATCGACCAGCCGGATGACCTTACGTTGAACCCAATCAAGAAGAGAAAGAGGTAGACGAAGCCCCACGCCACACGTGACTGAAGTATTCGAGTGTGGGGTGGATTTGAGCTTTGTATAGCAGAGAAAGATGAGCTGGTGTGAAAAAGCTTCCAGGGCGAAACAGAAAACCAACTTTGCGCGCAGCACGAGAGGCCAGCTGAGATAACAAAGCGAACCAAGACAGAAAAGAAGTTATAGATAAACCAAGAAGATAGATAGAATCTGTGAAAGCCAGTACAATTGAGTCAAAGGATAAATGAAGTAAGAATGAATGATGTTTCAAAGAAATTAGGAGAAGAGAAGTTTTGCAAGCACCAAATGTAACATAATTGTGGGATCCTCAAGAGATGTGTTCGAGATCGGTCTCTAAAGGTGCACTGATTGACTGCACTGCGGTCACGATCGATGTTGGTGTTGGCATGACGGGGAGTGCGTTAAGAAGGGGAAGAATGAAGGGTGGCATCATCGGCAAATGAATGGATTGCGTTGGAAGTAGTAGATAGATCAATAATAAATAAAAGAAATCGGGTGGACGCAAGTACTGGACCTTGGGGAACACCAGCATTCACAGGAAATGGCTGGGACAGAACCCTATCGGCTCGGACGGAGTTGTTTCGCTCACCGAGGAAACTCAATGACCGCGAGACGTATGCGGAGGAGAACCCGAACTTTGCACTTTCACCACAGGACCTTCGTGCCAAACTCAGTCAAAGACCTTAGTGAGGTCGAGCGAGACCATGTGTGTGTTCTCCGTGATTGTCGAGCGCAGCCGACCAGAAGTATGAGACGAGAGGCAGGATATCACCAGTGAAACGTCGAGGTCGGAATCCGTATTGGCGATCGCTCAGTAATCCTTCGCGTTCGAGGAACGCATGCAGTTGGTCGGAGATGAGTTTCAAACACTTTCGAAGTAACAGATGTGAGTGAAATAGGACGATAATTATTCGGGTCAGAAAGATCAACGCATTCGAGGGTAGCAGAAGTCACAGTGTGTTTCCAGGGAATCGGAAAAGTAGGAAGTCACAGAGAGAGAGAGAGACAGAAGAGACGACGTAAGAGAGGGGAGAATTCAAGGGCACACATTTTAAGGACGATGGGTGTTATGCCGTCCGGACCGCGTGGTTTGGATACGTCCAGAGAACGCATCGCTTGGTGGATGTTCCTAGTGCTAATATGAGGTTGAAAGTGGGAGGCAGAGGGAGGAGAAGGAACCAGGGGAGTGGGATAAGTGTGTACGATGGAGTTGAAAGCAAACCGGGATGCAAAAACATCGGCTTTCTCGTGTGGTTCACAAACATCACCAGAGGACTTACAGGTAGGAGGGAAGTTGGAAGGGCAAAAATAATGGGAGACTGCTTTGGCAAGGGACCGAACTTTCCGGGTACCGGTGGGGGAAGATAGTAAGCGTTTGGCTTTCCAGTGAACCAAGAGTTTTCTGGATATCTGTATGGTTGACGAGCATGTGTTCCTGGCTTGTAAGAAGCGGCGGTAGGATTCGGGAGTGGGCGAGCGGCGCCAGCGGCGAAACGTTGCACACTTCAAGCGTGCAGCACGATCACATGCGTGGTTGAACCACTCGGGGGATTCGGGTTTGCCGGGTTTGGAAAGGTGATGAATCAAATGTTGCACACCCTGAAGAACAATGTCAGTGAAGTTGGAAACGGAAGCGGAAACATCTAAAGTAAAGCAGCAATCATTCCAGGGATGGAAGGCTAGGGAATCGTGAGAACCATCCCAGTTAGATGAACTGTAACGGTAAGATGTGTTTCGGGGTCGATGGGAGATAGGGGCGAGTGAAATTGATGGAACAGGAAACAATACAATGGTCAGGTGAGCCCAGTGGAGGGAGAGCAGAGATACCTGAGAACAGTGAAGTGAGGACAAGATCAAGGGTATGTGTACGATCCCCAGCCCGATCGGGAATACGTGTGGGGAGACCGACAAGTTGTCACAGGTTTTTGACCATGGGGAATTTTTCGGCTTCGTGCCCCGGAGTCGAAGTGTCTGATGGATGAATCAAGCAATCTCGATTGTGAACAATAAAATCTCCCAAGACGGTGATATGGCAGTCGGTATCCGTAACGAACAAGTGGGATCTGTTTGTTTATTCTGCTCTCTTCCAGGTTTGTTGATCGAAACATTTGTTCCGTGTTTGTGCAGCCTTGCAGTTACCTACCCCGTCTACTGTTGCATCATAGTTTTCGATCAGCTGATTAGTTGGGACGTCTCAGTTCAGTTTCCAGTTTATTCAACCAATAACCTCGTACGTCTGTGCTCTGGTTTCCGTTGCTACCTTCCGGCATCATCCAGTAAAGGGCGAAAAGAATAGAAGCATAATGATAATGATCGAAAAAGTCAAAGTATCAAGGGGAAATCAAGACGACAAGGAAAGAGTCCGAATGCAACTACGCTACTGGACGCGAAACCTAGCCATATCACCTAATGTCTCCAACCATTTAGTAGTTGGATCACGTGGACCCCAACCTGGAAGTCTAACACGTCTTACTCGGCCGAATCCACTGGTCAAGGTTTTCATACCTTTTTGCCACGTCATGGACTGACCAACTCGACCTACCTTCCAATCACCACCTGTCTCAGAGAACAGCGTACGCTGAGGAAGTCTATTGGCTGGTATGCGTAACACATGTCCCAACCCCGTTAACCTGTTTAGATTCAGTACTTGGTCCAGAGACTGACCTCTGGTTCCCAACGCCTTATGCCGAACCTCAGCATTGCTGATACGGTGTTCCCACCATAGTCGGGCAATGCTACGGACACATCGATGCTCGAACACCGACAGCCTTCGTCTGTCTTCTACCCTCAACGGCCATGTTTCTGGACCGTATAAAAGAAGAGACCTAACCGCCGCAGTATACACTCTATCCTTAACAAACAATCGGATGTCACGCTGACGCCACAGATGACGTGGGTTAGCAAAAGCCAAACGCACCTTCTGTATACGCGATGACACTGCACCCGAAATCTGTCCACCTGGTGAGATGTAACTGCCCAGGTAACAAAATTTATCCACTTCAGCTAGAGCTTCCCTTGCCAACACAAGGTTTGATGTTGAGCCAACCCAGCCCTGCAGTAGCATTTTACACTTTGAAGGTGCAAAACGCATCCCAAGCATTGCTACACTATTGTTAAGGCTTTCTGAAAGAGCTAGCAACTTACCTGGATCTTCACTCAGACGGACAATATCGTCCGCATATTCCAAATCAGACAGTTTACTGCCTGAGCAAAGATCGATGACGTTATTCTCACACGAGGATAGGGCTATCTCAAGAATCAATTCAATGACAAAATTGAAGAGAAAGGGTGAAAGACGGCAACCCTGACGGACACCACTTTCCGTGATGAACTCGGGGGGAAGTTCGTTGCAAGCACGAACTCGGCTTCGGCTGTTCTCAAACAAGCGTTGGAAAAGAGAAATAAAATTTTCTGGCATACGCTTCAATGAGAGGCAGCGCCAGAGAACTGGGTGGTCGACTGAGCCGAACGCCGCTTTCAGATCAAAAATGACATACATTGTGGGCCTACAGAAGATGTGTCTGTGCTCTAAGGTTAGGCGAAGTGTGAAGATGTGATCGATACAACTCCAACCGGGGTCTGAAACTGGCTTGATTCTCACGCGTACACATTTCGCGGGCACTGAATAATCGGTGGAGCATAAGACCGGTGAGCAGTTTAGACGCGATACTTACAAAGCTAATTCCTCTGTGGTCTTCACAAGAGGACCTGTCGCCTTTCTTGTAAATCGGCACACTCACCGATTCACACCATTCCCTTGGAATCTGCCCACTATCTTAAATAATACGGAGGAGTTTTGTTAGCTCCGAAACTAAAGCTTCGCCTCCATCCTTGAAAGAAGGTGGAGACAACCCATCCGGTCCAGCGGCTTTATACCTTTTCAGGCAACCGATCCTCCGCATAGTCTCCACTTCTGATGGAAGACTGATATCCACCTGCTTTTTTCCGCCGTCAGACATATTTGGAAGGTCCACCGGTAAATTAGGCCAACTGAATTGCTCCCTAAAGTGCTCCGCCCAGCGCTCCAGAAGACGTCCCTGAGAGTGAATCAGTGAGCCGTCGGATTCCTTAATTAACTCACTTACACCGGGTGTCCGTGGACCGGTGTCTCTAATCAAACGGAAAAGGTTGCGAGCATTGCCAATGGACGCGGCCTTTTCCATTTTGTTACATTTCGCAATACACCACTGCTCATGGTCATTCCTCAGGCTTCTAGTCAGTTGGCGTCTGAGGGATTTACGCACTTCATTGAATATGGCATCCGGAGGGACGGATCTGCGAGCGTCCAGAAAAGTAACCGATGTCGAAGATATCCATTGTTTGTGAGGCCCACTTGAACCAGAGTTCTGGGTGTCATTCGAAGCGGCATACAAAGCTTCCTTGACCTGTTGCCAGCGTTCATTTGGGTCCTGAACATCCGGGCGCATCGATAACTGCGTAGACAGCTGTCTGGAAACTGTGTCGCTGGTTATCGTCTAAGAGCAACTTCGCGAGACGCGTGGCATTTACTTTGGTGCGACCACGGACGAGACGTAAACGGAAGCGAGCACGTACCAAGGCGTGAATCTGAGTACACAGGCGTAGACTAAAACTAGCGACATTTTTAAGTTGAATCATGCCTATGGTGACCAGTCGCAATATGGTCAATCTGAGTTCAACGTACTTTCCAGAAACAATCTGTGGTCAGAACCTAGCTGAATGGGACGATCACCGTTATCTGTACGATCGGCTGGGATAGCAAATGGGCCTCCAATGTGCCTTTCGGAATATTCCAAACGTCCAACTCGGGTACTGAAATCTCCACGTCCGTTGGACGCATGCCTCGAAAACGCTGAGACAAATCCTGGTAGAATTCGTCCTTGGTTTCAGAGGAACTGCAGTCAGTAGGCGGATACATAGACACGACGAACCAGTATCCAAGCTTCAGTTTGTTGCTGTTGACACGAACAGAACCGTCCAACCAAACTGCACGCAGACGACTGCTGACTGGAATCCAATCTAGCAGTGCACGCTCAGCTTTCATGCTCAAAGCAATCCCAACGCCAGCCTGACCACGAGTTCTAGATACCGAATCACCCGACACGCGAAGAGTGCAGTGAGAGACTGAGGTTATATCTGGGATGCGAAGAGTTATCGCAGAAGTGGGGTCTTATATGAGTGTTTCGGAGACACAGCATACATCTATTTTGAGTGTGTCAAGAGTTCTAGCGGGGGCAGCCTGTTGTCCTAATTGACATAGTATGCGGACGTTAAAGGCAGCCGACTGAAGTGAACACTTAGGCTTAAGAAGTGCATTTGATTTATATCCAACTCCTGAGCTACTGCGTCCATCAGAGTTGCAATTATCCGTGGCGTTTTGCATCGACCTTAAATTAAAGAGGGAAAATTGGTAAGGCCCTTTACAGAAAAGATACTGGAGGTTTCTGGTCACATCATACTTCGCATCTGCCCACACCGCAGAAGGGGTTTTTCTTTGGGAACACTACCCGGAGCCTTTGACTCAAAAGTCTGACCCACAAGGCAGTGGGGCGTTAGCCCAGCACGGGAACGTGACCAAAGAACTCGTCAAGGAACTTCTTCTGGTCTGTCACGTGAGACCTGATTACTGCCTGCTTTTATCTTGTTCTCCCTGGTGTTTCGTTAGCGATCCGCTTTTCGGATTCAGTCTAACCCCATGCATCCAATGGAGCAAGCGGAACGTGGGAAGGGCAACATACTGTGGGCTGGGGGCTGCCCAGCTTAGGCGGGCGATAGCTGCTCAATGAAGTGCGATGTATTTTCCCGCGGTCGAGAGAAACCCCAGGTATTCCACTCCTACGTCCATCTAGTGGAGGTTTTTAGACCGGTCAACTGTTTCTCTAAGTGTTTATTCGCTGGATTGTCCTCTCCATGGGCATAGTGGTTAGAACCAGATGTTGTCCATCAACTGGTTCTGATATTAAACTTCGTCTGGCCTCTACCCATTGACTTTTCAAGCAAGATTGCTTCTCCGGCTTAAGGAAGCCATCCCTCATAGCTCTTAGGGTCATGGAGGCATGCAAGCCATCACACCACGCCAAGGTGCAGTCTCGTCGTGATGGAGTTGGGATACTGCTGCATGTACATCGCAGTTTGTTCATAATTCTTACCTTAGGATATCAGAAATCGCTTAGAGATCAATAGAATATTTGAAGAGGCATGATCATAGTGCATAAAGAAACTGGAAGGAATAGGTGCTTCTGCCTTCTCAGTTAAATAGTTGGAGTCCTCAAAATGTCGCTATTCTTCGGTGGATAGGGAGGGCAGAGCTGAATGCTACCGCCACCAAATATGGTCATTGCCTTCTACTTAGTTATCCTGGTTGATGTAGAGTTCACTAGGACACTTTTGGCACTTTCGACTGGTAGACTGACATCCAAAAAGCGAAGAAACCGCTCGATCTGTCACCGGCTCCCAAAGCAAGAACTTCCTGTTGCCCGACAGGTAGCACTTGGTTGTGCACGGGTTAAGGGCTCTCCTTCGAACAAAAAAGTGGACCAACGCTGGGGGCGTCATTTGGCATCTTGCTCCCAAGGCCCTATGGGTTGTTCTACGCGCAGCACTCGTACTACTGCCTCTTCGGGAACGGACGCACCTCGTTTACCCCCTTGGCTGGGGTAACGTGTATGCTAGCACGGGATATTGATTTGCGAAACCACATTCAAATCACCTACTGGAATGTGAGGATACTCCTGGATATTGGAATCCAAGCCACCACTACACGCACGTCGCATGACTACCACATGTATATCACGTCTGTCCGAAGTTCGGTTACCTAATTCTGTCACTCGGCTCATTAAGGTTCCCTGAGCAGACGGCAGTTACCAAATCTACAGCAATGCACCACGAATAATACCGGTCTTTACGGCGTCGTGATCGCTGTCGGCAACCTGACTAATAGGATCCTGGTTGTGTACGTTACTTTACTTCGGCTGCCTCCTTGGAGAGGATAAGCCGGCTTTATGAATGTCTCTGATCGCGGTTGTCCGTGCTTGACGAGCTGCAGCAAGGTCTTTACAGATGTCTGTTCAGTCCAACTTCCACTGACGAGTGTCGTACACTATGCGAAAACCAAGGTAGTTTGTGTCCTCAAAAAACAGTATCCAACCAGGTTTTATACTGTCCCCTTATCGGCGAAATCGGTGTGGGTATGGAGATTGTGTCAGAACAATGCTGGTTACGGCGTGGCCAGGTTACCGCAGGATGTGCCCAAACCACTGTTGTTAACGGAGTTGTATGCTCGTTGAAAGACGGGTGTTGTGGCGGTGATTTCTAATGTTTTCCTTCAAGATTTTGTCACGCTACCCTAAACCTGAGGCATCAGTGATCGAAAACTTCTAGTCGTCTGATATCCCCAACTCATATGGGCCAAGTCTTGCAACCATATAGTAAGATTGGTCAGACTGTGGCACTGAACACTCTGAGCTCCGTCTTGCGATCAATCTGGTTCCGTCACCAGAGGGTGTTTCGGAGCTGTAGAAACGCCATTTAAGCCAAGCCAGCATGCCGTTTGACTTTATCCACGGCTTGTTCGTTTGGCAGGATGATGGAGCCAAGTTAATTCAGATCCGAGAGAATTTCTGTTGCTTGGCAATCCAATTGTAGTGCTCAGTTTGTATGGCTAATGTGTAGTACAAACATGTTCGTTTTGGTGGTATTGATTTCAAGACCACTCTCCGAAGCATATTCATTTATCCGATCAAGTGCCGCTTGCAAAGCTTTGGGACACATCCCCTTCTCGTATTCCCCGCCGTTTACGATCTTTCTTTTTTTTCGAAAACAAGGTCAACAAACTGAATCTCACTTGAATGTTACTCGCAAGCATCCCCTTTACAGCGTATTTTGACTATTGGATTTGCCTCCTTTACTGTAAATCAATAAATATGTAATGAAAAAATCCTTTCTGAGCACCACTAAAAACTTTGCAAATTCAAAGTTCGCAGTCTGTGGAAACGTGGACGCCCTGAGAACTGTCCATCGCGGGTTACACTACCCAATCTACAGCACTAGAGATGGCGGGCACCCTTCTCGTACTTCTGACTTTGATTTGAATGTACATGACTGTTCATCGTGAGCTCGAACACGTGCGTTTGCTCCAGCATGATAAGACCAGTTTTAATGGGGCGTCGTCTGCAAGCAGTATCTTCCACAACGACTCGCGATTTATCGAGTCAAAAGCTAGACAAAAGTTTATGAAGCATGCGGCGGTGAGGCGCTCAAATTCGTACTGGTGTTCCAGAATCCTCCGGAGGATGAATATTTGTTCGAGGGATCCAAAGCCCGGATGGAAGCCTCCCCCATTGGGCCGAGCACTTGGATGCCTCGATTACCCGCACCAGAGATAGGTGCACCGGTAGAATCGCGCAAGATAGGTTGAGTGGACTGGTTTTCACCGGACGTTGACCGTATGAGGCGAAAAACGTTTGCAAAGTGAAAAACACTGGTTGCAGTTTCCATCTTATTTGCGTTTTCCAGCCGGTAATTACGTTGATCTTTATTTGCTGAGCGGGGTACCTCGCGTCTGCGGTGTTTATTTTCCGGATGGCCGCATACACGAGCATCTTCAACTAAGGTAGATAAATGGATAGTACCCTCGGATGCCCGGTCCTTTCAACGGTATTTCGTCATCCTCAGTTCACCTGTCGTGCCTTGATGTACTGCTACCTTCAACTTTGCCCACGGTAGGTCAACCTAGTCTGTCGTGTGGAGTGAATTTGGTGCCTCCGTTGACAACCGCGGTCTAATTTCTTTCGTCAGGGCTTCTGTTTTCTGCCGGGACTGCGGTGGTTACACTCTGAGGCGCTTTAGGGGAGTTGCCTTTATACGGGTCGTCAGCCGAAAGCGAAGCTCCGCACGTACCGGCACGTGATCTAATCCACCCTTGTTACCTGCCTCAGTGCCGCGATGTTATCTGCAGTCATCTGTTGACACGATCCACCGTAGCCGTATTGCAACGTAGTTAATTTGGTAATTTGTTCCACTGTCATTGGAATACCATGTGAGAAGCTGTCTTATAGGGTGCTGGAACCGTGTATTGGTTATGCACAACCGGTTAAAAATGGAGAAACTGGTTATTCTATCACCGTTTTCAAAGCGCTGGCCCAGGCTGAACTTCTCGAGAATGTGGCTTGCCGAGATATCTTGCGCATCTGTCCGGGCGTTCCAGTCACCCACTGTGATAAGCATATCCCTTTTGAGAATGCGATTTGCCACCGTTTGAAGACTGTCGTGGGATTTGTCTGTCGCACTAATGTGGGATGATGGGTCGGGGCGTCGATTGCAAATACGGTAAGTTTGACTGATTGACCTTTGAAATGCGTCAGTCCAATTCTTGATGGTATCGGTTCTGAAGATAGCAAAGCGAATTTGGCGCGCTGGCCTAAAACTACTGCTACTCGGTGCTGGCTCGGGGTTTCTGGGACACTGAAAAAACCTATAATGGCCACGTGCGCCGCTAACTGTGATATCAAGAGAGTCTGTACCACCCAGTTTGGCTTTGGATAAGCAAACGATATCTACTTGATAGTTGCATGGTGTGCTCATAGTCACTGCCTGACTTTCAATATCCGGGAAAGCTGTCACGTAGCAGCATCATATGAGAGGGTCTTTCGGGAGTGAATGGGTTTGGTTTGCATTTGAGACATCCCACTGACAGTGGGTGCACAGGGCGCGCAAACTCCCATGAAAACTGCAGTTTGGATGGTAGAGCAAGTATCAGAAATGATTATGACATTACATGGGTTCGCTATAAGAGACGCCCCCGGCAACACACCGTTTTTTACGCTTTACGCAATCAAGCGCGGATTTCGAAACAGTAGTTTTTGATGCAATACGCTATAATTCTCAATCTTACAGAAGCACGGGCTTGACTACTGTGGCGCACATTCAACTCTTGAAAGATAGATGGATGTCATGTCGACGCCACGGGTGACTGAGACTGAGGAATGCCAAACGAATTTTTTGTACACGCGGTCACTGCTCACCCAATATCCGACCCCCTGGTGAAATGCAGCTTACATGACAACAGCAATTATCAACCACGTCTACAGTTTCTTCAGAAAATGAAAGGTTTGGTGTTGGACTAACTCAAGCCCACAAAGACATCATGCGGTTTGTAGGAGCATAACGCATACGGAACATTGTTATGCATTTTGTCGAGCTGTCCAGAAAAGCTCGTCACTTACCTGGATCCTCACTTGGAGGAACTATGTCGTCCGCATGTTGATGGTCTGCCAGCCCTCTACCCGGGAAAAGTTCAATTTCACTATCCCGAATGGACTAAAATGCGCTCTCTAGGAACATGCCCATCACAAAAGTAAGGAGAAAAAGAGAGGCCGGTCAGTCCTTTAGTACACCGCTTTTCTGTGGTGATATTTCATGATCCTCGGAAGTCAGCGCAATCGGTTTCAGCTTGCGGCAGTGATCGCTCCAGCCCGCTACCAAAAGATCCGACGACACGTAATCCGACTCGCCAAAAAGTGTCTTTCACAGTCATCACCATGTTCTACCTAAGGCGGAAGACGAATGTTCCTGAACTCGGGCTTCCAGGTGAGTTCAAGCCCTGTTGTGCCAAATGGGTTGATAATAATATTTTTCCGAATCGACTGTGGAACAGTTGACCTGATTTGCGTCGGAATGTAGCTGAATGCTCCATCAGCAAAATGGGATCACTTTAAGAGTGGTCCGTTAATTCACGGACTATTGGTTAATAAATCCGCCCTGACAAGCCCGAGTTGATAATTAGTATGCCTAAAAAGATGTCTTTCGCTTGACCACGGTAACATCATTTTTGGTGATCATTTGTTACTTGTACCAACGGAAACTGTCAGGACAGAATCACTCTCGACCTCCAATCTGCCACCACCTTTGATTCCTGGCTAAAGCTCCAGGAAAGCTTCATCGTCGTGGGACTCTCCAACAAGGATGACGAGACGGGTCTGACTCTTTCTGCGGAGGCGGCAAACTATAGAGTCGAAGAGGTTATCCAACACGTAGTCTGAGTCGGGTCAGAGGAAGCAATGGCCCGTACCTCTCACATTTGAGGCCGACAGGAGGGAACTACGGACAAACCGAGGAAGAAGTCCTAACCATGGTATTTGCCATGAAGAGGTTCCACGACTTTCTACGTTGCAGACACTATACACTAGTCACGGATCAAAAGCCGTTCTTGCCAAGCTTCAGTAAAAAGAAAGGCCTACCGGTATACTCAGCCAGCCGACTCCCAAAACGGGCCATGATCCTTCTGGGTTATGGTTTTTAAAGCAAGTTTCGTGAAACAACCTGATTCCAACAGGCCGACAGAAAGTGTAGCCTCATCGGAAACCAACGAACGGGGGGTAAAGGAGCCTTCATTGCCACAATCTCATCCAAACAAACCGCAATGTCCGAAATAACCAACACTATCTGAGCAACCCGGGAAGTTGTTGGCGATATTCGAGATGCAAACAGGCAAGATCCGATGATAAAACAAGCCATAAAGTTTTTTCACACTTCGTGGTCTCTTAAAAAGCTATCCAGTGGGTTAATATGGCTGTGAACTCGTGCTTAAGAGAACCGTAGGCCGAAGTCAGTTTTGGTTGTTTATGTGCAAGGACTGTGTAATGATACCGAGTCTTTCTAATACACCCTTCATCGAGAGGCAGCTCCAGTGTTGGAAAGCACTCTCTTCCAGCTTCTAAGATCGCTCTCGTCGAGGAAGTCAACAAGAAAAGACCGTGGGCTGCCAACCGCATGTATTCTTACAGGTTCTGAGTAAAGAGACCGCATGTTGGCGTGTGCCAAGGAAGTGCGTCGGAAGTAGCGCTTGCGAATGCCACGTGCGTGAAAGGTACAGTTGAGGCCCGTCCTAGAAGACAGCCCGCAAGAAGAACTTTGGCTTAGAAGGCTGACAAGCGAACTAGTACGTTGCACGTAGTACGCCAGTCGAATAAATGAATGTTGCAGTTCATTGTGATTTCGAATCCGTCCGTGTGTTCAGACCACACCTCCATAGTCCTCGGATCAGGTGGTATTGTCTGTTATTGGCATCCCTTCATCTGACTGGCAGAACAAACATGACAACGAAAGAGACGTGTAAGGTTACTCCGAATTGAATGAAATATTTTGAGAGAAAAAACAAATAAACAACTGAATGAAGCCCTGCCATCTGATTTAAAAATAAGTTGACAACATGAATGCTTCAACGAAAAAAATAGAAAAGTGAGAAAACAGAAAATTACCTGCAGTAGAATGTGATGTTTGGCATTCAAAGCCAGACACCAAGGAGATCTGCCGTAGCTGGCTACCCAGCCAGGAATACTTGGTAGGTTGAAAGCGAGAGGAAGGATTATCTGTTGCCTACGACGTAGGGGTCCGCGGAGTTTTCTTCCCTCCCACCCCTGTGAATGGCATAATGGAGGTCCGGTTTGGTAAACGGGTCTTGTGGTCGGGCTTTTTTGAGTATAGGTACAGGAGGGTGATCAATTTCCTGTCGTTAGCGAACGGGTAGCTTGAAAGCTGCCCTAGTACTCCGTAAATTTGCAGGCTTTAAGTGATGGTGTTCGGAGGTGGTGGGTGAGCAAAATATCAACGAAGTTGTTTGGTGACGAAAGAGGAAATGGTTGATGGTCTCAGTCTGGAAAACAAACCTCAAATGAGCAGCCACAACGGTGGGTACAAAACTCTCTATTGTTATTTTTGTTTTTTTACTCATGGGATCCAACATACCGTATCTGCGAAAAGAACGTGTTTCTTAAGCACCGGCCTGCAGTTGGAAGTCAATGGAGGCGGCTCTGTGTTGAGGGCTGCTTCAGGGTGGCCCGGCGACTGAGTCACCGGAAGTGATACGGTCGGCGTATGAGATACCGGGGACGTCGGCGCTGGTCTTGACAAATTCGATGGAGTGACATGGTGTGGAAAGAATTCAGCCAGAAAGGCTGGTTTTATTCAGTGTATCGCAACTGTATCACTTCTGCCGTTGTAGTTGCTGACGAATGTTCCCTCCGGGCGGCTTGGGACTCTGTGGGGGCCGTGGTAAGCAGGTTGTAGATCCGCGCGTGCCTCTGCCCCATGGAAAACGTGCTTACGGTTTTAGAGGTGCGGGTATACGTAAACCGTCATGTTTTGTTAAGGAGCCGCGGAAAGATGTGGCTGACGCATCTAGTGATTTACCTTGTCGGGCGTAATCAGTGTAATAAAAAGTGAAGATAGGTTTTGGGGGTGCCGAGTCATCAGGAGGTCGGAGCATGCAACCGAATATGAGTTCGGCTGGTGTGGTTTGTATATCTGCCTTAAGAGCGTTGCGGCAACCTAAAGGCACTAATTGTAGGGATTCCCACCAATCCGGATATTTGTGGGCTGATGAGGCTGCTTTGGGTTGCCGAGGAAAACGTTCTACTTTTCCGTTTGCTATCGGAAGGTAAACATTTGTATGAATGCGACGGGTGCCCAAACGTTTTAGAAGGCTACTAAAGGCCCCCTCGAAATGCGAGCAGCGTTTTGCGGTAACCACCACTAGACAACCAAGTGCTGGAAGCTTAGGAGAGTGTTTCGCTAGGTACGTTGTGCAGGGGTACAGCTGACGATCATCTGCTGAAAGGATCTACACCAGTAAGTGGATATATGCTACCCTTCGACGGAGGCAATGCCCTTGGAGGTTGACGTGCTTGTATTGGAAATTTTGATCGACACCAATGCCCCTATGCACTTTCGACTGTTGAAATTGGATGGAGGTACGGGTCCATGCAGTGACATCACGGTTTAAATCGTGCCAAGCGTAAAGGTCACTGACGAACTCAGTTGAAGCCCTTATACTCAGGCGGGATAAAACTCGCAAAGTTTTGAAAACCTGTCGCCTAAAAGCTGACGGCACTACTGGCCCTGGGTAGTGCTTAGATATGTCACACAGCACGTATCCTTCGGCTGGAGGAACAGGTACTGACTGAAGCCGCAGCTGTGAAGTGCTACGGAGCTGTTTTTCTTCAGCATCGTCTGCTTGAATGGATGCAATAGCTTCGGGGTTGATCGGGCCGGGGGTGCTGAGGTTCAGGTTGTAAATAAGAGGTAGCGCACCTGCGGTAGACTTATCGGCGCCTAAGTTATGACGCAAGTCGATCGTGTGCTGAGTGGTGTAATCCAAGTGCCTAGACTCCCAAGGGGAGTGTCTGTCCGTGGTGGGACGCAATGCTTGGATGATTGGTTTATGGTCGGTTTGGACCGTGAATTAGCGTCCCCCTTAGATGTGTCTAAAGCGGCCGATGCCTGGGTAGAATGCAAGAATTTCGCAGCCAAAAGCACTATTCTTGGATTCAGCCGGTTGTAGTTTCTTGGAGAAGAATGCAACGAGTTTCCAAGTGTCAGCTCAGTATTGCTGCAGCAACATGCCCATGGCTTTGTCTGATGCGTCTGTGACTTATGCGATTGAGGAGGTCGGCTTCAGGGGTAATAATGAGGCTACTTTGCTGATAGCCCGCTTCAGCATATCAAGAGCATATCGTGCGGTTTCTGTGAAAATCAGTTGCTTCGCTTTGCTATTGAACAGGTCTGTGAGCGGCCGCATTAGCTGAGCGCACTATGGAACGAAAAGCCGACGGGAGATGACCTACCCGTGCAAAACGCCGTGGTAGCTTGAACGATACTGGTTCTGGGTGGTCCAAAATTGTCTGTACCTTAGTTTGAAATTGTAAGCTCCCAGTGGAAGCAACCTTGTGGCCTAGGAATTCGACGGCCTCGACACCTGTTACACAATTATTCGCGCTGACCATGACCCGTGTTGAGGTAGGCAGTCACAAAGGGTCCGTAGATATACCGGACCTTCTGTCTTGGCCGAGCTGGCAATCAGGACGCCGGCAGAAAATGGAAAACCCCTACCTCTGCCTACAATATCGATGAAACGCGGGAAAGGCTGCGCTGCTTTGTCAAGTCCAAAAGACCGTCGTAGAAACTGGAGAAGACCGAAAGGAGGCGCTACGGCTGCCTTGGGGATGTCGGCCTCAGCTAACGGTATTTGGTCCTATGCCTGCTCCAAATCTATTTGACTGAAAATTACCTTAACTACTTAACCAGCTGTGAGGTCCGTGATGTGCGGAATAGGATATCGGTCGGGCGTATTTACTCGGTTGATTGAGCGATAATCCCTGTACGGTCTCCAGTCGTCAGACAACTTCTTGGGGGTTACTTGTAGGGGTGATGCCCACCGACTGTTGGAAAGCCTGATATCTCCCAAGTTGAGCATGTGTTTGAACTTGGAGCCGGCTACTCGGAGGTTGCCTGGAGCCAACTTATGGGGTCGAGCGTACACCGGGGGCCTTTGTGTGACGATAAGATGGACCGCATCAGTGGTGATTGGAAGCACATTTTGGGCGGACAAGATTAGGATACTCGCTGAATAAACTACTGAATCCCTTTCAGAAGCGGGAAATGGCTTGAGAATCACTAATGATCGAGCTTGGTTTGAGGAACGAACAACGAAACTCACCAGGACCGACCACTAGACGGTGACTTTTTAAAAACTCCAAGCCAGGAATGACCTGGTGCACTTGGGCGCCGACGGAAACTCAAGAGGGAGGAACGATGCAGACCAAGGTAGTGGGTTAGAAATTGACTGCGGTATGCTGGGATCGGAGTGCTTTGGTGGCTTTCAGCGTGAGAGCTGTGAGAGAGACGGTGGACCGTTTTGAAACCGGTATCATACAGAACTGCGCCCCCGTGGTGATTAAGAAACTCATTCATGTAGTCCCGTTTCTCACGTAAATGAGGCGGTGGTAGTAAGGGTTGCTGAAGTGGTAATTTGGCTAAGGGCACAAGCCGTGAAATGACGCTTGGTCGGTATTTTTTGCGGAGGCTGTTTAGGGTGCACCCTCGTTTTTCAATCACATGTATCAAAATGAGAACATCCCGACATAACGTCTGAATGTCAGAGTTGCTACAAGGTGCGTACTGGTGAGTGGTTTTTGGCCTAAGGTTAACGACCACATCGAGCGGAACAGCATTGGCAGTGCAGTCGCATAGTATGCTTGAATCCAATATCCGAGAAACCTGTCACGTTGCAGCATCATATGAGAAGGTCTTTCGGAAGTGAATGGGTTTGGTTCCCATTCTAAGTATCCCAGTGACTAAGAGGTGCACAGGGAACGTCGCTTGCTGGGGACATCGTAGCATAAGTAAATTGAGTGTGTAGAAACAAACGTCATGGGACCAGAGAACGATACGTTTTTTCGACGTGCGCTTCCCAGTTTGTACAGCCGATAAAAGTCAAAGTCGAAAATATTGAGTAAGTTCCTGTTCGAATTTCTAGACTGCACGGGTTTTTCCAAATTGCGAAGCCCAAGACGAAGTCAAGTTGTGCATTGACATCGCCAAAGAGAGTTTATTCGAACTGACGGTGCACGCTCGGCGCGCAAGTGAGATCAATCTCGGAACCGAAGTCTGCGTCTTTTGTGCTGGTATCCGCCCGATACCGACATGCTTCTGAGAAAATTAGCCACTGTTACTCGTCGCGCACATCAGGAAGTTGAAATTGTTTGACCGCTGGTGTTTGCAGCGGATCCTCAAACTGGCTTAGTGCGACGCAGTTTCAGAAGACGCGACAAGACAACCCTGCCTCGATATTAAAATGTCGATGATTGCAGTGGTTTGACGTGTCCTACGACGTCCAAACGCAAAGATTTTAAAACAAGTGCCGTCTCTTGTTCCTTGTCCAGGATAGCACTGTCGCATTTGCGGGCAGTTGAAACAATAATCAGCACCGTCAAATCCGTCGTTGAGTGATTAGAACTCCAGTCTGTTTACAGCGTTCGGAAATAGAAGCAAAACTGAATCCCTGTGTTCAGATGTCGCTTTCAATCGTCGCTCGTGGGCAGGCACAATTGGCCACATCCGTGGGGTCGACTAATCCTCTTGCTTGCTATTTTATCAGAAGCCAACTGAGTTCGGTGGCAGTCTAGCATAAAACAACGTCGTCTGTGTGGTTACAATCTTCGTACAAGAGTGTGACAGATAACATCGTTGGTGTAAGTAGGATACCGAATTCTTCCAATAACGAACTAGAGTATTTTGTACCTGTTCGTTTGCGTGGAGATCTTTCCATGAAATCATTAGGAATCCTCGTTAGTACCACTGAAATGTAACCAAATATTTTGAAATCATATACAAAAGGTGAACAGAGAATGGGATCAAAATTCGAACGGTAGACATGTGAATATTGAACTGGTTTTGTCGAACCTCTTAAAGAATTTGCAATACAGTGAACGCAGTTCAAGGCACATCTTTTAAACGTATCGAGAAATTGGCGGGAATCGTAAGAAGTGCTTGTTGTAGAACACCATCGATGGAGGACAACATGCACCACCATTAGTATAAAATCAGATAACGTTATGGCTGTTGAACGAAAGCTTTCTGACAGAACGTTGTACGAAAAGGATTTGGCGATACACCGGGTGATAATTGCCATGCGACCGTCGGCATGAAAGAAAATAAGTGGTCATGAAGGTATTTTACAGTGATTTTGTTGCATCTGTAAGGGGTAATCTCTATGCTTTGAAACGCTAGCCATTGGGATCATTGCTAGAGCATATATTTGATATAAAAAAATAAGAGTTTTCAACTTTTATTTTTCGAAAAGGGTTCTATCGTAGTCCTACCGGCTTCAGGAACTTGTAGTAACAAATCGTCCAAGTGAATAAAATCGAAATATGAAACTTGTATTGTTCATTGATAGTAGGCATCTTGTTGACGTGCCACAGATTCCATATGCACTTATGTCGTCCCGTTGGACCCTTATATAGACACGTATTAGTTGGTCACTCGCACAAGAATACTCAATTCAATTTATGAGTCACTTAATTATGGCTTTAAGCGCTTTTTCTTAACATGAATCAAACGACGTGATTCGTTCTGGTTCTTGCGGTAATGACCTCGGAAGCGGTTTTCCTATCCAACTCACGGTCTACGGAAATAAAAAAATCTCAGTTTGGTTTCAGGTTCTGGGCAGGACGAAAGTAGTTCACATCAATGCCTGTGGAGTTATCGTGTTAAAAAACATCGGAGTACTGGACTAGTTCGATGATTGCCCCGAAAATCTTGCTCCATCCGCATGTCTGTTTAGTATTTCGTTATTTGAGAACAAAACAGCGTGGCAAACAAGCTCGTTTCCAGTTATTCGTACTCATACCAATACATAACATCGAATATGACTGGAAACAACAAAGGGGAGTGGTCATCCAGATCTGTCTGTTCACGTATGTTTGTGTGCGTGCGTGCGTGTGTGTCTGTGTGCGTGCATGTGAAATTGATCACGAGGTGGCAGTGGGGTCACCTTTGGGACCCCTATTCGCTGATATTTTCATGGTGAAACTTGAAAATAAGCAACTCAAGTCAACAGTCGAAGGTTGCAAACGGTATGTGGACGATATCGTATGTGTAGTAGATACCAAAGTTGATCCAAATGTACTACTCAACAGATTTAACACAGCCCATCCAAATGTTCAATTCACTTTGGAACAAGAAAAGGAAAACGGTCTACCCTACTTATATGTTTATGTAAGCCGTCAAGGTGATGGTTCCTTTCAGCTGCCATTGCATAGGAAAGCAACTTGGAACGATCCATACATACATTTTCATAGTTTCGTACCACTCAAAGTGAAGTGAAATTTAGTACGTTGCTTGATTAATAGAGCAAGGAAAATCTACACGAAAGACAATAGAAAATGAACTTCGTTTTCTGAGGAGTGTTTTCCTAGAAAACGGTTATCCTGAACGGTTCATTGACAAGACGGTGCAACAACATGAAGACAAGCCAATACAGACAGTGGTCCAAAAGAAGCCCGTATATATCCGTTTACCATTCAAACGAGATACGGAAACTGAAGTTATTCAACGAAGACTAACAGAAGCAGTCAGTAGAACATTCTACGCTGCATAGCTACAAATTATGTTCGAGTCCAAACTGATCGTGTGTTTTCGACTGAAGGATAGAGTGCCGCACGACCAGGCGCTTATCCGAACGTGTTCGTGAACACCACACGGTTTGGTTGAACACTGGATCAATTAAGACAATTACGAGTGCTGTGTTCACACCTTGTTGAGTCAAACCATTCAGTAGTGATAGACGCTTTTCGCACCATTTGCAAAGTCTGGGGTAAGTAATCAAGACTTGTCAAGTGTCGCTTTTTAGCCACAGCCAAAGCCGTGAGCATTCGACTCTACAATCCTCCCCTGTGTGTTCAGAGACAATTTTTGCATGCACTTAGACTTCCATGGCCCGAACACGTGTGCAGCCACTCGAACACTCTTCACTGTGATCAGTTTCGCATGCACACACACTCACACACGCACTCTCTCTCTCTCTCTCTCTCTCTCTCTCTCTCTCTCTCACACACACACACACACACACACACACACGTGCACAGACAGATTTGGATGATCATTCCCGTTTGTTGTTTTGATTCATATTTAATGTTATGTATTGGTATGAGTACGAATAACCGGAAACGAGTTTGTTCGTCACGCTGTTTTGTTCTTAATGTGTTCTGCGGGATTTTTCGTACATTTCGTTATTTGTTCTGATTGAATCTGACCGTCTTATTTCATGTCTAGCATTTTGCAGAATCCGTTTCTGAATGACACAGGAAACAACCTGCCGCAAATGCCTACCGTTCTCTCAGACGAGAGCCCTATGAACCCGCCAACCTATCCACCGACATCGTCAAACTCGTATACGGATGCGTTGGGTTACACCACAGTGCCTTGAATACACATTACTCTTCTCAGATAGTGAAAAACCAATATCGTTCAGAGGTAGTTATTTATATGAATATGAAGCACAAATTTTTTCTTGCGTAATTTGTTTTGAGATTCGTGATTTCTCTGACTTCCTAATCCTTACCGGTTCGGTACGAAGATGCCGTCACCACGGGAATTAGTTTTCATCCCGCAGGGCTCTAAAAGACATTCCTACTAGTATTTTATTGTTATTTGATGAGCACAGAAGGAGACATTTTTCGATTTTTTTAATCAATTCGGTCCGCATTTGTGAGTGAACTCCTTGGTACATTTTCTAAGGGTATCAAATGGTATGAGATCCATTATGCAAATCATCAGTTTCCAATTGGAGTTATATTCTCTGATTTCGCGTCCTTGACCGTAGGCTTTGGATTCGGAGCCGCTTTATTAGAACTTCCCACTTCGGCTTGGTTAACCTTGCGCTTTCCTGTCTGCGCGCTCTACAAGGATTCCGCATCCTGTTCTCGCCCTCACATTTTCTGGGCCAGATATGAGCAAGGTGATGGCAGTCGAACCGACTTATCTTGTTCCTACTGAGTCAACCCTCTCCACAAACATATTTTACTTAACGCCGTTGATTATACTCCTTTCAAGACCTGGCCACTTCGCGTTGAGGATGCTTGGCATCTTTCCGTGTTCGTCAACGGATGTCTCCGAAGCATTACTCGCATCTGATGGGAACGTCTGGAACGTAATGACCAGGGGCGCCGTTGTGTGTTAGGTACGGATAGCCGCCCTCCTAACTAAGTGTTCGCACAACACCACCTCCGGTGGCTCGGACATGTTTTACGAATGCCCACCCATAGTCTACCTTTCCGTGCTCTATTCGCACGTGCTGAGCAAGGCTGGAGGAAGCGACGCGGTGGTCAGGCCATGACTTGGGATAGAATTTTGAAAAATCTAACATCAGCATTGTCTTTGGTTGGAGCTTCCCGCCTCCGTGGTTGGGACCCAAGGGATGAGGATTGTCATTGGTTAGAGACATTGAGGGACATGGCTCAAAATATAAGTCAGTGGCGCGATTACTCTGTGGTCTGTCTGTCGAACTCTCGGGCCCCGTAAGCACAGAAATGTCATTCCGGCAAACAAAGTGACAGAGAATTAAAAAAAAGTGTACGGTGAAAAGCTCTCAAAAAAATCAGCGTCTTTTTTCTATCACTCACGGTCTGTTTACTGCATTGTACGCCGCCTCCCATATGTTGTTTTGTTGTTGCTGCGTTGGCACCTTGCCTGATCTCAAGCCGGTTTAACTATATATATATATATATATATATATATATATATATATATATATATATATATATATATATATATATATATATATATATATAGCGTGCAGCACGATCACATGCGTGGTTGAACCACTCGGGGGATTTGGGTTTGCCGGGTTTAGAAAGGTGATGAATCGAATGTTGCACACCCTGAAGAACAATGGTTAGATGAGCCAAGTAAGCCAGGGGTATGTGCACGATCGCCAGCCCGATCGGGAATACCTGTAAGGAGACCGACAAATTTCCATAGGTTTTTGACCAGGTGAATGATAGAAGGTTTGCCAAACCATTTCGCTGTCACTCGACTGACGCATTATATTATTATTTTAAATTACCGATTCTTGTTACAGTATCGCAATTTTTTTATTTTCCTGTTCCAAAATCACCCGTGCTGTTCAAACCGCATCACCACCGGACCCTTTTTATTGTAGACAGCAATCTACGGTCACCCAAATTGTGGCCACGCCTGATTCATTGGGGGCATCACGTGGCTCTTCATTTCAGGTTTCAAAATTATGCCTGCACTTGATCCTTTATGCCATACAGTGTGCGCCTTCGAAACAGTACTTCTCTCATGATATTCGTGACTGAAGGAGAACAGCAGATCGTCAGTTGGCGCGTAAAACAGCTACGAAATTATAACCCTCTTTTATTTTCACAGAATGTTTTCTCAGTCTTTACTGGCGCATGAGTGCAGCGGAAAGAGTGTATACCCCATAGCCTTTAGAGCCCACTGCACTTTTGGGAATAACAGGTAACCGGACCCTTAGACTTGGAATCGCAAAGAACCACGTAAGGCCCGAATCTTGTGTAATCGAAAGTCCACTTGCATTTTCACATTGAAAGGTCGGACACCGCCAGTCGGAGTTGAACAGGTGACACTCCGCGTACCGGGCAGATGCTCTTTTATTTGTTTACTGTTCACTTTCGTGTCCTCAACAGTTTGGTTTTTGCATGTTTCGAACAGTTACTCGCGAGTAGTGTCTGTGTCCGATGATATTTTGCTTGCCTGACCAATATCCTCGTTCGTGTAGCGTAGCACTTCAAATCGTAAACAAGCAGAGTGCTATCACAGTGCGAACGGTTGCAAAAAAGTATCCGTCTACTTTATTCACAACTGGAAGCTTGATATGTAGTAGCAGAACCGTGAATCGTTTCAACTCGCTTGTTTTCTAAACTGAACTAGAAAATACAAGGATAATTCCCCATCCTATTGCTCGTTGTCACTCTTCCTTTTATGATCCAGTTTCAGTACTCTACATTCCGTACGATCGAATTCAGTCGGATGCGTCAATCGATCAGACGGCTGTCCGAAAAAACCAACTCTTCTTAACCGCCTCGTTCGCACAAGCTTGGTATTCCCTACGTCATCGCCTTGCGGTGGTGGATAGCGTGATAGAATGATACAACCCACCAACCACCTGCCTTTGTCCATGTCAGATTTCACGATTTAACAGATGTGTTCCACCTGATCTCTTTCTTTTCCTACATTCTAAATAGATCACAAACACAACACTACCTGACCAGTGTCTTCTCTCTCTCGTCATGCTCATAGTTCCGGAGAACAACTTGTTGATTGGTAATCACTAGTAGTGGCACGGATGGGGATGTTAATGCTGTAGGCACTAGTGTTTTAATCCAGAAGACAACAAGTAGCTGTTCGTTTTTTTTGGAAGTAAGATTTATGGTAACACCAAGATCGACGGACTACAACTGAACACCTGATTTGCGTCAAGCGTCCATCCTCATCCTGGTGAAGTGTTATTGCACGCTAAGCATGCCTTCACTTATCCGCATGTTCGTTTGCTCTCTCTATGTGACTATTACAATTTTGATTCTCCCCGGTATCTACTATTCTCACGACAAGAGTGCACCTTGACTTGGTTTGATGGCTTGCATGCGTCCATGACCCAAAGAGCTAAACAAGATGACTTGTTTAAGCTGGAGATGCAGTCATGTCTGACAGGTCAATGGATAGAGGCCAGACGAAGTTCAGTCTCCTGGTCTCCCAGATTGGGGGTCAATGTGAGTTGGCAACTCAGTCGATAAGATCAGTAGAAGAATAATTATTCCAAGTTGGTGGGCTTCCACTCAGCCACCCTTACCTCTTTCACGGATAGGTTGTTATTAGAACTAAAGGCTTTGGCTGAGAATCCTAATCGTTCTCCTACCTAGCGGCTGGGCACGGTAGTAGTGCCTGTCCAACATTTCTCATGAACTGCACAAGCACAAAGAGTTGCATGCTGCATCAGTCGTCGCGGAGGATAATTGGAACCATACCGCCCATTGCATCGGGCGTGGCGGGTAGTGATAAGTGGTCTACTGGTCCGAGTCCCTTCTCTTTTATACAACCTTTGTCTTCTGTCCCCATCAACCCCTCTTTGCCCCTATCTGCCTACCGATAATGCTGACACTGACAACGCGCCAGATACTCAATGGTTCATTGTCAAATAGTGTTGGGAATAATCCTCCATCTCGTAACTCACTTTTTCTCAAGCCTCTGAAGCCCGGCTCCTGTAACGTGCTTACACTCACGCAGGCCGGTCAGCAGGCGTGCCTACCCCTCACAACAAACTCTCTGAATATCGATGTCTGCTGCTTGAGTGAAAGGTGCATCGAGGATTCAAGCAGTTTGATTCAACTATATGTTCTGGGTATCTTTCAAGGTACTTACTGCGCACTTCAGGAGACAAAGTGACTAGGACTGAGGGTCAATGCGGTGTAACAATAGTCTTGACTGACAAGGCTGAGGCTGCTCTCTTAGACTGGATCCCGGTTAACGGTCGTTTATGTGTTTTAAGACTCCAGGTGTTCGTTGTCGTTCGAAAGGAAAACTATATTAGGCGCAGTTTGTTTGGGATTCTGGCGTACGCCCAACCGACTTCGGCTTTGATATGCAGAAGGGTGAGTTCTATGATGAAATCTTTACCCTCGTTTGCGGTGGTAAAGGCTGTGACGTTGTAGTGCTGGTAGGCGATTTCAATTCGCAAGTTCGCAAACTTATTGTATTAGACGCTTGCTTAGGTGGCCATTGTGCTTTACCCGCTGAGCGTACGGAAAACGGGGATAGGCTTCTCCAGTTTCGTGCAGACAATCGATTGTTCTTGTCTAGCACAAATTTCCGACACAGCTCGCCTCGCACAGCGACATGGCGCTCTAACTCTACAGGTACTTTAAGCCAGATTGGTCATATCGCCGTGAGCTACCGGTGGCACAGTTCTGTTCAGAACTGTAGATCCCACTGGTCCACGTACGTGGATTCGGGTCTTGCATTTGTTTTGATTCGGCTATCTCTCCAGCTCCATGATTTTTAATGCAAACTGCGAACCCGGTTAGCAATACGACGGTTGTCTGATCCAGAATTTCGCACTAGTTATGAACAAAAGTTAGCATATGAGCTACGATCTACGACGAACAGAAATTTAGATGAATAATGAGCCCAAATCCAACAGGCAATGCCACGCGATAGCTGGTTTCGCCTGTGGTCCTGAATCCGATGTCCATCAAAGACACTGGATATCGCAAAAGTCGTAGAGTATAATGAAGCAAAAGTGTCAACTCTCGAAATGTGAGGCGATGCATAAGATACGAAGACATATACAGAAGCAAGCTGCGAAAAGCCCTAAGAATGCTCACGAAAATTGTTGGGTCAAGGTAGCCAAAGAAATGGAAGTAGCGGCTGCGTCAGGTAACAGTCAAAGACTGTTCGGACTTATTGGCTGCACCGACGCACCGCGAAAGCTGGTCAGTGAAACGATATGCGATGGAAATGAGGATCCTATTCATGCAAAACACCAAAACCAAATGTGCTGGTCGCGAGCTAATGTAGTTACTCCTGTGTCAACAACTGCGACTCCTTTGGTGGTATCACTTTAGCCCTCATCGGAAGTGGAAGCGGAGTCTTGTATTTGAATACCGAAGCGAGGGAAGGCTGCTGGCCCCGACGAACTTCCCTTAGTTCTTTTCAAGGTGGGTTGTGGCGCGTTAATGAAACCACTTACCATTTTGCTCCTTGACATTTGGAACGAGGAGTGTATTCCATTATTTTTGGCGAGCTATTGTTCCGATCTTCGGAAAGGAAACACGCAGTGACTGTAGTGACCACTGTAGGGTCAGATTCATTCCGAAAGCCACCAGTATATTAGCCTCGATTTTGCTGCTTCGTTTGACTCCAGCTCGCGAGAATAAGGCCCGCGAACAATAGGTCGGATTCCTCCTCGATCGAGGACGCACTAGCCAGATTTTTACTCTTCGCCAGCTACTTGAAGAGCATCACACTCAATGTCAACCGACAATAAAGGCTTTCCTCCACTTGATAAACGCCTCTGATGCGCGGAATGCTAATGGTTTGCGCTTTGTATTTTACATTACATCAGTGGGTGTGGTGAATGTTTTCGCTGTCTCCCCGGGTGTACATCTGTCAAATACAGTGAAAACGATGAAGGTTCTGATAGCAACGACAAATTGACTAGTTATTTTATTGGGTCGGTAAAAAAATTTATTGACACAAGAAAGTTACTGATTGCCATACCAAGCCACATATTCTTCAGCATTTCATGATTGATATGAGAAACGCACATTCATCTGAGATGTTTTCGGGGGGAATGCAAAAATTATAAGCTTTTTTGAGAACTGAACCCAGTAGTTGGTTTTTGCATCAGTAAAGCCCATTTCGTTTGTCGACCGGCCACAAGCGCTTCTCTCCGATCTTTGTTCAGTGTGACCACTTGTTCTACCACTCTCTTCCCGTGCAAAAAGGGCACGTAACTCAGTCGTACGTCTTGCCTCTCTCGCGTTCGGACGAGGAGCGGTGGATCATTAAATCCATGCCAACTGAGCTAGAGAACCAAACTGCCTCCAAACCATCAATGGAAACGACGGCATATTGCACTGGACGCCTTCAGGCTGTCGACACCATTAGAAGTACCCGCTAGAAGATCCTATAATATTTGTCTCCGAATGACACCAGTATTCAGGTTATCAACATGTCGGGGAGATGAAAATAGGTAGATTACTTTCCCGGCCCGGCATAGCGCCGTGTTGGATAACAGCTGGTGAGGATACCGGAACACGTATAAACAGCTTTCGGTCACGTAAGGACCTTTCAGACTGGCAAACAGCACACCATAGCCCGTTCTTCACAGCTCCGGAGTAAGCATAGCCCGTCTGCTTGCGGTGCGTACGCCAAACTCCCGCAACTTGTGGATTGCTGTTCTCCGTGTAGAAGCATCCTACGGGGTGTAACAGTCGGCCGCTGAACAAATGGCTTCATTGGGTTCCGACTTTCGTGGACCGTGGAGTGCAAAATACTTATCAGGAATAGCCATGTTACCGTTCAGAGATAATCCATTCAATGTTACCATGATTGCTGTCCACGCCCCGACTGTGCGTGCTGAGCTAGTCACAAGGGATGTCTTCTACAACGATCTCCGGAAATGAACTTAATAAACCTCAGGGCGTGATGTCATACTGGTCGCAAGAGATGGGGTTATCCACACAGGCTCTGTCGACGAGCATCCACGGCACAAATTAGGGAAATTTTGCTTTCTTGAGCTTCGTGAAAGTAGGGGCCGTCTAAACGCTTTTGCAGACCTCAGCAGACCAGTCGTCGCCAGCACTAGTTTCCAAAATGCGCTCTTCATCAACGGTAGGGCAGTGCACCAGATTGCTGGATCTCTTCGACCGAGAAATGTTACTCTTATGGTGATGGAAAAACCAAAAGCGCAAACGGCACTAAACAAACACGCGCACCCACCTCAAGATCCATCTCCCACTTGGAGACAAGCCTGGCCTCCAGGGCAGAGTTGATGTCCCCTCGTTAGTAGTTCCCGACAAGACCCAAACTTTGTCGAAAGCTATCGCTTCTATACAGAAAACGTTTCCTGTTGGTTGTATTATGGATACTCGGTGAACCACGCTAGAAGCTTCCATAATAGAGGCGACCCTTCCACACCCAAGCAAAATACGCCAGACTCAAAAAGGTTGAACCTCTGAAGAAACCCTCAGCAACTGTTCAAACGCTAGCTAGGCGAGGCGCTGTATTTCACCCGATTTTTGCAGCCCTTGAAGGGAGGCTACGCATTCTGCAACGATTGTTCCCAAGTGGTGTCGATACCAAATGGCACAAGTGATGGAGATGGAAGCCGCCTTTTCTCACTTCTAGAATGCTTCCGCCTCACGCCCCTTTTCAGCGAAGACGACATTTCGCACCTTTGTCGCTGGATGAAAACGGCCATTTCGTACTCGGAGCAGACAGGAGCTTCGAAGATATATCGAGAATTTCAGCAAGCTATTTAACCGCCGTACCCAAAATCCAAGCTACTGGGCCTCTTTGTAAGGCCTCTAAACTTTACTTTGCAGTTTCCGTAATTATTGATTCCTTCGAACCCTTGTACTGTGTGCATTACCTCCACGTCACTTTGACGCTGGGCACTGTACGAAAACGTTAATCAGAAAAAGTATTCTCCACTACCGGTGAGAACGAGAAACCGACTGGAAGACATAGTGGTTATCGTGTATTTGAGAGCATGCAAAAGATCAACAGTTAAATGGCAACTGCGCTTGGCAGTCAGCGTTCATCTGAACAGTAGGCGTGTTAGAAGCATGAACAAAGATGGCTGTCGTTACGCTTTGTCTCTGCTTTTTTGTTAAGTTAAGGGAGTCCGCGATCCCTCAAAATATTGATCTAATCCACCTAATTCCTCATGTGAAGTAGGGCGACGAACCTTTCGTGTGAGCTAGAGTGGATTGGGCCTCATTGGTATTACTGGTGAGCCCTTCTCCACTATTCCGCCAAACCTACTTTTCGCTCAAAAGGACTCGGGAAAAACTGAGCACATTTCAGGCCACCTTTCGATCGGTGCGATGATTTTGGCTGCCATCTACTGGCGACACTCTCAATCGAGACAATAAAAACGGGAATAATGAAAAAAGTTAAATAACTGCAAGTAGTGGTCTCAAGTCGGTAAAGGAGGTTTGTGCATACAAGAGCTTCACTGACCACGACACCTAGCGCTTTCCTCTAACGTGCATAACTACCAAATAGGGATGTCTCTTGGACCCCGCTGAGGAAGCCTAACGAGCCTCACGTGGAAGAATCTACCATTTGGGCTTTTCATGACTTTCTTTTTTGTCACTGACTGGCTACCCTTACTCATCCTCCAACCGGTACTCGCCCCAGCGAACATCGCGAGTCGAGGACAGGGGGTGTATGGATGTGTCCTAATCATTCTAACTACGTAACCTCTAGTGCTCCATCTATGGACTCTCCGTTGAACCATAGCACTGTGCACAGTGTGAATAAGACTGATTCAAGCAAAGCTACGAAGACATCGGTATTCAAACACCGACGATCTCCGCGTATCCTTCCACAGCAACGAAAAATTTTCTATTTAACTAAATGAACTTTGCTGCGGTTGACTCCCTGGAGGGAAAAATCTGACTTTATGGGTGTGTCTGATCGCGGTTGTCCGTGCTTGACGGGTGGCAGCAAGGTCTTTACAGATGTCTGTTCAGTCCAACTTCCACTGACGAGTGTCGTACACTATGCGAAAACCAAGGTAGTTTGTGTCCTCAAAAAACAGTATCCAACCAGGTTTTATACTGTCCCCTTATCGGCGAAATCGGTGTGGGTATGGAGATTGTGTCAGAACAATACTGGTTACGGCGTGGCCAGGTTACCGCAGGATGTGCCCAAACCACTGTTGTTAACGGAGTTGTATGCTCGTTGAAAGACGGGTGTTGTGGCGGTGATTTCTAATGTTTTCCTTCAAGATTTTGTCACGCTACCCTAAACCTGAGGCATCAGTGATCGAAAACTTCTAGTCGTCTGATATCCCCAACTCATATGGGCCAAGTCTTGCAACCATATAGTAAGATTGGTCAGACTGTGGCACTGAACACTCTGAGCTCCGTCTTGCGACCAATCTGGTTCCGTCACCAGAGGGTGTTTCGGAGCTGTAGGAACGCCATTTGAGCCAAGCCAGCACGCCTTTTGCTTTTATCTACGGCTTGTCCGTTTGGCAAGATGACGGAGCAAATTTAATCCAGGTCCGAGAGAATCTCTGTTGCTTGGCAATCCAATTGTAGTGCTCAGTTTGTATGGCTAATGAGTATTACAAACATGTTCGTTTTGGTGGTATTGATTTCAAGACCAACCTCTAAACTATATTTTTTTGCTGGATCTAGGGTGGCTCGTAAGTTGATCAGTTTCTCCCGAGGCACCACTAAGTAGCCTACAAATTTGAGGTTCACAAAACTGCGGCCTCAGGAAAAGTAGATGTCCTGTTGACCCTGCACCGCGGGTTGTGTTCCCCATTCCACAGTAAAGTCGTCTCGAAATCGTGAGTTAGTACGCGGGTACCAAGCTGAAGCCAAAATGCCTCTTCGCCTGAAAGCCCTCGGCAGGCTGGAAGACAGTTCACCGAATAGCGCGGCATTCGGGGAAGGGATGGCATACAAAGTACAATTTTGAATATATCTTCCACCCTGTATGGCCGCTGAGCTGAAAGATAGACCACAGGACAAAACGAAGAGGTTCAGCCTGCATTTCGCATCTCGCATCTCCAGAAAGTTTGAAGATGGATCACCGGACAGTGTGAGATGGTTCAGTTTTGCGGCATTCCGTTCATCTAGGATAGTGCAAAACATTCGATCTTTGAATGCATGTCGGACGCAAAACAGCGAGTTTTCTGAACCACGCCCGCCCCGCGGCCTGGAGCAGCTCATATGTCCAGTTCAGTTAAACAACATTGGAGGTAACGAGCACTCTATTCATACTTCTGATTCTAGTTTGAATGGACAAATGTCTCCACTGTTAGGTCGAACAAGTGCATTGTTCCAGAACAATACGACTCTAGCAGACTGGCCAGTCTGAACGAGGTGTCGTCTGTAGGCATTATTTTCCACAATGACCCGCGAACTTCCCAGAAAAGGGCGGCTCGGAAATCTATGAAGAATATGATGGAGGAGCTTAGTGAAAAAATCCTTTCTGAGCACCACTAAAAACTTTGCAAATTCAAAGTTCGCAGTCTGTGGAAACGTGGACGCCCTGAGAACTGTCCATCGCGGGTTACACTACCCAATCTACAGCACTAGAGATGGCGGGCACCCTTCTCGTACTTCTGACTTTGATTTGAATGTGCATGACTCTTCATCGTGAGCTCGAACACGTGCGTTTGCTCCAGCATGACAAGACCAGTTTTAATGGGGCGTCGTCTGCAAGCAGTATCTTCCACAACGACTCGCGATTCATCGAGTTAAAAGCTAGACAAAAGTCTATGAAGCATGCGGCGGTGAGGCGCTGAAATTCGTACTGGTGTTCCAGAATCCTCCGGGGATGAATATTTGTTCGAGGGATCCAAAGCCTGGATGGAAGCCTCCCTTCATTGGGCCGAGCACTTGGATGCCTCGATTACCCGCACCAGAGATAGGTGCACCGGTAGAATCGCGCAAGATAGGTTGAGTGGACTGGTTTTCACCGGACGTTGACCGTATGAGGCGAAAAACGTTTGCAAAGTGAAAAGCACTGGTTGCAGTTTCCATCTTATTTGCGTTTTCCAGCCGGTAATTACGTTGATCTTTATTTGCTGAGCGGGGTACCTCGCGTCTGCGGTGTTTATTTTCCGGATGGCCGCATACACGAGCATCTTCAACTAAGGTAGATAAATGGATAGTACCCTCGGATGCCCGGTCCTTTCAACGGTATTTCGTCATCCTCAGTTCACCTGTCGTGCCTTGATGTACTGCTACCTTCAACTTTGCCCACGGTAGGTCAACCTAGTCTGTCGTGTGGTGTGAATTTGGTGCCTCCGTTGACAACCGCGGTCTAATTTCTTTCGTCAGGGCTTCTGTTTTCTGCCGGGACTGCGGTGGTTACACTCTGAGGCGCTTTAGGGGAGTTGCCTTTATACGGGTCGTCAGCCGAAAGCGAAGCTTCGCACGTACCGGCACGTGATCTAATCCACCCTTGTTACCTGCCTCAGTGCCGCGATGTTATCTGCAGTCATCTGTTGACACGATCCACCGTAGCCGTATTGCAACGTAGTTAATTTGGTAATTTGTTCCACTGTCATTGGAATACCATGTGAGAAGCTGTCTTATAGGGTGCTGGAACCGTGTATTGGTTATGCACAACCGGTTAAAAATGGAGAAACTGGTTATTCTATCACCGTTTTCAAAGCGCTGGCCCAGGCTGAACTTCTCGAGAATGTGGCTTGCCGAGATATCTTGCGCATCTGTCCGGGCGTTCCAGTCACCCACTGTGATAAGCATATCCCTTTTGAGAATGCGATTTGCCACCGTTTGAAGACTGTCGTGGGATTTGTCTGTCGCACTAATGTGGGATGATGGGTCGGGGCGTCGATTGCAAATACGGTAAGTTTGACTGATTGACCTTTGAAATGCGTCAGTCCAATTCTTGATGGTATCGGTTCTGAAGATAGCAAAGCGAATTTGGCGCGCTGGCCTAAAACTACTGCTACTCGGTGCTGGCTCGGGGTTTCTGGGACACTGAAAAAACCTATAATGGCCACGTGCGCCGCTAACTGTGATATCAAGAGAGCCTGTACCACCCAGTTTGGCTTTGGATAAGCAAACGATATCTACTTGATAGTTGCATGGTGTGCTCATAGTCACTGCCTGACTTTCAATATCCGGGAAAGCTGTCACGTAGCAGCATCATATGAGAGGGTCTTTCGGGAGTGAATGGGTTTGGTTTGCATTTGAGACATCCCACTGACAGTGGGTGCACAGGGCGCGCAAACTCCCATGAAAATTGCAGTTTGGATGGTGGAGAAAGTATCAGAAATGATTATGACATTACATGGGTTCGCTACAAGAGGCGCCCCCGGCATCACTCCGTTTTTTACGCTTTACGCAATTAAGCGCGGACTGCAAAGCAGTAGTTTTTGATGCAATATGCCATAATTCTCAATCTTACAGAAGCACGGGCTTGACTACTGTGGCGCACATTCAACTCTTGAAAGATAGATGGATGTCATGTCGACGCCACAGGTGACTGAGACTGAGGAATGCCAAACGAACCTTTTGTATACGCGGTCACTGCTCACCCAATATCCGACCCCCTGGTGAAATGCAGCTTACATGACAACGGCAATTATCAACCACGTCTACAGTTTCTTCAGAAAATGAAAGGTTTGGTGTTGGACTAACTCAAGCCCACAAAGACATCATGCGGTTTGTAGGAGCATAACGCATACGGAACATTGTCATGCATTTTGTCGAGCTGTCCAGAAAAGCTCGTCACTTACCTGGATCCTCACTTGGAGGAACTATGTCGTCCGCATATTGATGGTCTGCCAGCCCTCTACCCGGGAAAAGTTCAATTTCACTATCCCGATTGGACTAAAATGCGCTCTCTAGGAACATGTCCATCACAAAAGTAAAGAGAAAAAGAGAGACCGGTCAGCCCTTTCGTAAACCGCTTTTCTGTGGTGATATTTCATGATCCTCGGAAGTCAGCGCAATCGGTTTCAGCTTGCGGCAGTGATCGCTCCAGCCCGCTACCAAAAGATCCGACGACACATAATCCGACTCGCCAAAAAGTGTCTTTCACAGTCATCACCATGTTCTACCTAAGGCGGAAGACGAATGTTCCTGAACTCGGGCTTTCAGGTGAGTTCAAGCCCTGTTGGGCCAAATGGGTTGATAAAAATATTTTTCCGAATCGACTGTGGAACAGTTGACCCGATTTGCGTCGGAATGTAGCTGAATGCTCCATCAGCAAAATGGGATCACTTTAAGAGTGGTCCGTTAATTCACGGACTATTGGGTAATAAATCCGCCCTGACAAGCCCGAGCTGATAATTAGTATGCCTAAAAAGATGTCTTTCGCTTGACCACGGTAACATCATTTTTGGTGATTATTTGTTACTTGTACCAACCGAAACTGTCAGGACAGGATTGCTCTCGACCTCCAATCTGCCACCACCTTTGATTCCTGGCTAATGCTGCAGGAAAGCTTCGTCGTCGTGGTACTCTCCAACAAGGATGACGAGACGGGTCTGACTCTTTCTGCGGAGGCGGCAAACTATAGAGTCGAAGAGGTTATCCAACACGTAGTATGAGTCGGGTCAGAGGAAGCAATGGCCCGTACCTCCCACATTTGAGGCCGACAGGAGGGAACTACGGACAAACCGAGGAAGAAGTCCTAACCATGGTATTTGCCATGAAGAGGTTCCACGACTTTCTACGTTGCAGACACTATACACTAGTCACGGATCAAAAGCCGTTCTTGCCAAGCTTCAGTAAAAAGAAAGACCTACCGGTATACTCAGCCAGCCGACTCCTAAAACGGGCCATGATCCTTCTGGGTTATGGTTTTTAAAGCAAGTTTCGTGAAACAACCTGATTCCAACAGGCCGACAGAAAATGTAGCCTCATCGGAAACCAACGAACGGGGGGTAAAGGAGCCTTCATTGCTACAATCTCATCCAAACAAACCGCAATGTCCGAAATAACCAACACTATCTGAGCAACCCGGGAAGTTGTTGGCGATATTCGAGATGCAAACAGGCAAGATCCGATGATAAAACAAGCCATAAAGTTTTTTCACACTTCGTGGTCTCTTAAAAAGCTATCCAGTGGGTTAATATGGCTGTGAACTCGTGCTTAAGAGAACCGTAGGCCGAAGTCAGTTTTGGTTGTTTATGTGCAAGGACTGTGTAATGATACCGAGTCTTTCTAATACACCCTTCATCGAGAGGCAGCTCCAGTGTTGGAAAGCACTCTCTTCCAGCTTCTAAGATCGCTCTCGTCGAGGAAGTCAACAAGAAAAGACCGTGGGCTGCCAACCGCATGTATTCTTACAGGTTCTGAGTAAAGAGACCGCATGTTGGCGTGTGCCAAGGAAGTGCGTCGGAAGTAGCGCTTGCGAATGCCACGTGCGTGAAAGGTACAGTTGAGGCCCGTCCTAGAAGACAGCCCGCAAGAAGAACTTTGGCTTAGAAGGCTGACAAGCGAACTAGTACGTTGCACGTAGTACGCCAGTCGAATAAATGAATGTTGCAGTTCATTGTGATTTCGAAGCCGTCCGTGTGTTCAGACCACACCTCCATAGTCCTCTGATCGGGTGGTATTGTCTGTTATTGATATCCCTTCATCTGACTGGCAGAACAAACATGACAACGAAAGAAACGTGTAAGGTTAATCCGAATTGAATGAAATATTTTGAGAGAAAAAACAAATAAACAACTGAATGAAGCCCTGCCATCTGATTTAAGAATAAATTGACAACATGAATGCTTCAACGAAAAAAATAGAAAAGTGAGAAAACAGAAAATTACCTGCAGTAGAATGTGATGTTTGGCATTCAAAGCCAGACACCAAGGAGATCTGCCGTAGCTGGCTACCCAACCAGGAATACTTGGTAGGTTGAAAGCGAGAGGAAGGATTATCTGTTGCCTACGACGTAGGGGTCCGCGGAGTTTTCTTCCCTCCCACCCCTGTGAATGACATAATGGAGGTCCTGTTTGGTAAACGGGTGGTCGGGCTTTTTTGAGTATAGGTACAGGAGGGTGATCAAGTTCCTGTCGTTAGCGAAGGGGTACCTTGAAAGCTGCCCTAGTTCTCCGTAAATTTGCAGGTTTTAAGTGATGGTGTTCGGAGGTGATGGGTGAGCAAAATATCAACGAAGTTGTTTGGTGACGAAATAGGAAATGGTCGATGGTCTCAGTCTGGAAAACAAACCTCAAATGAGCAGCCGCAACGGTGGGTACAAAACTCTTTATTGTTATTTTTGTTTTTTACTCATGGGATCCAACATACCGTATCTGCGAAAAGAACGTGTTTCTTAAGCACCGGCCTGCAGTTGGAAGTCAATGGAGGCGGTTCTGTGTTGAGGGCTGCTTCAGGGTGGCCCGGCGACTGAGTCACCGGAAGTGATACGGTCGGCGTATGAGATACCGGGGACGTCGGCGCTGGTCTTGACAAATTCGATGGAGTGACATGGTGTGGAAAGAATTCAGCCAGAAAGGCTGGTTTTATTCAGTGTATCGCAACTGTATCACTTCTGCCGTTGTAGTTGCTGACGAATGTTCCCTCCGGGCGGCTTGGGACTCTGTGGGGGCCGTGGTAAGCAGGTTGTAGATCCGCGCGTGCCTCTGCCCCATGGAGAACGTGCTTACGGTTTTAGAGGTGCGGGTATACGTAAACCGTCATGTTTTGTTCAGGAGCCGCGGAAAGATGTGACTGACGCATCTAGTGATTTACCTTGTCGGGCGTAATCAGTGTAATAAAAAGTGAAGATAGGTTTTGGGGGTGCCGAGTCATCAGGAGGTCGGAGCATGCAACCGAATATGAGTTCGGCTGGTGTGGTTTGTATATCTGCCTTAAGAGCGTTGCGGCAACCTAAAGGCACTAAGTGTAGGGATTCCCACCAATCCGGACATTTGTGGGCTGCTGAGGCTGCTTTGAGTTGCCGAGGAAAACGTTCTACCCTTCCGTTTGCTATCGGAAGGTAAACATTTGTATGAATGCGACGGGTGCCCAAACGTTTTAGAAGGCTACTAAAGGCCCCCTCGAAATGCGAGCAGCTTTTTGCGGTAACCACCACTAGACAACCAAGTGCTGGAAGCTTAGGAGAGCGTTTCGCTAGGTACGTTGTGCAGGGGTACAGCTGATGGTCATCTGCTGAAAGGATCTACACCAGTGAGTGGATATATGCTACCCTTCGACGGAGGCAATGCCCTTGGAGGTTGACGTGCTTATATTGGAAATTTTGATCGACACCAATGCCCCTATGCACTTTCGACTGTTGAAATTGGATGGAGGTACGGGTCCATGCAGTGACATCACGGTTTACGTCGTGCCAAGCGTAAAGGTCACTGACGAACGCAGTTGAAGCCCTTATACTCAGGCGGGATACAACTCGCAAAGTTTTGAAAACCTGTCGCCTAAAAGCTGACGGCACTACTGGCCCTGGGTAGTGCTTAGATATGTCACACAGCACGTATCCTTCGGCTGGAGGAACAGGTACTGACTGAAGCCGCAGCTGTGAAGTGCTACGGAGCTGTTTTTCTTCAGCATCGTCTGCTTGAATGGATGCAATAGCTTCGGGGTTGATCGGGCCGGGGGTGCTGAGGTTCAGGTTGTAAATAAGAGGTAGCGCACCTGCGGTAAAATCATCGGCGCCTAAGTTATGACGCAAGTCGATCGTGTGCTGAGTGGTGTAATCCAAGTGCCTAGACTCCCAGGGGGAGTATCTGTCCGTGGTGGGACGTAATGCTTGGATGATTGGTTTATGGTCGGTGTGGACCGTGAATTAGCGTCCCCCTTAGATGTGTCTAAAGCGGCCGATGCCTGGGTAGAATGCAAGAATTTCGCAGCCAAAAGCACTATTCTTGGATTCAGCCGGTTGTAGTTTCTTGGAGAAGAATGCAACGAGTTTCCAAGTGTCAGCTCAGTATTGCTGCAGCAACATGCCCATGGCTTTGTCTGATGCGTCTGTGACTAATGCGATTGAGGAGGTCGGCTTCAGGGGTAATAATGAGGCTACTTTGCTGATAGCCCGCTTCAGCATATCAAAAGCATATCGTGCGGTTGCTGTGGAAATCAGTTGCTTCGCTTTGCTATTTAACAGGTCTGTGAGCGGCCGCATTAGCTGAGCGCACTATGGAACGAAAAGCCGACGGGAGATGACCTACCCGTGAAAACGCCGTGGTAGCTTGAACGATACTGGTTCTGGGTGGTCCAAGATTGCCTGTACCTTAGTTTGAAATTGTATGCTCCCAGTGGAAGCAACCGTGTGGCCTAGGAATTCGACGGCCTCGACACCTGTTACACAATTATTCGCGCTGACCATGACCCGTGTTGGGGTAGGCAGTCACAAAGGGTCCGTAGATATACCGGACCTTCTGTCTTGGCCGAGCTGGCAATCAGGACGCCGGCAAAAAATGCAAAATCCCTACCTCTGCCTACAATATCGATGAAACGCTGGAAAGGCTGCGCTGCTTTGTCAAGTCCAAAAGGCCGTCGTAGAAACTGGAGAAGACCGAAAGGAGGCGCTACGGCTGCCTTGGGGATATCGGCCTCAGCTAACGGTATTTGGTCCTATGCCTGCTCCAAATCTATTCGACTGAAAATTACCCTAACTACTTAACCAGCTGTGAGGTCCGTGATGTGCGAAATAGGATATCGGTCGGGCGTATTTACTCGGTTGATTGAGCGATAATCCCTGTACGGTCTCCAGTCGTCAGACAACTTCTTGGGGGTTACTTGTAGGGGTGATGCCCACCGACTGTTGGAAAGCCGGATATCTCCCAAGTTGAGCATGTGTTTGAACTTGGAGCCGGCTACTCGGAGGTTGCCTGGAGCCAACTTGTGGGGTCGAGCGTACACCGGGGGCCCTTGTGTGACGATAAGATGGACCGCATCAGTGGTGATTGGAAGCACATTTTGGGCGGACAAGATTAGGATACTCGCTGAATAAACTACTGAATCCCTTTCAGAAGCGGGAAATGGCTTGAGAATCACTAATGATCGAGCTTAGTTTGAGGAACGAACACGAAACTCACCAGGACCGACCACTAGACGGTGACTTTTTAAAAACTCCAAGCCAGGAATGACCTGGTGCACTTGGGCGCCGACGGAAACCCAAGAGGGAGGAAAGATGCAGACCAAGGTAATGGGTTAGAAATTGACTGCGGTATGCTGGGATCGGAGTGCTTTGGTGGCTTTCAGCGTGAGAGCTGTAGGAGAGACGGTGGACCGTTTTGAAACCGGTATCATACAGAACTGCGCCCCCGTGGTGATTAAGAAACTCATTCATGTAGTCCCGTTTCTCACGTAAATGAGGCGGTGGTAGTAAGGGTTGCTGAAGTGGTAATTTGGCTAAGGGCACAAGCCGTGAAATGACGCTTGGTCTGTATTTTTTGCGGAGGCTGTTTAGGGTGCACCCTCGTTTTTCAATCACATGTATCAAAATGTGAACATCCCGACATAACGTCTGAATGTCAGAGTTGCTACAAGGGGCGTACTGGTGAGTGGTTTTTGGCTTAAGGTTAACGACCACATCGAGCGGAACAGCTTTGGCAGTGCTGGACGTGAGGCTATGGGAAAAGCGCGTTCACATCCTCGAGGAATTTGTCTGCAGCCCCCGTTCACTTATAACAACTGTCGATTTGCATTAAAATGGGTACTGTGTTTCCTTTCCATATCAAACCGAGTCATGTGGACTCCGGCACCAGTGCTGAGCCGATACCTTTAGGAAATAATCAGAGACAACCGTCCGGTCCAGTCACTCGTTGTTGTCTGAGATAGCTCATCCCATAGAGACCCTTTTTTACTGAGGAAGGATTACTGTCCGCAAGTGGAGCGTCACCCATCGTGCTGGCTACCAAACCTGAGGATCCAGATCTCCATCATTTCTGTGTGCTCCTGGCTGTTGGTCTTTGAGCAGCATTAGAATCCCCAAATGGGGAACCGCCTGATCTCTGTCCATCGCTTTTCTGGATTCTAGGACCTTGGCTTCATCGAAAATTCGGTAGTTCATTCTGCTCAGACGGCAGATCGAGGATTATCGTCTAGTGGTGCCTGCTGCGGACAGTTGACCTTGAAGCAGTTCCAACTACTGTCTAGAAGTAGGCTAAAATAGGTGCGGATAGGAGCGTATCCAGTGTTCACAAATGTGGACCAAAATGATCAACTTTTCCGAGTTGATCCTCGCCAGCGGTAGCCAGTAGAAATGTGGCTGACATGGGTTCAGCGCTGAGGAGGCGCAGGAGGAAGCCAGGTTAGTCGGTGCCGCTTTTTGTGCAAAAAGCTTTGCGGCTTCCATTCACCATTATCATGCTCTAACACCGTTACATACGTACGACCAAGTGCGAAGAGCTCGAATATGGTTTGAATCTCGTACCTCTTGCTAAAATATTGCCTGAATTGGTATTCACAATTATTGTTATTGAGTTGTTTCGAAGCGATTTACAGAAGCATAAGCTCCTGAAGGTTCAAAATACGTTTGTGGTTCTGCGTTACAAATTAACCAGTTTTTCTTCATTTTTTCAGGGCCAGTGCCAACTGACACTAGTGCACTGTTAGGTTTTCCTTTAACCTTGCCAGAAATATCTTACTTTTGCTTGTTTGAAGCCCGCCTATGACGAATGCCCGCAAAGTACTCAGGGATTCCGCAGACCATATACTGAATTAATGTGCTTTCATTGTATGGCAGCCACCTGGCAAGCTTTTCATCCTATGTTATATGCAAACCGACTGAAAGTAGATAAGGAAGTTTGGGAGCAAAGTGCACTGTAGCTGTCCGGGGGAGTAAGGCCATTTTAAGCTCTTCATTGCTGACGTAATGAGAATGGGCAGTGAGAAAACAAGAGGGACTCAGATTGAGGGGCTCATAGGTAGGCTTTGTTGTGAGTCCTCTCGCCTCAACATCATGGTCAAACGGTGCAACGAAAGCAGCCTCAAATGAGAATAGGGTGACAAACAAACCACAAGTAGCCAACGTCTCTGGTAACAAAGCAAACCTACTTAAAATGGCCCAAAGTGCCAGATAAGGGGATTCATAGAAACGTGGCTGGAGGTAAGGGCTGGTTGGGAAACCCAGCACAATGGGGTCGTTTAGTTCTCCTACTGAACCTTGAGTAACCGACCTTTAGGCGACCGAAGACAAAGCGGGATCTGAACGATAAATGGGTACCAGATTTTCTGAGGCTTGTAGGCTTGGTCGTGTGTTAGGAACATGAAGAATTCATATCGTCGGCTTACGGAAGTGACGGCGAACGGGAGCACAATACAGCTTGAATTCGTAAACCCAAACGTCAGGGACCAGCTGGCAGCAAGAGCGAGGTAAGTAGTCCAAGGCGCAAAGGGGAGATATGTCATCATGCCTGAAACCTCAATGTGGGTTTAGGGGCAGGCAAGGACGTCACCCCAGGAGAATTGCAAGTGCAACCACTGCTTCAACGAAGGGGTTGGCTGCAGCTCAGGCGTGCAGAAAGATAAGCTCTACGATACACTCGCTACCCTCGTTCTCAGCAGTAAAGTTTCTGACATCGTAGTGCTAGCTGGTGACTTCAATGCACAAGTTGGCAAACTTAGTGCATCAGAAGCCTGTTTAGGTGGGCGTTGTGCTTTACCTGCTGAGCGTACAGATAACGAGGATAGGCTTCTCGAGTTTTGTGCAGACAATCGGTTGTTATTGTCTAGCACAAATTTCCGACACAGCTCGCATCACACAGCGACATGGCGCTCTAACTCTACAGGTACTTTGAGTCAAATTGATCATGTCGCAGTAGGCTACCGGTGGCGCAGTTCTGTTCAAAACTGCAGATCTCACTGGTCCACGTACGTAGAGTCTGACCATGCATTAGTTTTAATGCGATTATCGCTCCAGCTCCATGGTCATCTTCGCAAACCGCAAACCCGATTAGCCGTGCAACGTTTGTGTGATCCAGAAGTCCGCACCCGTTACGAGTAGAAGTTAGCACATGAGCTAGGATCTATAACGAACAGTGATGTAGATGAGTATTGGGCTCATATCAAACAGGCGATGCACGTTGCAGCAGGTTTCACCTGTAGTCTGAGCTTCGATGTCCATCAAAGACAGTGGATCTCGCAAGAGTCGCTGAGTATAATGAAGCAAAAGCGTCAGCTCTCAAACTATAAGGAGATGTATATATATCACGCAATTACTTGCGAGTAGTGTGTGGGATTGATGATAAGAAAATATCTACAGAAGCAAGTTACGAAAAGCCATAAGAAGGATTGCGAAAATTGGTGGGTCAAGATAGCGGAAGGAATGAGAATAGCAGCTGCTCCAGGTAACAGTCAGAGACTGTTCAAACTTATTTGTGATACCGGTGGACGGCGCATCCGGGTCAGTGAAACGATTTTCGATAGGAATGGAGAACCCGTCCATAGCAAACAGCAAAGGCTTGACCTTTGGGCCGAACAAATCGAAGAGCAGTTTAGCTGGCCGCACGCTAGCACAGTTACCCCCGTGTCAACAACTGCTACTATTTGGGTGGTATCACTTGAGCCCCCATCGGAAGTAGAAGTGCCGTCATTTATTCGGTCACCAAAGCGAGGGAAAGTAGCATATCCCGACGAACTTCCCCCAGTTCTTTTCAAACTAGGTGGAAATGTTTTGGTAAAATCACTTACCGCCTTGCTCTGTGATATTTGGAACGAGAAGTGTATTCCGTTAATATGGAGTGAGTCGTTCATCGTTCCCATCTTCAAGAAGGGTATACGCAAAGACTGTGATAACCAAGGTGGGATTTGCTTAATCCCGATAGTCACCAAAGTATTAGCTTCGATTTTGCTGCACCGTCTTACACCGGCTCGCGAGAGGAATGCCCGTGAACAGCAGGCTGGATTCCGCCCAGGCCGAGGATGCATCGTCCAGATTTTTACTCCTCGCCGACTACTTGAAACGCGTCACACGCACTGCCTACCGGAAATAATGATATTTTAGACTTGAAAGGCGCCTTCGATTCAGTTGATCGAGCAGCGCTTTTCAGTACTCTTCTTCGAAAAGGTATGCCCCAGAAGTTCGTGAACCTACTGAGATGATTGTATTCTCATACTTCTGGCCGCGTTAGAGTTTACGGTGAAGTATCGGGTCGGTTGGAAACGACCATTGGTGTTTGACAGGGATGTCCCATGTATCCATTCCTTTTCAACTTCGTCATGGACGAAATAATGGAGAGTGCGCTGCAAAATCTTCAGAATGAAGGCGTCCAACTAGGAAATAGTGGAAAGCTATGTGATTTAGATTAGGCGGACGACGTTGTCTGCTTGTTCGAATGCTCGGAACATGCTCAACGTGCACTAGATAGACTCTCAAGAGATGTAGCTCCATTCAGCATACGTTTTGCACGTTCAAAGTGCAAGGTGATGTTACAAGACTGGACGTCAACGATTCCCAGCATGATGTTCGATGGGGAGGTGCTGTCAGTTGTCGACCACTTCACCTACCGCGGCAGCGCTGTGACGACAGATGGGAGCACGGTAGTGGAGGTGAGCACGCGTATATCTAAGGCTTCAGCGGCTCACGCTGAACTGAAGCATTTGTAGCGTCGATCTGATATTTCACTGAAGTTGAAAGGTCGTGTACACTGTGCCACAGTGCGTTCAGTTTTGTTGTATGGTTGCGAAACTTGGAGCCTGTGTGTGGAAGATATTCGTCGTCTTGAGGTTTTCGACCAATGCTATTTACGTGGTATCGCTAAGATTGGGTGTTATAACCGAGTAAGTAATGATGAGGTCAGAAATCGAGTTTGGATACTAATTTGGAGAACATTTTGTCACAACGTATCCAACTTAGTAGACTTCGTTGGTTGGGACACGTGTTATGTATGTCAAACACACGTCTACCGTACCGTGTCCTATTCTCTGTTCCTCCTAGGTAGTGGAAGAGACCATGTGGAGGTCAACAGATGACGTGGCAGCGAGGAATGAGAAAATATACATCAGATTTAGGAAAAGTAGGTGCTTCACGTCTTCGTGGTTGGGGTCCAAATGGTCCGTCTACCAGTTGGCTGGAGATACTGAAGGATATGGCTGTGAACCGCGAACAGTGGCGATCGTGTGGTCACTTTCGTTTGAATCAGAATGACTGATCAATGTGCGTTTGTACAGTTAGATGTGTATTCCGTGTGTTCGCTACTAGGGCATTCTTTCCTTTTTCCATCCGTATAGGTCCAGTCCCTGTCCATGTTGTATATTCACACTTTCCATTTTCAGCGTGCAACACGGTGAGAGATACATTGGTCAATGGGGCTTGCCCTACTGTTTAATGCTGTACGGTGATGATGCGACAATAATGGGAAGAAGCTCGGTAATAAAAATTGGGCCCTTCACCTACAGCAGCTCGTCAGATGAGTAATCTCAAGTAGTGATTGTAACTGAAGAAGTACTAGAAGACCATTCGTGAAAGATCTCAGTGAAAGACGAAAGTAGTCCTGGGCCGCCTATCGTGTGAACTTCCGGATCGACCAAAGCTGAAGTTGATGATGTAATGTGGCTGAGGTTTACATAAGATTTCAACCTGATGGATTACGGTCATAGATGAGAGACAGGAAGCTACTGCCTTTAGTAAAACAAAAGCAAAAAGCTTAGCAGCCACTCGGTTACTTTGCCCAAGGCAAGACACAAACTAAAAGAGAAGAATGCTTTGTCGAACAAAAAGGGACACGGTGGTGCTGTACACCCATGCCTGCAGTGTTTTAGGTAAATGGAAGGTATAGCCCTTTAGAACTGCTAATTTCATTGCTGAAATAGTCGCGGTCTCGGACATCTGGCTGTGTCAAAGCGACCGTATCCCACAAGTGCAAGACCGCTATTCGACTTGTCAAATCGACAGGAGAAATTACACTGCAGGTAGTGGAGTAGCCTCCCTGGTCAGAGGAAGACTAGTGAACGTGGAATCAGAAGTGAGTTTGTGCACGCCAAGCACACAACTGTGTGCTATTTAGGTGTCGCTTAACCTTGCTTCGCGGTTTCCTTATGAAACGCTTGCTTCGGTCCTTTGTACTGCATGCACCATCTCCACGTCACTCCGATATTCGGCACAGTACGAATACGTTGATCAGGAAAGGTGTTCTCCACGACCCGTGAGAACGAGAAACCGACCGGGAGACATAGTGGTTATCGTTTATTTGAGAGCACACGTAACAGGTACGGTTAAATGGCAACCGCGCTTGACATTCAGCGTTCAGTTGAACAATAAGCGTGTTAGAAGTATGAGCGAAGAAGGCTGCCTCTGCACCGTCCTCTTAAGACGGCGTGTTGAGAAGGCAGCTGTTGCATGCCTTTATGGAGGCCCAAACTCAACCTCAGGTAGATGGATGCCCCACAGCATCTCCAGGCATCAGCAAGTGGACCGCTCATATTGGGAGTCTCTAACCTGCCAGCAGTGGAGTGGAAAACATGGAGCTGTACCCGGGATAGAAAGGGGGAAGGCTTTCTCCAGTAGATGCACCACAGAAAGTCCTTCCATCATATGAAGGAAGCGCAAGTGTAAAACACGGCGGCAGCCTTCTTCCATTTGCCTGGTAGTCACAGGGCTTGAAAGTGGCAGATCGGTTAGATTCTCTGCTGACCTTAGGCCAAAGTGATCATGTCGCCATCAAAATTCCCCCTTAGTTCGGAAACACTGAAGTCGTAGGAAAATGGAGCAGAAGTTTTGGGGTGATAGACATAAAGGAATCCAGAACTAGAGCTGTAGAACTAGACCGGGAGATAGAGGAAGAGGGAGCTGGGGTGGAGAAAATATGTCAGAGGATCAAAGGAAACCTTCTTGAGCCATAGGACAGTTTTGTCCCGCCCTTACAGTGCAAAAATAAGGGAACGTCAACCTGGTGGGCACCGGGGTTTTGGACGAACAGGCAAAAAGAGGGACAAAACCTGGCAGATCTTCAAGGCTAACGGCACGAAAGAGTTTGGTTACGGTACAAAGAGGGTAGAAATTCTGCCGTGAAAGTCCGACGAGGAGCACAAAACTTTTGAACTGATACCGAACAGAGGAGTTAAACAAAACCCCGAAAGCCACTACAGATATTTTCAATCTAAGGGGTCGCTTAGGAGTGCAGCTTGGCCTCCGGTCCTGAGGGGTGGGAGTGAAATGTGTGACTGTAGTCAGAGCAAGGCCGATGCCGAGGGCTCACATATCGAGGGTATTCGTAGACATGACGAGGGACGACAAGCATCGACCGGACTACAAGTAGTTTCTCTTATTCTTTGAAACCTGCAAATAAGGGAAAGGAAGACAGAGAAGCTATTGTAAGGGCTTAACATGCACAAGTCGGCGGGGACTGAAGGCATAAACCCAGCTCCCTTACAGCCATCGGATGCCAAGATTAGTGGGAATGTTCGCCGCCTATGCTGTACCATACTTAGTCCCGGGGTATTACTGTGGACTGCAAGTGAGCTACATTTGTGGCTATCCACATTGGAGGGTCATGGTCAGGTAAGGGAAGACACCGTGCTGTGAGCCTCCCATACATTCTCTGCAAGTGCTGAGGGCGACTGGTAGGGGAACATATATGTGAACACTTGCTGAACCGCTAGTGACCCTGGTTTTCGATGGACAAATGTTGTCTTTCGAACCTTATAGTATCCAGAAACAAACCACTGACCAGTTGGACGAGGGTGAAATAGTCGAAGTTTGTTACCTAGACTTCGGCGAGGCCTTTGAATCAGCCAAACATTGCTTACTGATGAGTAAACCAAAGACGTTCGGGAGAGCATGGCAGATACAGAAGTGCGTATCACCCTTCCTGACCAATGGGGAGTTCAGTGCCAGAGTAGAAACCAGCTGGCCAAAGGCAGCGGAGACAAACAGCGGGGTACCTCAACGGTCAGTTTCAGGGTCACTGCTTTTCCGCCTCTACATGAATGATTCGGCGGTAGGGTTATCCTGGTAGTGTTTCGTTTTTGCTGACGATGTAAACTTGCAGGATCAGGAGGTCGCGAGGAGTTACCAAGGGACCTGATGCAGGCAGTTGACCGGGCAAGTAAATGGGATACACCCTTAAGAGAAAGCAAGAGACATCCGCCGACCAGAGCTTCAGCGGGAATAATTGTCAAAGGCGAAAACGGACCAGTCACCTTTGAGGCATTACAGCCAACAAGGTACTTGGGCGTTCACATGACTGCTGACTTCAATTGTGCTAACCAGTGCTAGCTGGCAGCTCACCTGGCAAGGGGCGAGTTTCTTCAGCTGCGCTCAGCACTTTCTTGCACATCATCGGAATAGCTCATGCTTATGCAAAAGGCAGTGGCATGGCCACTTTTAGAACATTGTTTGTTGGTTTGGACATATCTTTGGTAAAGGAAGCAGACTGCATAGAAAAGGTCCAGCGACCAGCCACTCGGACGGTTGAAGGATAACATGAGAAATCATATAACTAGTGACTGCAGAATATAGGACTCTTCTCACCTGGAGAAAAAAGACCCAGAAGAGACCAAATAATCCGTCATATCAGGCATGAGCCCCGAGGAGGTATTTAAGCAGGTCACTGATCACAGAACGAGGGGAAATAGTATAAAGTTGTGGGAACCAAGCTCTTGGCAAAATGTGCCAGCAAACCCCTACAGTAATAGAGTGGTGGGAATGTGGAATGTACTAACTGAAGGACTAGTTAGCGCACAGGGTTCAAGGCATTTCAAAAGGAAGCTGGATGTTAAATGAGATGATTTGTTCATAGGAGTACAATACGGACGACTAGAGTAAAATGGTAATTTACTCAAGGCTTTTTAGTTATCCTGTGTCCGCGCCTACCATCTGGGGGCTGGGTGTCTTGTAAAGCCAAAGCAATGGTTTTCGCTCCCCTGGATGGTAAAAAAAGCGCTTCCACTTCTTTCTTTATCCAAATTGAGGGGGAAAACCCATCCCGGTAACAGAACGCGAAAGAACTAACAAAATCGCCTGGTGGGTGCCGTTTTGTTCGTCTACAGCCAGAAGAATCCTGAATACTCGATCGGCTCCAGCCACTGTCATTCCCGTGAAACATGGCCCTGGATTGCGTGAGCAAGTAATTTTACTTCGTACTCCAATTCGTGCTAAGTTCTTTAATTTATAATGACTTGGGATAGTTGCTACAGTTTATTTACTACACTAAGACTTCACATTTCGAGTCTCGACAACTTATTTTTGCACGAAGTCCTGTAATCCACACATTTTGGATGCAGCTTTTCAGTCTGCGAGGTTGAGGACCATTTCCAGGGTTGGAAACTGTAAGGCATTGCATGTGCTCGCATTTCAGAGGAGTGAAATGCTAAAGTTTCCCCAGTGTTGTTGGCTATCCAGTCTATTTTAATGATAAACATCTGCCATTCCCGAAGCGACCGGCTGCACTGAATTATGATAAAATCGGGAAATTATTGCTTGATAACGTTCAGTCTGTAAATTTTGAAGTTGCAGAAAGAGGCCACATTTAATTCACTTTAGCTCGATGATCCTCTAGATATTCGTGCATTCATCTTGCAGCTGTAGGCCAAAACTGTTCGGTGTAATTTCGACGACCAGCTTGGGAGGCAACTTCATGATCAGCTGGCAGTAGGCGATAACCATTTTCAGTTGTACCAGAAGCTCATTGTGGCACCCAGCCCTTGGCTGCAGCATGTGCGTGATGTATGTAAACAATACCAGGATGTAAGTACCTCTACGGATGCCACTGATTCGGTCATGGGTACAAATTCGTTACAGGTCCGTCAACCAATCGCTGCATCCATTGGCTTCGGTTGCCTAGTCCCTATGGAACATCCTGCCGGCCACGCTATCCGCTACGTGCAAAAACATAGCAATGCTCACTCTTGCTACCCAACAGCGCGGAGCGAAGTCGGATTCATCGCTTTGGCCTGCGGTCACCAGGGGTGCAGAATGTCTACAACGACGTGCAAAGGCAACTGGGGTGGCGGGTCGCGCCTCCTGTCAGCGGAAGTGGTTTCCATGTTGGGTGTTCAGCGCACGGTCAGCCCTATCCACTAGCACCGTCTCCAGGTTGCAAGTCTGCTGCGTTCACCCTTTTACGACTGCTGCAGTGGTAGCATTCTTGCTGCATTTACCTATCTACTTTGGTTCTCCTTGAATACGTTTGGTGCTACCATTACGATTCCGCACTTAACGCCCGTTATTCACTTTCTACTTCAATCTGGAATCATCTATGTATACTTCAAATCTAGCCACCGCCGTCCTTTGTTGGCGCACAATGATAGCCTATACATTAGGTTCACCCTTTTTGCCTCATTTCCTCTTCCTCGTGCTTTATAAGATTTGCACTTGACCAGCCACCTGTTCCATTCGGAATTTTATCCATTTCTCAAGAAGGAATGCGGCTTCTTTCGATACCATCAATCATCTGCACGTTTTCCTTTTTCTATATTCTCTAGCAGTCTCCTCCTCCATCTACGGAAGTGCTACTGCTTCGATATACCTTTGGTTTTACCTAAATGTACACACACAGAAACCTTTCTGCTCCAACCCCTGGTCCTTTATGTCTTATATTACCATGAGTGTCCTATCTATGGTTTTTAACCCAATTAGCCTGATGAAGCCATGCGGCTGACTGACTCCACATGACCACTCCATGGAAACTTCACCCTATTGAAATGTTTAATGACAGATGAAGACTTACTCTTTTTCTTCATATGCTCTGCTATGACTATTAAGTAGCTTCCGATTCCCGTTACTGTCCTGGGTACGTGGGCATGGCTGATTTATCATCATATTCATATCTAACCGTTGACTCTTCATACCTCTCCTATCACACAGTAATCCACCCACGGACCGAATGCATTTGGCAACTTCCGTGGATTTTCCTCTGGCACTCTCCCCGGCTCGATGTGTTGGCCATCTGCGTCCTATGCCTTCGGCACACTACTATTTGAAATTCTACTGGTATTTAGCCCCAATGGTTCAACGTCTCACCGTCGCTTTTCTCTCGTTTTTTGATACTCGATTCCCGCCCATTTATGAGTTTCCTACACGTACCTCCATTCCTCATTTCAATCCCTTCAGGCTCCTCCCGCTCCTGCTAGGTGTCAGTCTTCCTTTTTCTCTAAGAAGCGGTGATCGAAATGTCTTTCAGTTACTCATTATTTCTTCGCTACCATGTAAATTTCCGATAAAGTTCGTGCAGATCTCCCAATTTTTCGAGTGACTTAACACGCCCTGCTTGTCAAGCGTGCAGGGCGTGATCTCGGATCCTACCCTTCATCTTCCCTCGTTTATTATTTGCTCTTCACGGCAGGCATCAACTTTGTGCTTCTTCAGTCTTCTCTATCTGTTGATCCACTATGTTATTCCGCCATGAAAAACTTCGTCTGAATTCTCCTAAGTCAATCCTGCACACTTTGATCCAATCCTATTTCCCTCTTCCAATCACTGATACTTTTTTCTCCTAGTACTCCACTGCTCTTTGCTCCTGCTCCTTGCATATCTGTTTATGTCAAACCTCGGTGCCCAGCATTGCAGTTGTCGGCTTGGCCGTTGCTGACTGTTGACTGATTTAGTGGATATATATAATCCTCTGCCCTAAGTCAACTGCTCACTCACCGTCTCTTTCTCATACTGACTCATCGTTGATAAGCAGCGAAGCATCGCTGATGATTCGACCCAGTTCTGCGGAACGGTCAGGAAGAAGTACCCAAGTTCCAATCAACCACTTGCTTGAGTTTTAACTTATACGAATAGCGAAAAAGGGAAGTGGCAAGTAACCGTGGTATTATTTTACTACCCGGTACGCAGTGCTATTTCACCCAGTATTGCTGCATCCATCTGAGAAGAAGAAACTGCTCCGAGGGAAAGTAGTTTGTTTCTTTAGTGATTCCTAATGGACTTTGTTTGCAGATATCCCAACCTCGGTTGCCGAGCTTTCGTCTTGGAGCGTGCAATCGGCTCATCCTACATGGTGCCCCTGTGGGAAGTGGTTCATAACCCCGAATTCCAATGGGAGACCGAGGGTTTTTACGTCCGTAACCGCCATCTGACCAGTGAACAAGAGAGTCACGCGGTTAGCACGACAGAACGATTTCGTAATACTGCCGAGCTCAGGGATCATGCTCGGCGGATGTTTAGCGGACGCCTTCGCAGTCACGACCTTAGCTCCATAAGGAAAAAATGAGGTTTCGTTCACCCCGCTAAAGAGGCTACGCGGGTGGGTGAGTCTCTGCAAAGTCAGAACTGTACACAGGTCATTGCTGACGATGGCATGGTTAAGTTTTTTCTGTTTGTTACTCTTGTAAGCAACCAGTTGGCCAGCAGTTCATTGATGTGATAATGGCCGATGCTACATCTCAAAAGGATTAGGGTGGCTATGTCTTGTAGCAACTCATGGTTGTGGAAGATAAAGGGTTATGGTACAGTGTTTTTTGTGCCGGGTCTCTGCCCCGATCCGGAATTTATAAAAGCCATAATGGTTAACCGTCTTCTGCTGCAGCATGCCGCTCTGGGGGCACGGTCAACCGAGAAACCGGTTGTATTTTGTAGGTTCCACGTTTTGCAGGATGTTCTTCGAAGACTCGGTGTGCTGTCACATTTGTCCATCACAGATAAGGGTAAAACATTTCAGTGGATGGGCAGTATGTTGCACACGGAAGACAGCGCAGCATTTGATAGGTTTTATCCGCCTTTGATAGTCGAAGTTCTGAAGCTTCCCGGTACTGGGAAAGAGCTTGGATTCCGTATAAGACTAGCTTGGCCGCATATGCCACCCAGCAGTATTTACTTCATAGTACTTATGCCCCCAATACAATTGAAACCGAGAGGTGGCATTTGAAAACCGGTCTTTCTCTCAGATCACGACAGATGGTGTTAAGGCAGATCCTCAAATGCACGGAGTCTTTTTTGAATGCCTGTAGGCTTCGGCTTTTGAGCAAACGAATAGTTCCCTTTTGAGGATCCAAACTTTCTCAGATGAATACAGGCCGTCTTATGTCAACTGACTGCTTATGTTCATCAGACAAGGCGGGTCTGGGCAAATAACTGCCGTGATGATCGACGTAAAATGTGTCCGAGACAGGCTCACTTAGTACCTAGGTTGCGCGCAAATATCTCGACACCATTCAAAAGAGAAAGCAAACGCCTTCTTGTGGATCTGGAGACTTCATCTATTCGGGGAGACGCTTGCAGAGTACGCAAATTTGAGGAACCAACTGTGGACCCCGACGAGGACGTCCATTGGGTGCAATGTGGCTCTTGTTATCGTAAGGCCCACTTCCAATGCGCGGGACCCAGAAAAGACGATAAGTACGAGTGCATGCACTGTCTGGCCCGATGAGGGACACGAAAGAAGACGTGACTGATATTATCGTCTCTTGGGGGCCATCATATTTTGATTACCGTGTTGCTTCCATGAAACCTTTATGTTGTTACTTTGTTAAGTCTCTAGCACGTGAATCTTATTTCACGTGCACAGACGCCGGTATACCAGCTTTAAGCACGAGAAGTTAGTTGCTTGGGTGTTCCTTTGAGTGAAGCGGATTGGATGGGAATTGTATATAGAAAACTCCGTACTTTGTTAAACATTCCGTGAAGATCGACTGACGTTCGACAGTTTCAAAAGATGGGAAGGAAACTGCGTTCCACTCCATCCGTTAGCCGCATAACGTAGTTTGCAGAAGTCACATAAAAGGAAAGCACTGATGGCAGAAACGTGGCTCTCTCTTAGGGTCAGACAAGAGGACCAGCTAGCTTGTTCAGTGAACCTTTGCTGCTAGGGGCTTTGATGAGAGCTCATGGAGTGAGATATGGCTATCTGTGCGAAGCCTTTTCATTCAGTTTCATTTTCAGGGGTTCTGGAACCCATTTTGGGAAGCTTTATATCAGAAGACACCAGTCAACCTGAATCCATCGAGCTTCTGTCTATTGGCTCTGGTACCACAGAAACTGTGGTTGGACGTAGTACGTGTGCATATTTATAAAAATATATATGCATATGTAGTATTACTCGGTTAAAGCTTGAAAAGAAAGGAAACTTACCATATGTGACCGAGTTCGGTCTTGAAACTAGCCTTTCTTCTATCATGACTTGTGAACACCTGCTCCATTTTCACCGATAACCTTTGAGAATCCATACGCCATGCACTAGCAGGTAAAAAACAAGACTGCCTCGTATTCCAGCAGTATTTCACTTAGCCCAACTTCAATGGATCAGGTCACTTGCTTTGTTGAGTCTACTTCATGCCATAGTAAAATCCTTATATCACGGGATAGAATACGGTCCTCGAAGTCTTTCGACAGCTGTCTCAGTGTTTGCACTACCTAATTATCCCCTTCAAAGTTCACCAACAACAGCGGCAGGTTTCTCAAACAAAATAATGATTTTGGGGCAAAGGGGGAATAGGGGCCGTCTTTCCAAAAAATAATTTGAAAACTTTCGAATGGTCCCAAACGTTTCACACTTTTTTAGCCATTAACAGCTAGGAATGGCCTCTGCCGTTCAGTTTTACCGTCCGTCACAGGGATGACAAAAATTCCATTGATCAAGTATTTTCACCGGGGGACATTTTCCTTCTCTGCTTAATATAAGTATAACAGGCAAGTCACTTTAAATTATACAAGTACCTTGTATTCCACAACAATTTTAGCGGATCAATTTTCCACTTTTCAAAATTCGTGCCTCAGGAATCCGGGCTATCGCGCCAATCGGAATATCTCCGGTTCGGAACTTTCGCCTGTACGCCTACCCGAGCAGTATGATGGGAAGTTTCGTTCGAGGTGCATTTATTCGTGGACTGTTGTCAAACCCCATACGTCAGGGACTGTTGGAAGAGAAAATTCCATACCTGAAATCTACCTTTGATGCAATGAGGCAAGTGGATCTAGTTCAGAAGCAATCCACGGCAAATTCTGTTGACTCCTCATCTTCAAATTCCCTATCCGACAAAAACTTCTTCCGGCCTGCATGTCAACTCTGATTCGGACGGCAGTCCTGTTCTCACCCCAGCTATTTCCTGCTACTTCTGTGGTCTCTCTAGGCCCCCTATAACAGAGAGTCTAGTTTGAGGAGCTCTGTGTAAGTCTTGTGGTAAAATGGACACATTCAGCAAGTATGCCAATCTTCGTCTCAAGAGGCTCCAGTATCCCGGCGACATGTTCCCTCGGCTAACAACTTGCTCTTAACAGCTGTCACCATCGCTACCGTTAAAATCCGCCTCTTGTATGCTGTAATTAGCAATGAAAACAAAGACATCTCCGTGCATACTCTTACTGACACAGGCAATTCCCTGAGCTACATCTCCAAATCCGTAGTTGAGAAACACATTTTGCTTATCATCCCCACATAGAAATGAGTCCCAATGGCCTTCGCAATTTTTTCTAGCTTTTGTTAGGATCATCTTTACCGTTTTGCCCGGCATCAAGACCATCGTTACGATCATATTAGACTTTCCGTCTTTCTCGAATTGTCTACTGACTCACTCCTTGGTCATGACTTTCCTAAATTACACAAAACTGTCGAGATCTCTTTTTGGTAGTAAAACTCCTTCTAATTTCTGTGGCCCTCTAGCCGCCCGCCTAAACCTGCAACCTCTCTTTGAGTTTTGGGCACCAAACTGCAAACCATCTACCGTAAAGTCAATGCGTCATTCAGCGCAAGACTTAGTCTCTATCAAATCTGAAGTCAAATGGATGTTGTACCATGGAATCATTGAACCATCTAGTACTTCTTTGAGAGCACATGGTATAGAACCTCTAGCGATCGCCGTAAAAGTAATCGGTTGTAGTCAAGACGTCAGCCAATACACTTTTCTCAACGCGTATCCATTTCCACGGACTGGCGACTTGATCGAGAATATCTCTTGATCCAAACTGCGGTCCAGAAGATGTATACGGCCTCTGAAGCTTGAGGTAAGTTTGTGGCACCTAGTACATTCCACACATTCCACCCCTTTTTTCACTGTACCGTAAATTTTTTAAAGTTTTATCAAATAAATAAAGACTTGCCCAGCGCACACGCAACTGGTTACCGCGAATCGTTATCTCTGCTTTGCCTGTGATCATTCTTTGGCCTGTGGTAATAAAAACCAAGCTCACACTTTCCCTAAAGAAGGTTTTTAGTGTGACTATCTTGACTCGGCAGCCGACTCTGTAGGTATCAGGATCAAAGTGAGCTGCGTACAACCGCAAAATCAAGGGCTTGATCGAACTAAACTTCAGGAGAAATGTTGTATCGCTCGTGTGATATCTACTTGCTGTACATTTTGGACACACTATGAGTCACGTTTTGCTACTTCTGATGCACAGTATTTCCGTTTAACAGCATTTCACTTCTACACTTCGTTTTTGTCTCGCACCCCTATCAAGTCCTCACAGTGGTGTTCCTTTCGGTTTCACAAAAGGAGTGGCTTGCTTCCAAAGTGGTACCGCTACCGTCGAGGAGAGAGAGAAGCTGTCTGGTACATTCGCTTGCGTGGATAATCTAGAGATTATCAGCAGAGCCGAACAAGAGTGGGATCTGGAGTATTCCCATTTCTTTCAAGTTGCTCGAAGGTATGGTATCACACCCAATCTTGAAAATAGTAGCACTCGTACTTGACATCCCATCCCACACAGTTTAGCAGTTTCTACACGAACCATCAAGCCGGGTCCAGAAAGACCACAACCGTTGAAAATGCTTCCACCACCTGCTAACATCAACTCACAGTGGCGTGCATTCGGCTTGGTTGTCTACTATTCGCAAAAGCCACCTCGCTTCCCCGATAAAATTGATCTACTTGTTCAAAATAGGACCTTTTTCCGTCCGAGAAATGTCTTGAAGGTCCTTGAGCAACCTAAAAAGCAGCTGTAAAATGCCTTTCGTGTCACCGTTGAGCCGAATGTCGCTCCGGTCTTAGGAGTAGATGCTTCATGAGTCAAAAGCTCCGCCTCTGTCAGTCAACGGTTGCGATCCAGTTGCTCTCTTTTTCCAGACCCTATCACCCTCCGAAGGTTGGCATTCAGTATTAGAGAAAGAGGAAAATGCCAGTTTCCGTGGCCTTGCGGAACTGGCATCATTTCAGGTTGATAACTGCTCAACAATCTGCTGCTTTTATGTTTGATCAGTCACCCAGAGGCCAAACAGACATGGAGGAATACGGATTTTGGCCATCGGAGCTGTCAGACCTTTGATTCGATATGGCCTGCCGTCCTGGCCCGAAAACTTCCGTGGCCGGTATACCTTCCTGGGGATTCTGTAGAACCTTGTTAAATTCTGACATGATTACTTTGCATAATTCTGTGCCATCCTGGAGTTAAGAGTGTATGCCATTTTATGCTGTCAAGAAGCCTAACCTTTACTATTGGCAAGGGGAGGCCTCTCATTTCTCACCACTAAAGGCTTGAAAAAATCAAGCCTGGTTTCTGTGGGTCACCAAAAATGGACCCCACCAAATCAAAGTAACTCTTCGAAAATCTCAGTAAAGGCTTTAAAGGCCCCTGCCTAGCGTCACCAAAAGCCGCTTTCTGTTCATTATTATTGATGACTTTTCACAGTTTCTTTTTGCGTATTCTTGTTGCGACATGTCTACTTTGAGAGCCTTTAGAAGCCCAACTAGTTTGTTCTCTATTTTCGGCATGCCAAGCCTCGTACTATTTGACCGTAGATCTTTTATGTCCGAGGAACCTTAAACTTTACTTTACAGTCGGGATGTGGCAACCAGCAGCGAAACGGCCTATTAGCCGCTATGTAATGGTCAAGTATCCGGTAAGACACGTTGTCTCTAAAATACCTTGAGCAATCTGCGTACACCTCGGGGTCAGAAATGGAATTCACGCCTGTTCTGGATGTGTGCCAACACTCGGACACAATGGATCCGACGACTTGGCCCTCAGTGAACCTGCAGACCGTGACTCGCTTACTTTTTCCGTAAAACAACCGGCAATGTTAGGTTCAGTGGAAGAAATCAGCAGACTCAAAAATCACGTGCGCCCTTTTCACCTGGGAAGCATAAGCTGGGAAGCAAAGCGCATCCCCTCGCACTTCACTGGTAAGTCTTCGCCCTAAACATTCACGGCGAAGGTGAACGTGGTAAACCAAATTATTTCGTTTCATCCTAAAATAAATATAGAGCTTGAATGATTATTGATTTCTATTCTTGCCGGCTGGAAGTATGATTCACAACATCAGCCACTGCGGAATAAACGTCAACCTCCCTAAGATTGTGTAGGGAATTATATACTTCCTTTATGTGCAATGTTTCTTTCATTTTTTGCTAATAGTTTTATGGTTTCACTTCATCTGTTTGATCGGACTCTAATCTGATTAGGGCCTATAGATGTCCAATCCGACTTTTTCATCCATCTGAACTGCGCATGATTGTTTGAAATCGTACATCATCTGTGGAGAAACGCTCGATGCGTTGCTTACTGATAATGAAAGCCGCTTCATTCCTTAAAAGTTTGCCACCTGGCTTACTGGTATAGGGAGTTGCCAGCTGCTTACTGCATCAGACATCTACAGTCAAACGGGGCGGTTTGAAACTTCGTTTGCTCGTTGAACGGTGTCTCACAGAAGATCAATCAGTCAAACACTGGAGAGCTTAAAAGAGGTGCTGTAATTGTCTTGCCTTGGTACAGAAGTACCACCCACGACACCATACTTTCCAGTCCACCAACACTATCCAGGTGTCAAGAACCTTGTTCAAACTGAGAATACATTGAATGTTCCGAAGTATTCCGTTGGCAACGAATCGATTTACGCCTCGCTATTGAGAAAAACAGTCTGGTATGGTGAGGGTTTTGGTTATGGATGGTGAATCAGAGCACGGAAGACATAACGAACAAGTTTGCCACCAAGTTCCTGAAGTGTTTGCTCGTGCAAGTAGTGTCACAAGTACTTTTGATGCTGATTTCGACTCGGAAACCCTGACATACCCGTTAGAAAGACGTCTTAACCGCCTAACCATTCAACCGCCTAAAGACTACAAAACCCCCAGCCTTGACTGAGCTGTATTGAGTGTAGTGGTTATCCAGAATGCAGCCGTGCATCAACACTTCTTTGTATCTTTGCGCTACTAATTAACCGCAACTCCTATTTTGGGCTTTTGTATTCTACTACTTTCCTAGACGACGGATGATCGCTTTTATTCGACCACAGAGCTGAGATCCCAAAATAATGTCTCCCCTTGAAAAAAAAAACAAAGACATCGTCGCTTGGTATCAGCATTCCATCCCAGTTTAATCAGGGAGATAACAGACACGAAGTATGGAAGTGAATCGTGAATTAGACTTTGTTGGCTCGCAGGAAGTGGCCGCACAATTAAAGAATCACAATCACATGAACAGCCTGACTAAGTACACCTGGATAGATAATTCGGAGTTGGAATTATTTCACTAATACAGTGCAAAATATCCCAATCACACGCAGATATCGCTTTGCTCTATGGCCAGACCATTACAGCATTAAACTCGTGTACTGATTGCGAGGAGTCATGGATAAGGCGGATTACCCCGAGATCAGAAATAAAAGTGGATTTCTATCCGAACAGATATTTTTTGGGCAGTATGACAGACCATTAAGCAAACGAAGCTTCAGGTTGTGCAAGTAAGTAGTCATTCTCGGCCGTTTACAGTCGACAATAAACAAAACAACAGCGGTCTATCTCCTCCTAGCACTGCTCCATTTCCAGTGGGAGACATTAGTGATAAGGTTGGAATGTAGTTCTGGAGCAAATAAACAAATAGATGCCTTGGTTTAAGGGTATGATAGAATAGATTGCAGTGATTGTTGTTCTTTGGCTGAGCACGAGATGTGATTGAATGAAAGTGCTGCGAAAACAGGTTCATAGTGGAGCCAAAGCTTGGATTTAAACGCGAACACTATTAGAGAAAACCAACAAAAGATTGCAAATTATTATTTTTGGGGGCACCCTCGTAAGGAAAAGGTGCAAGACGATTACAATAAAACGGATAGCCAGCCTTAGTCAGGCGGTATCTTAAATAACCACAGGAAGTAAAATTCATTGCATATTCAGGTGGATAAAGGCAGTGGTCAATACTGAGAACAATTGCAATATACCTCTGAGTCTATCGCCACGAACGGCCTGTGTGGGCGAATGCATAACGAAATCACCCTGAAAGCATTCACCAAATTTGGGTATCAGTGATATTCATGGAAAACTGAATGATGGTTGCGGAAATGCTCAGTCCAAAGGACGGAAAATAAGAGGTGTTCAGACCAGAAGAGTCATTGATGTAAGTGAGTTCACGGTTATCTTAACGTGAAGCAACTTGCAGATAGACATCCTTTAAGTCAACGAGTAAGAAAGGTTTGGAGTCATGAAAGTGGGACGCTTTATTCTCAGGTCCTGCAGTAGTACGTTCACGTTGACGGAGCCTGGTATTCAAATTGTTTTGCTAATCCCCACATATTCCTGGAGTGTCCACCGGTTTTCGGCGGAGTAAAGGTGGGCATCGCCCACTTAGATGAAGAAGTAGGTTCGAGTATCCCTCTGGCAACCAAAGTATCGAGAACTTTCTTCATGCTACAGGAAACCTTGAAGCACCGTGGAACTAATTCAGACAAAGAGACGTGTTTCTTTGATAGATATGATATAGAATTACAGATATCTTCAACGGCCTTCAACTCAAATACAGGCGGACCAGTCTCAGTGACGAGGAAGGTGCCGCTAATGAGAGAAGTATCACGTGGTCACAAAACAGGAGACACATGTTTGGTGATGCCCCAAACAACGAAGCCAGTGTGATGTAGTTGAATATCAGGAATAGCATGAAAAATAATAGAAATAGGAACGAAAGATCCTTGATTAAGTCACGCTGAGTCGTGCCACGGACCAGAAAACTATGCGAATTATTTTCCTGCTCCGAAGACAGTACCACGGGAGAAAAACTAGGAGGTTCGTCTGAGGCGGAGTTGTCCTGCTAGTGGAAATAGTACCTCCGTGGGTGGATACAGTCTGGCTGAATACGACCATTTTTCAGACTTCTGAAACACCAGGCACCACGAAGGTGGCAGACGGTGTGAGCGCACAACTAACACCATGAATCGCACTAACCAAGTGTGGTTCTTGGTTAGGGAGCTTCCTTGTGAGTCATCCCGGATTGGGAATGACAGGCATTTATCCGTTTGCATCGGCGGAGACTCAGTAAATGACCTTCATTTTTTCCAGAACTGCCGCTGCACACTTTGAAGAAAGGTGAAGACTCCGTATTATTTTCACTTCTTGGTACTGTTCACAGAATTCATGAGCATATGAAAGAGCAGAAATCGGAATTACAAGCAGTTTATACTGCAACGGAGGATTGCTGAAGCCAGCTATCAGATGCTGAAAAAGTTGCGTTCTAAGCCGAACTCCAGAAATACAACAGGCAGCTTTCTTCTAAAGCAAAAGAATAAAATTCCGAATGACCTGTGAATCTGTCCGTTGAGGCTTGTGAAATTTTCCACATTCAGCTACTTCGAAGATAACTGGATGGGTGTGACTGAGGACAAAAGTCCCAAAGTCCCCGTACTTCGGGGAAATAAGCCTCTTTTGGAGGGACAATTTCTCGATAAAAGAATATGCTGACATCCTGACCGCACTCCAGAAGACAGCGGCTATGCCTGCATCCGGGATTTTCTCACAAGCAATAAGTCGCGATTTAGAACTTCCCAAATAATCCTCAGTAGCACTTGCAGGAGCATATAAATCCCGAAATTTCGTACCAAAATACTGCAATATTGTGAAAGACTGCCGGGAAGTTAAGTATGAAATCTTAGAGCGGTGAAATAACGGCGGCAACTGTTTTTTGCAAGAATCAGTGTCTTCCGTGAGGGTCTGTCGTTCTATATATGGGAAAGACGAAAACAAAGGAAACTCAATGAGAGCAAAAGCTTATCAAGTGCGTTGGCAGGACTCAACGATTATGTTAGCCGGACTTCGGTATGGCTGCCTACAGCCTGCTCACCACACAAGCATCCAAAGTCAAGAGGGGAGGAAAAAAGAACGATTTGGAGCACGAATTACCATTATTGATTCACACCATTTAGGTTGCATACACGCGAGTAGTGATTCGAAAACGTGATAACAAATGAGTGCATTGTGGACTATCATTACAAACAGTCTCAGTGGCGAGGAAGGTGCAGTCAGCTTGAGAAGTGTCACACGGGCCCGAAATCGGCAACGTGTGCCCAGTAATGACCTCAACCATGGCGTTAGTCTGTTGTAGCTGATATCAGGAATATGACGAACCGAAACAGAAATAGAAGCGGAGGGCTCGACGATTCCAGTATCCACAAATGAATCTTGCCTCAGCTTCCCTGCTACGGAAAAGCGTACACTCTGCTGTGTGTAATATAAAAAATACACTGGTGTACCCACATTCCACAACACACCCTCTGGTAGACTACTGTTGCGCCCTGAGAACTGTGGTGCGGGGAAACAGTTACCAATGGGGAAGCGTCGCAAAATTGTTGGCGGTATCGACCGCACACGTTTGATATACGTCTCGCCTATGCTACGATGACAGACTCATGAATACGAAGAATGGTTATCAGGGGTATTTTTTGAACATCGGCCATAAAAACTAGAGCTACCTAGTTGCATCCAGCTCCAAAGTGGAAAAGATTTCTTCCACGGACCGTCCAAAACAAGCTCTGGTGGTGGCGTAACAATGACCAGCAAAATTAATGTTGGGCAGATGGCTAGTTCATGAGACGTTTAGTTCAACTTGAATAAAACATTCAGAAGAAAAGCAATGCGAGAGAAATTTTTTCATATACTCTCATCGGTCGAGTCCGTATAAAATCCGGCAAAAAAATAAATACGATCTGAAACCAAAATAACTGATAACAGCAGTTTATGGGGCTAGAAGTCATGTGCCCAAAGCCATGGTAGGTTGAGGGTGAGGGTCGTGCACTCCTGGACACTTAGGGCCGGTTTAGTGTGAGCGATCGAAACGTCTCAAGTATTCTTAGCTGATGTTTGTCGCTGTCGTGCAGCAAGAACAAGAATGCTTACGCCGGATCGACTTTGTGACCACTTTACATCAAGTGGAGAGCGATGGCCGAGGTCGGCCTGCGTGATGCTTTCGAGTGTTGTGTGCAAGGCTGAGTCATCGCATCGCGTATGTACTTTGAAATCTATTCCGCTATTCTAGATCACAGTGCTTGGTCGGTCCTACAGTCATACGCTTTATTGCAGCTGCTAAAGAATGCGCAGATGCAGCTGGGGGTAGATTCCACTGAATGACGATCTTTGAATGTGGGCAGGGGGAGGCTCCGTTTGAGGAGCAGTGCCGCGGCATGGTTTGTCCAGCGTAATGCATTTTTGCTGTCTTGTGTAATAAACCGTGTTACTGATTCTCCTTTATGTGGAATAGGCATGTAGACCTCATTTTCGGCACCCAAGAAACAGAGGACTGGGTCCGTTTCTTTTCCGACCATAAAGACGGGTGAATGCCCCAGGATCTTCTTTGTCATATAACGTGGCGTATATAATTACCTTCTCGTCCGGTTGAGTTTTTTCAGAACAGATTTTGTCTTGCCCTAAAGAACAGAGTTTGGACCAGAGCTCTCGTGTGTTCTCTTTGTGAGCTTTTTGAAAGTAGGCACCATGCAGACCGCGCCCTCCTCCGGAAAAAGGACCGCTGAATATATCCGTCCCCTCTTCAAGTTAATAAAACATCGAGGAAGTGTAACGACCTCTTCTGTTCCACTTCACTTGTGAATTTCAAGTTCGGATGTGCTCCACTGAATTGCCCTAGTAAATCTTTAGTATCTTTTACGTGGTAGACCTCAATGCATATCTCCTACATATTTAGTTCAGTTAACGGCAGCCCAAATGAGTGCGCGTAGAGAAACGAAATATTAAACTCAACACAATGTTATAAGAACACCGTAAAACGTTTATCGATCTGAAACTAATGATAAAGTTCACGTAGTTTCCACGATCTTCTTCCAGCAGTTTGTTCTATTATTTCTGGTATATTTCACTAACTGCCAAACAACTCCCAATGCGAAGACAAGGAATAAAAAGCCATGGTTACAAATCACTGTACACAGCGAACCTTACTATTTATGACATAAAAAGATCTGCAAACTGGGGTCCACGTGAGCAGCCGGGAACTGGTTCCGATAATGAATAATACGGAATCATGGTTAAATGAATCAATAATTTGCTTTTCAATGCAGCAGTTCTTGCTTCCGGAATGCTTACAACAAAGCTTAGCGATTACCTTCATTAAGACTACGATGTCATTTGATATTGTAAAACATGCTTCATATAATAAAGACCACTGTCCGTACTTGTTCCAGCCCGGTAGACAAAATTCTTCGTTTTATGCATGGAAAACACTCGTTTCCTCATAGGATAACGAGGGCTGAACAGAGCTTTGAAGTAAAGTATTGAAATACATTGAACATTTTCTCACTCATATCAACAGTGTTACCCATTTTAACAGTTATTACTTAAGCGATGAAATTTTAGTCATTACTCACTGAAATAATTTCCCCAGAGAACCAGTGACTGAAGTGAGATTGGGCTGCATGGTAAACCGTTATTTTTCGGTCCCCTAGATCGATTTTTTTTCGGTTTTGACTACTGTAGTGTGTGAATGGATAAAACTTCAATAGTGTCTAATTTAAGCGGCGGACGAGTTAAAGTTTGGCACAAATGTTTCGTACCGTTGGATAGTGTTTGTATTAGTATTTTGACCAGTAACTAATCACATCCAGCCTTCAAGATGGCATCAGGACAAGTGTTATTCATAGCTTACATTAGAGGTTAAATACATCCAGAACTACTAAGCAAAGTTCCCCCTATTTTGTGTAATAGTTAACATCCCTTTATCTTAGGATAATGAATCTTACGCACGGCTTTACTGTAAGACTTGTAATCGTTCCTTATTGCTCTTATCTATATCCACTGACAAATAAACTGCTCTCCGGTAAACTGGTTGGTGGCGTTTACCTTCGACCAGAAAACAACCAAAAACATGCTTCCGTGCCAATGCACTCAATGCCGTGGAAAAATAGGGGAGTCACTTGTGTTGGAACTGTCCGGCGAGATTGAATTGAACTTCCGGGGTGGATGCAGATTAGCTAAGTGCGGCTAATTTTGTTACTCCTGAAAGGCTTTGCACCACTGAAACGAAGGGAGGAGTGAGAATGTAACTCTTAACATGAACAACGCTGATCCACTAAACTCTCCACTTCAGATGCCTCCCTGCGAGTCCCCGGAGACTTGCATTTACAGGAACTAACCAATCAGTAAAACCGATTTGAGACGATCTTCTGAATAAATAGGACGTGACTGAAAAATCCCTCGGATTTGAGATCATTTCAGATCAGGTCACAGGGCTCGCAGCTTTGGCCAGTGTACGTTCAGATCCTTGCACCCGAGAGCCGTAATGTTTCCTTGGAGTTTCTACTGACTGGCGGTCAGATTGTTGTTGTTGTTGAGTGGTGGACTACAAAGAGGGAAATGAAAAACAGGTTTACGCCCAAAGAACCAGCATTCGTGTTTGATAGGCACCCAACCCAAGTAGCACGTTGCCCCAACCTTTGGGGTAAACCTGGGGCATGCCCCAAGCTTGCCCCAAGTTTAGTTTTCATGTGGGAAAGATGCTAATTGGTTACGGATGCACTAGGATTATATCCTCATGTACATATATTGCCACCCTGAGGAACGCTTATTTTGGCCCGTTTTGTTTTGTTACGTCAATATTAGTGGCGACCTTCACGCGGTCCCGTGCAGTCGTCGTTCTGTCCTTCACGTGACTGGCGTGCTTTCTCAGGCACGTGATGCACGAGTTCGTACGAGTTTCGTACAGACCGTGTTGAACACATAACCATATATATGGCTTGCGATCATTATAAATATGTCTGTCTGTCTTTCTATATATATATATATATATATATATATATATATATATATATATATATATATATATATATATATACATGTAATTATACATGTATGTATAACTGTGTATATGTTTTATACTATACATCATCTTTTTTGCCGATAGCGTCAGTACCCGGTATTCGCATGTTTGATGTTTATGGATATTTGTTTGTAATCATCATATTCGTATTTCAAATGGAGATAAATGTGGTTTAGTGTTTACCACTGTTCTGTGTTTACAATGGACAGCTAACTCACATGGACCGTCCAAGCAAGTGGCAAGGATACCGTCGGCGTAAGCAGGCGTTGAGTGCTGTACCGTGCACTGAGTGCGGCGAGGCTTCCATATGGGCCCATCGATACCGATGTCCGCAGATGACGTCAACAGGTACTTAAATATTTGCATCGTAATATAAACTTTACTAAATCCAGAGCCAACGGTAAATGTGTCATCCAGTGATGAGGTTTCGGGTGGACATCCATCACAACTTCCTCACTCATCAACAATGAATGTGCAAGGGACAACAACAGACTTGTCCACTGGTGTCGGTGAGTATATGTTATCTGTGATTTTATATAAATTGTTATTCGCAGGTGTCGACATTGAACTGGGGAAAATGACGTCCGTGAAGATCAACATGGACGCGTTCTTACGTTCATTTGCCGATGTGTTTGTTAGCTGCAGACTAACGATGCAGCAACGAAGGAGTGTGCTGAACGTCCTAAACCAATATTTGCCCGGCGTACCGAAGGATCCGAGGACTCTGTCGCACACACCTCGTTTTTGTAAGAAGACGTTGCTAGCACAAGGTGTGTATATTCATATTGGGCTCATCGAAGGTCTGCAACGATCTATCAGTGGACTTGGGCTGGTCCCGGAATCCGTCGACTTCCAGATGAATATCGATGGGTCATCAATTTATCATTCTTCTACAATACAATTGTGGCCCATTCTGGCACGTGTGGTGCGTCCGAGATGTCTGGCCGTTTTTCCGGTTGGCATTTATTGCGGTTCAGGGAAGCCGCAACCGATAAACACGTACCTGGAAGAGACGGTATTGGAATTACGAGATGTAATTGACGGCGGAATCAACTATCTTGGGTCATCAGTAGCATGTAAACTGGTGTCAGTGGTATGCGACACACCTGCCCGGGCTTACGTTCGTCAAGTTAAAAGTCCGACAGGCTACTTCGGGTGTGATAGATGCATACAGCGTGGTCTGCATATCACAGGGAGAATAACGTTTCCATTGGTGGACGCTCGACCGCGTACTGATGCTGATTTCCGCCTCTTTAAATACAAACGTCACCATATTGGTGAAAGCCCGTTCGTTTCAATCCCAGTTGATATGGGATTTAGATTCCACTTTGCACAGTGCACCCATCCACACAATCACATGTAAATGTATTCGTGTTTGCATTGACTGTTCCAGTATTGTTGTTCCCATTTTACATACGTTTTTGAAATAAAATGTCACATAACGCTCCGTGCTTACCGTGCCACTTTTTTCGCAAATCAGCATGACGATCTGGTAAGACTATGTATTTCTCGGGTGACTGCGAGACGAAAGTTGTTATCCTTTGTCGGTTGTTTTGACGTGAAGCGTTCGTATTTTGCCGTTTTATTGCTGTCTCCGTGTCCTTGTTTGGTGTCAATGGCTGACTCGTGTTTGCTTTCACGTATGGGTGATCACTTAAGCGTTATTGTTATTGTATTCACCGTCCACTTGTTTCTGTACGTACTTAAATGTAATCAAGTCCCACATAGACAATTCCTAATGAGAATTTTCTTCCTAGATGTACGTAGTGGCTCACTTTCCCGAAGAAAACTCATACGCAGTGGTACACAAAAACTGGATGGTCGACGAAACACACGTTCGTTGGCCACGAACGAAGAGTTTTCCCGACTACAGACGTCATCTGCTATCGGGAAAGGAAGTGCCGGACTCATGCCCGGAATACTACTTTAGACCTATGTACTATACGGGTAAGTCAGTGGTAGTATAACATTTAAATAGACAAACTTGGTGATGCCATCGATTTTGAGCATCAGTTGGTTCATCAGTCAAGTGCTGCTTCCACCGATGAAACGGAGAAGCAGACATACTTCTCGCAGCACTACTCCACAAGAAAGAGGTAATTAAACATTAATATTCACATACCTAAAGGGTTCCCGTGGAATTCTCTTCCGACGAGAGTCCCCAGGCGATGCGGAGAAACCTAAAACCAGTTACGCTGGACTTACCACCCTCCCCACCGCCCATTTTGGAACGACTTGGGGGAATGCAAAGGTACATTTCCAACATGCACAACCAAATTCCGTTTTAGTTCGCCTCAGTTGTCCTCACAGTCCACGTTGTCTGCACACGCTAGCACCCGAGTGCCAGTCGCATCCTCAAGGTAATTATTACTTTTGTTTCATATTGCCCATTTAATTACAAGTAGCGGCTCAAGCACCAGCGCCACGCAAATGAACTTGGCCCCTCACCTGCGCCAATTACTATGTAAGTTCACATGCAATGCCATTACCTAACGTTTAAGTAAACCAAGAAAAAATTCTACTGTCTATAGACAGTCTCACAAAAACTGTGGAGAAACTGAGTGCCTCCATAGAGTCTCTTTCCAACACTATCGGGGCGTCATGTTCACAAGGTATACCGCAGCCAATCACACGTGTGAACACTGTGGATGAATTCCACCATTTACACGACGTCCTGGGAACGCCAGAAGCTTTCAATAAGATGGTAAGTCACTATACGTGTATGTGACAAATGTAGGTAACGACACTGCGGCGGTATATAAATAGAAATCTTCAGGATTCAGTAAAGCAAATGCTGTCTGCCGTGGTGAGCGACGACGTCGCAGTCAGGTGCTGCTGGCTCGGTAGCAGCAAGAGGATAGCCGTCTGCAATCATAAACTCATCAAAGCCATAAAAGGTATATCGGTTTATTAGTGGTCTCACCATCTACTAGACGCTATCAGATTCAGTTCGTTTTTTTCCGAGGAACCAACAATGAACATCGACAGACACATCAGAAATTGGTTCCACAACGCTCGTGATCGCGGAGCAGGTAGCAGATGTAGTAGGTAAGTAGAATGAAACGGAGTTGCCTTATTGCTTCGCAACGGTTAGCAGAAACAAGTTTACTGTAAGACTAACGTTTGAAGTACGTTTGTCGTTTCTCCAATTACATCGGATTTACGCTTTTTTCCCTTACGCCATTTTCGCTATCCGTTTCAATTGTTCTTTGTGCAAAACCAGCAGTTATATGCAAGCGTGTGTTGCTCGGTTTACATCGAAAGACCGCTCCATTACCAATTGTTAACATAGATTGATCTTTTTTCAACTTGCAACCATCATTGAAAAATACCATGCCATTTGTCCATTATATTTGCATCGGATGTCATTGTCACTTCTTACATAATGGTGCAGTGATTTACTGACAGTTCGCCAATAACAGTATACATTTTTTTCCCATCTGCAGATATCGCGATCACCGACAAATGTATCAAACGTTCAATGACAATGTGCTTTGATGGATCATTACAAATCTGTACAAAATACACTTTTTCTATGTAAGTAAATTTTTCGTATTCAGAATTTGGCATTCAATTTTCAGTTAAATATTAGACAGAAATTGATGCATGTGGGACGCGTAAGCAAACGGCCAAAATAGATGTATACATTAGTAGTAGACCATGAAACGGCGGTTGGATCTGGTTTCGTGTAACGTATTATAAAGGTTGGGGCTAGCCCCAAGTTTGCCCCATGCGGCTGCACCAAGGTTGGGGCTAGCCCCAACCTTGGGCCAGCCCCATGGGGCAAGCTTGGGGCAAACTTGGGGCTAGCCCCAACCTTGGGGCAGCCGCATGGGGCAAGCCTGGGGCAAACTTGGGGCTAGCCCCAACCTTGGGGCAGCCGCATGGGGCAAGCCTGGGGCAAACTTGGGGCTAGCCCCAACCTTTGGGCAGCCCCATGGGGCAAGCTTGGGGCAAACTTGGGGCTAGCCCCAACCTTGGTGCAGCCGCATGGGGCAAACTTGGGGCTAGCCCCAACCTTTATAATACGTTACACGAAACCAGATCCAACCGCCGTTTCATGGTCTACTACTAATGTATACATCTATTTTGGCCGTTTGCTTACGCGTCCCACATGCATCAATTTCTGTCTAATATTTAACTGAAAATTGAATGCCAAATTCTGAATACGAAAAATTTACTTACATAGAAAAAGTGTATTTTGTACAGATTTGTAATGATCCATCAAAGCACATTGTCATTGAACGTCTGATACATTTGTCGGTGATCGCGATATCTGCAGATGGGAAAAAAATGTATACTGTTATTGGCGAACTGTCAGTAAATCACTGCACCATTATGTAAGAAGTGACAATGACATCCGATGCAAATATAATGGACAAATGGCATGGTATTTTTCAATGATGGTTGCAAGTTGAAAAAAGATCAATCTATGTTAACAATTGGTAATGGAGCGGTCTTTCGATGTAAACCGAGCAACACACGCTTGCATATAACTGCTGGTTTTGCACAAAGAACAATTGAAACGGATAGCGAAAATGGCGTAAGGGAAAAAAGCGTAAATCCGATGTAATTGGAGAAACGACAAACGTACTTCAAACGTTAGTCTTACAGTAAACTTGTTTCTGCTAACCGTTGCGAAGCAATAAGGCAACTCCGTTTCATTCTACTTACCTACTACATCTGCTACCTGCTCCGCGATCACGAGCGTTGTGGAACCAATTTCTGATGTGTCTGTCGATGTTCATTGTTGGTTCCTCGGAAAAAAACGAACTGAATCTGATAGCGTCTAGTAGATGGTGAGACCACTAATAAACCGATATACCTTTTATGGCTTTGATGAGTTTATGATTGCAGACGGCTATCCTCTTGCTGCTACCGAGCCAGCAGCACCTGACTGCGACGTCGTCGCTCACCACGGCAGACAGCATTTGCTTTACTGAATCCTGAAGATTTCTATTTATATACCGCCGCAGTGTCGTTACCTACATTTGTCACATACACGTATAGTGACTTACCATCTTATTGAAAGCTTCTGGCGTTCCCAGGACGTCGTGTAAATGGTGGAATTCATCCACAGTGTTCACACGTGTGATTGGCTGCGGTATACCTTGTGAACATGACGCCCCGATAGTGTTGGAAAGAGACTCTATGGAGGCACTCAGTTTCTCCACAGTTTTTGTGAGACTGTCTATAGACAGTAGAATTTTTTCTTGGTTTACTTAAACGTTAGGTAATGGCATTGCATGTGAACTTACATAGTAATTGGCGCAGGTGAGGGGCCAAGTTCATTTGCGTGGCGCTGGTGCTTGAGCCGCTACTTGTAATTAAATGGGCAATATGAAACAAAAGTAATAATTACCTTGAGGATGCGACTGGCACTCGGGTGCTAGCGTGTGCAGACAACGTGGACTGTGAGGACAACTGAGGCGAACTAAAACGGAATTTGGTTGTGCATGTTGGAAATGTACCTTTGCATTCCCCCAAGTCGTTCCAAAATGGGCGGTGGGGAGGGTGGTAAGTCCAGCGTAACTGGTTTTAGGTTTCTCCGCATCGCCTGGGGACTCTCGTCGGAAGAGAATTCCACGGGAACCCTTTAGGTATGTGAATATTAATGTTTAATTACCTCTTTCTTGTGGAGTAGTGCTGCGAGAAGTATGTCTGCTTCTCCGTTTCATCGGTGGAAGCAGCACTTGACTGATGAACCAACTGATGCTCAAAATCGATGGCATCACCAAGTTTGTCTATTTAAATGTTATACTACCACTGACTTACCCGTATAGTACATAGGTCTAAAGTAGTATTCCGGGCATGAGTCCGGCACTTCCTTTCCCGATAGCAGATGACGTCTGTAGTCGGGAAAACTCTTCGTTCGTGGCCAACGAACGTGTGTTTCGTCGACCATCTAGTTTTTGTGTACCACTGCGTATGAGTTTTCTTCGGGAAAGTGAGCCACTACGTACATCTAGGAAGAAAATTCTCATTAGGAATTGTCTATGTGGGACTTGATTACATTTAAGTACGTACAGAAACAAGTGGACGGTGAATACAATAACTAACGCTTAAGTGATCACCCATACGTGAAAGCAAACACGAGTCAGCCATTGACACCAAACAAGGACACGGAGACAGCAATAAAACGGCAAAATACGAACGCTTCACGTCAAAACAACCGACAAAGGATAACAACTTTCGTCTCGCAGTCACCCGAGAAATACATAGTCTTACCAGATCGTCATGCTGATTTGCGAAAAAAGTGGCACGGTAAGCACGGAGCGTTATGTGACATTTTATTTCAAAAACGTATGTAAAATGGGAACAACAATACTGGAACAGTCAATGCAAACACGAATACATTTACATGTGATTGTGTGGATGGGTGCACTGTGCAAAGTGGAATCTAAATCCCATATCAACTGGGATTGAAACGAACGGGCTTTCACCAATATGGTGACGTTTGTATTTAAAGAGGCGGAAATCAGCATCAGCACGCGGTCGAGCGTCCACCAATGGAAACGTTATTCTCCCTGTGATATGCAGACCACGCTGTATGCATCTATCACACCCGAAGTAGCCTGTCGGACTTTTAACTTGACGAACGTAAGCCCGGGCAGGTGTGTCGCATACCACTGACACCAGTTTACATGCTACTGATGACCCAAGATAGTTGATTCCGCCGTCAATTACATCTCGTAATTCCAATACCGTCTCTTCCAGGTACGTGTTTATCGGTTGCGGCTTCCCTGAACCGCAATAAATGCCAACCGGAAAAACGGCCAGACATCTCGGACGCACCACACGTGCCAGAATGGGCCACAATTGTATTGTAGAAGAATGATAAATTGATGACCCATCGATATTCATCTGGAAGTCGACGGATTCCGGGACCAGCCCAAGTCCACTGATAGATCGTTGCAGACCTTCGATGAGCCCAATATGAATATACACACCTTGTGCTAGCAACGTCTTCTTACAAAAACGAGGTGTGTGCGACAGAGTCCTCGGATCCTTCGGTACGCCGGGCAAATATTGGTTTAGGACGTTCAGCACACTCCTTCGTTGCTGCATCGTTAGTCTGCAGCTAACAAACACATCGGCAAATGAACGTAAGAACGCGTCCATGTTGATCTTCACGGACGTCATTTTCCCCAGTTCAATGTCGACACCTGCGAATAACAATTTATATAAAATCACAGATAACATATACTCACCGACACCAGTGGACAAGTCTGTTGTTGTCCCTTGCACATTCATTGTTGATGAGTGAGGAAGTTGTGATGGATGTCCACCCGAAACCTCATCACTGGATGACACATTTACCGTTGGCTCTGGATTTAGTAAATTTTATATTACGATGCAAATATTTAAGTACCTGTTGACGTCATCTGCGGACATCGGTATCGATGGGCCCACATGGAAGCCTCGCCGCACTCAGTGCACGGTACAGCACTCAACGCCTGCTTACGCCGACGGTATCCTTGCCACTTGCTTGGACGGTCCATGTGAGTTAGCTGTCCATTGTAAACACAGAACAGTGGTAAACACTAAACCACATTTATCTCCATTTGAAATACGAATATGATGATTACAAACAAATATCCATAAACATCAAACATGCGTATACCGGGTACTGACGCTATCGGCAAAAAAGATGATGTATAGTATAAAACATATACACGGTTATACATACATGTATAATTACATGTATATATATATATATATATATATATATATATATATATATATATATATATATATATATATATATATAGAAAGACAGACAGACATATTTATAATGATCGCAAGCCATATATATGGTTATGTGTTCAACACGGTCTGTACGAAACTCGTACGAACTCGTGCATCACGTGCCTGAGAAAGCACGCCAGTCACGTGAAGGACAGAACGACGACTGCACGGGACCGCGTGAAGGTCGCCACTAATATTGACGTAACAAAACAAAACGGGCCAAAATAAGCGTTCCTCAGGGTGGCAATATATGTACATGAGGATATAATCCTAGTGCATCCGTAACCAATTAGCATCTTTCCCACATGAAAACTAAACTTGGGGCAAGCTTGGGGCATGCCCCAGGTTTACCCCAAAGGTTGGGGCAACGTGCTACTTGGGTTGGGTGCCTATCAAACACGAATGCTGGTTCTTTGGGCGTAAACCTGTTTTTCATTTCCCTCTTTGTAGTCCACCACTCAACAACAACAACAATCTGACCGCCAGTCAGTAGAAACTCCAAGGAAACATTACGGCTCTCGGGTGCAAGGATCTGAACGTACACTGGCCAAAGCTGCGAGCCCCGTGACCTAAATGGTCTGATTTAAATTCAAAGAACAGTACAAATCCCATTTACTCACATACTGTTATTCCAAACCTATATGGGTGGGACACTTCACCGTCTCGGTGCTGGCTGACATTCTTCCTAAGCGAACGGCATTGATGTTTAATATTTCCAATGTCTTGTGAGTCGTTCATCCTCTGAAATGCAAACACGGTAGTCTACAAGATGTACGCTACCTTGCTGGCCTGCAGCAGTATGGATCAACCCTCTACAACCCTATGTCCCTTTAACTCTTAAAATAAAACCCAGATCAGAATGCGTAATATGTGCTTCTGACGGTTAACATAGACCCAGCCAGTTCATTGTTAGTTGTCAACATTTATTATCTTAACAACAGCTAGAACCGTGTTCAGACTGCAAACCCCATTTCTTTCAGGTTCGTCGTCGCTTTCCATCTAGGGCTCCACTTCTGATGACCAAGGTCCACACCTTGATCCGGACCGACAGAGACCTCAATAAAGTCTTTCATATCAACCGGGATTGCAGTTGAAACACACGACCTGAAGCACCCTCAAATGCTTATCAATAGATTGACTGGCAGCTTCTATAGGAACACCTCTCCTACTGATGTCACTGTTGGAGCCTACAAAAATAACGGTTCACGCTCAACCTGCTACCGATTGATCGACACGCCCTTTACCTCGCCAGGTGAATCACGCCTGCGGGATGATGCACATCACCTTGGTCTTATGTGGAACGACCCGATATTGGAGCCAGAATACGCAACACAGGGATTCGTTAACCATTAAGTTTCGATAAGCGATCCGAAATCGAGACCATTTATCCCCCTCATCCGTTGTTCCTAATAATGACGCTAAGTAAAACTGAGAACCGATAAATCATCATATTTTCTTTAGCGTATCAGAACAATAAGGTTTATGTTTATGCGGAGGTTCTCTATCCTGGTATCTCTCGCAAGATTTCATTTCTCTTTCGAATGGTATCCTTCTCGGAACTGGTTTTTCACTAGTCCAGAACCGTTAGGTCGAGCTGCCTTTTTTCTGAATGATACAAGTTATTGATCCCGAAAATAAGCTCATCGTTTTTATGGATCTCTGGTTCCTTTACATTCACCAACGTTTCCGAGCGCAATTTCGTAGTTTTGCTTCAGGTCTTCCTGTTCCATAGCTCAATTGGTTTGCCACCATCGCTCAATCCAGATTCAAAACCAATTCGTATTTGAAGTGCAAACCACCAGTCTTTCGATCCAGACAAACTATTTCCGGCTATGTCCTTTTGTTTCTGACACTTCTGACTCCTACTTCCGCAGCTCGTGTATAGTTCATCATTTTGGGTAACTTTGTACACCATGATTGTGCTCTTGCGCGTGCGTCTCAAACATGGTCGAGAAATATACCATTATCACCATTATCAACTACAAAAATTCTTGGCCACCAGGCAATCCGGAGAGTGCACCAGATAGCGGACCTGGGAGCAAACTCATGCGAATCCCTTGTGCCCGGCTCACAATGCCCTCCTTCCGCAGTGAAAGCATCCCGTGCACCGTAAAAGCTTGCCTGGGCCATTCGCTCCGGGAAGCCGGATGCCTATCCATGAGGCGATAGTTCGACCACATTCGGAGAATTATGCTCAGTCTTGGTTGCTGTCACTCGTGTGGGATCGTGACATACCTGGAATTGCGATTCGGCATTAGGCAATGCTAATTAGGGACTGAAGGGACTGCCTGCATTATCCAGGCTGAAGCAGCTAATATGTTCCTGCTGGAAAGGAGAAGCCGGAGAGAACTCATAGACACATTCAAGCACTCAGGAGGTTGTCGCAATCAAGCTTCTGCCTTCGGGCACTAAGCCACAACATGGCTCACTAGGGAGGGGGGAGCACGAGCTGAAGCTGGCCAAACCAGGCGCATATTGCAGCTTCGTGGCACAGCCGCTTGCATGTCGTCTAGTGAAGCCCCAGAACCGGCCCCAAAAGGGGTATTGTGGCGCCCAACTTTTAGCAGCTTTCAAGGCTCGCTTAGACCTTCGTTGGCCAGAATTCACTCCAGGATGCTTATAGCGTCAGCCCCAACAAAATGATTACTTTTACCTCGGCGTTTACAAGTAGGCCTCCATTAGCTCCCAGTCTCTATTTGTCTCTTGTCGACTAGGTGCCCGCCACTAGTAAAACGTTTCTTTTCTTTCCGCTTTTCTTGTTCTTCCACTTCCCCCTCCACTACATTTTACCACCGTCGCCACGTCTTTCTTTGGGCTCTTTGAAGCATGGAACGTCATCTGACTGCAGAGACACTCGGGACGACTCATCAAACAAAAACAACAACTGCTCTCAGTTGGGGTTACCCGACTGCGGAATCAAGACCTTCAACAATGCCCTAAAGAAGCCAAAGCAACTAAAAACAAGCAGCGCTGTAGAGGGCAACAAAATACAATCATTTGGTTTCCAAAGAAAGGTGCAAACTATGGAAAGCGTTTTAAAAAATAGGCGGCTGGTAAAGAATAAGTTGGCTGGGGAAGCATACCCAAGCGCGGTAAGGAAAAAACGGGTAAACGTTTATTGAGGAAGCATAATTCTCACAACCAAATGGACAAAAATCAGTCAATCCTACAAAAGATAGACAGGGGAACATCACCAAGACCAAAATTTCGGCCCTTCTGAAGTAACCCAGGCAATTATGATAAAAACTGGTCAGGCCATGAACACCGGTGGGTCGTTCAAAAGCAGCAAACAGATGTTATGGGAGGAACAGAATCGAACGGGTAGGATCAACTGTTTGATTCACGGCGATTAAGGCCATAGAAATAGCCCATATAGACAAAAAACTGAGACCGTGTGACGCACTTGGAGCGAAAAGCAGATTATCAGATAGTCTTTGAAGCAAGAGTCTTAAACGCTCGGGCTATCTATGCGGATACGACTTCTGTCCAACGACTTAAACGAACAGTTCAACAGGCGTTGATGGAATTTATAGTTATACTGTTTGTCCTGGAAATGAGGGACTAGACGGGCTAGCGACTGGAGCTGACAAGTCAAGAGGAACCGGGTTTCCGGAACCTTTTGGAATAGTTATGATTGGCCAGTGTTGGACGGCATGAGGTTCTCTCAAACAAGCAGACTTCAAATGAGCAGTCTGTTGAAGCTGACCTGAGTTTCCAACCTATCAAAGAGACTGGTCAAAGTTCAATTGACCAACTACGTATTACAATGGATGAACGACAGGATTTGCCCATACGTTCGACGGGACTTCCGAAATGAGTCTTTGTCCTGGATGCGGACAGCTACTATGAGGTACAATTCTACCAGACTCTAACTCATGTGGCTACGAGGAACGGTGATTCGAGTTAAGATGTAGAACAGTCCATAGCCAGGGAAAGATCTGATGCCAGAATCTGGCAAGAGCCTAAGCAGCGCCTATTATTCCCATAGAAATCCCAGCTACAGATACACATTTATAAACGGGGCGCACCCGAGATCTAAGCTGGCAACTCCGGTTGAAATCAATTCAGCTCCACAGAAATGCAGCCGCAGGGGATATCTCCTCAATCAGTCGCGATGACTTCTCAAACAGCCAGTGTATGTCCCGGGCTTTTCTCTAGTGTATGCATTTAGTGGCGGTTCTAAGACCAACTCATCCTTCTGTTTTGCTTTTATTCGCGGTAGAGTGCTGTTTATAGGCGTGATGGTTGGAACCAGATGTGTTTCATCGCCCGATTCCGTGTTCAGGTTTCATGTGAACTCTCCTCATTGACCTTTTTGGCTTGGCTTAATTCCTGGCCTAAAGAAGCCTTTCTGTACAGATCTCTGATTCGCGGAGGCAAGAAAACTAGCTTAGCACGTCAAGGTTTAGTCCCATTGCAGTGTTGCGCCACCAAATAAGAGAAATACTTTGTAATCTATCCAAGTCGGTTCATGAACGCCCGAAAATCCACTAGTTCTGTGGCAAAACTGCATCTGACTGATCACCTCAAGGTAGTTTGGATAGTATCTTTGGAATATCCATGGATCACCTGGGGGGCGCGGCGCGGGGGGACAACCTACGCGGACTGATAATTATTTTCTGTGGATTGGGCTAATACTGCGAAAGGTTGTGAAGAGATTTCGGCGCACTTTCATTTCTCTGCGGTTTTCACAAAGGCATTCACTTGGAAGCATGAAATTCAGTGTGCTCATTTTTTGTCCGCTCAAAGTATGGTTATTTTATATAGATTCATATCCTAATTTCGGGAAATGGACCTTTCCACGGGTAACATGTCTGAGGGGTGGGAAGTGCTTTAAGAGAGTTGCAATAATGCCAGAAATGGTACTAGGTATTGCTCATTTACTGAGCGGATTGAGTCACAGACATATCAGCCTTTTGATTGATACTGCGTGATATACTGTAAAGCGGAGTTATTTCCTTGAATTGTTCAGTAGCGACGCACGCTAAGTTTATGTTATCAAAAAGCTATTTTTTATTTTCTATTCACGGGAGCAAAAGTGGGCTCCTCTGATGATGGGTACCCGAGTTGCAATAGGAGAACATTTCTCCGTAATTACTGTGAACTGACTTACCAAAATAACTCATTGATGCAGAGAACTTATGTAAGTCACTTTTAAATTGTCCAAGAAATCGTTCCTCTGGGGAGAAATCTGGAATGCTAAAAGCGCCTATGTAAGTGCAGAGTAGTGCGTTCTACTTGCTGCTCCAAAGTTGCATGGACTCAAGAAACTGAATACTTTATCTGTCAGAGTTTCCAGAAAGTGCTCAGCTAGCCTCAGATGTAAAAACAATGTGTTCGGATAAGATTCATTTCCAAATAAAAAGTGCAGGAGAAGAAAGAAATTGACGGATTCTGATGGTAAGATTGGTTTTCCTGTAGAGTTCAAAGATCTCAGGTTAAAAGAGCTGATGAGCCAGAGTGCGACTTTTTCAGAAACGAGTGGCTTCAGATGGCGAATATCCTTTGTAAGACGACACGAGGTTGACTTTACTAAGCGGACACCAAACAATCAGTCGACTGAAGTAACCGCGGCCAATTTAAATTACTGACCTATCCAAGCGACCGGTCAACGCCTACTTGAAAAAATATGTACCTCACTTGGAGCCATCCATATATCCTCCAGGATTTATATAATGAACCGAAGTCTGCAATGCGAAACAATTAGCTAGAAATACTACTCGATCTACCCGTGGGGCATTTCACGTCACTACGACGAATGAATCGAGGAGAAAGACTGTCTGTACCTGGTTGAAGACCTGGTACCGAGATTGGATGCTGTTGGGGAGCGACTATCGTCCACTTGGTAGACCACAGTTAAGGTGCCCATTCATAAACGAGGCGCACCCAAACTCTTAGCTCCAGATTATATTTAAAATGAGTTTGGTATCCTCGAAGAGCTGCAACATGGCCACCTAACTAGGATATAGGAGGTTGAGAGCGATATTCCGCATGGCCGATGGTCACATTTTGGTTCGAATCTAACGGGTCAGAAGCCACATCAGATGGGAAGCCATTTGGAATAACGTGGTACTTCGCAATGTAAAGTGTTCGACTTGGAGGGACCCGGTGGGCTGATGTACTGCCCACATAGAAATGCAAGCTCGGTTCTGGCTATCGGGGTTCCAGCGGGGAACGTGTGATGGTATGGCACGCTGTTTTCGCCGGCTGTAGACCAAACTGGCATTTACCTCTGTGAAGCAGAAAGTTGACTCACACAATAGAACAGTGAATGACGTCATCATGAAACTCCCTAAGAGTGAAGGGTCATCTGCTCTCCCAGTGGGATATTATAGCCATACATAAGGCTCACCTTACTAAACTGCCGCCAGTGAATCGAAAAATGAAAGTCTTTTACTGGGCAGTGCAAGATCTCGATTAAAATCTCAATAAAACAATTTAAACTTGCTTACGGGGCGAGTCTTTGTAAACTGGCCAGCCTTCAAGGCTACTCATGAATTAGAGTCTAGTATGCCTCTCGAATGGCAGAACTACTGAGTTCAGACTATCAGAAGTAACTTCATAGACATTTTCGACCATTGTTATTTTGTTCTGGGTCGGGGTTCTTGGCATTTGATCAGTAGGTATTCTTCTCAATCATACGGCTGGAATACAAAATGTCTTTGGCGCCCTCCAGGTACCTTACACAGGACGAAATTGATCTTCTCATGTCACATGTCATGTCTGGATACGATTTCAACTTGGTGATGGAACAAGGCGTATGCTCGGCAGGGAATCGCAGAAAGATTGGCTAGCCCTATGAGCATCTTGGGTTTTTCGATCCGAGAGAATTAACCGTACAGCGGCTTGGGGAGTAAACTTTTCAGAGCTGATTTCTCCGAGTCTTTCAGCTTAGATTGTTCAGTCCCCTAAAGCAGGCCCAAAGATGTCACATTTCTAGAAACATTCGAGGAAATTATTTGTCCCGTTGTCATCTGGCTTATTCCACTGTCCACAAGGTGCTTTTGTGTGTAATTTCCAGCCTTGACTTTTGAGCATTACCTAATTCGTCAATATCGCCAACTTACAGTGTCCCATAGAAGGCACTCGAAAAGGGTACCGTTCACGGCCTTCAAACTCGACCGGTAATAAGCACTGAGCCGAGGGCGACTGAAAAAACGTAGAAGGTGCTCAGTTTTCAAGATTGCCTTGCTCCTCGCCGTAGACACCAGTAGTTCTCCCCGAGATACATATTCAGTTATCTCGCGTCTTCCTTAGTCCCACAGCAAAGGAATTATCCTGCTTTACCCAGGGGCTTCATAAGATTTTTCAGTTTCACGAAAAAAGTTTTTTTCTATGTTAGAAGGGTGTTCCGTGTCATGTCATGCAAAAAAACGATTACCGGTCGCCCTCATTATCGAGTGATCAAGAGCCTTTAAGCTAGAAGTACACTCCCCTCCGTCTTGCCACTTCCGTACTTTGTTCTTTATTCCTAGTTAATTTGTAAAGTGATGCCAGCTACCACATTTTCATCACCTCTATCAACCAGTACACCAAAATTTGAAGTAGATCATGACTAGCCGCACTCTCCAACCAAGCCTCAAAGTTCATCCAAACGGTTTCACATTTTAACCCGGCTTCCCCTTCTATGTACTTGCGGTCAGTTTTTACAGTCCGCCGTCAAAGGCGGCAATCTTTCAATTCTTGGTTTGCCTGCAAACAAATCGCCAAATCCCCAGCCTCCCACTTGCCGGTGGGCACCACTTAGCCAGAAACAAATCATCTTCGAGGGGTTTAAAGGCAGCCTCATTTTCTATACCTGTTGCTTTTCTTAGCCAAGACCGCCGCAGAATCGACATTATCCAGCCCCCAGTTGACATCAAAACCGAATTGGGCCAAATAACCTAGTGCCCGACCACTTAGTCTTACTCTTTCATGCCTACAAGAAAAGCCGCTTACCCTGTCAGTGGTCCGCCGCCAACCTAATTGAACCTCGAGGGATGTTCGGAGTCAACCTCGGCATGACACGACCAAGCTCTCGGACAATACGATTATTATGACCACCGTTGCAGTTCCAAACCGCAGGTTTACAGCTAAACACATTCCACCGCCTTTAATGCGGCTATGCCTAGATCAGTTACCACAAGCCTCAACAATACATGCTGATCGATGCACCAACATTTGGTTTACAGCTGGTCTCTTCTGACCCTGTGATATATCACAAATTCACCTTCCCCCGCTCCGCCTTTAATTGCTCTTCCACCACAGAACAGCGTCGCATTCTGCCACGATACCACCACCCATTATTTCAACAGACCACACCCATGAAAGCTTTTCCTATCGTCAGTCTTTTCGTTTCCATACCGTCCCCCGTCAATGTTTAACTCGTGGAGCCTTGTGGAATGCCCGGTTTCTCAGCCAATTCTATTCCTAACACCGTATCCGCCTCTGTTACCATGCCGTTTGTCACTCTCTTCGAAATGCCTCTCTTCAAACTGTCTTCGTACCGCAAATACTGTCCGCACCTTCTGCTGATTATTGCTCGCATCTACCAGGCATACTCACTTGGCTGGAGTTTACTGTAGTTTCTACTGACCACGAGAGTATTCTAGTAAACGAAGCCTGGCTCTCGAAGCACATGCCTATGAACTGAATTAGTATACCTGGCTATCAGACCCTCTGTAACCCAGGAAGTTCTCGATGTGACGGTGGGTGTCTTACGTGGTGTAGCACTCCATCCATGCACCTATTGTGCCCCACCCCACTCACGGCCAGTTCATCAAATCCATATGGATGTCTTTATATTTGAGTAACAAAAGCTGCCCACTGGGCTGCAAATATCGCCAGCACGGCGCTGGCCCACACGGCATAAGTGCCACCACCGATGATTTTAGCTTCGCTTCGGACTGCCATTCAAGTTTCATATTATCGCAGGGGACTCTTACTCTCCACTGATCCGCTAGTTGTCACGCCGCCTTCCGCTCTGCCCTAATCAAGTGATCCACCTTAACTAATGGTCGTCAACGGTCCGATGCTAAATTTGCCGTGTCGTTCTCAAGCTACTCTGAGTTCTATTGCAGTAGCTATGCACAATACTTGTATCCGTCATCTGGATCCATTTTCATGCTAACATTCCAGGATCCCTCTATCACAAAGCAATCAATTCATTCAATATTATCCGTCACTCTCCGGCCACTACTTCCATTGTAGCTCCGGGAACCTTTCGTCTGATTTGCTGTTCATCTGATATACATCAGACAGGGTCTGTGTCCACCCGCCAAATGTTACCACGATGGCGGCCGGCTGGTTTACTCTATTCCACTTCTGTTGTTTTATTTCGGGTGAGGAAGTGTGACGCTGTTTCACCTCCCAAAATGATCTTGGGTCGGCAGCCGCTTTCATGCAAATTTACCACCAATTATGAAGGCTACTCGCATACTCTATTCCCGTGGCCATGCGTATCACGCTGCTGGGCCATCCGGTCTCCATAGTCGTGTGAATATACCATGATCTACCATTTGCAAAGTAAACGATTCCAATAAACATAAATAGCTCATTTTTATGGTGCTATCTTCCCCCCAAGATGTGTATCAGTTTTGGGCCTTTAACCAGCCACTTACTTAACCATTACTTTTGTAAGCTCTAGAATACGCTATTTCTCCAGATAAGCACTTCACATAGTTCTATCATCAGTTTTCATTTTTATGCTACAACATCATGGTCTGCCTATTCTAAGGGAATCGATTCCTTCGACCTCACCAGTCGCTTGCCAGCCACCTAGGGTTTCTTGCGCCGTTACTTCGGTAAAATCCCCATTCAGACGTTGTTCCCTCTGTATTTACTTGACCCCCTCCATATCCCACTACTGAATCCGACAGACATATTTGCGAACAATTCCGCTTTCGTTTTTTTTTTCTTGGTTTTATTCAGATTCCCAGGACAAATCCCCTTCAAGCCGTAAAACCCGCCATGCTTCTGTAGATCTGCCCTAGAAGGATTTTTTTTCAAATAGATACAAGGAATGACCGCTGACTTGGTACGGCTTTTCACTTGTTTTGGTCATTCCATTCGATTGGTGTTTACCCTCCATCTGCCCAGCCAGATCTACCTGACTTTCTTCATTCTGACTACCTGACCTTGAGTTCAGTTTTGCCCGGTGCTACCTTAATTGCTTCCGTTAAAAACATTTTCTCGCACTCTTTTGCGGGCACATTTTCCCACTGATCATTTAAAATTCAGTTCCCCTAAATGTTGTTTCATTTAATCACGCACAGCGGCATGCCTCGGGCCTTTCGAAGTAAAATATCTGTCCATTAGTCGATATCTCAGTTCAGTCCGCCATGAAAAAGACAGGCCGCGGTTGAGACCAGCGCATCTGCTTTTGCGAACAAGCTGAAATCAGTAGCAAAATATTGGGGATGATTATGGATCATCGGGTAGTGCTGATCGCAATATCATTAATGAGTCAATGAAAACCAGCAGTTTTCTATAACAATGGATCTAAGCAGTACTCAGAAAAGTTGTATTGTCTGTAGCCCTATCCAGAGTAAATCAGATGATTTCAATCCGCGGAATCCGGATAAGGCTGGGTTCGTTAGAAATTGAGATGAACTACCTGAAATTTTACTAAAACAAAAGACAAATCGCCATAAGCAGGCATTTTTTTATTCCTCCCAACGTCGTGCGTAAAACGCGGATTAGTGTTCGAATGGGGCACAGAGTGGAAAAATGGAATAGAGAGTGTGTAGTGCTACCAATAAGGCACTCGATGACGAAGACTATCAAATTTGTTTATTTGAACAATGACCGTTTTTGGTGGCGCCACTTGCTCCGCCTGTGTACGTCGTCTGCACGCCGTTGCGCTCCTTCAATACACACGTTGTCCCGCTCCAGCGTTTTGAGTTCTGCTTTGCGCGCTGCCGAGTATATTCACTATCGTGTCACATACCGAGGACCACGGGCTATAGACTCTATACGGGAGCAGGTCCTGACTTAACTGACATAAATCCTAAACTGGTGAGCCCGAAGAACAAATTAATTCTCGAAGGACATTCGTAAGTCCCTCAATCACATTTATTCGTTTACATATACACATTCCGATATATAAACGGTAAATTCCGGATATCAGTTACCATATCCCTTATATATATTTTCTCATAACCATATTATAAGTGTTTCACTTTTGCTGCACTGACCTCTTTATATCATTTTACATTTGATATACCATTGCAACTATGGCTAGCAACGACCGTAAACCTGACCCGGAACCGTCCGTTTCGACAGTCTCCCTAGCCGTCCCTCAGTTTTTTATTGATGACCCTCAGCTCTGGTTTCATATGTTGGAGGCAGAGTTCGAATCACATAGAATTACAAGCGAACGAACCCGTTACTTGTGGACTATCGGTCGCCTTCCCCGTGACGTTGCTACTCAGATACGCGACGTAATATTTAATAACAGTTCTTACACAGCCGTGAAAGACGCGGTAATCTCTTGTCTTTTACCGTCAGAATCGTCCAGACTAAAACGGCTGACCCAAGGGACAGAGTTAGGTAGCAAGAAGCCCTCTGCATTACTGAGAGAAATGCAGCAGCTGGCAGGGCAACTTTTAGAGGAAAACGTCCTCAAAGAGTTGTGGGTACAGCGACTACCACCCAACATTCAAGCACTGCTCGAGGTTTCCAGCCACCTTAAGCTCACAGAAGTGGCTAAACTAGCGGACGGTATTATGGACCGGTACCATCCACAAATTACCGCCGTAACAAACTCGAGCAGCCCCCAGTCCACAGCTCCCACCGTAGAAACACACCCCGAGGATACTCTGATAGCTGCTTTCGAGCGGGCTTTCAGACGTTTTTCCTCTCCTGGTTGTTCTCACTGTAGAAACCATATATCTTATCACAACTCTGACCGACGTGAACGTCTCAGAAGCCCTTCCCCTAACCGCCTGGTTAACCCATCTCGATCAACGTATTGTCGATACCACAAACGGTTTGGGGAGAAGGCTCGGCGCTGCGAAGCCGGTTGCACCTTCCCAGGTGCCAAACAGGGAAACTAATATCCCGACGCGTTCCGGCGACTAACGCGGTCGGCAGCCATAATAGCAGTCGTCTGTTGCATGTCCGAGATTTAGTTTCCAATAGCCTGTTCCTAATTGACACCGGTGCATCAGTAAGTGTCATTCCAAAGGAGGCAGGTGATGCAACGAACCCGTCAGTCCAACAACTCCGTGCTGCCAATGGCACTCCCATTGCTACTTACGGCCGTAAGTCACTCACACTCAACTTAGGACTACGCCGCACCTTCCGCTGGGTGTTCATAGTAGCGAACGTCCCTTATCCCATACTAGGCATCGATTTCCTAGACCATTTTGACCTCCTGATCGATGCACGAGGCAGGAGAGTTGTCGACCGGCAGACTTCTCTTTCCGTAACCGGGTCGTATTCCTCCGTGAATCACATCACGCCCCTATACATCGAACCGCAGGCCGAACACCCGTACGCAGACCTACTTTCAGCTTACCCGGCAATGCTAAGACAATCTGGCCCCCTTCCAGCGGTGACCACTAACGTTACCCACCATATTGTCACTAAAGGACCCCCAGCATTTAGCCGAACACGTCGCTTGACCTTAGACAAGCTACGCGTAGCACAGGCTGAGTTTGAACACATGCTCGAACTAGGCATAATACGCCCGTCCAGTAGCCCTTGGGCCTCGCCCCTTCACATGGTTCCTAAACCTAATGGCGATTGGCGCCCCTGCGGTGACTACAGGGCCCTCAACCAGGCTACTGTCCCGGACAGATACCCCATTCCACATATTCAAGATCTTACTTCTACCCTGTCTGGTTGTTCTGTTTTCAGCAGAATCGACCTCGTCAGAGCATACCACCAAATCCCAGTAGCAGAGGCTGACATCCCTAAAACCGCTGTCACAACTCCATTCGGACTATTCGAGTTTTCGCGCATGCCTTTTGGGCTCAGAAATGCAGCCCAAACCTTTCAAAGGTTTATGCATGAGGCAACACGCGGTTTGAAGAATTTCTACGTGTACTTAGACGATATTTTGGTGGCAAGTTCTTCAAAAGAAGAGCATAAGACACACCTGCGTGCTCTTTTTGAGCGCCTTAGCCAACACGGTGTAACTATTAACTCTGCTAAGTGCGAATTAGGTAAGACGACCATCACGTTCCTAGGTCACGAAATCTCAGCCTCAGGCATACAGCCCCTGCCTGACAAGGTGGCGGCAATTCGCGACTATCCTGAGCCTCACTCTTACCGACAGTTGCGCCAATTTTCTGGCCTGGTTAACTTTTATCGCCGCTTTATCCCACACTGCGCCGAAATAATGCAGCCTCCAACAGACCTTTTACGTGGAGGTAAGCGGAAATTCATTTTTCCCGACACGGCGCAGGCAGCGTTTACTTTGATCAAGGATGCTATCGCCAACATAGCACTCCTTGCACATCCCGATCCTTCTGCTCCCCTGGCATTAGGAACAGATGCTTCGGACACGGCTGTTGGCGCAGTGTTGCAGTAATTCGTCAACAATTCATGGCAACCAATAGCTTTCTTCTCCAAGCGTCTCCAGCCTGCGGAATCCCGATATAGTACGTTCAGCAGAGAACTTCTGGCAATCTATTTGGGTATCCGACACTTCCGGCACACACTCGAGGGCCAATTGTTCACAGTGTTTACAGATCATAAACCACTAGTGTATGCCCTCCAGTCAGCTTCTGACCGATATTCGCCACGCGAGATTCGCCACTTAGACTATGTTTCGCAGTTTACTACGATAAGATACATCGTCACACCAAATCTACTTTAGGCACATTCTGCGAACCGAACGCACGCTTTCATCATGTGCATGTGGATCTCGTGGGGCCACTTCCGACATCCAATGGCTGCGTCTACATCCTCACTTGCGTAAATCGTTTCACTCGCTGGCCACAGGCCATACCTATTCCTCGCCCAACCTCAGAGAAAGCTGCAAAAGCATTTCTAACCGGTTGGGTGAGTCAGTTCGGTTGCCCTGCTATCGTGACCACTGATCGCGGTTCTCATTTCGACGGCGCCTTCCACGAGCTACTAAACGCATTCGGTTGTCGACACAACAAGACGACAGCCTATCATCCTCAGGCCAATGGCATGGTGGAGCGATTCCATCGCCAGCTGAAAGCTGCCCTTCGTGCTCGTGATAATCCATTATGGAGTTAAGTTTTGCCGATCGTTCTCTTAGGACTGCCTAACACCGTTAAAGCCGATATGGGTGTTACGGCGGCTGAACTGGTTTATGGTTGCACACTACGACTTCCAGGTGAGTTGGTTTCTCCATTACCACCCATGAGTTTTAATTACGGGGATTACGCAAAACGGCTGTCGCACCAAATGCGGGTGATAAAGCCCACCCCACCACGAGAACAAACCCTGAGCAACTACATACCTACCGCTCTAGCTACCACCAGCCATGTTTTTATTCGAGTAGATGCAGTGCGATCACCACTGCAGGCGGCTTACTCTGGCCCGTTCTGCGTCGTCCAGCGAAAGGAAAAGAAATACGTGGTGGACGTCGAGGGCAGGAAGGAGACCATCAGCATAGACCGCCTCAAACCAGCCTTCATCGAAGCAGAACCCACCTCGAACAACCCTCTCAGTGTCCCTACCTGCTCACAACCTTCGGTTAGTCGTCCCGAGTCGGCCCCTGTTACTCCCACTAACGACCCCTCGTTACCTGTTGCAACACCAAACTCCACGAAAGACACAGCTGCACCGATCAACAGGATAAATCGACGCGGCCGCGAGCTGCGACAGCCAACGAGGTTTTCTGAATATGTAACAGTTGTATATATTTAAGTTTACTCTTCATATTCAACTTGTACATAGTCCTATTATACATGAATGCACGACCACGTGGTGATCACGACAAGAGTGGCGGCAGCCTGTATTGCGCCGGTATGTCCCCCTCAGTCGAATATCCGATCGCGCCTCGAGGCGCAGCTTCCTTGTGTTTCTTTCCTTCCAGCTCGTCCCGTCAGACAGAACCAGATGGAATTCCAGGATATCGCATGGCTCCAACACAAGGCTCACTGGATCGCGACTGGACCCATTTGACGCCGGACGCTGGCTCGCTTACGAAGGCAATGACAACCACAGGGACACGGAACTTTGGGATATGCCGACAACGACAAACCCTACAACAGAACCACCACTGCCAGGTCACGAACAGGATCTACCCCGGTCGGATAACATTTTGAGGAGGACGCAATTTTGCGATCGACGCACAGCGACCAGTGTGAGTCATGGAGAACGGCTTGTGCTGGCTTCGCTGTTGTGTTTGACCGCGGCGGGAGGCATGGAAAACGTCTCTCGCCACCGAATCCGACGTATCCATCACGGGTCGAAGCCCAACTGCGTCGGCCTTCTAGGGGGAGACCCCTGTAGTGCTACCAATAAAGCACTCGATGACGAAGACTAACAAATTTGTTTATTTGAACAATGACCGTTTTTGGTGGCGCCACTTGCTCCGCCTGTGTACGTCGTCTGCACGCCGTTGCGCTCCTTCAATACACACGTTGTCCCGCTCCAGCGTTTTGAGTTCTGCTTTGCGCGCTGCCGAGTATATTCACTATCGTGTCACATACCGAGGACCACGGGCTATAGACTCTATACGGGAGCAGGTCCTGACTTAACTGACATAAATCTTAAAAGTGTCAAACAAAATTAGAAAACGGTCCAGTTGACCCAATTGGCTTCTGCCAAGGCAAACGCTCTTGGTGGGTCAAAAGTTCCTGTGCACAAAGTTGAGGCCCAACTTTACTTATTAACACAGCGTCACAAAGGGCTAGGAACTTTGCGTTCCGATTCTGTGCACTCACTCAGAGCGATTTACCCGGATCAGTCCGATGACAAATGCCACAATTTGTTTCGGTTTCTAAGCGGATACGCTTTGGCGAAGTGGCTGGTGCACTGTACGACTCATGCTTTCTCCGGACACGGAAAGATCACGATAAACCCGGCCTCATCGATCGCGAAACAAATTGTGGCTTTTGTCATCGGATTGATCCGGGTAAATCGCTTTGAGTGAGTGCACAGAATCGGAACGCAAAGTTCCCAGCCCTTCGTGACGCTGTGTTAATAAGTAAAGTTGGGCCTCAACTTTGTGCACAGGAACTTTTGACCCACCAAGAGCGTTTGCCTTGGCAGAAGCCAATTGGGTCAACTGGACCGTTTTCTAATTTTGTTTGACACTCTCTATTCCATTTTTCCACTCTGTGCCCCATTCGAACACTAATCCGCGTTTTACGCACGTCGTCAAGAGGAATGAGAGAAATGCCTCATCTTGCAATTTGCTTTTCCTATTTGTTCTGAATAAGTGGACGAAGGTGACCAAAGGTCTCACATACCTGGAGTATTTCAGTTGAGATTTGTGATTAAAACGAACTTATAATAATCAATTATTTTTTATAAGAATTGTTTTTTATTCAATCCACCAGTACATTCCGAATTTGCCAACGCAATGGTAAAAATGTATCGTCCTGCAGTTTATGTAACCTCATTTGCTTATATTTTAGTCAAATGCTTTAGCATTTGTTTGAAGCCCATGCCATTCGGATTTGATGCTTTGAATTAAACAGAATACAGGGAACCGAAAAGGACTGAAGGGTCACACTATTATTACAATCCCACAGTCTTCAAAATATTTTTTGTATTACAGTCTCCATATAAACCACCGCTTTCATAATATTTTAGGATTGCTCGAGAATAATTCGGTGCCGCCTTCAGACGGACTGACTAAGATGTTCCCTCGATTTATCCGAAGAGCGGTGCACTCATCGCCCTCAGTCATTTCGCGTGGCTGGCTGAAAAACACACGTGTACGTAACCATTTTGCGACTGAGGATAAGGGCCTGAGTAAGTATTCCGTACCCGTGCCAGTTGATGAATTACGCTACCAGCAAACAAAGGCAGACCTCTCAAACAGCTTTTACTTTCCAAAAGGTGAAGTGGCTACAGACTGACCCTGAGGGCTGTGGTGAGAAAAAAGGGCTGCAGTGCTCTAAGGTTCACAAAGTTTACCAGTCGGTGTGTTGAGCAGCCCCACAAGCTCCAGCCGGGTGACCTTGCTACCCTTGAATTATCTCAGTTTGGTAGTGCAAAATACTGTGGTCTTCAAGGCGGAAAACTTCACTCTCGCAGGTCGTTGCAATACGAGATAACTGATTCACACTTACATCAAGTACCGTGTCTGCTGCCTGGTAGGTCGATGGTCCAACCATCTAACTCTTGACGGGAATCCGTCTGCGTCTTATCAATCCGCTAGCTTGTCGCTTGCGAATTCTTTGACTGAAGCGCCGACCTGGATCATGAAAAAAAGCCGACAAGCTCAGCCCCAACAAGATTTTGCCCAACCAACAACAGTGGGTCAGCACACTCTCACATGCAGTTACCTCAGTTAACTTGTCCTTTGGCCCTTTGTACTAAATGTGAACCACCCTTGTTTTAAACCTGAGCACTGTGCAAAAGCGTTAACTAGAAAAGTCTTTTCCCAGCCAGTAAGAGCGGGAAGGGGATCGGGAGAGACAGTGGCTGGAGTGTACCCGAAATATTGTGTGAGAGTTACGCAACAGCAGCAGTCAAGTATCAACGGAGTCTGGTATTCAGTCTTCAGTTAGACAGTAGCTTGTGAAAAATTAGTGAACCAAGATGAACCTTGCGGCGACAGTCTTCTTTTAAATGTTCCACGGAAATGAGCTTCAATCTTGGCTGTAGACCGTCCATATCTGTAACTCAAGAGTTCCTTGTATATTTGATGTGACTTCGAAAAACTAATGCCGTGGGCCAGACTGTGTACGCAAAGTTGAGGTCTAATACGCTCCGGTTCAAAGCGACAGCTTTCACGCTCCCGGGTCTTGCACACTATCGGATGATAAAATGACTGTTTGCTTCCATTCAAAGGGCTTTCCGTCATATTTTCTTCGCCGCACTCACCAGTAGCTCCACTGTCCAGTTATTGTTTATCTCACTGGAAGTGTATGGGAGTTAGCGATGCTATGTAGGTAGCCAATGCGACAGTTCAAAACCGTCCTAGAGGAAGAATATGGGAAATTGGAGGGAAGTTGCTCCTTAGGGGCCAGCGACCGCTGGACAAAGATAAAAGACAGTCAAAAGATATTCTCCTCAGTTGCATCATGGTGACTGTCAATAACAGTAATTCACGCAGTTCCTTTAAATCTGCATGTTCTTATGCATGACAGGTGCACAAAAGACAAGTTCGATCAAATGTGCTCGGATAACCAGTGTTCTTCATGCTCAGTTACGTGCAGCGCTGGAGGGGGCATAACTGCCTACATTGGCAATGGCCCAAGTGCTCCAGCGTAATTCCCAATTATCCTATGTAGTCGCTATATATAACCTTTTGGTGCACTTTTCTGGTTTCCCGTCTGAAAGGTCTACGGTGTCCTCCTAACTTGGAGCTAGAACTTGATTTCAAAAGTCGCTACGGATTCAGAAGAACCAACAGCTCTTTGTGGTTGGTTACTCCTCAATCTACTTCTCGCTGCGGGCGCACTTGGACATCCTGGTGGACTAAACTCCAACGCTGTCCTTGGAGCAACTAAGGGGGATGTCGGTAGTGAATCACTCGGGGAGGCTGACTGTGAGGCTAGAGCAGATGTAAGTCGGCCGGGAGGCTCGCAGTCTACGACAGCTGGCTTGAGGAGTTCAATAGACTCGGGGTCTTGCCGCCCGGTGGTGTCCATGACGAACAGCCCCTATCTGTGCTTCAGCCAACAAAGAGAACTTCAGTCTGGCATTAGTATTGATGATCGAACAGAAAGAAAGCAGGAGAAAGCGTGGTTCGTGGTGTCCAAAGCAGCAAGAAAGTAGCTTTCCCATCTTTTTTGCCTGGAGGGCTTGCCCCGAACACTATTTCGGTGCAAAAAGAGTCTATCTTAGTTGATATTATTGAGATTTAAGACTAATAAAGGGTCCACTAACTTCCTGGGCGGACGATGTGTTCATCCCATACCATCACGGATGGTATTTTGTGAGTTTTATTTAGCTTTGCTAAGCATGCTTGGGAATGCTGATTGTGTTGTTTCATTTCACATTAGTCTGTCGTTTTCCTGAGAGGCAACCGTGGCCTGCCGGCGGAGACGCTTGACTGTATCCCGACCGGCACAAAAAGCCATCTATATCACTTGAAAACTTGGAGTGATACTTCGGGTACAAAGCTGGAGTGTGTCCAGGTCGAGTATTTATCTCAGAACTTGAATACGAAAGCTTCCTTCTGTTTCGCGTAGATACTCTTTATCCTCGTTCCATTTGTCTAGAAAAATCTTGAAGTTCGCTTATTTGCTGTGAATAGCAGGAGGTATTACGAAATTGGTCAACTTTGGTTTGTCCTAGTCTGCTTGGAATTTCTGACTGATACCCATTATTTTCTGTTACTGGGCCTGCAGGTGTGGTCCATCCTAATTTCTCGTTCCTCACTTTTCATGAGGTGATATTTTCCGTGCCCAAGTTCATGGTGAAATATTTAAAAACGCTTACTGATACAGTGCGCAGATTTTCAGACCACTTTCGTAGTTTAACTGTCTCAGTCAGCTCGGTTCCCTTGATTTTTGATTTACCCTACGCGACCTTTGCGGTTTTTGTTTGTGACTCATCACTACCCAACAGCCTACGATCGAGCCCATAGGCCAGCCTTTCCCTCCAAGTACAAGTGCACTGGACATTCTTATCATTCTCAGCAAATCTTTTTACTACTCGTCAATACACCAACGAATATAAATACGCTAAAATAAACTACTGGAGTCAGCCCCACCAAATGCGCCCTACTCGACGAAAATGCTTAACTACCCAGCCAGTCCGCAATTGTGCCACGTTTTGTGATACTCGCAGACATATATGGCAGGGCCAAAAGAAAGAGTAAAAGCCTTGGAACAGGAGTTTCCCAAAATGAGCACCAAATAAGGTCGGTAAAGAACACTAACAAATGAGTACCGATATTAGAGTTCACGGGATCCTCAGTACACACCAGCCTCCAGAGTTTAGCCGCTACCAGATGACCCCTGGGCTCGATCTCAACTGGGCCCCCATGGGGGAATTTTAGTCGAACGCACGACTTGTGGACTCAATTCCCGTCCAGCGAATAAAGACGCAGAACGACAGCGATTGTTGGTTTTTGTACTTGTATTGATTGCCCTGTATGAAGTACAGGAGAAGGGAGGCTGATCGAGCTAATCACCAGAGCTGATGAGCTGGAGCGCGCCTTGCCGTTTTGACGTAGTGTGACGAAGGTTCTTCTTCTTTTTTAAGGTGTTCTTATTTTCACACTGGTGGACTTAAACAAGGCGCGCCTAAGCTCTAAGCTCGCGATTGTATTTTATTGAATTTGGTGTCTGCGAAGCCGCTACATCAGTCCCCCTCCAGAAGGACGACCGAGTAGGAGAACTTCGACCTAAGAGAGCGTCGTGAGTTGAGCCAAAAACCAGTTGAATAGTTCCAGCTGGGAAAGGTTTGTGCTCAGCACCTCTAAGGTGATCTAAGGACCTCTGGGCCATATATAGCCGCAGAGAAGGTTACTCACGCGTGAACTGGTGGGGTATCCTCTCCCCGTGCTCTCTATCTAGAAACCTTAAGTAGGGACAGGGACGTGCCAAACCATGTACAAGGCACGTAGGCAACAACAACAACAAAAAATGGTAATGTTCATATAGTGACACATGTCCATTGTTAGTGGTGTGCCAGATCCTTCCTGGGTAAACAACGACTGACCCTAGAAGAGATAAGAAAAACTGGATACAGTATGCAATCAAAAGGGGAAATCTATGTAAGAACAATAAAGTCAACGAATCGTGCGGGGAAACGAACATGCCTACCAGACCTGGTGGAACGTGATGGGGGGTCGACCTGTGACTCACGCGTGCTGGAGCTAGATGTTGTTGGGGTCGGGCAAACGTCTGTGTTTTTACCATCGACGGGCAACGGCGTAGGCTGGGTTTCCGAGTCGACGAACGCTGGCTTAAGGCGGTCGATGCTGACGGTTTCTTGCCGACCATTGAGATCGATGATGAACGTTTTTTCTAAACGCCGAATGACTTTGTGCGGGCCAGAATAAGCTGGAGTCAACGGGCGGTGGCTCGGCGTACGCAGAAAAACGTGCGTGCACGTATGTAGGTGACTGGGAATAAACGATGGCCGATCTGTCGAACGGACAGGAATACCAATCTTCTGACGCATGTAGATCATGAGACGTTGAGTGTAGTCTCCAAGGTTGGGGAAAGGTGCGCTCACCTTGGGTGCGACAAATTCACCAGGGAGACGAGCGGTGGTGCCGAATGTCATGGACGCAGGTGTGCAGGGAGTGTCGCTGCGCAACGTATTGCGAATGCCCAATAAAACCAGTGGTAAGACGTCCGTCCACTGAGGATTGTTGTGAGCACTGAGCGAAATTTTGAGGTGCCGGTGAAAACGTTCGACCAAGCCATTTGCCTGGGGATGATAAGCTGTGGTGCGAATACGCTTAGTGCCAGTCAGTTGGAGGAGATTGTCGAAAGTGGCAGATTCGAACTGAGCTCCTCGATCGGTGGTTACTGTGGTAGGACAACCAAAGCGGGAAATCCAGTGTTCCATGAACGCACGGGCGACAGTTTCACTGGAAACATCCGGAATGGGTATGGCCTCGGGCCAACGAGTGAAACGATCAATACAAGTGAGTAGGTAGATCATACCTCGGGATGGTGGCAAGGGTCCCACAATGTCGACGTGCACGTGAGCGAAACGGGCGTCTGGAGTCTCAAAATTTCCGACTGGACTGGTGGTATGTCGCTGAATTTTGGCTCGCTGACAAGCAATGCAGTTACGTGCCCACTGACGAACGTCGCGATCCATGTTTGGCCAAACAAATCGGGCACGGACTAGTTTGCATGTGGCCTTGATACCCGGATGGGATAGACCGTGCAACACATCGAAAATTGGACGGCGATGTGAAAGTGGTACGATTGGCCTTGGGTGATCCAAGGTGGTGTCGCAGAGGATAGTGCCAGCAGATGACGGAAGAGGCAAAGCCCGCACTCGGAGACTTGTATCGTGAATGGTTTGTTGAAACTCAGGATCCTGCTGGCTTCGTGCCAGGTCCTCGAGATTGATACCGAGAGCAGCGGGCGACCCGAGACTGTGGATCCTGGAAAGAGTATCTGCAGCCACATTAGCTGACCCGGAGATATGACGAATGTCAGTAGAAAATTGTGATATGAAATCCAGCTGGCGAATTTCTCGTGGAGAATGACGATCAGACGCGTTGCGGAAAGCATACAGTAGTGGCTTGTGATCTGTGAAAATGATGAATTCCCGTCCTTCCAGCGCGTGGCGAAAGTGACGTATGGCGGTGTAGACGGCAAGTAACTCACGACCAAACGCACTGTATTTGGATTCTGCGGAAGACAGGCGGCGTGAGTGAAAAGCCAGAGGCTCCCAGGCGCCGTCCACGGCCTGCTGGAGAACGCAGCCAAGTGCGACATCGGAAGCATCAACAGCGATACTGACGGGAGCATGGGGATCCGGATGACGGAGAAGAACCGCAGACGACAAGGCCTGTTTGAGCTGAGAAAAGGCCTCCTGGGCTTGATCGGTCCAGATGAGGGTTCGTTGTTTGCCCCGCAAAAGATCAGTGAGCGGTCGCATCAGGGTGGCGCAATGTGGAATGAACCGGCGGTAATAATTGACAAAGCCGTTAAAACGTTTGAGCTGTTTGAAGGACTGTGGAAGTGGAAATTCAGCAATATCACTGACCTTGGTTTCAGCCGGACGAATGCCGTTGGCGTCGATGATGTGACCGAGGAAGAGCAGTGACGGCTTCCCTAATTCAGTCTTGGCGGCATTGATGGTAACGCCGTGCTCTGTTAACCGCTGGAAGAGCTGTCGAAGATGAAGCTGATGTTCGTCAACGCTGGGGCTAGCGACAAGAATATCATCGATGTAAATGTGAACGAAGGGCAGCCCGCGGGTAACACCGTCAATAAACCGCTGGAACGTTTGGGACGCGTTGCGCAAGCCAAATGGCATACGGAGAAACTCAAATAGACCAAACGGAGTGGTAACGGCGGTTTTTGCAACGTCCTCGTCGGCGACCGGAATTCGATGATAGGCCCGGACCAGGTCGATTTTGCTGAAGATGGTGGATCCAGCCAGAGCAGACGTGATATCATGAATGTGAGGCACAGGATATCGATCTGGCGTTGTGACCTGATTGAGGCGACGATAGTCACCACATGGACGCCAGTCGCCTGAAGTTCTCTTCGGCACCATGTGCAATGGAGAGGCCCACGGGCTGTTCGAAGGACGGATGATGCCTAGGTCCAGCATTTTCTGGAATTCAAGACGAGCGACGGCAAGTTTGTCTGGGGCTAGGCGACGCGGACGGGCAAAAACAAGAGGTCCAGCGGTACTGATGTGATGTACAACAGCCGAGCGCACCACGGGTAAGTGGTTTGCCGGTCCGGTTAGAGACGGAAACTCAGCTAAAATTTTGGCGAAGGTATCGTTGGCGATAGGAGCTACGGACGGTCGAACAACGTTGACCAAGCAGACAGATCCAACAACAGCACGATGAGTCACAGGGTCGGTTAACTTACGAGAAGCGAGATGTAACGAAAGGTTGAAATGATGCAGAAAATCAACTCCTAAGATGGGCTGGGGAACGTCAGCAATGACAAAAGTCCACTGAAAAAAACGACGCAACCCCAGATCTAACTTGAGACGCCTAGTACCAAAAGTGGATATACGAGACCCATTGGCGGCCTGAAGCTCTAAAGTTTGCCGGTGCTGACGATCAGAAGGGTTGGGGGGAACGACACTGATCTGTGCGCCAGTGTCAATCAAAAACTGACGGTGGGAGATGAGGTCCTTGATAAATAGAAGACGGCAGGGTGTAGGGAGGCCAACGAGCGATGCCGTACCTACACGTTGGCCGACGAGTTTCCCTGGTTGGCGTGGAACGTGCACGGGGGTGTACACTTCCTGGCGCTGGCACGATACTGGCGGTGATACCAACACCATGTCCAAGTGTGTGCATCGGGAGAGGATGGCCTAGGAGGACTGCGAGCGGCAATAGACCGACGGGTGCGAGTTGGGGAGCGGCTGCGACGTGTCGAACGTGAAGACTGAATAGCGGTCACGTCCGCCCGAAGGGCACTGAGTTGTGCGGCTAAATCTGTGAGAGTCGCCTCCGTAGTGGTTGTGGACGAACGAACACACTGACTAATTTGGGCGGAGGCGGTTTCCATGAAGCGGTCCGCCGCCAAAGCCAGTCTGTCTAGTGAGACTTCATCTACGAGAAGGGCCAGAGTGCATTGCGCTTGTTGGGGTAGCTGCTGCATCCACAATTCTCGCAACGTCATGTCACCAACTTGGATGCCCTTGGCCAGCTGTCGCATACGACGCAGAAGCTGTGAAGGCTTCTGGTCACCGAGGGAAATTCCACTAAGCAGCTGACGAAGACGGTTTGAGTCGGAGACCCCGGTGCGATCTAAGATAGCCTGGCGAAGCATATCATAAGGCTTCTCCGTGGGTGGGTTGGAGATGATATCCTCGACAGCTTCAAGAATATTTAAAGGAAGTTCGGCAGTGAGATGCACATACTTCTGTTGCTGGGAGGTGATTCTGGAGGCAGCAAACTGTGCTTCCAAATGAGTCAGCCAAAGAGAGGGATTACCCGGAATGAAAGGTAATGCTTTCACTGGGCGCGCAATAGAGAGCGTTTCAGGCACCGCAGGGTCAGACATAGTTAACTTAGCGTCATCCATATCAAATAGAAAGCAAAATAAATATACGATGGCTGATCGAAATTAACACCAAAAAAGGCTTAATACGTATGTGCACAACGAAAACAAAAGGAACACTGAAGGGCACGGACGATATAATAAATAAAGAAAAATTATTAATAACTTGGAACGGGCTCACCAATTTAGTCGAACGCACGACTTGTGGACTCAATTCCCGTCCAGCGAATAAAGACGCAGAACGACAGCGATTGTTGGTTTTTGTACTTGTATTGATTGCCCTGTATGAAGTACAGGAGAAGGGAGGCTGATCGAGCTAATCACCAGAGCTGATGAGCTGGAGCGCGCCTTGCCGTTTTGACGTAGTGTGACGAAGGTTCTTCTTCTTTTTTAAGGTGTTCTTATTTTCACACTGGTGGACTTAAACAAGGCGCGCCTAAGCTCTAAGCTCGCGATTGTATTTTATTGAATTTGGTGTCTGCGAAGCCGCTACAGAATAAACAACTCAAAGAGTGTGAAGGTGTTCTTCGGTTTTTTACTATTTATCTCTCTCCGGTCAGTGAAAAGACGCTAAGTGAGCGCGACATGAGGCCTCATTGGTATCCCTGCTTCGGACCGCGGACTAGGACAAAGGAACCGCCTCATTGTTGATAATCATCACGATGCTGGCTGACAGGAAGCCTTTGTGGCGATAGGTTTATATGCTTCTGAATGAAATTTTGTCACTTACTGAAAATCCTGAATCCAAGCAGCCTACTTTGCTAATGTGTAGCATAGCTTACAAGGCCTCGATTCTTTTGACCGAGCCTCTCAGTAGTCAGTCTGTCAACGTTCGCTCGGACCTGTCCGGCTTTTCAACCAAGCCTCAGCCGCCATGAAAAAGGCTTAACGTGACAGTTATTTTCCCACACTGCCCCCGGCCGCCAGCGCTACTCATCTATACCAAGGTCACCTGCATACAAAAATCAAGGGCTTAGAATACTTCTGACGCCTCTAGCTACCCCATCACCAGGCCCCGACAAATTTTCAATAACTTCGATGCTCAACGCCCCCCTGGTTTAAAAAGTTTCCTCGTGCCCCAAAACTTCAGCCAGCGGCAAGCATTGAGCTTGGCTCTTAGAAAAAAGTCTTTCTTAGCCCGCCTCTCGGTCGGTCACATAAACACTTACGGGTCTAAACCTCTCCTCCTCTAAAAAAGACCTATACAGGAAGCACCTGATGCAAATATAACCCGAATCATCGGAGCAGCCACTCGGCTGAAGGTGTCGACGGACCTAGCTAACAAAAGATTCATGTGCCTGTGAATAAGTGGAAAGATTTCACTTTCATAAAAACCAGTAAAAAGCCGCCCTCGCCTCCCATGCCGTATCCGTAACCCATTTCCGACACGCAATTCATTTTCCCTACACGGCCACTTACTCGTCTACGCGAAGCCTACTGTCAAGTTCGTTTCGACCCGCCAATCATAACTGCAGCCTCTGCCAACCACACCTTCAAATAAACCTGTCCCACCCAATTTATCTCAGTAGCTGTTGCATCAGCCATACCCCTATTTATACGCCAGCGCTCCCAATCCATGAGGCCACCGACCGCAATCCGAAAATTCTTGTCACACCCCGACTGACTTTCCATCGTCCTCATCAACACTATCCCGATTATTTTATTTTCCGCCCCAAGGTCTCACCTGGAAGCAGCTTATCTATCTCCAGATCACTTATCCGGCGCCGCTCAATCGCCCCAACAAGTTGGTATCCACTGGGCTTTAATAGTGGTCAACCTTGCATGCATTCCACATCAAACATCCCACTGGCTTTCTAGTAAGAACCACACCCAGCATCCAGTTCTCCCATAAAGGCAGACCGCCTAGTGAGCACCTTCCCCCCATGCGCATTTCATCCGTAGAACTCAGTATGGGTTCAAAGCTTCCTACAGCATTATTCAAAGCTCGCTCGATTTTTGACTATTTTCATGCTGTAAGAAGACTGGCAGTAGTCTGTAGCTTCGATATCGTCCTTGTCAGCGAATCTTGGCTCGCTGAGCACATATCCTCTGACCGAAAATCACTGATTGGGTAGCAAACCTTTTTGAATCGCCCAATTCACTGCCTTGGTGGAAGCTGTTTGGGATGCGTCAAGTGAACCCTCACCGCTGAACTAGTGGAAAATTCTATCCTGGCGAACTTTTGAACCTTATATGATGTTTACTATAGCTGCCTCAGAAGACCATAGCTCCTGGCTGTATACATCGATACCCCAGAAACGACACCTTGAATTTCGCTACATCGATCGTTTCACTGATCTGTTGTTTGAAGGTTCGCTGCTATCAAGTGACTTTATTGCCTGGGGCAGAAACTGGCCTTTCTGCGCCGATCCCCTTAAATTATTGCAGCTTTCCACAAGCATCCACCTGGGCCCGTGGGTCTCACATGTAAAACAGCGTACCAGGAAAAATGACATTCTTGAATTCACATGTATCTCAGGGCCAGAAAACGATTTGGCATCGGTACAATACCGCTACACGAGCAGTGAGCATATGCTTGACACTCACGAATTCCAGGCCAAGGAGTGTGTCGGAAGCCTAACAAATAACAGTTCTCTCTTCCGGCACTCGAAGTGGGATATATCTGCACGCTCATTCGCCCAAGAAACTGGAACGGGTCCTCTCCAACAGCAAAGGATTTACTGTTAAATCTATTTGACCGCTCGATTGAGGTTTGTATGTATTTAAGCGTTCAGTAAATTTTAATTTAGCGCAGTAAAAACTACAAATCAACCTTGTTCTGTCTTTGGAATTCGCGCAAATTGGCAGCACATTGCTCGAATTTTGAATGCCGTGACTTAAGGCCAACGTCCACTTACCTTTTGATCTAGGTTTCTTAATACGGGCGGGACAGATATAGAAAAACCGAGGCGCATGTAACTACGAACGGAAGTAAATGACTTTAGATTCACTTGTATTTTGTGCAATATTGTGGTTGTATTTTTGAACGGCTTTCAAGCAGTAACCTACAAGACTAATCAGGCGGTCGTACTGGTGCTCAACGGGGCAAACCAAAAGTCATGGCTATATTGTTCCTGCGTGGGGTTTCATATAACCCACAGATAAAACGACCGCTCTCTTAATGGAAATCTCTGAATAAGTGGAGATACACTGGGTGCTGCTCTTGATTAAAATCACTCAATCAAAAAACCCGATGAACCTCGCGGCTTATTTTGGAACAGTGGAATATTTAACTAACAGGTTATCAACTTCAAGAGCGGAGGCTCGGTCGCCAAGTCCGTTCAAACAGCAATAACGCAACCTCTCTTGTTCCGGGTGTTCGAGTGCATTTCCAGACGGTCAGTTAGTTTGGCCACTCACCCTCAGCTCCGCAACGTCTGAAAGAAAAGGGTGAACATAAACAGTCGGAATCAGTTAATTTAACCTCGGCGTACACTATAGTAATGGCGGACACTGCGATGCCTTCTCGTGTTTAAAGCAGTAAAATCAATATAAAGTCGGCAATTGGAACTGATGTTTTTCGTCGGGCTGTTTCTTTTTCCACAGCATACATATACTTATATCGCTAAGATCAGGGAAAACAAACCTCGAAAGCTGACCCATTCTGAGGAGTATCACTAAAGGCTGGAACCACCAGATGGCCACAGAAACGTTGGCAGAAAAAACAGACGTCACAACAGGTGGAAACTGTGATACATTGAAAGGAGACAACCAAAGATGAAAAATGGTAGCTAATGGAGGCGATATGGTTTTGACAACGTCATTTTGGTTATATCCCAACTACTATAGAAATGCCTGCTCCCTCAAGTCCTACCACTGTGCTGGTTGAGGAGACCAACAAGGAAGTATTATGGAGTCCTTACCGGGAACATTCTCATCGGAGCTGGGTACGGAGACCACAAACAGTGGCGGCGCTCGAAAAGTACAGCCAAAACCGTGCATTACGGAGACGTCTTTGTCACCTTGGTGAAGGGTTGCTAGGTTAGAAAGGAATATATAGGGTTACTCCAAAATCAATGAATGAAAGGAGATAAATGAAACTAGTCGGAAAAATGTTTTGCTGCCCTCCGAGACGGAAGGTAAAAAACTGGTGTCAGGACAAACAAGAAAATCGCAAGGAACTTTGGCAATAGTAATTTCATGAAACTGACCACTGACTGGAAAAATTCGCAGAAGAGAAACTGCATGTTCCGTGTAGCGAGGTGTGGCGGTTGGCGCTTGAAGCGGCAAAACTGAGGAGAGCCGAAGTAAGCGGCAACTAGACTTAAAGTCTCCAAAGGTTCAAATTTAACGGTGGGACTTTCCGATGCTTCCGGTAATGATTTCGCTGGGACCTTCTCTCTTCCCCCCCAGGTGTAATTATAATGATAACAATAGTTTGTTTTGGAGACGCTCAAAGCATGCCTCAAGCGGGATCAAAATTTTTACAAGCGACAAATCTGGCAGAAAAATTCATGAAGAATTCAGAAATATGCAAGACAAAAGAGAGAAGGAAGACAAAACGGGGAGGTGAGGGAGACATATATATGTGCAGTGCGGGGGAAAATGGAGAGCTTTCAAGGTAACCCAGAGATGGATTCAAATATGTGCTCGGCGAAATCAAAAGCCAAGGTCAGATGGATCAGCTGGCTGAAACAAGTGAAGGAGAGCGGAACCTGGGGTTCTCCCATGAAGGGGACCGAAATCGGTACGAAAAACTATCATTACGAGAAGCGACGAAGAAAAACGGGGAAACAAAGAGAAGAGAGGAATAACAAAAAATTGGGTTTTATGGCTGGGGAGTAGATGGCCATGAGCTGCGCCTCATTGCAATAAATGGACGGTGTCAATTTGAAAACAGGAAGTGACCAATGCAAGACTGGGAAAGTGGGTCAGATGGCAGGAGTGGCGCAGAAAGATCGAGTTACGGTAAATATGAGGCACAGATGTAGGCAAAATGGAAGCATTTCGTGAGGGTCAGCGGCATGGTGGCAAGCGAACTGGCCGGCGAAGAACAGGAGCAGTAAGGAAATATATGTGGATATATATATATATTTATATATACATTTCTATATATATATAACAGCAGGAACAAATAGCAGTGGAAGGATGGAACACGGAAATAGAAGCTCTTGGAAGAGAAAAGTAGGGTTGGTTCAAATAGTACGGAATCAATTTTGATAAACCCTGAGGAATTTGTTTATGACAGGTACAAGTGGAGGATCAACAGAGAAACGGAACCAACTTTAGAGGCACAGAAGTGTTGGATGTGGGCAGAAGTTGGCAAGTGAGGGAATATGAAGGAAATGATCGACGAAAACAGGTGAGAGTGAATCTGACAGTCTGATCAATGCAGATGTGACATGTAGTTACGGCCGAAAAATGGGTGAAGCGTCAATAAATGGAGGTGCATTATGCAGCAAGAAGATAGCCGTGAAAATAACTGAAGAATGCAGAGCTGATGGAAGTACGGAGTAGTTGGAGGGTGTAAAAGGTCAATGGAGAAGGGTAATTTGGATGTTAGAATAACTGTGGTGCAAAGATGTAGCAGTTGTAACACCAAATAACACTGCAGAGAAATGAGAAATTGGAGGATCAGACAGATGAGGTATTGGCAGATAACATGACCTGAAACCGTAGGTAAATATGATGACGTCACAATAACTTTACACTAGGTGGAAAGTGGAAATGAAGCACAGCGCGAGAGGCGCAATGAAGATACCTGTGGCGCATAATATACGAAGCAAACGACAGTGTTGACCGAAGAAAACCGGGTAAGAGGTAGCCATTCGGACCTTTTCACTGCAGACGACGTAGGATAAAGACCAAGAAGAAGAAAAGTAGCCGGAAGGGAAAACCTGTGATGAGACAAAATACACGAGAAATGGTTATGCTTTGGAGTTGGGAGGATGGAACTGGGGAAATGTGAGCTCGCAGGAGATTGCGCTAGTGGACTGAGCCAGAAGTTGCTAATTGGGCACAGCTTAAGAGGACGATCCACGGAAGGGTTGCTGATTCAGACACGGAAAGTATGGTGGTGATGGAAAGATGGCAAATTTGATCGTAAAAATGCAAAGGTTGGAACGGCGAGTTGTTATATAGTGATTGGTCATGGTTACGGATGTGTCTCATGCGTAATGGTGGGAGGTGTCAGATTGGGGGACAAAAAGGGGCATCACAAATCGGTAGTTGGTGGGCTATGCTATCAATGAGCTTTAAACGTATGTGGAGGTAGCAAGAGAATGCTGATTAGGAGCTGACAGGAGCGACATGGGTGGAACGGGAAATAATTCGGGCTTGGGCAGACTAAAATGGATAAGGCGAGAGTGTCATCATGCAGTGAGTGCTGTCATGGTGAAAAGTGATTGAAACGAGGATCTTGTGGTTAAGTGTGCATACGGAGGTTGAATAACACCGAAGAAAAGTGATAAGACTGCTGACAAGAACGACAAATGTGAGATTCTCGGCGGAAGAAGATTGGCAGAAGCATGCAATCTGCAACCGGCAGGAATGGACGCGGTAGAGCGAGCAGAGTTGAAGCGTGCAATCCGCAACGGGTGTTAATGGGTGGGGCTGGCCTTGAGCTGAACATCCCATCTGAAAAACACTCTGAGAAGTGATCACAGGAGGAGTGATCCACCAGCCTAATTGGGCTCACATTCTTTGCAAACGGCCTGCAAGCCCGACGCGCGCCGGCCAAAGCGGGGTATTTCACCGCTCCCTGCACCTTTGGGACCGGCGTGAGTGTTCATTGATGGTTGTACAGAGGGCTAATGCACCATGATAAGGGTATATATATGGCCTGAGAGAGGTTCAGCCGGGCACGAAGGCTTTGTGGTTGATCTTACGGGTACCCGATGTTCAGGGTGCATGTGCTCAGATTGCCAGAGCCTTGTATCAAAACTGTAAAACCTCACCGGAATACAGTCACTTGTGTGTCGTCGGCAAAGATTTATTTTGATAGCGGAGTGAGTTTCCCCAAAAACTGCTAGCCTTCAGCAAAAGGCCAGGTGAAAAAAGATCAGCAGAAAGTCGAAACCTTGTATGGCAATGAAAATAAAAATCGTTCGCCTTTTGGAAGCAACCTCATTTGGGACCGCGAATTGGGTGGACGACGAATCAGAAAGTGGCCGCGGTGCGAACGACTTTTTCCGTTGTTATGGAATATCAAATATATTATCTGCAAAGCTGGCGGGTCACTTGATCACTGATCGGTAGTCGAAGTCCAAGGAGAGGGCTTTAAACCGAGTGTCGTAGCCAAAATGTCATTTGATTGGTAATGGTATATTTCTGGACCGTGGTCGAGGAGCACGCATGTAAGCATGATCATAAATCACAATATCACTGAATGAGATGGAAAATTCACAAGTTCCAAAGAGAGATCCGCACATCACAGCAACAGTGGAATGAGGCTGAGGAGAGTTTAAATAAACTGCGAGTACGAATTGGTTTCGAGTCAACTGCGGCAATAGTAACCAATCGGCTGGGTGTAGGAATGTTCGGGCAGACATTGGCTTGGGAAGCTGGAAATGCGATATTCGCAAGAAGGATGCAGAAAAATGTTTGCTAATGCACACTCATGTTCACTTGAAAAGGTAATTGGCTTTGAGACAAAGGAGGCAGGGAAGAATTTCGCGAAGGTTTGCTGAGGATCACTTATTTTCATTGATTTGTGGAAATGAAAAGGAATAGTACCACCTGAAAAGGTGAGACCATTTCCATGAGAAGAAGTGCGTGTCATCTGGTGTCGGCAGTTCGCCGCTGGTGGAAGATAGATGGAGCTTCAGGGAGGAATATTCGGCAATCGGAATGCCGTGTCCACGAGGAACAAAATAAGGCAAGACAAGGGTGAAAATCTTTGCAATAGGACAGGCTCCACTGGTAAATTGGCGAATAAATCATTCTGTTGATTTCCTTGTGGCCTCTCTGTGTCCGTGTTGAGCTTTTTGGGCAATGGTTGGCTGCTGTTTTTCTTCGTTGTTTCATCATAGGAAGGAGGAGGGTATCGCCGAACCTGGACCGATCAATATTCAATTAGGAGTCCTCGCACGGTGGCTTCGACTTCGGAGGGTCTTGTAGCGGGGAATCTTCAGCAAGCCTCAGAGTGGCATATGCAGCAATAACAGGACTTCTTGTGGGTAAACCCCAGTGGCTAGATTGTATTCGCGGTAGCCGGCATTTGGTGTGGTTGTAGACGGGCAGAGAAAATGACAGGCTGTCTCCACGATGTATTACAGCCAGGCAACGTGATGGCCGGGTGGTTCTGAAGTTGTATGAGGGAGGAAAGCAGTCTGGGAGATGTTGCAGCTGATGGTTAGCGTGTTCAAAATAACAGACAAGAGTACGGAGGTTGGAAATGAGGCACATTGGTCTTAGTGAAACTAGGAGTCGTTGTCATTGTGATTTAGTGTCCGTGAGGGCTAACTGGGCTGGCACTACCAGGCAGAGTTATCGATTACCGATTCAGCCGTACACCGGAAAGTCTTATCTTTCGGGGTTAATGAAGCCGTGGAGGTGCATTTCGACCATGGGGTCATAGGGCTACGTGAGGAAGCAGCTGAGCTACACGAAGAACCTGAACGGCAAGCTCGGATAGTGGGTCTAGGGGATGTGTGACAAATACCACAGTTGTGTTTTACAGTCACAAGGAAGCAGCTAGGACACACTAAGAACCCAAATGGCAAGTTTATATGATAGATCCAGAGGATATATGACAAATCCTATTGTGGGGTATTTACAGGTCCAGTGCTGCAGGCTGCTGTTAGGTAAGGCTGTAAACTGGAGAGTGGGCTGGATTCTAGGACAGAAGGAAAGCCGCTTTCTTACGAAAAGGAGGAAAAATGGATAAGTGGACGAAGAATACGGGCGTTTCTCTCTACGTTCTTACATGTATGTCTATATGTACAATAATATCTACATGGGTATAATCAGCGCTTTGGTGAGATGTGTCTGTCGTCTGAGGTATCGACTTGTTGTCCAGAGCCACGGTGGTTTTGTAGCTGACGTCATAAAACATGCCAGGCGTGCATGGGGGTATAAGGTGGTTGAAAATTAGAGCGGGAGGTGGATAAGCATATGTGGAGAGACCAGTTTGCTATCACCCCAGTCTGTCTCATGTGTAGGAACCAAAAGCATGTCATGCGGACGAGGGCCTTGTGGGGTTTTCCCTTTCGTAGAGTCAGGTCTGAGCTGACGGGAGACACCCATGATTGGAGTCTGCCCATTTCCTTCACAGCCCGATATTAATGGTAGATATAGATCAATTCGATCCTTACTAGGTCTCTGTTGTTCTCCACTTTTTTCTAGCAGAGGGGTGGCTGAGCCCATATAGGAACTTTCCATAGCCCCTCCGCCCGACCGTAATTTTCCGCGTATATATCATTTATTTTGCAAATGCTGAGGGTGGTCTGTTTTTCTCAATTCCGGAAGCAGCTAAGACGAAGGTGCCGTTGACATCAGGGGTTTTGCTTGCATTGGCTGAGAAGATACGGAGTGGAGCTAAGCGAACACACGGGGTAGGACAACGAGTGTTGTAATGCACGTGCCTGCATATATGTGTCAGTCTCGTACAGCGCCAGACCGTGCCTAAAATGCCAGAGGCCGTTCTGGTGTGGTTGAGTTAGACTGCGTCAGTAGGTGTTATTAAACACATGGAGAGAAGATAGCAGGCTGAGTAAGGCAATGGATTCAGAAGTCCTGGCGACACAGACTAGCTTTCATGTCGGGAAATATAACAGGAGAAAATTGGGGCCAACAGGTAGCTAATGGAAGGTGGACGTATGGGATGAAAGATTTACAACCTGGATGATTAAGGAAAGCGAATTACGGCCGAGCAAGGAAAGTTGAAAGGAGCGGAAGCCAGAATAAATAAGAGAAGAGTCGAAGGATCAAGGAGTGAAGTAGTAGGCGGTGGAACTTAATGTCCTAAGATCCAACACCACTGAACCATTTGACGATGGAGGAAAACATCAGTGGATAAAAGCCTTGAGCTAGAAAAAAGTTGTTTTATATTGTTACCCTAGCACTATATATCGAGGGAGGCAGTAATTTTCTGGACATAGTCGTGAAGACCGACTAATGAATTAGATTAGGCAGGGTCGTACAGGGGTTAGGTGGTAGTAGGTGGACGTGGGTGAGTAGCGAGAACCGGCGGGCATCTAAATAGTTATAGTCGTAAACGGCCTATCTGTATACTATTGCAATTTGGGTTGTGTGCTGCATGCGTAAAAAGTAGTAGCAATTGGTAAGCCTGGCGTCTGTCGTTAGGCAGGATATGACAGGTTTTGGATATGGTGCTATGATCCTACTAGTGGAACCCGTTTTCAAAGGACAGCTCTACAGATAGCAGAGAGCGGGAGGGGAGGCGGAGGCTATTGTTTTAATGTCCGATGCCTTCTTCATAGGCTCGATCCTCAGACATGCTGGCGTTAGTCAAAGATAATATATGTCCAAAGGTAAATTGTGATTTTAGGGACTGGTTAAACTGGGTTACTGACACACATTTGCGAATAGTCAGGGGTAGCTTATTCCAAAGCTTTGAATATATAATAGGAAAGAGGTTGGATCATACTGCCAGCCTGGACTGTGGGATGGTCAGACTGAAGTCTCTGTGGCGCAGAGGGCAAGATGAGGGTAGCGAAAACTGTCAAGATTTAGTAGAAGTGAACGCGGAGCGATGAACAAGTCTATATAGAAAACACAAGTTAAGCCTGACATGTCTGAGCCATATGGGGTCAAGTTTTAGTAGAGTGCATCGCTTTTTATAGCCCAGTAGGGAGGTGTATACTATTAGCTTCTTGGTGAAGGTATGCGGGACTTTCCCAGAGCATATTCTATCCGATTTAAACATCACAGAAAAGATTACAGGACAATATTCGACGTAGGGTCTAGCATGGGATTGTTATGTAAGGAGAATACTAAGGTTCGGTTTAAATGATCTGAGAACTAGGCCTATCATCTGTCTGTCCCTGGCCGTCTAAAATGAAACATGTTCCGAGAATTGTAGATTGTTAGTGTAATGAAGCCCAAGATCCTTCACTGATGAGCTTGGGGTTTTGGGTACTTGGTCCAGTGACTGAGTTCCGGGAGGGACAGGACATCTGTAGGTTGTGTAGAAGCATTTGGATGTCGAGGAGCACATCTGCCATGAAGTGCACCACTGGTCAAGTTTCTCAAGACCATTATCTATTTCAGGCAGCGCTGTTCCCAAATCTTGGTGGCGGAACTGATAAACGAGTTTGATGTCGTCAGCAAAGAGGATAGGGGTGCCGTGCCGCACAATCGAAAAAATGTCGCCATTATAGAGTAAGAAAAATAGCGGACCAAGTACACTCCCCTGTATAACTCCACTAGTGACAAGCACCGGTTGCAACAGATGACCATTAGCTTATACAACCTGGGTTCGGTCCGACAGGTAGAAAATGGTCCATGATAAAAACGTGTCATGGGTACCGTAGGCCCGGAGTTTTGTTAACAACCGGGAGTAAGGAACTCGGTCAAATGCCTTGGTCATATCGAGGTTTATGATAATCCTAGATTTTCCGTCGTCAGCTGCTGTGGTCAGTAGGTTGAAGAACTCAAACTGGCATGTGGTGCAAGAAGGTGACTTTAGGAGGCCATGTTGACCGTTGTGAATGAGGTTATGAGAAGTGAGATAATCGGGCATCCACTGTTTGATCAAACGCTCCATTATTCTGGCAGTTGAAGGGGCATGGTTAATAGGACGATAATTTGAAGGGTCATGCAATGGACCATTTTTGTGGATAGGAACAATGGTTGAAGTTTTCCACTGTTCAATTGTCTGCCGGCACACAGCTCTCCAACTCCATTGCCCCAACTCCTTTGCGCATTCATTTTTTGTGGCTTTTTTGTTCTATTACTGGTCCACTTATCTCGGGGCTTGCCGCTTCCTTGTTCGCCTCCTTCGTGTTTCAACTGCAGTAAAATGATCTGATTGGTGATTTCTTATCTGTGTCTCCTCGGTCATTGCTTTCATCCCTTGATCCGTTTATTGCCCGCTACAGGCGTTTTTCTGTACCTTCCAGTGTGGTCCGCTTTTCCATGTTCCACCATTTTAATGACAACGTTACGTCGTGACGTTCTTTTACAGTTCCAAATTGTTTGACCTGTCACTACCCGATTCCTCTGGTCCGTCACTACATCTCGCACCTGCATTGATCAAATAATTGGGCCCATTCTTACCTGTTTTCCTTGATCCCGTCTTTCATCTTCACTCTTCCATTAACTGCTCCTAACAATTTTCATCACTTCTGTGCTCCCGCATTCTATTTTTCTCTCCGTTGGGCTGCCACGTGCACTTGTCATGAAGTAAATCCACCACGACATTCCAAAGTTAATCCTACAACCAATTGATCTAACATTACCTACTCCTTCTAATGACTGATAATTTCTTTCTAGGACCCCATTGTTATTGCTCTTGCTCCACTTATATCTATACATATATATAATATATACACATATATAAACTTGCGCTTCTCTTAAACCTATACATATATATATGATATATATATATATATATATACTTACGCATATATATCTATGTGCACGCGCTCTGCATCTTGCAGTTCCTCACCGGCCAATCTTGCTATCATCCCAACGACCGTCATCATAGGCATCCGTCGACTCTACATCTGTGCCTCACATCTACCGTATCCAATCCTTCTGAATTGTTTTTGTCATTTGATCATCCCTCTACGACTTGCATTGCTCGCTGCCTGTTTCACGGTGAGTTTTGTGTCCTGTCCGCCGAACATTCACTGCAAAGTACCAATGCTTCATTGTCATCTAATCCACTGCAGTGCACCTCACCTTTTTCTCCATCGTTCCTCGCTACTGCAGTTCTTTATACCGATTTCCAGCCTTTCTCATGTTAACCAATCTGCCTCCATATGTAATTGCCCGGGACCAGCCATTCAGTCCACCTGACCTTGAATTTCAAACTCACCGGGCTTCCATTCAAATCCGCTCTTGAGCTCATTTAAACTGCACGCAATCTCTACGGTGTGCATACGTTTATCCTATTTTCATCCTACCTTATTCCCCCTTCTGAGCCTTTTTATCCAATATTTTTTATGAGAGTCTCCATATTTCCATGAATTATATCTGTCCATTCCATCACCTGCATCAACATGATCATGCACATGGCATGCTTCGGGCGCTTCCGAAATAAACCATTATTATGTTCATCCTTGGACGGCTAGGCCGTCAGTATACCCTCGAGATAAGAGAAAACGAAATCAGTGCAACCGCACAAAATATCAGAGAAAATCTGGAAAGCCAGCTGGACAGTGTTAAGTCAAAGTGACATTCAAAGAAACCTGAAGAAACAAAAAACCAATCCTAAGGGTTATTTTGGGGATATTTTCCTTTAAAAGTGGTATTCCGGTATACACCCCACTAGGTAATTTGGCTGAAAATTATCTTATCAACCAATCCGGCTGTGAGTTCAGTGATGTACGGAGCAAGACATCGATCAGGTGGGGTCACTTGGTTGGATGGGCGGTCATACTTGCATTGACTCTGGATATCTGATGAACATTTTGATTATATGTAAGGGTGATACCCACGGACTACCTGGAGGCCTAATAGGTCCCAGATTCAGCATGTTATAACTTCTTGATAGCTACCGGAGGTCCGTCCGTAGCTAATCCGTGGAGCTGGGAAGAGGATAGCAAGCTCCGCGTGATGGTGGAGTGAGTAATGTCAGCTTTGGACGGGGCAGAATATTGCTTGGTGGAACGAATATGGGAGAATACTAAAAAACCTATTAAAGTCCGGTGTAACAGCCGCGCGTGGAAAATCCCCCTTTTTCCATCGCGATTCAGTGTTTTTCCCAACATCACTCATTTCCATACACTATTGACTTGTCTTTACGAACTGGTTGTTTTTCTGGACCAATTGTTGTGTGTTCGCGCCCAGAGCGCTATTTTGGGACATCCTTGTTCAGGACCTGCGTGACGCACGTGCTGTCTGCTCACACGCTGCTATTCGGTTTCTCGTTGTTGAGTCCTTGTGATCGTATTATTGAGGTTTGTATATTGTTTATGTCATTGTTTATTGTAATAACCTAGTATCGTAGAATATCACGGATAATCGTCTTTTGATTTCGGGATCCGTTGCGAATCTGGCTACGCATTGCTCAAACGTTCGTAACAATACTCAATAGATCTATTTGGAACGAGGAAAATTCGCGCAAAATGCCAAGAAAAGGATCAAAGGCAGTTGAATCCGGACAGGAATTAATACGGCAAGTCTCTGGGGAGGTTTTGGGTACATATGATTCTTTAGTTAATGCTAGATCGCCTAGTCCTGTCAGTGCTAGCTCATGTGTTATTGAAAGCAATATTGATCGTAAGGATGTCGATTTATATAAACTGAGAATACTAGAAATAGAGCAACAGTTACTTTCGGCTAGAATACAGGCGCATGAAGCAGAGAAGTGTACACAGAAACAGCGAGAGCATGAGACCAGTGACTTCGACACTTCCGATAGGTTAGAGTGCAATAAGGTAGGGAACCCCACGCCGGTCGCCGACTACAAACCACCATCGATCGATCTACCTAGAGTGGAGTTAACGGTTTTCGACGGGCGAGCTGAGCAATACTGCAAGTTTGTCAAGCAGTTCGAGACGTTCGTTGAAAATAAGGTAACCGACCCTGGGCAAAGGCTTCTTTACCTTACTCACTACTGCCGAGGCCGAGCGCGAGAAGCTATCGACGGGTGCACCATGCTCGATCCAGAACAAGGCTACACAAGGGCAAGAAAGATTCTGAGGGACTTGTTTGGCCAACCTTTCAAAGTAGCCCGTAACCTAATAGAGGGCGTGATGGCAGAGGCAAAGAGAACCAAGGGCGACGTCTACACCATGGCCGACCTGGTGATCAAGATGCAGAACTGCTCAATTGCCCTCGACCATTTAGGTTACAGGGCTGACCTAGACGCCATGCACACTTTGGAAGGCATAGTCCGTCACCTCTCTCCCGAACTACAGGGTCGGTGGGCGGAAGAAGCAGAACGGATAAGCCGAAGCGACAGAGAAGCCAACTTCGAAGACCTGACTGAATACTTAAACAGGCAAACGAAGATAGCTGACAGCAGATTCGGCCGACTCGTCCGGGACAGCAACCGAGCAAACAAGCCCGATACTAGCCAAGTCCAAACCCCTGTACGGGAACATACAAAGTACCAGCCTTGAACCAACACACACGTCATTTCACGAGATGCTACGGCGAAACCAAATTGCAGATCCTGTGGTACTAGCCATGGCCTACCAGAATGCCCCAAGTTCGGCAACGCCACAATAGACGAACGGTGGGGAATGGCGAGGATGGCAGGAGCATGTTTCATCTGTCTCAACACCGCGCACCGGGCAGCAGCCTGTAGAACAAGGAATCGATGTGGTTACGAGGGCTGCACGGGCAGACACCATCGGCTGCTGCATCAGGCGAGAGTAACCATATCCGAGGCGAGTGCCAAGCCCAGCGTGATTTGTTCAACTTCACAATCTGCCAGTAAACCGGTACGTTTAGGCGTAGTGGCCGTGGGAGTAGTGACTCCGACTGGGATAGTCAAGGCGTTGGCTTTCGTTGATAGTGGATCCGACACCACTTTAGTGAAAGAGCGGTTTGCCGACAAACACCAACTGGCTAAAGGTGCGACGTCGTTAGCAGTGAGCACGGTGGGCGGAACACAGGTAATGACTGCCGGTAGATTAAGGCTGCAACTCATCTCTCTATACACTAACGAGGAAATTGAACCAACGGAGGCATTCACGTTAGCGGATCTCCCCATGCGAGCACCAAGGTCGGTGAACGCAATTTTGACTCGGTGGCCCCACCTGCAGGATATAACCGTTGTAGACTGCGAAGATGATGAGGTGGATCTCCTCATCGGATGCGAAGGGCCAGAGGCGCATTGGGTGCTTGACCAAAGAGTGGGCGACCGCCAGGCACCTTATGCCGTACGCACGGCTCTGGGATGGTTGTTTTACGGTCCAGTAGGGGTACGCGGTTCCGTGAATTACTTATCCGCCGAAACGGACCGCATAGAGTATCATCTGCAACGGCTTTATGAAAAAGAGTTTCATGCTATTGGAGACGAAAGACCGACGTTGTCTCAAGAGGATCACTTCGCCCTACAAACGGTGCGGCAAGGCACTAGAGGCCTCAAAAAACAGTTCGAGGTTCCTCTCCCATGGCGCATACCGGTCGACCTGTGGACTGACAACAGAAATTATGTTCTCCAACGATTACTACGACTAAAATAACGCTTCATTCGAGACCAGAATCTGTGGGAACGATACGCGGATTTGATGAAGCGAAACGAGGCCCTCGGTTACGTTGAAAAGGTGCCTGCCAACACCGACAGCAAAAGGGGTATCTGGTATCTGCCTCACCATCCGGTTATCAACCCCAAGAAACCCGATAAACTGCGGGTGGTTTTCGACTGCGCGGCCAAGTTCCAGGGCAAGTCGTTAAACGATCGCCTACTACAGGGGCCGGACTGGACCACACCACTGATCGATGTTTTGTGCCGTTTCAGAGTGGGTAAAGTGGCTTTGTCTGCTGACATTAGGGAAATGTTCCATCAGGTGAAGATTCCGGTAGGAGAACGAGATGCTTTACGTTTCCTGTGGTGGGAAGGGAGCGACCGGGACAACGCAGTGGTGAATTATAGGATGACCGTCCACCCCTTCGGAGCCATATCGTCACCATTTTGTGCAAACTACGCCCTCCGAGAATCAGCGAACAAGCATGGCGATCTAGTACATCGGACGGTGGTAGAAAGCGTCAGCAGGAACTTCTACGTCGACGACTACCTTGGGTCATTCGATGATGTGGAATCAGCTCTAGAGCAGTTCAGGGGTCTGACGAGATTGCTGGAAGAGGGCGGCTTCCATCTAACTAAATGGATGTCGAACGCATCAGAAGTGCTGAAAGTCATCCCGTATCACGAAAAGGCCGAAAGGGTAAGAGATTTGGACGGCTCTCCACTTCCTATCTAGCGCACTTTAGGGATACAATGGGACGCGGAAACGGACGATTTTGTTTTCGAACTGAACGTTCCCGAGCTGTCAATAACCCGTCGTGGCATACTATCTGCCGTCTCAAGTTTGTTCGACCCGCTCGGTTTCGTCTCACCATGGCTGCTACCCGGGAAGATCTTGCTGCAGCGACTGTGCCGTAATAAAGTTGATTGGGACCAGTCACTGGACCGAGGGGACCGGCTGGACTGGGAAGAATTTCTGAACACCTTGAAAAAATTAGGGGACATAAGAATCCCACGATGTTTGACTCCTGGCCATACGACACGGACTGGAGAACCACATGCCTTTTCCGATGCATCCGAAGTCGGTTATGGAGCTGTGGTGTACGGACGATGGTGCGCAGGAGATGGACAATATACCACGAGGATCCTGTTCGCCAAAGCCCGCGTTGCTCCACTGAAGTCGGTCTCAATCCCACGCCTTGAACTCAGCGCAGCCGTGTTGGCAGTCAGGGTGGTGCAAGCTGTGAAGAGATGTTTCGATCTCTACATTTGGTCGGTGAGCTTCTGGACTGATTCAACGATAGTACTTTACTACATTAACAACGTACGGAGCCGGTTTAGTACTTTCGTTGCTAACCGGCTCACGATTATCCACGATGAATCAGCCACGCACCAGTAGAGTCATGTCAGGTCTGGCGATAATCCGGCCGACCTGTGCTCCCGAGGTGCGAACAACTTCAGGCAACTGGACACGTGGACGAGAGGGCCAAACTTCCTGCAATTGCCCAAACAGGACTGGCCCGTGTTCGAATTAAAACCCCCTACGGAATTGGAACTGGAAATCAAAGGCGTAGTGATAGCAACAAACGTCGTCGAAGCGTCGTTCATTCTATCGCGACTGGTCAGGTTTTCTTCCTGGATGAAGACGCTTCGTTCGCTAGTTTGGTTAACCAGGTTCAAGAGGAATTTACTAGTCATGAATGGGCTACGGACCTCAGGTCGGATACGGGTCGGCCCGATAGGTCCCGATGAGCTACAAGCGGCAGAGTACGATATTTTCAGAATGATACAACGCGAGGCTTTCGCCCGAGAACTCAAGAGGGCGGAAGAAGTGGGGCCGACCAATGAAGACATGCCATCTCCAAGAGGCAAGCTGAAGCGTTTAAACCCCAAACTCATCAACGGACTGCTGTGGGTGGATGGTAGGCTGACCAACGCCCACCTGAACTTCGACACAAAGTATCCTATACTGCTGCCTGCGAGACAACCTGTAGTAGAGCTAATGATTCAACACGTCCACGCTAAGGTCGAACGAGGGTTTCCAAGGGCCGGTGAACCTTCGTGGGAGCTACCTCCACGGGTGGAAGCAAGCGAACTATCTGGCCAAGGTCTTCTGGAGGCGATGGCTACGGGAGTACCTACCGGCTTTGCAGACTCGACAGAAATGGCTGGCCAAAACAAGACCATTCAAAGTTGGGGACGTGGTTATGATCGCCGACGAACGCGCACATTTCAGCGCTTGGGCTTTGGGAGTAGTTACGGAAACCATCAAAAGCACTGACGAAATGATAAGAACGGTGAAGGTGAAGACAGCTAACGGAGGGCTCATTCGTGACATACGCAGTATTAACCTACTCGAGAGCGAAGACGGAGGAGCTGATAACCCTGTGGCCTAGTAAACCTTTTTCACACCAGTAATCGCGGTGGATAAAGAAACACCATATTTACCACACAATCTCCGTCAAACACGTTAAGGTGCTCGCGGTCCTTTCGTTGACATTACAGAAGGTTCTTTCCGATATGTGGTGATGAGTGCGATTCCATTATACGTCCCAATACATACACGCATGCACGACGCACTCTACATCCCGTAACCCCATCATACATGTGACAGTGTTCTTTGTTTGCCTTTTGTTGACGCTACCGAATGCCCCTTGCATATGTGGAAGTAGCGGAGCTCAGGTCACACACACATGCTACATTTACTCGTCTTCTTGCCACGCGGTCTTTTGTTGACATTGCAGAAAGTCCTCCTTTGATGTGTAGTCATACCTGTGATTTCATTGTAACCCCGGCACACACACACGCACACACACACACACACTCAAGCACGTACTTCCAGGACCGGACGGCCCCTTACGAGGACAACGTCTATGTGACCATTCACGCCCGCCATCGGTCATTTGGTCTTGTGGAAGATGTAGACTAGCCTCAGGTCTATGTATCCAATGGATTAGGTGCGACCAGTAGTAGAACGTTGACGACGAGCATTAGACGCGCGCACTGACAGCAGGGCCTAGGCAGGTAGAAAGAATCAGTACCTTTCTACCGAACCTTTGACTCTGCTTAGGATCCAGGAGGATTTTGGTGGGCGGTGTAACAGCTGGTCGTGGAAAATCCCCCTTTTTCCATCGCGATTCAGTGTTTTTTCCCAACATCACTCATTTCCATACACTATTGACTTGTCTTTACGAACTGGTTGTTTTTCTGGACCAATTGTTGTTTGTTCGCGCCCAGAGCGCTACTTTGGCACATCCTTGTTCAGGACCTGCGTGACGCACGTGCTGTCTGCTCACACGCTGCTATTCGGTTTCTCGTTGTTGAGTCCTTGTGATCGTATTATTGAGGTTTGTATATTGTTTATGTCATTGTTTATTGTAATAACCTAGTATCGTAGAATATCACGGATAATCGTCTTTTGATTTCGGGATCCGTTGCGAATTTGGCTACGCATTGCTCAAACGTTCGTAACAGTGACGGTGTTACACTCAACAGTTGGATTTCGGAGGGATCATACGGGATTTGCTTTTCTTTCAAAGTTTGCAAGTGCCTATGGAAAGCTTCTCGCAGCGTATTTAACTGGATGCGCCCCGGGAGTTGAAAACAATATCACTGATTTGTTGAATTTCGTTGGATATAATGGCCGAGAGAAGCCCGTCTTACTTTCATTCTTGACTAGATAAGTGAGCCTCCTGGAGGCCAGACAGTAGAATAGCAATAAAAACCCCTCGAATTTCTGAATCGCTGTCTGAAAACTTCATGAGTGGCGCCGATTGATAACCAGGCTTGCATTCTGCGCTTGTTCTAGAAAAAGTAACCGCTAGGAAAATAAACTAGGCTGAGATTCTAGGATTCGGTTGATGGCACTTGTTAGATAGACCCTTGAGAAAAGTAAATAAACGAGCACTGTTCAGTGAAAAAATTATCATCCAAAACGAGGGGAATATGGCAGTACGTCGAGGTACATATGATGCAGTTAAAGTTTCCGATAACTTCATATGAAGGTCACATAGAATATGACAGCTGATGAACAAAACAGGTGGCAGATGCAGCTGCGGTCTATGGGCTGCAGGAGTACGGTGTAATGACATTGTATTCCGAAAATTTTGTCCGAAAAGAATCGTGTAAAGCTTCCCGGTGTCAAAAATGTCTTCCTATTGCCACAGCCCATTGCCAGCAGCGAGGGTACAGTTTAAGCTTTGATAATTTGTACGTGCGGTCAAACCCCCGATAGCTTGCCCTCACATGACAATCACCCGATAGGCTAGTAAGCCTAATAGCTTACTCCATATTTAAGGGCAATGTAGAATTAACCACTTCTTGGTGGCCGACTGGATAAAGGTCGAAGTGAATGTCAAGGTAAGATGTGAGATTCATTCCAAACAAAAGCGAATAACAAGAGGTTTGTCAACACCCCCCAAGCAGAACTTCAAAGGTCAACCCGGTCATTCAAGATGATTGGTTATCAGCTCAACTACAGAAGACAAAACAATAGAATGATAGTGATTTCATTGAAGGCCTATGTAGGAGGGGGAGGATTCACTTCATCCGTCTACTGGCGATTTGCTACCTTAAACGTCTCTCCCACATTTTGGATCTTTTGGTCCCCGGTAAAAACTTAGCTACTGATTTTTGCGTGAATTTTCCCGTTCTCCTAATGCGGAGACACTCTCCAGTAGGCCAATACTACCTAACTTACAAGCCAAATATCTTCAGGGGTTTTCTTTGACCACCCTTCTGTTTCAACCACAGTGTGAACCTTCCAGAAGCAATGGCAATGCGAAACGAGGAAGAAAAACCTGCGTTGCCATCCACATTAACCGGTTCCAAACTGCGAATCTAAGAGGGCTGTCCAGAGGAAGACCGTTCCGACAAGTTTTTTCTCTAACCCTTTGTTCCAAGTTCAATGGCATATGAATTTTCTGAGATAAGTCTAGAGAACCTGTAGGCATTTTCAATACTTCCATTGTTCCAGCAGCTGCATTCGTCTTATGCAAGACGTGCTGTCGAAGCACTGGTTAAAATTCGAGATGACGGTATGCAGTCTGTAAAGATATATTCTATTTCAATGGCACTATGCGATGTTTTGCAAAAGAAATGGGTCAGCTTTGCCGGCACTACCGGTAGATAGGCTCCTACATGATGGACTGACGGAGTCTCTTCATTCCTGGTCCTACAGGACTCTGCTTTGCCATCCAGGGAATAGTCTACTAAAAACGAGCGCTGCTGGTTCCGGTTAGTAATGTGGGAGCTTCAGATTGGCTTGTGGCTCTAACACGATGGGAATTTTTGAGGCCATGGAAAAGATATTGGTGGATCAATGCAACCATTTCACTACTCGGAGCCTTGCCTCCAACATGATACAAGATGAAGGTGACACAATTCAGCAGATGATCTGAAAAAGGTGGAAAGTACTTTGACATTCACATGTAAACCCATTGTTCAAGAAGATGACCGGAAGCCGGACTGAAACTGAACTGGCACTAGGTTACCTTGTACCCAGGTTTCAATATCACGTTCACCTTTTATGGTCCTCGCTGTTTTTCTGGATACTTCATCTTACTTATGTAGTCATGATGTGCTTGAAGTCGGGCAGTGAATCACTCGTGACCGTTGCACTGGAAGATTTTTATTTGTAAAATTGGACTACGGTAATTCTTTTGAACACACGTTTACTTAACAGATCATAGAAAAGCAGGTCAATGCAAAGATTTATACGATGTCACTGATCTTTACTGGCACTTTTTCCTGAATATGCTAAGCTTTTTCTTTTACAGTCACTACGGATTCCGTCGTTGTCCTCATCTTCTCTGAAATATTTACCTCCCTCCTCGTTCAAATTTACCACTGGAAATGTTTTATCTAAAAATTTCCCTTTCTTGTGCCAAGTGAAGCCAAATAATTATGGCGGGCGCTTTTAGCACGTTGAATAACCATGAACTAACTAGATCTCAAAAATGGCTTGGGGAGCGTCAGACAAGCCAAAAGTTTCGACGATTGTCAGAAGACGATAAAGGTTGGCGGACAGGCCACGGCTCGCGATGAAACGGAACTGATCACTTTCATAAGCAACCAAACGCGTGTTTTATGGTGGGAGGTAACCAGAGGTCATTACGTCAAACATGCAAACAATCTAACAGCCAGGTGGCATCAAGTCACGTGCAAACAGGCTAAAGTTATAGGTAACCAGTTACGTCGGTCTATAATAATTTTTGTTCCTGGCTTTACAAACTAGAGCCGTGTCATCATCATCTGGTGGCTAAAACAGCCCCACCCCGCTCCCCTAGGTGGGATCAGCGGAAATGAGCCTTTGATCCAATTTAAGACGGTCACAACCTGACTGGTGAGTTCCACGAGCCATCTGTCCTCCAGGGCACTATATTACAATGCCACAATCTGCCTGTGCCGCCGGAGGAGATTCATTAGAATGAGGGTGAAACTAGCAGTAACCTACTGTGCCCACATCCAGGAGTCACCGAACAAAATACTGCAAAATAGTTTTTCCAGGGGTCAGCCTTTCTATCTCGCCCGCGCATCAAATGGGCAGAACAGGACAATCAATCAAACCGGAGATGAAAGGGGAAGGAGATAAAGTGGTCCAACAGGTTGGTCGGTTCAGCACAAAGTTTTTATAGTATGCAACTAACCGCTTGGATTTTACGATGGTTTTAAACAGTAAGCTGTGGGAGCAACTTTGGGTGGGTCAGTAAAGACAAATGTTGTCCATAATATGTTTTGGCCAACTTGTCTGACTGTCACACCGCGTTATTTGCCGCAGCTCGAAGATTTCCGTTGCTCTACTTGAAGCCGGGTTTTGGCCTCCATAGCCATGGATGAAGGAGCAGTCGGAGCACTGTGGTGGGGTAGTGTCTTCCTTCCTAGACTACCGTCACCAAATGACAACGAAGTGAACTAGGTTTCTCGTTAAAAGTTCCCGCTGACTGGGTAAACTCGACTACTTCTTTTGGGCACCCTAAAGAGAAATTCGGAGAACCACCGCAGAGATGTTCTGAGGTTGCCTGCGCTCATAAAGAAGTAGGCACCGGTAAACCGTTCTGGTAAGACGCAGACTGATTCTGATTGCCCCCGAGACAAGAGCGCTTGCAAAAAGGCAGCTTTGTCTGGCCAATCGATGAGCATATGAGAAAAATCGCCATTACTTACGCAGCCATTACCAAAGTGATCCTGAGATAACCATAATAGACGACGAAACCTAGTTTCAGAGCTGACGATTTCACGGCTTGCTTCTGATTTAACCCAAACCTAGGAGGACTTTGGCAAGTGCCTGCAGGCATTTGAAGCTGCTGAAATTAACGAGCATGACTAAGTTCTGCGATGAAAATGCCCCCCCATACCGTTGGCACTCGGGTGATAAGCAGCTGTATTCGAATGGCCCCAGCCTGAAGTATGGTGTATCTCCAAACAGGAATGGCTGGGTTTAGCTGCAGCTATGAACAACTAACTTTTCGAGGCAAACGAGCAATGAAATCCGGTTACATTAACTTTCGGCTACATTTTCTCTTTCTACACTGAAAATGGGGACAGCCCCGATCAACGGATGAAATAGACAACCGTGGTGAGATGGTAGTGAAAACACTTACGTAATCCAGACAGGCGCTTTGACGCAATCGGGATGAGGGTAAAGTTTTAGGAAGCGTAAAGGATAAAGGGCATCCTGATAAGGAGTCAAGGTGGCACATTGGAATAGAAAATTTCAAGGAAGAATGGAGATAATAACGAGGCGCATGAACATTACGAAGCTATATTTATATGACAGAATCCCCATCAGAAAGTGTGCGCAATAAAAATATGTATCAACACAAATATTTTACGGGAACTAGTACGAAAGGGCAAGCTTCAGATACAGAGGCCTTCCAACGAAATCTCACTGTACGGTTGCTCCGAATTCCGGGGTGCTGCACGAAACTGTTACCAGACGTCGACCCACCTGAAGTTTCACAGATTAATCCTATCGTCTTGTGCAAATCGTACTTGCATTAAATTTAATCTTACTTTCAGACTATGCAAGGAGATCGGGCCACTGGAGAGGTACGTGCGAAGGAAACAAAGTAAGAGCATCAGGGGTTCAGGAAGTAATTCCAACAACCTCTGGTTTAAGTTGCCTGTCGCATTGGTTGGCCTCGCTGCTGTCACCTTCGAGTAAGCACAACGTATTGGCATCCCGCACTATCTCTCGTTCGTTTGTTTTTACCTTCACTGCGCGTTTGAGGCCATCGATTCAAAGGTAGCAATATTGGTCTCTTCAAATGGCCCTCCACAAGGACGGCATTGCCGTGATCCACTCCTGACAAGTCTGCGGTGTCTGCAGATGCCCTATCATCACGCACTTCCAGGAAGGCTGTGCTAAGCAACTGCTGGCTTTCGTTCCATCAGATGCGTACCATGTAGATTATCCGGGGCTACCGCCCCTATAACTGACCGGAGTAACAGTGGATCATTGGGAGGGAGCAGGGATTCACCTTCAGGAGCCCAGACGATCGGCACGAAATTTGTATTGTTCCATCAGCCTTTTACCCCAGCTGATAGGGTATTCAGAGCCTGGTCATCAAGGACTTGCAGGGAGACCCGAGCCGTGGGTACTGTCTTGTCCTCCCATACCAGCCTTCCTAGGTAACTTCGTGCCGGCCAATGTAGGGAGGATTAGTTTGCCACGGTATTCATTTGACAATGGTTCTGTCCCGTATTTTAGTGTGATTCAGGAGAATCCACTCTTTCCCTAACTCGTTATGTGCTCCAACGAAATTTTAGTCACTGTCTGAATACCGTTACAGAAAATTCCACCCGTCACTAAACCTCCAGAAAGCCACTGGGAATTAATCAAAGGAAGTTTTGTGTGCGTACGTACCTGTACATTTCCGTCTTCCTTCATGATTATCAGAGTTCCTTGGTGCAATACCCCTGTGTTGTGCCGACTTTTCCACGTAAGACAACTACATGCACACCTTTTCGAACACCATCACCGCGTAATATGCAAGGGCTGCCAATAAATATTTCATCCTACTACAGTCTCACTTCCGATCTGGAGTGCCTTGGAACCATATCAGCCATATCTAACTGCGAGAAATAAACCATTTCCGAAGCTTTTACGGCTTTGATTGGCACCTAACTCAACGCCAGCGCAATCTTTTCGACGAAAGCCTGTAAGACTGAAATGAACAGAAATCAGAACTTTGGCAGATAATGGCTCTTTGGCGCTCGCATCCTGACCACAAGAGAGGTGGGCAGCTGTGTATTTGTGCCATACCTTTTGTTTCATTTTAATTTCTAACCTGCATACCGATTTGCCCTTTTTTCTCGATACCCTCCTCCGCCTATCGGAAGTTGCTAGTGTCGTCTTAAATAGTGGTGAGGTTAACTAAGTGTGCCATAAAGGCTGAGCAGTACACTGCGCGTACTATCTCGAGATGAACAGCTCGGTATTTTAAGCGTTATCAGGAAACCACACCTTTTGTGTGCGCTCCCCTACTGCAGTGCAAATAATGCACCAAAAAGATCAAAACCCATCTTCTCGGAGGGAAGCCATCCCGGATGAACTTTCACGAGTGGGATGGCCATTGTTTTATGCCTGATACTGCGCTTCAGAGAAGACCATTGCCGATCACTCTTTTGATTGTTAGCTACTCTTTGACCACTCGGAACCTTCAGTGAATATTATTCAGAAAATGCTTCAGACCAGTACACCACTCCCCTTGGTAAAAGGGTCTACTAGACAACTCAAGATGTAGTGGTCTTCCAGATTTATCATGAGATGTTTCATTTCTTATTCTCATTTGAATCCACCAGTCTCCGTTTAAATGTGAATATTCCGCTAACTAGTACAGGTTAAGCTTTTGGATACTATCACGTAAAAGCTTGCTTTTCCAGGTTTTATAGTATGTCCTAGACGACTCACGGACCTTGAATAGGATTGCACTAAGTCGAAGTAGACCCTCGTGTGCACTGCTGGGCTTGACTCGCACGGCGGTTCTGCCCTCAAATTTAGCCTGTTTTTGGCCACGAGCTTTTCATAGTCGTCAACATCAACTTGTATCGCGTCCAACCGGCCGCGGCGGTCAAGTATTAGAAATAACAATTTCTCCGATAGGTTTCCAATTTCCCTAGACTTGGAGGCCACCATTACCGGCTTCTTTAAAACAACCACTGTCGTCTTGTGTCCAGGCACTGCCAAACACGGTCCTTTAGATGCGGACGGGAACTTCGGCCCTGTCATCTGCATCTGCGACTACTCCAGTGTCCCCAGGCCCCTCGAACAGGAGTCGGGAGTGTTATTGCAGGGGTGTTGGCTGTGCCACTGGTCTGCTGTAGTCGGCCCAAGAATCATTGTGATTCTGTTGGTAACGAAGATGTTAAAGAACGCAGGCACTGCTCATGCTGTGTAGCAAGACTGACGAATCCATTCAAAAGGTGGAATGCCACTCTCTCCTGAAAGAGTTTCTTGGTCAGAGCAGCTGGTCTGACGGTAAGCACCGCTGAGGTCAATTCTAATCTCTGACTAGATGCGGCATTTGACGAAACCACTTTTGCCCCCTGTGAATAATATTAAATGGTGCTGCCCGGAGCTTTACCTGCCCAGCATCCATAAGCAGCTACCTTTTAACTTATTCATGAGGCTTCAGAAGACCTATGCAGCAGGTCGCACTATCGTTTGACTTGTGTCAGAAGTCTCTTGAAGTGATGCATTGGTAAGGGGCTGAGGCTTAAATGTTCCTGAACCCCTCAAATATATCGTTATTGGAATGTCACCAGTGAGCTGAGAGATGGTTCACTGAATGATGAGACGATTAATAAGCGGTGGGGTTCGAAACACCAATCTCGATGGCATCTTGCTTCTTGGATTGGTAGATAGCTGAAAGACAGGCCGGTGGACTGAGGGAGAGGGTTCAGGTTTACGGCTTTTCATCTGGCCTTGGGAAAACTGTCGAACAAAACGGTCAAAGGTTGGTTCTCGAAGAAGAGCAACCAGTAAATGTTGCGACATGCTACGAGGAAATCCCTATCACTGCTAATTCTTTAGTGGTCTGTAAAGCCCCTTGCACCAGTCAGGTTGTCTAACTTATAGAGTATCAAACGAAAGTCTGTTTCTGACCCATCGACAAACTCTGTCGGAGTGGTGAAACAGATTCTTATCTGACACAACCACTCAACGAGATTTTTAAACCTCTCGGGCCAAGTGCGCCCTTGAAGCTTGGGCCAGCTAATCTTGATATCCCGATGTTGCACTTTCTCTACGCTGTCTAACTTTCCACACCATCGCCTGCCCTCATCATCCCGACAAGGTCACCTCTAGCCGCCTCTCTTCCAGTGCAGCAATTGGAGTTAGCTCTTCTCGGGCAGTGGCCAGGATGAAGCGAATCCCAAAGTGCCATAATGACCTGAAGTTGACGATGGAACTCCCCTGCACATGGCGGGTCGTTTGAATAGTTCAAGAAGTATTGCAGATTCATCACTCACGGTGTTCCCATGGACTGCCAGCTTCAGCTATGTTTATAGCAATGATCTCAAAATCTCTCAGGCCCGTTTTCCCCTCCCAGATTGGGGGATAATGCAAAGCTCTTAGCAGCCACCGGAATTCCACTGTGTAAGCCTGGGCTTCCCCTTTTCATTGGTACGGTGTTTAGTTCCGTAAAATACTGAATGGAAGTAGGCGGGTCATCAAACGAAATGGGGACCACATCAATTCTGCATCAAACGCAGCCGCATTTGATTTTATCCATATGACCCGACTTTACAGTACGCCTCACGAGTCGAATAAACCCTACTTTCAAAAGCGGTCCTTTAATTAGCCTATTTTTATGAAAGACCAACCTTTTTATGGCAATTTTTGGGTGTTTGGCGTTGCTTTTAGGTTTGGTTTTCGCGGCATGGAAACCTCGAAAGGTTTAGTGGCATAAGTGAAATTCTTGCTTGTCACTTTAAGAGGTGATCGGTGGGTCATCTCTATCAGTGGCCTCGTCATTGACCTTTGATTCTGAAGTGCCAGTTCAATGTTTGCTGAATCCACGGCATTACCTTGGACTTCAAGCTACTCGCAGTCTCTTACCCCTGTGCCACCACACAAGGTTCAACTACATATCGCGTGTCCGCGTGTGATGTTTTGCGTATTCCCACAGTTCGGACCAGGAAAATGTGTTTCTGATGTATCACAACCGATCTTCAACTCTGTTTCATTGTTCTGCCACTTTTTAATAGAGGGACACTCTATATGTGGCCTCTAACTCAAACCCTACTGCAATGGCCGGAGGCTCTTCGGCAGACCTTTAATGGTGCATGCTTCTGAGCTTCATGTCCTATAGTTGTCGAATAAAAAGATGAGTCTTAAATACAGTTTGGTGCAACGTGTGGCCTTGTTATTCTCTTCTAAGTTCATTGCCATTAAATATTTGGTCACTTTAATTTCAGGTCTGTCCGTGGGTCTCTTCTACACAAAAATGATGTCCAAGCCACCTTCTTAGAACGCCGAAGCTTTTGCTGTGCTGGCCGGTGTCTTTACTCTGAAGTTTATTACTCCCAGTCGAACAGGTGTGCTGATAGAGCAGTACACTGAGCAGGTCACACTTATTTTCGGGGTTTTCTTGGAGTCGATTCCCCGGCTTAGTGCAACAAATAATAGCGTTCCACATGGACCCTATCTTTGCTGCAACTGACTTGCTCCCAGCATATAACTGCTGTATGAGAATCTTTGGGACAGCTGAATCACTCGTCCAAGCTGTTAGCAATCTTCCAGAAAGGTAGAAGCTGCTAGTCAGTATACCGGTCCACGTAACTAATTTTTTAATTTTTTCTCCCGCTAGATATGGGGTGTAAATTTGCTCGTCTGACATCTACTGGAATATTCTGGCCAGTTCCATGATGTTTTTGCATTCCTAGGCTATTATGGGGGTTTGGAGCACAATTTGGTCAAAGCGATTCTTAGGCATTCGGGGAATTCAGCCCATATATTGCTCCAGTCCCCCATAAGAGGTTTATCGCCTCAATCCCTTTAATCTTCTCAGCACCCCACAGCAATCTACCTTGTTTTTTCGTGGACAAACTTCGGACCTTGGGGTCTAATCAGAGCATCGCACTGGGGTTCAAACTTTAGTCTAAGTGATTCGGGGCAATGCTGCAGTTTGTATCTCAGTCACCAGGTTCACTGGGGAGCGGTACCAGCCTCAGTTCGTATTCGAGTTCTACTATCCTCAGTCCATGAACATCGCTACGTCCCTATTCCACCACCGGCTAGTATACACGAATTTGCGCCAACAAGACTAGCAGACCTTGCAACAAGCAATGAAGCAGTATCACACAAAAGAGCTCCAGGGACATGCCGAGTTACTTCCTTTCCAGTAATAACTTGCTTTTGTCCTCTTCTGATTATCTTAGATTCTCTCTTCATCAGTAGACAAAGTTAAATACTGAAGCAGTATTCCAGTTGTGAGTGGCGAATAGCAAAAATAAAGGATTCTAAAAGCAAAACATGATTGGCTCGCAAATTGTGCTACATTGGACTAGCAAAGTGCCACCATATAAATTACATGCAAACCTCAACTCTACGGCCACAAAGGTTAACAGGCGAGAAACAAAGCTCAGAAAAGTTCACAGCTCAAACAATCTTCAAGGCAGTCGGACACCAACTCAGATTGGTGTCACGGCACACATAAACGGGATGTAAATTAACGTTTAAATGCGGTGGTTTGTGTCTGCTGTTGAGTGTGTGAGGACTAATAATTATATTGTATATTCTGAACAGTACAAGTGTGTGGCAGCGGTTGAGTAGGATTTCTGCAAATTTTTCTTTCATGGCTTGTTTGAGCTACTTATTCTTCATCCGGTCGTTGGAACTGAATCTATGGACAAACATAATAAATGATATCCCCTTGCCTACCATGCCATTCGTACCTACCCGCAGCTGGCTTGGTGGTGGCTCGGATTCTCGGTTACACAAAACGTGGAAGTGGTGCTGCTCAAAGATGGGACGCCTCACGGTGGTGTTACAAAGCACCGAGCACAAGCAGCTGGCAGGTGAAAACTTAGAAAGTATATTCATGCAGTTTAGGTAATATCCTGAAATCTAACCCCGAAAGTTGGACTGCAGCCGAAGCTTCGAGGTCTACGGCCTGTAGCTGACTAGGAGCAGCGTCTACCGGAAGGAATGGGTATCATCCATAGAGATCATGGCGCTAGAAACTTGACAAACAGCAACTTTCAACTAAGCTACGAAGTCTGGGTGAGGAACTCCCCCTTTGGTGAATGTCTATCTGTTCGCCTTCGAAAAGCATACGTCAGTGGTTTACCATCTATGAAGATTACAAAATTTTCTGCCTCCGAGGGTATGTCAAAAGAGTTTAACAGTAGCTCAAACAGCAAGCATTTCCCGATTAAATATAGGATACTCGGGTTTCGCTTGTAATGGACGGTGAGAAAAAGGGCTAGTCTTGTCCATTGTGAAACAGACCACTGCCGGAGAGAGCTACCGATCGCTTTGTCAGAAGCATCGTTGGCTGTACCCAGTTGAGCTTTAGCGTCAAAATGAACGCGAAAGGTGGCAGAAGCCTGCGCCTTTGTAAATTCAATAAAAGCAGTTTCAGCATTCTCCAGTATTTCCGCGGGATCATCCCTAGCACCTTCAAGCAAATTTGGTAATGGCTGCATCAAGTGGGCAAATTTGGGGGTTGAAAAGTCAATAGTGGCTTACTTTCTCGTTAAAACAACGGACGACGTCTAATGATATGAGGAATCGAAATTCAAGAACGGCCTGTACCACTTCCTCCAGGGACGGAGTACCACTTTCCTCGATCATCTGACCTAAATACTGAGCTGAATTTTGCCCAAAATACTCTGGCTCTCATCAGCCATTATACCACCTGACTGTGCTCTCAAACACTAGATAAAGATGCGTACTCGAGTCTTCAGATTCCACGCCCAACGGCAAGTCACTGGTTTATAAGAAAATAAAAAATCAAATCGCTAGTACTCTTGTCAGTGAAAAGCCGATGGGTTTGTGCAGCGCTCGTAAGCCAAGTGGCATGCACAGGGCTTCGAACTGGCCAAAAGTTGTTATTACTTCTGTATTGGTTTCATCCTTCGACGTGAAACTGCTGATACTATTTTCGAGAAGACTTTGGCACCGATGGGATTGAAAGTGATATCCCGAACAAGTGGGGTGGGGTACCTATCTGGAACAGTGGCAATATTGGGAGCCCTGAATTCTCCACATGGTAGCCAATCTCCCGACTTTTTGGGTCACGTATGAAATGGTGAGGCCCAGAGACTATTTGCCAAGCAAACAATACCTAAGTCAGGCGTGTGCCTGAACCCAGCTCATACAATTTCAAGCTTGTGGAGTGCAAGCATTTGCCCCCTTTCAAAAACTGTAGTGCTTGATGTGCTCATACGACGACCTACGGAGCCGGTTGCGGCAGTTATTACGGACAGAGGGTGGAACACTTCGGGGTATGTATTTATTACGCCACCGAACAAATGCAGAACGGCGGCCTGAGAAAGAACAGGGGTGATCAGGTTAGGATCAACCAAAATCCTATCCGCAGCTAAATTGTTGACACGATCCAAGATAAGCTTCTGGTAAAGATTAAACACGAGGTTTAAGTATGATTGGGATCACTACCAGGTATTACACCGTGAAAATCTGCGGTGAGAAAACCCCAATGAAAGAGGCAACGAAGACCAAAACAACACACTTATGGAACTTTTCGTAAATCTGTGTAGAAGTGCCTTTAGCTTGACCTAAGCCAGGGCAGGGGGCTATCATATGTCGGACTTAAAGATAGGAGCATACTAAACTTAGAACGTGCTTACTAATTAGCACGTCTCTGAGTGACTATGGGTGATGTAGAAGGGACTAGATGATGTCCACTTGGAAGCAAATTTACGTGTAAATCGCTCCCTGTTATCAGGCTTCTCGTCCAGTAAAACTGTCAAAGTGCACCTATTTGGTGATGAATAGGCGATAGGTTGCGGTGCAAAAGGATATCTGGGTTTTGGGAAAGGCAGCAACCCTTGTAGCTGCTCCTTGTCGAGTAGATAGTATGCGATGCTATCGAGGGTGATGATACTATCCCATTTTAAACATCGAGTGAAAGTTCTCGCCTACAAGCCCATGAAGCTTTCACAGTGGAGCTGCAAATCGAATTTAATCACGTGCCCTTATGGTCATATGAGGCTAGATAGTGATATATCAAAAGTACATCTGCTCGCCCAGCTACTTTCGTCGATAATCGGGTTCGAATGAATTTGGACAGATCTGAGATGTGGTATTAGAAACATGTTCCCCCCAACATGAACCCTGCGGTTGTAGCTTTGAAGGGAGCCATAATTGCGTGGTACATGGAGACGAACAAATGATTGAAAGGTCCGTGATTTTCGTGCGACTTGAAGGAAATCTGGTTGCAAACCTTAAGATACCGCCTCCGGCCAAAAAAGGCACAGAAGTGAAGCAGATCTATTCGGTACCAATGAAATAGAAGGAACCATAGCATATAACTGGGCTCACCGAAAGCTTTTCTCAGTGGAGGAAATTAGTGGGGAATTATGTGACTGCGGAGATTCGTTTAAAATTTACTTGCCACGAGACCTTGATTTGCCACTGTCAGACTGGGCTGTTATCCATGTTCTAAATACCAGAAGCCACGTGAGTTGTCTTCGGGTTGACTCAGGCCCACTAACTCAGAGACAAGCTTAGCTTGTCGGAATTAAGTCCTGCCGGATGATTTCAAACTGTCAACCTTCAATTACTAGGATCAGCGTTGTACGGCTGTGTGCTGTCTCCGCGGGAGGACTGTGCTGCTTTTTAGTTTATCCAGAGTTGCGTTGGTGATTCTACCTGCTCTCGTACAAGCTACTGGACTTTTGATGGGTCATCTTAACGACAAGCAAGGATATATGGGCTTGAGACACTTCGTAGCCGGGCAAACGCACGAAGTTACCTCAATGAGTGTTCAAGGAGCCACTTCATGTTCCCCGAACTATTAAACCGAGCAGTGTCATCTTTGCCTAATTTTCCAAAGGAGGGTGGAAACTGCCACTCTGAAGAATGCCGGGTTGGTTATTTTGGACCCTCACCGGGTGAAGCTAGCAGAAGTGAACACTGAGGATATGGGTTTATTTTTGCCCTTCACAAGACGTGGGTGGTACACTTGAAGATCTCACATAGCATGACTGCAGACTCATTTTCTATGACAGTGGTAAGGTTCACGGCCAGACGCGAATGATATGAGTTGATGTACAATGAGCCTAACCTGGTAGCAGCGAAATTTGTTTTGAAAACCGCGCCTTGAGATGAAGAAGGTAAAATACCTCAGCAGAATGTGGTGCTTCAGAAATAGAGCGGCTACTTCTTACCACAGTATAGGATTTTTGAAAAGGGTTTTCAGAATAGCTGGGTGGATATTTTCGGCGGTCATCTCCCGTCAGCCGATTAATGAGGAAACTTCACTGACGTGTGTCATTGGGGCTGAAATTATCACCGGCGGATTTCCAATAACCTCCATAAAGGATGATTTGGGGGACCCGTACTTCTTGCGCCTTGATGGTTTACTATTGCTTTCATCAAACACGCCCCTCTGTACGGAAACAATAGCGCTAGCTGGCCGGAGCATCAAAGGACGGCACCAAGCAAAACGTCTAGCAGCACAGTTTTACAAAAGATGATATCGTAAATAGCTGCCTAAGGTACGAGCCTGTCGTAAGTGTATTGAAGCCTAAAGGGATTTCAAATGGGTCGGTCTAGTTCTGCTAACTGACTGAAGTGCGAATGATGGACCATGGGTCAAGGGATCTATTTGCTGAAGCATAGCCCAGTATTGACGGAAACTGTACGCGGGCCTTGGGGGGAACCAATTCGAGTATTACCCGCAGGGATAGCCGATCAATAAGTATTAAGAGAAGTATTGATACTACGTGTTACTGCCTTGTTAGAAACTAATATTCACTCGATGTTTGAAAGTTCTTCCATGTTCTAACAAAGAGCTTCATATATATTTCTTCTCTACTGATATTTCGATTTTTTACTTTCAATGGATTCAAAATAGCTTGTCCGGTTGTTTGGTTTTGGTGTTGAGACTTCCCCTTTCTCTGTTTTAGAGTCTGCCTGACTTCAAGGTTGCCTGCTATGACGCACTCTATCTCCTTAGTCCTTCACGATGGACCTCAGTCTTACAAAATTTACCCCCCCCAAACAAAAAGCACTGCGGTGGGCTGAAGCTTCACGGGGTTTTGGTTATTCTGTGCTCATCTTTGATTCTGGAAGCCGTTGTCTCCCATGCTCACTTTCCACTTTTCAGCCAACATATTTATTGCGGGTTGATTTCGTAGAGACTACACAATAATACAACTTCAACGGTCTCACTTCTGGTCTATTCTGTGGGTCTAGGCCTTGATCCGGTCATCGGTATGACTAGTGCTGATGGCTCTAACTGAAATCCTGAAGGGCCCATTTGAAGGGACAGGATTCGTGTCGAATGTGCACAAATGCACGTAACTAGTATTCACGCTGTCCAGTATCGGTAGGTAGCATAACCCGGAAATTGTTTTTGCTAAGAGCTACACTTAAGAGCTCAGCCCCCGGACCCTTTAGGTTCATGGTATTCTTAATCCTGAGAACCACCCGCTATGCGTTAGAGAATGAATCAGGTTCTGCTGGCTCCTTATCAAAGAATTCTATGCAGCGGGATCAGAACGCTTTACGCCACTGGTGGGCGGCCTGGGAATATCCACTTAATATTAGTAATAGCTCGCATCTAGTAGATGATAAGAACTGTCAGCCGAGTAGGCAATATGGCGAGGCCAGCAAGCGGGCTATCACCAACGTGGGACCTGAAACTTCCTGCCATTATTGCAAAGCTGTGCCGCCCCTCAGAAAGCCTGCAGGGAAAATGACTGACTTAGGAGAACAGTAACTCCAGAAGACCACAGGTCCCACAAAGCATTCTTTTTCCGCACCTGAAACACTGTGTCCAGAAGCTCCGGCTCCGATTGGATGCCAAGATGTTAGAGCAGGTCTGAGGACGCCTCATCTGGTGGTTTACTAGAGTGATGAGCTCAGCCCAACAGCAGAGGCCAGAGGCACTGGATCCGTTCACGCTCGAGTGCGGAAAACATGGAGGCGATTTGGTAGGTTTCAAAATCCCTAAGCATTATGTTGATCTCCAGGAGCTGACTCTAAAACCGTTGAACTCAAACGATCTCGCGGTTGCCAGTCTCAGTTGTTCCAAATGTGAGTATTTAAATACGGCGCGTGATGCTAGTCGTAATCCAAACATCTCGCAGTCTGGCTGGAAGAATATTGAGGTCAAAATAAGATTGATTAGTGAATCCTGCCATGTAAGACTCTCAAAGTGGTCAATGCGTGTCACGCGTACTCCTCAAATGTGATCTCCAAAGACTCCGGTTGAAAATTCGAGTCCAAGGCAACATGCACTTGCAAGCTGTGAGGAGTCAAAAAACTGAGCCCAATTGTTCAGGGTCGCAAAGCGTGAACAGGCATTTTCGCACCGCAAGCATCCGATTTTCGTAGTGAATAAAGTTATATCATGTGAAAGCCACCGATTTGCTTGATATGGGACATGAAAACTTCATTTTTGTCGCCGATAGCGCACCTTAAAGTCCGTCCTAGGCCCCATACCGTTCTTCTCGTCGACGATTCTCAATACCTTGGTTACACTTCTGCAGGAAAAGTAGAAAATTAGGGATCTGAGCAGAGGGCAATCTAGCTGTGGACATGCAGACCCTCCCGGACTGGGTGCATAAGCTGGAACCACCCTTAAATGCTGCCTAAAGCTGCTAGTTTCCCAGGGCGAAGGAATATTGAGCTCAGCCTTGTAGTGCCGGTAGGTGGATGCGTTCGTTCTACCGCCTATAACTTCAGTGCAGCCTCACTTGTAAGTTAGTGTGAAGACTTGGGCACCCTCCTATAGAACGGACGTCGAGTGATCGGAGAAAGTCCGGCAAATGGGTCGAAAGACAGGATGGCAAGGCCTGTGAACAGAGACTCCGAGACCTCTGACATTGGAGTACGGGAAGACTTCGACGAGATCGAATAGGGATTTTTGAGATAAGGGAGAGTTTTTGTCTTAGACGGGGTGGTCCATTCTAGAAGGCCGCCGAATCTTGAAGATCAGGGCTCAGGAAGAGCCTGAAGAAGACTCGGTCCAAGTGGATAACCAGGTTACACATCTTTAGAGCCCCGGCAATAAACGACTGGACCAGCCAGATCGGTGAAAAGCTATACCCGGGGACAATCCTGTCGTCCAAGGGGCCCTAAATCGTCGGTGGAACGGGGCTATCTTCGATAGGGTTTTGGGCTTGTTTACTAGAAGAAGGAGGATAAAAATACGGTCGGTACGCTCAGCGTTCTAACTGAAGTTTCTGTTTGTTGCACAGTAGCGTAGTGAGGGCCTACGATGCAGAATGGAACCCACAGCTAAAATGCTGCGAGGTTTGGACCTTGCTACTATTTTCAGCAGGGAATCGATGAAGCGCACCGTGCTTCGATGCTCCCACGATATGTGTCGGCTCGATTCCCGTCCATCGAATGGAACGCCCAGAACGATATATTTTGCTGGGCTTTTATAATTACATTGATTATCCTGTGTAAAGGACAGGAGATGAGAGTCTTAACGAGCTAAGGGATGGAGCTGAAGAACTGCAGTACGCCTTGCCGGTATGATAGCGTGGCTCAAGATAGCAAAGCTGTCGTGTCCGCCGGTAGCAGGCTGAATAAGCAAACAGGCTTCAAACAACCAGTCCACTGAAGTACCTGAAGCTAGCACGAATTATTGGCCTACGGAAGAGCATAGTCTAAGTTGGTCAAATGGTTATAAAAATGATAGTGTTTTTCTCGACCAAGGGCATGAAGCACACGTGAGGGTTTGACCGTGGTGTGCGACTCTACTCGACAAAAAGAACGGTGTAGGAATTTTAAGAACGGGAGTCCAAACGTCAGCAACAAACTAATGTAGCCAGCAACGACTTGATTAGTAGATTTAATAATGGTTTGTGCGGCAAACACGAGCCAGTTCCAAGTTCGAGTTAGGCGACGGCATCTCGTGAGGCTACCGAGAAGGTCGTCAATGTGTAGAGCTAAAGATATACTGTAAACCAAGTCGATGCAAACCATGGAAAACGGAGGCTCACTGGGGGTCTCTGAGAAGAGCCAGTTCTGAATGGGGAGAAGTGAACAAGTGTGGTGTGGAAGTACACCCGGGAACTTCGATGAACATAAAAAGAACAGTAGCCTATAAAGGCGGTATAAACCCTGTGCAAAGAAGCTACCGTTGTTCAATAAACGGGGTGAGCTATGAAACAGGAAGGGATGAAGCAAATTTTACGAAGGCACGCCCGGGAACATTTGTGAATGTGAAATGGACAGCAATTTCAGGATCAGCAACCTGTACCATTCATAAAAGAGAGAGTTCATCTGGATGCTCCTGGAATAGGGAAGAATTAGTTTCAGGCTGGATTCAGTTCCAGGGAAAATGAACTCTTGCAACCGATGCCAGAGTGAAAGAGCTCCGCATGAGCTCGAGCCTTGTCGAGCTGGTAGGCTAACAAATATATAATGGCTTACTAAGTCTGCTTTTTTCAGCTTCCTTACCCGAAACCACGGACCAGGAGGGTGAATAGCCTTGCGTTCGGATATGGTATCGACGTTTTATGAATGACAAATTTATGTGTTAGGTAATGCAGCTCTGATGCCGGGATGTTCCAGAATGGATCCACAGGTGATCAAGGAGCGACTGCTGTTACGAGCGTTTGAGCAATGCGTAGCCGAATTCGCAACGGATCCCGAAATCAAAAGACGATTATCCGTGATATTCTACGATACTAGATTATTACAATAAACAATGACATAAACAATATACAAACCCCAATAATACGATCACAAGGACTCAACAACGAGAAACCGAATAGCAGCGTGTGAGCAGACAGCACGTGCGTCACGCAGGTCCTGAACAAGGATGTGCCAAAGTAGCGCTCTGGGCGCGAACAAACAACAATTGGTCCAGAAAAACAACCAGTTCGTAAAGACAAGTCAATAGTGTATGGAAATGAGTGATGTTGGGAAAAACACTGAATCGCGAGGGAAAAAGGGGGATTTTCCACGACCGGCTGTTACACCGCCCACCAAAATCCTCCTGGATCCTAAGCAGAGTCAAAGGTTCGGTAGAAAGGTACTGATTCTTTCTACCTGCCTAGGCCCTGCTGTCAGTGCGCGCGTCTAATGCTCGTCGTCAACGTTCTACTACTGGTCGCACCTAATCCATTGGATACATAGAAGTGAGGCTAGTCTACATCTTCCACCAGACCAAATGACCGATGGCGGGCGTGAATGGTCACATAGACGTTGTCCTCGTAAGGGGCCGTCCGGTCCTGGAAGTACGTGCTTGAGTGTGTGTGTGTGTACGTGTGTGTGTGTGCCGGGGTTACAATGAAATCACAGGTATGACTACACATCAAAGGAGGACTTTCTGCAATGTCAACAAAAGACCGCGTGGCAAGAAGACGAGTAAATGTAGCATGTGTGTGTGACCTGAGCTCCGCTACTTCCACATATGCAAGGGGCATTCGGTAGCGTCAACAAAAGGCAAACAAAGAACACTGTCACATGTATGATGGGGTTACGGGATGTAGAGTGCGTCGTGCATGCGTGTATGTATCGGGACGTATAATGGAATCGCACTCATCACCACATATCGGAAAGAACCTTCTGTAATGTCAACGAAAGGACCGCGAGCACCTTACCGTGTTTGATGGAGATTGTGTGGTATATATGGTGTTTCTTTATCCACCGCGATTACTGGTGTGAAAAAGGTTTACTAGGCCACAGGGTTATCAGCTCCTCCGTCTTCGCTCTCGAGTAGGTTAATACTGCGTATGTCACGAATGAGCCCTCCGTTAGCTGTCTTCACCTTCACCGTTCTTATCATTTCGTCAGTGCTTTTGATGGTTTCCGTAACTACTCCCAAAGACCAAGTGCTGAAATGTGCGCGTTCGTCGGCGATCATAACCACGTCCCCAACTTTGAATGGTCTTGTTTTGGCCAGCCATTTCTGTCGAGTCTGCAAAGCCGGTAGGTACTTTCGTAGCCATCGCCTCCAGAAGACCTTGGCCAGATAGTTCGCTTGCTTCCACCCGTGGAGGTAGCTCCCACGAAGGTTCACCGGCCCTTGGAAACCCTCGTTCGACCTTAGCGTGGACGTGTTGAATCATTAGCTCTACTACAGGTTGTCTCGCAGGCAGCAGTATAGGATACTTTGTGTCGAAGCTCAGGTGGGCGTTGGTCAGCCTACCATCCACCCGCAGCAGTCCGTTGATGAGTTTGGGGTTTGAAAGCTTCAGCTCGCCTCTTGGAGATGGCATGTCTTCATTGGTCGGCCCCACTTCTTCCGCCCTCTTGAGTTCTCGGGCGAAAGCCTCGCGTTGTATCATTCTGAAAATATCGTACTCTGCCGCTTGTAGCTCATCGGGACCTATCGGACCGACCCGTATCCGACCTGAGGGCCGTAGCCCTTTCATGACTAGTAAATTCCTCTTGAACCTGGTTAACCAAACTAGCGAACGAAGCGTCTTCATCCAGGAAGAAAACCTGACCAGTCGCGATAGAATGAACGACGCTTCGACGACGTTTGTTGCTATCATTACGCCTTTGATTTCCAGTTCCAATTCCGTAGGGGGTTTTAATTCGAACACGGGCCAGTCCTGTTTGGGCAATTGCAGGAAGTTTGGCCCTCTCGTCCACGTGTCCAGTTGCCTGAAGTTGTTCGCACCTCGGGAGCACAGGTCGGCCGGATTATCGCCAGACCTGACATGACTCTACTGGTGCGTGGCTGATTCATCGTGGATAATCGTGAGCCGGTTAGCAACGAAAGTACTAAACCGGCTCCGTACGTTGTTAATGTAGTAAAGTACTATCGTTGAATCAGTCCAGAAGCTCACCGACCAAATGTAGAGATCGAAACATCTCTTCACAGCTTGCACCACCCTGACTGCCAACACGGCTGCGCTGAGTTCAAGGCGTGGGATTGAGACCGACTTCAGTGGAGCAACGCGGGCTTTGGCGAACAGGATCCTCGTGGTATATTGTCCATCTCCTGCGCACCATCGTCCGTACACCACAGCTCCATAACCGACTTCGGATGCATCGGAAAAGGCATGTGGTTCTCCAGTCCGTGTCGTATGGCCAGGAGTCAAACATCGTGGGATTCTTATGTCCCCTAATTTTTTCAAGGTGTTCAGAAATTCTTCCCAGTCCAGCCGGTCCCCTCGGTCCAGTGACTGGTCCCAATCAACTTTATTACGGCACAGTCGCTGCAGCAAGATCTTCCCGGGTAGCAGCCATGGTGAGACGAAACCGAGCGGGTCGAACAAACTTGAGACGGCAGATAGTATGCCACGACGGGTTATTGACAGCTCGGGAACGTTCAGTTCGAAAACAAAATCGTCCGTTTCCGCGTCCCATTGTATCCCTAAAGTGCGCTAGATAGGAAGTGGAGAGCCGTCCAAATCTCTTACCCTTTCGGCCTTTTCGTGATACGGGATGACTTTCAGCACTTCTGAAGCGTTCGACATCCATTTAGTTAGATGGAAGCCGCCCTCTTCCAGCAATCTCGTCAGACCCCTGAACTGCTCTAGAGCTGATTCCACATCATCGAATGACCCAAGGTAGTCGTCGACGTAGAAGTTCCTGCTGACGCTTTCTACCACCGTCCGATGTACTAGATCGCCATGTTTGTTCGCTGATTCTCGGAGGGCGTAGTTTGCAAAAAATGGTGACGATATGGCTCCGAAGGGGTGGACGGTCATCCTATACTTCACCACTGCGTTGTCCCGGTCGCTCCCTTCCCACCACAGGAAACGCAAAGCATCTCGTTCTCCTACCGGAATCTTCACCTGATGGAACATTTCCCTAATGTCAGCAGACAAAGCCACTTTACCCACTCTGAAACGGCACAAAACATCGATCAGTGGTGTGGTCCAGTCCGGCCCCTGTAGTAGGCGATCGTTTAACGACTTGCCCTGGAACTTGGCCGCACAGTCGAAAACCACCCGCAGTTTATTGGGTTTCTTGGGGTTGATAACCGGATGGTGAGGCAGATACCAGATACCCCTTTTGCTGTCGGTGTTGGCAGGCACCTTTTCAACGTAACCGAGGGCGTCGTTTCGTTTCATCAAATCCGCGTATCGTTCCCACAGATTCTGGTCTCGAATGAAGCGTTATTTTAGTCGTAGTAATCGTTGGAGAACATAATTTCTGTTGTCAGTCCACAGGTCGACCGTTGTGCGCCATGGGAGGGGAACCTCGAACTGTTTTTTGAGGCCTCTAGTGCCTTGCCGCACCGTTTGTAGAGCGAAGTGATCCTCTTGAGACAACGTCGGTCTTTCGTCTCCCATATCATGAGACTCTCTTTCATACAGCCGTTGCAGATGATACTCTATGCGGTCCGTTTCGGCGGATAAGTAATTCACGGAACCGCGTACCCCTACTGGACCGTATAACATCCATCCCAGAGCCGTGCGTACGGCATAAGGTGCCTGGCGGTCGCCCACTCTTTGGTCAAGCACCAAATGCGCCTCTGGCCCTTCGCATCCGATGAGGAGATCCACCTCATCATCTTCGCAGTCTACAACGGTTATATCCTGCAGGTGGGGCCACCGAGTCAAAATTGCGTTCACCGACCTTGGTGCTCGCATGGGGAGATCCGCTAACGTGAATGCCTCCGTTGGTTCAATTTCCTCGTTAGTGTATAGAGAGATGAGTTGCAGCCTTAATCTACCGGCAGTCATTACCTGTGTTCCGCCCACCGTGCTCACTGCTAACGACGTCGCACCTTTAGCCAGTTGGTGTTTGTCGGCAAACCGCTCTTTCACTAAAGTGGTGTCGGATCCACTATCAACGAAAGCCAACGCCTTGACTATCCCAGTCGGAGTCACTACTCCCACGGCCACTACGCCTAAACGTACCGGTTTACTGGCAGATTGTGAAGTTGAACAAATCACGCTGGGCTTGGCACTCGCCTCGGATATGGTTACTCTCGCCTGATGCAGCAGCCGATGGTGTCTGCCCGTGCAGCCCTCGTAACCACATCGATTCCTTGTTCTACAGGCTGCTGCCCGGTGCGCGGTGTTGAGACAGATGAAACATGCTCCTGCCATCCTCGCCATTCCCCACCGTTCGTCTATTGTGGCGTTGCCGAACTTGGGGCATTCTGGTAGGCCATGGCTAGTACCACAGGATCTGCAATTTGGTTTCGCCGTAGCATCTCGTGAAATGACGTGTGTGTTGGTTCAAGGCTGGTACTTTGTATGTTCCCGTACAGGGGTTTGGACTTGGCTAGTATCGGGCTTGTTTGCTCGGTTGCTGTCCCGGACGAGTCGGCCGAATCTGCTGTCAGCTATCTTCGTTTGCCTGTTTAAGTATTCAGTCAGGTCTTCGAAGTTGGCTTCTCTGTCGCTTCGGCTTATCCGTTCTGCTTCTTCCGCCCACCGACCCTGTAGTTCGGGAGAGAGGTGACGGACTATGCCTTCCAAAGTGTGCATGGCGTCTAGGTCAGCCCTGTAACCTAAATGGTCGAGGGCAATTGAGCAGTTCTGCATCTTGATCACCAGGTCGGCCATGGTGTAGACGTCGCCCTTGGTTCTCTTTGCCTCTGCCATCACGCCCTCTATTAGGTTACGGGCTACTTTGAAAGGTTGGCCAAACAAGTCCCTCAGAATCTTTCTTGTCCTTGTGTAGCCTTGTTCTGGATTGAGCATGGTGCACCCGTCGATAGCTTCTCGCGCTCGGCCTCGGCAGTAGTGAGTATGGTAAAGAAGCCTTTGCCCAGGGTCGGTTACCTTATTTTCAACGAACGTCTCGAACTGCTTGACAAACTTGCAGTATTGCTCAGCTCGCCCGTCGAAAACCGTTAACTCCACTCTAGGTAGATCGATCGATGGTGGTTTGTAGTCGGCGACCGGCGTGGGGTTCCCTACCTTATTGCACTCTAACCTATCGGAAGTGTCGAAATCACTGGTCTCATGCTCTCGCTGTTTCTGTGTACACTTCTCTGCTTCATGCGCCTGTATTCTAGCCGAAAGTAACTGTTGCTCTATTTCTAGTATTCTCAGCTTATATAAATCGACATCCTTACGATCAATATTGTTTTCAATAACACATGAACTAGCACTGACAGGACTAGGCGTTCTAGCATTAACTAAAGAATCATATGTACCCAAAACCTCCCCAGAGACTTGCCGTATTAATTCCTGTCCGGATTCAACTGCCTTTGATCCTTTTCTTGGCATTTTGCGTGATTTTTCCTCGTTCCGAAATTGATCTATTGAGTGTTGTTACGAACGTTTGAGCAATGCGTAGCCGAATTCGCAACGGATCCCGAAATCAAAAGACGATTATCCGTGATATTCTACGATACTAGATTATTACAATAAACAATGACATAAACAATATACAAACCCCAATAATACGATCACAAGGACTCAACAACGAGAAACCGAATAGCAGCGTGTGAGCAGACAGCACGTGCGTCACGCAGGTCCTGAACAAGGATGTGCCAAAGTAGCGCTCTGGGCGCGAACAAACAACAATTGGTCCAGAAAAACAACCAGTTCGTAAAGACAAGTCAATAGTGTATGGAAATGAGTGATGTTGAGAAAATCACCGAATCGCGAGGGAAAAAGGGGGATTTTCCACGACCGGCTGTTACAACTGCCACTGGTGATGTGCATCAGTTTTTGGGTATGGTTCTTCTGGAGGCGTAAAGGATATGTGTCGTCCGGTCACAGAGATGTGATGAATGAAAAAGGAGGCTGTTTTGGCTGGTGAATTAGCAGACAGATTGTGAACTTTTATCTGTGTAGGCTACAACAGTGATACCAGTCGGAGAGGCGTTGAGTTAGAAGAAGCTCTCTGATCTACTGATGAGTATTTGAGGGTGTTCTGTGTTGTGCGGCTTGACTATATCCTGGTTGCTACGACAGGTTCCATTTATGTCTCCGTCGGTACGAGTAGAAACACAATCCTTGGTCATTCATTGAGAAGAATGGAATGGTGGCGACGACAAGCCTGAAATCAGTGGGGTTGGCAATTTGCACGCGGCTCCAGCTTTGGGTTGTGATTATAAAGGACGGCGATTATTGATGGAATGGTTAGGCATGTGTGACTGGAGCAAAGATGAATTTTCGTTTAGGCGGCCAAAGGCGCCTACTACAATTTCTGATCTTCGATTTAATTCGAAGGATTGGGTGGCTTAGGCCAGCAGTTGATTGGGCCTTACTACTATCGGCTGGTAGATCGCGTACTCCGAGAAGGCAACTGTTTATGCATCCCGAAGCAGTGATGGTTTGTACGTTGACGTAGCAGGGCTCGGATACTGGAAAAACTTAGACGTAACAGAGGGAACAAATAAGAAACAGTAACCTCAAATCCCTTTACTTATGCGGAATGCAGATCAACACCAGGGCGAAAAGATAGATCGGAAAGAAAAGTTTGTGAGTGAACGGGACCAGTTGCGTGCATCAATGAATGGCTGATGATAGTCACCCATCCGTCCTGTGGGACTTCTAAAATAGACCCATGAGTCAGACCGAAGAATATTACCATGCCGCGCTGGATTTGCAAAAGTAATTTGAAGTGCAGTTGTCATAACTGTAAGCCACATTATGTTACTCAAAAGAAAGATTCGAAAATAAAGATTGCCTGTGACTAAAGGAAGACTTGGAATTGAAATCGGATACACTTGGGGAGCAGTTGACGTTCCCAAGCAGACCTAAGTACAGATACCTATCCATAAACAAGGCGCACCTGAGCCGCAATTCCTTAGTCGCGCTTTATTGAGTCTGATGTCTGCGAAGCCGCTAAGTACGCGGTGATGGGTGCTTAACCTGCGTTTATACCGCCTAAGGACTTCTGGAAGCTCGATTTTTCATGTCCACTACTTGTCCCGCTAAGCCTGGACTGAAACTAACTAGCCTTGTGAGCTGCATTCATACGACATGGAGTGCCGACTATCAGGAGGGAGCATCGTATCTCTGGGTAGTGTTTAACGCAGGCAGAAGCTCCCATAGCAGCACCCGTTAACATAAGGTTTGCAAAGCCGAGCCCTAAAGACGGAGTGACTTCATCCACGATAGGGTTCAAGGGAAAGCTGTTTCTGGGCATGTGCCTAGTACTCTTGGAACTCGGTACCAGCGCGAGTAAGTGGAGTGACTTTCAAACAGTCTTCTGGAGGTCAGCAAGATAAAACGAGCAGTAGCCAGGTGCCTCATGCAAGACTGCGATTTCGACATTCAGAATAACGCCATCAGTACGGAGCTCCAACTGGTATGTTGACGGCGTGCGCGTTTCATATTTGGATCTTGAGCGAGGGTCGGATGTAGTTCGAGCATGGTGAATTTCCGGGGCGAAGTAGCCAGGTTCTCTTTATTTGTCTTCTACTCTACCCCTGAAAGATAATGCAGTCGTATATAGTACTTTGGGCAGGGGACCAGACAATAGAGACAACATATCCCACAGACCCCGATCCACCATTAGGTTTCGAACGGATATGGGGAAGAAACTCCAGCATCATTCCCCCGGCTTTTTGCAAAACCCAATGAAAAGACAAAAAGAAAGAGGCAGAAATAGGATTCTTTACACTGCGCTTTGGTAGGCTAGCAGCATATTGAAATTGAAAAAATAAAAAGAAGAGAAGGAAGTACAGGGAACTGAAAGGAAAAGAAGGATAAGAAAAAACTGTGAAGTGATGAGGAAAAGTGCAGGAAAATAAGATAAGGTAAGAAGGACAAGCATCCTAAGAACCTACATTAGTATACGGGAAAATAATCAAAATTAAACGAGGCGGAACGAGAACGAAAGATTCTGAAAGGTGAAAAAATTCGAACGAGTGGATGAAAAGGAAATCAGAGTGGCAGAAGCCCAAGGAACGGGAGCTGGCAGCGAAGCCCAAGCAAATAAAGTCATGGCTCACCATCAGTAAGGGTCCTCGCCCTACCCTCAACAGAATCAGTCGACAAGTATCCACTAGAGGACTCTCACAAAAACTAACCTGATTCCGAATAATATACGCAAACGTGTGGCCACAAACGCTGTGACACAAGCAGTGGCTTACGGTAGCAATCATAGGCTTCACAAGTGAGAGATCTGCTTCTGGTGGTAGACAATAGATTACAGCCGCCTAAACCGCGCACCTAAGTAACAAACATGGCCAGGAGAGAACTTCTTCGAGTTGGATCCACCACGTCGTGTAGAGGGCCGAAGACTTTCGTTCTGATCTACCAAACCTTACTTGAGCTATACCTGGAGTACTTTGTGTAAGCCTGAGCAGCGTACCACTAGAAGGATATAAAATGTCTGGAGGGGATACAGGGGTTAGCCTCCATAATGGTGACCGAGCGAAGGGAGCTAGCTTCACAGACTGCCCCAGAGCCCTGAAATTGTCCTCGGTGGGGCGGCTGCGCATGATCGGGGATTTGATGGAAACCTCCAAGATAACGAAGGAACTGTAAAATCTAAATTGGGAAGACCCTTGCTCTCCGAACTCAGGGAGTGGCTCAAGGGGGCGTAGCCTCAGATTGCATAAAAAGCATCTATTTCCCCAAGTAACAGCATACTACTTTTCAATTAGAGGGATACCTCATTGGAGCGGGCTCAGAAACGAAAGTCGCAAATACCACGAAGGTCAAAGCGTTCGAAGAAGCCGTGTACCGGTGTTGAGTGGCAGTATACCCCGATTAGTGTCAGGTGGTTTTAGGGTGGCACACAGTTTACCCATCGTCTTTAATGTTTTCTCTAACAGGTTTGATACCGCACGAAACTGTAATAATAATAATAATAATAATTGTATATTTCGGATGCGCCCGAAGCATGCTAGAATGCATGATCAGATGATTATAGTGATGCCGGAATGACAATTCACAAAAGGGTGCAACAAGTGCATGCAGAGTATCAGAGAGAGTGTTACAGTGAACTAAAACTGTAGTAATGCCCGGCAAATTTGAAGGTCAAGGTCGAATGATGTCAGTTGGTCTGGAGTACATGCATACGTGGTATATGAAATAATTACACTAGTGGAAATTCGAACATATTAAAAGGAAATGTTTTTGGTGCACTACAGAATATGAGAGGCATATGGATAAAAATCTCGTCGAAGCGTTCGGTGAATTATTCACTTTACTACAGGCATGTCAAGAAGTATTAACATGGAAATATTTCAGTCTGAAAAGATGGTAGTATATAAAGTGGTGGCTGTATACTGGAGGAATCATATATGTTGCAAACAATTGCGTATTTCTTGGGAGGGATACTACCAGAGTGATGGTGGCAGGGAACGGCCGGAGTAAAACAGGTGAGCGTGCGGCAAGTTATAAACTTTATGTAGGGTTGGTATGAAATGTCAAAGCGGAAGTGAAAGACTAATCAATATTGACCGTGTGGTTACATCCATTATACAGGTGTTCAGTTCTGCGAGAGGAAAGGTAAAGTAATCCACAGATAAGTTTACGTCAATAGATGAATGCTGTGTGGTATGTACCATGCAAAAATGACAGATCAATAAAACTGCACAGGTATATCGCGGGAAGCGGCCGTGGATCAACGAATATAGAAATAAAATGTATCGGCCGGTGCAGATAGTGGTGTGATTTAGAGGCTGCATACGGGGTCAGTTTCGGTAATATAACACGAATGCAACATCTGGAAAATCAAAGGTCTCGATAACGGTGATGGTATAGCAAGTAGACGGTGAGTGTCACATTTCTAATGACCAATTTGACAGGTGTAACAAATGATGGGAACGGAGCGGCGATGCAGCATGGGAAGTGTATCGAAGACGTTCAATCGTGGAGGGAACGCAGTGATCTACAGAGCCCGAACACTCGATGCAACAGCATTGCGGATGCGATCGGATGGACCGATGAAGAGTGCAGGTAGTTACTAATTACTTCGCTGCCCACTGGAGGACTACTGAAAGATATGTCAGCGCCAGACGTTTTTTTTTTGGTGACCGATGAAGCAATGAACAGTGACAATAAAGGTGCCAGTGTGTGAACAGTATTAGCGAGTTCTAACACGGGACGGGCATAATGACATATGGGATTAAAATGAGTTGTATGAATGCAGTGAGATCGAGTAGTCCAGGTTCAAGAAGTCCGATGGCGGGAATCTTGGGGAAAGCGATCGTGAGACGGGCGAAAATGAAGTTGTGTGTAAATCTCGTTTGTCCTGTCCAGCAAGAGAGGGTCCACGTTATTCCTGGGAAGTGGACGGCGACAATCGTCCTTAGGGTACAGGTTCTGAAAACAAAACGGAGAGGGCTGCAGTCTGGCAATTCTACCAGCTGTGGGTTAGGGGAGAAAGACAGAACACCAATATCATGCCAGTAACAGAAATGGGTGGTCGCGACGTTGAGGTCTTGTTTTTTGGATTAAACAACATACGGAAAGCGGAGAAGACCGGTACTAGCGACTAATTCTTGTGAGGCTTAGTGAGAGTTACCAAAAAAGCAAGGAAGCGAGAATAGGCGACACTGGGGGCAAATACTTATGTGTAGTTCGACGAATGGTTTATGGAAGACCACATCGATTGTGGCGATTCGTTCATCAGAACGAGGCCTGGAATCTTGTGTTGAAATAGGGTCTCAATGAGTAAGTAGTTGAAGCGTGGATGAGACTGGTACCTTGAGGACCATATTATATATGCTGCTATGTATTTTCTAGCATTATAAATGCTCTTATACCTGGCGGCAGCTGATAAAAAAAGAAGAACCTAACCGACTAGGGCAAAATCTGACAGCATGAAAAAAGAATCACTGGAGTAACGGTGGCCAGTAGGGGGTCGTGGTCAGAAGCGTTGAAAATAGGAAGTGGCTAGACAAACACGTGGAGTGTGCTGTTGACAGTCATGGAGTATAGGTTGGACTGCTTTTATTTGCTAACTATAATACAGAATGCTCCTTACCATCCGTTGGTACTGAACAAAGTTGTTAAGCTTTTGGTTAGTATCCCAGGCCCAGTTCGTAGGCTCGGGTAATAGACATGTAGGGATCATGCATACGGATCAGTTTTTGGACAGTTAGATGTTTATTTATTTCTTTTTTGAATAATAAAGAGGCCGAAGACATTGACCTAAGTTGAGGTGGGAGTTTGTTCCAGAGGGAAGAATATTTAACAATAAAGAAGTTTGACCGCATCGCAGTCCTGGATACTGGAATCAAGACCATAGAGTCCCTATGTCGTAAAGAATAGTTGGAGGGAGTTTTGACCTGGGGGGCTGAATTGCAAGATGTACGTTTTACAATATTGCAAAAGAAAGACAGGTTCATTCGTAGACGGCGCAGCCATAGGGGCTCTAGGTGCAATATTTCACACCTTTCCATATAATTTAAAGGCGAGGAATATCCTAGTAGTTGTTTGGTAAATCTACGTTGTACATTCTCAATTGCAAATCTGTCAATCTGCCGCATGTTAGAAAAGACGACAGTGCAATATTCCAGAAGTGGTCTTACATGAGTTTTAAAAATGCTTAGCTTGCTCTCTGTAAGACTGAAGGTTCTATTAATCAGACCAATTAGCCGTCTAGCTTTAGCAACCTGCACGGCCGAATGTTCAGAGAAATTAAATGTAGAAGAATATTGTAATCCCAAGTCCCTTACTTCCGGACTGTTGGGGATGAACTGATCATTAATTTTAAACATTCCCGCGGGAACCTGACATTTATACATAAGGATACAACTTTTGACAGCGGAGAATTTCATCAACCATTGGTTGCTCCATGAGTCTAGCGATAGTTAATCGCTCGTTATGCTAGCAATGGTAGAAGCTAAGGCGTCAGGTTCAAAGGAGTACATAATTTTTATGTCATCTGCAAAAAGGAACGCAGCCCCGTGTGTGATGACGTTGAAAATGTCATTAACATATATAAGAAAAAGTAAGGGACCTAGTACACTACCCTGAATAACTCCACTAGTAACTGGTCGAGGTGATGATAAACTGCCATCAACGTCCACCACCTGCTTTCGGGATGTTAGATATGATGAAAACCAACTCAGGATCGGGTCAACAATTCCGTAGGTTTTCATCTTCGCCATGAGCCTATTGTGGGATACTCGATCGAAAGCTTTAGTCATGTCAAGGAGGATTACAATCACTGATTTACCACTGTTAGTGGCCGTAGTTATTAGGTTAAGGAAGTCACACATACAGGTGGCACAGGATCTTTTTTGAAGAAAACCGTGCTGTCCAGTGTTAATGAGGTTATTGTTTAGTAAATGAGTTGTAAGCTTATTTTTTATCAGTCTTTCCATAATTCGGGAAACTATAGGGGTGTGGTTCACTGGTCGATAGTTGGTTAGGTCCTGGCGTGAACCTTTCTTAAGAATTGGGATAATAACTGATGTTTTCCAATGGGAGGGGAAAACGCTACTGCTCATAGATAAATTAAAAACCTTTGATAGCAAGAATGGGATATCAGTGCCACCTAGACTAAAAGTAGCCGGTGGTACGGCATCTGGCCCGGGGTGGTATGACCTCCTAATTTTAGTTAGCTGTACTGTTAAGTCGTTCGGGTGAAATGTAACCGCTGAGAACTGTGCAGATGTCAGCGGCTCAACGTGATATAGGCATAGGGAGTCATCGGTCGTTAGAGACGAAGCAAAATAGGCACTGAATGCCTCGGAGATCTCTTGGGAGTTCGTTATATAATTGTTGTTAGATATAACGGATGAGATAGGAGAACTGCACTGGCTGTTTCTCAGCTTCATCAGCTTAGATAAAGCTTCGGACCTCTTGGGGTGACTCAGCGCCCTTAATTCCTGTTTTTTACTGCGGGACATTTCAATCAATTTCATAGAATTAGATAAACGGTTCATTTGCAAGAACAACGAAAAGTCTCTCGACCTAAGGAATTTGCGTTGTAGCATAGAAAGCTTCTGCTTTAGTCGACAAAAACTGTTTGGTTTATCTCGTCCAGGTAGACCTTGGGTTGGGGTGATTACGTCAAGACATGCATTTAGTGTGGAGTAAAGATGATCCACCACGGTATGCAAGTCATCAGATAAAAAGAAAGTATCCCAGTTCTGCGAGCGAATAAGTGAGGGTAATTGATTCCAGCTAGCTTGGTGGAACGGTCTTTTAACGGTTGGTTTGTGAACGGTTCGTGCTGGCACTGAAAACTCACATTTTACCGGCAAGTGGTCACAACCTGGGATGCTGTTCACGATAGATGTGTGCACGCGAGATAATCCTACCGTAAAAATGAGATCAAGGATGCTACTGCCTCTAGTTGGGCACATCACATGTTGAGTCCATCCTCCTAAACGAATGCTGGTCAAGAAGTGTAGTAAGTGATGTGGGGCTTTCAAAGTGGACCAACGTATGCCTGGTGCGTTAAAGTCGCCGGCCACCATTTTTGGGCCGGGTATGTCCGCAACAACGTTTAACGCCTCTATGATAGGCAGAAAGTCGTTTTGACTAGTATTCGGGGGGCGGTAGATGCAACTAACAATGAAGTCAGAACATCCTGTAGTGACCTGTAGCCAAACTGAATCCGGCAAGTTATCAAGTATGGGGTGCTGAAATATTTTCGCTCGCATGTTTTGTCTTACATATATAAGACAGCCTCCCCCTCTCTGAGTGAGTCTATTTTTCCTGAAAGCTTGGTATCCGGTGATAGCGATATCCTCGTTTGGAGTAGCTTTACGGAAAGAGAGAGACACCACATTGTTGGGTGCTAAGTGGTATGAGTTGACAACACGACTACCTGGAAGCAAGATTGGATTTAGCCACCTAAAGTCTCCTGAAAATTGAGTTCAGTTGAATGGTTTGAATTCGACAGCACAGTAAAAGCGAGATGCATTAAGCGGCGTATGTGGGATTTGCAGTGACCTGGAGGTCACTGGGTTTAAACGTGTGACATCTCCGCTAAAAATCACCTTCGGAAAATGTAACTAATTAATACCGAGATGTGGGTAGTTGGTGTTTTGTTCGATGCCACAGTGCCTTCCCTTGCTTGTCTGCTCGCCCAAAGGAAAACCGTTTTCCGCAAACTGGAAAACACTGGAGTGTTCTGCCTGCAAACAGTTGAACTTTTATCCCCTTTAGCCACAGTCGAGTCCAGGGTCTCTTTCAATAGTGAACGTGAAAGACATTGTTCATCGCAAGCCTTCCTTCACTCATTCCACTGACTTTTAACGTCCTGCGTCAACCGTCGTAACTGTTGGCTTGTCGTCCGTTCTTCAGGCCGTTCTTGAGATCCAGTTACTACAAAATGTTCGGATCACCAACAACCCTCCATAGCTTTGCCTCGTCAAACTGTGTGCACAGGTGGACTACGAGCAGTGTGTCTGAGTTGTTATACCGAATGAAAGTGTCCTCGGTGGACCATTAGATGGCGTCAGGCGTGTTGGAAGACCAAGGAAATGGCCGCAATGAGTACTCGTGCGTATGGGTACAGTCCTCACTTACGGACGGAGCTAAAACTGGGTAGAGTACCGGTTGTTGTACTTTATACAAGCAAAGGGGTGACCACTGCATTTCTAAACCCCGTTTATCCTACAGATCTTCCCAAACATAACAAAGAGCACGGAAGTCTCAGCCATAACTAGATACCAGATCGTTTCACAATTGGCGCCAGAAGTTGGACCTAAACAGCGAATTCCGGAAACTGCTGTCTATTACTACTACCTAACAAACCGGACAAAAACCCCAGGCCACTGGAAAACCACGGTTGCCAGACTCCTCAATCCTAATGAATCCTCGGTCTCGCGGGCCGCGACATTATGCAGACTTTCAAACGGCTTTTACCGAATACGTTTTCGCGCATGTTAGTGAAATAATACACGTTAATTCACCCAAGCTATCTCATTGTTATTATTATGGTGAGGGTTTATTCCAATTAGTCCATTCTCTTCACAAACAATCCGTGCCTTTCTGTCTTTAGCATGAATTCTTTCTTGGGCGCCAATAGAAACTGTCACTAGGCGGCTTCTTTGGTGGCATGTTTCTTAGCGTACCATTTTTTGGGTCCAGCCTTAAGGTCCCACTGGTTTTGCCGCGGAGGTTTCCACTGCAACTCGACCGTCACTACGGAAACGAATAAACCGAAAGCTAGCCCTACCGATCAAGCAGTGAGCAGTAGCTCAGAGGAGAGTACAGACCCGATGGACGATGAGGGAATCCATTGTAGTCGATGCCTCCTTTGGTATCATCAAATGTGCTCCAAGGTGGTACAGAGGAATACTGATCTACATATCCTACCCACACACCCAAAATCTGTGTTCGCCTACTATTCCGTTGGCGGAGGAGAGCTTATGAGCACTCCGAGAAAAACTAGAGAAAAGACGGTTAAACCGGCATAGGAACGAGAGAAAAAGCTTTGCCACCAGCTCAGGGGAAGGGAAACTGCTTGGAAAAACAAGAAACTAACAGAAAAAAGTAGAACAAGCTAAAGGCCATGGGGCAGCAGGGAACAGCTGCCTCCAGCAATTTAGAAGGAAGCCTTCCGACAGGAGTGGAACCACCCAGGGAGCGAGCGAAATATATAAAAGAAGAAGAGCAACGCATCAAGCTTGAAAAGGACTTCAAGGCTGACAGAAGTTGGAGTGCACTACTTCATAACCACAGAAAATATATCAAAAACGACGGTAAAATTGGAAAAGATGAAAATCATCTGTGTGCGTTTGAGATCCTCAGGACTGTTAGCTTACCCATTCCGAGTGCCACGGAGTATGACTATGGCGCGGGAAGTAACCAGCTCTGCTAAGACCCCTGTTGGTCGTTTTCCCTAGGATCTACTTCAGGGATAAACTGCTATCCGGGGCAGGGGCAGCTGAGGGCAAATTTTGGAAATAGCGGAGGGTCACATTTAACAGTCCAGTAATTATCCAACAGGGTAATGCCACCTTCTGGATACACCCGATCGGAAGCGGCCAGCTCACTTTACTGCTAAGTCGGACACGACCCCTTCTGGTAAGTAAACAATCAAGGCCCAAGGGGCAAGTCAGGTTGCTAAGGTTGCTTTAAAAGCCGGTAAACTACAGGCCGGAGTAAAGGTAATTCAGAAGGACAGAGGGCAGGCAACTCGCAGTACACCGAATCTACTTATTATTGGGAGAGTGCAGCCAGAAGAGTGTCCGGTTTCAATTGAGTCGTTTCAGAAGTCTACTCCAGATCAGTCACTCAGGGGGGAGTTACCAGAGGGCAAATTCAAGGAAACCCGCTGGGCTGAGTTGGCCACAACAATAATCCGAGTCATCGGTGAGGTGACTCAAAGGATGGAAACATCCGCTGTGCTTGTTGAGCCCCGCACCGAATCGACGGGCGGAGAAGCAACAGCCACAGAGTCTACAGCCTTAATTTATTTTCAGGATGCAGCGCCGGGGACATCTGCAGAAGCACAAAAGCGGGGCATCGACTCGGAGGCCGCTTCCTGAGGTACCCTATGAGTCATATTCTCAATTGGGTTAGAGAAGCTCACCGGGGAACCTTCACTCCGGCACACAAAAGCCCGCAGCCCCTCGGGAAAACGGGAGAGCTGACGACTAGAATCACAGAGTGTGACGTCGTTGCATTAGCGGAAACTTCTATGAGGCAAGATACCGCTGCTGAGGGAGGTCCTAAGAGCGATAGCAGGCGATCAATTATACCCACCTTCCCCTGCTCTAGTGTCACCCAGTCCCATGAACAATCTACTTCTGTCGATATCTAGTCGCCACTTCCATTGACTAGTGCAAGAGAGCAAAATGTAGACCGAGATCTATCCCTTCCGCCCCCAGGAAGGCAAAGCCCCCTTGAAAAGCTCCAAGCTGCGCCTCAGTCCCCACGATTGTCCACTCATAACCGGGCTATAAAACCCTTTTACTTAGCCGGCAACAGTTCACATCCCGGTCTGTCTGCCAAACTAGCCACCAGATCGCCAGGTTCCCACGGGCCGACCGCACCATTCGGCCAGCTACGACGTTGTCTCCTAAGGCCTCGATCACACTGCAATCCCCTTCACCTGGAGCCCTTAAAGGCCAAGACCTTCGCCGCACTGATATCATCACGCTTCCAGCTTTAATTGAAAATCGCCCTGTGGTCTCCCACTCTCCAGCTAACCGGCATTTACCAATCCACGTCTCTCGCCAGTGCATGCCTACGGGGTAGCATCGCTCACCTTGGCTCTAGACCACCGGAGCATCTATTCGGTCCCCCGAAGATCCGCGCACCCAAATGCTGCATGTCATATCCGTCAACTTAGACGCCGTCCTCAAGTCTACAGAGGAAGCAACACGTCACTGATTTTCTACCAAGGGTACCGCCTCCATACTTGAACCTCTTGGGATGAGTTACCAGCATTGTTGTCAACCTGTACTACAACATGTGGACTAGGGCTGACGCCCTCTCTTCCGCCTAAAGACGTGTCTCACAATACCCCTCTGCACCTTCGTCTTCCTTCTGCTCCCTCACCACCCGACAACACCGTATTCTACTCTGCTCCCACTGCACCTAATGCCGCTTTAGCCTTCATACCAAAGCCATCTTCATCATCAGCCCTTTTGCTACCATTCCACCCCCTCATATTTACTCCATGGAGCCCTGTGCGATGCGGGCTCCTTCGATAAATTCTATCCGTAAAATTATATAGGCCTCATTTCAATCCCACTTACCCTGCCTCTCGTCATCCTTCTCATAGAATCGCTCTCAAAGCCATTGTAGCGCAGCCACTACAGTCCTCCACATTCTCTTCATTGCGCACCCCCGCACACACGAAATCAATTCATTAAAGCTCGTGTTAACGTTTACTTACCCAGATAGCGTTTTAGCCGCTGAAACATGGCTCTCCAAGTATGTACCTAACGGTTGCAATTGTATATCGGGCTATCAAACCTTCTCTAGATAGAGGCTTCCTCAAAGCGTTGGAAGGCGCCTGACACGTGTTTGATGATCCACTCATACATCCGCCACACCCCTCCAGACTCCTCACTCTGTATGGGTGCCTTCGGGTGGGACCAACAGCAGCCGCTTACTTAGCCGCATAAATCGTCCTCTTCGTACTGATTCACACAGTATCAGAGCTGTGGTCGATGCGTTCAACTCTGCTACTGACCATAACTTAAGTTTCAAAATCATTGCAAGGGATTTCATTTTCCCACAGATTCGCCATTCATCACACCCCGGCCCTCCTCTTTTATTGAACTTCATCTCCTATATACGCCTGGGTCCATGGTGGCAAAATGGTAAATGCCCTGCAAGAGGCAGAAGCACTCTCGACCGTGTTTCACCCCTGACCCCACTGCAGTTAAGACTCAGGCACTACATCATTTCCCAAAAAGTGGCCGTAAAACGGCGCTTTGCACACGGCCGTGCCCCACCAGTTTCCAACCAACCCGGGCATCCTGTATTTCATTCCAAATAACGAATTAGGGCCCAGTTCCTTTACTTATTGGTTTGTCAAACTGGGATAATTTTTTTCTGAGTGCTGACCCCAATTAGCCGCTGATTGTCTATTCACCGTCCTTTTTGAAAGTGCAATGACCAACCGGTCACATGCTGCCTTTCACCTGTCTAGCTGTAAGTTTTGCGCACTCGGTAACTGCAAGCTCTACTTTTGCCACAATTCCTCGGCACACGCCAGCGTGCGGCTCATGTACTGAGGCCTTGTGAGAACACATGCAGTTGTCATTCCAAGGCCTTTTCTCGTTGGCCTTCTCGACTAAAGCGACTGTAGAAGCTGCAGGTGTGTGCTTTCAATGACAGTTTGCTTGCTCTTACTATATCATTGCCGGTAATTCCCGACCATCACCAAGAAAATCAAAAATAGAGCTCAAAATCACAGCACCAAGGGGCAGTTGTTCGAAGTTCAGGGACTTCTCGGTATTTTTTCGCCAGGTATCACTTTCAGAGAGGTTTTACCGCTCTTAGGAACGACAGCTCATCCGTCTAGGAAGTGCCGCTCTCAGACATCCATAAAACTCCGAAGGTTCGGCAAGACCAATAAACTCACGGTCCGGGCATATTCCACGCACCAAACTCAAACTCGTACTCCACAACTTCAAACCTGCAAACTCACCTGTGACTGTATCAGAAGCACTCAGTGCTCGTTTTGCATCTTCTCTATTACCCCAGGGTGGCCTCTCCGCCAAGTCCCTGCCACGGGTAACCGAAACCACCCTGTTTAGCACACCTTTTGATGCCAAGGGTATCCCCAAGATATCCGACATGAATGAGCCGTCTTCTCGACCTGGAATCGGTGGACTTTCCTCTGCTCTGTCCAGTTTTGGTGTACCTGATCTCTCACTTCTTCTAAGCCCGAACACTTTGTCCATGAATAACAGCCCGGTGCTAAAGCACCGGAAGTCTCCATTATCGTTCCCCGTCCTAAGAAGGGAACTCCGTATGAGACAAACAGCTGCAGCCCTGCCAGCCGCACTCCTATTAGGTGTAAGATGATGGAACAAGTGGCTAAAGAGCGAATTCTTAATCTTCCGCTGAGTGACCGCTTACTAAACCCGTCCAAACAGAGCTCCAATAAAATCAGGTCATGCGCATCCTATCACCTTTAGTTTTGAAATGTCATTGCCATTACAATGAGCATGGAGAAAGTGGACATCATCCCCTTTTTGGATGTGACTAAGGCGTTTGACAGGGTCCAGCATACCCACCATTCGTGTAAAATTCACTCTTTTGGTACTACTGACCCTTCTTCTCCATGTTTACGTTCTCAGCTGTCCTCTCGCTCCCAAAAAGTGCTGAATGACAACCGTCTGCCTTCATTCACGTCAAATACGAGTGCAGTGGTTTAGGGAAGTGTCTTACGCAAACCACGCTTCTTCGTGTATATAAATGACTGCTTTGCCGCAGTGCTCTGTAGCACCCCGTATCTGTTTCCTGGCGATATTAGGATAATGTACACGTACGGCCCATGCAACCTGTCAGCTGCGCTAGAAAACAGTTCTTGAGATTTAACCTCCCTTAGCCACTGGTGCCACCCGTGGCATATACAAAGACCGGTCGTGGAACATCCCCCCCCCCGGAATACACTACAGTTCCATGTTTCCTTACCATCACTCAATTATTTATACTACTGGCTTATATTGTGGGCTGGATGTTTCTACAAACCAACGTTTGTTTGTTCGCGTCAAGCACACTGCCCTGTCATATCCTTATTCCGGACCTGTGTGACGTACGTGCTCCTTTCTCGCACGCCGCAATTCGGTTCCCGTTTTTTGAGTCCTTCTGACCGCATAATCGAGGTTTGTATCTGTTTCGTGTCACTATCCATTTGATAATCTAGTACCGTTGAATTTACGGATAATCGCTTTCTGATTTCGGGATCCGTCGTGAATTTGGCTACGTATTGCACAAAGGCGTGTTACAATATTCAATTGATCAATTTCGAACGAGAAAATACGCAACATGCCAGGGAAAGGATGGAAGCAGTTAGAATCTGGACAGGAAGTGATACGGCGAGTTACTGGGGAGGTTTTTGGTACTTTTGATTCCTTGTTCAATGCTAGGTCACCTAGTTCTGTTTGCGCTAACTCATGTATTACTGGGGGTAATATGGATTGCAAGAATGTCGAGCTATTTAAGTTAGGGATATTGGACCTACTACAACAACTGTTATCAGCTAGGTAACAGGCCCAGGAAACAGAAGAGAAGTGTGAGCAGAACATGCATGAGCAGAAGACCAGCGACTGCTAACTATTCGACAGGTCAGGACAAATTAAAATAGGAAACTCTGCTCCGACCTTCGAATATAAAACACCAACGCCACCAACGATCAATCTGCCAATAGCAGAACTGACAGTTCTCGACGGACGACCTGGACGCTACTGCAGGTTCATCATGCAGTTCGAAACTTTCATCGAAAACAAGATAATTGACTCCCGCCAAGAGCTGCTCTAACCGACTCATTCCTGTCGAGGCCGAGCAAGAGAAGCCATCGACGGGTGCCAAGCTCGACCTGGAACAAAGCTACACACGAGCAAGGAAGATTTAGAGGGACCTGTTCAGTCAGCCTTTTAAGGCAGCCCGTAGTCTAATAGAGGGCCTGGTGGTAGAGGCAAAGAGGACCAAGGGCGATGTCTATACAATGGCGGACCTAGTGACCAAGGTGCAGAACTGTTAATAGCCCTCGACCGTTTAGGTTACAGGGCTGACCTAGATGCAATGCACACCTTGGAGGGCGTAGTCCGTCACCTCTCTCCCGATCTACAGGGTTGGAGTGCTGAATTGGTGGAACGTATAAGCCAAGGCAACCGTGATGGCCAACTTCGAAGACTTGACCGAAAGCTTGGACAGGCAAACCGAGATAGCCGACAATAGATTGGGCGGACTTATCCGGAACAGTAACCAAGTAGACAAATCCAGCACTGGCCAGGCTCAAACCACTGCACGGGAACATCTGAAGTACCAATCTTGGATCAACTCACGCAATTTCACTCTAAGCCATATAGCATCCACGTTTCAGGTCCCGTGACGCTAACCATGGGCTACTTGAATGCCCCAAGTTCGTCGATGCCACAATAGACGAACGTTGGGAGATGGCGAGCACGACAGAATTGTGCTTCCGCGTGCCTCAGTACCACACGCCGGGTGGCAGCTTGTCGAACGAGGACCAGATGTGGTCACCAGGGTTGCGCGAGCAGGCGACATCGATTGTTACGCCAGGTGAGAGAAACTTCACCAGAGGAGAACAGTGAGCCCAGTGGGACTTGTTCAACGTCGTGGTCTGCCAGTAAACCATTACGTTTAGAAGTAGTTGCCGTGGGAGTGATGACTCCAACTGGGGTGGTCAAAGCGATGGCCCTCGTTGACAGCTGATCGGACACTACTGTAACAGTCAGTCGTAGGCAAAAAGAAGAAATTCAGCAATGTAAAGATTCTTCTGAAAAATGCGGCACACTGTTATCGATGTAAAAATACAAATATGAACACATTACGAATCAGTCCTCTTGGATTGTTGCACCGTCTTCCAGATTGGCGGTTTCTCCACCTTCTTCCAGTTTTCCGTTTGCTTGCTCAGGGCTGATACGACCAACTGAAACGGAAGAGAGAATCCATTACTTCAATTCGCCATACTCGTACTGCCTTCCCAAAGTTTCCATCACACTACTCTGGTGAGGAAGCGGTTTGCCAACAAACACCGGCTCGTTAAACGTACCACTTCGTTAGCAGTGAGCACGGTGGGTGGAACGCAAGTGATGACTGCCGGCCGGTTGAGGTTACAGCTCACCCCTCTAGACACTAACGAGCAAATCGAATCAACGGAGGCATTTACTTTTGCTGATCTCCCAATTCGAGCGCTGCAGTCGATGAACGCAATCTCCGCTAGGTGGTCCCACCTGCAGGATGTAACCGTCGTAGACTGGGAAGAAGACGAAGTGAACGTCTTTCTCGGCTGCGAAGTGCCAGAAGCATACTGGCACTAGACCAGATAGTGGATAACAGCCAGGCACCTTATGCCGTACGCACAGCACTGGGGTGGGTGTTATATGGTCCAGTATGGGGAAGTGTTCCGTGAATTACTTATCAGCCGAGACGGACCGCATAGAGTATCAATTTCAGCGGCTGTGTGAAAGGTAGTTTCATGACATTGGAGACGAAGAACCAACTCTGTCTCAAGCGGACCACTTCGCTCTGCAACCAGTGCGGCAAGGAACTGGAGGCCTTAAAAGACAGTTCGAGGTTTCTCCCCCATGGCGCACACCAGCTGACCCCTGGGTTGATAATAGAAATTATGCTCTGCAAAGTCTACTACGACTGAAAGAAAGCTTCGTTCGAGACCAGAATCTGTGCCGACGATAAGCAGAAGTAACGCAGCGAAACTAGGCTCTCGGCTAAGTTGAAAAAATGCCAGCAACCATCGACGGATGGAAGGGGATCTGTTATCTACCTTGCCACCTGGTTATCAACCCCAAGAATTCCGAAAACTGCTGGGGGTTTTCGATTTTGCAGCCAGATTCCAAGGCAAGTAGTCAGAAGATAGCCTGCTACAGGGGGCCTAACTGGGTCAAGCCGTTGATTGAAGTTTTGTGCCGTTTCAGAATGTACCGAGTGACCTTGTCCGCCGAAATCAGGAAAACTTTTCTCCAGGTGAAAGTACCGGTGTAACATTGAGATGTGCTGCGTTTCCTGTGGTGGGAAGAGAACAACCGGGACAAGGTAGTGATAAGTTATTGGAGGACATTCCACCTCTTCCGGGAGGTATTATCGCCTTTTAGTCTGAACCGCGCCCTTCGAGAATCAGGGAACAACCGTGGAGCTTTGGTCCACCGGTTGGTGGTAGATAGTGTCTGCAGAAACTGCTACGTGGATGGCCTTCTTGGGTCATTCAATGATGTAGACTCTGCCCTAGCGCAGTTCAGAGGCCTACCAGGATTGCTAAAGGAGAGCGGCTTCCATCTAACGAAATGGATGTCGAGCGCCTAAGAAGTGCTTGAAGTCATTCCGTGCCGCGAGATGGCCGAAAAGGTTAGAGATTTGAACAGCTCTCCACTCCCTTTCCGGAAGCACTTTAGGAATACAATGGAACGCGGAAACGGACGACTTTGTTTTCCAGCTAAACTTTCCCGAGCTGCCAGTAACCAGTCGTAGTACACTTTCCGTTGTCTCCTGTGTGTTCGATGCTCTCGGTTTTATCTCTCCCTGGCTGTTACCCGAAAAGATCCCGCTGCAGCAGCTTTGCCACGAGAAAGTCGATTTGGACCGGCCAACGGACCGGGAAGACTGGCCAGACTAGGAAGAAGTTCTGAACCCCTTAGAGAAATTAGCGGACGTAAAGATTCCACGATGTTTATCCCCTGGCCACACAACACAGGTGTGAGAACTACACACCTTTTCTGGTGCATTCGAAGTTGGTTACGGAGCCATGGTGTGTGGACGATGGTGCGCGAGAGATGGGCAATATACTACGAGGATCCTACTCCCCAAATCCTGCGTTGTCCCACTGAAATCCGTTTTGATCCCGCGTCTTGAGCTTAGCGCAGCCGTGTTAGCAGCCAGGGCGGTACAAGCGGTAAAAGGATGTTTTGAATTCTACATTTGGTCGGCTAATTTTTAGACGGACTCGAAGATAGTACTGCACTACATCTACAACGTCAGGAGTCGATATGGCACTTTCTTCGCTAACCGACTAGTGATCATCCAAGACGAATCGGCCATGAACCAGTGAAATCATGTCAGGTCTGGCGATAACCCAGCCGATCTGTGCTCCCGAGGTGCAACGAATCTCCGACAACTCGACAGGCGGATGGCAAAACCGAAATTCCTGCAATTACCTGACCCGAACCGGCCAGTAAAGCAACTAAAAACTCCTCTGGAACTGGAACAGAAGATCAAAGGCGTAGTAATGACGGCCAAGATCGTCGAGGCGACATTTATTCTGTCCCAATTGGTTAGGTTTTCCTCCCGGATGAACATTCTTCGAGCATTAGTTTATTTGGCAAGGTTCAAAAGAGGTTTGCCAAAAATGAAAGGGATCCGCCTCTCCCGTCGGATACGAGTGGGTCCGATAAGCCCCGGTGGACTACGAGCGGCGGAACACGATTTGTTCAAGATGATACAACGAGAAGCTTTCACCTGAGAACTCGAGAGGGCGGACGAAGCAGGACTAATCGACAAAAAAGTATCATCTCAGAGAGGCAGCTTGAAGCATTTAAACCCCAAACTCAATAATGGACTACTACTGGTAGATGGTAGGTTGACCAACTCCCACCCGGGCTTTGACACGAAGTACCACGCATTGCTACCGGCTCGACAACCTGTTATAGAGCCAATGATCCAACACATCCACGCCCTCGAGGGACTTGCCGGGGATGTCGCGTGACGAGCGTCACCCGAAAGCTCCTTTGGTTGCTGACAGGAGAATGACTTTTTAAGCGTAATCCGACCTTGTGTACGTTGCAGGAGACGCAAAGCCGCGACGGGATAAAAACATGTCCGCGCTGCCAGAATGCAGAGTGACTCCGGGATGGTGGCCTTTCAGCGACACGGGGCCGGAATATTTCGGCACCTGTGTGAAGAGGTTGGAAAAACAATACGGCAGTATCGTGAAGTGCATGAAGTCACGCGCGGTACACTTGGAAGTTACGCATACGATGGAAATCGACTCCTCCCTCCGGGTTTCGCAAGGTATTACCAGCTGAATAGGTACACCAGCGGATATATACTCCGACGTTGGGTTGAACTTCGCGGGCTCTCACCGGGGACTGCAGAGCTGGCACCAAAACATGAACAGGGACAATCTGCGGAATTAAACCGTGTCCTATGGTATACGACGGCCTCTCGATCCCCGCAGACCAGCCATGGCCGCTGCACATGATAACGCCTGATCCGGTCCACCAGGCGAATATTGCTGTCGATCATTGAGCAACATCCGCTCAACAACGAAACGTTGACAGCCGTCCTGACTGAGGTAGAGAGAACTCTGAACAACGGCCCCCTGGTTCCTGAAACTAAAGTCGACCCCACCCATCTGGCAATCACCAGAACGACTTATTGACGTTAAGGTCGAAAGAGGGTTTCCGAGAACCGGTGGACCTTCGCGGGAGCTACCTTTACCGATGGAAGCAAGCAGCCTACCTCGCCGAGTTTTTGGGAGGCGATGGCTTCTGGAGTACATACCAGTTCTGCAAGGTCGACAAAGGTGGCTGGTCAAAACAAGACCATTCAAGATTGGGGATGTTGTGACGATCGCAGACTGACGAGCGCATTTCAGCACCTGGCCTTTGAGCGTGGTTATGGAAACCATCGAAAGCTCCGACAAAATGATAAGAGGTGTGAAGGTGAAGACCGCCCACGGAAGGCTAATCCGCTATGTGCGCAGTATCAGCCTCCTAGAGAGTGAAGGCGGAGAAGCCGATAACACAGAAACCCAGTAGACCATTCCTCATTCCTCTATAAAGTGGTTAAAGGAACTATCACGTATGGGGGCATTTACGACGTACTGAGGTATTGAGCTATCACAATCTCTGACACAAACCAACCCCACTTACATAATACACCCTTATACTTCATGACCTCCATCAAACACGTTGCCGTGCCCGCCGTTTTTCGTTGACGTCACAGAAGGCCTTTCCCATAAGTGGCAGTGGTTGTGGTTCCATCATACACCCCGATGCACACACATTTACGTGATACACGTTTAAACCACATGACCTCCGTCAAGAACGATGCCGTGCTCACCGTTTTTCGTTGACTTTACAAAAGGCCTTTGGCTCATGCGCTAGTAGCTGTGAGTCTAACACAACCAGACACACACCAATCACACTTACATATTACACGTTTGTACTTCCTGACCCCCATCAAAACACGCCGCAGAGCTGATTGTTCCTCGTTTACACCGACATTATGGAAGATATCCCCTGTAAGTGACAGTCACTACTCTTTGCTCATGTACCAGAGTGCGACCTCACCCATGACACCCATATCCACCCGCCCACCCACCTACCCACAGGAGCACACAAACACACATGGCCGAGGGGCAGCGGCTCGCTCGAGGACAGCACCTATGTTTCCTCTTCAGGCCCGCCATCGATCTTCCGTTTTCGTGGACGATGCGGTGTAACCTCGCGTCGGTGTGGCAACCGGACCAGGCGCGATCGTGAGGAGAACGTTGACGACAAGGTTTAGGTACGAGCATTGACACCGCTAAGGATTCGGGAGGATTTCGGTGGGCGGTGTTAGGACCGGTCGTGAAACATCCCCCCCCCCTAAGAAAGCAATACAGTTCCATGTTTCCTTACCATCACTCACTTACTTACACTACTGGCCTGTTTTATGCAATGCGTTTCTACAAACCAAAGCTTGTTTGTTCGCGTCAAGCACACTGCCCTGTCATATCCTTATTCCGGACCTGTGTGACGTACGTGCTTCTTTCTCGCACGCCGCAATTCGGTTTCCGTTTTCTGAGTCCTTCTGACCGCATAATCGAGGTTTGTATCTGTTTCGTGTCACTATCCATTTGATAATCTAGTACCGTTGAATTTACGGATAATCGCTTTCTGATTTCGGGATCCGTTGCGAAATTGGCCACGTATTGCTCAACTTTTTCTCACACCCATCTCCTGTCACTTATACAGGGTAAACAATATAATTACTAAAACCCATCAATTGCTATCTTTCTGCTTCTATGTTTGCTGGACTGGAGTCGAGTCCGAAAATCGTGCGTGCGTCCAAATTGATAGGCCGTTCAAGCTATTTTTGTCCGTGTATCACGGCTTCTCTTTTGTTTTCTTTGTGCTCACAAGTATTGAGGTTTCAGTGGTGTTGGTTTCGGTCTGCCACGGTATACTTATTTTGTTGTCTTTTTTGATATGGATGACTCTAATTTAACTATGTTGGATCCTGCGGTGCTTAAAACGCTCTCTATTGCGCGCCTAGTATAGGCGTTACCGTTTATTCTGGGTAATTCCCCTTTTTAGCTGACTCATCTAAAAGCGCAGCTTGCTGCTTCTAGAATTACCTCACGGCAGCAGAAACATGTGCATCTCGCTGCCAAACTTCCTTTAAATATTCTTGAAGCTTTCGAGGACATCATCTCCAACCCGCCCACGGACAAGCCTTAGGATGTGCTTCGCCAGTCTATCCTAGAAAGCACCGGTTTCTCCGACTCAAACCGTCTTCGTCAGCTGCTTGGTGGAGCTCTCCTCGGTGACCAGAAGCCTTCGCAGCTTATGCATCTTATGCGACAACTGGCTAAGGACATCCAAGTTGGTGACATGGTGTTGCGAGAATTAGGGAAGCAGCAGCTAATCGAACAAGCGCAGTACAATCTGGAGCTTCACCAGACAGAGTGGCTTCAGCAGTAGACAGTTTTATGGAAACCGCTTCCACCCGAATTAGTCGGTGCATTCGTCAGTCCATGATCACCAAGAAGGCCACTCTACAGATATAGCTGCATAACTTAGTGCCCCTCGGGCAGACTTGACCATTATTCAGTCGTCACGTTCGGCTCGTTGTAGCGGCCTCCCGACTCGCATTCGCCGGCCTATTGCAGCTCGCAACCTCACAAGCCGGCCTCTCCCTTTGCGCACACTTGGACATGGTGTTGGTATCACTGCCAGTATCGTGCCACCCTCCGAAATTGTATGCCCCTTGCACGTTCCATGACAACCAGGGAAACTCTTTGGCCAAAGAGTAGGCATGGCGACGCTCGCCTGCCTCCCGTCGCTTTTCTATCTCCTCTTTACCAAGGACCTCATCCCGCACCATCAGTTTCTGATCGACACTGGCACACGGATCAGTGTCACTTCCCCTAACCCTTCTGACCGTCAGCATCGAAAAGCCTTAGGGCTTCAGGCTGCCAATGGATCCCGTATATCTACTTCTCGTGTCAAGCGCCTCAAACTAGGTCTGATTTGCGTCTTTTTTCAATGGACTTTTGTAATTGCAGATATTTCCCAGCGCATCTTAGGTGTTGATCTTCTGCATCATTTTAACCTTTCTCTACTTCCAGCTTCTCGTGAGTTATTCGACCATGTGACTCATTGTGCTGCTTGGTCAAAGTTGTTCGACCGTCCGTAGCCCCTGAAGCTAAAGGCAACTTCGCCAAAATCTTAGCTGACTATCCTCCTCTCACCGGACCCGCACCCAACTTACCCGCGGAGGGCTGGCCAGTCGCACTTCACATCGGTACCACGGGACCTCTTGTTTTGCCCATGCTCGTTGCCTAGCCCCAGATAACCTCGTAATTGCTGGTCATGAATTCCAGTAAATGATGGACCTTGGCATCGTCCTTCCTTCGAACAGCCAGTGGGCCTCTCTATTGAATATGGTGCTGAAGAAAACTTCAGGCGACCGGTTTCCCTGTGGTGACTATCTTAGCCTAAGTCAGGTCACAAAGCCAGATCGTTGCCCTGTGCCTCACAGTCAACTTCCGGCCGTTGACGAGGACGTTGCAAAAACCGCCGTTAACATTCCGCTTGGTCTCTCCGAGTTTCTCCGTATGCCATTTCTCCTGCCTAATGCGTCTTAAGCGTTCCAACGATTTATTGACGGTGTTGTCCACGGGTTACCCTTCGTTCATCCTTACTTCGATGATCTCTTTGTTGCCAGCCCCAGTATCGCCGAACGTCAGCCGCATCTTCGACAGCTCTCCCGGAAGTTAACAGAGCACGATAATAATAATAATAATAATAGTTTACTTCGGATAACCACGAAGCATGCTGCAATGCAAGATCAAACAGTACAGTTGAAGCTGAATGAAAGTTACAATAGGATTGTGCAGTTATGCGAACGGGATTGAATATAAGAGGGGGCATTCAAGTCAATGGTTGCCATACCGCCCAGTGAATTTAAACTCAAGGTCAAGTGGTTGATCCGGCTGGAGGTGGGTGTAGTTATTTTGCCAAAGTGTGGGGCGAGTTGGGAAGGGTAAAAATCACACAGATCCTACAGAAGGAAGACTGTTCTGTCGGAGAACTAAACTAGGTTTACGGATATGTGAATATCGTGAGGAAGAAACATTCCTGAAGGAGATGTATTCAAGCAATAGAGCTTTGCAAAGTATGAGAGAAGTTGCGATGAAAAATTATACGATGAAAAATTGTGGCATAACACATGAAGAACAAGAAAATCGGTCGAGGATAACAATTTTGGGGTTCAGTGACGGTATATCGGTTGATCCAGTTGTAAAACAAAACGGACAACACACTGGACTGTGGGTGTCAAATTGATGGTGAAATAAGTGACCGGATGAAACATATGGACTTTGACTGGATTGTTTTGCTTTCAGATAAAAGGAATGTAATGCATCAGCATGAAACTGGTAACTGGCAAAAAACTGACGTGTGGTGCGCAGCTATGATAGTGGCGGAAACGTGGCTTGCAAGAGAGATGACCAGTTAAATGACAGATAAGTATTTACATACTGATAATTCTCAGCAAGGACTTCACGTGGTGAGAAGAGTGTATCGAGTATCGGAAGTGCCTGGAACGATCTATCGGAATGGAGCATGGGGAAGGAAATACACAGAACAACCGATGAATAGGTTTGTCACCATTGAAGCCGCTAAAAACGAATTAGGAAAGCCTTCGTTGCTCGTCATCCGTTACCCCATCGATGCCAGCGGCATCCGTCTAGCTGAAACTAGGGTCAGTGATATTGCTGAATTTTCATCACAGACGTCCTTCAGACAGCTCAAACGTTTTAACGGCTTCATTTTTATTACCTCCAATTCATTCCGCTCCTCCTTACGTTGATGAAACGGCTAATGAACATTTGCGAGGAAAACATCAAACCGTCATCTGGGTAGATCAGGCCGAGGAGGCCTTTTCTCAGCTGAGGCAGGCCTTGGTCTCTCTGGTTCTTCTTTGTCATCTGCATCTTCACTCTCCCGTCGGTATTGCCGTTGAGGCTTCAGATGTTGCATTTGGCTGCGTCTCTAGCAGGCCGTGGGAGGCTCCTGGGAGCCGCTGACCTTTCACTTCCGCCGCCCGTCTTACCATAGAATCCAAGTACAGAGCGTTTGGTGGTGAATTACTTGCAGTCCGCATCACCATCTTTCGCTTTCGCCACGCCCTGGAAGGACAGGAATTCGTCATTTTCACGGATCATAAGCAATTGCCGTATGCTTTTCTCAACGCATCGGATCTTCATTCTCCACGAGAAATTTGCTAGCTGTCTTTCATATCACAATTTTCTACTGAAATCCGTCGTATCTCCGGGTCAACTGATGTGGCTGCAGGTACTCTTTTCAGAATCGACAACCTCGTGTTGCCCGCTGTTCCCGGTATCAATTTCGAGGATCTGGCACAGGATCCTGAGCATCAGCAGACCATTCACGATACAAGTCTCCGAGTGTGGACTTTGCCTCTTCTGTCATTTTCTGGCACTATCCTCTGCGACACCACTTCGGATCGCCCAAGGCCAATCCTACCACCTACACATCGCCTATCTGTTTTCGATGTGTTGCAAGACCTATCCCATCCTGGCATCAAGGCCGCACGCGAACTGGTCAGTGCCCGATTCGCTTGGCCCTACGTGGACCTCGAAGTTTTTCAGTGGGCATGTAACTGCCTTGCTTCTAAGCGAGCCAAAATTCAACGACATACTACCAGTCCGGTCGGATCTCTAGAGATTCGAGACGCTTGCTCCACTCACTTGTGCGTCGACATTGTGTAACCTTTGCCACCATCCCGAGATATGATCTATCCACTCACTTGTACTGATCATTTCGCTCGCTCGCTCGAGATCATACCCATTCAGGATGTAATCAGTGAAACTGTAGCCTGTGCTCTCATGGAACACTGGATTTCCCATTTTGGCTGTCCTACCACATTAACCACCGGTCGAGGAGCTCAGTTCAAACCTGCCACTTTCGACAATCTTCCCCAGCTGACCAGCACTAAAAGCATTCGCAGTGCTGCTTATCATCCCCAAACCAATGGCTAGGTCGAACGCGTTCACCGGCACCTCAAAACCTCGCTCAGTGTCCACAACAGTCCTCAATGGAAGGATGTCTTACCACTGGCGTTATTGAGCATTCGCATTACACTGTGCAGCGACACGGCCTGCACACCTGCTTCCATGACATTCAGCACCACTGCTCGTCTTCCCGGTGAATCTGTCGCATCCAGGGTGAGCGCACCTGTCGCAAGCCTTGGAGATTACACTCAACGTCTCACGATCTGCTTGAGTCAGAAGGATGGTATTCCCGTCCGTTCGGTAGCCCAACCATCGTCTATTCCCGGCCACCTGCATGCATGCAAGCACGTTCTTCTGCGCTTGCTGAGCCGCCGCCCGTTGACTCCAGCACAAAGTCATTCGGCTTTTAAAGAAAACATTCATTATCGATGTCAATGGTCGTCAATAAACCATCGGCGCCGATCACCCTAAGCCAGCATTCGTCGACCCGGAAACGTAGCCTGCGGCGATGCCCGCCGATGGCCAAAGCACGGACGGTTTCCCGACTTCAATAACGTCTAGCTCCAACAAGCGTGAGTCACAGTTCTACCCCCTACTAAGCCCCGCTAGGTCTGGTAGGTATGTTCGTTTCCTTGCTGGATTCGTTGACTTTATTGTTTTTACACAGATGTTCGTTTTTTTTGTATTACACACTGCCCCTAGTCTTTCCGGTCTCTTCCAGGGTCAGTCGCTTTAACCTGGAAACGATCTGGCACACAACTAACAAGGGACATGTGTAACCATTTAGACATTACCATTTTTTGTTCACCTGCCTTGTACATCATTTGGCACGCCCCGGTCCCCGCTTAAGGTTTCTGGATAGACAGCGTTGGGAGAGGATGCTCCAGCAGTTCACGCGTGAGTGACCTTTCTATGGCTATACGTGGCCCAGCGGTCCTCAGATCACCTTAGATGTGCCAAGCACAAATCTTTTCCAGCCGGAAGTATCCACCTAGATTTTGGTTCAACCCACGACGCTCTCTTGGGTCTAAGTTCTCTTGCTCGGAGGCTCTCCTAGGGGGGACTGATGTAGCGGCTTTGCAGACACCAAACTCCCTAAAAAGCAATTGCAAGCTGAAAACTCAGGCGCGTCTTGTTAACGAATAGGTATTTTTCACTTAATTTTGCTTGGAAATGACAACCGCTCCCGAGGAGCGGCCAATTCCGGTGTCAGGTCCTCTTCTAGATATAGGCAATCTTCCTTTTCGAATCGTTCCTCTCAGCCGCATAAAGTGGCTTATAGTCAGAACAAAATTACTTCAAGGTACTTTCCTTCATCCAGACCCGATTCAACCAGTGCGGCATCATTATTATCTTCAGTGGGACACATGGTCATACCTTAGAAGTCCTTTAGGACATTTCAGTGATCCACATCAGCCCTTCACTAGGGTACGCAACCGGCTTAGCAAAAGTTGACCAGGCTTTTCGACAGGTCAGAGATTCGGTTTCGCCTCGGTTCCTTCAATCGACTGGTTGCCTAAATTCTGTTTTGTTTAAGTCCATCTGGTACCAGAAAGTCAACAGCATCGCTAACGTAAGTCACGCTGAGCAGGAGTAAAGGAGCGCTCCAGCTCGTCAGCTCTGGTCATCAGCTCATTCATTCACCAACCGCCTGCCATTTATACAGGGTAACCAATATAATTACCAGAACCCATCAATAGCTATCATCCTGTGTCTCCATTTTCTGGAGGGCAATTGAGTCCCCAAATCGTGCGTGCGTCTGAAACATCTTGCTCCCCTTGACCACATAGTTCATCTCTTTTGCATGCCTTTTTTTCTAAACAGGAAGCCGCCGTTCTTAAGCCGGCCAAAATCCAAGCATAAATTCACATTTTGATCTCGGTACTCCAGTACCATGGAGTCACATTACCACCTAACCCTTGTTATCCCAATAGTTATCTCTAGTGATAATACGAACCTTTTCCTCGCAAAAGGTCTGTTATTTGCTACATTATCCTCCACATCTGACTCACAACCAGGTGCAAACTCTTCGCGATCATTTGTTCTATCCTCTGACATGAGCTAACTAGTTCGCTCCGATCTAACTGCACATCAAAAGTATTGGAAGCGCACCAGGCAAACCCTCGATTTTAATTACGCTGATCAGGACGTACCTTCTCTATGTCTCTAGGCTCCATGCCTTCGATATCGGACCAGGGTACTGATAAACCAAAATTCAGTTTACCCATCCTAGGCTAAATTAGGGAACTCAGTACACGACGCAGAGGCTCAGTGGTTCAGCCCTACTGTCTGTCTGCAACGCAGTCCTGACTGTTTACCACAAAATAATCTCTTCGGGACAAGTCAGCACCGCGGTCTATTGTATATTTTGGTCTACGACTCTAGATGCTAGAGTCCGTACACACAGGGATCTGGCCCAAAGCAATTAAATGTTCCTAAATAAACTCACCACTGGCAGCCGGGCTTCATTTTTAATCTTAACACATTGTAGGAGCTGCGTGAAGAGCTCCACTTCTGTGTGAATTGGGGTTTCGACAATCATGATTCCCATGGAATAGTCCCATGCAGTAATGGACGCCAGCCGACCCCGAATTTTGTGTCCCACTCGAACCGGCTTGGAGCAATCGACCTTACACAAATTGCGAGTGTTTCTACGGCCCATCTGTGAACTCCCCCTGCTGTGATTGCCTCCCTGCACAGAGCTGGTGACCAAAGAGACGACAATAAAAAGAAGAGAAAAAACACCTTGCTGTTTTGTCTTCCAAGCACACCAGCCTTGTCACATGAGACCCATGACTCCGGGCTGCGGTGTTGCTACGGAATAACTAATGTAGTTTGCCCTTCCCCACCGCGGCTTGTTGTGTGCGGTCCATGTTTCAGATTAGGCTTATGAGCAGTGGTTATCCGTTAGAAGCAGCTCCGCCTTCTCTGACAGCCAGATATCTGACCGTGGAAAAAGTGAAAATTAAAAACTTCTAAAATTTTGCGGGTACCTCTTTTAGCTCCACTTACTGAATGCTAATAGATGGGTGTCTTAAAACTCCTATCTGAAGCGAGCCTTACCGCCATCTACTGTGAGTGCTGAATGTGGACCGTCAGAGCTCGCTTCCCTGACATATATTCCTTTCTGTCTCGTCCCACCTCCCACTGTTTGCAAACCAGCCCCAGAATTGGTGTATTCTTGCTTTGCAGTATGCTGACGGCGATAAAAGTATCACGTTAACCATAAAATTTCCACTTCACGAGATAACCTTGTTCGCATTCAAGTATAATCTCGGGGTGCCAGCACGGTCAAGTCGGAGCTCAGCCGTACCCACCTTTGCGCTTCTCGGTGCAAGACTAGTTTTCCTTCATTCTCCACCAATGATATTCTTATCGGACTCTTCTGAAATCGCATTCTGATTTTACTCACACTTTTTCCTGTATAAGAAACCCATTAAACCAGGAGAGGCAGTAACAAATATAGTCCTACGCTCGCAGGACGCTAATCCCGTACACTCAAAGCTATTCCTTCAAACCCGTCATACAGCCTCGGCGGTGGCCTCCATTCTGCATAAGCAATTGGTACTGAGGGTAACCATACTGACTTCTCCCTTAATGTTAAAGCCTTTGGTCTCTTCAGCACCCGAGCCTCGACAAGTCAAAGCACAAATCATTATTCTTTTTGTGTGCTTGCAAGTTTTCTCACTCGGTATTAGCGGAATTTCCACCATGTAGTAATACGGCTCAACCCCCCAGCCCAAAGCCTACACCTTTTAGACTCGTGATATGAAACCCAGACCAGAATGCTGTATGGGTACCACTGACCGTCCGGAGGAAACTTCATCCTTGCCCCACTTACATCAACCCAACCAAGTCACTATAAATTGTCACTGTTTACTTTCATAACCTATAGCTAGAGCCACGTCCGGAGAGCAAACCCCATCTATTTCAGGTTCTCAAAATCTCGTCATCGCTCACTATCTCAGTCTCTCCAGTTGCTGGCCAAGGATTAGTTCCGGCTGCTGCCGGAAGAAGCCTTAACGGACTCTCATAGCCACCGGCAAAGCGATCAAGTCACTCGGTATAAAAAGCCCTTATCCCTTCCCAGTATATAGATTAGAGTCTGCGAAAGCAAAGCCTCTACTACGATATCACTGCTGGAGCCCGCACAATAACCAGTTCTCGCGGAACCCACCACTGTCAGTTTTCCGTTTGGTCCTTCACATCCGGCCACATCCGAAGGCTTACCGTCATGCCCGTTACTCCTCCAGAAGTCCCTTACCTAAGGGATGGTGCACATTACTAATGCCAGTCGCTCCCTGGCTATTCCTGGATCCTCTTTGGATCAACCGGACATCACAACTGGAATATGCAGCACAAAAATTCGCTGCTGTTAAAATTTCTATGGCTTATCTAAATGCGAGACTGCCTCCCCCTCATCCATGTTCCACGGTACTGGAGCCGAAAAGCACTGAGATTCAGTAATTCCACACATTTGTCAGCATATCGGCATAGGAGGGCCCGAGACCAAGTGGAGATCCCTTACTCTGGCACCCATTGAAGGGCTTTACTCTTCCCTCGATCTGTGTCCTGCTTGAAATCGGTTATTCAGTGATCCAGGATCCCCCATTCTAGCTGTTTCCTAACTAAATCTTACTGGTTATTGATTGTGGAACTGAACTCGCCTATTTTGTATGATTACCCTTCTTTTCATGTTCACCAATATACCCGATGGCATTTTCACACAATTTGTTTCATGTCTCCCTGCTTTCCAAATTACTACGTTTATTGATCTCCGGTAGATCCTTTGCTCATTCCGTGCACTTTTGGTATATAATGCATCTTTAGAGTCATTTGTCATCGCCCTTTCCAGTACCCCAACGGGGCACCTTAACCCATATCGGATCGGAACCAGCAGCACAAACAACTATTAGTTTGAGCTATTCCAACTTTTGCTCATTGTGCGGTTATATTCCCGAACTTCTGAATCACATGTTTGAAGTTCGTGCAGAGTCTACGGTACTGATTACCATTGTACAGTATGATCATGAGCTTGCGAGTGCGTTCCCAATGTGTTCGTGAAATATACCATTATTGTCATTGTCTGCAAATTTGTAACATGCTGTCTTTAAAAGGGGTGAAATAGACTGAAGGCAAGAGGCGGTGTAGCGCTGTTATAGAAGATTGGCGAAGGCCATTTGAGGGCCCCGTTCAGTTGGGCCTCCAGTAGTGCGCATGCCAAATCCCGCTCTACTGAGATCGAGATGAATCTAGCCTGCAGCTTATGTGAGTATAAAGCACAGCCAAAGACAAAAGGGGAAGAAGTCGAGCTTTTTCGGATGCTGAGAGCCCTGTTGGCCAGGACAAAGAAGTTCACCCCGTTGGGAATCTTATCCTTCCGGAAGTCTACAGGGAAGCTGAGATGACGCTGAGGAGACAAACGGGGAAACAAGCTTCTGCAGTTGGTGCTGTTACGTGGACGTACACAGCACGCGACGCAGGCTAACATGCACATGAGTAGGCAACACTCGCCCCTTCTAGCCTGGGTCATAATAGGGCATAAAAAGGAAGTTGAAGAAATGAAGTTTGAGGAGCCCGTGGGGGAGTGTCTATTTGGTTCTGAGGGTTAGAATATGACTCAACTAGGGGCCAAATAGAAGGGTGTTACTTGGGGGCTTTGGCGGATTATATATGAATCAAATAGGGCAGCTAGAGAAATTCAGTGGACACGGAACCACACAAAAGATCACGCAGAAGAACGGAAGAAAAGACGGGGCTACTGAGACTTACATGAGAGTTTGCACTTCTGAGGGTGGCTAGCAGTGGAAATCAACCGCCATGGTAGAAGTCAGAAGTCCATACGGAAGTACTCACTAGTAGGTAACGATGGGTGACGTGCAAGTCATACAAAACCTAGATGGCAAGGAATAACTTCAAGATGGCCAGAAACAGAGCCTGAGCAATACAAAAAGTAAAAGAATATTCTTCCGAGCACAGGCTAGCTGCATCGGTGCCCGTGAACCCAAAGCAGATCCACGCTTACATCCGATCCCAAAAACAAATGGCAAGGTGTGGCCACTTTGGAAGTGGCATAGGGAAGACTAGCTCCAAGCGCCGAGGACAATACCAATAAGCTCTTGGAGTTATCCGACGGCGTAAATCGACTGGCAAGTAGTTAAGAGCAAGAACAAAGTTCTTGGAGGTTCCGATGACGGGGCTAAATGAAAGGCAACTTAGAGAGGGCACTGTTCCGGGGGACTGGAGAAAGGCAGCAGTGGTAGGAATTTACGGCAAATGGCCGAAAATTGCCCGCAGGTTACCTCATTTTAGCAGTGTGAGTGCCTGAGGCGAACAGTTGTGAAACAGATCTCTGGGCATTCGGTTCAACATAACTTCATATCACATGCCCAGTATGGGTTAGTAGCGGGAAAATCTCGGTTGGCTGATCTCCTGCTTTTCCTCGATTAAATAGGCAAGTACCTGGACGAAGGACAGTCGATTTCTGTCAGTTACATGGACATCAGCAAGTCATTTGATTCCGTGAGCGTCAAGTTTTTGTACGTCATACTGCCTTCTGTAGGAGGAGTTAGAAAGACACTGCAGAGGGTAGTTTTCTAAAAGGATGAACACTTGTTTTTGAGGAGGGTAGTCATGTCTCCAGACCGGAAGTTGCTACTAGCGGACTGTCACAGGACCCGACCCTCGGCTCCCTGCTCCCCCTAATCTTCACCAACTGTCTACGACTTGAACACACCATGGACTGCCGTTTGCCGGGGAAGTTGAAATAGCTGAAAAGACAGAAGTTAACCTGTGACCCACACAAGACCAGTCGCGCAGATAGGGACTTCGGCTTGACCTGGCCATGTCTCGACGCCTGATCACAAACATAGGAGCAGCGGGGATGGTGTAGAATAGTTAAAATGGTCTCTCAGATCGAGGATTTCCCCGAAGTACTAAAATAATATTTTCAAACCCCCAAAACCGTGCACCTCAGTAACAAATATGGCCAGGAGAGAACTTCTTCGAGTTGGATCCACCACGTCGTGTAGAGGGCCGAAGACTTTCGTTCTGATCTACCAAACCTTACTTGAGCTGTATCTGGAGTACTTTGTGTAAGCCTGAGCAGCGTACCACTAGAAGGATATAAAATGTCTGGAGAGGGTACAGGGGTTCATACTCAGCACTCTGTCACCCGGTTTCCTAAGAATCAGCTTTGCACTTCCCAGTGCAATTTAATCGCTTTCTCTAATGGTGCTTCACGGACAGACTGTTAACCAAGTTGGATCTCAGGAGGAAATAATACCCCGTGCGAAAATAAAAAAATGTGAGACGGCCGAGGAATATGGTGACATCCAAGGCAATACTTGCCAGAACAGCTACTACCGGACTTGCAGCAATATTGCAAAGAGAGCACACGACCTAAATACTAAATAAAGTTATTTCCAACGGAACTGAATGGCGTTTCAGACCACTATGCTTAAAGTACGGTCTGGACCAACAAATCTGTTGGACAGTAATCAGACAGCCCAAAAAACTTAGAAGTTTGCTGCCATAACCAAGGCAAAAGGGGCGCAAAATGCTAAGAAGGAACTACTGGCTGTGTTGTTTGGGTGAAGAGTAGAGGAGGCAGTTGCCCTGGCCAAGTACGCAGGCTTTCCAGGCTCTTGGGGATCCGGCAGCCACAAATGATGGAAAAGGTTGCTTCAAAGAAGCCTCGGCAACACCGAGGGGTTTCGGAAGCACTGGTCCCGGCATCAGACCTGTGATCATGTTTAATCTTCCCGAGCTTGGTTCAATGCCACTTTCAAATTGTGAAACTGACGAGAATAAAGCCTCTTGTTGGATACAAATACAGATTGCATTGTCCAAATTGCGCCCTATAGGCTTTACGCAATTGACCAAGAGTGGAGGCTTCCGAGTTTTGAGAATTCCCGGGTAACTGAAGGCGTCCTAATGGTTGGGTGGCGGCACTGGGGACTTTCTGGCATCAGCGGGACTTCTAAGCTGTGGTTCTGAGGTCCTCATTAGACCGATTCTGCCAACATTCAGTAAGAATGTTTCGACAAATGCAACACATCAAGATCGAACTCCGCTGTGGGCACTTAGTATATTCCTGCTTTGGATCCCTGATCCCCTCAGCCTCAACCCTAGAGACTGAAAGGACCCCTACCTTCATCGGGGGATACTGGTACCAGTAAATTTAGTGATCGACGGATAAGTGGCCAGCAGCATCAACCAGTTGCTACGGCTGCATCACTTAAAGGACATCCTTCGGCCCCTCTTCGGATCGACCTCTGCCCCAATGCACAATGGGGGGCAAAAGCCAACCACTAGGGTCGGCTGAACCCCCAATGGCAAACCAGCCAAAGCTCTCCTTGCAAAACTCTCCGGAAACAGAAGTAAAATGCAATAGCCAGCTTAAAGTTCAAACAGAGCCATCTTGCCGGTTCAAGTAGAGCTGGCAGCCTAATTACGGTTGAAAGGACAGGGGCTTCTCCCAAGACCGCTAAGCAGGCGGACTCCGGTCTGTATTTATCTGGATAACCACCAGTATCCCTGTAGTGATCACTGAAGAGACTTTGCCTCCACCGAGCAAAATCTTGAAGGTCGCAACCTGGAATGGAACATATACAAACGGCCAAAGCCTGCGCAACAAACCTGCTGAACTGCACCTCTCGAGCACCAAGTACAAAGCGCTGGTAGTTGGGATAACAAAATATGGTTGTATGAGCGAGTCCCTGGTTCAGAGCTTGAGATCCGAAGTGTGGATATCACCAGCCTTAATCAAACAGGAAATTTATGCGTGGGTGTGCTCTGTACCCTAGTGAAGAGATGAAGGCGACAGGTCTTTCGGGTTCAACTCTAGACAAACTGCTGGAGGCAGCATGGTTTACTACATGACCGACGGTAAATACCACATTTCTTGTACGCGTGACCTGCAAAACTCCGAACTGCACTGAACCCACCAACTTTCTCATTCTGGAAGCACTGCAACTCATGGGTTCACTGCAAAATGACCATTTGCTTGTGATGAGTGACTTCGATTTTCCCGAGGTCTGCTTCGCCACCATATCTTGCTACGCTAGTCATAGTTACATACCTTCAGCATTCTTCGAAACAATAAACTTTCTGGGCTGTCAAGAGCACGTTAGGCCTTCCACACGACGGAAGGGGACTCTCACTTCATTGGCGCAGGATTTGCAGCTTATCAACGAATCACAGATGATTGACTGGCTCATGGTTATTGGACCCTTAGAGCTTTGGGATCATGGGGTCATCAGGTTTAGGTTGACGCACGCTGTTTTGCTAGGAGCTAGAAGGTCCACCAAGTGGAATCTGTCTCTGGTAAGTTCCTCTGCCGTGAAGGATATTTTATCCAGGGCGCGGTGGTTACAGGGCCAGTCCTGCTTTGAGGAGCGTTAAAAAGGCGTAAGAGGAATTCTTCCGGAAATTATGCGAATGTTTGTGTCGCAAACGCGAGCACTAACCCTGAGACCCACATCGATAATGCACCGGCGCAGGCCGAAAGCCTTGAAAAGAAAAGTGGAATGGGATATTTATAGATTAACACAGAGACCACGGGACTATGCCGAACACCTGCTCATCCAAAACCTCTGTAATGAGCGACGCAGTCAGGATAATTCTGATCATCAGAGGCTCCTCCTGCGCAAGGAGGTAACAGATCCAAGAGGCTTCTATAGCCACGCCTCCACAGTGACGCAAGTTAGACCCGGAATAACTGATGTGCAGCAAGCGGATGGAATACTGAAAGAGAGCAACAAAGGAATGGCTGTTGTCTTGGCCTAGCAATACTCCTCAGTTTTTGCCTCGGAATGGACAAACCAGGCAAGTTACAGCACAGCGAAGCGAGGCACACCGCTGTACGTGGCACCGCTGATTTCCTTACCCGCACAAGTTGACGGCAGCTCGGTAGCCTTCAGTGGCGAAAATCGTCGGGGCTCTACTGAATTCCGTCGCTAATACCGAAACAGAGTGCGAAGCAACTAGCTCTCACACCCTCAAAATCTTTTGAATCACCCCATGAGAGTTGAAAAGTCACTTGACCGACAAAAAGCCTACGTGGTGTCACTGATTTTGAAGGGGGAAACAGGGAAGTACCGCAAATCAACTACTCCGTTGTACTTCTCTCCGTAGTCTCAAAAGTCACGTTAGGCTTCATCGATGATACTATCTTCCGGCTCATTGATGACGGCGATAAGCCGAATGTGCTCAGTACGGCTTCCAAGACGGTAGATAGCGCCACAGCAAAATAATAGAAACGGTGGAGTGGTGCACCGAAAGGCTAGATGAAAGTTCAAAAAGAAGTCGTATTCCTAGATATCTTTGTGGCTTTTGATCGCATTAGCCACTCACTTCTTCTAGAAAAACGGTCAAGATTTGGCTTCTCTTAGCCCCGGTCATTTGGGTGTCCAACCATCGGACTGGCCGAACATTCAGGGTCAGGATGAACGGAAGGCTATCCGGTAGCCATCGAGCACCGAGCGGAGCACCCCAGGGGTCCATACTCGGACCCAAATTGTTCACTATCTTTATAAACGGTTTCCTTCCTAGGGCACAGCCAAATATCCTACAGTTTGCCGACGACCAAACGGGCTGTCCAGAGGCTCGGGAAGAACTGGGTAGAGAAGCCTTGCAAAATGACCTCGGAAGTCCGTTCCAGTGGTCGGTCGGCAAAGGTTTGCCGTTCAATTCGGCCAAATGCAAGGTTATGCACGTAGAGGGTGCCGGGCGAAGGACTACCCCTTAAAGTCAGAGCAGCGTAGCGAGTTACATAGGAAAGAGATGTTGTCAACATCGTTGCGCATGACGGGCCTCAGACCACAAACTGTGACACCTTGGCCAACGGAGCCGTTTTCAAACTTAACTATTCAGGGGACTCCTAGAAATGATCACGTCTGAGACATATATATGCCATTCTGGCCGGACCGCGACTGAGGACAGATATCCGGGCGTGCCCACCAGTACTCCGACGAGACATCAGCACAATAGATGGCGTTAAGTCGAAGGCCGTTAATTTAGGACGAATACTACGCAGTTTGACACACCTCGACAGAGGCAGCTGACTAAACGGATACGGTATGGAATACCGAAGAACTAGAAGGGACCTGATTTCCCTGAGGGAATTTCTATGTTCCAAGAGACACTGGTTAACACACGTTCACATCAGCTCTCACAATATGGTGTCCTGGTCACTCTCCAAGGCTGCAGCTTCAAAGTCCACCGCTGAGGGCCGGGGAACACTTTTTCTCGGCACGCAGCTGCCACCCTCAAAACTTTCTGCCAGCTGGTGTAGTGGGTGGGGCTTGAAAGCGATCGTTCAAAAGGCAACTCCCCAGGCATGTAGTTGAGCAATACCCGGATGCCCCAACCAAAACCCCATCCAGAGTTCCAAATAATTCCATCCATGCAGCATTGCTGAGGTGATTAATTCTTCATTTGATAAGGTGCTGACATGAATGAGCCTTGTTTTGAGGTTAATAAGGAATCGGGTGTCGTAAAAGTACGATGCACAGCCAAGTTGGATTTGTCAGGTTTTCCCTTCTTCCCATCTATCGTCTTGCTGATAACACAGTCATATATTGCACTTCGGGCGAAGGACCAGAGAGAAAGGACATCAAAGAGCACTAAGCGCGCTCACTACTCACTGATTTTCAAACCCGTATGAGAACAACGGCTGAACATCATGCTTCTAAGCTACTGCAACCCACTTGACCAGGCCAAAACTGAGAGGACGAAAGAAGGGCAAAGTGTGGTGAGCTTCGGTTTTCTAGATACCATGAGAAAGGTGAAAAGAATGGACAAACAAGGACAGGAAGGCGAGGGGGAATAAAAGAAGAAACATGGATGGAAAGAAGAAAATACAAAAAAGTCGCATAACATGATACCGGAGGCCAGCTAAAGGATGGGCTGAAAAAGGCAATTGGTACTGCTGGAAAGGAGCGGACCTTTTTGAAAGGTGAATAGAGAAACAGTAAAAAAGTATCCAGCGGATGAGGACGGAGAGAGAAGTGAGGGGGGCAGCCCAGGCAGCATAGACCGACGATTAATCTGGCTGAAGGAGGAGATTGCTGGCTGCACCCCTCTGGTGAACCCGGTCGCCAGGCACGGGAATCCTGCCCTCCCAGTGTCATTCAAGGATCACCTACTACCACAAACCCCTGCACGCGGCAAAATCACACAACACTCTAACATGCCACTGCTTCTCAACTTGACGGTTCGAAGCCGACTCCGCGGTAAAAGGCAAGTTGTGTGGTGCGGGGGAGCTAGAATTCCCCATTGTTTGCCTCCATTTGAAAGGCCTCTACTGGTGGATAATATGCAAAAGCCGTCTGAGATGTCTGTGTGAAACAAAGGGCAGCCCGATGGAACTGTAAGATGGACGCTAGCGAGTTGCCTATCAGCGGCCCGGGGAGATGACCATATTCGCTGCAGATGCATCTGAGCACCACCCAAATTTATGAGCGGAGTTAGAAATGAGAAGAGCGTCAGCACGCTACATTGCGGTTTTTGGATTGTGTACTAGAAAGCAGAGGACTTAATATGTCTCCTGACCCGGTTTCCTCTACAGATTTCTGCAAACGCAACACAACGGACGAATGACTCAACCAATCCTGTGAATGCCGCAACCAATATACCCTGAAGGCTGGACAGGAACTCCTATGGCAAGGACGTAGTTAAGCTTCGAAGTAAGGTGAGAGGGCTGGCTTGAGGCACTGTAGGGGGGGCTACTTTGAGGAAAGCTGGCAGGTGGGATCGCTAGTTGCCGTCCAGGAGAAGTTGGCACCCTTGAAATGAAGCAGTAGAGAGTACAAACCAGAGTGGAGGAGGACAGCGATAGCCAAATACATATAGTGTAGAAGTCGAGGCTCGAATCTTTACGAAACCTCTGGCAGTCGGCTAACCTGGGCCTGCTGTATAAAGCTTAATAACGAGACTGTGAGCCTTCTTTGAACTTCTAAGACAGTCTGAGCCCTGGTTAGCCAAATCCGTAGGAAGGCGACTAAAGAAATTCCACGGCGACCTGCGGTAAAAATCATCAACAGAGGATGCCACAGGTCCACTATACACTAAGGGCCAGGGTATTGTCACTGATGATCAGGGCAAAGAAGACGTTGGCTGAATACTTTGGTGGTTAACACGGGGTAAGCTGTGAGACACGAATAAATTTGCATCAGGTGCATCCTCCACCACAGTTAAATGAGCCAAACCTCGGAGGGACTGGAATGCAATTACTTACAAGAATTAAGCAGCCACAAGTCAGCGGGCCCCGATGGCGACCACCCAGCGATCTTCGAGCGAGTGGCGGATATCATAGCCCCATCAGTGTGCAAGCTGCGCAAACCCACGTTGGACCACAGTAGCCTGCCTCAGGACTGGAAAGCCGCTGCCGTCTTGGCAATACAAAAGGGTGAACCCAAGTCGGCTATGTAAGGCCGCAGGGCGGTAGGCCTAACTATCGTCCTGCGTAAAGTTCTCGAGATCATCCGCGCTCACATCTATCAGCACTTACTGGAGCACTCCATGCCAAGCCAAGCCCATTATAGGTTTCTGAGAAATATATCCTGTCTGATCAATCTCTCGTGCCTCTTAGATGAAGTAACTGGACGACTGGATGGAGGTAAGAAATTTGAGGTATGTTACCTTGACTTCATTGGGGCGTTCGACTCCGTTATTCATCGTCTTTTGCTATGCAAGATGGAGACGTTCGGTATAGGTGGGCCAATATATAGGTGGCTGGCGGACTTCCTCTCCCACAGGACGCTTTACTCCAAAGTAGGGGATAGGTGCTCCAGTTTGGTGAACATCACCAGTAGTGTACCCCAGAGATCCATCCTAGGCCCGGTGCTATTCTTGATGTCCACTAACGGCCAGGCATCCGCCCTTCAGTCGCCTAGTTTCACCTTTGCGGATGGAGTGAATGTTGTTGGATCTGAGGGCAGGGTCGGCTTAGTCAGGGATATAGGGACCGCTCTGGACTGGGCCCACAAGTTAGACTTACCCATAAACGCCGGAAAAGCATTTTGCAGTCGAGATCAACAGAAGGCCCGACCGTCGCTCATGACTGAGGGCTGTTCACTATAGAAACAGTCAGTAGGATTAAAGAAATTGGGGTGATTATGGGCAGTGACTTTAAATGATTGAGGCAGCGCAACGCCACTGTACAAAAGGCTCGCGGTGAGCTCTTTAGACTGCGATCAGATTTTCCCGCCGGGAGCCGGAAACATTCGCGCCTATTTACATGGCTATATTACGACCACACTATGAAGTTAGTGGGAAGGTTTTGTACATTCTTCTACTGAGCGGACCCCTCCAGCTTGGAGGAGGTTTAGCGGCCGGCAACGCAAACAGTTGAATTACAGATGGGTAAGACGTATACGCAGAGGCGCTGCAATCCTAATCACTTCTAGCGGGAAAGGAGGAGACTTCGTTGGATCTCATGGAAACGTTCAAAGCAATAAAGGGTTTTTCTGGTCTTGGGCCGGGTAGCCTTTTCCAAGTGGCTTTAGATTCCAGAAGGAGGGGACACAAGGGAAAGCTGATGAAATTTTGAGCTCCGATGGTGACTAGATCGCGTTCCTTTAGCATCAGTGTAGTGGGATGTTGGGACAGTCTGCCCGGTGGAATGATAGAACTGCAGACCCTCTAGCCCTCTGAGCCCGCTTCAGATCGCAAGTAGTAAGAGATACTTCCTGTTGGTGAGCCTTCAGTGCGTCCGCCAGATGTAAGTTTGTACCACCGTGTCTCCCTGAGGTGTGTTGTAACTGGCGCTTTCGTTTGTTGCTCTTGTCTCGGTGAAGGCTTACCATGCCGTGCTTTGAACAAAATCTGCTCTTGCTTTTCTTCCGTGCTGTTTGCGATATCGCTGCTTATCCATGTGTTGCTACCTATTTTTTCTCGTTTTTCTGGCTCGGTTTGTTGTACTACGTTTTTACTTCATCTCTGTTTCAATAGTTTGTACTAACTCGACCCCGAACCTGGACCAGTCCACCCTTCCCATGCGTCTGGACCCAGAGGCAGGAGGTTCAGCCACTAGCCAGGTGTTAATTCTTCTTTGTTCCGACTGACCTGTGACCGAGGTAAGTAAATCGAAGGCCCGGGCATCCATTCTAAGACCAAAGGTTGCCCACTCGAAAGCTCTAATCAATAATTTGCTACTGACAACAGCTGCGGCAACTCAAGCAGACAATGTACCCCAGCAGATAGTTCTGGATACAGCTTGGCCAGTCTGCAAGAGGTTCAAAGCAGCAACAGGGGCTATAATTTGTGGTCACTTTTCGAAAACCCCAAGCCTAGCGGATCGGGCTAAAACCCTGCTAATTGGCCTAACCACCAAAATCCCCAACCCAGCTAGGGCATCTCGGCTTCTCTCAATCTCTCAGAAAAAGACGGTGGGACTGAACTTAGGATTCAACTCTGAGAATGCTGTCCCGGACCTGCTCATGAAGAAAATCATGTTAGCGAAGGCATTTGAGTAGTTCAGAGGGGTCTGACAAGACAAACCCCTTCATGTCCGCTCGGAAATAGAGCAGGGCAAGGGTAACCAGTCTGGGACCTGGAAGTCCTCAGGGCGGAAAGGCGACTCCACGCGTTCTCGTCCCCTCTCCGGTGTTGTTCTTACCATACTGGAGTACGAACCGGAGCCCAAGTCAACAGTTGAATCGGCTGGACTCGCTTCCTCCGGCTCCCCCTCAGAAGTTAAGTTTCCCCCTTCTTTGCAGCTCCGGCACCAGCCGAGTTTCCGGCTTCCACCACACTAAACGCAGACCTTCAGAAATCTGACAGCGGGCTGCAAATAATGGTCACCGGCACAACAGCAGCGACCATAATAGCCCCAGGAAAACAGACAGGCGGGAAAGAAAGCGGCACTCCTTTCCCAGCCATTCCTAACCCAGCTATCAGGATACGTAGGCACTTGAGATTCAGGCGGAACAAAGTAGGACTACCGGGTGACGTATCTACAACTCCTTTTACTAGTGGCATAATCCACGTGACTGGGTAACAGGCAGTTTATTGCAGACGGCTTCTACGGACACCGACAAAACAAAACAAATGCTACAAACATGCTTATTTGCAAATTCGCTGTCCTGTTCACTTGAAGACATTCATGATCCAACGGAGGAGCACTTGTGTTATTAGCTTGTTTTCGTTTACCCTATCGCGTTTGGGCTGTTGAATATAGCGGCGTTTTTTAATCCACAATTGTCCATAGCTCCGTTTTCATCAATCAACTACTTACCAAGTAGCACATACACTGTACTGCGCTATTAACTCCTCGGTCCCACTATTCTCTTAACGGACATGGCTTCAGCGGGAATCATAGATGCAGCCGCCCCAACCTTCGGTCGTGCCTCCAACTTCTTTTATCTCATCCTCAAAGCAGGCCCGACCCTCGGAAACGACCTCCAAAAAGGTAGCCTTAGAAAGGGTGAAGCCTCCGCAAAAAGCTCCGAGGACGGGTGCAAACAAGAAGAGGCACCTGAAAGATCTTCACTCTACTCTTCCCCCTCCAATCGTTGTCCTCCACCTCCTGAAATCTCCACTGGGCAAGCTTTGAGAAGCCCCTCTACAAACTGCCTTGTTCTCCTCAGTAAAATACCAGAAAGGAGGCAGCTGGTGGCTGACAGAAAATCTCACATTCTGGCAGTCACAAGAACTGGGCTCGCCCTAGGTAACCCAGACGGTGAAATTTCTGTCACTTGATATACCTCAGTCCGTAAGGGTTCCTTAGGAGGCAAAGCCGGTGGGGTGGTCCTGTAACTCAGCCACAGTCTTTCCTCCCACTTCGTTTATGCTCTTCCCCAAGCTCCCCCCACGGCCTCCTAATAGATGAGGATCCGAACTTCTCCCTCAGAAATTCTCCTGGTAGGTGTGATTCATCGTCCTACACACAGTAGTCTGGATGGACCCCTCCATCTCATGGAACAGCTGCAAAGTCCGAAAGGAAGGTGCCACTTCATCCGTCTGTTAATAAAAGGGGATTTCAAGACTCATAGTGTCACTTGGGAGAGAACAGCTGCTGGCAGTCTTTTTGGTCGGACACCAACAGACCTATAAGCCGAACTCTCTTGGCCGAAACACGTCGGTGAACCAACAACATTCCGTACGGGACAAGCTCCCTCACTGCTTGAACTGGTGATCTCCAAAAAGAACCACAAAGTAGTTGTGGTCAACGTACCTCCTCCTTTAGACACGAATGATCACGCGATCCTCCAACTTGACTACATAATTAGCTGGCCAGCCAGCGCCTCCCAGTGAAACTCACCTATGCATTCATAAGAACCAACCTTGATGATCTAAGGTCCTTTTTGGCTCCAAAGATTAGCACTTTAGACGAAAAAGCCGACGCAGAAACTCTCAACAGTTGTGATGAAGACTGTATCCGTCAAGCAGATCACACTTAATTCCCTAGGAAGCAAGTCAAAGCCAAAAGTAAGCCCCCACTGCCGCGATCCATCAGATATCTGTTGGATGAACGCTTTGGGCTTGCCAGACTTACTTTCGCGAGATTAAAAACGGAAGCGAGTGAATTTTACCCCATTTGTGATGTTTTCAGGGCTAAAATTAAGGAGTCCATTAAACAATGAAGGGCTATTCTTGCAAAAGCGAACCAAAGGAGATCCGCTCTTTTCAGGTTTATGCGCATAATCAGGGAGCCAGGTGCCATCCCACTTGCATTCTGTGCTGGAGATGGTGTAATGTCCATGTTGATTGGAAAATTCCTCTCCTGCTCACATTTATACACTCTATGACCAATTTTGGACTGCCTTCTCCAACCTAATTCATGCTGACACTGTTTCGTGGTCGACAATTATTCTACGCTTGGTGCACTTACTTTTTCTTTTCGTGGTTGTGCTTTCTTACTGAGATTACTTTGAGGACAGCTGGTACAGTAGTGAGATGCACTGATTCAACACAGTTTGTTTTATTACTCCTCGGTTTCACTTTCTCGCTCACGTCGACTGACCGTAGTAGTTCAGCTCGTTTACGCTGATTTTTGGCTGTCACGCTCAGGAAGTTGTTCTTTGGGCCTGATCAAGCGTGGAGGGCTTGTTCTATTTGTTTGGACTACAGGACAGGTATTCAATATTCACTCTTTTTGGCCAACTGTTCCCCTTTTTACAGAACTTGTCCTATTTTTGACTACCTTTTTGGCTGGATAATGACTGAGGCTCGTTGTCAAAGGTATGATCATGTTTGTGTTTATATTTTTACTCGCCAATAGTACGTAGAATTTGTAAGGCAATCGTGTTCTCGATTTGGGTTCTGCATCGGTTTGGGCTACGCGTTACTTTGAGGCTCCAGGGTGCTATCCATAACGAGTGAGGCTTATTAGTCGGTGAATCGATAACTAAATATTTGGTCAGGCTTCACCCGGACCAGGACTTGAGCATTTCAGTCGCTACAGATGGCAGTCCAGCCAAAACATTTTCCCAAGTGGCAGAAATTTCTAGGTCGCATTTTCAGACCGTCTATACTTCACTACATATCTCGGTCTATCGCCAACTCCCAGAGCTGCCAGTGGAGCAACGTTTATGCACTACACTCTTTACAAGACAGGGGGTAGAGGGCCGCCTCTGTCAACCCAGTCCATCTAGTTCCATGTGCCCGAAAGAGATACACCTTTGAATTCTTAAGGAAGCGAGTGTGACATTGGCAGAAGTCTACGCGAAGATCTTCTAGCGACTCACAGACTCCAGTGCGTTCCCAACCTCTTGGAGGAGAGCGACAATCAGCCCTATCATCAATAAGTGCGATGGCCGTCAACCAGGGAGCTCCAGACATATTAGCCTGACTGGCAGTCCCAGCAAGATCTTCGAAGGTGTGCTCAAGCGTGTCATATTGACACACCTGCCCAAGAAAGGATTGATCCCCCCTTCTCAACATGGCTCTCTGTCGGGAAGTTCATACACTACTGACATGCTCTCCGTTGTATGCAGTCTTACTCGAGCCCACCATGACGGCATGATTCCACACGCAATTTTTATCAACTTTGAAAAATCGCTTGGAAGGGTACCGCGTTTCCCTTTTACACACAAGCTGGAATCCTACGGAGTTTCCGACACCATGCTCTCTCTTCTTCATGGCTTTCTCAATAATCGGTCATTCAGGGCCAGAACAAGTCTTTGCTTCTCGAAACCATCCCCAATACACTCTAGAGTCCCAGAAGGATCAAAGCTGGTTCCCTTACTGTTTTTCATTTACATAAGCCACCTTCCAAATAAAGTAGCAGTGAACATTGCAGTGTACGCAGGTGATGCTACCATCTGGGTCAACAACTCCACGGAACTGCAGTCGGCCATGGACCACGCCAAGCAATGGCCTGCTGACCGGAGCCTACAAACTAATGACGAAAAATGTGTGAGCATGTCATCTGGTAATATCCCGGCCCAACCCATCTGGACGACTAAGGCCACTCCAATCGGGTATGTAGAACAGAGTGAAGTCTCGGGCTTCTGGCTAAACAAGTCGCTTTTCCCCCTATCACCATCAACTAGCCAACAAGTCTGCCCTTCTTGTTCTCAACACGGTAAGGCGAAACTTTCCTTCTATTATAAAAGAAGACTGTCATATCACTTACGGGACTTATATACGACCTCTTCTAGGGTACGGCATTCAGACTGTACACTCTGACCCGGTCAAGGACCGAAAAGTCTTAGAAAGTGTATAAAGGAGAGCCATAAAACTAGTTCGCAAGTTTCCGCGCGCCCCCGATCCTCCAAGGCCTGCCGACCTTAAATTGTACCCTTTAGAAACTCGCGGGGTTAGAGGGGATCTCTTCCTGGAGTACGGCCTCTTCCCTACAGGGCTTGCATAACACTTTTCCAGGCGCTCTAGCCTAGGCACCCTCAGAGGGCACTTTAGGAAAGCATTCAAGCTCAGTCCTCGTGCAAGCGTCCGTAAGAACATTTTTACTCAGAGAATAGTCTCGCTTTGGAATAACGTACCGCAGTAGGTTGTCGACTTTGCAAGCAAGAACACGTTTAATATGCGTTTGGACAAGTTCTTAGGGCTCACGTTTCCTCCATGAGCCTTTTTAACATTTCAGCCGGTGTCTGCTCCACTTCGAGTTTTTGTCAACGGGTCTATCCTTCTGGGATCTGTCCCTCCCCTTTCAAAAATATTCGTATATATAAAGATTTGACAGAATAAACGAATAAGAAGACATAAAAAGGTTGCTGTTAGACTTCCGCCTCCTTCGATATATAGATATTGCACCTTCGTTTGGCTTGTGAATGCAATATCCTTCTCGCCTTAATGGTCACTCCTGACCTCTATCTGCGCTACTATCTATCCCATATGTCCCTGGTAGTTGTCCCCTGTTGTCCAGCCCTCCTGATTTCAGCAGAGCGAATACTAAAGACAAGAAGATAACTCAAGAACCGGGAACCTTTGGGCTCCAGCACCGAACCCGTGTGTTACTTCCTTGTAGTTAATCGTTCATTTTTCCCCCTCAACTACTTGACCTCTAGGTGCGAGTTGGAGCTTCCCTCCTACCTCAAGGGTGGATTCACTCTTGGTGGTAGAGTTTCTGAACACCCTCAAAACAATCCACCCTGTTAGTCACCTTCTTCTTATGGGGGACTTCAAATCCCCCGGAATGGGCTGGAAAACCCTCATCACTGACTGTCATTGTGGTGAGGCATCAGTAGATATACAGGCCGGGAAATCCTGGACATGGCTTGTGGCCTGTCCCCCCAGGTACGGAACAGGTGAAAGCTCATCACTTTTAGATCTGATAGTAACCAATTCCAGACACAGCGTAGATATTGTGAATCTACCCCCGCTAGGTGAGGGTGACCTGGCATTCCTCACATTTGACTACATATTGAAGTTGCTAGCTATATCTTCCCCAAAGGGCCCAGCCCGCCAGTTCAGGCGAACGTATTTCCGAATGATAGGGTCCTATATCAGAAGCAAACTAAGCGGCAAAACTGAAAACATAGACATAGGAGAATGTAACAGGCCGCTAGAGCAATGTGTTCTGAAGGGAAATATTCTATATATTCGCCTAGAACCCGACAGGTCCCCAGAGGTGAGGCATATCTGCCATCATCAACTAGAAACCCTCTGGACAAATGCTCTCAGCTGTTCGCCAAGCACCGAGCCACATCTCTTCCGGTGGAGGCAGAGGCCTTCAGACGCGTCCGGAATCTTCGCAAATCCAAGATTAAGGAACACTTCAAGAAACCACAGAAACGAATCGTAGACCGGGTGCGCATGGACCACTCTTTGCGCTATGAACACCTGCGCGGCAATGATCAATCGGAGTCCTCAGAGCTGACGCTGTCGCATTCCCATGGCTCTCCTGCCACACTCTCTTCTGAGGTAGCAGAAGTTTTCAGATATCATTTCATGTCGGCCTTCCATACGGCAGTAGTGCTTGCGGATGGACACCCATCCCCACAACTGAATCAGCTAGTCTTCCCATTAAAGCGCTTCACGGTGTCTCAAGTAGAAGTGGAGGAGGGGCATAACAATCTTAACCCGTTCAGCTCGAAGGGGCCTGACGAAGTTCGTCTTCGCGTTCTTGAAGAATCTGCCTCCATTCTCGCAGCATCATACTCTACTTTCTTTCAACAGTGCATAGACAAAGGAATGTTTCGGATTCCTGGAATCATCCTGTAAATGTCCCAATTTATAAGAAAAGGTATCGACAACCTCCCGGAAGTTACAGACCCATAAGCCTCACCGGTGTCCCTAGCAAAGTCTTCGAGCGCATCGTAAAACTCGAAGTCTTGACACTCTTGGGCGACAATAGTTTACTGTCTCTGGTGCAGCGTGTCATCCCTCCACCGATATGCTGACCGATATGGACAGCCTGAGGCGGGCCCACGATGATGGCAGGTTATCCCATGCCGCTTTCATCTTTTTCGCAGGAGCCTTAGATACAGTCCCGCATATTCCCTCTCTGTGTGGACCCGGGATGTGGGGCATCTCCGGTCGCCTACTGTCCCCGATCGAGAGCATTTTAAAAACCGAACCTCATCGGTTCGCGTGTATACATCTCGGTCTCAACCTGCACCCCGCGATATAGGAGTGCCTCAGGGCTTTGTCCTCGGTCCGCTCTTATTCTTCACCCTCATCAAGAACCTCCCTGATGTGGTTCCGGTTAGCACATAAATGTGCGCAGATGACGTCACAATGTGGGATGCAGACGCAAACGCTGTGTAGTCAGCCACTGACTCAGTCAAACCTTGGTCAGCTGGCTGGAGGCTCCCGATAAATGATAACAAATGTGCGAGAATGTCATTTGGCAAAGCTCCGGCTCTTCTGTTCAAGATAAGTGAAAACAAATCCAAATAGTGGATCGATACAACATCCCTGACTGCGCAGTGACCTCTTGTTCTCCTCTCGCCAAGAGAAAGCTAGTAAGACTGCCTTTTGGGTCCTAAATTTTAGTAGAGAGACTTTTCCGATGATCTCCAGGGAGAACTTTCATCTTCTATACGGAACCTATATTCAACCTCTCTTAGAATAGGGCAGCCAGGTGGCACATGCTAACCTCGTCAGAGATCGGAACATCTTGGAGGGGATTCAGTGGAAAGCGACCAAAATGGTACATGGCTTACATTTTACCCCCACACGGTTCTTCTAGTATCACATATTCTCTGCCTCGTTGAGACGAGCTCATTAGAGGAAACTCATTCCTGATATACGATCCACTCCTAAAGGGGCCTAATGGATCAGTTTTTCACTAGTCCGAACTTAGAGACCCTGCGAGGACACACGCAGAAACCCTCCAAACCCCGTCCACGTACATTCATTGGACAACATTCCCCCTCGTCCCGGATAATATCTCTAGGTATAGCCTTTCACAGAAGATAGTGAATGCCTCCTCGAAAGAGACATTTAAGTCCAAAGTAGAATAGTGGTTGGTACTACTGCCAATTCCGGCCGACATCTCGATGGCCCTGGCAAAGATTATTCTTCACCATATTCTTACGCCCGGTTTCCAATCCTATACACTTGTATATGCAAGCAGTTATAAATAGATTCATTCTCCTTTCTCTTACAAATTTACGTGCAAATCACTCTTCTGTGCAAAGTTAAAAACAACAAAGCTGATGATATTTCGATTTTTCCTTATTCTTATTGTCGGAGTCATGCACTACATGGGAAACATTTATTTTTACTCTTTTTCCGCCCTCGCGGAAATGGTTGCCCCTTGTTGCCGAGTTTTGCTATTCCAGCTCAGACGAGGTCAGGTCAGATCACAGGATATGGAGGCTTGAGCCAAATTTGCATCTAGTTTCTTGCACCTGAGGCTCCAGAGATCCTCACTTGCTGAAATAGAAAAACCAAAATATAGCATTTTTTCAGTAGTCACGACATTGCGGCAGGTTTCTAGTCCTCTGATTATCCGTTTCCTCTTCCCAAAAACAAGAGGGTTCCGGTAGAAGTACAAGTAACTTCACAACATACTGTGTAACACACGTTTGAGCAGTGCGTAGCCAAATTCACAACGGATCCCTAAATCAAAAGGCGATTATCCGCGATATTCTACGATACTAGATTGTTGAATGAACAATGACACCAAAAAGGTACAAGTCTCAATAATGAGGTCACAAGGACTCAACAAACGAGAAGCTGAGTTGCGGCGTGCGAGCAAGGAGGACGTGCGTCACGCAGGTCCAGAACAAGGATATGACAAAGTAGCGCTCTGGGCGCAAACAAACCAGAATCGGTCCATAAAAACACGTCAATAGTGTAGGCAAGTGGGTGATGTTAAGAAAAACATGGAACTGCAACGGTTTCATGGGGATTTTCCACGACCGGTCGTTACACAATGAACTACGAGACACAACAAGCACCCTTCGTCGAAGGCGACACCTTGAAGCTCATATCCTTCTGTTCTCTCTCTAGATTGCGGTGGTGGTGATAGCTTGGATGATACTGAAGGCTTTCTATCTTCCAACTGCTTCTGCAAGCACGACAGACTTGTGACAGTGAAAGTGGACGACCAGAGGAAAAAGTAAAAGGAAAACAGAAATTCATTGAAGATAATGAATAAAGTTGTAACAAGTGGAAAAAGAGGAGTACGGGGAAGAGCAGTGCAACCATCTTCAAATCGGCTAGAAATGACAGTGAAAAAGTGCTAGCTCAAGAAGTCAGATATAAGAAACATCACAGTACTAGGACTACACCTTCAATGCGACACAAGCCAACCTCTGCCACAAACTTAGTTTGATTCCGAAACAGGTTGAGGCCCAGTTGTGCCTTGGGTGAATCGTGATGTGTTTTGTCATGATGTGTGATGGCAGGGAGGCAGATCCCTGCACCCCCAGCCCAGTAGCACCGGAGAAAAAAGGATGCATACAGGAACCGAGAAAATTCGGGCTCAAGCCCCACACCCGTGAACTACTTCAAGACTTCAAAACACAATGAACCCCAAAGTTGATGTGTGATCAGCTTTTAATTTTAGTTCAGTTCAGTTCAGTTCAGTTCAGTTTGCACAGGACATGTAGGGCTGTCATTGCAGAAAGCCGTCGTATCTGCAACTGATGCCCTGGATGTCTCATTCAGCTTTAGGGTGAATCTCCGTAGTCGGGGTCCATCGTTTACTTTTAACTTGCGTATCCGACTACACTGGTGGCCGAATGGACTATTCGGGTCGGTAGCTGTGATTAGTCTCAGCTCGACTCTGGCGACGGAAGATTAGGGCTACTGTTGTGCGGAGACATTGTGATTGATGGGTTAGTGGTCGATGGTGAACTTTGCGGAAACGATCAGGCGGAAGGAATCAAGTCCGCTAGGCGAGTGTGTCAGTTTAGGTCGAACGTCGCGGTAGGACTCACGTTCAGTTAAAGAAGACGAACAAGGTGCGACACTCAAACTTGTTCTCGTTGACGAACACGGAATCGTCTAGCTGAACTGACCGGTGTGCCTGTTTAACTTCTCTACTCGGGGCAATGTTGTTGGTCACTCAGCCACAGCCACCAAATCGCCTGACGCGGGAATTGAGGCAAGAGGCTGTGTGCGTCTGGGGGGCGAATTCTTGTCCCAGAACAGTCTTGCATAAACGGAGTAAAGGACCCTGGGGTGGTATCAGTCATAAACACTGGGCCCAGTGCGCGGTTCTTGTGTTTGAACTAGACTGAACGGCTCGGTTGGTGGCTCGCTTTGAAATCCGTGCTCCATATGAAACAAGTGAGACGTGGGAGGGGCGGTATCCTCCCAATTGAGGGCTGGCCAACCATCACGACGAGAATGCACCTTCGCGGTGCGATAGCTTGGATGCCTCCATGACCCAAACAACCATACTTTACAGGTCGAAAGGGCAGAGGCTGGACGAATTCCCATCTCAGAATCAGGTCTTGGGCAACGCCTGGTTCTATCTACTACGCCCCTGGAGAGGGCACTCCAGTGAATAAACGCTGGGAAAGCGGTTTGTCGGTCCATAAGCTTCCACAGGATGGGCGTAGGAGTGGAATACTTAAGGACTATGGGATGTCATTTGCACTTCATTGGGCAGCTGCAGCTCACCCAAGATAAGCTGCCCCAAGCCCAATGGATGCTGTCACGTCCACGTTGGTCGGATGCACAGAGCTAAGAACCGGATCGATAAAGCGGACTGATAACAATGCACCAAGAAAGACAAATAAATTCAAGCGTATGACGTAATGGACCAAAAACGTCTCTTCAGGGATGCTTCGATAAGGTTTCCACGCTGGGTTGGCGTCTCACTGCCTTGTGGGTCAAAATTTTGAGTCGAAAGCTTTGACCAAGTTTCCCGAAAAACGCCTTTTCTGTGGCGTGAGCAGCCGCAGAGATCCAATGGATACGGGGGGTCACAAGGAGTCATGGCCGTAAACATTCAACCCTCGGTCAGGGTTACAACATGGAGGCGAGAAAAAAGGGAATCGGTTTTCCGATCTGAGCACTCCTTTCCCTTTACTGCTCTCAACGTCCGCACACTGCCAGTCGATGCAACAGGTCGCCCTAGCCATAACTCTTGAAACCTTGGGGATAGACGTGTGTTGTCTCCGAGACATGCATACAAGACCCAGCTTCAGTGTTGATACTTCGCTCCCCAGATACAAACTCGGCTTCTCGTTCTACTCTTCGTGTCGGGTGATTCGGTGTCTAGTGCTGGTGTTCAAACTGGCGTTAAAATCACTCTGAGCATGAAGACTGAGCGTGCGCTGGTCAGCTGGACCCCAGTCAGCAGCCAGTTCAGTTTACTTCAGTTTACACGGGACAGGTAATGGCCACGGCCAATCGAGCGTCCAGAATTCCTTCGATGGTATGCGCACCAGTTATACACCCACCACTGCCAAGTGTATTTCGTCGAATCCCCGCTAAAAAAGATGAAAACGGAAAATCTCATCAAACATCAACTGTGAGAGACACTAAGCATCGCGAGCGTTCACTGAAACTATATGCAATGAGCGAAAAAGTCTATTGAAACATACTCCAGAGGGACCACAGTGCTACCCGTCATCCATCTAGTTGATATACTCACGGCTCACTTCGAGGAAATATCTCGTACCACTTGCAATCTAGGGCACCTTTGAAGGATTGGACGGTCTGCAGACCTATCATACCACCAGGCAGACCGTTCCAACTGTTCCTAACCCTGATGCTGAAGAAATGCGATCTAGCCAACAACCTAGCTCGAGCTTTTATCAACTTCTTTCCATGTCCCCTCGTTCTGGAATCTCTGGCCACTTGAAATAGACTATCTGGTCTAAGGCCAGAAAAGCCCTCCATTACCTTAAACTTTTCTATGAGATCCCCTCGACTTCTCCTCCCTTCCAACGAGAAAAGATTCAGGTCACATAGTCTCTACTCATACGTCTTACCTCTCTGCCCTTCAGCCATTCGCGTGGCGAGACGTTGGACTTTCTCTATACAAACGGCGTCCTTTTTGTAGAAGGGTGACCAAGTCTGCACGCTAACTTCTGAATGAGGTCGTACTATAGCCATGTAAATAGGTACGAATGTCTCTGGCTGCCGGCAAGACAAAACTGATCGCAGTTTAAAGAGCTCCCCACGAGCCTTATGCGCAGCAGCGTTCCACTGCTCTGACCACTTGAAGTCACCGTCCATGATGACCCCGTGGTCTTTAACCCTACTGACTGCTTCTATGGTAAACAGCCCTTGGTCGTGAGCGACAGTTAGATCCCCCGTTGCCCTTGACGACAAATGGCTTTTTTGAGCGTTCAGAGGTAAGTCCCATTTGTATGTCCAGTCCAGGGCGGTACCTATTTCCCTGCCCAAGTCCGCCCTACCCTCAGATCCAACAATCTTCACATCATCCGCAAAAATGAAGTTAGGCGATTTAAAAGAACAGGGCCACGCCTAGGACGGATCCTTGAGGCACATCACTGGTGACGTTCACCAAAGTGGAGCACCTGTCCCCCACTTTGACGCAAGATGTCCTGTGGGAGAGGTAGTCCGCCATCCACCTATGTACTGGCCCACCTATACCGAACGTCTCCATATATACATATACAAGACATTTTTGCCTTTACAATCTTCCAAATTCTGCCTAGTCGCACCAGTAGCGTTTGTCTCCACCAGTCCGTTTCTTTGAAAGTCCGTTCTGCGTCCATACGCCATTCATGCCCTTCAAGAGTTCACTGCCATCCTTGTGAAGCTTTTCGCCTTCATGTGAATTTCCATATGACGATGAAATCACCTGCACAAAAGGTCCGTTTCCTTATCATCTTTGACTCACTTGCATTTATCCCACATGCTTACACCAAAATTAGTTACCCAAAGCTGGATCAGAGTTCTATATTTCGCTGGCATCTCTGATTGCACGTTGATAGCCCCATGCGTACTTTACATTTAACCTTGTTCTTTGGCATCTCTTCCGCTGGGTTACTCGTTAGTGACCGTCGAGTTATCGCTTATGTTAGCGACCCCACGTTTGTCCAGCTATCCGCACCGTCCTCCCTGAATTCGAAACCGGTTTATAGTTCCCGCTTCAGCCATCACCACTTTAGTTCACTCAAACACTGCATGACTTTACTGTTGTATTTCGGTTGCTGTGTGATTCATAAATTTAGAAATTGTGAAGACCTCACATTGACATGTACCGCCGTATTCTCTGATCTTGCCTTGTGCATGTGTATTGACCACGGTCAAGAAATATACAATTATCAATTATTATTTTGCATAGTAAAAGACGATGGTTATCGGAGTCGAACGCCCTTCTAAAGTCCAGGTAGCATAACTCAACTTGCTTACCTTCGTCCAGTCGTCGAGTTACTTCATCTAGGAAGCACAAGAGATTGGTCAGACAAGACCTATTTTTCAGGAATCCATGCTGCGCCGGACTTAACATGGAGTGCTCCAGTAAGTGCTGGCAGATGTGGGCACGGATGATCTTCTCAAGGACTTTACATGGGATGCTAGTTAGACTTACCGGCCTGTAGTTATGCATAGCCGACTTAGGCCTACTCCTATGTACTGCCACGACGGCGGCGACTTTCCAGCCCTGAGGCAGCTTACTCTGGTCCAACGTGGACCTGTACAGCCTGCATACCGATGGAGCTATGATATCCGCCAACGGCTTGATGGTAGCTGGATGAATGCCATCTGGGCCCGCTGACTTGTGGCTGCTTAATTCCAGTAGGTACTTACGCACGCTTTCCTCTGAGAGGTTTAGCTCGTTTAACTGAAGAGAAGGATGCACCGGGGGCCAGATCTACCCGTACCCCACTATCCATTCTATGTACACTACCAAAATACTCCCCCAGGGCGTCTGCCTTGCCCTGGTCATCGGTGACAACACCGTGGTCTCTAGTAGATAGTGGACCTACGGCATTTCTTGTTGAGCCTTCAGACTGTGCATAGCTGTAGAATCTTTTCGGCTGTTGTCTTACAGACTGTGCCAATTTCAGCTCAAATTCCTGCTTGGAAGTTCTCAGAAGGCTTACAGTCTCGTTTCTCAGCTTTGTATGGCGGTTCCAGGCTATCTGACTGCCGGAAGCTTTGTACTGGTTCCAGCTGCGGTTTCTACGTCTGGTGGCTTTGGCTATTGCAGCCTTCCACCACATGGGTTTGCCCTCCCCACTCCTTCGTTTTAAGGATGCGAACTCTTCCTGTAGGACAATCAGTGATCCCATTATGGCCTGCCAGCGCTCCTCGACAGCAGCCTCCTCTGTCGTGTTCCAAGTCAAACCCATCGCCCTATTACGAAGCCTATCTATGTCCATACTACCGAAATGTCTGACCAACCTTGAGGGTACCTTGGGTTGCCGCATGCACAGGACGATTTTGACTCACACGTGGTCACTCTTTCCCGGCGGTACACAGTTATGCTGTCCAGGCACATCGATCGGGAGGTTCGTTATTGCTAGGCCCAGCAAGGATGGAACGCATCCAGTTCTATATCTGGTATTTTCTCTAATGTGCTGGTGCAACACATTGGCATGCAGCTATTCTAGGTGGATCTGCTCCTCCGATCCTGGCTCGCAGACCTCAGCAGTCCAGTCGATGTGCGGAAGATTGAAGTCACCCACTATGAGGGTCTTTTGTGCGTCCTTAACTAGTTCAGCCAAGGTCCTCAGTAAACAAACGTCCTCTTCGTGGTTTGTGCTTGGTGCCCTGTAGACACATAAACTGTTTGGGAGGGTGAACGTAACTGCGCACATCTGAATGCTGCGAGTGCACATCTTGGTCTGAGACTCAGGGTGGTTTTTTACCTGACCTAATGAGGATGGCCACTCCTCCGAGGCGATCATGTTCCCTGTCCTGCCTAAACACTGCAAAACCGTGGCTTATTAGGCCTGGCACATGGTCTTCTTCAGAAAGCCACAATTCCTCAACGGCAACTACTGACGTTTTGTGCTCCCCAGCGGTTTTGGCGAGTTCCATCCATTTGTTCCTTATACTACACGCTTCAGTGTACAACACCACCGCGTTTGCTCCATCACTTAGGTATCTCTTATTGTTCACCCCCATCTGTTTCTCAGGCGCAACGCCTGAGATGACGACAAATTTTTGCCTCGGTTGTACCCATTCGCGTGCATGGCTCCGGCTGACAATCCAGAATTTCTGACGGCTCCCAATCCATCTCTATGGGAGTTGCCATAACTTCCAGACTGGCTAGGGGCTGGCTGTCCTCCACCTTCGGACAGTACTGCCAGTTTTCATCTTCCAGCTCGTCTTCAACTACAACTACTCACGACCTCGCACGCGGCTTTACTACTGTCGGGGTCGGGACCTGAGAGCCGAGTACGGCTTTCTGGATTTTCACCAGCTCCCTGGCTGGTAGAGCCAGGTTACCCCCCGGAATTAGGCCACCGGGCCTTACCCTATGCTCGTCTGACACTATTTGGTATCTACCCTTGGTGGTGTGAGCCACTACTGCTGCCCTCGCTAGGAGTTTATCATGGATGGCCTCATCAGCGAACTCTACTAGTATTGGTCTAGCACGATGTTCTCCTTTGTTCCCAAGTGGTGACTTCGATATCCCCACCCTGTGCACCCTTCTCAGAGTAGTAGGGTACGGGAGCACCTGAGTTTCGCTGTATATCGTAGACCCTCCTCCTATCTATGTCCCGCTTGGCTTTCGATTCCCTCGTAAAGGGTTCTTCCTGGCTCAGGATCAACAGCCTGCCGCTTGAGACCCTGCTCATCGACAAGAATTGCCTTTGCAGATCCTTCATCTTGTTTTCCAACACCAGGAGAGCTAGGTCGTCCACCCTAGTTGGCCCATCATTCGCTATATTACAGCTGCCTTTCTTTTTGAACTGCCTTGCCTTTCTAGGCTTCTCCTCAGCCCACTGGTCCTCGTCGGTCTGCTTCAAGGGAGTTCAGGCAACGACCACATGGCAAGGTCTCGGAAATGGCTCACTCGCTCTAATGACTGTCCTCACAAGGGTGGTTACTACTTCCGCAAAAGACTTCCTAAAATCTGATTGTGGTGTTTGGGGGCTTATTGCTAAGATACTACTCGTTGGGCGCTGGTCCTGTCCTTGGGCCTGCAGTTTAAAGGCCAGACTGGCCGCCTCCTTTCAAGGAGCAGAGACCCACTGGGCCCATGGGTTCTTTTTATCAAGATGTCCTTTGCTATTCCTGAACACCTTGGGTGAGCCCACCTCTTGTATACCTCGCACTCTATACCATTTGCCACACGTTTTTCGCACTTAGGTGTGAGACACTGGTTAGAAACGCGTGTCATACCGAAAACCACAAAATGAAGGCGAAAAAAGCTCAAGCTCGCTAGCACAAAAAAGACAAAAAGAAAAACTCCAAGCTAGAAAAGATCGCTCCAAAAGACACCGATTACTACTCGGCAATACTACAAGGAGAATAAAAATGTTCTCCGGATAAAAAGAACCTTTAATGCAATTCTGGTGCGTTCAGTAACGTGGATTAAACCAGGTTAATTACAAAACTATTCAAAAACTCAATTTGTGGGGCAAGAGTACCATGAGTTGTGAGTTGCCGCGTGGTTTGAATTTTCGAATTGCTCTCAGCGTTAAGCATTTTTGCATTGTTTGGTGGAATAACACACGTTATTTCGCCTAACTAACGTATGGTAATTAGTATTCCGGTACGCGTACTTTTTGAGGAGTTCACTCTCTTCAGAAGAGTTTATTCTTTTCAAAAACTGAGTATACTTTTTTGTGTCCTTTTTGGTGTTTTTTGTTGGTGTCAGTGCAACTGATACCGAATAACATCTTTTTGCGGCGCTTTTTGTAGTGTACCGTTTCTGTGGAACTGTTTAGTGTGCGGGTTTGCTGCACTTGCCTTAGTGTACCGTCTATGTCTGTTCATAAGGTGTGTTATTGTCCCACTGGTGTCCCAGAAGAAATGAATGGGACAGAGGTTGATTCCATTAGTCAGGCAGTAAGCTGTGGGAACAAAGAATGCATGGACCTGGTGCAAGATGAGGGAATTCAATGCGACCAGTGTTGCATTTGGTTTCATCAAAAGTGCTCCAAGCTGGAAGAGAAAGACTTCGAGCTGCACATCAAGTACCCATCGCTCAAATGGATATGCGCCAATTGCTTTGCGTTTTCAAGCGAGTGCTCGCGTATAATTCGAGGCGAACTGAGGAAAGGAGACACGAACGTGAAGCTGGAACCAAGACTAGAGAGAGCCAGTTCGATCCATAGCCTAGAGGGAAAGGAAAACCGGGTGCCAGAGCACAAAAATAAGAAAAGGCAACCCAAGCCAAAGGGCAAAGAAGGTAAAGAGGTAGCAGGATTCACCAGTGTGGGGAGAAGCCTCCTGACGGAAGTGGAATCCCTCAAGGAGCAGGTCGAACGCCTAGATTCTGAGGTGCAACGCATGGAGCGTGACACTGAGGTCATGGTAAACAGAAGTAGAAGACTGCTACTCCATAACCTTAGGGAGAACATCGCAAAAGACGGTAGAATCAGGAAGGAGGAAAACCGCCGGCATGTGACTGAGGTTCTTAGGATGGCTGGCCTACCTCCTACGACACCAATAGTCAAGTGCTATTGAATAGGACTATGGCGTGGAACACAACCAGCGCCGCCACGACCCCTGGTAGTAGTGTTCCACAGTGTCTACTGGAGAGATATGCTGCTGTCCAGGGCGGGATCGGTTGAGGGCAACACGCGGGGAATGGTTAGGGTTACACCAGACAGCCCAGCATTTGTCAAACCGGCTAATGCCATAGTCTCGCTGAGAACGGGCACACCTGATCTTAAGAGGCCGAAGCTACATATAGCGAAACTGGAGATGACTCCTCCTGGGAAGTCAACACCTAAGGCCCAAGGAGTAATCCAGGCACCAAAGGTGGCTTCAGGCTCCGGTATACAAAAGCCAAAGATCAGGAAGTTCGAAAGACCAGAAAAAAGTGCACTCATAGGGCATTTAGTCCGGTTGGTGTTGAGAACGTGCAACCAGCCCGCCCGATTCTAAAGGAGACTCCCAAAAAGTCCTCTCTGGTGCAACCAGCGAAGTTGTAGGTATCAGAGGGAAAGGCCGAGGAAACCAGCTGGTCTGAGGTGGTCGCAAGACCATCCCGGCCCATCGGCACGGCGGCTCAAAAGGGAGTAACGTCCTTCGAGCATGTCGAGCCTGACACCGGGTCGACGGGTGGAAAAGAAAAAGCCACGAAACTGAGAGTGTCACTCGATATGCAAGATGCTGCACCGCCGACACCTTTAGAGGCAAAAAACGGGGCATCACCTCGGAGATTGCGCCCGAGGATACCCTAGCCCTAGAATTAGCAATGAAGTCAGTAACGAGGACCAGGGAACCGTCAATATGGTGCACCAACACCTGCAGTCTCCCAGGAAAAAGAAGGGAGTTGACGGCTAGGATCGCAGAGTCTGATGTCGTTGCGTTGACGGAAACTTGGATAAAGCCATATACTGACATGCGCTTCCAGGGATACGCTGCCTACAGACAGGATAGAACAGATGGAAGGCAGGGGGCGGAGTGGCACTTCTAATACGGACCGACATAGGCCATTGAGAGGCTCCGTTCAACTTCGTCTCCGGTAATGTACAGGTCAGATCCTGCTTTATTAGGATCGAGGGGCGTACAGTATGCATTATCTGTATCTACAGGGCACCGCCAGCCACAGGTTGAGCTCTTGCAAATGCTGGATGCAGTGCTGGCGCAGACAAAGGAGTTGATCTTATAGGGGGATCTCAACCTACCCGAAATTAACTGGGAAAGCGGGGTCGCACCAGGGTGATCAACGGGCGACAAGTTTCTGCAGTGGGTCCAGTTACATGCACTTACGCAGCATGTGACACAGGCCACTAGACACAGAGGTGGACAGCACCCGTCTCTCTTTGACTTAATCATAACGCGGCACCATCAGGACGTTAAGGAAATTAAGTGGGAAGAGCCACTTGGAAAAAGTGATCATGTAGTACTAAGGGTCACACTAAGACTAAGCAAGGCGCCGAAGGAAATCGTGTTACGTCGGCGCTTTGGGAGAATCAACATAGGTGAACTGAAGAAGGCGGCGGAGGAAATTCAGTGGACACCGAGACACACAAACGCCTCCGTAGAGGAACGTTGGGAGACCATCAAGATGGGGCTACTCGAACTTACAGATGAGTTCGCACCCCTGACGGTGGCAAGCAGTATAAATCTACCCCCATGGTGGAAGTCAAAAGTCCGCAATGCCATAGTTATTCGTAGGCAACGATGGGCGGCGTACAAGCTGTATAGAACTCAGGGGCGTGGAATAGCTACGAGATGGCTAGGAACAGGGCTCCAGAGATCCAAAGAGTGGAGAAATATGCCTTTGAGCGTCGGTTGGCTGCGTCGGTCCGCACAAACCCAAAGCGATTCTACGCCTACGTGCAATCTCACAAACGTATGAGAGAAAGTGTAGCAACTTTGGAAGGAGCACAGGGACGACTAGCTCTAAACGACGAAGACAATGCTGACATGCTCTTGGCATTCTTCAAGAGCATATATCGACCAGAAAATAGTTTGGAAGAAAGAATGGAGGGCCCACAGGCGCCTCCAATACCCGAAATTACCGTAGGAAAAGATGAAGTGTACGCGGAGTTGCAAACGTTGAATAGAAATAAAGCAGCAGGTCCAGACGGGACTCATCCAGCAATTGTTCAGCCTCTGGCCGAGGTCCTGAAGGCTCCGGTGACGAAGCTGTATGAAACGTCACTTAGAGAGGGAATTGTGCCGGGAGACTGGAGGAGAGCAACAGTAGTAGGCATTTACAAGAGTGGACCCCGGCAAAAGGGCGAAAATTACCGGCTGGTTAGCTTGACTTCAGTACTGTGTAACAGCCTGGAGCGAATAGTCAGGAAACAGATCTCTAGGCATTTGGATCAACGCAACCTAATATCAAATGCTCAGCATGGGTTTGTGGCAGGGCGATCCTGTCTGACGAATCTCCTGCTGTTCCTCGATGAGGTAACCAAGCGTCTGGACGAAGGGCAATCGATTACGGTCTGTTACTTAGACTTCAGCAAGGCGTTTGATTCCGTGAACCACAGATTTCTGGACGTCAAACTGCAGTTCATGGGAATTGTTGGAAAGGCAAGACAATGGATAAGTAGTTTCTTAGCAGGACGAACCTTTAGTGTTAAGGTGGGGAGTCATGTTTCAAAACCGGAGGGTGTAACAAGTGGGGTGCCACAGGGCTCGGTGCTCGGCCCTCTGCTCTTCCTCATCTTCATCAACGACCTAACACGTGGGCTTACAAACCCCACCTTTATGTTTGCCGATGACGTCAAGATAGCTGGAGTAGATATAGAACTTGACGTGTTAACAGTACAAAGCTGGGCACGCAAATGGGACCTTCCACTAAACCTCACCAAGTGTCAATGCTTGATCACAAATACAGGGGCTAGTGAGAATAGTGTGGGTTCGTTGCAAGTAGTCTCTCAGGTCAAAGACTTGGGCGCTATAATGGACAACAGCTTTAGGCCGTCAAAGCAGTGCACCTCAGCAGCCAATACGGCCAGGAGAGAACTCTTTCGAGTTAGATCCATTATGTTGTGTAGAGATCCGGAGATTTTCGTTCCGATATATCAGGCCATAGTTAGGCCGCATATGGAGTACTGCGTGCAGGCCTGGGCACCGTACTACCAGAAAGATATCGACTGTCTGGAGAAAGTGCAAGGGCTAGCCACTAGAATGGTGGCTGGGCAAAGGGGGTTTAACTACACAGAGCGTCTCCGTGCCCTAGACCTATTCTCGATGGAAAGACGGCGCATTCGCGGGGATTTGATAGAAACCTTCAAGGTAATGAAAGGACTGTCAGGAATAAGTCGAGAAGACCTCTTTTCTCTGACCCCTGAGAGAGGCACAAGGGGGCATAGCCTCAGATTACAAAGGAAACATTCGAGGCTCCAAATTAGGGCGAAGTACTTCTCAAATAGAGTGGTACCCTATTGGAATAAGCTCCCGGAAGAGGTCATAAATAACACAACCGTGAAGGCTTTTAAGAAATCAGTAGACTTATGTTGGGTGGCAGTATACCCCGAGTTATTTTAAGCAGCTTTTAGGGTCAGATGCAATTTACTCATTGTTTCCACCTTAATCTGCCAGGGCTGATACTGCACAAAATTTCTGCCTTTCAGAAAAAGAAAATCACGCAGTGTTGGGAGCTACGGAAACGCGCCGACAACACAACTATCTGGACACACGATTGGCTCTAGCCACACGGTTTGAATTCATAGTGCTCTTGTCTTTGAATTGAGTTTTTGAATAGTTTTGTGAATTAACCCAGTTTAATTCACAATACTGAGCGTATCATAATTGCATTTAAGGTGCGCTTTATCCGGAGAATATTTTTATTCTCCTTGTAGCATTGCCGAGTAGTGTTCGGTGTTTTTTGAGGCGATCTTTCCTCGCTTCTAGTCTTTCTTTTTGTTTTTGTTTTTTTTTGTGTTAGCGGGATTTACCTGCTATTGTCAGAGTGCGTATTTTGTGTTTGGGTAAAGAGCACTTGAGTTGTATTTTCCCTCGTCTTTGCGGTTTTCGGTATGACACTCGTTTCCGACCCGTGTCTAGCACTCAAGTGCGGAAAACGTGTGGTAAATGGTATAGAGTGCGAGATATGCAAGAGATGAGCCCACCCAAGGTGTTCAGGGATAGCAAAGGACATCTATGTCCTTTATAAACAGAACCCATGGGCTGAATGGGTCTGTGCCCCCTGCAAGGAGGCGGCCAGTCTGGCCTTTAAACTGCAGGACCAACGTCCACCAAGTAGTACCTCGATTGTAAGCCCCAAACCACCGCAAGCACGTTGTAGTAAGTCGTTTGCGGAAGTAGTATCAACACCCGAGAGGACAGTCATCCGAGCGAATAAACCAGCTCCGAAGGCTTGCCAGGCGGTCGTTGCCTCCACTCCTTTGAAGCAGACCGACGAGGGCCAGTGGACGGAGCAGAAGCCGAGAAGGGAGAGGCAGGTCAAAAAGAAGGGAGACTGTAATAGAACGAAAGATGGGTTGGCTAGGGTGGATGACCCTGCTCTTCTGGTATTAGAAAACAAGGTGAAGGACCTGCAGAGGCAGGTCTTGTCGATGGGCAGGGTCTCAAGCCACAGGCTTCTGATCCTAAACCAGGAAGAACCCTTTATAAGGGAATCGAAGGCCAGGAGAGACATTGACAGGAGGAGGGTCTGCGACATACTGCGAATCGCAGGTGTTCCGTACCCTCCTACTCTAAGAAGGGTGCACAGAGTGGGGACATGGAAGTCACCACTAGGGAACAAAGGCGAACTTCGTGCGAGACCAATACTGGTGGAGTTCGCTGATGAGGCTACCCGGGATAGACTACTGGCGAGGGCAGCGGTAGTGGCTCAGATTACCAAGGGCAGATACCAGATTGTGCCGGACGAGCATCGGGTAAGGCCTGGTGGTCTAGCTCCAAGAGGTATCCTTGCTCGACCAGCCAGGGCGCTGGTGAGAAATCTAAAAGTTCAGCGGAATGCCGTACTCGGCTCTCAGGCCCCGACCCCGGCAATAGTAAAGAAGCCACGTGCGGGGTCGCTAATAGTTGTGATTGAAGATGCGCTGGAAGACGAGAATTGGCAGTGCTGTCCGAAGATAGATGACAGCCTGACCCCTGCCAGTCTGGATGTTGTGGCCACTCCTATAGAGATGGATTGGGAGTCGTCAGAAATTCTGGACCATCAGCCGGCTTCGTGCACCCCAGTGGGGACATCCGAAGCAAAAAACGTGCCATCATCTCAGGCGTTGCGCCTGAGAAACAGTCAGGAATGAATGACAAAAGACACCTAGGCGACGGAGCAAACGCGGTGGTGTTATATACTAACGCGTGTAGTATTAGAAACAAATGGGCGGAACTTGCCAAAACCGCTGACGAACAGAAAGCATCAATAGTTGCCGTCACGGAAACGTGGCTTTCTGAAGAAGACCATGTGCCAGGCCTAATAAGTAACAGTTTTGCAGCCTACAGGCAGGATCGGGAACAAGATTGCCTTGGTGGTGGAGTAGCCATCCTCGTTAGGTCAGGTGCAAACCACCTTGAGTCCCAGACCAAGATGTGCACTCGCAATATCCAGCTATGCGCCGTTACGATCATCCTTCCAGGCAGAAGGGTTAACGTCGTCTATGTCTACAGGGCACCAAGCACAAACCACGAAGAGGACGTTTGTTTGCTGCGGACTTTGACTGAACTAGTTAAGGACGCACAAAAGACCCTCATAGTGGGTGACTTCAATCTTCCGCACATCGACTGGGTGGCTGAGGTGTGCGTGCCGGGATCGGAGGAGCAAACCTACTTAGACTGGCTGCATGATAATGCGTTGCATCAGCATATTAGGGAGAATACCAGATATAGGACTGGATGCGTTCCATCCCTGCTGGATCTAGCTATAACGAACTTCCCCAACGATGTGGCTGGACTGCATTATTGTGCACCGCTGGGAAAGAGTGACCACGTGTGTGTCAAAATAGTTCTATGCATGTGGCAACCGAAGGTACCCTCAGGCTGATTGGGAATTTCGGTAGTATGGACATAGATAGGCTTCGTAATAGGGCGATGGGTTTGACTTGGAACACGACAGAGGAGGCTACTGTGGAGGAGCGCTGGCAGGCCATAAAAGGATCCCTGACTGCCCTACAGGAAGAGTTCGCACCCCTAAAACGAAGGAGTGGGGAGGGCAAGCCCATGTGGTGGAAGGCTGCAATAGCCAAGGCCATCAGACGTAGAAACCGCTCTTGGAACCAGTACAAAGCTTCCGGCAGTCAGCTAGCCTGGAATCGCTATACGAAGCTGAGAAACGAGACGGTAAGCCTTTTGAGAACTTCCAAGCGGGAATTTGAGCTGAAATTGGCCCAGTCTGTAAGACAACAGCCGAAGAAGTTCTACAGCTATGTACAGTCTAAAGGCTCAACAAGAAATGCCGTAGGTCCGCTATCCACTAGAGAATATGGTATTGTCACTGACGACCAGGGCAGAGCGGACGCCCTGGGGGAATACTTTGGTAGTGTACATAGGATAGATAGTGGGGTACTAGTAGATCTGGCTCTGGTACATCCTCCTCAGTTAAACGAGCTAGATCTTTCAGAGGAATGCGTGCGTAAGTACCTACAGGAGTTAAACAGCCACAAGTCAGCGGGCCCAGATGGCATTCATCCAGCTATCACCAAGCCGTTGGCGGATATCATAGCTCCATCGGTATGCAGATTGTATAGATCCACGTTGGACCAGGGAAAGCTGCCTCAGGACTGGAAAGTCGCGGCAGTCGTGGCAATACATAACAGTGGGCCTAAGTCGGATGTGCAGAACTACAGGCCGGTAAGCCTAACTAGCATTCTCTGTAAAGTTCTCGAGAAGATCATCCGTGCCCATATCTGCCAGCACTTACTGCAGCACTCCATGCTAAGTCCGGTGCAGCATGGATTCCTGAAAAATAGATCTTGCCTGACCAATCTCCTGTGCTTCTTAGATGAAGTAACTCGACGACTGGACGAAGGTAAGCAAGTTGAGGTATGTTACCTCGACTTTAGCAAGGCGTTCGACTCCGTTAATCATCGTCTTTTGTTATGCAAGATGGAGACTTTCGGGATAGGTGGGCCAGTATATAGGTGGCTGGAGGACTTCCTCTCCCACAGGACGCTTTATGTCAAAGTGGAGGACAAGTGCTCCAGTTTGGTGAACGTCACCAGTGGTGTACCTCAGGGATCCGTCCTAGGCCCAGTCCTATTCTTGTTATTTAATAATGACCTGGCATCCACTCTTCAATCGCCCAGCTTTATTTTTGCGGATGATGTGAAGATTGTTGGATCTGAGGGTAGGGCGGACTTGGGCAGGGAAATAGGCACCGTCCTGAACTGGGCATACAAATGGGACTTACCTCTAAACGCTCAAAAAAGCCATTTGTTGTCAAGGGCAACAGAGAGCCTAACTGTCGCTCATGATCAAGGGTTGTTCACCGTAGAGGCAGCCAGTAGGGTTAAAGACCTGGGGATCATCATGAAAACTGACTTCAAATGGTCGGAGCAGTGCAACGCGGCTGCGCATAAGGCTCGTGGGGAGCTCTTTAGACTGCGATCAGCTTTGTCTTGCCGGAAGCCGGAGGTATTTGTACCTATTTACATGGCTATAGTACGACCTCACTTAGAAGGTAGCGTGCAGGCTTGGTCACCCTTCTACAAAAAGGACGCCGCCTGCCTCGAGAAAGTCCAACGTCTCGCCACGCGAATGGTTGAAGGGCAGAGGGGTAAGACTTACGAGCAGAGACTCTGTGACCTGAATCTTTTCTCGTTGGAAAGGAGGAGACGTCGAGGGGATCTCATAGAAACGTTCAAGGTAATGAAGGGCTTTTCTGGCCTTAGACCAGATAGTCTATTCCAAGTGGCCGTAGACTCCAGAACAAGGGGACACGAAAAGAAGTTGATAAAAGCCCGATCTAGGTTGATGGCTAGATCGCACTTCTTCAGCAATAGGGTTGTGAACAGTTGGAACGGTCTGCCTGGTGAAATGGTAGATCTGCAGACAGTCCAATCCTTCAAAGGTGCCCTAGATCGCAAGTGGTACGAGATCTTTCCTTGTAGTCAGCCTTGAGAATATCAACTAGATGGATGACGGGTAGCACTGTGGTCCTTCTGGAGTATGTTTTAGCAGACTTTTTCCCTCATTGCATACAGTCTCAGTGAACGCTCACGATGCATAATGTCTCACGCAGTTGATGTTTGATGAGGTTTTTCGTTTCCCTCTCATTTTTAGCGGGGATTCGACGAAATACAGTCGGCAGTGGTGGGTGCATAACTGGTGTGCATACCATCGAAGGAATTCTGGACGCTCGATTGGCCGTGGCCATTACCTGTCCTGTGCAACCTGAACTGAACTGAACACCAAGTCCTGTGCAAACTGAACTGAACTGAACTGAACTGAACTGGTTTGGTCTGACCTTCAACTCCCCGCAATCTACGGATTCGTTGGATATTGGGGCTGGGCGGGCCACGATCAGCTCGAGGATGTGGTTGCTTTTTGAATTTGGTCCCTTCATAGCGTTTAATAATAATGCAACACTATGAGAATGGGTTTAAAAAATTTAAGGGCTGCGAGGTTGCACCAGAAGTCCTGCTTATAGGTGCATATTTCGAGTATTCCAAGTTGGAATAACCCATTATTCCTCAAAATCGGTCATTTGTACGTCCAGTATGTAGATATGTGGACTTGTAAAAATCTAAGCTAGTTGACGAATGCAGAATATCCTTTGCCTATAGTATCAGGCCTGTGGCGACTAACGCTCTACCATCCCTTGTGACACGCAGCCCGTTCGTAACATCGGTTTTCCAACGTTTCCCGATCTTATCGTTTAGTAGCCATTTCACACGGATCAAAGGTTAACTGGTACGAAGGAAATCGACCATCGGAGTAATGTGCATTTTATTTCAATATATTGGGTCAATCCATTGAAATACCCTGAAATACCGAATCGTTCTGTTTCATTCCCTTGAAATGAGTTAAATAAAGACAGTTATTAAGAAGATCAATTTGGGAGGTAGAAGTGATCGTCGTGAAACGTAATTTGGGAGAAGTTACTGAAGTTAATGAAGCAAATCATGCGTTTCAAACGACTGACGCAAACCGCTCGGAAACCGTTCAGAAACCGCTGGGAAACCACTCAAAAGCCGCTCGGAAACCGAACAGCATAATAGTAATAACCGCTCGAAAACCGGCCAAAAATTGACTGGTTTTGGAGTGGTTTTGCTATAAGGGATACTGTGTATATGTCTGTATTGGATGAGTGCAGTAGATGTGGAACACTCCATGGTCACAAAAGCTCACCGCACTATTAGGGACAGCTGGCCACCAGACCTTGAGACTCGTGGTGGATAACCGTGTAAGGCCCCGATAGGTTAGATTTTTTGAAGAGTCGGACTGAAGTGGGGATCACCGTCTCTCACCAAAGTTACCGATGGCTGTGGGGATTCGAACCTCCGACCTCCGAAGTGATAATGAAATAGTCTGATCCATTCGAGTGGTTTAGGGGTCTAACGACCAGTCGCATCGTAAATTGACTGACTGGGGCAAAAATGGCCTAAATGCATAAGTTGCTTGCAGGTTTTACACTAATTGTGCTAGCAGGATCGACCACCGCCGGCCGAAGAACGGTCTCTTCACGACGGTCACTTATACAAGTACTGGTTGGGTCCGACGTTGCATAATTACGTCCATCAGAAAAGAATCGGGGCTTCTGATGTGGTATGGTCGCATTATTGCGTTAGTTATCAGTAATGTATAACGATCATAAGCAAATTAGTCATTGATAACTAGGCTTTTACTAAGAAATGCTCAGTAGATCACATTATGAACGATTAAATACATTTCACTAATAAATATCCTCAGTAGTAGACTTGCATATCAATGTGTACTGTTAGCACTAGTTCATAGAAATATTCTACCTAGTTTCCTGAGAGCGTTAACCTTCCGAAATAACAGATGCGTTTGATGTCCGCACTACCGTTTTTGTAACTTACCAGAGATACACTAGAATGATTCGATTTGCTTCTTTCAAGCAACAGCGAGTCAAACAATGTATACCCCGTGTTGTTTCTATCGAGTATTTGCGCCGGCAAACAATATCTGAATGTCACCATTCAACTGAAAATCTGATTGCCCGTTACCAATCTCGACATTTTTGGCTGTTAGGACAGTCTTCCACGGGCTCCTTCCATGTTTGCCCTAGGAATTCCGCGATCATCAGTCAGCTGAGCTCTTCTTTGATGCAGTCATCTGAGGTTGACCCGTGTCGTAATCACAAGCATATCAGTCAGTGCAAAATTACAATACTGACGTTGTGTTAAGGCTTTTTCAGGTTATTTATTCAGGTACGGCCTGAAACAAAACGGAAAGGATTGTTAGGATGGCTGCACTAAAAATAGGAACAAACAGTGCCGAAACATGCGATATTCGCCTCCACTGGGGAAGGCTTTAATGCTGTTGAACGTATAGATCGATCTTTACGATCATAAGAATGCAAACCAAAACCCGAATATATTCAGTAGTTCAGGCTTGATTTCGCAAAAATATGGTCCGGTTCGTCGTTGCTAAACAATGAGTTGTGTGGGATTATCAACCGCTCTCATTGCCCTCACTGATAGTCGTGGTTTAAATCGAAATATTGAACGTGCACCGCTTTCTTCAGTCTTTCGCCCACAATGCCTTCATTTTGACTAAAGTCTAGGTTTCTCCCTCCTCAGACACTAGTCGTTTTCAACTTTTAAACTACTTCATTCGTGATTTTTCCCCGAAGTTGGTGTCTGCGCCTATAGCCACTAATTTGCCGCCTCCTCTCGACTTTCGCATTTTGATTTCTCCAGCCGGGGCTTTCAATCCGTGTGGTTGAAAGTTTGTTTCGCTCCTTTTACCCATTATTTTCCTACTGTTTACCGCCCCCCCAACAGCAATGACCCTCTGACTTTGAGCTATTATCTTCAGACATTAAGACATTGACTTCAGCAGATCCCAGCCGCCAAATTACCATTCTTGGTGATTTTAACGTTCGCAACAAGGATTGGCTAGTGCACTCATTGGACACTTCAACCATGAGACGTGAAGCCGAGGCTTTCACTGTAGTCAGCAACCTTTGCCAACTGATGGACCTCCCTACACGCATTCGCGGTTCTATTGGCGACAGTCCGCACACTTAAATCCATTCTCTTTTCAATTTCTAGTATTACTTCCATGTCTCCCGGACAGTTGTCTCATTCCGTGCCAACACAAACTCTGGACGCATATTTTGGCGTTACGATTCTGCTGACTGGGATAGTTTTCGAGACTTTCTGGCCTTCTACCCCTGGGACGACTGTTGTTTTGTGTCTGATGTTTCCATGTCTCTCTAATTTCACAAAAACGGTTCTTCAAGGTATGCGTCTTTACGTTCCTCGCTTCTCTAAACCCGGCAACCGACGGTCTCCTGAGTGGTTTAACCATGCTTGCAACCGTGATATTCGTTTAAAAAACGGCGTACCACCGGTGCCACTGCTCACCCAGCCAAACATCTCGCCACCGTTTTATGCAGGCTGAAAACAAATGCTCGCTTACCATTCACAGAGCTAAAGAACACTGCGTACGACGTAAAGCTGACCGACTGACCTTATCCACTACCGGTAACCGATCATTCTGGTCCTGTAGTTTCTGCCCTTCCAAATTTCCTCCCACTTGCAATTCTTCTAGTTCTCTGGTCTCCAACCTTCTCGATTAAGCCAATATCTACGCCTCCCGTTTTGCCTACAATCCCACACCATAGACAAAAAATAATTTGTCAGCCCTGAGGTGTATGAGGTATCTGCGAGGAGTAGCACCTCCGAGTTGATGGACTGTCATGCCCTCTGGGGTATTTACCATCCCTTTGGTCTCCATCATTTACCCAACTCTCACCTGTGGCTCCACGAAAATGAAGCATGCATCAGCGACCATACCCCGGAAAACCGTGTGACAGGCGGACCAAACCAGATAAGGGTAACCGATGCCTGAAAACCGCAGTGAGACGGCGCCTACCATGCGAAGATGGAACCTCCTGCATAAGCGGATGAGATCTATTAGATCCAGCGGCTTCCGAGGAAGCGTCCAATCAACAGGGTTGCATGGACCGCTCGGTCTAGGTAACGTTTACCAAATGGCAAAAAGCTCCTAGAGAGTCACCAGCAACCATGCACCACGATCACTTGGATGCGTTGGGCATCCCGGATTGGTAGACCACCATCCAAAAGGCGCATGAGCCGCTCGATCAGTCGCCGGCTCCCAACACAAAAACGTACTGTTGCCTGGCAGATAGCACTTGGCTGTCCATGGGCTAGATTTGCGACCTCGAACAAAAGCCGAGTGGCGCTGGGGCTGCCACTTCGTACCAAATTCCCAAGCCTTTTCATGGATTTTGTCTCTATAATTAGCTCTGATCATGCTACGGCGTCCCCCGGTTAGCGACGCGCCCTGAGCTCCCCTAGCGGCCGGGATGACCCAAACATGAGCTGGTAACCTAAACCTGAACACAAGGTCACCAGTCCACGTAGCTTGCTGGTACGTGAGAACTCTTCTAGATGCAGGTAGCCAGTGCATTACCATGCGCACACTCGACGACTACGGAATTGACGTAGCTTGTCTATCCGAAGTACGCCTACTCAACTCCGGCAGCCGACATATTCAAGTACCCCAAAGGAACGCATCCTACTGAATCGACCACAGTTGGCCAGCAGACATTTCTAGACTTCATTGAGTTGCGAACGCAATGAACAGTCGAGCACACAACGCCTTGATCTCTTTGGAAGCAGTTTCTTCAAGACTTGCCGTGGCACGGTTCAGGAGTACTCCGGTCAACGTGACTGTTTTTGCAGTCTACGCCCCAACGCTACATGCGGAGCCAACCACTAGAGATGTCTTCTACAGCGAACTTCAGAATTCAGTCAACTGGGTTCCCAGGTGAGATATTCTGCTAATTGCAGGAGATTGGAACGCTCGCATGGGACCAGCAGACGAGTATACTCAACATTTTCTGGGGATATTTGGCCTCGGCGAGCGATGCGAAAATGGCGACCGCCTGGTCACTTTTGCAGACCTCAATCAACTGGTCGTCACCAATACCCGCTTCCAGCATCCAAAGAGACACCTGCTGACCTGGCATTCCAACAACGATAGAACAGCGCGCCAGATCGATTCCATCTTGGTGCGCTCTCATTGGGCATCATCTGTCGAGAACTGTCGGACATACCGGGGCGGGAAATGCCAACAGCAAAGACCACACACTGGTACGCGCTCGTTTTTATCCTCACCTTTCAGCGCGGCAAAAATCTCGACCTCACTGCGGAATAGATACTCCCGAGCTAAGAATTCCGGACAACGTTCAAGCCCTGTCAAATGCGATCTCTTCCAGATCAAATGCGATCGACGAGGACGGTAGCGTAGATGGGCAATGAACGGGGCTAAAAGTACCCATCACCAACGCCTCCCTTGAACAGCTAGGCTAGATAAAGTGGCATAGGAAAGATTGGATCTCTGCAAAAACCTTCAACCGCTGCGCTAAGGCTAGGGACACGAGACTCCGCAGTTCGCCTGATTACCATAACCTTCGCCGCGAAACTACACATTCAGCGAGAAGCGACCGTAAACGATACTGGTCTGAAATTACAAGCCGGATGGAGACAGCAGCCGCTGTAGGGGACTTTTGGAGGCTTTTCCGACTCATACGCTGCTCTTCTGGTATGCGCAACCTCCTCCCACGATACGCGACGATAGAGGATATCTCATATCAGGTTGCGACCGGAAGCTTCAAAGATGGGTCGAACACTTCAGTCAGTTGCTCGGTCGTCCTCCCATCCGGTCCATCTGTATAACGACAGCAGGCGACATAGAACAATATGTGATCGACCTCGAGCCTCCCAACGAATCAGAAATCGCCTCCGCGGCTCAAACCATGAGAAACAAGAAGTCACCGAGGCAGGATGGCATACCACCTGAGATCTTCAAATTCTATTTGCTAATTCTTTTGGACCCACCAAGCACGCTGTTCCGTCGTATCTGGGTCACCGAAGTTTTCCCCAAAGACTGGGCAACCTCTATCCTACTCCCTATACCAAAAAGGGAGACAAGACTGTGTGTGCAAACTACAGGGGTATCAGCCTTATTGATATAGCGGCTAAATTGTTTGCGACCATTCTTAATCGCTTTGTTGCTGTTCGGGATGCGCGAACGAGCTCCAACCAGTGTGGTTTTCGTTGAGAAAGAGGCTGTGTTCACCAGATCTTCACGCTACGCCGAATCCTTGAGCACCGCTGTGAATTCCAACAACCCACCACGGCGTGCTTCATTGACTTTCAGGCATCATTCGACTTTATTGACAGGCAGTCACTCTGGAGCGTACTGTGAAACGATGGAATGCCCGAAAAGTACATCAGATTGATAAGATCATACCACTCGGCAACACAGGTGCGCATCCGCGCCTACGGTGAAGAGTTTCGAGAGTTCCCAATCGACGCCGGCGTTCGCCCTCTATCGCCAGTCCTATTTAACTGCACTATTGACTGGATAATGCTTCGCGCCCTCAACAACTTTCAAGGAATACAACTTGGCCGCGACCCTTGGGTTACAGATTTCAAATTCGCCGACGACATTGCTATTCTGGGAAAGGATCCCGGAACTCTACAGCCGGTTCTTGACCATATTGAAGCTGAGGCTGTTGGTCTGGAGATGAACACTACAAAAACGAAATTCTTCACGACTTTGCAAGGCTCAAAACACTCTATACGCGTTAACGGCGAAAATCTGGAACACGTGCACCATTTCAAGCACGTCGGTTGTGCTATCCAGCCAAACGGTCAGGTCCGGGACAAGGTTAAGCTTCGTGTAGACTGCGCAAGGAGAGCGTTCTTACAACTCCGCAAATCATTGTCGTCTCGCAGCAAAATAAGCCTCCACACAAAGCTGCGCATATACCTCGCTGTCGTCCGCCCACTTCTTACGTACGCCCGCGAAACGTGGCCGTTGAGGGTAGACGACACGAAAAGACTGGAAAGCTTCGACCACTGGTGCCTCCGCTACATGGCCGGATTCAAGTGGTATGGTCGCGGCACAGACTTCGCTGTGCGAACACAGGACGACTTTCTTGTTTCCTCCGACGGCGTCGCCTACGGTGGTTTGGTCATGTCCTACAACGGCCCGAAACGGAACTTAGGAAGAGGAGCCTATTACCATCACGCTACTCAGATTGCAAATGTCGCCTTGGTGGTCAACTGAAGACATGGGTTAGCACTATTAAGGCAGACAAGGATTGCCTAGACCTCCGGTTGGTCTTCGGAGTACGCGACTGGTGCAGAAACTGCATTTTTCGGTGTGCAGACCAGGCCGCAGACCGGAACGCATATACAGCTATCATCAGGGAGACCCAAGAAGCCGACTTATCCTCTTACAGGAGATAGTCGCATAAGAGTAAAAAGTACGTATCTGCCAGCCATACTTCTCTGCCTTCTTCTCACGTTCTCAGCCACACTTTTCTTTTCGTAATTAACAGAAAGGTTCGCTAAGTTCTGCTTAATCTATGTGTTTCCAAACCACTCGGTCCGGACGGTATTTGGCCCATCGTCCTAATATGGTGTGCTCTAGAGTTAGCTCCCTATTTACGTCGTCTATTCCTTTTTCCCTTAAATCAAGGAACTTTTTGCTTTTCATGGAAGGACGCCAGTATTTTTCTTATCCCCAAACATGGTGCCCCTTCTGACCGCAACAACTATTGTCCTATCACCCTCAGTTCTGTGCTTCCGAAAGTTTCTGAAGTAGTTATTCCCGGCCATTTACGTCCGTTCCTTGGACGTGAAGGTCTGCTGAGTGATTGTCAATGTGAATTTCGTCCGTGTCATTCTACGGGCGACCTACCATCGGTCATCCCCCACTCCCGGTGGGCCGCGCTCGATAGCTGCGGGGAAACTCACTTGGTTTCGCTGGATATCTCAAATGCCTTCGACCAAGTCTGGTGTGAAAAATCCATCCGGCTGTCGTTTCATGGATGTAATGTTTCTTCATCAAGCAAATCATCTCCGTCCGTGTCGATGGAGCTCTATCTCAGCCGTCGCCTGTGAATACTGGTGTTCCCCAAGGTCCCATAATTGGGCCCACCTTTCTTTTGTTTATTAATGATCTACCTTCAACCTCGTTCCCCAGCTACAAACTCGGCTTCTCGTTCCAATCTTCGCGTGTCGGGTGATCCGGTGTCTAATGCTCGTGGTCAGGCTGGCGTTGGTATCGCTCTGAGCATAAAAGCTGAGCGTACACTGGTCGGCTGAATCCCAGTAAGCAGTTGTCTGTGTGTGGTTCGGTTGAATGGTTCTTTGAGTGTGAACAGCCCTAGACTGAAGCGTCGATGCCTTTTTGTCGTTTCTGTGTATTCTCCAAGTGGCTGTAGCTCTCCTGAGACTAAAGACGAACTCTACCAAGATTTGTCTCAACTGCTCCTCAGCGTTCGCCCTACGGATATCATAATTGGTTGTTACTGGTGATTTCAGTGTTCATCACGACGAGACTGCACCTTGACGTGGTGTGATGGCTTGCGCGCCTCTATGACCCAAAGAGCTATACAGAATGGCTTCTTTAAGTTGGAGATGCAGTCATACCTGACAGGTCAATGGGTAGAGGTCAGACAAAGTCCAGTCTCCTGGTCCTCCAGGTTAGGGGTTGATTTGAGCTGGCAACTCAGTCGGCAAAATCAGTGGAAGAATAATTGATCCAAGCAAATGGGCTTCCACTAAGCCATCCCGCTTCCTTGCGGATAGGTTCTTGTTAGAACTAAAGGCTTTGGATGAGGACCCTAATCGTTCTCATGCTTTGTGGCTGGACACCCTGGCAGTACCCGTCCAACATCTCCCATGAACTGCACGAATACAAATAATTCCATACTGCATCGATCGTCGCGCAGGATAATCAGGACCGCGCTGCCCATTGCATCGAGCGGGGTGGGTAGTGATAAGTGGGCTACTGCTCAGAGTTCCCTCTCATTTATTCAACCTTTGTCTTCTGTCCCCAACCATCTTCCTTTGCCCCCACCATCCACCCATAATGCTCCCACTGATAACACGGTCGATACTCGCAACGATTCACTGTCAAATAGTGTCGGGAATAATCCTCTCTCTGGTTACTCACATTTTCTCAAGCCTCGTCAGCCTCTGAATCTCGGCTCCTTCGACGTGCGTACGCTCATGCAGGCCGGTCAGCTGGCGTACCTAGCGCTCACAATAGATTCTCTGAAGATTGATACCTGCTGCTTAAGTGAAACGCGTATCCAGGATTCGAGCAGTGTAATTCAACTAACTGCTCCTGGTATCTCATCGAGATACTCTCTGCGCACATCAGGAGACGAATTAGCTGGAGCTGCGAGTCAACGTGGTGTAGGAATAGTCTTGACTGAGAAGGCTGAGGCTGCCCTTTTGGATTGGAACCCTGTTAATAGTCGTTTATGTGGTGTAAGACTCCAGGGGGTCAGTTGGTGTTCGAAAGGATAGTTGTGTTAAGCGCAATTTATTTGTGATCTCGGCGTACGCCCCAACGGACTGCAGCTCAGACTTGCAGAAAGATGAGTTCTATGATGCCCTCGCCACTCTCGTTCGCAGCAGTAAAGGTTCTGACATTGTAGTGCTAGCTGGTGACTTCAATGCACAAATTGGCAAACTTAGTGTGTCATAGGCCTGTTTAGGTGGGCGTTGTGCTTTACCTGCTGAGCGTACAGATAACGAGGATAGGCTTCTCCAGTTTTGTGCAGACAATCGATTGTTCTTGTCTAGCACAAATTTCCGACACAGCTCGCGTCGCACAGCGACATGGCGCTCTAACTCTACAGGTACTTTGATTCAAATTGATCATATTGCCGTAAGCTACCGGTGGCGCAGTTATGTTCAGAACTGTAGATCTTACTGGTCCACGTACGTAGAGTCGGACCATGCATTAGTTTTAATGCGATTACCTCTCCAGCTCCATGGTCATCGTCGCAAACCGCAAACCCGATTAGCTGTGCAACGTTTGTGCGACCCAGAAGTACGCACTCGTTATGAGCAGAAGTTAGCACATGAGCTAGGATCTACGACGAACAGTAATGTAGATGAGCATTGGGCTCATATCAAACAGGCGATGCACGTGGCAGCAGGTTTTTCCTGTGGTCCTAGATCCGATGTCCATCAAAGACACTGGATCTCGCAAGAGTCGCTGAGTATAATGGAGCAAAAGCGTCAGCTCCCAAACTGTAAGGAAATGAATAAGATGCGGAGAAAGCTACAAAGGCAAGTTACGAAAAGCCTTAAGAAGGATCGCAAAAATTGGTGGGTCAAGGGTCAAGAAATGGAAATAGCAGCTGCTTCAGGTAACAGTCAGAAACTGTTCAAACTTACTCGTGACACCAGTGGACGGCGCATCCAGGTCAGTGAAACTATTTGGGATAGAAATGGAGAACCCATACATGGCAAACAGCAAAGGCTTGACTGTTGGGCCGAATACTTCAAGGAACAGTTTAGCTAGCCGCAAGCTAGTGTAGTTACTCCTGTGTCAACAACTGCGACTCCTTGGGTGGTATCACTTGAGCCCCCATCGGAAGTAGAAGTGGAGTCATGCATTCGATTACTAAAGCGAGGGAAAGCGGCATGTCCCAACGAACTTCCTCCAGTTCTATTCAAACAAGGTGGAAATGTTTTGATAAAATCACTTACCGCCTTGCTCCGTGACATTTGGAACGCGGAGCGTATTCCGTTAATATGGAGTGGGTCGTTGATTGTTCCCATATTCAAGAAAGGGAATGCGCAATGACTTCAGTAATCATCGTAGGACTAGCTTACTTCCGATAGTCACCAAAGTATTAGCCTCAATTCTACTGCACCGTCTTACACCGGCTCGCGAGAGGAATGCCCGTGAACAGCAGGCTGGATTCCGCCCAGGTCGAGGACGCATCGTCCAGATTTTTACTCTTCGCCGATTACTTGAAACGCGTCACACGCACCGTCGACCGATAATAATGATTTTCTTAGACTTGAAAGGCGCTTTCGATTCAGTTGATCGAACAGCGCTTTTCAGTACTCTTCTTCGAAAAGATATGCCCCAGAAGTTCGTGAACCTACTGAGATGATTGTATTCTCATACTTCTGGTCGCGTTAGAGTTTAAGGTGAACTATCCGGTCGGTTCGAAACGACCATTGGTGTTCGACAGGGATGTCCTATGTCTCCATTCCTTTTCAACTTCGTCATGGACGAAATAATGGAGAGTGCGCTGCAAAATCTTCAGAATGAAGGCGTCCAACTAGGAAATAGTGGAAAGCTATGTGATTTAGATTAGGCGGACGACGTTGTCTGCTTGTTCAAATCCATGAAACATGCTCAACGTGCACTAGATAGACTTGGGGGAGCTGTAGCTCCATTCGGCATGCGCTTTGCACCTTCAAAGTGCAAGGTGATGTTACAAGACTGGACATCAACGACTCCGAGCTTGGTGCTCGATGGGGAAGTGCTGTCAGTTATCGACCACTTCACCTACCTCGGCAGCAGCGTGACGACATATGGGATCACTGTAGTAGAGGTAAGCACGCGTATATCCAAGGCTCGAGCGGTTTACTCTAAACTGGAGCACTTGTGGCGCTGTCCTGATATTTCACTGAAGTTGAAAGGTCGTGTATACTGTGCCACAGTGCGTTCAGTTTTGTTGTATGGCTGCGAGACTTGGGGTCTGTTTGTGGAAGATATTCGTCGTCTTGAGGTTTTCGACCACGGATGTTTACGTAGTATCGCTAAGATTGAGTGGAATAGCCGAGTAAGTAATGATGAGGTCAGGAAGCGAGTATTGGGTATTTGTTCGGAGAACGTTTTGTCACAGCGTATCCAACTTAGTAGACTTCGTTGGTTTGGGTATGTGTTACGTATGGCAAACACACGTCTACCGTACCGTGTCCTATTCCCCGTTCCTCCTAGGGAGTGAAAGAGACCACGTGGAGGTCAACAGATGACGTGGCAGCTAGGAATGAGGAAATGTACAACAGACTTAAGGAAAGTAGGTGCTTCACGTCTTCGTGGTTGGAGTCCAAAAGATCCGTCCACCAGTTGGCTGGAGATACTGAAGGACATGGCTGCGAACCGCGAACAGTGGCGATCGTGTTGTCACTTTTTGTCGAATCAGAATGACTGATCGGTGTACGTTTGTACAGTTAGAATGTGTATTCCGTGTGTTGGCTACTAGGGTGTTCTTTCTTTTTTCCATCCGTGTTGGTCCACTCCCTGTCCATCTTGTATATTTATTTTTTCTATTACTACGTGTAACATCGTGAGAAAGGCAGTGGTCAGTGGGGCTTTTCCTACTGTTTAACGCTGTACGATGATCATGCTGATGATGTTGGAATCCTAGACTCGACGATTTGGTGTTCCAGGCGATCGAACCGATAACGTTGACCGACTCATCCAACTATGTTCCGACCATGGATTATTCGAAGCGAACAAAAATTTCCCTCTCAGAAAGCAGCACCGACTAACCTGGCGTCCTACTGCGTCTTCGCGACATTGGACTCAGATCGACAATATTGCCATCGCTTACCCCTGGCGCGGCTCAGTTCAAGGATGTCGCTCATTTTGGTCCACGTCTATAGACAGTGATCACGCTGTTGTCCGCGCGCTTCAGCTTGCGCCTCGTCGTTGGCCGAAACAACGCCAAAACGAAACGTCCTCGCAGCTGCTACTGGACGATAACCATCGATCTACTTCGTTGGCAGAATTATGCATCATGTTATCGATGCAATCAAATGCCCAGGATCCAGAGGAGCGATGGACAGATATCCAGCGGGCTTTATTTGAGGCTGCCAAGTCCGCCTAGATCCAACAAGCAGACACACACAGAAACAATGGATATGTGCATCGTCAGTTGCGCTGTTAGATGCTCATAGATGCATTCCTCCGGATTCCAGATACAATCAGGTACGGAGATGCCCTAAACACCAAGTAATTGGAATCCTGAGGAATGATCGTGAGCAGTGGTGGATTGCGAAGTGTAGGGAGATAGAAAAAGCTGCGGTGATCAGCAACAGCCGCAACCTTTTCCGTCTAATCAGAAATACCGGTCCCCGAAAGCCAGGAGTTAGTGAACTGGTCAGAAAGGCGAACGGCTCACTGATTCAAACTGAAGAGCGCCATCTAGTTCTTTGGGTGGAGCATTTGGGGCAGTTTAGTTGGCCTTTATCCACGACAGGCTTGCTAACTAGCACCACAGCTGCAGCTCTGATTGTAGATACCGGTTCTGCGTCAGGAGCTGAGGTTCTGCGTGAAATAGAGTATCTCAAACGACATAAGGCTGCTGGACGGGATTGGTTGCTTCTGTCTGTTTTCAAAGACAGTGGCTCAACGTTGTTGTTGGAGTTGACAAAACTCCTCGGTTTGGTGCGGGATGGGAAAAAGGTTCCATAGAGTTGGTGATCGTACCGATTTACAAGAAGAGTGACAGATTCCTGTAAAAATTCCTAGAGAATGAGTTTGGTTAGCGTCGCATCTAAACTGCTTGCTGGTATTATTTTCCATCGCTTATCTAACGCCGGTGACCAGTGCTCGTGCAAAAATCGAGCTGGGTTTAGATGTGGTCGAAGTTGCGTTGATTACATCTTCACTCTTCGACAAGTTTTAGAACATCAGCACCTTCCATAAGCCCACTGTCCTCGTTTGTCTCGATTTAAAGGCGGCGTTCGACTCAGTCGACCACACCGTTCTCTGGCGCTGCCTCTTGCTGTGGGATGTACCAGAGGAATTCATTTTCATCAGAAAGTCCTCTTACGTGAACAGCCGAAGCCGAGTTTGGAACGACAGTATTCTTCTAAGTGAAGATTCAGGTAAATTGCAAGGTTTTATGGACTGCTTGACTGACTGAGTAGAAGTGTTCGGAATGCGCTTTTCACCCTCGAAGTACAAGAGGGTGTAGCAGGACTGGGTTGGTCCAACTTTTCAGTATCTGGAGAAACTGTCGATCAAGTAGATAAGTTCCGTTTGAGCAGCTTCGTTTCATCCCGTAGTCGGATGTGGGATGTCTTAGCGTATACAGAAGGCCCGTTTGACTTTGCCAATCTGAGTCATTAGTGGCGTCGACATAACATCCGTTTATCTATTAAGAGTTGAGTGTACGCTGCAGCAGTCAGACCAGTGCTTCTGTATGATTCAGAAACATGGCCACTGCGGATCGAAGGTACACGAGGATTGTTGGTATTTGAACACCGATATCTTCGTAGCACTGCTTGAATCTGGTGGGAACACCGCATAAACAATGCTGAGGTTCGGCGGAGAGTCTTAGGTTCAAGAACCAAATCACTAGATGAAACACTTGGGCTCACCAGACTAAGATGGTTGGGATATATGTTACGTATGTTCCCTCATAGGATTCCTCGGCGTTCAGTGTTGGCTGAGGCAGTTACCGGTTGGAAGATGAGTAATGGTGGTCAGTCGATGACATGGAAGAAAGGTATGAAAAACCTAACCTTTGGACTTGGCCATTTAGGGTGTGTTAGACTTCCCGGGTGGGGTCCAAGAGACCTTTCCACACAGTGGTTATATACGTTAGGAGAAATGACCAAATGTCGTGATCAGTGGCGCTCTTGCATCCACAAACTTTCTTTATCGATTTGATGTCAATGTTTGTAGTTCTTTAACTGCTTCTTTAATATTTCTGTCCCTTTTCATTGTTTCTGATTGAGGCTGTCGCCAGGAGATGGCAACCAAAACCAGCGCACCTAGTGCATGGTTAATGGTTGTCTGAACTGAACTGAATTGATCTTCAACCTCCAACCCACTTAACTGGGTTGCTGATGGTGCTACTCTCCGTTACTCCCTTTCTTTTGTCACTACTCGTCAGGCAACCTCTAACATCGATCACGATCTGATCCAGAACAAATACCAGCTTGGGGTTCCGCCAACAATGTCTGTTTCAATACTTGAAATACTCCTCCTTTCTGTTTCACTTAAACATCCTTATTCTCATTTGAATTTTGTCTCGATTCCTCTTCGCTCGACAGGGTCGCTTTCCTTATTAGGCTTATGTCTAAATTCATCTTTGTCGGTCTCCTTTTGTGTCTACGCTTGCCTCGTGCGCTGAACGCAAAGTCGGTTTTCCGTTGCGCACCAAAAGCTTTTTCACACCCGATCACCTTTAGTACGAAGCTGAAATCTCTTGAATACCGCTGTCATGTATGGTTTGAAGGTTCATCTACCGCTCTTTTTCTTCTAGATTGGTTTCAAAGAAAGGCTGTCCAGTTAATCAATGATCCCTCCGTAACCTTCAGTCTGCCCATCGCCAGCAAGTTGCTCCAGTATCTCTTTCTTACCGTCCTCTATCAGAACTCGCTTCGACAGCCCCCTTTCCACGACTTTCTCTCATTCATCTCGTATGCAAGCAGCCAGTCACCCGTATCAGGTATCTGTCCCTGGATGTCGAACTTCTTTATTTCAGTCATCCTTCATCCCCCGAATTGGAAAGCTTTGGAACACTCCCTCTTTCCATACTTCCAACCACTTATAATCTTTCTGTTTTCAAGAGTAGGGTCAACAAATTGAATCTTACTTGAATATAACGTGCATACATCCCCTTCACAGTGTCTTTTGACTATGGGGTTTACCCACCGATTATTACGCTTCTTCTTAAAGTTTTCTGTGACTTTACTTTGCAGATATCTTTGTTTCTGTTGCATTTCCTTATCGTTCAAGAGCTGACGTTTTTGCTTCATTAAACTCAGCGACTATCGAGAAATTTAGTGTCTTTGATGGACATCGGATCCAGGACCGCAAGCGAAACCTGTTGCCACATGCATCGCCTGTTTCACATGGCCCAGTGGTCGTCTACATTACTGTTCGTCGTAGTTCCTAGATTATGTGGTAGTTTCTGTTCATAACTAGTGCGAACTTCTAGATCAGACAAACGTTGCACGGTAAACCGGGTTTGGGGTTTGCGTCGATGACCATGGAGCTGGAGAGATAGTCGAATTAAAACAAATGCAAGATCCGACTCTACGTACGTGGACCAGTATGATCTGCAGTTCTGGATAGAATTGTGTCACCGGTAGATTCCTCCGATATGATCAGTCTGAATCAGGATACCTGTAGAGTCAAAGGGCCATATCACTGCAACGTGAGCTGTGTTGGAAGTTCGTACTAAACAGGAATAAACGACTGCACAAAGCTAGAGATGCCTTTTTCCGTTATCTTTACGCTGAGCGGGCAAGGCACAACGCCTACCTATGCAAGCCTTTGATGCACTAAGTTTGCCAACTTGTTCATTAAGATCACCTGCTAGCACTACAATGTTCTCCTGCGAACGGAAGTGGCGAGTTCATCATAAAACCCATCCGTCTGCGTGTCAGAGCTGCAGTCTGTTTGAGATTATACTTACTTTTACTCTTATGCGATTATCTTCTGCTAGAGGATGGGTCGGCTTCATTGATATCTCGTATCACAGCTGACCATGCGCGCCTGTTGGAAGTGAGTTCGGTGCAAATCACAACCCAGTTTTTCTTCCATCGGCGGGTACCATAGACCGACTGTAATCACATGCGCTTTACATCTTTCTCGACAATGTTGATCCAAGTTTTAGGCTGGCCACCAAGGCGACTGCACCACCTAGGACAGGGTCCGAGACGGAGTCTTCGTTTGGTTGGTGCCGTTTCAGGTCGCCGTAGGATATGACCCAGTCACCGCAGTCGACTACATTGGAGGAAGTCGGATACTCTGTCGCGCCAATTTATTTTCAACTACGTCACGAGCACCAGTGATTAAAAACCTCCAGCTTCCTAGTATCCTCGACTCTCAATGGCCAGGTTTTGCAGCCGTAGTTTAGTACGAGTGTATAGCGGCACAGTAGTACGCACCTTAGTCCGAGGGCTGATTCCTCTGCGGGTCCACAACACTCGTCGTCAATGGAGAAATGCTCTCATGACTTCGTCTATCCGGAATATTACTTCATCCTTCACCTGACCGTTCGGAAGTAGTGTAGAGCCTAGATACTTGAATGATAGAACACACTCGATCAGTTGGTCATTGATGGACAGCCAATGGGATGATGGCCCTGGACAAGTTGGCATACTCTTAGTTTTCGTGGTGTTTACTTCTAGACCGACGAACTTTGAGAAGAAACTGATTCGGTCGAAGATTAGCTGAAGCATGGCAGAGTCCGCTAGCATACCAATGTCGTCCGTGAACTCCTGGTTCAAGGTGTGCATCTCCTGGCTCAGTTTGACACCGGGACAGTCAGTTAGTGCCTGTCTCATTGTCCAGTCGATCGCGCAGTTGAACAGCACCGGCGAAAGAAGGCAGCCCTATCGGACGCCAGCAGTGACTGCGAACTTTGAGGACTCGCACCCCACTGGACGAATAGTATCTCCTTAGAAGTCTTACTAGCTCGTCGGGCATCTCGTCCGTTTCCAATATCGTCCAGAGACACTCCCGGTTAACTGAACTGAAGTCGGCCCGGAAGTCAATGAAACAGACCACTGTTGAATGCTAGAACTTGCAGTGGTTCTCTAGCGTTCGACGTGGTGTAAAAATTTGGTCCACTCAGCCTCTACCACGCCGGAAATCCCCTTGGTTCGGTCGGGTGCGGCGGTCTCTCGCATGGTCGAGGGTGGGTGTTTCATGTTCCGAGATGGCTACTCGTCCTGAATGCCCCTTGAAATCCTCTCAGATGACCGTGCTTTTTACAGCCTCTGCTGAGGAAGCCCTATTCACCGCCTTCTCGTGGCGATGTTCCCACTAAAGTGAGAGGACGAAAGCGAATTCCCGGCGCTCTCCACCGGGTTGACCGACTAATAGTCAGTGTAGAAGAGAGTGCTAAACCCTGATTCCAAACCGACCACGGGTGGCGTATCAGGCTTACAACAGTATGCTTACCGGCACCTGTGGCGGGGGGATGTATTGGGCATCCAGGATCTTTAGTCTCATCTGAAGGGCGTATGAATCGAGCATTCAGTCAGCGGCCGTCAGAGGGCTATAATACCCTCCTGTCGTCCTACTGCCATGTCGGCTAGGCGTTCTGGTCAAAGGCTCAGGGTGGGGCCTCCTAAGTCAACCCTCTACTTCGGTCTGGGGAACCAGGTAGTATTCAGCCCACATGCTTACATGAATTCTCCACTTAAATACTCACTCACTCAAGCTACACAAGTTATGATCGAGGCGCTGGCGGTCGGACAAAACCGACTACCCATTACCACACCACTCATTTTCATCCACTCTTATACATACAACAATATTAACACTGTTCCGTGTACTTCTCAGGTTGTCATGGATAAAGACGCTTGCCATGCGAATGAGATTCCTCCTTCATTTGTGCGCAGTTCATCAAAACCACTACTGGGACAACATGAGCCACTGGAGCTTGCAGCTTTCAATGTACGCACTCTAATAAAAATGGGCCAACAAGCAGCTTTAGTGCGCACACTCGAGGTACTCGCTATTGACGTCTGCTGCTTCTCCGAAACCCGCATCCAGGACCCCACCATTGTAGTTCGTCTGAATTCGCCCTTAGGACATGCTTTTACTCTGCGCTTATCCGGAGACGCCGAGGCTTCTGCATCTGGTCACGCAGGAGCAGGAATCGCTTTGAGTACTAGAGCTGAGTCTGCGCTACGCGACTGGATCCCAGTCAACAACAGATTATGTGCGATTCGCTTAGAGGGTTCGTTCAAAGCTAACAAAGGCTACGACGGCAATCGGTGTGTTTGTTGTCGCTGCCTACGCCCCTACCGACTGCAGTTCGGATACAGTCAAAGGTAATATCCTACCAGCAGTTTCACAAACTTCTCAGAAAGGCGTCTCATAGAAATATGGTGGTACTGGCTACAGATATGAACGCCCAGATTGGCCACCTAGGTCCGGATGAGCGAATGTTTGGAGGCTAAAGCAGCGGCAAACATCAATGCACGGATAACGGTAATCGACGGCTTCATCTGTGCGCAGACCATCGTCTATTCTTGTCGGGTACGAACTACCGGCGCAGCTTTCGTCGCACAGTCAGTCTTGGACACAAATAAACTAAGCTACAACTGGCGTGGCTCAGTCAAATCTTATAGGTCGTACTGGAGCACACATGGATTCAAATCACGCCTCAGTGTGTGCTGAGTTCACGGTACCGTTTTCCACCAAGTCAAAAGTCCGCCGTCAACGGGTAGACGTAGACCAACTTTGCCGGACGTCGATGCAGGAGAGATATGAGAATGAGCTTGCTGCACAGCTAAGTAGCCACACACGGTGACGTCTCAGACCACTGACAACACATCCAAGATGCCGTAAAAGTAGTGAGTACCACATCTTGTGAATTAATCACATGGCATGCAGTCACGAATGGGGGCACAGTAGTAGAGGTAAGCACGCGTATATCCAAGGCTCGAGCGGCGCACGCTAGGCTGAGGCACTTGTGGTACCGCTCTGGTATTTCGCTGAAGTTAAAAAGTCGTGTGTATTGTGTCGCAGTGCGCCCATTTCTGTTGAATGGTTGCGAGACTTGGGGTCTGTTTGTGGAAGATATTCGTCGTCTTGAGGTTTTCGACCACGGATGTTTACGTAGTATCGCTAAGATTGAGTGGAATAGCCGAGTAAGTAATGATGAGGTCAGGAAGCGAGTATTGGGTATTTGTTCGGAGAACGTTCTGTCACAGCGTATCCAACTTAGTAGACTTCGTTGGTTGGGGCATGTGTTACGTATGGCAAACACACGTCTACCGTACCGTGTCCTATTCCCCGTTCCTCCTAGGGAGTGAAAGAGACCACGTGGAGGTCAACAGATGACGTGGCAGCTAGGAATGAGGAAATGTACAACAGACTTAAGGAAAGTAGGTGCTTCACGTCTTCGTGGTTGGAGTCCAAAAGATCCGTCCACCAGTTGGCTGGAGACACTGAAGGACATGGCTGCGAACCGCGAACAGTGGCGATCGTGTTGTCACTTTTTGTCGAATCAGAATGACTGATCGATGTACGTTTGTACAGTTAGAATGTGTATTCCGTGTGTTGGCTACTAGGGTGTTCTTTCTTTTTTCCATCCGTGTTGGTCCACTCCCTGTCCATCTTGTATATTTATTTTTTCTATTACTACGTGTAACATCGTGAGAAAGGCAGTGGTCAGTGGGGCTTTTCCTACTGTTTAACGCTGGACGATGATGATGTTGATGATGAGTGATCCGTTGCTTCGGTTGGGTCCGGTGAAAGTAAATCACTGTCCCCTCAGCAATCGTCTTACCTTACTTTTTACTTTTACTTTTACGTGACTATCTCCTGCGAGAGGATAAGTCGGCTCCATGTACATCACGGACCATTGCTGACCACCCGCGGCGGTCGGAGGCGAGATCCGTACAGATCCTCATCAGTCCTTTTTCCATCGCCGGGCTCCATAGATTGACCGAGGGCCTAGAAGCTCTACGTCTTTTTCTATGATGTTGGTCCAAGTTTTGAGCTGCCCACCAAGGCAGGGAGTGGGGCAGAGTGTTTGCTTGGTTATCTCTGACTCGGGTCGCCGAAGCGTATGGCCGAACCACTGAAGTCGTCGACGTTGGAGGAGGACGGGGAGAGCGTCGATATCAGAGCATCGTCTCCTTACCTCGTCTTTAGACACCCTGTCGCGCCACTTGACTTTGAGGATTTGCCGCAGGCACCAGTGGTCGAAAACCTCCAGCTTTCTGGTATCCTCAGCTCGTAGTGGCCATGTTTCGCAGCCATAGATGAGTAAGGGCCGGATGGCAGCACGGTAAACACAAACTTTGTTTCTTAAGCTGATTTCACTGTGAGTCCACATCGTTCGTCTTAGCTGAAGAAAGGCTCCCCTGGCGCTGTCGATCCGTAATACCACTTCATCTTTTGCCTGGCCGTTCGGAAGCAGAGTTGAGCCTAGGTATTTGAATGAAGGGTCGTATTCGACTGGTTGGTCATTGGTCGACAGTTGTTGAATTGTCGGGCCCAGATGGGTTGTGAAAGCTTTTGTTTTGGTCGAGTTTACTTCAAGTCCGATGGACCTCGCGAAGGAATTGATTCGGTCGAGGATTGGTTGTAGCGTAACGGGAGAGTCTCCAAGCACGACAATATCATCCTTGAACTCCAGGTCCGAGATGTATATTTCCTGGCTAAGCTGAACGCCAGGGTAGTTGTGTAATGCCTGTCGCATTGTTGTTGAACAGCACCGGTGATAGGAGACAGCCCTGTGTAACTCCGGTAGTGAGTGTGAACTCGCGGGATTCTTTACCGTACATACGAACCCTAGCACCGGTTGTCGAGTAGTATCCCCTTAACAGCCTTTAAAGCTTATCGGGCATCCCATCGGATTGGATTATGGTCCAAAGAGACTCGCGGTTCACCGAATCAAAAGCTGCCCGGAAGTCGATGAAACAAGCTACTGTCGGCTGCTGGAACTTATAGCAGTTCTTCAGTATTCGGCGCAGTGTGAATATTTGATCCACATAGCCTCTGCCACGGCGGAAACCCCCATTGGTTCGGGCGAGTGCGCTGGTCTCTTGCCTCGGAGAAACGGGTTAATAAAAACGCACCAAAGATCTTTGCGGCCACATCGATCAGGCTGATCCCTCGGTAGTTCTCACATGCCGACTTATCACCTTTCTTCGGAATGGGCAGCAGTATGGACATTCCCCAGTCGGGTGGAAATGCTTCCTCTCTCCAGGTGGAACCAAAATGTGTACACAACCTGTCAATCAATGACAATGAACATGCTTTATACACTTCTGGAGGGACGCCATCTTCCCCAGCAGCCTTTCTGTCCTTCAGATTGTTTATCATTTCCGTGATTTCCGCGGTGTTTGGCGGGTCACAGTTGCTTTCGTACTGGAGTGGAGGGGTTGATATTGATTGGTCCGTCCGGTGGTCCGTAGGCCGGTTGAGCAGCTGACCAAAGTGTTCCACCCATCGGTCCATTTTCTTACTCTGTTCGGATATTGGGTTTCCTGCCGCATCACGAAGAAGGGAATTTTGTTTAAAAAGCCTATTAGAGGCTGTTGCGAATAAGGCGGAACAGTTTACCAAAGTCACCAGTTCCGGACGCGGTCTCCGTTTTTTCAGCTATTTCTATACAGTATCTTTTGCGATCAGCCTTGCGGAGCGTGTGGCCTCTCATTGCAGTCTGCGGCGTTCGTTACTACCTGCCAGTTGAGCTTCGTGTGCTCTGGTTGACAGCTGGAGCGTGCTCTTCGAGATCCAATCTTTTGTCCGCCTTTTCGTTCTCCCGAGTACTGTCCAAGTAGCTTCCTTGATTGTCGTCTTCACTCGAGTCCACTGCCCTTCCACAGAAACTTCATCTGCTTGTGCGTTGGTTGCGTTGGTTAGTCGGGTTGTGATTGCTCGTGACAACGCTTCTCGCTTCTCTGGATTTTCTAGGGCAGCAATGTTTATCCGAGAGGGTGCAGACACTTTAGCACTTGTAGACAGATGAACTTTGAAACATGCGCGTAGGAGGGCATGGTCGGTGCCGTTTGTGTTGCCCGTTATTGCACCTCGGTACGCTCGGCAATCCTCCACAGACGAGGCCCAACGGGCTCTCATGAGGATGTGGTCGAGTTGGTGTGCAGTGTAACCGTCATTGGAGTACCATGTGAGTAGGTGCTTCTTGGGGTGTTGAAATCGAGTGCTTCAGACAACCATTCTGTTGATGTCGGCTAAACCAATCAGTCGGCCACCGTTCTCGCAGCGCTGACCAAGGCCGAATTTCCCGAGAATATGGCTAGTGGATTTGTCGGCCGTATCTGTGCGAGCGTTCCAATCTCCTGCGACGAAAAGTACATCGCGCCTCGAAACCCAGTTGCTTACCTCCTGCAAATTAGTGTAAAATTCGTCTTTGGTTTCGTCATCAGCTGAATTGGTTGGGGCATAGATCGCGATCACCGTCAAGTCGTGCGGGGAACCTTTAAAACGTGCCAAGGCGAGTCTGGATGAGACTGGTTCCCAAGAGATCATTGCATCATTGGCTGCTTTGTTCAGAGCAAACACGACACCGTAGAGACCGGAGTTGTCTTTCGGGCCACTATGATAGAGCCAATAGGATGTATCCACACCCGGGACCTTTATTTTTCGGCTACCTGAATTGGGCAGGCGGACTTCCGAGAGGCAAGCAATATCTACTTCATAGTCATGTAGAGTTCGCATTGTGACGCACTGACTGCCGACGTCTAGAAACGTCCTGACATTCCAACAGGCTATGTGTGTTCTTTTCCTGCAGCGAATAATCCTGGCTTGTTGTCTTATCACCTCGACCGCCGGGACACGAGGCGCGTCGCCTACCGGGGACGCCGTAGCATGATGAGCGCTTGAGGTTCCGTGAATAACCATAGAGAGTCGCGGGAGTAGGGTACGAAGCGGTGTCCCCAGCACCGTTCGGTCTTTTTGTTCGAGGTTGCACCTCTAGCCCTTGCACACCCAAGTGCAGACTGCAAGACAGCAGGGTGTTCCCGGAGGAGCCGGTGACCTACTGTACGGTTCGTTCGCTGCCTCTGGAATGCCGGATCAGGCATTTGAACAGGTCTCCTTTGTGGCCGTTGGATCAGTAGATCTCGTCCGCCCATTCAGAAGGATCTGTCTTCACATGCCGAACACCGTCTCGCCGAAGTTTTTTAGACCTCGGTAACTTTCAACCTGGTTTAGCCCGCCTGTCGAGCGGTTTACCGGGGTGTGGCCGCTGATGCATGCTTCAGCTTCGTCGAGCCACAGGTGAGAGCTGGGTGAATGATGGGGACCAAAAAGATGGAGGATGCCCCAAGGGACACGACAGTCAACCAACTCAGAGATGCTACTCCTCTCAGACACCCCATACACCCCTCAGCAATCGTCTAATAAATTGTGATAGAACTTCACGTGATAGAATGTATTACCGACGATTTCATGCACTTTAACTGTATGCACTTTGAAATTATTCGGTGGCTGCGTCACCCTGAACGTGGAACACGAGAGAAGCCCTGCTTTGAAATCTCCGTGTCCGAGCGTTGTGGGAAATATTCAGAGCACTGCAATCGTCGGCGTTGAAGGAACAAAAACATCTTTTCGATATCGAAACAGCGTCGTCTCGCCGCGTTGTTTGAAAGTGTGTCTCGTTAAGCCACTGTGAGGATCCGTTGCGGATACCAGTGGTGAAACCCTTCCAGTTTCCTTGCGTTTTTACGCGTGGTGGTCACGTTTCGCAGCTGTAGATCAGTATTGGGTGGATAGCGACCCAAAAAACGCGAACTGGGGTCCAGCCATTTCAACGCGTGGTCGTGCTCGATTTGCTCGCGTTTGACATATATCGGCTGAATGGACTGTAGCGCACGACAAAAAGATCTTGGTCTCTGGTCCTATGGCTTCCCGTATAATTCTGAGTGATTCAAAACCTTCTGTAATGCGAACAGGTTGTCCTCAAGGATGGCAATGTCGTCCACGAATTTCAAGTCGGTGATAAGAGCATCGGGGACCAGCTGGATTCCGGGACAATCAATGAGCGCCAGTCAATGGTGTAGTTGAACAGTACTGACGACAGCGTACAGCCTTGCCTGATACCGACATTAAGAGGGGAATCAACGCATTTTTCTTCCTAGATCTGTATTTTGGTGCGATCTCATGCGACTGGCAAGCTTCTGAGGCATTCTCTGTCAACTGAACGAAAGACAGCCTGAAAAGCATTAATATCCACTGCCGTCGGTTATTCAAACTTGCGCCAATGTTCTAATACTATGTAAATCGTAAATATTTGATCCCTTAGCCGAAGATCGGTTGCAGATGGCATAATTAATACCGAGCGGGTCTCTAGGTCGCCGTTAGGTAAACGGCCACTCAGGTGATTATTCATGAACAAGGTGCACTGATTAAACGATTTGTCGTGAACGACCAGCGGCACCACTTGACGATGTGGTGGGATTTCCGCTCGGTTAGCGCTCTCGGTTATAAAACGCCATAAAGCTGCTGGTCACACTGCGACGTGCCGAGTGTGACACGCCACCAAATAAGATCGTAGCTCCTATTCGCTTTCCACTTACTCGATATGGTTCTCCAGAGGAGGTGAATGAAACATACCACTGGCCACGGATTCATTTGGACCAACGCTGCAGCCTTGCAGGATGCGTCCGTCTGCGTAAGGTTACGGCGTACGCATACCTGATGACCGTCAATAACCCCCAAACCGGTCGTGTGCTTCCGGCCAAATTTGCTGGTGGTAGATGGCTCTGCTGTCGCCTGGCTCACTACCACGCCTGATCCATTAAGGCCCTATGTGGTTCGCCACTTTGTCAGGATCATGGTTGCCGATTTCCTTCACATTGTGAATCATGAAAATACAGTACACTCCATATTAGCGGAATACGCTCCGCGTACCAAATATCACGGAGCAAGGCGGTAAGTGGTTTTATCAAAGCATATCCACCCAGCTTGAAAAGAACTGGGGAAGCTCGTTGGGACATGCCGCTTTCCCTCGCTTTAGTAATCGAATGCATGACTCCACTTCTACTTCCGATGGGGGCTCAAGTGATACCACCCAAGGAGTGGCAGTTGTTGACACAGGAGTAACTACACTAGCTTGCGGCCAGCTAAACTGTTCCTTGAAGTATTCGGCCCAACGGTCAAGCCTTTGCTGTTTGCCATGTATGGGTTCTCCATTTCTATCCCAAATAGTTTCACTGACCTGGATGCGCCGTCCACTGGTGTCACGAGTAAGTTTGAACAGTCTCTGACTGTTACCTGAAGCAGCTGCTATTTCCATTTCTTCGGCTACCTTGACCCACCAATTTTCGCGATCCTTCTTAAGGCTTTTCGTAACTTGCCTTTGTAGCTTTCTCCGCACCTTATTCATCTCCTTACAGTTTGAGAGCTGACGCTTTTGCTCCATTATACTCAGCGACTCTTGCGAGATCCAGTGTCTTTGATGAACATCGGATCTAGGACCACAGGCAAAACCTGCTGCCACGTGCATCGCCTGTTTGATATGAGCCCAATGCGGGAAATGACTGTTGCAAAGTTCATACTAGAACACGTGTAAGTGGGATGGAAACGTGAGTATTCATTGATAAGTGCGAGTCCATATTCATCTTGAGTGGATTGAGGCAGAGAATCTTTCAAGTCAGTGCTGGGTCTCTCAAAAGGTTGCGTAGCTCTTAACAGGTTATTTTCAGGTGGCTTAAAAATGCGGCTTCATTTGGATGCATATGCGGCGCTGTCGTGCTATACCCTTCACCTACCTAACCGAAAAAAGTAAGTTTTTCGCACAAGCGAGATTATTGAGACGTACAATACCTAGGTATCAGAGGATACACAATGTTATTTTAGATGGTCCGCATTGAATGTTGATGAACAGTGGCTCCGAGTGAGCATATCAGCAATTTGATTCTCCGTACCAGTAGACAACGTCGTAAGAAATCGGAGATGGTTCTATCCTCCAGCGCTATATTTGTCTCTCTTAATTCCCCTTTTCCTTTAGAGCTATACGTTAATGCAACCGAGCGTTGATCTTTCACGAATCTGAAATGGTCACCGAGGCGATAATGTTTCCGTTTATGAACTGCTTCTATCACAGTACATGCTTCGTTCGTGGCTGCAGATTTATGTCCTCCGTGTGAGAGGGTTCAGGAAAAGAATACTACAGGTCGTCCAATTCTGTTTCAGTGTTGCTATGGTCGTTGTATCAGAGGCACCAGTCTGTGGTCGGTGGAGGCAACACGGGCTTGGACTAATTCCAGTTTTCGATTTTCGAATGCATTGGTGACATCTGACATTGTGAATTTGCGGTTGATAATGAGAGAGTTCATCTCGTGCCAAACGTATGAAATCTAGCGAGGATAATAGGCAACCTCCAACGATCCGTTGTCGAGTCTTGAGGTCAGCGGACGGTGGCATTTCGATAAGAGATTTAAATCAATCTTAATCAGGTTTTATCCTTTCATAGTCAAGTAGTTTCATCGCGCTAGTGATGAAAGTACACTTGCTCTAATTCAGTGTTTGTGCATATTCCGCAGTCTCATGAAATCGCTTCGGATTCTTCCGCATCTTTGCCGCAGAAAATTGTTATCGACGCAAGTGAAAGTTCCCCCAAGCTTATCGTCACGGATGAGCCCGTTGATTATATATTGAAAGCGGCTCCCGGACTTTTCGTCGCCGGACATTTGGATGATTGAATTACGCTATACTCACCTAAGTCTGCCCAGTGTCACACCCTCAGAAAGTGGCAGAAGCCCAGTTCCAAACCTTTCTTCAATTGATTTTCAACCTTGAGATTTAGTACTTCCAAAATGCCACAGTCTGCATAATAATCCCATTATCGCCCAAATCAACCTCAGTCTCTCAAATGTAGCACTCAATTGGCAAAGGCTGTGTCCCGTATGTGCCTGCTCAAAACAAGTGATCTATTCGACTAATCGATTCAGGGCTGACCACTCATGAATCAGAATCATCTCACTTCAGACAGCAAGTGCTCTTCGTCGTTAGAAGCACAGATTTACCGAAATTTAAAACGGGGTAAATAATTTAAGAAATGGAATGGAGGAATACAGTTAGGCCCGACTAGGCTCAGTGGTGACAGGAAATAAAAGTAGAAGCCATATAATTACTTGTACTACACAAATAACTGAGGCAAGTGTCTCCTCATTTGTTGCGAACAGGATGGAAATATTCGCTCCAAAGCAGCGCTGAATATTTCTGGGTTAGAGGAAAACGAATCCCTAGTAGTCCAATGGGCCTTTGACAAAAGCTTGAATTCCAGATTTACGGGGCACTATCGTGGTAGACCACACTGCCATTTCAGCTGACCTTAGTTTCAAGCCTTCGGCTTTAGGAACTCCGGTGTGAAGCTGTAGTGAGTTCACAACGGTTAAAAGAATTTAACTGTGATGCATTTCCGTAGTAGTATAGCGCAAGCTTTTTTGCTTAACGATTCGTAATTAATGTATACCTTTATAACTTTGGATTACCGGGTGTTAACTATAAGTTTCGAGAATGGCCAAGGGGAAGAGCTACGCCTAATTTTTCTTCTGAAGGTGTGGCATTTGATAGACTTAAGGGAATATTAGCGTAACTCAATCATCCAAATGTCCGAACACGGCTGAAAGCAGGCAATCTCATTGGTAACACCGAACAGGATGGATCTAAATTGATAACAATTGCCGCAGGCCTCAAAAGCGATGTAGATTTTCTCATTGCCACGAATCAGAAACTGTTGCTACGCGTTTCACAAGTCCACCATACTTTACAGTCGGTATCGAGATATTTTCTCTGCTTTTTCATCGATCCTCGGCATTGGATAAGCGCCTAGATCGGTGAAACCATTGATCGTTTAGCCAAAATCAATCACCATTCGCTTCTTGTGCTTTTCATTGGCGGTGATCAAAACCCAGATCTTTCACGAAGAACTCCAGGACTCTATTTTATTTCCTTTTGGGAGTTTTTAAACTTCCTTTCAAATAAAAAAGTCATCTACAGAATGTCGTCTGTATGCGATTTTATTCGTAACAGTCGCAGGAGACTTCAGAACTCCCATTCAGAACACTACATTTTACTCTAATAGTAAAAAAGGTGCATGGATCGAAACGCATAGCAATAGTGCCGTAATCCTAATGTAAAAACCACGGAATTAACGCAACATTTCACCAAATATTTGTGACATTTAATTTAGGACTTCGTGTGACGTCCGAATCATTTTGGACAAACCGTATATGATGCCACGCTGCGCAATATTTTGCTGTACGTTTACAATACCTGACAACCCGTGTGTGAGGTCTGTTGGCGGTCTTCTGTTTTCGACCACGAATGGCTGCGAAGCAATGCTCTTTCTTGATGGGAATATCGAGTGAACAAAGAAAAGCCTAATAATGTGTTGGGTGTATATGTACCTTTTAAACTAGGGAAACACTGCACCGCATGCAATGGTTCAGACCGGTTTTGCGCATGCCTGCTCAGCGTCTACATTTCTGTCCACTACTTGTAAGCCCTAGGTGATTCTTAAAGAGGCAATGACGTAGTCAATTCATGACTTGGAGTATGGCTCGTCCGGACTTCCCAATTAGAGTATCAAGCATGAAGAAATATCGTTAGTCGATGACAATCAGGGAAGAAATTCATGAATGATATCAGTGGCACAGATGATATACGATGAGTTTAGAAGGAGACTGTTGGTTCCCATACTCCCGGTAACATTGTAGTGCTATTGATACAACACACGATTACAAAGACTAACAAATTTGTTTATTTGAACAAGTATCAAACTTGGTGGCGCTACTTGCTCCGCCTGTGTACACCGTCTGCACGGCGTTGCGCACCTCCAATGTACACGTCTCGCTCCAACGTTTTGAGTTCTGCTCTTTTACGCGTTCCCGAGTATATTCGCTAACGTGTCACGAACCGAGGACCAGGGCTATTGACTCTACACGGGAGCAGGTCCCGACTTAACTTAGGAGAACCCTAAAACATTTCACGAAACAAGAAAATCGCAAGAAGTGTACGCTGTTGGAAAAATTATCTCCGTGTTTTCTTTTTGTCCTTGTTTCCGTTTTCTGGCGATACATCATAATTCTCTCATTGATAAACTCAGCCTATCTCCATTCACTTGTCTATATATCTGCTCTTAATCTTTTCAGCATAAAATCATTTGATGGAGTCTGGCTCGTTAGATGACCATATATTCGAACCAGATGACTTATTTCGAGCTTTTGCGTCTTGGAAGTTAAAAGCTCCCGCGGCGGAAAATCATGATCGACGCTTGTCCGTGCGTGAGATCAAGATCTTGCGCTCCGAGAATGGGATCCTCTACCCGGAGTCGACTCGAAGAAATTATATCATTGTAAGCTGGTGTTTTTTTTAATTCTTATTCTGTTTTTAATTTTTCTTAACGCTTTGATTGAATTTTGCCGACAGGAAGGATTTTTCGCTCTTGCATGTAAACTGCTGTGGATGATACCAATGGGACACGTTTTCGTTTCTAAATTCCTTAATAATACACCTGTTATGGGGATCCTGGTTGTTGCGTTGGAACGAAATAAATGGTTAATAGTCTAGAACTCCCAAATGAAGGCAACAGATGCGTGAAACATTGCAAATACAGGACACTACCGATCGTGACACTGCCTAATGTTCTGATGTCTCGAACCTCTGAGTAGATGGTTATTTTGGATCTTACTTAGAAAGTCCGGTATGCCCTGTATGATCAAGTTCTTCCTTTCACGTCATTATCTGGCCATCTTCGTCATCGTTTGCTCGAACGCTTTGCGTCAGAAAAGTTCACCCGGGATATGTGGAACAGGTGCCCCAATTGTCGTTACCCAATGAGCTTCCGTCTTTGTTCTAATTACTTACCTCAATGTCTATTACTCTGCACCTGACCTCAGCATTTCTGAGTTGATGCTTCCACTAGATTCCAACAAAGCTATGAAGACACCGCTTCTCAGACGCCAGTAGTTTGCTTGGGTCTTCTGTGCACAGCATCCAAAGAATTGGCCTAACTGCTGTCAGTTCGTCCCATGCTCATCGGTACATTCGTCGTTGCATATACTCATTGGCCATACAAATAATTAACAATGAATTAAAGAACTGTTTGATTCAAGCAGTAGTTTCAAGCGAATGATAGCGAAAGTGAGGCCAAGACAGCGTCTTCCTGAGTTCATCAGTCAACAGTGATGGGTTGTTTAGATATCTTGTAAGATAGGGCAAGACAGACAAATGATTAGCAGTTGCCCCGTAATTGGAATAGGTTGTGTTCATACTCGATGGATGAGCAAGGCACACCCAGCTAAATTCGTGTACGGTGGATGAGTTGAGTTCGATAAGATATTAGTATAAAGTTTGTCACACGAAGAAAAATGCTTATCTGTAAAGAAACTGATTGAGTTAAGCCGGGAGGTGCCAGTTGATCGTGATGACTAATAGACCTTCGCAAGTGACAAAATCTTTCATTTGAATACTGCTGGGTTTGAAGCAAGCAGGTTGGAAGTAGAATGGCACTTGCATTAAACGTAGTACAAGCTGACCGCACGGGCGCAAGCAAACGTGAAAGTCCGAGCTACCAAGTCAACGGGGAAGTACAGAGTCAATACAATCGATAATTATCCCAACAGTGATATGATTGGTCAGTTTGCATCATGACCTTCAGTCGCACATGGTGCTGGTGCGTTCGTACTCGTCACTCGAGTGACAAGGCTATCATGTGCATTGACCGTGTACGCATGAATAAAGCAGACAACAAAGATTTCAGGGGAACAATGAATGAGGTATGGCATCACGCAAGAATTTACAGATAATGTGATTTGGTATTGTGGAACGTGAAGGGATCTCGGGCTTAGGGCTCAAAACGATAATCGCCCAATCTTTATGAACGTATTAGTCATGTTCGAGGAACAGACGAGGTCTTGAGAATTGATTTCATGAAGATATTCCAATAACTGCGCTTTAGGTATTGCCTTGTTTTCAATATCCAACGAAGACCTCTCACTTCTGATCGAAGATAGACGTCCTCGCTTGACAAGTTAAAGAGAATGTCATTAAATTTGGATACAATGAGAGGGAACCATTGGATAATAGAAGATAATGGGTCACTAAGTTCAGACCATTAGAAGTTATTGTCTGAAGTAGTCTCGATGGTAAAATCACCGTACTTAGTCGGAGACTTCTCGTAAATTGTGTATGTAAAATGAAAACACAGAGACAAGAGTACTGTGAAGTACTCCTGAAGTGATAGGCAAAGAAACAGTGAAATGGTTTCGAATCAGTGACAGCAGATGTAGAGACATGCTTGCGTTTTTGTAACATTGATAACAGCACAGTTTGACGGACACAACTGAATGCATTGTTACTACAAAAATGAAGTGCGGAAGGGTTTTCCGGGTTGATCCCGTTGACGAAATATGCTAGAGCATCTATTGTGGAATGCTTTTTGGTGAGCAAACTGGTAATCGTCGTGAATATCAATGGACGACTCAGTGCGTGGAAGGATATCTTTCCCGGCAAATTTAAGTGAAACCAGAAATGCTCGCAGTTGAGCGAAACTTACCAATTTTCTTCTAAGGTGTAGGAGTGATACAAAATGGTCTCCAGCGATCGACAGTAATGTTTTCCTCAACGCATTTGTTATAAAATACTACAGGGGGTTCAGCTAGATACGAAACGCTCCTTGGGGACGTTCGGTTAGACCCGGAGCTTTCTTGGTTTTGAGTCTTCTCAGTTCAGTTAGCAATTGTCTAGATTTAACGAAAAACGCATCCAGGTCTTTGCTAAGGTCAGAGCTGAAACCCGATAGCGATATGTTGACTGTCGATGATGTGGAAAACATTTGATTAAGCCGTACAGCCGTTTTTTGTTCCCCCGGGTTGCGGAACTCATGCCGCAGAGCTTTTTCATCGTATTCCAAATCTGGCGATGGTTGGAGTTTCCATATGTGTGTTTTGTAAAGCCTGTCGAGTTTTTTGATATCAGATTTAACAAAAGGGTTGTTTGCTTCACTGCTGTACGATCTTCAATCACGTAAGCTTGCTTTTTCTGTCGTCTCAATGTTTTCAAATGTGAAGACAAAGACCGTATAGGTTAGATGTAAACTGACTGCAGTGGATAGGAAATATTATAGCTAAAGTTCAATTAACTAGTTAGATTTTCCCGGTAAGTTGAGACATCATGGTTGTACAGCCCACCGAAATCAGCGTCCCCAACCATTTCTGATAGTAAGTTTAGGTGTACATGATTGTTGTCCCGTAATTGAGTGACTCGCAGATAAACAACCCCCAAGTCCCAAGGCAAACAACATAGGCTCGCTTCACTACGTGCACTATAGGACAGATCAAACGATAACAGTAACATACCCCAAATTGTGGGCAAACCGACCACAGAATCATGACAGTCAACAAAGACTTTAAAACGCCCAGGCAACAATCGACAAAAAACGTTCGAGACGGCAATGCAGGAGCAAGTTAGGCGGTTCACAAAGAAGGTCCACATTTATGGGGGGGGGCATTTTGACTAATCAACGGTCAGAAGAGAAGTAATTAGCCGGGAAAACACACACGCAAGCGTGGAGTAGAGCAAACGGAATGACTTGGCTATGAGAAAGTGCATGATCGTGGCGGGACGGCCAAGTCTAGTCACTCACACAGATAAGGTAGACAGAGGCAGGAAGATAATTGCGTGTAAACGTTTGGGCTTTATCCAAATTACCCAGGCAATTATGATGTAGTAACGGGACGGGTCATGGATACCAATGGGTCATTCCAAAACTGGAGAGAAAGATTACGTAAGGTCGAACAGATAAGATCAACAGATCAACAAATGACAACTGAGGTCAATCAACACCTACCATAGAAGGAAGGCTAAAACTGCGTCATGCAATGGGACTGAACAAACAAATTATAACATGGGAATAAAAGCGAGGGGGTGGCAACTAGTGGTCACGGAAGGCGAACGAACTGCCTGTTAAATACACGACAAAATTATGATGGAAAGCATGGGATCCTGATTAAACCAGGTTAACGGAGTTTCTCGATATGGCGAGCTGAGTTTCCATGTCCAGTTTCAATAAATCTTTACATCATGTTTTCTGGGTTGCATTGTCTTTGGACGGTTGTGCGATCAGAAGAACGAGTATGCACCGCATGACGCGACTGGGAACAAATCTCGAGGTAAGCTTTGTTGGCACAGTGATTAGAACTGGATAAAGGTGCTCTCTTCTGGATGGAAATAACCTCGGCTTTGATCTCATCATCGTACAGCGTTAAACAGTAGGGCAAGCCCCACTGACCACTGACTTTCTCAACATGTCGCACGCTGAATTAGAAAGTATGAATATACAAGATGGATAGGGACTGGACCTACATGGATGGGAAAGGAAAGAATGCACTAGTAGCCAACACACGGCATACACAGTCTAACTGTACAAACGTACACCGATCAGTCATTCTGATTCGACAAAAAGTGACAACACGATCGCCACTGTTCGCAGTTCGCAGCCATGTCCTTCAGTGTCTCCAGCCAACTGGTGGACGGATCTTTTGGACTCCAACCACGAAGACGTGAAGCACCTACATTCCCTATGTCTGCTGTACATTTTCTCATTCCTCGTTGCCACGTCATCTGTTGACCTCCACGTGGTCTCTTCCACTCCCTAGGAGGAACGGAGAACAGGACACGGTACGGTAGACGTGTGTTTGCCATACGTAACACATGCCCCAACCGACGAAGTCTACTAAGTTGGATACGCTGTTACACAACGTTCTCTGAATTAGTACCCAATGCTCGATTTCTGACCTCATCATTACTTACTCGGCTATTCCACCCAATCTTAGCGATACTACGCAAAAATCGGTGGTCGAAAACCTCAAGACGACGAATATCTTCAGCACGCAGACTCCAAGTTTCGCAACCATACAACAAAACTGAACGCACTACGGCACAGTATACACGACCTTTCAACTTCAGTGAAATATCACATCGACGCCACAAGGACTTCAGTCCAGCGTACGCCGCTCGAGCCTTGGATATACGCGTGCTCACCTCTACTACAGTGATCCCATCCGTCGTCACGCTGCTGCCGAGGTAGGTGAAGTGGTCGATAACTGACAGCACTTCCCCATCGAGCACCAAGCTCGGAGTCGTTGATGTCCAGTCTTGTAACATCACCTTGCACTTTGAAGGTGCAAAGCGCAAGCCGAATGGAGCTACAGCTCCCCCAAGTCTATCTAGTGCACGTTGAGCATGTTCCGTGGATTTGAACAAGCAGACAACGTCGTCCGCCTAATCTAAATCACATAGCTTTCCACTATCTCCTAGTTCGACGCCTACATCCTGAAGATTTTGCAGCGCACTCTCCATTATTTCGTCCATGACGAAGTTGAAAAGGAATGGAGACATGGGACATCCCTGTCGAACACCAATGGTCGTTTCGAACCGACCGGATAGTTCACCTTAAACTCTAACGCGGCCAGAAGTATGAGAACACAATCATCTCAGTAGGTTCACGAACTTCTGGGGCATATCTTTTCGATGAAGAATACTGAAAAGCGCTGTTCGATCAACTGAATCGAAAGCGCCTTTCAAGTCTAAGAAAATCATTATTATCGGTCGACGGTGCGTGTGACGCGTTTCAAGTAATCGGCGAAGAGTAAAAATCTGGTCGATGCATCCTCGACCTGGGCGGAATCCAGCCTGCTGTTCACGGGCATTCCTCTCGCGAGCCGGTGTAAGACGGTGCAGTAGAATTGAGGCTAATACTTTGGTGACTATCGGAATTAAGCTAGTCCTACGATGATTACTACAGTCATTGTGTATTCCCTTCTTGAAGATGGGAACAATCAACGACCCACTCCATATTAACGGAATACGCTCCGCGTTCCAAATGTCACGGAGCAAGGCGGTAAGTGGTTTTATCAAAGCATATCCACCCAGCTTGAAAAGAACTGGGGAAGCTCGTTGGGACATGCCGCTTTCCCTCGCTTTAGTAATCGAATGCATGACTCCACTTCTACTTCCGATGGGGGCTCAAGTGATACCACCCAAGGAGTGGCAGTTGTTGACACAGGAGTAACTACACTAGCTTGCGGCCAGCTAAACTGTTCCTTGAAGTATTCGGCCCAACGGTCAAGCCTTTGCTGTTTGCCATGTATGGGTTCTCCATTTCTATCCCAAATAGTTTCACTGACCTGGATGCGCCGTCCACTGGTGTCACGAGTAAGTTTGAACAGTCTCTGACTGTTACCTGAAGCAGCTGCTATTTCCATTTCTTCGGCTACCTTGACCCACCAATTTTCGCGATCCTTCTTAAGGCTTTTCGTAACTTGCCTTTGTAGCTTTCTCCGCACCTTATTCATCTCCTTACAGTTTGGGAGCTGACGCTTTTGCTCCATTATACTCAGCGACTCTTGCGAGATCCAGTGTCTTTGATGGACATCGGATCTAGGACCACAGGCAAAACCTGCTGCCACGTGCATCGCCTGTTTGATATGAGCCCAACGCTCATCTACATTACTGTTCGTCGTAGATCCTAGCTCATGTGCTAACTTCTGCTCCTAACGAGTGCGTACTTCTGGGTCACACAAACGTTGCACAGCTAATCGGGTTTGCGGTTTGCGACGATGACCATGGAGCTGGAGAGATAATCGCATTAAAACTAATGCATGGTCCGACTCTACGTACGTGGACCAGTAAGATCTACAGTTCTGAACATAACTGCGCCACCGGTAGCTTACGGCAATATGATCAATTTGAATCAAAGTACCTGTAGAGTTAGAGCGCCATGTCGCTGTGCGACGCGAGCTGTGTCGGAAATTTGTGCTAGACAAGAACAATCGATTGTCTGCACAAAACTGGAGAAGCCTATCCTCGTTATCTGTACGCTCAGCAGGTAAAGCACAACGCCCACCTAAACAGGCCTATGACACACTAAGTTTGCCAATTTGTGCATTGAAGTCACCAGCTAGCACTACAATGTCAGAACCTTTACTGCTGCGAACGAGAGTGGCGAGGGCATCATAGAACTCATCTTTCTGCAAGTCTGAGCTGCAGTCCGTTGGGGCGTACGCCGAGATCACAAATAAATTGCGCTTAACACAACTATCCTTTCGAACGCCAACTGACCCCCTGGAGTCTTACAGCACATAAACGACTATTAACAGGGTTCCAATCCAAAAGGGCAGCCTCAGCCTTCTCAGTCAAGACTATTCCTACACCACGTTGACCCGCAGCTCCAACTAATTCGTCTCCTGATGTGCGCAGAGAGTATCTCGATGAGATACCAGGAGCAGTTAGTTGAATTACACTGCTCGAATCCTGGATACGCGTTTCACTTAAGCAGCAGGTATCAATCTTCAGAGAATCTATTGTGAGCGCTAGGTACGCCAGCTGACCGGCCTGCATGAGCGTACGCACGTCGAAGGAGCCGAGATTCAGAGGCTGACGAGGCTTGAGAAAATGTGAGTAACCAGAAAGAGGATTATTCCCGACACTATTTGACAGTGAATCGTTGCGAGTATCGACCGTGTTATCAGTGGGAGCATTATGGGTGGATGGTGGGGGCAAAGGAAGATGGTTGGGGACAGAAGACAAAGGTTGAATAAATGAGAGGGAACTCTGAGCAGTAGCCCACTTATCACTACCCACCCCGCTCGATGCAATGGGCAGCGCGGTCCTGATTAGCCTGCGCGACGACCGATGCAGTATGGAATTCTTTGTATTCGTGCAGTTCATGGGAGATGTTGGACGGGTACTGCCAGGGTGTCCAACCACAAAGCAGGAGAACGATTAGGGTCCTCATCCAAAGCCTTTAGTTCTAACAAGAACCTATCCGCAAGGCAGCGGGATGGCTTAGTGGAAGCCCATTTGCTTGGATTAATTATTCTTCCACTGTTTTTTTCCGACTGAGTTGCCAGCTCAAATCAACCCCCAACCTGGAGGACCAGGAGACTGGACTTTGTGTGACCTCTACCCATTGACCTGTCAGGTATGATTGCATCTCCGGCTTAAGGAAGCCATCCTGTATAGCTCTTTGGGTCATAGAGGCGCGCAAGCCATCACACCACGTCAAGGTGCAGTCTCGTCGTGGTGGACTTTGTTCTGTAAGAGGTGGCTGAGCTGTGCATTCTTGTACGGAGACTCACAATATTCGTTAGCGCCAAGCAGTTCATAAAACTGAAGTCCGCATGTTTGGAATCTTCAGCGAATATGATGGGTGAATTTTCCGTTGTGTTCAATTAGTTCTGATGTGGACGTACCAGCAGATGCAGAAATGTCACTTTATAGACATTAGTCGTGATGATTGATCGATACTTGCTGTGAAACCGATATGCAGGAGATCTTTTAGTCGCTATATGCAAATAATTTCCGTGAAGACTTTCACCGGGAACGTTTTATCAGTGCTAATAGGCCGCCTCCGTCATTCCGATGTTGACAGTTTCGGTCAGCCGGTAAGCGTTGTGTCTTATGAGTTCAACAAACCAGTCATCAACATCACAATGTAGCCAGGTCTCTTAGAGCATTATGAGTCCTAAGGCAGAAGTTTTTGTCCGTTCTACAAAATTCGAACATCAATAATTTTTTCCAACGAGGAACGCACGTTGCTTGCGGGGTGATGGATATTGATAGTTTTGTGATCGGAATGGGGCTAGGCTACCTGCCAGCCAGCTCGGTGTTTTTCAATAATGTCTTGTTGCTTCCTCGTTATTCTTTTATATCCATTAAACATATGTAAACATTTTTTTGATAATTCTCGAATCGCGCGATAACGCATATTTCCTGCGCCATTAAAAAGATCACGGGGACGTTCAATAGACAAATGAACGTTATATCGGCACCACACATGATGGAGATTAACCTGTCACATACGCACCTTTTGTTTGGCGGGTGACACTCCGTTTGAAATACCTACATCAACAAATCATATTCCGTGAAGCGGTTGCTATATGAGCTGACATGGAGCGTTTAATATGGGATTCAAACCCCACTGATTTCAATTCACGATCGCCTGTCTTGGCGCTAAGGAAGAGTTACTTCTTACTCATAGAATCACCATCGTTCGGTGCACTAGCCTCATAGATAACGCGGGATATAGAAATTCATTTCTGCTTAGTGAACCCATGGTGCAAGTGCGGCAACACGAATTCGAGAATGTGGGGAACTTTTCTCATCAAAGGTGTTTTTGATCATAAGGAACCGTGTAAAAGCAAATTTATCCTATGTTGTAGGTCGTCATAAGTTGCACTGGTGCTAAGGGTGCATTTTCGGGCGAAAATACTACTATAAGGTTCGAATAATCAACCTCCTATTTCGACGTAGACGGTCGTTCACCGTAAAACCTGCAACGTACAACTGTATGGTTTTTTATACCATATTTTTCGATTTGAAGTCTGGGTTCTGATATCGATAAGTTAATAATACTGGTAAACGATATACGCACATTTGTATAGTCACACCTACGGGAAATACTTCCAACGCATTAAAATTGTTTTTATTTCTTGCCCAGAGTGTGATGGTGTGTGCTCTAGGTTCTTCTGAGCATATGTTGCATTACAGTCGTGAGATATGTTATAGACGAGGCACAGGACGGGTATGAAATGAATGGACAGAGGAGTACCATCGACAAACGCATCGGTAAGATCTAGGCTATCAGCTAGAAAATTGTAGATACTATAGCTTTCTCGGTCGATATCTCCAGCCAACTGGTTGAGGGATCTTTTGGACCCCAACCACGAAGGCGTGAGGCACCTACTTTTCTTAAGTTCGATGTACATTTTCTCATTTTCCGTTGCCACGTCATCTGTTGACCTCCACGTGGTTTCTTCCTTTCCCAAGGAGGAACGGAAAGCAGATAACAGTACGATGGACGTGTGTTCGTCATATGTAACACTTGCCCTAGCCATTGAAGTCTATTAAGCTGGATACGCTATGATAGAATATTCTCTAAACTGGTACCCAGTACTGGATTTCTGACCTCAGCATTTCTCTCCCGATTATTCCATCCAACCTTAGCGATAATACGTAAACATGGCTAATCGCAATCCCAAGACGACAGTCAATCCGCTTACTATGGAGACGGCCGTAATTCTTTATTGTATGGAGTTCAAGCTTCATATCCGTTTCTTGTAGTCATCATCACTTTTGTGAAGAAAATTCAGGTTGCTTTACGTAAGCAGTTAGAAAGCATAAACTACATATCATAGTGCTGCAGTATTTTTCCGATTTCAGTGCTGACTGCAGGTTGCCAGTAGATCTGTGCTAATGGAGTCCATTCTATCGGTCGTTCAGGAAAGCATTTTGGGGGAAGTTGTTGTGCGGTGACTGATCCTATGACTCTGGATAATGGAATTGAGGCAGGTGGGACGAGAAATAACGGGTTTTTAACATTCACCCACAATGGTGGTCGCACACTCTGAAATACGGAGATTGTTCTTATAGATTACCTGGGATGGTAATCAGTCTGGGTTCACATTCCTTGAACATGATTGGTGGGATACTTTTGGCACCGTAACTGGCCGAAACAATGTTCGACGAACATTCTTAGTTCTAATGGAAGGGAATTGGACTGGGCATGGTGTAGCACGAAAAAAGAAGTTAAATACCAAGGGAATTGCATGCGTATGGGTTTTATGTGCAGGATTCTGCTGCTATATTTGTTTAAAATAAGTAGAACAAGCAAAGGTACCGGCTGTGAACGGTTTCCGTACGAACAGGACGCTAGCTGATTGGCTTAGGGATTAACGGAAATTTGTCTGATGCTGCTAAGCGATAATTGCGAGGAAATGAGACTTGGAGATAATGGAATTCGTAGGAAGAATGCGTTTCAGGTGATGAACCTGGTCCGATGGTTCGGGGAGACAGGATGAAGACATGTTTAGCCATACGAAATAATCAGAGGGTAATAGAAGGTCAGGGGCGTGTGCACCTTGTTGGAGGTGTTGAAGTACCTCGAAAGTGTAATTTGGGCAGGTGATGGATGATGCGGACTTGAAGTGAGCGGATCAAACAAGAAACAGGACACTTCATCGATAACAAAAAACAGAACAGTAATGCTCCAGCTAATAGGTTTAGAATTTCCCTCACGTGACTCCCTACGTTAAAAAACCTAAAATTGAAGATAAGGGTTTTTCGGATTGACTGTCGAGTAAATACACAACCACCTGCTTTGAGAGTGAAGCCCGTATGAAGGGCTCGGTGGAAAAGTTGAACATTGGCACTGTCATAGGAAAGGGGAAACTGTTTCGAACACTTATGGTAACACTGTAAAAGATGGATTGAAGATTCACTCCGGTAATCAGTGCTCTGATTTCCACAGCAAATGTCAGCTGATTGCGTACAGAAAAGTGGGCTCGTAGACAGCTATGAGCTTAGCCGAAGTTGAATCATAGACCGATTCAAACCTTATGTGGTTCTCCACTCCAAGTCCCAGAGTCCGAATGTCGGTTATCTCTAATAATGTAGTAGGTCTTTGAGCACGTAATAAAATAGTAAGTGCAATCAAATATAATCAATCAAATGTTGCAGTGTTCGGAGACTTTCTTATTTTTTGAGGGCGATGACTCTTGGATTGTGGCTGAGTTAGTTGACACGTTGTCTATTCTCTGATGTTTATTTTATTGTCATCACAATGATTCAAATGATCCTCTCTTACACCCCACAAGCCCGCCGCTTACCAACGATGTACGTGTTTTTGAGGGATGGGGTAGTGTGGGTTAGATATGTATGTATGTATATGTATATGTTTTACGCACCGAAGGGTAAATATTCAGCAGCTGCCTAATCAGTTCTGATTAGAGAATAAGAGTGTGTACAATGAGTGAAATGGTATGTCAGCTCGATATTGAGTCCAGTTCTGCAGTGATAGCTTCGGGGTTGGTGAGGAAACAGACGAACGTAGTTGCCAACGTAACCTTTTATCGTCTAAACTGTCAGACTTATGGATTTTCCGTCACCCCTTAACAAAAAAATGGAGTATGAGTGCATTTTGACAACTGACCTATACCAGTTGTCCAAGTTTGATTTGGACTTCTTATTTCGATGAAATACTCTCTTTGTAGCATTCCCACAAATTATTTCATCAAACTCATGTAGTCATACAGGTCTACTCACTTAGGAGATTCGCATCTCGATTGTTGCCCGTGGCACTGTATATGATAGTCAGAATCTCAGAGATGCAAGGTTCCAGCGTGATAACGATCTAGGCGAAAACGGAAAACTGTTTGTCACCAAAGTAACCGGTGGTAGCGTGTTTTGAACCCCTGATCTCCGAAGTGGTAGGTAAACGCTCTAAACCACTCGACCACTGTCGGTTTAGTGTTCCTCTGTTACTATGTTCTCCCATGTAGCTTCAGAAAAGCTATTCTGAGTTTGTGGTCATATCTGGGCAAGCGAGATTGAGAACGAGTAGAATCTACGAATATTCCGACGTTTTTGTCTCACAAATGACTGATTGTGAATACACTGGTTGATGAAGTCCCACTGAACTTTTAGGGTGGTGGTAGGAGACCCGACGACCTTAAATCTGAAACCTAATGTGGCGGGTATATGAGATTCTGATGGGTTTTGTGTGATAACAGCAACAGCTTCTAACTGTTCTGGTCTATGGTTGATCGCCGTTTGTGGGGTTCAACCCCCGTACTTGGGTTTATTCGTCAATAAAGCGTGTGTCTCCGGTTCTTCATCGACGACTATTGTTTTCGTTTCAGACGACAGGAAAGTCGACCAGAAACCAATCCGCTTCGTGTCAAGTGTCGTCAGCTTGGATGTTAAATAAAAGCTGATTTTGTCGTTCAGCCTGTATAATTATCTTTATCTTATGCATTCTAATTAGCTCAGGCATACCAGTCATTCAGGAATCACCTGTATATTACCATCCTCCTTAGTTTATATGGGTTGGTGACATTGTCGTTTAGGTCATGACCTTGTACGTCGGCACACGAATGTTGTAGTGAGCAGGCTATAGGCGGCCATGCTGTTGTTCGATGATTGTAGACGCTGCGACCCGTTGAGACACTTGCTGAGCTTTAAGCTCATGGAGGTTTCTGTGTTTTTTGTTTCAGATCGAACACGAGCAACCTCCCATGGAAGATCACTGGTCCTTGCATACTACAAAGGGGTTGTTTTTTGATGCTGCTATAAGTCTCCGAAACCTGCCCGTTGCGAGTGGGAGACGTCTGATGTCCATCGATATCTTTGTAGTATTGGTGTGGTTTGCTGGGAATATTGTATCAGCAACATTGAGGTGATGTATACTGTTAGAGACTAGCGGTTAGTCTCGAAACCAAGCACTTGACTCGATTATCTGTGACATGTGCCCTGGGTTATGCTTCTTCGATTCGCATTGTTTTCTAAAACAGACTGTGTTTGAAGATTAGTAGTGGTTCGGTGTGACCACAGCAATGTGTAAACATCCTGTGGAATTTGAGGCGTCGGATATTAAGCTTCCTTCTGATCGGAGTCAACGAGATCCAGATATGAGGCCGTGTAACGCCAGCAATAGCATACCGTGCATTCCAACTCTTTAGGTTTGTCTTATTTGTTCCACTTCTGACTGGGCGAGGTAGCAGTTAAAATCGGCATTGAAGAGCGAGGTCAGTGATTGTGAAGTTCTGAAACCGAATTGAACTGCATTTCACTACCAGCATACAATACATTGTCAGCACTCGTCAACGAAAAGACCGCGCAGGTTTTCAGCAAAGACAGCAGACAGGTATCAAATGAGAACAACTACTGAAAGGGTGAGAAGCAAGCTATGAGGATTTCGGTTAAGCACAAAACCTACTTTCTACGAAGCACTGTCCGCTTGTTGATGACGCGTGTCCTCGTTTGCTTTACTCTCCTGTTCTGTCCAGAGTTTGTGGCGTTCCGCTTATAAACGAGTTCTCAGTCGTGTTGATCCATGGGAAAAGTTCAAATTGGACCAGTTACCGGTCGAAATTGCCCAACGATATCGATATAATGCAGTGAAAAAGAAATGGATCGAGGACACTGTCCAAATACGGATTGAGGAGCGATCGTTCAGTCGTGGCGCTATGCGCGAGTGTTTTCGTGCGTAAGTCAGTCAACGGACCTATAATTGTTACAAAAATATACCATCGGGTTGTCTTTTCTTCCCCTATAGAATGATTCACTTGTCTGAGAAATTTTTGAATCACAGTTTAATATTGACACAGTAACAAAAATGATATCAGTAGATTATTTTTTGGCTGCCAAATAATGCAGTGAGAAAATACTTTCATTCATTTTGCTAACCACTTCTCCCCACCTTGTGGTCTATTAGATTCCTTCCTGCACTTTTTTGGCTTGCCAGTTACGTCTTGCTGGCACCATGCTTGGAATAACATTATATATATATATATATATATATATATATATATATATATATATATATATATATATATATATATAAATGAAGCACCTCGGACTGACGCTTTTAAAATGACTAAAGGTTTCAATCTTTCACCGGGTGGTCTGCAGCGTAACAATATTGTCCATCGGTCTTATTACCTTTTCATGCCAGAACATTTTCCATCCACTTGCACAAGGCTTCTGTTTGGTGTGCTTCGAAACAACAGACCTGTTTCATCAACACTGAACTTGTTGCAATGCGTGGTCTCAAAGTTCATCAGATTCTAATGCAAACGGGCTTACTAACATTGTGATTAGTGTTCACCTCATCAATGTTTGAGTCATCTTGACAGGCGAGGTTTTAACATGAGACGGAAATTTTCCCATTTCCATTCAGCTGAAGACTACCATTACTTTGTTCTGACCGGAACAAGACTCGGTCTGCATGATTAGAACTCACAAAACCCAGTGGTCTAGCGGTTATAACTGATTTGAATCCCCAGACAAAGTGCATGACCAATTTCGTTCGGGAAAAAAAATCTTCAAATATATTTTGCCCGGATTTGTTTATTGTGTGTGTGTGGGGGGGGGGGGGGGGGGGTAACATTCCAATGAAAGTGCTTTTTGTTTTGCTCTGTGGGGTTTATGGCACGACGGTAGGCTATTTCCACAGTGAAAATTTTCTGGCACTTCAAAAATGTTTGCAGAGAGGTAATTCCACACTGGAGAGACTGCTGTACCATCAAATTTTAGTGTTTAACCATTGCTTGTCTCGCGTACTGCATTCTGTGCTTGAGGTGGATACCTATAGTTTGGACGGTGTTGAAGGCTCTAAACAGTCGTAAAGTACTCGGTCACTGTTTGTGACAGACGAATGCCATATCATGCAACGTTGGCGCGAAGCGTACTGTTGAAGCCTTGTCACCCAACACTACACAATCGTTCACATAGAGTCAGTGGCCAGTCTCTGGATGAAGCAGCGTGAGGTGGTCAGTCCATGGCGTGGTAGAAAGGTATGAAAACCTTGACCAGTGGACTTGGCCACGTAGGACGTGTTAGACTTCCGGGTTGGGGTTCACTCGACCCGTTTAGTAAATGTCTGGAGACATTAAGCAATATAGTTAGGTGTCGCGGTCGGTCGACTCCAAACCGCAAATCCGACACATCCTACATGGCCAAGTTCACTGGTCAAGGTTTTCATACCTTCATCCCTATTGTGGACCGATCGCTTCGACCTATTTTCTAATCACTACCTTCTTCAAGGAAGTCTATCGGTGGGCATGCGCAGCACATGTTCCAATCACAACCTGTTTAGATTCAGTACCTGTTCCAGAGACTGACCTCGGGCTCCCAGAACCGTACGTCCAACCTCAGCGTTGCCGATGCGGTGCTCCCACTATATTCAAGCAGTTCTACGTCGATGTTCAGACACCAACAGTCTTCGCCTATCTTCTACTTCTAACGGCCATATTTCTGGGCCGCATAAAAGAGCTGATCTTACTGCCGAAGTGTACACGACCCTTGACAGACAGTCGAATGTCACCGGCGCCACTGAGATTAGCAAGAGCCAGACGAGGATTCTATATAGGCGATGACACTTCAGCCGATATCTGACCACCTGGTGAGATGTAACTGTCCGGGTAACAAATCTGTCTACTTCAGCTACGGCTCCCTTGCCAAGACGAGGTTCGGCGTAGCGCCAACTCAGTCGCGTAGCAGCAATTTACACTTTGAAGGTGCTCAACACATCCCAAACATCGCTACGCTGTTTAGACAATCTAAGGAAACTTACAACTTACCTGGATCTTCACTGAGAAGAACACTTTCGTCCGCGTATTCCAAGTCAGATAGTCTACTGCCTGAGTAAAGGTCAATGCCGCTGTTCCAACATGAAGATGTGGCTATCTCAAGGATCGATTCAATCGCATGGTTGATGAATAACAACGAGAGAGGGCAACCTGACGAACATCACTTTCGGTAGTGATCTCAGCTGAAAAATCGCCGTGAAGCACTCGTGAAGGAATTTCTTCGGGTCTTCCACGTCAGACCTGATTGTTGCGTGCATTGTCTTTTGTCTTCGCTGGTGGCAAGCAAGCCATCACACCACGCCGAGGTGCAGTCTCGTCGTGGTGGGGATGCGCCCAAACCATTGTGGCTTTCGCAGAGTAAGAGGTTGCGTTGATCAGGTTTTCACGCTGGGACAAGTTTTCAAACATCTTTGTGTATTCTGACAATCATCCATAGCCTGCTTCTTTGTCTTTCGAGCTGCCTTAGATTTCGGTAACCGAGAGTCACTCTAGAAATTACTAGGAACTGACGGGAAACCCGAAGAGTGCAAAAGACTGCTGAGGAAGTACTGTTCGGTTACGCTAGCCTGTGTCTGCACATATAGCGAGAAGTCTCTTTACATCTTCATCACATTTTTCTAGTTTCTGTAGAGGGATATCATTTTCCGAACCTGTTCTAATTTTGCTACCGATATTCCACCTGCTGTTCTTTTTTGTGCGGATTGGGATATTCTACCTTCGTTGTTAAGCAAGTTGTTCTTCTCGCTATGAATTCGCTCTGGTTGTATTGCCACCCGATTTGGTCTAACGAGATCTCTCGCAGTTCAGCATTTCAAATGTATTCGCGTCAAATTTATCGGTCTCCGCCTGTGTGTAGGATAAAAAGATTCTTGTCACACCTAAACATATTCAATCGTGCTGACTGTTTCCAGTTGACAAATGAGTATTTGTTCTGTTTCAAAAATATCTAAAACCCACAAGGTGATGATCTCGTTACTCAGCCGATAGGGCACACGGAGGACCTAAATGACCCTTGCGTCGATACACATGTCCAACTCCCATCAAGTTCAGTGACTTTCAGATTCGGATCAATTCAGCATTTGTCGAATCTGACAAGCAATTTTTCTCTTGTCATTTCACCGCACGCTCTTCCGTCCTACACTGGATCAATACAATACAACGTGTAGGAAAAAATTGTCCAACTTCTCGCGCAGTAACGACTGGTGCCACGCATCCAATCTGGTCGCGAAACGATACATCGAAACAGTCGATCCGGATGTCTACTTTGACGATGTCTGTTTGCAAATGGATGCCAAACTCTGGGGCGAGGAGTTCAGTCGACACCCGGCCATCGCCAGAAAGGTCGGTTTCTTGTTCCCCCCTCCCCCCCCCACTGTTCTTTTTTACTACTGCTCGTTCAAGGTCTGATTTTATTTGGAAGGACCCCTCCCTGATCTTTAGGAGATACCATCACCAACCGGTTGGTGACACTAAGATAGACTGGTAAACAACAGCAGATATCTTATGCTTGGTCATTTTGACCACATCTCGGCTGTTGTATTGTTCGCTCTTGAGGTACTGAATACTATCATGAGCATTGTCAGTTTGTCAGGCGCAAACCTTTTAATGTTTAGGAAAAAGTCGGTCATTGTGTGAGACCGTAACAGTCTACGGATTGGATTATAAAAGCCGAGGTGGTAAAATGTGTATAAACAGAAAGTGCGATTAGAATAGAATACGTTATCCAAAACATGAGAATGTAGCGGAAGGATAATGCAGTGTCCGGTGAACAGTGGTAATCTTGATGTTACCTCTTATCATTTCGGTTTTTTTGTGTATCTGTTTGTAGATACACTGTCAAACCATGAGTTAACCAAATTTGTAGTTCGTTCTCTCTTCTTTGCTCATAAGTCCACCTCAAAATGTCACTCTTCTTTATAACGATGGTGAAAAACGTGGCGTAGAGAGAAGTAGACAACAATCTTCCATCGCCCGTACCGTTACAACACCTGCTCTGTAGGAACCTTATGTGTGATTCTCCACCCTGTGTGTCAGGTTGCCGGTTTCCTCAAATAGTACATCGGGTTGTTTGAATCTATGGGGTATGCCCGTTCAACTGCACTCATTCGCTTCCCCGTCCTTCATGGTACAATGACGATATCCTTCCCATTCTTTCTCTTGGTAGTATTTCAGAAATATTGGTTTGTGAGATGGATGAAGTCGAAAGAAACAACTGCTCTTGTATATCGATTGTCCGTTCTCGATGGACGCAGCCGTCACCACTAATGTTTTGTATGTTCAGACGAAAAGGATTGAAGAGAGAAACGAAGACCACAGGCTCACAAAATTTAATTATTATAGAAATGCTTTGGAAAGAATGAGCACTGAGAGGTTATGAGTATTTCTCATCTGGTCGTCTGATTCATGAACGGGCGAACTATGTGGTGAATTTTCAGATTATAATTCCATCCAGTTAACAAACGACTGCGATTCCAAACTATCTAGATTTAATAATGCAGATCAAACGTCTTTATATAGAAAAACACTGAGTTCGGTCAATTCCATAAATAAGTTTGCGATTGGCGCATGTCTTCTTTCGCCTCAACTGGCTGTCAACGCGGCCTGTTGTTTGATTACATGCCTCGTTTCGTTCAGTTGCGTTCCCCGCCGTTGTTTCAGTGTGAGCGTTTTGGTTCTTGAGTTTCCGATTATGTCGACCAACTGTTGACTAGCCCGTTGCTCGTGATAAAAACAATGCAAATATTGGGCTAGGCTCAGAATGGAATACACTTGTGTGATCCGTAACTCATCTTAGGTATGCTTGTTCTGTAAGTTTTAGCGTGAATAATTGTCTAGCAAATCCTTTTACATCTGAATGAAAAAAAGTATAAATTATCTCGCAACGGTTTCAAGTTATTCGGTCGAATCCCCTTTGATAGTGCGGGATTTTGCATTTTTCTTTCTTTTTTCGAAGAATATCCCAACTAGATAAACATATCTTTGCTATGAGACATCTTTCATCCTTTCCCAGATAACAGAACTTCGCCAGCTTATCTAACTCGAACTTCCAAATCGCTAGGATGTGACCTCCTTGAACAGACTGTTTCACTCAGACTGATATCAACCCAAACGCAGTATGAAAGTTTCGTTCACTCGCTCCAGTATTGGCCCCGTTCACTAATTGGAGGCTATTGATCACCGCGCGACCATTCGGTCCCGTTTCAGATAGTTACCGAAGCTCTTATTGACAAGATTCGGTGCACGTACGTCATCGTTTATCCGTACACAACCATAGAGCGATGCACTTCAAAACCGATGCGAACGGATTCCAGATCAGTCAAAATGATATTCCGGCCAGTTGATCGGATGGCACGCATGCATTCTTTTAAATACAACTGCGAACTATTTTGACAATATTCCGAAATAAATTGGAATATCGCTAGAAAATTCAGTCAGAAGCTGGTCCTCATGCTGCGTCAACGCTCAACTCACCATTGAAAACTATGGGAGCACTACTGTACAACTGTTTCATCCTATATATGTGTGTGCTGATGCATCAGCAGTGCACATCCACTGAGAGTTGAACTGGGGAGGGAGCCATTGGGAGTCTCACGCACACTCGCACGTTACAACCATTTCATAGCAATTAAAATCTACTACTCGCGTGATTCTTGTTTGTATTAAGTAACTTTCGTCAATATTTGTCTCGATTTTGGGGATGATACATCTCACAGAACGGTCGCTACGGACGTGATGTTCACCTGACTGGGCTAAATAGCCATTACACTAGATGTGGTGATTTCGTATCGTTATCGCTGTCTTGTGACCGACCATTCCAGTAGTTAAGGGATTCGAAGTTGTTTACGAGTTCGCGCGTACTGCAACAGACAACTGCGATCATGATCGATACTTTTAATATTAATAGACGATGCTCACATTAACAGCCCATTTTCTGTTCGATTTTCATTCGTCATTTTTGCACGAGAGTTTACCACAGCCGAGGTCACCAAGACCTCGACGTGCTGAGGCAAAAAGTGACAAGAACAAGGCACTGACAACAACAACGTCCTCACCATCGTTTTTGTATTCACAATGAGCGTTGGCCCGGCTCTCGTTTACTTTGTACCCCGGGTTTTCCGTCACGTTTATGTTTCATACCCCAAACCCGAATGTACTTCTTTCTATCAACCTAAGTTGATCGGGTTAAAAGTGCGCCTGGCACTCACCCTCACACACGTGTGTATGTCCGGACCAAAACAACACCTGCGTAACCTTGACTTTTTTGTACATGGCTGTACGGCAACGAGTCCGTATTTTGTTGAACTTAGATCCGTGTTCAAAACAAATAAAATCGAAGGTAACACGTGCTGTTTACTCTCTCTCTCTCATCCACGTGTACAGTTTTGACGTGTGGGATAGTGTTTTTTTATTTGTTTGAATTCAGCCATAACTATCTGTGTTTTTTGAGAGAAAGGTGATAAAGCGCAACCAGACGATTAGAAACGTAGAACAATTCATTTCTGACTAATCGTTAATCGGAGGATTGATTAATTAATATAGTCTCTACCTCACGTCGTGGGAAAATTCGTCAGGTTCTCCCAAGACGAGCCACATATTTTATCCACAATATTAGGTTTTTGTGACATAACCAATCATGCAGTATCCACACAGAACTGAAAGCTATGGGAGCAGTGGACAGCTGTTTCATCCTTGAACCATGTAATATTGATGTTAAGCAGACCGTTCAGAGCTAATCAAAATAATCTGATGGTTAGATGTTCGATTCACAGCCGTTCACTCCGGGTTCGAGTCTCACTTGGTGCTCGGTGGATGTGCACTGCTGCTGGTTCCTAGCAAGATGAAATAATTTTACAATGCCTCTGTGGTTTCCAGCGGTGAGTTGAGCGTGGATGTTCATGACGAACCGTTTCATAAACAGTATAGTTTACAGCTATTTTTTTGAACATGCCTAAATAAAAGGTTTTTTTTAATTTCAACGTCGAATAATTTACATTGACAGCACAGCTTCGCTCACCTTCTATTCGTCCGTCTTCCCCAGTTATCATTCGTTTACATTATTTCTCGACGTCGTATTGGCTCAGTCGGCTTAAATACTATATATATATATATATATATATATATATATATATATATATATATATATATATATATATATATATATATATATATATATATATATATATATATATATATATATATATATATATATATATATATATATATATATACGGGGTGTAGTGCATCGCGCGTTTTGTGGCTCGTCAGTCGAGTCATTTTGAGCTGAACCTGATATTCTCTCTCTCTCTCTCTCTCTCTCCTTAGCTAACGTTCCAGCTGGTTATCGAAGTTAGCGCCCTGTGCCACTACTGTGCTTCACTTTTGAGTCCGCGTGTGTTTTTGTTCTCAGTTGTATGAATTGTTACTTTGTACTATCTTCGTGTCTAGGCTTATGTTTGTCGGCGGAAGTAACTCACCCCCTCTCTTCTGTCATCTGGACAACAGGGCATATGCAAGCAAGATTGTTAGGGATTCGCTGAATTATCATTTTTCTCATTGTTCTCGAATTATGTCAGTTATTCCGAAGAGCCACCCGACTGGCTGTTTGAGTTGTCCTCTCGATTGGTTTGGGGACCGGTGCATCAACCACCCTCACACATTTCGCGTAAATGGCCGCACCTTGCGCCCGTCGTCGCACCATAATGTGCGGCCACAACTATGCACGTGCACCCCACCTTGTCGTGACCAGATCCAAGATCCACTTTAACTACACCGTGACCGCACTAGGTGCTCGAAAGAGGATCGACTACGGGACCGGTAGGCTGAGACTTTCCTCAGTCGGCTTTCACTCATCAAGTGGACAACACAGGTGAAATCGCACTGGGGTCACAAACTGCGAGAGTAACAGTGACAAATGAGAGCCGTAGCGCGGTTACAATAATGCAAATGTATCCGAATTTCAATCAGTCCTCACTGTTGCCGCGTAGCAATAAGAGAGCACGGGGTGGTCGTATGTGTGACAGGCTGCAGTTTGGCTCGGTTTTTAAGTGACCGCCAGATAACACATCCCTTATGTAAACGTATGTGCTTGTAGGTGCAAGAACTGAGCTTGGTTTTCTGTAATTTGTTTTACCAACAGTACATCTACAAAAAAACTACCGACTTCGTGACCGCGGTATTTTATGGCGGATTGAGATCGTGTGTAAATCGGGACGTGGTTACGGGAACTGCACTACGGTATCAGTAGTGAAAATAAGCCTTAGTTTCATCAGTTTTGTGTGATTCCAGCCTTTGGTTACCAGAGATGACCACAAATTTTGCTCATTTGATGGAAGGAAATTTTCTCTGATCGATCTCCTTCAACCGAATTTTCAGTAGTACTGACATGTTGCATCTGTACCATAAATTAGTCCAAGCTTAAACGTCCGTCATCTTCCAAATCTGTCTTGTTGATGGTGGTAATAAGTGCGTTACAATTATTCATTTGCTGGGCAGTTGAATCTGATCTAATCTGCCACAACGACTTCGTGCCCTAAGAAAAGTAGAGTAATGATCTTAGCGGTTAAAATCACCTAACTACCACGTACCTTCACAAGTAAAACCGTTACGTTATCAACTCGTGCGCCTTTGCTTTCCACCTTGGGAATAATTGTGTTAGACTTGTGGTGTGAATATGGATTTTTGCCTGTATCAGAACTGTCTTACTTTTGGTAGAGCGGCAAGAACATTGTGGGCAGAACAGCCAATTAATTTCGCATTCTCTCAGTCAGCTATCAATGCGCATTATATTACGATCGCATAAAGTTTACGCGATATAAAGGAGTTATGATCAGGGTGAATTTTTTTTACTGCCTTGATTTATTACTATGCTTCAATGTCCGTCTTCATGCTTGTAAAATGTAACAAAAATAGGATTTTATAGGGATTGTTAACCGAAGTATATGACGTCGTGCATCGTGCTCTGTTCGCACAAATTAGTGGGTCTAGTTGGAATGACAGGGAAAAGCTCGAGGCCACACTTGTTCAGAAAGCACAACACTGGGTTGTGTTAAAATATCCCGTCGATTATGTCGATGTATCTAACTAGTACGTGTTAAAATTGGTGCGTACTAGGAATCTAGATTTTCACAAGCGAGAAGAGTAAGGACCGGGCTAATATTTTCCAGTGTTTCACTCTGACAAGCCCGACAACTGCGTTCGAAGTGTTTTTTCTCCCTTCAGTCGAAGTTTTGTGATTCGCGGTATCTTCAGCGAGCTTGCGCACGCCTCATTTAGTCCATTAGACAGTATCTCTGACGTGGATCTGCTTTGTTTATCTGGGTCTTTCCTAACGTGAGAGGGAAGTTATTTTGTTTCTGCTTATTGGCTATTTCGATGATAGTTCGCATGCAACGATGATTTATCACCCATATCAGCAACTGTTGTTCTCGTTATCCTTGTTATCACCTGAGTTCATCACAGGTGGCGATCGTCAGGGTTGCCCTCTGTCACCCTTCCGTTTCGATTTTGGAATGGAGACGATTCTGATAATGACCTCATCCTCGTAAGAGAATACGGCATTGATCTTTGTTCTAACAATAACCTGACTAAATTAGAATAGCTTCTGAGTGATGATCCACGTAGAAACAAAGTATTTTCATAGACAATATAGCAGCGTTTGAGATACATGTTGCAAAATGCTGCTGCAGTACTTGGTTGGCCTTAGGCGTCGGAGTACTAGCTGAAGTCCATCACGACGGGACTGCACCTCGGCGTGGTGTGATGGCTTGCTTGCCTCCATAATCCAAACGAACTATGCAGGATGGCTTCCTTATGCCGGAGATGCAATCATGCCTGTCAGGTCAAAAGGGCAGAGACCAGACGGATTCCCATCTCAGAACCAGGTCTTGGGAAACACCTGGTTCTATCCACTACGCTCCTGGAGAGGACACTCCAGTGATTAATCACAGAGAGAAGCAGTTTACCGATCAAAACACCTTTACTAGATGAACATAGGAGCAGAGTATTCGGGTTTCTCTCGAAGGTGGGAGAAGTCACCATACTTCATTGGGCACGTATCGCTCGCCTGAGCTGTGCAGCCCGTTGCCCAAACGATGCTGCGTCGTTCTCGTTCTGTTTACTCTGCTGGGTGTATCGGGCTAAGGACTGGATCCGATGAGCAGATAGATAACAAAGCACCAGCGAAGACAAAAACAATGCACGCAACAATCAGGTCTGACGTGGAAGATCCGAAGACGTTTCTTTCCGAACGCTTCGGTCGCGTTCCCTTGTTGGTTGAACACCAAGATTTGTCTCAGCTGCTCCTCAGCGTGCGCTCTGCGGACATGATGGTTGTTTGTTGGTGATTTCAGTGCTCATGTTGGAATCCTAGACTCGACGATTTGGTGTTCCAGGCGATCGAACCGATAACGTTGACCGACTCATCCAACTATGTTCCGACCATGGATTATTCGAAGTGAACAAAAATTTCTCACACAGAAAGCAGCACCGACTAACCTGGCGTCCTCTTGCGTCTTCACGGCATTGGACTCAGATCGACCACATTGCTATGGGCTACCTCTGGTGCGGCTCAGTTCAAGGATGTCGATCATTTTGGTCCACGTCTATAGACAGTGATCACGCTGTTGTCCGCGCTCTTCAGCTTGCGCCTCGTCGGTGGCCGAAATAACACCGGAGCCAACTGTCCCCCGAAGCTACTGCTGGACGATAACCCTGAAGTTACTTTCCAAGCAGAGCTATCCACCATGTTATCGATGCAGTGAAATGCCCAGGATCCAGAGGAGCGATGGACAGATATCCAGCGGGCTTTATTTGAGGCTGCCAAGTCCGCCTAGATCCAACAAGCAGACACACAGAAACAATGGATATGTGCATCGTCAGTTGCGCTGTTAGATGCTCATAGATGCATTCCTCCGAATTCCAGATACAATCAGGTACGGAGATGCCCTAAACACCAAGTAATTGGAATCCTGAGGAATGATCGTGAGCAGTGGTGGATTGCGAAGTGTAGGGAGATAGAAAAAGCTGCGGTGATCAGCAACAGCCGCAACCTTTTCCGTCTAATCAGAAATACCGGTCCCCGAAAGCCAGGTGTTAGTGAACTGGTCAGAAAGGCGAACGGCTCACTGATTCAAACTGAAGAGCGCCATCTAGTTCTTTGGGTGGAGCATTTGGGGCAGTTTAGTTGGCCTTTATCCACGACAGGCTTGCTAATTAGCACCACAGCTGCAGCTCTGATTGTAGATACCGGTTCTGCGTCAGAAGCTGAGGTTCTGCGTGAAATAGAGTATCTCAAACGACATAAGGCTGCTGGACGGGATTGGTTGCTTCTGTCTGTTTTCAAAGACAGTGGCTCAACATTGTTGTTGGAGTTGACAAAACTCCTCGGTTTGGTATGGGATAGATCACAAGTTCCAAAGAGTTTCTGTGAATCGGTGATCGTACCGATTCATAAAAAATGCGATAGGTCCTCCTGCGAAAACCACAGGGGAATAAGTTCGGTTAGCGTCACATCTAAACTGCTTGCTGATTTTATTCTCCACCGCTTAAGAACCGCTCGAGAATAGTGCTTGCGCGAGAATCAAGCTGGGTTTAGACGTAGTTGAGATTGTGGTGATCACATGTTCACTCTTCGACAAGTTTTAGAACATCGGCACCTTCCATAAGCCCACTATCCTCGTTTTTCTTGATCTTAAAGCGGCGTTCGACTCGGTCGACCACACCGTTCTCTGGTGCTGCCTCTTTTTGGAAGATGCAACAGGGGAATTCATTTTCATCAGAATATCCTCTTACATGATTAGCCGAAGACGAGTTCGAGCTTGCGGTGGTCTTTCACCCGAGTACATCAAGAAAAGTGGTGTACGTCAGAGTTGCCCCCTTTATCCTTCTCTCTTTGAGTTCGTGATTGATATGATCCTAGAGACCGCACTTTTATCAGGTGATGTTAGTTGTATTGAACTTTTCGAGGGTGGAAAAGTGCCAGAACTTGAATATGCGGACAACAAAGTTCAGGTAAGCTGCAAGTTTTTCTAGAGAGCTTGACGTAGTTGGTAGTAGTGTTCGGTTTGCGTTTTTCGCCCTCAAAGTGCGAGATGCTGTTGCAAGATGGAGTTAGTCTAACACTAAACCTTTCATTTTCTGGAGAAACTATGGACGTTGTAGATAAGTTCTGTTATCTTGGTAGCTGCATTTCACTCGGAAGTCGGATGTCGGATGAGATGTCTGCGAATGCAGAAGGCCCGTTTGGCATTTGCCAATCTGAGTCATTAGTGGCGTCGACATAACATCCGTTTATCTATTAAGAGTTGAGTGTACGCTGCAGTAGTCAGACCAGTGCTTCTGTATGGTTCAGAAACATGGCCACTGCGGATCGAAGGTACACGAGGATTGTTGGTATTTGAACACCGATATCTTCGTAGCACTGCTTGAATCTGGTGGGAACACCGCATAAACAATGCTGAGGTTCGGCGGAGAGTCTTAGGTTCAAGAACCAAATCACTAGATGAAACACTTGGGCTCACCAGACTAAGATGGTTGGGATATATGTTACGTATGTTCCCTCATAGGATTCCTCGGCGTTCAGTGTTGCCTGAGGCAGTTACCGGTTGGAAGATAAGTAATGGTGGTCAGTCGATGACATGGAAGAAAGGTATGAAAAACCTAACCTTTGGACTTGGCCATTTAGGGTGTGTTAGACTTCCCGGGTGGGGTCCAAGAGACCTTTCCACACAGTGGTTATATACGTTAGGAGAAATGACCAAATGTCGTGATCAGTGGCGCTCTTGCATCCACCAACTTTCTTTATCGATTTGATGTCAATGTTTGTAGTTCTTTAACTGCTTCTTTAATATTTCTGTCCCTTTTCATTGTTTTTGGTTGAGGCTGTCGCCAGGAGATGGCAACCAAAACCAGCGCACGTAGTGCGTGCTTAATGGTTGTCTGAACTGAACTAGCTAAAATGCTTCACAACCAGCTAAATGACACATTCAATGGGTATTAAAATTAAGATAGTGAAAGGAACAACAGGTAAAATGATAATCATGTTGACAATAAATGATAATTTTTCGTCCACGTAGTTACGGGACAGTCGGCCTCACGAGAGATAGTGCGTTGATAATTGTTATTTCGTTACTTTATCCCGCGTCGATGACCAACGTAGAATAAAAGGTCTCACACATTGTTTCTGAACTCACAGCGGGGGGTTATTCAGGTGTATCGCGATCGCCGCGGCGGTGTCATCTCACCTAGTCGACAGAATGTGCATTGGGTTTTACTACTATAAACCGCTTATAGCGTCTCTGTATCATTTGTGTTGTCCAGCAAGGTTCCAACCTTGCTGGTCCCACTGTTACAATCCAAAAGAAATGCCTGGGTAATAGGTCGTTTATTGGAACTAGCTCATTTGGACATCGACAAAACTAACCAGATGTTACAAACATGCTTCTTCGCATATAGCTTGTCCTGTCCACTTGAGGATAGTCACCATCCAGACGGAGGAGCAGTCGTGTGGTTCACATGCCGTCGTTTACCTTATTACGTTCAGTCTCTTGGACATAGCGGGGTCCCTAATCCACGACTGTCCATATTTCCGTTCTCAGCAATCAACTACTTACACTCCACCACACCACTAACTCTAGTGAAAACCCGGTTTTTCCTCAGAATCACTTTCAGTTTATAAGTACAAAAAAAGAATACATAGGTTGCTCTCACTCGTTGCACACAGCGCATTGATCCAACTGGTGTGGACGACCACGCCTTAAGACATGAATGCCGCTGGCAGGATTCGTCTCGTCTATTGATTCGCGCTATCGATTGGCCGCCCTGCCGGTCGTGGTTTCGTAGGCTCGGTAGGGGCTGGCACTGACGTACTGTCTGCCAGTGAGACTAAACCGGCCATCGAACGATGTGTCGGACCGTACCTTCACACAATTAGGTCCGTCCCTTTGTGCGGCTAAGACAATTAGTCACTATAGTTCGAAGAAACGCGAGTGCTGTTGCATTAATGCTGAATCATCACAGAAACAAAAAATCAACGGTAACGACAAACAGCGCAGTATTGGGGCCGGCAACCAGTTTCTATTGAAAACGCTCAATCTGGTTAGGTGATGCTGTCATTGACATGCTACGCATGTTCCGACATATTTCGCTGGAATAGACCAGGCTCCAATGTATCTATTCAGACCGAAGTCCGAGGTTATCGATTGAACTGCAGATAAACCTGTCTAATTGCATACCCCTCGTCTGGCACAGATCCGGTCATTATACAGGTATGTGTGTGGAAAGGAATAATGAAACTGCCATCGTATGAAGTGATATCGAGGGGTTTATTGAAAAAACCATGAGTTGTTCGTTTATAAGCTTTTGACAGACGTTCTCGAAATTAGAAACTCTTTTGGTTGAGGAAACGTTTTACATCAGGGGGCATATCATCGGCATTCCCCATGAGATATTGCTTCAAGTATTGGACGACTTCCCATCAAGTTTTACTGGGTACAGGAGCTTCAAAGTCATCGTCATTTACATCTTGCTCGTCCAGGTTGGTAACGGACGTCACAATGTCGTCGTAGTCCGATGCAACTTCTAGTATAGTATATCAGTGCCATCATCAATAGACTCTTCAGTGGTTATTAGATCCGATGACCGTCCGATTCCCATTAACTTGATATTAAGCTGACTAATTTCGACTTGTAATTTCGTAATTTCATCTACTATTCCAATTACTTCTGCCGCAGTGCCATTATCAGCCGTGTCATTGTCACCAACACCAGGAATAATGCCAGTGACGCAAACAATTCGCAAGTGTTTTTGGAGTCACTTCTTACCAGGATGTTTTTGCTAAGTGCAGCGTTGCAAGCAGAACAATTTTGACTACATCTTGTCGACAGTCAGATTGGACAATTTTTCAACGGTCTGAATAACTATTTTTCGGCGATAAATTGGCATAAATGCTCGATTAATTCCGGCGTCACATGGTAAAATGAATGAGGACGGTCTGTCTTCCCTCGCTCTTTCCGCGCAAAATTACACAAATGTGTCGTGTGTTTCGTCCCGCTTACGGACGGCCTTCCATCCAGTGGATCATCTTGGTCACTTTATTTGAGTGACACAATGAAGCTGTCAATACGAATGACGGCCCATTTCGTCAGTTGTCTTTGGGCTAGTGAATGCCTTACGATTATTCAGTAGACGGAGTTGTGGCACTGATCTGGGAATGACATCAGCATTCAGTTTATAGATGTGATACATAAATCGAAGTACATGAATTACTCTTCTTTGGGGAATAGCTTGTCACTCCACCGTGTCAGGAAACATTGTGTTTCCACTCACTTTTGTACCTGGGATTACGGCTATTTCTATGAGTCAATCGACTGCACTCGATTATCATGGGAATAACTGGAGTTCCCCGTTGTGAATAGCTAAAGCTTCATGTCTGTCCATTGTATTTGCCACCACCATTGTGTACGAATTTCAGATTGATCGCGCCTGAGAAGAGTAAGCAGAACGCTTACCCCTTTCAGCATTTGTCTCGTTTCATTGCAGACCAACTAAATAGAGGATAATCAGTATTTTGAATATGAAAATAGCCTGCCATATGGATTTCGTTACACATTGTTTCCTAAATCAAAGGTGATTCACTAAGAAATCGTATCAGTTGGATTTGTCGTCTCAATTTCAACCCGACTGGGTGACTGGATTGTCAGCAAGCAAAACAGTTTTGATTATGCTTAGTTGTAAAGGAATTGTCATCTTGTCACGTATTCCTGAAAGGATGATGGAGAGTTTCGAAATTTCCCCCTAAATATTCCACCATCGTTGACTGATGTCATACGCGATGGTTCTTCATTTGGATTGGAGAACCTGCTGTATGGTGGTAAATATAATAAGCTAGGAAATGCACATCATTGAATATTGTACGCTCTCACGTGCAACCGTATTTTGTTCAAGATGGAAGTCTGCGTGATAGTTGACGGCTTTTATTCAGCCTTCGTGGACAAGCCTCAAGTAATTCAGGATTTGCAGTGACCGGTATAGATGATTTTGAGCTCAGTGTAAGTATTCACTGATCAGACGAGGCTGGGCGGTCTGTAGTACAGTGGATAATTGATAGGCAGTTCATGCATAGAAACTTGTCCGGTATACACCGAGTTTACCTCATGATTATCGATGTCTAGCACGACCGTGATGGGAATGAAAATTGATCGACAAATAAAGCATAACTGTTCCTTAGTTAAATTCGCGGCGTATGTATGCAAGGTTTTGTCCTATCGGATCGCATTGTTGCAAACGCTATTGGCTTTGGATGTCAACGAAATTTCCCCTCATTAATCGAAATAATGGTGTACTTTCAGCTCGCTCTAAAAAGGCCTCCTAATTTACTCTCTCTCTCTCTCTCTGTTTGCACGATCCGTTGATTCTCATCATCATCTATTACCTTGGTTACAACTCCTGTTCCACTGTGCGTTTCCCAGTCCTAGTCTGAGGCATCGAATGAAGAGGATTATCTTGTCAGATCCGCTATAAAAAGCTGCAGCATGTGTTCATAAACTGGTTTGCTGAATCCGTGTGTGATTTGCAAATCTGCTGCACGTGAATTGATCCACTATACTGTGCTATCACCCGTACACGTTCCTGAATAGAAATCGATTGTACACTGGTCTTAAGAAAGGTTATCCGCGGTAACCGGAACGTCGACTGGCTACATTTTTTCCGATAACACTGTTACCGAACAATAAACACTTACCTATAACATATCACGTAGCGCATCATTTATCGATGCACTCTGAACTGATCTGGGATCTGATCCAAGAAATCAACTATCTTTATAACGTCCAGATAGACGTATGTAACTGAACTCTGAACATGCATAACTGTCGAATAACATACGAAACTGCCAAGACCGATGTTGTTCGTATGGTGTTATGCGAAAACCTCTTTATTAGCATTGCATACACTTTTAAGGGTAAATACGCAATTATGGAATCCTGTTTTTTATACACTTACAGTGAAATACAGCGTAAAAGGTTAATCCCATAATCAGAAAACGTACTGTGAAAGTGGGTTGAGGCAGAACATTCCCGTTAGAACCGGTTTATTGTTCCTGCTTGTGAAGAGAGAAAGGTTGTAAGTGGATGGGAAGACAGGAAGAGGGAGTGTTCCATTACATAACGGACCGAGGAGAGAAAGAGGATTGAAAGACAAAAGTACGTCGTCTACACCTCTTGCCATCAAGCTTTATCCAAAACCCGCAGTTCTTTAGCCACGACCCACCATTCTTCAGCCTTGGCGCACAACCTTTAACCATGCCACTGCAAGCCAGTCGGGTCAAAGGTACCGGAATTTAATGACGCCAAGAGATATTGGAATATTTTCACGATGAGACTGCACCTTGGCGGGGTGTGATGGTCTGCGTGCCTCCATGACCCAAAGAGCTATGCAGGATGGCTTTCTTAAGCCGGAGATACAACCAAGCCTGACAGATCAATGGGTAGAGGTCAGACGAATTGGAGTCTCAGAACCAGTTGATGGGAAACATCTGGTTCTATTCACTATGCGAATAAACACTTAGAGAAACAATTTACCGGTCTAAAATCCTCCACTAGATGGACGTAGGGGTGGAGTACTTGGGATTTCTTCGACGGTGGGAGAATTGATCGTACTTCATTGGACAGCTATCGCCCACCTAAACTGGGCAGCCCGCAGCCCAAAGAATGGTGCCCCGTCCACGTTCCGCATGCTCCATTGGATGTATGGGGCTAATGACTGAATCCAAAAAGCGGATCGATAACAGAACACCAGCGAGGACAAGACAAAACGCATGCAGTAATCGGGTCTCACGTGACAGACCAGAAGAAGTTCCTTGACGAGTTCTTTGGTCACGTTCCCGTGCTGGGTTACCGCCCCACTGCCTTGTGGGTCAGACTTTTGACTCAAAGGCTCCGGTTAGGGTTTCCAAAGGAAAATCCTTTCTGCGGTGTTGGCAGCCTCGATGAATGATGTGCCCAGAAACCTCCAGTATCTTTCCTGTGAAGGGCCTTACCAATTTTCCCCCTTTTCATGTAAGGTCGATACAAAACGCCACGGATAATTGCGGCTGTGATGGAAGCAGTAGCTCAGGAATGCACTTCTTAAGCCTATGTGCTTACTTCACTTGGCTGACTTTAACGTCCGTACATCATGTCAGATAGGACAACAGGCTGCCCTAACTAAAACACTTGACACTTGGCTGTGTCTCCGAAACACGCATACAAGAACCCACTTGTGCGATAACTCGTCGCATCCCAGATACAACCTCAGTCTCCCTCTTCACTCTTCGCCTGTCGGGTGATTTGGTGTCTAGAGCTCGTGGTCAGGCTGGCAATGGGATTGCTTTGAGCATGAAAGCTGTGCGTGCATTGCTAGACTGGATTCCAGTCAGCAGTCGTTTGTGTGCAGTTCGGTTGGACGGTTCTGTTCGTGTCAACAACAACAAACTGAATCGTGGATACTTGTTCGTCGTGTCTGTGTATGCGCTGACTGACTGCAGTTCCTCTGATGCCAAGGGCTAATTCCATCAGGATTTGTCTCAGCTACTTCGAAGCGCAGGTTCAACGGACGTGGGGGTCGTTGCTGAGGATTTCAACTCCCAAGTTGGCCTTTTGGAAGATTCCGAAAGGCACATCGGAGGCCCATTTGCTATGCCCGCCGATCGTACTGATAACGGCGATCGTCTCATTCAGCTGTGTTCTGACCACATTGTTTCTGGCAAGTACGAACTTCTGCCATGAGAAGTGGCACAGACACACATGGCGTCCTCCTCCATCTTCACAAGGTTTGACTCAGATTGACCATATTGCGGTTGGTAACCACTAGCGTGGATCAATGGAAGATTGTCGTTCATTTTGGCCTACGCCTGTGGACTCAGATCACACCTTGGTACGTGCTTGCTTCCGTTTACGTCTCGTCCGTGGTCGCACCAAAGTAAATGCCACGCGTCCCGTGCAGTTGCTCATAGACGATAACCAGTGACACAGTTTTCAGACGGAGCCGTCTACGCAGTTATCGATGCAGCCAGATGTTCAGGACCCAAATGAACGGTGGCAACAGGTCAAGGAAGCTTTGTATGCCGCTTCGAATGCCACCCAGGACTCTGGTTCAAGCCGATCTCACAAACGATGGATAACTTGGACATCAGCTGCTCTGTTGGAAGCTTGCTGATCTGTCCCTCTGGATGCCACATTCAATTAAGCGCATAAATCCCTGAGACGCCAACTGACAAGGGGCCTGAGGAATGACCATGAGCAGTGGTGGATTGCGAAATGTAGAGAAATGGAAAAGGCTGCGTCCATTGGCAATGCTCACAACCTTTCCCGTTTGATTAGAGGTACCGGTTCACGGGAGCCTGGTCTAGGTGAGTTAATTAAGGAATCCGGCGGCTCATTGATTCACTCTCAAGGACGTCGTCTAGAGCGTTGGGCGGAGCACTTTAAGGAACAATTCAGTTGGCCCACTTCAACGGTGAACGTTCTAAATATATCTGCCAGCGAAACAATGCAGGTGGATATAAGTCCTCCACCAGAGATGGAGATTATATGGGAGACAGGTTACTCGAAAAGGTATGAAGCCGCTGGACCAAATGGTTTGTCTCCGTCTTTTCTCATGGATGGAGGTGAAGGTTTGGTTTTGGAGTTAAAAAACTCCTCCGTACTGTTTGGGATAGCAAGCAGATTCCCAGGGAATGGTGTGAATCGGTGATTGTGCCGATTTACAAGAAGGGGGACAGGTCCTGTTGTGAAAACCACAAAGGAATTAGCTTTGTAAGTATCGCGTCTAAACTGCTCACCGGTCTTATTCTCCACCGACTATCCAGTGTCCGCGAAATGTGTACGCGTGAGAATCAAGCCGGTTTCAGATGTGGTCAGGGTTGTATCGACCATATCTTTACACTTCGGCAAACTTTAGAGCACAGACAGATCTTTCGTAGGCCCACAATCTGTGTCTTTCTTCATCTGAAAGTGGCGTTCGGCTCAGTTGACCACCCAGTTCTCTGGCGCTGCCTCTCATTGAAGGGTGTGCCAGAGAAGTTAATTTCTCTTTTCCAATGCTTGTATGCGAACAGCCGAAGCCGAGTTAGTGCTTACGGCGATCTTCCCTCCGAGTTCATCACGGGAAGTGGTGTTCGTCAGGGTTTCCCTCTTTCACCCTTCCTCTTCAATTTTGTGATTGAATTGATTCTTGAGATGGCCCTATTTTCGTGTGCGAATAACGTCGTGGATCTTTGCTCAGGCAGTAAACTGTCTGATTTGGAATATGCAGACGATATCGTTCTTCTGAGTAAAGATCCAGGTAAGTCGCAAGCTCTTTTAGAGGTGTAGGACTGTTTGGGATGCGTTTTGCACCTTCAAAGTGTAAAATGCTGCTGTAGGACTGGGTTGGCTCAACACCAAACCTTGTGTTGGCAGAGGAAACTCTAGCTGAGGTGGGTAAATTTCGTTGCGTTGGCAGTTACATCTTACCAGATGGACAGATATCGAATGAAATGGCATCTTGTATACAGAAGGTGCGTTTGGCTTTTGCTAACCCCCGTCATCTGTGGCGTCGGCGTGACATCCGATTGTCTGTTAAGGGTAGAGTGTACACTGCGGTGGTCAGGTGCGTTCTTTTATACGGTCGATTAACATGGCCCTTGAGGGTAGAAGATAGGCGAAGGCTGTCGGTGTTCGAGCATCGATGTGTTCGTAGCATTGCCCGAGTATGGTGGAAACACCGTATCAGCAATGCTGAGGTTTGACGTGAGGTGTTGGGAACCAGAGGTCAGTCTCTGGACCAAGTACTGAATCTAAACAGGTTGAGGTGGTTGGGACATGTGTTACGCATGCCAGCCAATAGGCATCCTCAGCGTACACTGTTCTCTGAAGCAGGCGGTGATTGGAAGGTAGGTCGAGGTGGTCAGTCCATGACATGGCAAAAATGTATGAAATTCTTGGCTAGTGGACTTGGCCGAGTAGGATGTGTTAGACTTCCAGGTTGGGGTCCACGTAATCCGCCTACTAAATGGTTGGAGACCTTAAGTGATATGGCTGGGTGTTGTGGTCAGTGGCGTAGTTGCATTCGTCGTCTTGTTTTCCATTTGATTCTTCGACTTTTTCCTTCTATTCTTTTTGCCCTTTACTGGACGATGCCAGAAGGTAGCAACGGAAACCAGAGCTCAGAAGCGCGAGTTTGATGGTTGAATAAACAGAAACTGGTGTTGCAATGCTAATCCAACAAACGAGAAAGTATGACGATCATATACTACGCAGTTGACCGTGGTAATGGTATCAAATGGTGCACCGCAGATTGATTGGAGAAGGTTTAGACGAAGTGCCTGTATCGTCGAACCGTGTGGTACAACCCCTATTACTGTTGCGATTTCGGTGATAGTATTGGTGTCAAATGTTGCAGTGTAAATAGATTGATGACATTATTGGGGGTGTTCTTACGATAACTCCGTATATACGGTGGGAGAAAAAGTATTTGGTGATTGGTGTGTATCTGTACATCCACAGCCCTCCGATGAACGGGCACATTGCCAAAGATGAATACTACTGGAGCATCAGGTTCCTCAGTAGCAGTAGACGCTGAGTAGCATAAGAGAAACTCATTAGAAATATGCTGTGTAATCTTCGTATGGCATTCATACTTCAAGATACCGGCGATAGATGAATAAGCTAATATGTTCAAGTTAGGTCCTTTGCTTGACGGTAGACTTCGGATGGCCTTACTACCTACTTTTGAGCGTCTATAGCTACGACAACACCATACGTTGTAGTTGGTCTCGTCAATATACAATCTCAAATTTGCGATACCTGATCGTTGCAGCCAGTCGGCATATTCTGACCGTTTAGATTTGACTGCATCTGAATTTCGTTTCACTGGTTGAATAGTCAGCTTCCTAATTGAATAGTGATGCCCATCCAGCAGTCGATGACTTGCTGACTGTTATGCTTGAGAAATCCTTCTCTATCCTTTCCTTCAACTACCTCAATGTGCTTGTGGGGTTTTCGTGCACCACTTCACACAAATGCCAGACAAACTGGTCGTTGAACTTCGTCTTGTAGTATCCAGGTGTGAATGCCGTTTCCCGCTCGGTAGCTTTGATCTTGATGTTGAGGTGTTTCGTAGTGTCTCTTAAATCGTCTGTTCGTGCGCAGTTGATTATCCTCCGTCGATCTTAAACGCAGGTGAAACGGTACGACCTTTTCTTATCACCCATATTAATGCTCGCCATACTGTCAAGAGGTGATGCGTACGGTTCCAGGTAAAGTACGGCGAATACTAGCACAGACGGCCGCGGTGTGATTATATCGCTTGACCGCCTTCGAACAAATCCTCAACCAGTCGAAAACGATTCTACCCATGCAAAGGTAAAATGTCAAACAAGCAGTTCTGTAATGTAACAAACGGTACTCAGTTTTGCATTTCAAGTCATAGACAAATATCAGAACTGGATACGATGAAACAAAATAGAGGTGTGGTTCCTTAAACGTTTAAAAAAGTGGATACCCTGAAATTCCAAGAGCAGTACACGCAGTTATCGTAGGTACACCCCCCCAATAATGTCATCAATCTATTTACACTGCAACATTTGACACCAATACTATCACCGAAATCGCAACAGTAATAGGGGTTGTACCACACGGTTCGACGATACAGGCACTTCGTCTAAACCTTCTCCAATCAATCTGCGGTGCACCATTTGATACCATTACCACGGTCAACTGCGTAGCATATGATCGTCACACTTTTTCATTTGTTGCATTAGCATTGCAACACCAGTCTTTGTGAGAAAAAAAAATTGTTCTGATATCTCTTGATGCCATTGTATTCCGATACTTTTGACCTGACTGGCTTGCAGCGGCATGGCTAAAGGTTGTGCGTTAAGGCTAAAGAATGATGGGTCGTGGCCAAAGGATTGTGGGCCGTGGCTAAAGGATCGTGGGTCGTGGTTTAAGAATTGCGGGTTTCGTCTAGTGCTTGATGGGAAAAGGTGTAGTGACAGAAACTTGACAAGGATTACTAGTTCCCTGGGTATGTGATAGTCGGGAAAAAGTTTTGGAAAGAGAACTGCCGAAGCAAACTCAGAAGAACAAAATCCAAAATAGTATCGTTAGAAGAGACACAGCGTAGCATCAGCCCGACGATAGGCTAGTGACTGCAGATTCGAGGTTAAAGAAGGGTCGGCGATCAGCCGGATGGCCTTTCGTTGAACCAAATCCAAAGGAGGAAGAGAAGTATACGAAGCTTCATCCCACACGTGACTGCAGTATTCAAGTGTGGGGTGGATTTGGGTATTGTGTAGCAGACGATTAGCTGATATGAAGAGGCCAGATGAGATCTGAAAGCGGAACAACACAGAGAAGAAGTTATAGTAAACCAAGTAGAGAGATAGAATCCGTGGAAGGAAACACAGTTGAATCAAAGGATAAATGAGGGGAGAATAAATGATGTTTCAATGAAATTGAGAGAAGAGAATATCTTTGAGCTTTAAATGCAACATGATTGTGGGATCCTCATGAGATTTGTTCGAGATCGGACTCTTAAGATACACTGATTGCACTGTGGTTACGATCGATGTTGGTGTTGGCATGGCAGGGACTTCGGTAAGAAAGGGAAGAATGAAGGATGGCGTCATCGACAAAGGAGTGGATTGTATTGGAAGTGCTAGATAGAAGATTATTATTAAATTAAAGAAATTGGGTGGCCGCAAGTAATGTATCTTATGCAACACCAGCAATCACAGGAAATGGCTGGGACAGAACCCCATCAACTCGCACAGAGATGGTTCGCTTACTGAGGAAACTTGATGTCTACGATACGAAAGCGGAGGAGATTCCGAACGTGGGAAGTTTCGCCAGAGGACCTTCATGCCGAACTTGGTCAAAGGCCTTAGAGATGTCAAACGACACCATGTGTGTGTTCTCCGTGATTGTCGAGTGCAGCCAAACAGGAATGTGAGACAAGAGCCAAGGTATCACCAGTGGAACGGTGAAGTCCTTTGATTCCGAGAAGCGCACGCAGATGGCCGAAGATGACAGTTTCAAATACTTTCGAAATAATAGTTGTGAGGGAAATAGGACGATGGTTATTAGGGCCAGAAGGATCACCGCGTTTGGGAATAGGAAAAATCACGGAATGTTTCCAGGGGATCGGGGAAGTAGAAAGTAGCAGAGAGAGACAGAAAAGACGACGTAAAAGAGGAGCCAATTCGGGGGCACATTTTAAGGACGATGGGTGGTATACCGTCCGAACCGCGTGGTTTGGATACGTCCAGAGAACACACTGCGCTTGGTGGATGTTCCTAGTGCTAATATGTGGTTGAAAGTGGGGAACAGATGGAAGAGAAGGAACCGGATGAGTAGGATAATTGGGTAAGATGAGGTTGGAGGTAAACCGGGAAGGAAGAACCTCGAATTTCTCGTGTGGTTCACAAACAAGATCACCAGGGAAATAACAGATGGGAGGGAAATTGGAAGGGCAAAAACTGCGGGGGACTGCTTTGGCAAGGGACCAAAATGTTCGGATACCGGTGACAGATAAGAGTAAATGTTCGACTTTCCTGCGGACGAAGCGTTTTCTGGAAATCTGTATGGTTGGCGAGCATGTGTTCCTGGCTTGCACGAAGGGGCGGTGGGATTCGGGAATGGGCGATCGGCGCCAGCGGCGAAATGTTGCACGCTTCAAGCACACAGCACGACCACATGCGTGGTTGAACCACCAGAGGGATTCCTGTTTACTAGGTTTGGTAAAAAGAGAAATAAAAAGTTGCATACCCTGAGGAACAATGTCAGTGAAGTCAGAAACGGAAAAGAAAACGTCTGAGGTAAAGCAGCAATCACTCCAAGGATAGGAGGCTAGAAAATCGCGAAAACCAACCCACTTGGATGAACTGTAACGCCAAAATGTGTCTCGAGGTAGGTGGAGGATCGGAGCGAGAAAAACTGATGGAACAGGAAATAATACAGTGATCATATAACCCAAGTGGAGAAAGAGCAGAAATGCCTGAGAACAGAGAAGGAACAGAAGTGAGAATAAAATCAAGGGTATGGGCACGATCGCCAGCCTGATCAGGAACACGTATGGGGAGGTCAACAAGTTGGCACAGGTTGTCGACCACGGCGAAATGTTCGGTTTCGCGCTCCAGTGTCCAAGTGTCAGATGAGTGAATCAAGCAATCTCGATTGTGAACAATAAAATCTCCTAAGATGGTGATAATGCAGGTGGGATCCATAACAAACAAGGGCTCAGTGTTCGAAGATAAGAAATCAAAGATTGATAAGTAGCTACTGTTGGATGAATGGTAAACAAAAAAAGTAGTGAATAAAATAAGGAAGACGCAGTTTTGGTCACATCAACTGCAATTCACGATTGGAAAAGTCAAGATTCTGGATGTGGCGACTGACTGGTGGACAAAGGCATAGACATCAGCTTTGGGTGAAAAAGGGGAGTGAAAGGCATAGTTGAGAAACTGTGGATGGGTGGTGTCCGATGAGGGGATGATTTGGGTTTCAGTCAAATAAAGGTAAGAGGAGAGGAAGATTGGAGAAATTGGTGCACAGAATCGATATTATGGTTCATTTCACGAATGTTAGTGAGGGTGATGAGTTCGTTCTTGTTTTTCGAGTGGGCAGAGCGAGCAAGGGGGCGAGTGCGTGTGTCGTTGTGTATTTTCGTGATTCATAATGTGAAGGAAACCGGCAACCATGATCCTAAGACTTAAAGTGGCGAACCACATAGGGCCTCAGTAGATTGGGCGTAGTAGTGAGCCAGGCGACAGCAGAGCTGTCTGCCACGAATGGTGGTTCAAAATTATTTTTATTTGGACATTTCAACAGCTGTGAAACGCAATCGTTCGACAGAACATGCTTTGAATAAAACCAAGAATGGTTCAAAACGAACTGATCTATCCATCGATCAGAAGGTTTGTTTGCTGGGTTGGTATCACAGCGATAAAAGTAATCAAATCTCACCTGTGAATCATTCAAAGGCAGTATTTCCGAAACCTAATCAATTAACGGCCAGTCGAATGCTTAAGCAAGAGACGAAGCTCAGAGCCGAACGTACTGCTGGGGCGTATGTGGTGTCTGAGAGGAGCAGCACCTCGGAGTTAGTAAACTTACGTTTTCTTTGGGGCATCCTCCTTCTCCTTGTTCTACATCATTCACTCAGCTCTCACATGTGGCTCCAAATGCCTCAGTATGGTCGGGGTGGGTGTCTCAGGCTCCGAGATGACTACTCGTCCTGAACGCCTCTCGAAATGTTCCCAAGTGAACGTGCGTCTATCGCAGCCTCTGCTGAGGTGGTCCTACTCACTGCCTTCTCGTGGCGGAGGTGTTCCCACTAAAGTGAGAGGACGAAAGCGAATGTCCGGCGCTCTCCACCGGGTTGGCTGACTAATAGTCAGTCTATGGGAGATGGCTGAACCCTGATTCCAAACCAACCATGAATGGCGTATGAGGTGTACATCGGTATCTGTGGCGTAGAGGTGCACTGGGCACCCAGGATGTTTGGCCTCATCCGAAGGGCGGATGAACCGAGGAATCAGTCGCAGGCCCCCAGTGGGTTACGGATTCTACGTTTCGTCCCACTGCCTTGCGGGTTAAGCTTTGGATAGCTGAAGGCTCCGTTTGTGGATCCCTTAGAAAACCACTTGGTTTGGCTTGTGCAACCTAACAGTATCGCGCCAAGAAACAAATCATGGACTCGTACTATCTACCCTTCCTCCCCCCTCCGAATGTACCATGTTTTGTTCGGCACAGTCTGAAACCAGACAAATACGATATATATATATATATATATATATATATATATATATATATATATATATATATATATATATATATATGAAACATGTATCAATGGCCACACCCCGGTAAACCACTCGACTGGTGGGCTACACCAGGTTGAGAGTGACCAAAGTTAAAAACCTTTGATATGGTGTTCGGTATGCAAAGACAGATACTCCAGAATGGACGGACGAGATCTACTGATCCAACGGCTTCAACGGAAAAACTGTCCAACCTACCCCACCCGGTATTCCGCTAAAGCCAATAAGCCGCACAAAGGGCCACCGGTTCACTTGGAACAACCTGGTGCCTTGTATGCTGCAATTGGGTTTACAAATGCTGAAGATGCATCCTCGAACAAAAAGACCGGATGACATACTTCCTACTTTGGACTGGGGGACCGAGTAGTATAACAGTCCTGAGCGGTGCTGGGGACACCGCCCCGTACCATATTCCCGTGAATATGTGTGAATGATTTTAGAAATATGCACTGATATCATGATACGGCGTCCCCGGCAAGCGACACGCCTTGTGCCTCAGCGGTCGAGGTGTCAAGCCAACAAGCTGAAATACTCAGATGTGAGAAACAGACATATATAGCTTGTTCGAATGCACGAACACTATTATACGCGAGCTTTCAAAGTCTCACAACGAAGATGCTGTACAACCACAACATCGACATAGCTTGTCTCAGAAGTACACACACCTAACTCTGGTTCCAGGAGAAGAAATATCTTTTTGGATTTATCAAAACGGCCTGGCAGACAACTCTGAGTGCTGTGGCGTCGCGTTCGCCATTAACAATGAAGCCAGCAGCGCAGTGATTTCTTTATAGCCGATTTCAGCAAGACTTGATTTGGCACGTCTCAAAGGCGCCTTGCAGAACTTGACTGTGATTGCAGCCTACCCTTGACGAATGCGGTTTACTGCGTGACTAAAGATGAATTCTACGGCAATCTGGGAGAGTTAATCAATAGGATCGAGAGAAGTGACATTCTGTTCATCGCCGAAGACTGGAATTCTCTCAGGCTTGTCGGATTCGTCAACACGGCACGTCGTGGGGAAATTTGGTCTTGGTCAACGCTTTGAGGACGGTGACCACCTGGCCAGTTCGGCCGACTCTAAGGGAATGGTCGTTCGCAGCACGTTTCTAACACTTTAAAAAGTACCTACTGACGTGGATTTCCAACGACGGTCGCACTCCGAATCAAATCGACCATATCCTAGCAAGGTCCCGTTGCACATTGTTTATCGATGACTGTCGAGCGTACCGCGGAGCAGCGACGTAAAACGCAACCGCTACAAACCACGTTGTCACTCGTGCACGCTTCAGAATCCACCTAACCATGTGCTCTAAAGCGTCTTTACTGGCCCGAATAAACGTCGTAGCCCTGGAAATGCCAGAGAAATCCGAAGCGCTGTTACGCGCGGTCGCCACTCGATCACTCACAGTTACGAACGTGCCACCGGATTTAACTCCAGTAGAAGAACATTGGACGACGGTTAGAGAATTGGCCTTGAAAGAACTAGGGAAAACCGAGAGGCGTCTAGAAGACTGGGTCTGTGAGGGCACACTTCAACTGTAGGCTAAAGCACAGGAAGCCGGGATATCAGAAAATATGGAACACCGCAGGTTGCAACGCGAGGCCTCGCATTTCGCTAAGGCTGATTGTAGGCATTACTGGAAAGAAGTAGTTGAAACAATAGGGATTGCAGCACGGATCGATGACTTCGGTAAGCTATTCCGCTTCATTCGGAACACGTCGGATAAGCGCTGCAAGTGAAAGTCGCTATTTCAGTTTCATGGTGAAGCTGCATCGGCTACCATGGAAGCCCTTGCTCCGGAACGTCGTAGACTACAGAAGGAAACTGACGAATCATTCAGATCAGGGCATTTATTGGATGACATATGGAACAGGTACGAAGTGTCATTTTTTATGCATCATCACCAGACCAGAGCCCTGTACGTGAAACCCGTTCTGGAACGAAGCAATGGAAGAATCGTATAACATTGGCTTTTACCGTCATTGCATCGGGAATAAAAAAGATTGCCCCCGTTTTCACTCGGCAGGCCTTCATTCTGCAACGTTTTTTGGAAACAGTAGGACAAGAACATGACGTCCAATATCTTCACAACACAACTGCTTGAATGACTAGCGAAATCTGCGAGGTGTATCTAAAAGAGTGGAGCCGATCACTTTCTCAAGAAAATCGTACAATTTCGTTCTTTCTGACCAATTTTTTCTAGTCATGTGACAGAGAACATGTTCAACATTAGAATTTGTTTTTTGCACCAAATTCGTCTTCATTCATATAACCATGTGACGCCGGAATTAATCGAGCATTTATGCCAATTTATCGCCGAAAAATAGTTATTCAGACCGTTGACAAATTGTCCAATCTGACTGTCGACAAGATATAGTCAAAATTGTTCTGCTTGCAACGCTGCACTTGGCAAAAACATCCTGGTAAGAAGTGACTCCAAAAACACTTGCGAATTGTTTGCGTCACTGGCATTATTCCTGGTGTTGGTGACAATGACACGGCTGATAATGGCACTGCGGCAGAAGTAATTGGAATAGTAGACGAAATTACAAAATTACAAGTCGAAATTAGTCAGCTTAATATCAAGTTAATGGGAATCGGACGGTCATCGGATCTAATAACCACTGAAGAGTCTATTGATGATGGCACTGATATACTATACTAGAAGTTGCATCGGACTACAACGACATTGTGACGTCCGTTACCAACCTGGACGAGCAAGATGTAAATGACGATGACTTCGAAGCTCCTGTACCGAGTAAAACTTGATGGGAAGTCGTCCAATACTTGAAGCAATATCTCATGGGGAATGCCGATGATATGCCCCCTGATGTAGAACGTTTCCTCAACCAAAAGAGTTTCCAATTTCGAGAACGTCTGTCAAAAGCTTATAAACGAACAACTCATGGTTTTTTCAATAAACCCCTCGATATCACTTCATACGATGGCAGTTTCATTATTCCTTTCTATACACATACCCGTATAATGACATAGGATGTGTGCCAGACGAGGGGTATGCAATTAGACGGGTTTATCACTAAATGTACCATCCGTTTGAACTGCGGATGGAGCGTAAGTTAGAAAAAGAACGTTGTTGTATGTACCTCCGTTTCAATGTATCTCTGGTTTTCTCTGACTTGACTTCTCGTTTTTTCTATGTGGACTCAATGATACGATATGGAATGTTTCCTGGTAGATAATCCCATGTTGTCAATGAACCGCGTGAGGTACATGAACTTCACTTAGTGCAGTGCAGCGATCCTTTAAATTGGCCAAATCCGCCGTTCAAATCACAGGAGCGAGGAGCGTTTGGTGCAGCACTTGCATTGGAATCGGATGGTTGATCTTATTACTAAGGCCGGAAACAGTTTGGGATTTTCAGAAAAGTTGTCTGCTTGAGTGACTCATGGGAGAAAAGAGATCTGATGCCTTCGACCGACCTTTAATTGATATTGAAGATGAAAGACAAAAGCGAAGCAGAACTCTCCAAGTCAATCTTGACAGAACAAGACATGAAACTGCGGTCATACAGTGTGTGATGGACTGGATTTTCTTAGAACCTTGTTTGAAAACCGTACAAGCGATGGCAGGGTTGTCCAGAGGGTGTTAGGAATCAGAGGCCAGTCACTGGAACAAACTTTGATTCTGAACAGGTTTAGGTGGTTGGGACACGTGTTACGCATGCCTGTCACTATACTCCATCGGCGCACGTTGGTCTGCGAGACAGTTAGTGGTTGAAGGCTAGGCTGAGGTTGTTGGGCCATGATGGCAAAAAGTTATGAGAACCTTAACCAGTGGGCTTGACCGAATATAAGACATTTCGCACTTGGGTTTGGGTCCATGTGATCTGAACAGCGATTGGTTGGTTCCCGCATCCGGAAGATTGACGTGTTTTACTCCACCATCAAACTTAATACACAAATGTGTCTATTCCGATAATTTACGTTGACGTCATGCTTCGATTTTGTCACTCATTTTGCTATCTGACGAACCGCTCAACTTCACTCTGTATTTTCATCGTAACTTACTTATTTTCTCAAAGATTTCCTTCTAGATTCAACCACACAGTTAAACTTGTTGCACGGCGCTTTATTTTCAAGGCTTTGTTTTTATCTGATCTTAAGATGTTGATGCTTGATTTAACCGTTGTTCTACCAGCTGTTACTGTCAAATGGCTTTTTAATTTCGTTCAATTTGTTCTCTTTCGCTCTATATCTAGAAGTTCTGTCTGTTTTTCTGTGGTTTGTCTTCTCCGCTCACTATCTCGTTTCTGTTCTACACCTGTTTACCATTATTGCATGTAATAATTTACTCTTATGCATCCCTTTTCCTCTCAAACCGTCTGTGTATTTTGATATTCAGGTTGATATTGCCCAGATGTGTGTGATCAAAATGATCAATAGGCCAGGTCAACCGTTGTATCATTTGGAACATTTTATGGAGGGTACGTATCGAAAATACAATTCAAACTCTGGGTTTGTGGACGATGTGGCTCGAAACACGCCCCAAGTAAGCTGGCATTTGACTCCTTCTGTTTCCACTTCATCTGTCGGAGCCATTTTCTGTTGTTGTTTTTTCTCTCCATTCTTCCTCCGTTGATAGTCAGACGATTCCCAAGTGGTGGTGGTTCTCTGGCACTCCAATTTTCCATACCATGTTTGTTAGTTCTCATTTGGGATGCCTCGGGTCCTTTAAGTAGTGAGTTATACCTCTACGACTGAACTCTTACTCAAACACAATAAAAAATAGATTTTCCTAGTCAGGAACACAGGAATCGTGTAGTTCCTAGTTCATCCAGAACATTTCATTTGCGCCTTATTCTCTGCAACAGGAAGCAGCTACTTGGTTTTAATGGATGAAGCTTGCATTTTTATTCAATGCTTATTCATAAACAATAAACATAGAAACCTAGTCTGCGTAGTGGTTGTAGCCCACTGTACTGCTGGTTAGGGCCAATAAACGTGACTCGCAAATTTGGATAGCCAGTGAACAGAATAGCACCAAAGCAGATCTATCGTACTCGTGATCCGTATCAGTTCGTGAAAACCAATATTTTCAATGTTGTCTTACTGCATACCGTGTATTGGCAGTTTACCACAAGTGTATTTTCATCACACAATGGGCGATGTAGCCTCCCACGTCACTCGTGTATCCCTGACACCAATTCGCTGTCGTCTGGCTAGTCACCATTACCTAACCTATGTGGGCCTCAGCTCCAAGTTTCCGATTATGCGGTGGAACTCGAACGCTATAGAATGCAGCCCTTCTAGGGCTTGCATGCACAAGCATTGTGGTCTCAGTAACAGAATACTTCAATGGAAGTTTTCCATCATGGGAGTCGATCCCCGTGCAGGTAACGGACTATACCCTTTCTAAAGCCCATTGGCGGAAGGGCACTATATGATGACCAGTGGTGGTCAAGTGGTTTAAAGCGTTTCATTACCACCTCGGAGGTCAGAGGTTCGAATCTCCGCCATCAGCTGTAACTCCAGTAGTAGACAGTAATCCAGTGTCGTCCGGTTTTGTTACCACGTCTGACCTTTTGAGACCTTATGTGGTTCTCCACACCAAGTCTCAGGGTCTGGTTGCTGGTTATCCCCAACCGTGCGGTGGGCTTTTGTGGCTATGGGGTAAACCCTTTCCATTGCACTCATGCGCAAGCACGTAACAATAGAAATGTTCGTATTCTGGCGATTAGGTTTTCGAATACCCAGAGAGTAATGAGCTCCATAGCCATCATCAGCACGGTTTCCGTAAGGGTTGCGCTTGTTCGCAAACGCTGGGCGCAAGCTGAAGTTGAGGGCTACGGTACCTTTGTGCTCTTCGTCGAATTCAACAAGGCATTTGACAATGTACCACATAACCACCTTATTCGGAAACAAGTCTCTAGAGGTGACGGAACCGTTTACCACCTGGTTAAGGATTTCTTTTGGAAGAGGTCCTCATCTGTGAGGGTCGCACAGTGTTACTCGAAGAGGCGCACCGCCTGCAACAGTCTCATTGCTTGGTCTTGGACTCATCGCCATTCCTAGTGTTCACCAACGATCTACCACCATAGATCAAGTCACTCTGCCTGAACTACATTGATGACCTCAAACTTTGGTTACTGTACGAGACGGATGCAAACCACCCGGAACTGCAAGTGCATTTAGACTCCCTTGTGCTCTGGTTCGCATCTTGGGCCCTTACCATCAACTTCCAAAGGTGCGTGCAACTGCAGGTGGGCTAACCGAGGCCGAATAATGTCTTATCTTTCAAGAGATTGACCCTTCGGATGATCACCTGTGAGGGTGACTTAAGTGTGTAGTAACTTCGTCGTCGAAAATCCGGGACTACGCTGACACGGTATGCGTCTCAGCTTGAAGAATACTTGGTACCATCCGACGTGGATTCGATGCCTTCAGATTTCTTCACACTACCCACGTACGTCTGTGACTGGAGTCTGGTGGAGGTGCTGTTTTGCCTTGCACGTTCACTGGATTGCAAACCTGAAGAAAGTACAGCGGGACACTACCCGTCTCGTTGTTGGACTGTGGGGGACCAGCTACGACGTCCGGCCACAGGTAACAGGTCTGTTTCTATGGCTACATCCAGGTGCCAGAGGAAACCTGAACTGCATCCGGCAGGTAGTGTGGGGCGAGACGGGGCCTGAACTGCAAATAGAATTCCTCTCTGAAGATCACGAACACACGAAGAGGCAATATTTGATACCTGAGAAACTGCAGTCGACTGGACTACCGTTGATCCATCGTCTACCCAGTAAGGTGAATAACTTGTGGAATTCACTGCTAGCCGATGTGGCGGCAAAGCAAAACCATGAGCTTTTCAGGATGAAGCTGGATGCGTACCTGAACGAGAGTTGACTGGGGACTCTTACGAGGTTCACAGTCCGGATTTGTTGGGGACCAAGGAAGGAAGGGTCACCGTGTCCATAATTGTCAAGACAGGAGACGCTTACTGAAAGCCGTTAAAGGAAGGGTACTAAATCAACCGGGAATAGCCTGGTGGTAGAGTGACTGAGATTGGTCACCTATCCTCTTTCGTTCCAAAGCATTGTCAGTGCCTTTGCATATCCTGTGACTTCGCTCCTGAGTCGCCCGCGTGCGCTTGCCACCCCAAATTAGACAAGTATTTTGAAGCCCTATCCGTTGCCCCTGCACTGTGACCAACTTACTCACGAATTGAGGTATCATAATCTATGTCTGACAAATTATCCGGTGGTACACGTAAATTGCCAACTTATTCCTTGGATTAGGGTTCGAGGTGTGTTTTCTATGAGCCACTCAACCACTGAACGACAGTCCAGTACAGTGTTCCCCCTTGAGTCAAGCTGTGTTACGTACACGTTATTGTTCACACACCAACAACTGCCATGCTACTTCCGCCCACAACTATCAGGTCCTTGAATCATAGAGAAAAGCTGGCCTAATAGTTGCAACCTCCACTTTGGCAAAATGATGTCATAGATGACTGAGTTTACCGGAAGCCCAAATCGGCTTCTGTATGCGAGATAAAACATACTGTAATACCCAGTATCAGAGTGCAATGAAGATGCATAAATGAGAGACTGTCTGTCTGACAACAACGCGGGGAGGGAGGGGTGTTTCAGACTGAAGCAGATTAGCATATTTTACCAATGAAAATCCGAACGTTCATTTAGAGGGAGAGAAGTTCAACGAAATGCGTGTGAACGCATGTAAACAACCAGAAAGAGAAATGCAAACAAATCACGTGTTCAAACTGGTTCTGTATGACCGTTGCCGAATAACTTGTGCATAGATGTGAGCACCAAAATCATGGGCTAGAATCGGTGGCAATAAACGCACCGAAAATACGACTTTAAGCTGGTTAAACAAGGCCAGTTGTCAATAGGGAGGCGCGGTTGAAGTGAATGTACGTCAATATGTGAAGAAGGTAAAACAAGTGCGTAAATATTTTTTTGGTTTGTATAGACTTGACATTAGGTGTCACACCATTGGTCTGGTGACAACAAGCATGCGCGTGACCATCCCAATAAGACTGCATCTTGAGGTGGCGGTTAAGTATCTAATGTGAGTGCAGAATAAATTTGGCGAAACAAACTCACCTTGAACGATGCTATCACTGCTCAAGAGATATTTTGGAACTTTTCTTCCAAAGGTGATGCATTGTGTTCTTTCTGAAAAACAATCTTCTGCCCAGTTAAGTAAGTAAATATTGAGGCGACTGAAAGATTTTAGTTTTTGTGAAGTAATGACCGTGGTTCACCATCGAATGCTGATGTGTAAACGAGTAAGACACACCTAACTGAGTTGCATGAATCATTGACTCGGTTGCCTGACCCGTAAAGCAGCTGAGCGTTAACCTAGCACGAGTCTTCCGTGAAATAAAAATCTCTAGGTTTTAACTCGAAAAATCTGTCCAATCGTGCCTTTAGTTTCATGTCAATGTTGCAAAAAACGTACGCAGATCGCTCGATAATGGTCGGAGAATATCAAAATCCGGTCGACCCAAGTCTGGTGAATAATGAGAATATGGGAGGATTTCCGAATTGAGACTTTGAATTGTAGCTTTTGTTATATTGGCAATATGAGGGCAGGCATGATCGTGTTGCAAAAAGGACACAATAAAGTCAGTAAGGTTGATTTTCCCATATGGCTTTGTCGAGTCAACACATTTTCTAAACATGGACGTCTACAGTGACCGTTTCTTCATTCACTGTAAGCTCGTAATGAATAACGCCTTTACAATCCCCTATGCACAGCATTTTTCTCGCGATACAACTTTGGGTTCATTTCGGGTGTTAGTTGTTTTCCCAGGCTGAGTCATTCTTTTCGATAGTGCAAATTGATACAAACACACTGCTTTTCAACTCTGGTTGTGATACGGTAAATAATTCTGTCTTTGTTAGATCAAGTAGACCCGTGATGAGCGGCCAACCCATCAGCAATCAGTTGTAAATCGCTATGATCTATTCTTCAGCCCAGTGATTGTCTACGGAAAGAAAAAATGATTCGGCTTCGTCCATCCCCATCCTATTTCCTGTTCTCGGTGGGGTCCCCCGTAACTTAATCAAAGACTTGTTGGATCTCTGTATTGACAGAGTTCGACTACCTGATGGTTGAAGACATCTGGCGGCTTGGCTGAATGTTGAAGTTAGCGATTTTCATAGTTTGATTTCCCTCCCTGTCTGCCTAATTTTCACTTCCAGCTTTCTCAGCCGAGCTTTTTTCCGACGTTTCGCAGTATCGCACTTCCAACTGTAATTCCTCGACGTTGCAACGAAAACTGAAACACGCTAGTGCCACAAGAGAAGAGATTGGGTAAGTTCAGCTGAGAAAGCCGGAAGTGAAAATTAAGCAGACAAGGAAGGAAATCACACTGAGGAAATTGCTAACTTCAACATTCAATTGAGTCGCCAGATGTCTCAAGCATCAGGTAAGCGCATCGGCTCTTCCAGTTGCTCCCGGTGCTCATCGACAGCAGGTGGGGTGGTGGATGCTTGGGCCAGTGTAGTCTGAAAAGATTCTACCACTAGAGGGTCGTTCAGTTTGTCTATATTTAGGCGAGCGTGACTCGAGTTCTTCGAGCCCCCAAGCAGCAAGCAGATCGTAGAGCAGACTAATGCGTGATCAGAATCGAGGCAGGCTGACTAGTAAGAGCGACAGCCTAACACGCTGCCGCGTCAACGGTAGCTAATCGCCAGGTGGTCGATTTGAGACCATTCCTGTGTTGAGGAAGGAGGACGCCAGGTGGCGATACGTCCTTTGGAGTTGGGAAGTTTGTGCTTGCTAGAAAAAGCTGGTGATCAGCACATATTGTCTGTACTCTGTCCCCATTGTCCGAACGACTGGAGTTGAGGCCAAACTGCCCTCCTAGGTGACGTTCAACCGCTACCAGGCAACCGACGCGCACGTTAGGATCTCCGGCGAGGACCACGATATCTGTCCGGCGCGCTGTAAACAGGAGCATATGAAGCTGTTGGTAGAATTCATCTTTGTCTTCCTCCGGACTGCAGTCTGTCGGGGCATATGTGGAAATGACGAATGAGTCGCGTGTGCGATCTCGATGTCTAGTCACTTGGCAAGAACCTCGCAGCTGGACTGCGCAAAATCGGCTATTGATAGAAATCCGGTCTGACATGGCCGCTTCAGCTCTACGGCTCAGAACAATTCCAAAACCGGACTGGCCGGCTGCTGCAACGTCCGGGTCGCTAGACAGGAGTACATAAAACTTGGTGTTGGGATTAGCTGGGGACGTTAGTCTGATCCTGGAGCTTGCGTCTTGCAGTCGTCTCTGAGAGGCAACAGATATCGATGGACAGCGATTCCAGTGTGCGAGCCAGACTCGCCTGTTGTCCGATTTGCATAAGCGTGTGTATATTGTAGCTGGCCAATTTGACTCGTAGCCGAGGTTGGCGAAAGATGGGCTCGATGGTGTGATTTGCTGTGGCAGTCGTAGGGCAGACGGTTCTAGCGGAAGTCTGGTCACAAGCGGTGGCGGTAGAAAGGCTATTTTGCTGCAGTGTAGCGACGTGTCTGGCACATCGAACAGCGGGAGAGGTAGGGAGAGGGTGGACAGGCTCCGAGTGTGGTGATGGATGAGCATATGATCTTGCGATGGCGAAGGAGCGTGAAAGGGAGTGAGATAAAAGCGCATTTGTATGAGTCCGTGGTTCAATTCCGTTGCTTCCATCCGAAGGACGGGCACAAATTCTTGGAATCTACCAGTGGGATTCCGAATCGAGGTGTGGAATTTTGCGCGTTCCGCAGCTTGGAAATTAATCGGTGTAAAGTTTCCTCAGCTGTTCAAGTGGAACCGGTAAGCATGGTCTGGCAAATGACAAATTCTTCATTAGAGTATATAGTTTGAGACCGCCCATGATGAGAAAATACGCCGTTTGGTTTTCTCATTTGATGTCCTCCCAAATCGTACATCATAACTCGAAACATTCGATCCATCCTTCAGCCTCAGTTACCCCCAGCACGTAAATTTATCAGCTCGATAACAGACAGTTCCATACCTCGGTGCCGGTTATGAAGTTGGCCTCTTGGAGACCACACTAAGCTCGTCACGGAACGTGCTCAAACCAAAATCAAAACCGAGTCGATCCGGTACTTGATTGTAGTTATTGAATGTCTCACGTGCATGAATTGTGTAGTTCAAATGTACGGGGAACATGATGGAAACTTAAGATGAGCTGGGGAATCACGTCATCGAAATTTCACTGTATGCATTGCTTAACAGTCCTCTTGAAACCCAGCCAGTTCGCATCTTTGAATTAGTCCACGGTGGACGAACAATGATTAATGCCAGTGGATCATTTCTGTTCCGTAGTAAGATGAATGGGGAACGAAACTAAGCAGAGTAACAGAACGCACACAATTGAATCGATCGAGCGTAACTAATTCGGATATGAACTTATCACACCACTATCTCCGTTTTTCTTGACCTCAAAACGGCCTTCCATTCGGTCGACTGCGCAGTTCTCTGGCGCTGCTCCTCGTTGGAGGGGCTGTACCAGAGAAGTTCATTTTCATCAGAAAGTCCCTTTACATGAACAGCGGATGCTGAGTTCAGGCTTACGGTGCTGTTTCACCCGAGTGAAGCGCGAGAAGTGGTACACGTCAGTGTTGCCCCATCCCTCATTTTCTGATATGGTCCTAGGGGCCGCTGGTTTGTCATGTAAGGATAGTAATATGGAACTTTTCCCGAATGGAAAAGTGTCAGACTTTGAGTACGCGGACGACAGCTCTTCTAAGTGGGGATCCGGCTTAGTTGCAACCTTATCTAGGCGGCTTGAGTAACGGCCTAGCAATGTTCGATGTGTCTCTTGCAGCTTCAAAGTGCAAGTTGCTGTTGCAGAAATGGGTTGGTTCATCTCCAAACGTATCAGTGGCCGAAGCAACTGTAGACCAGGTGTGAGGGAATGTGTTAACTCATCCTTGGCGTACTGCCAAGTCGCGTTGTCAGTCAGTACAGGTGCGGTACCAAGCCCAAGGCTTGAGACAACGGAATATCGGACGACAAGACAGCCGATCGCTGGAGTGGATCGATGAACGAGATATGAATCTTGTCAGCGTTGTTTAAGCCTCAAGACTTGGTGGCCACACCAGTCAGACCAATGCACTGTGGGCAACGCGTGGGCGAAAGTGACAGCAATCTATATATTCTTTGTTTTCGTTAATAAAAATGACAATTCTGAGGCAGAACTGGGTTCTCGCTGGAGTTAGTGGGTCAGAACAAAACACCAGGTAGGCACATCGTGTCATCTAGGCAGCTTTATTTTATTTGGAGGTCGGCTATCGGATGAAGTACCTTCGCGTAGACAGAAGGCTAGTTTGGCATTTGCTAATCTCAGTCATCTGTGGTGTTGACATGATATCCCTTTATCCATCAAGGGTCGAGCGTACGCTGCAACAATCAGGCCACTACTGTACGCTTCATAAACCTGGCCACCGCAGATGAAAGATATCCGAAGATTGTCGGTATTTGAACACTGATGTCTCCGTTGCTCGAATGTGGTGGGTACATTGTATCTGCAATGCCGCGGTTTAGCATGGAGTCTTGGGTTCACGAACCAAATCATTTGATGAAATACTTAAGCTCACCAGACTACGTTGGTTTGGAGATGTTCCGCATGTTCCCGGATCGGATTCCACGGCGCGCGAATTGTGCGCCAAGGCGGGTACCGATTGGAAGATGAGTAAAGTTAGTAAGTTCATGAAAAACCTAACCTGTGAATTTGGTCATGTGAGGCGTTTTAGGCTTCCTGAGTGGGGTCCAAGTGACCCTTCCACTCAATGATGAGATAGTTTGGTGGGCATGGCTCGGTTTTATGATCAGTGGCGCTCTTATGTTCACAAACTGTTTATCACCTTGGTACCGCTACTCGTACTTCTCTTATTGCTCTGGTTATTTCGTCGTCATTATTTCCGATTGAGGTTGCTACTGAGGGATGGCAACCAAAACTTATGCACACCCACTGCACGATTTATGATCGTCTGTACTGAATTTTCATGCAGTTAAGCTTATTCGTGAGATATACCTACGTGCAAATGTTCGCAGAGAACTGCTAGAAACACAGTCTACCTCGTCCTCACATATTTTCCTATTTTAACCATTTCAGGCGTTCAGCCACTTTACTTTCGAACTGAGCGGTCATCGTCTGATCGTTGTTGACATTCAAGGTGTCGGTGATCTGTGGACCGACCCTCAAATCCACACGTCGGATGGAAAATCGTACGGAGATGGAAATCTAGGGATTCGCGGAATGGCTCTGTTCTTTCACACGCATCGTTGCAATCCACTTTGTCGGGCACTTGATTTGGATCCGTTCGACTTATGTCCGGGTGAGCAACAGACATCCGCTATGGTGCCGCGTCCCCCCATCAGTCCGGCACCCAGTTTACCACCAGTCAATCCGATCGAATGTGCGGCCATCCCCAAACACAAAGATCCCGACCGTATCTCGAACAACGAGCATTACAATGATGGTTCTGCGGGCTCACTTGATGTGAGTACCAATTTGTTTGTATTGTCGCCTTTACCGGCATTGTGTGCTATTTTTTGTTGTTGCGTGAAAAGTGAGAAAACGTTTATCCTTATCTATCTTACGTATTTGTTTTTTGCCATTCAGATATTCGGATGTTTGCATCTACATCACTTCGGTTCATTCATATTTGTCAAATGTCTTGACTCCAACATATTAAATGAAATACCGCGGTTTAAGAACCATGCTTGAATTTTGTTCATTGTATTGATACTCTCAAACTGTGGTGAGAAGCGTGTCAGTACCACACGTAATTCGTTGTCTATGTAAAATATGATACGCTATTTGGTATGCTAAACGAGGAAATGTTATGTACTTGGTGGCTCCTAAACTATAAAACATGCTGAAGATTGCGTTGACATTTGGATAATACCAATTGAATTGGGTACACTTATCGCCGACACGAGAAGGGTCATACACTGTTATTCTCTGACTTCGATGTGTCAGATAGAGAGAGTAAACGTACTGGATGGCCACAGATTGTTGCGAACAGTCTCAGCCACCCGGATGATCCCGGCGACACCTGTTCGTCCGTTTAGGGTATGCTCTATGGTCCAAAAGTTAAACTCCTTTGAAAATCAGTAAGACAGACGAGTGAAATCGACGAGGAGCTCTTGAGGGAGGAAGGTTGTGATGATTCATCAGACACCACACGTAATACGACCAAGTACAACTTCGTGGCTGCGCGTGCTGAGGAGCTTCAACCAATCAAGATCGCCATGGATCGGTACAGCAAAAGTTCGCTGCGATTGGCCAACTTGAAGTCTGCCAATTATTTTGTTTGATTTACATATATTTATATTAATCAGTTATGCGGTAAAATTAACGTGCAATTTAGCAGCCTTGGCGTTCTTGCTACTTCGGTTTGTGTAGCTATGGGTTGGAGTGATTTCACTACGTCTTATCAGTTCGGGTATTGCGAATACTATACGTATTCTCTTCTCGTGCATCCATTCAGATGCATTTAAACAAGCGGAGATCGTGTAAGAGTGCCGCCTTTCGTATGCAGCAAATGGAACACGGAGAGGCTTACAATCAATAAGACATTTGACTCCCTATTGATAGTTAATGCTCATTCTACAGTATTTTCAGTAGCTCAGCAGCTTTGCGCCGCAGCTTGAGAGTCATATTTTATTATTATTATTATTATTATTATTATTATTATTATTATCAAACTCTGAGCGTAGAGTCCGGTGCGATGCCAACACTGCAAATACAAAAATGGGTAACAAATGGAAGAAGGTGAATGTGAAAACGTGTCTTTTCGCTGTTTTACTGCACACTTCTTTCTCATTCTCGAAATGTAGTTCAGAGAAAGCGTGCAGTGAGCTGTAAATGTAAGGTGGATTGCATTCGGTGTGAGAGTTCGAAAGAGTTTGTGAATCAGGTTATTTGAAATCAGAAGGTTGCTTCCATACATCTTATTTGTGTTCTTGTGCGCTTTTCCGGAGTAGGTCTTTCTATTCGAGGACACATCTAAACTTTGCACAACCAACTGCGTCCTGCAAGGGAGCAGCGTTTATTTAGGTGAACTGGTGGCTAATTGTATGGTTCATTCGCCCCTTATGTGAGACCTTTTCGGGTAAGTGGGACGACAAGTAGCTGTGACCTTATTTAGTGGCTGGTCACACTTGCCACTGCGCCAACCATTTGGGGTATAAGCCCTATCTTAGCAGTGTCGAAAAAGCTTGCCTGCCATATTCCCAAGTTGTGCCGAATGCATGAAGCACTAACTCGTGATGGGCAGGCTGGGTTTCGTGTCAGACGTGAATGCATCGATCAAATCTTCACCCTCCGAAAGCTGCTAGAACACCGTCACACTTTCCAAAGACCAACGATCATCGTGCTCCTAGACATTCGCGTGGCCTTCGATTCTGCCGATGGGACTGCATTGTGGGACTGATTGTTGAGAAATGGAGTACCTGAGAAGTGTGTCAATCCCTAATGAATTGTATCGCCACATCTCAGGTCGAGTTAGGGCCTACGGTCAGCTTTCACTCTTTTTTGTCATCTTCGTTGTAGTATGATAAGGTTGCTCTCTGTTCCCAGTTATTTTCCTCTGCCACCGAGGATGTTCTGCGAAATGCCTTGTCCGGTCCTCTTTAGCCTACGTGTTCACTTCACTAGGCTGCCTTCAACGTCAGTGTCGGACAGGGCAACAGACTGCCCTTGCTAAAACTCCTCATACTTTTAAAATAGGTGTCAGCTGTCTCCCAAACGCGCATACCAGACCCCACCTCTGTGATCCCTCGTCGCACCCCAGATACAACCTCAGTCTCTCGCTTCATTGTCCGCGCTTAGTATTGCTCGAACACTGTGGGAACACCATAGCAATGCTGAGGTTAGGTGTAGGGTTTTGGAAACCAGTGATCAGTCACTGGATAAAGTACCGAATTTCAGCAGGCTAAGATGACACGTGCTCCGCATACCCACCAATAGACTTCCTCGGCGTATGCTGTTCTCCGTGGCAGGAAGTGGTTAGAAGGTAGGTCGAAGTGATCAGTTCATGAAGTGGCAAAAGGGTATGAAAACCTTGACCGTTGAGATTTTCCAAGTAGAACGCATGAGACTTGCGGGCTCGGATGCACGAGACCGCTTACCAGTTGATCAAAGATATTTGGCGATATGGCTAAGCATCACGACCAATGGCGTAGTTGCATTCTGGTACTTTCTTGTTTTCGTAATTTGTCCGATTATTCCCACTGAGCATATTTTTAGAACACAGATTCGCGAATAAGTTCGTTTCCAGTGGTACATACTCACGGCATTACATCATAATATATTACGACAAAATAAGGAATTGAAGCAATTAGACAAATAGGTAGTGATAGAGAATAACGGTGGCACTCCCTATTTGTCTAATCGGTTCAATTTCCCACCTTGTCGTAATATATTGTGGTGTATTGGCATGAGTATAAATCGCTGAAAACGAGCTTGTTCGCCAATTTGTATTTTCGTAAGTTTTCCCTATTTCTTGATTTTTGATTCTTTTTCACTTTATGCTTCTATTCATTCTGCCACCAACTGGACGATGCTGTGAGGCAGCAAGCAAAACTAGAGCATAAAGATTTGGGGGTGTTGGTTTACCAAACTGAACTGACTGATCTGAATGATGGAGTTGAACTCCTGCCAGGGAACAGAGTATTTGACTTGGAATATTCACATTCAGTTCAACACGCTCTGAACCGCTTGGCGATTAAAATAGCCAAATGTGGTATGCACTTTGCGCCTTCGAACTGCCAAGTACTTCTTCAAGACTGGCGGGAGTTTGTGCTTGCACTCCTGTGCGATGATCAGCTAGAAGAAGTCGATACTTTTAAGTTTCTCGCGAACTTGATTACAGCCTTAGATGTCGTTGGGGATGATATCTCATCACGAATAGTAAGAGCTGAGGCAACTTTCGCGAACCTGCGACACCTGTGGCTTCGCGGTGTCATGCTGCTATCTCTTAAGGGACTGTTGTACGTCGATGTGATTCGTAGTGTTTCACTGCGCAGTTGCGAGACCTTGTCACTTTGCGCTGAAGATGCCTGTCGTCCTTCCGTATTCGGCAGCCGACGTCTCCGATGCATTTCTGTGTCTGGTAGGATCATCGATTGAATAATGGCGGGATACGCCGTCGTGTGTTGGTCGCGGATAACCGCCCTCTAGCCGAAGTGATTGCTTCACACCGCATCCGGCGGTTTGAACATTTCTTTCGAATGCCTGCCCATCGTCTACTTCCCTGTGCTCTATTCGCACTTGATGGGCAACGCTTGAGGAAGCGGTGCGGTGGTCTAGCCTTGACTTAGCGTACAGGTATTAGCATTGGTTTCGGTTGGGGCCCAAGGGATGAGGATTGTCGTGCGCAGAGACGTTGAGAGACATGACCGGAATAGAAGTCGGTGAAGCGAATGCTGTGCGGCCTCTCTGTCCCATAAATACAGGAGTATCATTTAGACAAAGTGGTGAAAACCACTGGAAGGTCCACGATATTATATATGTGGACAAAATTTCCCCGGAAGCACACGACCGGTTTCGCGGCTGTTACCGCTCATCAGGTATGCGTACGCGGTACTTCTCTGCCCACACATCTTCATACCTGAACACTCAGATATTATATCTTCACTAGGATCTAATTTGAATCGTCTGTAGTGCGAATATATATATATATATATATATATATATATATATATATATATATATATATATAATTACGAAGTTTTGAAAGCATTGGTCATGACTTGGTTCCCTAAGCAAGGTCTTTCATAATGTCCGCTTCCATATACATTTTGATTAGCACGCGCAAGTGCTACCTGGTCTCAGTCTTATGATACAGTGTCAGTGATCTCTTTTATTTCGCGAAATTAATTCCTTGTGTGTGCACTAGATTTATCCTAAACAGTAATAGCTCTGTTCTCCTTAATGTTTATTTTCCTAGTATTTATTCCTCCCGTTCCTCCTTCAACCTGTTTCTGCATCTCAGTCGTCGTATTTTGGAGCAACACAAGCAGTTCCTCGATCTCGACGTGTGCCGTATCAACGAATGCGTTCAGTTACTGCGGGTGAGAGTGGATTTGTCGATCCTTCCGATTTTACGGAACCGCACAGTCTACCATCACAAAATATTGCCACCTCTTTACCGGCTTTCTCGCCTGTGGTAAATCGGGACGAGGTTATGTGTCACCAAACCTCGGGTGAATGGGAACCACCACATCGGGGACGAAAACGTACCACAAGTCATACGTCAAGCAAAGATCACTCACTTAGCGATTTCCCCGGCGGTTTGTTCGCTTCCGAGCCGGAATCCGGTGATGCTAGCATGAATCCGCTAACCAATGCTGAACTGTCCCATGATTCGGGTGTTTATTTCGGTCACTCCACCCCGAGAGGTATGCCAATAGCCAATCGGACCCCTGTACGAAAACGTGCCTACACCGGGGAATCTTGGCCAGAAACGTCTCACGAATTGGAAGTGGCGTGGCGTCAATCTAATACTCGATTGAATGGTAGTCGAACCGGCCTAAATGTCAGAGTGAGTCCCCCCCCCCCCCCCCTTCGTTTCTGCGAAATTATATTATTATTATGTTTGTGCTTGCAGTATCTCACTCCGAATGGGTAATGTCAGACTACTCGCCATTTGCTGACCTTCATCAAGTTTGATGAGATGTTTCCTGATCGAATAGATAATGTGTGTAGGTTGTTTCTAATGCATCCGTTTCACATAGTCCCTTACGGCGAAGCTAATCAACATATGAATTCATTACTGAGGGGAAGACAGATTTTGATCGTTTTAAGCCATTGATGTAAGGACGCTACATTATGTAGTGTTGACGCGAGTTAGTCGAGATCGTCGTTTGGTGGCGTGTGATTCACAATCATGCACGCTCTTTTTCCCACCTGGGACCCGGTGGATGTGCACTGCTGATGAATCCTAACAGTTATTTGGGACAGTGCTTCCACCGTTTTACCGGTAATTTTAGCGTTGTTAGTGTTTGTTCAATCAGTTCATCTGCCTCGAGTTTGCTTACTATTCCACTATGGTTTCAAATATCTTTTGGTTGTATCGCTCCACAAACTTCCTTCAAGTTTGAGGCATGTAAGCTACGGAAGCATATATCTTCCCGGAATATCCAAAAGATATTTGCAGTGACTCTCTTCTGGTATTTGTGACTGGTTTTCAATTCGAGTTTACCGCATAAGGTGGTAGAACGTTTCGTTTCGCGGTTCCAAATCCACCTCACTGAAAAACCCCTTGGGTAATCTTTTCCACGCTTACCACTGCTGACAGGAAGCACTTGTTTGTTCATTTGTTGTTCGCTGCGCCGGCAGCATCAGCATTACTGTTCAGTTTGACCTCGAGAGTATTCTGGGACGGTGGTCATTCATGTGGTGTTGCACTTGTTCCATCGGGAAAAAAATCAATAATCTCCATGGTCCCAATGCTCAGAAAGTGTCTCAACCGGTTGTCGCACTTGAATCAGCTAAAATTCAGTGGCGTTATCTACAGCCGGCAGTTGTAATAGTACTCTTCACTTTGCACGTTTTTTTCACCGAGCTGAAGGTCTGAACGATAGGTTGACGTAAGTCATCTGTCACCAGTCAGATAAGATATATCGCCGATACAAGTACAAACACTCACGAACTCATACTTACGTTGCTCTTTCAGTTTAAGAAAAAGGCCACACCTTTTAGATATCCTCGGTGTCGAACTCTATTAGGGTGCGGGGAAACAGAAACGATGTCAATCCAACCACAATGTATTTATTTAGGGTCTCAAAAATTGGAACGCAGTGCCAGTTCTCATAGTCGTGGTTGTCGGTCCTTGGAACTACGGAGTTCAGTTCAGATCTCCACCAATATTCTCGCAGTTCTGTACTCTAATTTCGCTGGCTACCTCATAGCATCGTCGTATTAGGGGAAGAATGAATAGAAGTCTAATGAGGAAGCGAATGAAAAAGATGGATATAGAATGAAATCATACCGATGGTGAAAGAACTAGAATGCACTACGCCACTGACTGTGTCACGTAGCCGTGTCACTTGATGTATCCAGCCATCAGATGGGCGGATCTCGTGAACCGCAATCCGTCCTGCTCAGCCAAGCTCGGTGGTTAGGGTTTTCATACCCTTTTCCCATGTCATGGAATAACCACGTGGACCTCTGGGAGAAAACTACCCCGATGCAGTCTATCGGTGGGCATGTGTAACACGTGTGCCAACTATTTTAATCTGTTTAGATTGAGCGCTTGCTCCAATGACAACTCAGCATTCTATCATCTTGAGCCTGACCTCAGCTGATTTCTGATATTTTTTTCCAACCATCGGATTGAAGAAGACAGGGATTGTTGGCCTGTGGAACATATGCCTGTGTTGTATATGGCTATGACGTATATCACTTCCATTTCATCCATTTGCAAGCATTGGATAAATAAAGTGTGATCGTGACAATGAAGCCACGTGTCAGTTTACTCGATCATCTTACCTTCTGAGCTAGGATTTTGATGAATCCAAACTGCGCAGGTCATTTTCGGCTCTTGAATAAAACCCCTAAACGAATCGCTGTTTTGCGTGCCATGCTTATCTTTAACACTGGATCACGGTAATCCGTCTTCATCATATTACTTCAATTTTCCGTTTATCTTTGTAATGAATCCAAGATTGGGCACGCACGTCTCCGATAGATGCAAACTTTGACATAGTTGTGCAAGTGCTATCCTTTAATCGCAAAATAATAATGGTTATAAATAGTTATAGTAATTCATTTTGCGTTTCTGTTTGTTATTCCTTTGAAGATCATAACCGTCTCAGCCCGCTTGCCTGGGTTATTTTTTATTGCTTTCTTGCGCATGAGAGCAGTGGAAGAAGTATACCTCATGGCCTTATAGACCCACTGCACTGATAGTTATGATCGACAACCATGACGCTGAGACTTTGATTGGTGAACTACATAAGAACTCAATAAGTTCAGCGGAGTAACAACACGGTGACGGTAACTTGGTTTCCACTACCCAAATGATCCAACGTTTCTTGTCACACATTCATAGCAAACGGGCATAAATGTTCTCAAAAATCTGACCAGACTCATAGTTGCAATCCCCGTATTTTCTTTACTCCTGTCCACCATCTTCGCTTCCAAATTCAACTCCTCCAGTGGAGGCCATGACGAGTCAGTTTAGCATGTGAATGTGCATTGATAGTTATACCACGCAGTACTCAAAGTGCTAGTGGATACCGCGCAGTAGTCGGGTTGACTCCTGATTAGACTGGTAATGTAGGTGCCAGCTAACATGGTTGGTTGGATTAGTTTTTGCATTATTTCGTCACTGTTGGTCATGCCCGATAGAGCATTGGAATGGAGAGAAAAATTTGTTGCGAAGAGGAGACAGTTGGAAGGCCCGGCTTGATACTCTCACACTGAACCGTTGTCTTTTTAGGGACAGGAATTATTCACATTTGGTTTCGTGGTATTCGCCCACTAGAAACTCTTGAATGTCCTTGAAACAGACACGTGGTCGGGCTGTGATGTTCTTTTTTTCTGACTGCTTTGTTCTAATTTGATCAATGGTATTTTCTCCAGTGACCACATTTCACATTGAAAACTCTCACTTGAGCTTAAAAAAATATAATTACCCCCTTCCCCCTCTCAAAAATAAACGATATCCAAGTAGTTTCTATTCACAGCCAAAGAATATCCGCAAACTATCAAATTGATTGAGAAATTTGCCACGGTACATTCTAACAGGCAAATCGCTCACACGCACATCCCTGAACCGTCGAGGCAGACCGAAATCAGTGACTGGCCGTAGTTTTTGGAAGAATAGCAAATTCACTAGACCCGGAAACCTATCCGAACGATCAATAACCTTCAAGTCTATATGAAACAATGCAAAAATGCATTAGTAAAGTCTCTGGGTTGTTTTTTTCTTTTGGATGACCAATTTTTTTCTCGCTTTTCATTCCACCGTATCATGTGTGCACCGGTTAAAAATCCTGATACCCTGGATTTCACCGATACACATTCCTTAAGTGTAAGTGATTAGAGATTAGGAGCATCTATTTTTCCATGTCTGACTTCAAAAGTCACATTATAAACAGTTCTTTCCCATCGCGAATATGAACCCAAAGACATTGATTTTCGCAATGCATACGGCGTCACTTGGCTGTATCTTTACAAGTGCATACTGCAGTCGCAGTAATTGTGTATTGTCAAAATATAAACAAGCTCTGACGTTGACCTAGTTGTGGACACACAAAAACTACATTACTAGAGAATAGAAGATAAGTAAGTGTTTCGATACACTCCAAACTGATTTCGACTTCGATACTTTGAATGGGAGAGGCTAGGGTATTTTCCCCTAAGGCTAAGCTAATGGTCCATTCACGTTACTTCCACAGATTTGAGGTGTGATTGTGAATGGTCTGCGTTTCGGCTTAGTTACGTAGTCTGGTATTGTTGTTAGAATGAATGATTTGAAACGCTTGCTGCAGCTCATCCAATCCCGTTTTCTCACAGATACTGTACTATCGATGATCAGCAATTCGTAACTTTTGTTGATGACGTCATTATCGCAGCATTGTCTTCTGTCACATTATTTATCTGTGCTGTAATTTGCCCTTTTTTCTCAATGTATTGACGAGTACCGTGGCTGTGGTATGCACTTGTCAAAAAGCAACAAATGAACTGGGGCACTGGTATGCATCGAACAAAGCCGAGATTGAGTCGGACAACTAGTTTAATGAGTAGAGAATGTGATCTTGACATGGACAATAGTCAGGTTTGAGGTTGTGGATGTCTAACGCTTCTGCGTAATTGAGTGACCTTGTATTGACATTAGAGTAAATTATACGAAAGGCTTTGCTTGAACTGGCACCTTGCCTTTTCCCCACGTATTTCATTGCCGGTTATTTAAATTTTAATGTGGTAAAAATATATTCCATCGCTTATTCTCACCATACTGTAATGTATTGGGTTATTCCATGACGCATATGCTTCTATTCTGTTTCTGTCTTGGTCGGAATCGGTGAACACATTTAGATTTTACTCAGGGTGACAATGGCTCTTTCACTGATGGCATAGGTATGCGGTATATTTTCCTCGGAAAAGACCCAAGCACGAGATAACAACAAATGAGATAACATTAGAGAATTAAGCGCAACCGGGATCAACAGGGAAACTGACGTTTCAATGAGTCCCATTTAGGATCGCCATCTTTCGAGTTGATGCATTTCGTATCTGTAATGTGTAAGATTTTAGTTTAGTACAGCACTAAACTCCACAGTGTCACCGATGACCGCAGTCTGCATCACATCTACACTACAGAAAGATGAGGTCAGTGTCTTGAATGACTGATTGTCATGTTTACGGTTAAGAAAAATCGGACAGAAATCACATTTCTTCCAATGTTGAATGAGATGATACGGTATTTCGGCAACACTGATGGGATCGTAAAACTGGCACGGTTTTAGGAAGAGCAGGCTTGGGCTTCGGTGATGGCTCTGTGTTGCGGCTTTTGGGTACGGAAAATCTTAGTTAGCTGTTCTAGAAGGAAAGCAGAACATTGAAAGAACTTATTATTCCAATGATTCCGAAAAATCGACCAAGTCCCGTGATCTTTCAACACGACAACACGTCCTTAAATGCAGCCAATCTCATCAGAGTGTGGCTAGTGTACTGGAACATCCAAACCATAGATTGGTATACTCACATCCAGACTTGAACCAAATAAAAATGATGATGTGTCAGAACCGAGATCGGTTCGGAGTGCATCGGAAAATCGATGCGCCGTGTGAAGTGTTGCGGTAAAATTTTGTTGTTCAGTAACAGCGTTGTCGAAATCGCTGGTAGGTTGTCGACGTTTCGGTCACGACTAGTTTTACAAGTGAACGAAACTGCAACCAGTTTCAACCTACCAACGATTTCGACTACGCTGTGTTTTGTTAAACAACAAGATTTTACTACAGATGAAAATGTCTCGAATCTAGTCGCAAACCTAGTCTGTGCAAATGGAAGACTCTCCGTTACTACTCGAGTTGACGTTTGCCCTTCCCGACGAACGGGGACAATATAGAACTGTAGACTATCCGAAATATCATTGGAAGAATGCCTGGACATGGTGCTTTTGACAACAGCAACAAGAGTCACTATGTTTCTTAACCAACGGGTTATTCTTTACAATCCGTTCAGGATTAGGTTTGATAGAATTTTACATCCTCTTGCATTACCCGGGATGATTCAGTTCATCTGGATCATGTTTAAAATGTTTAATGTAATAGAGAGGTGGCACATCAGCCTACCAAATTTGGTTGCTCTACGTGGCAGAAAAACGGCGGATTTAATAGCATTTTTTGAACCATGGTGTTTGTGGCCCGTTCGGCAATAAAACGGTCGGTCGTTCGTTCGGTTCTCTAAAGTGTAACATGACTATTGAGTCGACTGCGTAACTGAGGAACGAAACACCAAGGACAAACCCGGACGGCCAGAAGACTGAACGCGTTCGTTTACCGTTTTCGAAGCACACGATACCCACGACTTGTTGCGGTTAATAGGAGATGATATCCATGACTGAGTGAGGAAATAGGTGAACGTAATTTCAGTCTCCGGTGTGAATCATGCCACTACAAGAATTAACGAGCACGGCATTTTAAACTCTACTGTGTCAGAAATGCTCCCATGTTGGCTTGTTGCCGCTAGCTAGCCCATTTGATCTGTTGAGCTTGTGTCCCTTCCTGGAACCTTCACTTCCATGAACACGTGTTCTGTGTCCGCTGAAACGGCAACACATTCCATGCGGGATCTCAGAATTATGTCACCGAAATCCGCTGTCGTGTTAGTGCCTTGATGAGGCATATCTTTCAGCGATCGTCCTTTACGTTTGGCCGCGCAATCCAGGACGATACGTAGCTTCTCCGGCTTCACTGGATTTAGTACTGCCCGGTGCGAAAAATACCAGGTTAGCGAGTTCAGATCAGTGGTATACTCTATCTGCTCTAGTGCAGTCATGCAATTTTCGATTTGGGCGGATATATATATATATATATATATATATATATATATATATATATATATATATATATATATATATATATCAAGTTGATACTCCCAGCTAGGCCCTAGAAGCAACGAAGTGCACTACAGTAGATTTGTCTCGCCTGTAGCTGTCCCTATGCGGCCTACAGTGCACAAAGTGCTTTTAGCGCGGCCCTATTTTCTGCGATTTCTCGCGAATGTATGTGCATGGGATTGTAAAATTCGGTATGCATATCTTATCCTATCACTGTATTGGGATCGTCTACGGGCTTGAATTTTGACTAAGGAAGGTGGATTTTATCCCGAATAATGTGTTTGAAGGATGCGAAATGCTTTTCGCGTACCCAATGAATAAAACAACCACCTCATGATCCAATGCGAAGAGACTTTCATTTTTCAGAACAGAAAAACATCGATCAGAAATACTTTCGATTGCCCTAATTTCGAAGATCTAGCGCTCGGTGAGGATACTATATCTTAGTTTGTGAAGGTGCGAAAGACTTTTGTTTGCGCCAGCTCGCCGCGCCAACAGATTCCAACAGTTTTAGTGGTATCCGAATCGGAACAGTGAGCGGGCATACCGATGATTTCGATGTTTCGATACGATTGCCACATTTTTTGACGTGAGCTGTGTGTATGGCTGCATTATCTTGCTGGGGAAGCATAGTTCGCCCCTCCCCAATCTTCTGGAATTTCCCGAAGTACTGATGTACTTACCAGCTGTCTACTTTCCTCGAGAACTGCCAGATATAGTTCACTGTCCGCAAAATTAGCACCCCAAACCACTACACAGCCCCATCGAAGGCTCAGCGGCCGAAGTCAGGCTTGCTGTTCCGCATGGTATGCCAGTATTATATATATATATATATATATATATATATATATATATATATATATGATGATAAGTTCTCGGGCCCCACCCTTGCAATAGTGGGACAGGTGAAGGACGCTTCGTAAGTGTGAAACTACCGAATACATTTCCAGTTCATCGTCGGCCGCCCATCGAAGGATAAAATATCTACTTCAGGAAGGTCTGGGCTAACTCATTTTCTCGGTATACGTATGAACGCCATATTATTGCCTTTTCCCTTATCACGCTCGGTTTTCCCGTGTTCGGTAGAATATATTATCTCTTCAATACTCACATCTGGCTGTTCAATAATGAATTGTAACTCTGTCGTTACACTCCTCCGTTTCCAAAGAGCGTACTGACAGTTTGTCCTGCAGTTCCTCCGCTAGTCTGGCAACCTCTAGCTCTCGATTCACCGGGAGTAATTTACTCGTTCACTTCTCTTGTAACTCTTTCGTTTCTCGCGACAACTTCTTTTTCAAATGACGTTCTTCAAGTTCAGTCATAGAGATACTAGCCCCAGAGCCGACCGGACTCACCACTCCTGGGGCCAAAAATTGATAAACTACTCATGAGGACTCACCGAATTTCCTAAACATTGCGTCTAGATCCGCGTCCGTATTTGTCATCTTCATGATCTGAGTATTTGGTATGGTCAGAGTACACTGTCCTCACGTTATCTTGATGCTTCGATGCGAGATGATTTAGCAACTCTTGCTGAGTGACACCTGTTAGACTAGAGTGTTCTTTTCAAAAAGGATTTCCGTGATTCCGACAGGAAATACAATATTTCAAATGACACTGTGCTTACTTATTGATTATCTGGAACTCGATTGTTGAAAACGAACAGGTCACGGAAAAAAATAATTGGTGGCTCCTCCCTTTCTTCAGTTCAAGTCAAACTGTGACATCATTTTCCTCTCATTATCCAGTCGATCATTCATCACTCAGAATCCACGCTCTAGCCAGTTCATAACTATTTCAACTGGGTACTTGTTAGGACTTTTCATTCATGTGCCCGATGCCTCTGGCTACTAAGTGTGAATTGTGCCGTGCGCTGCCTTTAAATTTGAAACGGTAAGCCTTAAGTTATTGAGACTGGCTGGTCTCGCCGGTTCCTTGCTAGCGTCCATCCATCACCAGCTATTCTGTTTGTCGATTTTACCAAGGTGTCCTTCTCCCCCGCCCCCGCCCCAGTTTCGTTACGTCGCTTCATTACTTGTTTAATTCCGAATATTGGGTGAAATATTTGCATTCACTCGTCGTCGTACACACAGTCTTCATTCTCATCTTCCCTTAATCCCGTGCCTCTACACTTCCATCGCCTTCGTCGCGTGTCGCTCCAATTCCAGTTTCCGCCCTCCTCGGAATCGTCTGCTCTTTCCAAGATGGTAAGTCATTCAGGACGAAAATTGCCCTTATTCGTGTCCCCATCAGGTGATGGTTTTTCATTCGAGAGATTTGACCACCCATCGATTGTTTGCAGTGGAGCGGAATTTGATCGCCACTGTATCGATTCGGTTTACTAATGTCCATTATATTGATTTAGCCACACTGGTTGTCATATTCACAAATTTATTCGGTTCTTTCTATTCCGCTTGATTCCCTTCGTCTTCCCGATGGGAACTAACACTTGTATTCATGCTTTCAAAAATGCTGATCGCGAACGTGTCATCTTAACCCGAAAAAGTTCACTCTGGCAGAATCGCCAAGATAACAGATCCCCTCAACATGCTCCAAGAACGCTGGCATGTGCTTGGAATCATAATCTCACTGCCCCCTCCACTCCGAAAAATCAAAACAACGGGAACCGTATGTCAACAAGCTTTGTACACCCAGTTTCCCACCAACCCTATCCCTATCATGCCTCCTCATAAAATTAAACCCAACGGAGCTTTCTTTCCTTGCTGACTTTTTTTGTTTCCCTCCGTCTTGGTTCGGGTTTTTCCGAATAGCCAGTCTTTAAATTTTTAGCTGAAGGTACATTCAAATCTTTATTTGGTCACTTTTGAATGTGTAGACGCGCATGAGAAATCCTGCAGCTACACAACAGCACAACTCTCAGGTCAAACTGAGTATTTCTGGAATGGCCCACGATTGGAAATCACCATTGTGATACGTGCGTTGTTCGTGTAGCAAAGACACTATACCACTTTCTCCACAGCAAGGCACAAGGGGGAAGGTTCTCATCAATTATTATCCAGTGCTAACCGAGTTACCACGTAGACGTAGAGCACATAGACTGAATCTGTTTCCATGACAGGCAGCTGTCATTCCAAAGGGACGGTCGGCCCTGAATGTTTTGAGTAGCGCCGCAGCAAACGTATGGCTTTGTTATTTGTGCTCACAGTGCGTCTCATCAGTATCAACCCAGCGTTGACGGGTATGCTCATCGGTCTCCGTAGCCGCTTCGGTAATTCATTTCATCAGTTTGAATCACTAGATAGTGCTCTGGCCAACAAACATCCCCGAAACCACGTATAATCTCTTCTATGTGCGTTTTATATGATTGTTTCGTCTGCTGGTATTATCCATAAAGAAATAACGCACACCCCGATCGTCACAAGAATTCAGTAGTTCTCTGGACTCAGCTTCAGGGAATCAGCCTTTTAGTGGTTGCTGTTGATGCGCCGGCTCTGATCGGGGAAATGATCATTCATGAAGTTTGGTTGAAATTAGTTGTCATAGTGTTGAGTGGTGCTAGTTCCAAGAACGGCTGGGTGCTGCATTGTAGTCCATCGAGAAGAGCTTTCGTTAGTAACTTGGTATGCGCTACCCCTCGTATGGTCGGCTTTATTTATAGAGAGGCCATTGTTGTCTTTTTGTATCAGGCTGCCCGCGCGAAATAGCTATTTGACTACGGTGGCTACAGCAGTAACCCGACATGTACTGTCTCTCATATCACTAAATCCAGCTTTTCTGTGTGTTCCAATCTATTAAACCTAGCATCACTTCGTTTTAGAGCTTCAGCAAAGTAGAACGTGGTGGCTCATCCCCTCGCTTATAGGGCTCTTCGGGGACTTGGACAATGTTCCTCCACATTTGGAATCGATCCTCAATCTCTCTACATAAAGCAGACTTCAATTGATATATATATATATATATATATATATATATATATATATATATAATATCTGGTTGAAAAAGTGATTTCAGAGTCGGACTTGGCTATCCGGAACTGATAGACCTCATGGATCTGAGCTACGAGCAATACGGTTTTCTCTTGCGGTTCCTGTACTGTCATTCTCGCTCAAGCCGCCTGTAGCAGGAATGATTTGCGATGGATAACAAAATTGGTTGTTTTTACCGATTGCTTCATTTTTTGGGGAACAACACTTGTTTTGCGGAATGTTTTCCATACACCAAGTAAGCGAATGAACGAACGGAATTCACGTGATTCTGATCCTCATTGGTTTCGTCCAATGTCGATGTTTTGATCTAAAGCTCTTAACCTGGGGTTGCTTCGACTGGATTAACTGCCAGTGTAGCCGGCTGATCGCTGCACGATTCTTTCGAATCACGTTTCCCCGATCCTCCTTTGCACTAAGCTAGCGGTCCTGGCGCGCATATTTTCCACGCGATCGTACACACCGAGCTGAAGGTGCCGTCGCTCACATTTCACACACCGTCACCCCTATCTCATTGCTGACTGATTGCCCCTTGTGTTTCCCGATAGACTGACACTGACAAATGTACCATTTCAAACATCAACTTCCGATTGGTTATTTATATCTTTCACAGAGTGAATGTCATCTGTTGACATACGCATGTTGTTGGGTTCTGATATACGATCCGTGACTCAAGCGCGTGTGACATTGAAAGTTCGTATTCCAAGTAATATTAGTTCCCAGCACAGCCAACTTTCAATCGGTTGAGGTTCTGCTTTTTATCCGCTTATTCCTTGGTTAGATATATCTCTTTCTTTCGTGTATTCTGTTCTGAAAATACTCTTATCTCAATGGTTTTGAATGTTTGCGGTGCTCAAAGCTCTTGCTGATTATTTTTCTTGACCTCCTGATCACTGAGCCCGGTACTCAGATCGCAATTGTTTCATCACTGATCGAAATGACATCATCAGTGCACAAGTGACAACCTATATTCATGAGAGTTTTGATGCCAGATTTAACTTTGGAATATTACAGTTCCTTACTATTATAGTATGCAAAGACCCGTAATCTTCCGCGGGGCGTTCTTCGTGTTCGAATTAAAACGACTGGAACACAGAGAACTCTATGAGTCCAAAGCTCAGTAACTGCCTCATCGGGTTCCCGCACTTACGTAAATCAAATAACAATATGTTGTTCTACAGCCTGACGGCTATACTATTGAAACTTGATCTAAAGGCCCTTCCTGCCTATTTAATGACTCAACCTGTTGGAACTCTCTAAATAAGCAGGAGCAACGGCGGATAGGTCAGAAGACAGTTTCTGTTGTGGGGAATCGTGACAGCCTAAAGGCAGATCTGGGAGTAAATTAGAGATGGGTTCGGGGATGGTTACCTGCGTGCTTTTGATATCACCTCGGCTGGTGGTAAAATTTGTACGACCTGAATCCCGAGGTTGAAGAAGTAGTCACATCTTTCCCTGCACATAGCTCTTCATTGATTGGTATTAATTAACTCCAAATTCAGGCCACAGCAGCAGCCACATCTAGACCAGGAGCCTCATAGTATGAAAAATCAATCAGACAAAAACAAAGAGGACGAGGAATTACTGTTATCATATCTATCCGGCTCTCGCTCTTTTTGGAACACTTTACTGACAGATCGATATTGTTCTGGGAGGAATAATTAGATGCCGCTTAAAGTATCTGTTTTTGCACATGATATACTGCGGTCTTTGAGCCTCGCGTGTCATTTTCATCTCTTCAACCTAACTGGATGTTTGCGGTTGAAGCTACACCTGCATGACCGAATTATGGACACAGCTATGTGATACTCACATGGGCACTTTTAACGTAATCTGCGTTTATTTTCCCCACAAGTACGCGTAAATCGACCCACTCGCAATTCTGCGAACAGAGTTCACTCCTCATGCTGCACCTAAGATTCGTTTTCTATTCCGTGCTAGACACTGCTTCAAACCCTCCCACCTCATATTATACAAGACCCAAATTCGTTCGATGCTTGAAAACTGCAGTCACGTGTGGTGTTTATCTTCGTCTCCTGTGGCCTTTCTCCGGCGGGTCCAACGTTGAGCCACCCGCTTGATAGATGATCTAGGTTTGTCATCCAATTTGCTATTGTTTCATTGTCCTCATTGTCCCTCCGTTATATTGGTTTCTGTTCCTCCGAGCTTGCTTCGGTTCTTCCTATTCCCATTATTTCTCAACACCGATCCCGATCACATGCAGTCAACCATACTTATCCGGTTTCTGTCCCAAGATGCCGAACCTCTGCCTTTTGATCTTCTTTTTCCTCACACTTCTAAACTGTGGAACATCCTTCCCTCTGTCTTTCCACCCGCCTGCAACTTTTTTTCAAAAGCGAGATCAGCAAGCTGGTATTGGTGTGAACGTTCCCCACCAATACTTACACTGTCTTCGAACCATCGTGTTTACCCTTCTTTTTGTAGTTCGCTTCATGTGGTATAAAAAAGAAATAGATTTGACACTGCCCTCGGTTGAACGAAATACGGAATAGCGCGAACGCAACCATATGCACAGCAAACACTGCGCTATCCGGATTTATGCTTTCGACGTACGCATGCGTTCCCGTGGTCGCAGCACACACACAATCACAGGCTGGATCTTATTGAACGGCAATCAAAGCTACTTTGTGTCCAGATCGTATAGCGCGCATCGCATGGTTGTCTGCTAGTTACGTCACGAAACGATTGACGTATGTGCTTGTGCGCACATAAATGTATTGTTGTTCTATATCAGGAACACCAAGTCTTCCTTTTTCAACTCGGTTGATTGCGTTTCGTCTTCTTCTCTTGGAAGGATAGGGGTGGACAAAATATGCGATCAAGTCGATATCAATTCCGTTATAATTATTTAAACACAAATCACATTTTGTTTGGTTGTGACTTTTGTTTTAACAAGTTTTTGCTTTTTTCCTATTGATATCCTCGTAATTCATCAGTCGCTTTAATCGTTTTTATGGTCTGGTCTGCTAATCGGAATCCATAATCTCAAAACCCCAAGGTGTCTGGATACTAAATTATGAAAGTATTTCGATTGGCTCACAGTTTGTTGTGGCTCGTGAGGACGTTGTGTTAACAAGGTACTCCTCTTCGTTGCGACAGAGTTGCACAAGGTGCACTCAGTAGCTGAACGCTAGCATCTGTGACACACCCATGAGAGTGAAAACAATTCATACGGAATGGATTGGAACGCAGAGTCCAGCACTAAGTGAATTTCAGCCACAAAGCGCGTCTGAGAGAGAATGAGATAGGTAGATAATAGGACGCACCAATCCGTGTGTCAGACAATACAGAAACCAGTCGAAAGAACGATTAAATTTTTCATTTGTCCCACGATTTCCAGTGATGTTTTTGCGTTACCGAACTATAGCAAATAGATACCAGAGCGGACCAATTAGGTGGCTTATGAACGTATAACTTCAGGCATAAATTATGTAATGGGTTGTTTGGGGATGTAGTATTTATTCGTGGTTGTGTTTGTTCATGGCTTTGGTCATGCATGATTGGCTAAAACCAGGGTGAAGGTCAAAAGGTGAACGCACAGTATGCTTCTATGATAGGCGGACAATAACACCTCTAATATTCTGAGGTGTTGTGAAGCACGGTGGTGTAGGATGATAAAGAACGTGTTGGTTAGGTTGACCTTGCGCTCATTGTCGATCAAGTTTTGGGCAATATCGGAGTGGGCCTACATGTCGTAGCCAACCCCCGTGGATCGGGGTGACTCATAGCTTCCTGTGCGTACTTAGGTATGTGTTCGGTCATCGTGATGTTAAGCATTCTATCGACTTTACCGATGTACGTATCCTGGGTACTGCAAGAGAAGGCGTAGGTGCAGTGACAGGTTGAATCAACAATGATTTGGTCCTTGAATGGAGATGTGGGAAGGTGACGAGTGGCTGATCTCAGCTGTAACGCCGCTGTTCTCCGTTGTGCGGTGATTTGCATCGGTCTCCCTTTTCCACTATAAAGGAACGAGATGTAAATGTATCATTTTATCACGATGTCGAAGCGTGTATACTTTCTATTCGTTTCTCTTTTGTGGATGCGAGTCAGGGAGTCCCGATATCCATTAGCGCGCAGCAAGGATGGTACATCCAGCAATCAGTGTTTCGGAAAGATGATACCTCCGCCTCAATAGTTTCTCAAATATCAAATATAAACACGTACTAGTCATTCTCTTACTCTTCATGGCTAGAAAGATATGCTCTGAGGATAGCCTCTTCATCGAGACAGAAAATTTCCTCACCAGGTTTCGTGCCTTGTTTGTTGAACTTTTATTCCCTGTTTTAACATGGGTGCAACGGATGGGCCATGTCTTATGTCCTCAATGGCCCATTGCACTGTTGGGAATAACCGGCAGCCTGAAGTGGAAAACCACAGAAGGTCCCAATAAGTCAGGCATGATGACGAGTCGTGCGAGATCGGGTTTCTCGTTAGTGGTGACTGTACACGAACATATGAAGAATGGATCATCCGCGAACCATTTATGACCTGTTCAGAGTTGCACATGTGAGGAAAAGTAAGGTAGGATTAGTCATCATTATCGCGGCCACAACAACTCCGTAACAAATTTACTTTAGATACAAAGTCTCCAGGCTTTTTTCAGTAGATAAGTAATACTTCTGTGAACATTAGCAAACTTTGATTACGCGCTCTTGTGATGATTCGCAATTCAGCTTTATGAATCAACTCGTTGACTTGAATCTAATAAGGACATGTTGCGTCACCGTTTGATAGCTTTCCAACACGGAATCTGAGGTTTGTCGGAATGTGTTAACACATTGTGACAAAAAGTTAGGGGTTTCTCTTTCTGAATTACCAGAGGCGCATTGAAATAAAAGAAAATACAATTAGAAGGGACACAAATGTCCGATTGATCTAAATTGATATGATTGAGACAGTCCTCTATATTATCTTCATGTTGCCTATGCAGAACGTGTTTTCTACCGTCGTAATGAGTCGGCAACTTTTTCGTTAGCAGATAGCTTGTTTTGTGATTGAAAGGAGGCCTATACGTTTGAGCAAAAGCTTATTGATAGTTATTATCTACCGTGGGCATTCGCCTGTGACAGAACTATTGTTTCCATTTTAACTGATATCACCTTACCTTCTTTCACACCCCACCATCCTTCATCTTTACCCCCTCCCCCCTTCCCGAAATGGACCTAAGGAATTAAAATACTTCTGTCGCAGACCATTCTTGTTGCTCGTTTGTCCGTGTCAAATTATCTCGATCCATTCATTGAAATGCTTATTAAGTAAAGCTTTTTCAATGTGACCCAAACTCTCCGTGTGGATATACTAAATCAGCCGTTAAGTCTTATTTTTCATCAGTATGTAATGGTACAGCTGCATGATAACATGCAAAATGGATGACTTATATCAATTCTGTCCACGTTGTTCTTGCTTCGTTGTTTGTTGTCTCAGATAGTCGATTAGATTACTAACATCACAGTCAAACTGAGCGCAATGATCAGTGCACAGGTGGTAAAGCCTGTGCAATCATGCCTACGTCCATTTTCCAAATGGGTATCCGTTCAGCTGTCGTCGGATCTTTTGTATGATGGTCGTCGTTCATGTCAGGTTAAGCGGGTGATGGTGGTGTCTGTGGTGTATGTGTGTGTGTGAGAGAGAGAGAGAGAAAAGAAAAAAAGAAAGTTGCAGAAATGACTGATGGGTACTTCGTTCGTCATCACCTGTTGACTCAGACACATATTCACCCTCTTTGGCCAGCCTGTCGCCTAGTTTGACAAGTGAACACAAATTCCTTTGAACCCAAACTACTGTGGCATCGGTATAGCTTTAGTTTATCCATCAAGGGTTAGGTTTACGAACCAGTCATTATTATCCCAATACCAAGGACCCCGACACAAACGGCACAGAAAAGCGTTTCCGTCCGGTATTTCTCACATCGGCAGCACTAAAAATTGCTGAGAAGGCTATGCTTGGTCGTCTTCAAACTCACTTGAATGTGCCTCCGGGCCCTTGTCAGTTCGTCTACAAACCCAAAAGATCCACTCTCGATGCTGTTGCTTCCTTAGTCTACTTCATTACTAAATTCCTAAACGGATCCGGTTGATCGTCCCACTGTTTCTTGATTATTCCTCAGCCTTTGATTCAGTACCTCGTTCTTTTTTTCGAAAGCTTGAGGCTTTCAACTGTCCGTCACAAATTCTTGCCTGGTTTTCTAACTATTTTCATAATGGAATGCAGGAAACCAAGGTAGTGTACAAATGTTCCAAACCGCTTGTCAGTAATTCTGCTGTACTCCAGTGTATCGTGTTGTATCCCTCCTTATTCCCCACGTATATCAACAACCTACCAATTTCTTCCCCGTCTAAGGTATTTAGTACGCTGACGATGTTGTTCTTTGTCAGGTTATTCCCAACCCCTCCGACTTCAGAATCCTCAGTGAAAACTGAACCCAGCGGCTGCCGTTCTCCATTCCCGACTGATTTTGTTTTTTAATTCCGAATCCTTATCCAGACTGAGCCCTGTCAAGTATCTGAGTGTTAGCCTGGACACCAGTGTAAGATGGACATCTCGTATCCAGCACTGTGTCGCTGAACTGCGTCGTCTATCGTTTCAAATAAGGAAGCTCAAGCGGTTTCGATACACCACCAACAGTTGCTTCTCAATGTATTCTTCGATATGTTCTTCCGGTCGTATTGTACTGCTCATCCGTGAGTTTTTCCGGGCCTTTTGAAAGAAGACTTCAAAGCCTTGGAAATCATAAGTCGCGTTTCATCTCTCGCCTTTGATTTTCTTCTGACTGAACTTGTTAACCAGCATGTTGAATCTTGTGTAGCTCTAGCTCACAAGATATCACAGGATCCAACGCATCCATTACGCGTTGACTTATCCCTTTGTCGTTCTCACTCATCCACCAGATCTGAACTTCGACACCTTTCTTCCAGAATAAACGTGTATAAAAACTCTCCTGTGCTCTGTCTGTCGTCGGTAGTGACCAATAAGGACAAGACTAAATCGGAATTACTTACTAAATCTTGGTTGGTGTTTTCTTTTTTACTTTTTTCGTACCTTTAGTGCCCGTTGTTGTATATGTTGTTTACTTTACCCCAATTTTGTCAGAGCCCTTTTGACTGAATTGCTGGTATGTTGCTTGCGAAAGTCTGTCTTACAAATACGAAAAATAGCTACCGAATCCACAATACTGGGGCGGAGGTTTGAAGTGGACAAAAGTGAAATCAAAATTACTACCGCTGTCAGTGCAACTTTCGTCACGTGTTTTTCGTCTGACAACTTAATCGATCTGTGCACTTACATATCGCATTGTTTTGGTGTAAATTCTGCCTGGCACGTTTGTACGATCGATACTAACGGGTGCAAAAAGACTGATTTTGGTTCGTACGAATGTGTGTTTGCATTTCCCCTCGTGTGACACTCTTGACGAGTGAGTGCACAGTATCCTAGCAAACTTTCTGACCTCTGGGTCGGCGGTTTGCCGCTCCGATCGCGTTCACGAAACAATTTCATTGAGATCCAACGCCCGTTCTCTACCTATTGCGTCAGCAATTTTCAAGCAGCGCATAGATTAATACGAATCGGTGGTGGTCGAGTTTCTATCAATGCTGAGGTATATGATTCAGACCCTTCCGTCGCTGCTAAAATCGGCGGTAAACCGCAATCTGCTGTCGCTCGTTATGACGCTTGACCCATTGATTGGGACCTGATGGGCTCACATGGAGACTGTTGGTGTTTCGGCATCCATGTCTTTGTGGTATCCTTGGATATGATGGGAACGCTGTTTGCACAACGCTGAGGCTACGCTCAGGTTATTAGAAACCAGAGGTCATTTCCTGGAGGAATCTATTCGGGTTACCAAGGTTTTGACATGTGTAACGCATACCCACCGATAGATTACCTCGGTGTACCTTGTTCATCGAGAGCGAGAAACCATCTCAGAACCTGAGATACCCAGTGATACTATGACATTTGGAGGTGACGATAATGATAGAAGAGAAAAAGTGAATCAAACGTCAAATGTTCGGCTAGTGGATATCAGTGTGGGGTCACCGATGAGACGGCACGTTTTACGTCAGACGCGGTTGAGGGGGATAATGAGGAAGGCGAGTCCCAATTCCGAACGGTTTGAGTATTCAAGATGGCTAGAGGTTCACTGGTTGCTCAGTTTATGAAATCGATTGCAATCTAATCACACAACATTTGCACGATCTGCCGTGGCCACGGATATGAGCTATGAAATAATGTCATTTAAAAATCATACCACATTGATCATGTGAAAGTCTTCGCTCACGAACTCACAGCGACCCCTATAACCCAACCAGATAACATTCATTCTCTTCCCCCTGTCATTGTTGCCTGATTTTTTTTCGAAACATCCCATCATCGGTATTTTTTTCATTTGGCATTGGTCACGTACAATGTGATGTAATGGCACGCCTAGAACTCGCTGAAAATGAACTTGTTCACCCGCTGTTTGCAGTTCGCCGACCAGTGAAACACTGAAAACAAGGTTGTTCGCTTCTAGTGTCTAATGACTAACGACGATACGGGGACATTTTTTATAATCTTTTTCTAATAGCAACCTCCGAAACGCTGATTTTCTCATCGAGAAAATGACGACTCAGAATAAATACATGCTATTTTGTTTGTATGTCAGCCTTTCTCGTCGGACGTCATAACGATCCGGACGACGATGGCGACCGTAGCTGGTCGATAGTGACGAGGTTCCAGAACGTCTTTTCTAAGACCTCTTAGTAAGAGGTTTGTACCACTGTCGTGTGCGTATGCGTGTATGTGTGTGTGTGACTTGTTCTGGTCAAACCTTTAACCCTAGTATGCAGATTCTTCTGCCTTCAAACCATCTCAGCTCATTCGGACATGTTTATATGGGGTGAATAGTCACCGTCATCAATCGATGCAGCACAAACTATCTGGTCCAAACTGGCATCGGGTAACGTTTCTTCTGATTGGTCGCCCAAACGGCGAACCACCGTTTGATGGCACTCCCCCCCCCCCTCGTTATTTCGATCCGCAACATTGACCCACTGTCCTGTCATTTGCGACTCCGCTGCCTGAAGCCTTTATCTGGATTCTGCACAGGCGCTGACGTGCTGTATGCTAGCCAAACCAATGATCTGCAACGCTAACTCCAACCTTGCCTTCTGTTCTGGACGGGCAATGACATGTTATCTGCTAACGGGACTAGGTTACCTTTCAACAAAGTGCTAGCCCATACCCTCACAATGGTCACAGTTGCGAATATCGTGTCTTCAGTCGCAGCTAGGACTAGATGGTCATGCACCAATTAAACAGCTTCTCAGTGTTTTCATGAATATCCAATGACTAGATCCGTGAAATGCAAACTTGTCTGCAGACGATTGCGGGGTTCGAACTCATGTTCTGGGACTTTCGGTGCTCCGCGACTCAAATCACCTAATCAACTGGGAGAACTTAAACTGAAAGGATCATATGATCAGATTCGATTGTAAAGGGCCGTCAGAAAATTATGTTTTCCTCATCAGATGATTGCTTTAACCAGTTTGAGGATTCTATCTGATACACCAATAACCTTTTACGAAATCGGACCGTTGGGTCACAAAAATCAGAGGATTTTTGGTATGTCAAAGTGTTCCACCTCGTAATCCCTAGAGGAACTTTAGGGTGAGTTTGTGCATCACATTTGTTTCAGAACTAGGTTTTGTTGTTCTTGTTTTTCAAGGGATAAATATAATTGATGGATGAGAACAAGGAAAGAGGGATGCTGTTCTACATGTTAGCAGTCCAGTGAGGGAAAAGGGGGATGGATAATTGAAACTTGGCACCTGGCAGTAAAGATCTGATATAGATGACTGACTGTGTCTGCAAACCAATCACCTATGCGAATACCAACTGGGACCGACCTACTTTCACTCCAGTGATTAGACAATAACTGATTTCTCTGTCGTTGCACGGCCATGATCATGTAGACGGAGGGGTGTAGGTCCATTGATCTCGACCTGTATGGAGCAGGTGACCAAAAGACTGAATTTCTGGTGACCGTGACTGTGGGTAAATGAGCTTATGAAAGCTATCCATTTCAGCCACGAAGAACACCAGTATTCAGAGCTATAGAGGGTTGATGAGCTACCGTACTACCTGATCTACCAAGTCGCAATGGGAGACTGATTATCGTAAATGCACCCCGAGGCGTTGACCTGTGTTTCGATTCACATGGCATCGGGGCTAAGCACGTTTTAGTCTGAATTTCATTGGTAGATGTTATCTACACCTTTTTGCAGCAAGCTTTAGCCAAAACCCGCAGTCGGTCATCCGCGACCTTCAGTCATTTAGCCACGACCTTGACGCACAGCCTCTAGTCATCCCGCTGCAAACGAGTCAGGTCGAAAGTATCGGAATATTATGACGTCAAGAAATGTGGGAACAATTCATTTTCCACAAAGTTTTGTGTTGCAAAGCTGGCTGAACAAATGAGAAAGTGTGACGATCGTATGCTGCGCAGTTGACCGTGGTGATAGTATGAAATGCTTGAGGTTATATCTACCTTGTATTATTGCTCGAATATGGCGCAATGTTCGCTGAATCGAACGTTGATTAGAAGATGCATAAGGATGGCCAGTACATGAAAAGCTAATCAGTGAATTGATCATGTAGAGAGCTTTAAGCTTCCTGTGTGTGGTCTAAGTGATTCTTCCACTGAGTGGTTCGTTGCATTTGTGGATGTGGCCAGAAGTCGCGATCAGCGACGCTGCTGTTTTCACAAGCTTTCATCCACCGACTTAGGGTTATTTTATTGGTCCTTTCATACCGTTTTTTGTTTTGTTTCTGATTGAGGCTTCCGCTGAGAGATAGCAACGAAAACCGCTGCATGGTTAGTGGTTGTTTGAGGTGAACTGAACCTCATTTCCCTGGGTCATTAACTAGTGATGCCTTATATCGATTCCGTTTCCGAACGTGGACTTTTCGCTCCCTTAACTCAGCGTTGATATTCTCGATTTCGGGTTTCTGTTCGCCATTTTCATTAACAACAGTCAGTTACCTTGCCTTCAGGGAAGCTGAGGCCACGTTTTCAAATCCATGGCTGCGGGTTTTATGCTTACCTGCATCCTGTGTCCTCTCATCATGTCGATATCATTACGCGTCCCTAGTTTCTTCTTTCCGTTCGGTATTTCAATTTTTTCCAATAGCGCTGGTTTGCACTTAATCCCCTTTCTATTCTTCTTTTTTCAGGAGATTGAAATGAGCAATGTATTTGAAGCACATCGAGCCGGTCATCGGAGTAGCTGCGTATCCGCTTTGCGCACATCAGATGCAGCAATTCTCGGACGCGTAAGCGCTCTTCAGCCTTGATTTTTTCTTGTTTCTGTTTCAATTTTTGCCCTAAAGGGGCCACCTAATTTCTTGTTTAAATGGAAATACCGAATATCTTTCTCCCCCAGCGTCAACTCTCTGATAAGCGGGGAAATTTCATCTTGAAATGAAAACCCGGGGGATTTGTGAACCATTCTGGACCGTTTCAGTGACCATTCTAAGTGCACTTTTTAACTTCAGATTTTACTTTTAGCCTGAGTGCTAGGTTGGTTCAAGATCAAGTGCATAAACCAGATACATAAATTGAAGAACGTCTGTCATTGAAAGTAGTTAAGACGTTGTAACCACGACCGCGTGTTGACTATTCGCGATTGGATCAGATAAGTGTCCGTCGGTGGATGGCGGTCTACCGCATACGCCTAACATATGTGGAAACTTTTTCCTCGTTATACAATTGAATGCATCACTAGAATCTCGACTACAATTACTGATGGCTTGACGTTTCCTACAGAGGGGAAAACAATAAATCGTGTATGGTGTATAAAAGCATCCAGTGACCACGGTAAAGCTGACCGGACCGTAATTTCTTATCTCATAGAACTTTCGGTGGAATAAGAGTCTTCGGACACAGACGGTTGCACAATATATTTCGAAGCACTTCGCTGCATCTTTACTAGTTCGTACTGCTGTTAAGGGAACCGGTTTTGGTTTTTCAAATATCTTCCAGGCATTTAACGTGCACCATATGCATTGTAATCCTCATATTCCATTCTTTGGAACTCACGACATGGATGCCACTGTAGCGGAATCCAGGGTATTTTCACGGAACAAAGGTCGATTGAATAAACATTGTTAACGCTGACGATGAAATAAGGGCAAATTCGGTTGACATCCTCGACAGCAACTCGTTTGGAGCATTAACTTTATCACGCCTACTCTTCATTAGCTCCCGGTATACTTCTAAGTAATAAATCATTCGTGCATCGTTCGTTTATCGTTAGTGTAGAGCGTAGAGCTGTTAGCCTAGGTCAAATATTAGTTAAGCCCGCCGATTCGCTTCAGTGTCGTCTCGTTTTCACGAACACTTTTCGGACAGACTTTTCTTTGGGGTATTTGCCTTATTTGCCTACTCCCAAGTATTTAAGTAGCAAGTTGCGAATTTCGACTTCTTAATGGTGTTTAGATTATTTCTTGTCAGCACCGTGGTGTGTTCAAAAATACCACACACACCTTTTTGTGGTCGAGGGATTTTATCTGCGGGCATATGTAATTTGTACCAACCAATCCAACCTGTCCTGGTTGATTTATTACTTCCATGACTTATCCATTGGCTCCCACAGCATTGTTAACACGGGGTTCCTACCATATTCGAGCGCTACTGCGAAGAGAATGGTGGCGAAACGCCGACAGTCTTATCTCCCACCCGCAATGTCCACGTTTCTGAGATGCGTAAAAGAACAGATCTAGTAACTACAATGCACACTGACCCCGCAGTTCAAAGTTGGATATCACGCAGGTGTCAGAAGTGGTTCAAATTAGCAAAAGCCAAACGCGCTGTGTGCACAGCATTTCATTATGTATCCAACCGCCTGTTGAGATGCAGCTTCCCAGGTAACATAAATTATCCAGCACAGCTAAGGCTTCCCTGCCCAGATAATTTTTGGTTTAGAACCGATCCAGTCCCGCAGCAACATTCTACACTTCGTAGGTACAAATGCATCCCGAATCTCACCACACTACTGTTTATATTATCTCTAAAAGCATGTGACCTAATTGGATCTCCACTCAGAAGAACAGTATCGCCCGCTTATTCTAAGTCATTGTTTATTGCTTGAGCAAAGATCGATGCCACTATTCTAACGCGAGGATAGGGCTTTCTCGTGAGCTATTTCAATTACAAAGTTGAAAAGAAGGGAAGATAGAGAGCACCCCTGAAGCACACCACTTCTTGTCATGAACTCAGCCAACAATCACTTTAAGCACAAATTCGGCTTTGACTGTTCGTAAACAGTGACTGAAAAAGAGGAATGCATTTCTCAGTCTGACAACTTTTTTGGCTCCCCAAAGAACTCATAAACCAACTACTGCGATTGCTATCAGCAGCCAAAATAGATATCCGAAACTCCCGAAATGTGCCTGGAGTTATTGAACACACTGTACATCATTTGGATAGTGAGGAGAGATAGGTGATAGCGGCTATGCTAATCTATGACTTGTCGCTTGCTGAAGTCGGGATAGGAAACTGCTTTTTGGGGTGGAATTTCACTCCGATTACTAATCCGTGAACCTTGTTATCAACATAACCACTTCATTGGCAGGAAGCCGGTGCGTATCCGAATAAAAATCATTATAATGGCTTCCGGAATATGTCGGTAGCTTTTTACATCCGTTCCGGGGCTATAGCGTTTCTAAAGCCATAGTAAGCAAACTTTAATGTTGCGGACCAGCCTCCAAAGATGGTTAAGTTAGTTTTTAGCTGGCATAGTGCGAGGTTAGTGACCACGAATACTTTCTGTAGATAAGTTTGGAATTAGCAATTTAGTAGTGCGTAATAAGTAATTTTATAATTAATTTGCATCTACTGCTAGTACTGACCAGGCAGCCCAGCACCGTAGGTTGTATACAACGAAATCCTTTGTTGTTACTTCAGCTTCCAACGCAGAATTTGTCAACCACAGAAGCCGATCGCTGTGTGGTCAGTGGGTTGTTACCCCTAAAAAGCTACTAAAGGAAGAGCGCTGCATCATATAGTTTTGTCGTTAACGGAACCAATATAAGCTAGCCTGGTGATTAGGTCTTTAACTCACCACCGTTTAACCCGGGTTTGAGTTCTGGTGGGAGCTCAGTGAATATGCACCAATGATGATTTTTAACAAGGATGAAACTGCTGTACAGTTTTTGAGGTTTTAAATGGTGAATTATACTGATACTGCACGATGAATCAGGTTATATACAATAGTACCTACATTGGCAGTACTGTTTCCTCACAGATTTCTAACGATGAACTCAGTGGCGATACTGCTTGGTGAATTTTTAAGTATGCAATGCAAATGTCCTCCTGCTGAAACCGGACCCGTTTCACCTTTTCTTGCACCTTCCCTCGCTCCCGCTATTATATTCACTCTTAGATCCATCACGAATTGGCTCGACTGCATTCGATCGGTCGTTTTGCTCCAGTTGTCGGCGGTCAGCAGCAGCAACAACTGAATCCACTAAATGAGCGAAAATCCGCCCTGGCCTCGGATGCCGGACTAGACGCGTTGGCCGCGCTGCGTCAACCAGAAAATATCAACTGGGATGCAGTTCTTTTCCACGAGGAACAGGCAGCGACACTGCAGTGTTTCGATGCGGTCGAATCCCTGGCCCAGTACTATCTTGGCCTCCCCATAAATGGTCCGCTGGCCCACTGCCCAATCCCCGTAAGTCCTCCATATCCACAACTAAAGACTCTGGAAAGGGGGTGGGGGCATCAGTTGAAATGGAACACGTGACCTCCTCCTCGATTGTTGTTTGCTTCTGTTTTGCCGCTCAGATCTGACCCTCTATTCTCATTCCTAACAAATCAGTTATGTTCATGGTTTTCTTGTAAATGTTGTGCTCAATGTTTCACTCCGGGCAAAAATTATACGCTTAAGTTGGCAGGATGGCTTGGAGAAATAGGAGTCAGAATACTGGGACCGGAGCGCAGCTAATTGTGGTGTAGTACGCATACTATTCACTGAATACGTAGGTAGTCGATTGCTTAAAAACCACTTGTGGTCAATCACGAAGAGAAACTAAACGTGATTACGTGGCACAGACTGAATGCCATAAGATGGAGAAAAGCACACGAACCACGTCATGTCATCCCCGATCGCTTTACGACTGCCCTTATATGGACTGAGCACCGACGATGCAATCATGCAGTTCCTTTATGCTTCGTTGGTTTTGTCGCTGTGTAGATGAGTGGTTTGTAATAAGCAACGTTTCTAACCGGCATACCTTGTGGACTATTACGCAATAATCTGTCAGTGAAGAAATGCGGACATTATGCATTCGAAAGACTAGTCTTGCTTTATTTGGTTGGTTGCTAATTTTTCGACTAGTTGTTTTGATTTATGTGGTTCTATGCTCATTATCCATCTCCATGGCTAACTAATCGTTTGCCTCTTTCGGTGTCCCATTTAAACTGATTGAAGAACAGAAGCAATAATGATAATACAGTTGTAAGTCGCCATACCTTGAGAAGTGGCACTCTCAAAGTCTCAATCTGTAAATGGTTTCCAGTGCCACTCAAACCAACCTCGTATAAGAATGGGTCTCCTAAAGGTTGCACCCAATCGGTAACGGCTTTACGCTTGGTTAAAACACATTTCTCTCGAAACAATTTTGAAAAGAGAGGCCAAAGTTGCAAAATAGCACGATTTATGTCCGGGACGATTTCACTGCATCTCAACATGGGGCACACCGCACAACAAAAGTGTTTGTATAAGGCCATGTAAAACAATAGTATTCGACAAATATAGGGGAAAATACAATAGTCAAGTTGCGTCACCATGGTAGAAACACACTAACAAACAGCTGTTTCTGCTGACACAATACGGGTTCCGATCGATGCATGGCAATGGCTTTGGCAAACCTCAATAGCCTGGTTTTCCTTCCCGCATATATGATCCGAAACGCAGTATTTCGGTCAACTGAATGTTGCGTCATTAGAAGATGATGAGCGACCACCAACGACGGGATCTTATGGTTTTGAACTTTGTCAGTTGATGCCTGATTGATCAAAACAAGTCATCTATTGGGCCAACTAATCCTGTGGTACTCTATATTTTGATTTGACCAATTAGTTTCAGAGAGGAGACTTCCCTACTTCCGAACCATTTCAGTCGGTTTCGGTGACTGTCTCTTCTAACTGGTTAGTGGTTCGGCCAACCATCGCTCGACAGGTTATCTCCACTAATCGGTCCGTGTAACTGATCCTTCGTCGTTTCACTAGTGGTTCTGTTGGCTTCATCCTCAACCTCGGTTCTGGACAAGCGCTGCTTTCAAATGAGTCACAGTGACGTCGTTGGTCTGCTAGTGAAGTCAGTCTGCGTGTTGGCGACAGATCGGTCACAATCTATTAGCTCCCACTCAAGACTTGAAAAGATTCTTATTTAAGTCATCAGGAAGTTAGTGTGCGATTGTGAATAGAAAATTACCAATGAACGAGATTCCGAAGGCGGTTTCTAAACCAAAGTGGCACTAGCCTTTGAGGCGACACGTGCGGGTGGTGGTCGCGGACATGACTCTGCTTCAAGATCGTCTCTGTGCAGACAGTGGTCTACGAAGGTGTCATTTAAAAGTGGAACAGATATCCGATTCGGTGAATGATGCCATTTTCCAGTGTTTTTTTTTAGGATGCCCGAAAAACGGCCGGTAGTGAAAAGTCCGATCCATGGACAGACTACTTTAGGCAAACCGGACTTCAAAACTTCTGAAGGTTGGTCCAGCTGCTGGAAGGAGCGACGCGGATTGTGGTCCCACAAAAAAGGGGGGTTAGTTTATTTTTAATGACAAGATTTGTGGTGAACCGAGGAGAGTAGGCTGTGACGAAATCAGTGGATTTCAGTTGAGTTGCGAAATCCGAGAAAAAATTATGCGGAATCGGATATTTTCAATGCTGATGAAACGGCGTTGTATTTTTGTGCTTTACCTAAACGAACATTAGAAGGATGGCATTCTTGGGCCTCTGGAAATAAAGTTTTGAAAGCCAAGTTAACATGTCCGCATTGCTGCAGTGCTTTTGGCGAAAAATCCCCTCAATTGTCATCGGAAAATATGCAAGTCGACGCTGTTTACATGGTTAGGATAATAAGTGTCTACCATGCAAATATCACATTTAAGGAAACACATGGATGGCTTCTGCCCTGTGGTGTGATTCGTTAAGAGATTCAGACGAATGGGTAAGTAATTGGAAGCGGAAAATTCTGCTCTTTGTGGGCAACGTCATTCCTCGTTCGGTTAGTTTCCCACTGTCTAGTTCAGAGGTTGTATTTCTACGTTTAGTTTCACCTCAGTCATCGAGCTTATGGACCAAGGAGTTATCTGGTACTTCAGGTGCACTTTCCGAAATCGTCTTGACTACGTGGATAGCCTAGAGAGTCAAACCCGAGAAAAATTGACGGAGAGTTTTGACATTTTGAAAGCTATACAGTTTATTAGGTGCGCTTAGACGGCTGTCATGGCGCTGCCACCAGGGCCTTTCATTAGGCGTGACTTACAGCAATGGCCAAAAAGCTAGCAGCAGTCATGCGGAAGGAGTATAAAAATGCATAAATCATTGTTATAAGAATCTTTGCTGCTCAAGGAATGATGGAATTATACGATTGGATGATTTCAATTTGTACCTAGCCCATCGTCCCACTGGTATCCGCAACCGTGGTGGAGGTGTCATCGCTTATATTAACAACAACTGGGGTAGACTAACTAATCTGGTCGTCACGTGCTCTCAACCAAAGAGATCAACTGCCACATTATGGACTGTAAGCCACATTTTCCTGAGTGGAATTCGCTCGGTACTTATCGTAAACATTTACTCGGCACCTAGCACATCACTTTCTGAGGTAAATATATTTGCTGATCTTCTGTCTACCTCAGTAATTGCACAAATGAGTGAATCCCTTTGCGTATTTGTTGGTTCTAACTTTAGATGAATCATGGGTAACTTCAGTTGAAGCCTCCAAGTTTGTCCCAGGCATTAACATGCAAATCACATATCCTGTTGATCAGTTAAGAAACTGGAAGATATACGACTGTTCAGATAGCTCAAAACATTCTGAAGATTATTAAATGGGTTATTAAATTTCTCTTCAGCTGATGCAGTACGTCAAGTAGTTGCGACAGTAACATATTCAATTACTAATAATCAGGAATCTGGACGACTTACTGGTAAATCTATTGTTTGGGGTACGTCCCTGTGAGCATATGGTCTGACACACCGTTCGATGGGCGGCCTAGTCACACCAGCAGATAGCACGTCAGAACATGTCCAGGATCCAGGTCAAGGCTTGAGTAAACGGGTCCGTGAAATGATTCCCGCCAAGTGGTGGCTGATCCTATTGCCAATCAACTAATCAGAAGAGGGGTTACCCAGTGCAAGTTTGGACTAATTAGTCGTTGTTGCAAAGATTAGTGACAGTGATTCTTTCTTCCTTAATAAACAGTGTGTTCTGAGCTGATAAACCGAAGTGATTCGAGGGTAGGAAAGTCTTCTCACTAGAGCTGGTGGGATGGATCAAAACAGTCCCGAAGAAGTCGGCATTATTATGCTAATAAACTAGGTGAGTAATCAAAGGAATTAGGCTTCTGTGGGAAGTGATCTTCGAATAAAGTCAGTTGTTGAAGAGTGGTCATGAAATAGGCACCTAACTGATTAAACAGAGTTGTTTAGCAATTCACGGTAGGATGAACTGGATAGGATATGTAATACGGACGCTTCAACGGCGTGTGTTATCCTTTCATTCAAAGGTAAGCATCGATGCTCCAGCAGTTCCACATTGAAATACCTCGGTCGGCTGTGGAGTAAAACATCGCTTACTTACAAATGATATCCCGGGGAAGGTGGTTCATCCTCAGAAAGTGGAAGTAGTATTAATGTCGGTTGAAAAAGATGGTCCACCGTGGACGGCAATAGGTTATTTTTAGTAAAATCCTACACTTCTGATCGACTTTTCCGGCGCGATGCAAGACAAAAACATAATACCCTCATTCCACATCGTTCATTCTCATATGACTTCCAGTCATACGCTTCCTGGAGTGGAATCACGGCATCGAGGTTATGTCAAATGAAATTAGAGGTTAATCGACGAGGACGACAGTGACAGTGTCTTTGATACTGCGGTCGATAAAAGTAACTGTGGCCAGTCCAGAACATCTAACAAATGTATGAAAAGCCCAACCAATGTACTTGGCCATGCAATACGTGTTAATTTGCCTTGGTGGGGTGCTAAACAGCCCCCCCCCCCCCCCCTCCCTCTCACTGTGGTTGAAAAAATCAAAAAACATGATTAGGTTTCGCGATCAGTAGCGCTCTTGTATTCAGAAACTTTCATCAATTTTATGCTATTATAATGGTTCTCTTTTTGCTCTTTTCATGTGCTTGTTTTTTTGCAGTGTTTCCGATCCAGGTTGCCGCTGAGACAACAACCAAAGCCAGTGCACAAAGCGCATGATTAATGGTTGTTGGAACTGAACTCATATGACGTTTATAAGAGGCAGCACTTTCCTTTCCCGAAGGATGTGATATTTTATAGACTTGAATGGAAATTGAAATGTTCACCCTTCTATCCCCTTTGTTGATTGCAACTCAGGTGGACCCAGTGGACGCGCCTGTCCGAGGGCTGACTTTGGCCTCCACCGCCGCCGCACTGGGTGATCGTCGTGCTATGCTTTACCTGGCTGAGTTGAACTACACTGGCAAAGGTAATTATTTGTCTGATCCAACTGCCGTGAGACCAGACTGGTGCGTAGCCGCGCATTGGTACGAGGAGGCGGCGAAAACCATGGACTTACCTGAGCGTACCTCGGACGACGCAGATCAGCCGGCCGGTCCGCGGTCCGCTGATTACGACTCGATGACCGTGGACTGGCCTGTTTATCGATTGCACGGTCGTCTGGCTGAGATGTACGAAAAAGGTGGCTATGGCCTAGAACAAGATTATGCCAAAGCTTGTGAGTGTATCATTACGACCTTGTTCTTTATCTGTATTTTTATATGCTTCATCAACAACCATACGTTCTACACATGTTACTTCTCTGGAACTGCGTCTAGATCGTGCTTTGATTTTATGAGACCGGTTGCACACTAGTGGTTATACACATTTTCGCTCAGTTTTTTTTCATGAATCAGTAATAATATTTTACTCTAGCCCACCAGGGTCTGCCGAGGAGAATGCTTATTGGCGGCAGTCATCGCCAGCCAGTAGATGCCTACTGATGTTTGTGTCTGCGTGTACTTGCAAACCTAACACGGTGCGTGATGCAGTGAGAAAACGCACACAACGAGCGATTTGTTTATCACTCATATCGTTGAGTCAAGATAAATGGTCTTCTCCCTCAGAATGCTAGAACTTCATATGCACACGCCGCCTGTGAAGGTTTCAATCGAACTGGGATTTCATCACCCACCCAACTGATTTTCTTTACTCTAGGGTTTCATACCAAAATTGGCTCAGTCGGGAACGTTCATCATCATCTCTCTCTCTCCCACTCGTTGCCACCACGACTTCCTTTTCTGGTGAATGAATAATTTACAAAAAAACCACTAATGATCTGTATTACTGTTACTAACCTCATTCGTTCACAATATTTCCTTATTCTGTGCTAATGAAGTGGGCACACTGATGGAGTTGCCCGTAACCATATTGACATTCGATGCCGAATCAGAGAAAGAACGTGGAACGGTTTTGTCCGGTAATGGGTCAACAGAACAAGAACACGCATGAATGGATTGATGCATATTCTTAGACGCAGTTGTTCAGTTCATTCCAAACAACCAATAACCATGCACTGGGTGCGGTGGCTTTCGCTGCTATCGCCTATCGACAACCCCGAAAGGGAATAATGACAAAGGACAGGAATATGAAAGGAGCAATAACACGATTACAAACATTTATATCAAGTCGACAAATAAAGTTTGTGGGTGCAAGAGCGCCCCTGATCATGCCACCTAGTCACATCCTCTAATGCATGCAACCACTGAGTGGGAGGGTCTCTTGGACCCCACTCAGAAAGTCTAACACGCCCTACATGGCCAAGTCCACAGGTTAGGTTTTTTATACCTTTCTTCCATGTCATGGACTGGTAAATGAAGGGATGTCATGTCGGCACCACACAGGACTCAGAGTGGCAAATTCAAACGAGCCCTCTGTATACGCAAAGACATTTCATCCGATATCCGACCACCGAGTTAAGTACAGCTGTCAGAAAACAGAACTTATTTACTGGATCCATAGTTTCTCCAGATACTGAAGATTTCGGTGTTGGATTAACCCAATCCTGTAGCAGCATCTTGCATTTTTAAGATGTAAAATGCATGCCGAACAATGCTACGCAGTCCATCACGCTATCTAGGAAAGCTTGCACCTTGCCTAAATCTTCGCTAAGAAGAACAAAGTCGTCCGCATATTCAAGGTCTAGCACTTTTCCACTCGGGAAAAGTTCAATACCACTATCATCACCTGACAAAAATGTGGTCTTTAGGACCATATCAGTCACGAAGTTAAAGAGAAAAGAAGGGGCGAACCCTGACATAGTGTTTTTCGGGAACCAGCACAGCCCTGGAGCTCCGAGTTTTTGTATTACTACTGAAAACGGTCGCAGTAGTTAGATTAAGACGTTTTCTAAATTCTTGAGAGAAAAATTGCGTGGTGCTGTCCGCTTGAGAAAACGGTGAACAACAACAGAATTAGCAAATTATACATGCAAAGGTGCTGTTTCAACCACAAAGTGATGGGATAAAGCTACCTACTTAAACCGAGTGGACCGGTAATGGCACTCAAACCGACTTGAACTCGCCCATTGTGATTAAACGTGCCATGTTGGTCAATTTAGTGGCGCCTTGCATAGAAAATCTGAGCCGAATATCAACTTATGTAGTATGTGGTCAGCGGTATATCATCCATTGCGAGAGCGTTTATCGCTAACGCGTTTCTGGTTTGATCTCGTATATCCACTTTGGTCTCGTGAATGCGGTGAACTCGGGTGAAAGAGTACCCGTAAGCCCGAACTATGCTTCGGTTGTTAAGGTAAAGAGATTTTAGAATGCAAATGAATTTCCCTGGTACACCCTACAACAAGAGGCAGCGCCAGAGGACTGTGCGATTGACTGAATCGGAGCCCACTTTAGGATCAAGGAAAATGACGATAGTGGGCCTATGGAAGGTGTGCCTAAGTTTTCAATACTGTTGAAGAGTGCAGGTGTGACCAATGAAACTTCGACCACGTCTAAACCTAGCTTGATTCACGCGGGACCACTGGTCACGAGCGATTGATAAGCGGTGCAAAATTATACCAGCTAGTAAATCATATGCGGTGCTAACCAGACTTCTTCCCTAGTGATCTTCACAGAAGGACCTGTTACCCTTTTTGTAAATCGGTACGATCACCGACTCGAGCCAACTCTGGAATTTGTTCCCTGTCCCATACCGAACCTAGGAGTTTTTTCAACTCCAACAACAATGTTGGGACACCGTCTTTGAAAACGGACAGAGACAGACCATTCGATCCAGCAGCTTTGTGTCGTTTAAGATAGCCTATCTCACGGAGAACCTCCGCTTATGGCGGAGGACCGGTATCTGCAATCAGAGCTGGAGCCGTGGAAGTCCAGATAGCAGACTTCCACCCGTTCTCCTCGATCCACTCGACTGGTTATCTCATTCAAGAAACTTATTAGGTTGGATAGACAAGAGCGCCTGTGCCAGAACCCATGCTGGTTAGCAGTCACCAGCTTGTTCCTTTCTAAATGCCTCACTATTCTGTCTCGTAGTGTTCTCGAGATTTTTAAGCACAGCTGACGTCAAGTTAATCGGCCTGTAACTGGTACATATGTCTCTGTCTCCATTTTTATAAATGGATATGATGATCGACACAAGCCAGTCTTTAGGTCGTACACTCTTGTCTAGTGATGCGTTGGACAGCTCAACTAGTGATTCAGCCAGAATGGACGCTGGTGGCTTTAGTATTGCTGGGTGGATGTCATTCGGCCCCGCCGCCTTGGATACGTCTGGCTGCTTCAGGCTGTTCAACACCTCTTGCGTTGATTTCTTCGTCCTCCATTTCCGAGACTTCACTGCTCCTGGCCGCAGGGAGCCCCTAAGCACCCTGCTCGAAGCAAAGGTGGAGTCGTTTCAACTTACGGCGAAAATACAGAAGTGGGTTGTACAAAGCCTAAAGGAGAGAGTTTTCCGAGTGAGAGCAGATAGCTACTTGTCGGACAATGGAAGACTGCATAGCGACGTTTTGCAATGGTCAGTCCTGGGACCCCTGTTGTTCCTGATGTACATTAACGATCTGGCAGACGGGTTGGAAAACCCGTGCTTCTCGTTCGCGGACGACCTAGAGGTGGTAGAAGCACCAGAGGATGCGGCGGTTCAGCGTGATCTAGACAAGGTATACCAGTGGTCCGTGGCGTGGGATCTTCGCCTCAACCTGAGCAAATGCCAACATCTCATCAAAGAGGAAGGACCACGGCCCGCCCGATATATGGGTCCACCAGACAATCGTGAGGCGCTAGCTCAGGCCACAGAAACCCGGAATCTAGGGGTGATGCCAAGCGCGGTGGTGGATTTCGAAGTGTGGGGAGATGGATAAAACGGGGCGAACGGTTCACTGATTCAGACTCAAGAGTGTCGTCTAGTTCGTTGGGCGGAACATTTGGAGCAGTTTAGTTGGCCTTTATCCATAACAGGCTTGCTAACTAGCACCACAGCTCCAGCTCTGATTGTAGATACCGGACCACGGACCACCCGATATATGGGTCCACCAGACAATCGTGAGGCGCTAGCTCAGGCCATAGAAACCCGGGATCTAAGGGTGATGGTAAGCGCTGACCTTTAGCCTATTCGTCAGTGCCAGAAAGTGATACAGAAGACATATACAGCCCTGTACCGGTTAAGGAGTGCGGTCAGCTCTAGGAAACCGAGGGTTTTATTGCCATTGTATGAGGCTTTTGTGAGATCTCATCTAGGAAACTGTGCCCAAGCGTGGAGACCATATTAGGTGAGGAACATCAAGGCTGTCGAGCAGTCACAACGGCGATTTACGGGATGGTTCGCAAAATACAGACAGCTGTGCTACGAACAGAGGTTGGAGCAGCTAGGGTCATTTCCTCTAGAAAGAAGAAGAGGTGACCTCATAGTGGCTTTCAAAATACTAAAAGGATTCACATAATTACGAGGTCACACAGAGGCATTATTTGAGCTGCGAGGTAATGACTGCCTAAGAGGGCATGCACTGATATTCAAGAACCTTGACACAAGTCAGAAGTCAGTCTTTTGCAGTTAGGGTCGCTAATGACGGCAGTAGGCTGCCAGGGGATGTGATAAGCGCGAGCACAGTGGCTGAGTTCAAAAGGAGGTTAGATAAGTTGTAGATGACTGTGTCTGGATAAATATGACCAGGAGTCTACTACCGTTTTTCAGACAACTGACTAGTTCCTTTCCCTTCAGCGCTTGCGGAACCCTTATCTGGTACCAACTACCCCTACTATACTATATTACCGGGAAGATTGATCGTGAGGTGTGTGTGACTAACGGCTGTGACCGGAAAAGTTGTTGAAGAAAAGGGGGATTCGAGGTTACGTGAACCCTTCCTGATTATAGCCAAGTATTGAAGAAGAGTCGTCTCCTCCAATTGTCGAAGCACCGGGGGAGCTCACCAGTGCAACAATCTGGACATTCAGGCATCCCGCCGTCAAGTCCTGGAACTGAATTGAATTGAATTGCACGTCCTCCAAAAAGCAGGTGAAATCACACTGGCCGAAGACTGACTTCGAGAGTAACAACGGGAAACGAGAGTTGCAATGCGGTTACAATGGAGTAAATGTATCCGAATTTCAACCTGTCTCCAACGTTGCCGAGTGGTGATAAAAAATCATCGGGGTATACGAATGATAGACTGCAGCTCGGCTCGGTCTGAGTGGCAGCTAGGTAACATCTCGGATGTCTTTTGCCCCTTATTTTCAACCAGAGAAGGCTAATTGCAATAGATGAACGGGCCACCTCCACCATCAACCTCGTTCGTGTTGTTTGTTCGTTTCCCTTGTTCGCCTCTTTTGCATGGGCATTGCACCTGGTTTGAGTATGTAGCAACTGAACGGAACGCCATCTTGGCTACTGATTACGCTCGCTCAAAGCTCAGCCTACAGGGTTGTCAGATTTAATCCGTGACCAATCATCACTCCGATTTTCTGCAGTTTCTCCACGCAGTTCATGCCACACGTAAATAGCGGCGTCGGTCCACGTCTCCTAGACTGATCTGAGTAGAGACTGTACATCTTTCATCTGGTAGCTTTACGAAATGTGAATACCATGCGGTACCCAAGTCGTATACAATTCGCTGGGAGCCGTGAGACTTAGTTCAGTCCATTTTGAATAGACATTAACCATGAACTACATGCGACCGTTCTGGTCGCTATCACAGAAAAACCAAAAGATTGTGCTCGTAGGAGTAATGAGGAGAAAACTATAAAAACACATTCAAGTGGATAATGAAGTTGTGAATAAACCAGAATCAGTCGTGTCATGCCTTCATATCTCCGAGGGTCACTAATCATCTTGTGGGTGGATCTCTAGAATGCCACCCGAGAAACGTAACACGACGCACATGGAAAGACCATGAGTTAGGGTTTCGTATCTTTTTCCCGTGTTATGGACTGGATAACTGTACCCATCTTCCAACGATTTCTCGCCTCGTTGGGCGTTGACCTTCGAGGACATCCATGCAATGCATGTATCACACCTGTCTGAACTACCATAGCATGGTGGCTTTGTGTTTAGTCTAATGACTTCCCTCCTGTGCCCAACCTCTACTATGCTGATACGGTCTTCCCGCTAGATTTGAGCTATTTTCTGCTTACGCCGTTGTTTAACTACCTATAATCTTCGTTTATCCTCCACCTTCAACTACCAAGCTTCTGAGTTGCATAAAGAACTGGTTCAACTGGTCCAGTGTACACTCGGCCCCTGATGGGCAAACATTTCACGTGAATACCACGAATGAATAGTAGGCAAGATTCAGATGCAGGTTGCATATGGCTGGTGACACTTCGTCCCATATGCGACCTCTTGAATAACGGAGCTACTCTAGTAACCCAAGCTATTCCGCGGTCTTTCGAGTCTTTGGTTTCGGCCATACGCGGACCTCAGAAAGGGAGTACAATTTAAAATGAGAATTAACTGTTTCGTGCACACTCTGTTCACACATTTTCATTAAAGCACGAGTGTTTCTCTCATTTTTCTATTTTGGCATATCCGCGTCTTTTTTGATCCCCCTTTCATGTCACGTTTACGTAGATGAACTGTTCGAATCCGCTGCGGACGGTGCAACCGAGGCAATGCAAGGCAAATTGGCTATGCAGTATTACGAGCGAGCTGCACAACTTGAAAACTACTGTACGTGACTCGATGGTTGTTTACCGGTGCAGTAAGAAAAAACGAACAGAATCCCAATAAAACAGGCAATCATCTTCAGGGGCATCGTTTCTTTTGCTTGTCAATTTGTCTATCTGCCCAACCAGCTGTTATTTGATTTAATCCTCCAGTTCTTTCTAAACCATTGGTATTTTCGTGAGCATGCTCCCCTGAATAGCGAGCCCTACCTTGCTCGTCCTTTATTGTACAGGAACAAAGATTCATCCAACACAGACCTATCTCGTAGACTGGTTTTCTGCCGTACGCCGCCACTTTCTTCTCTGCCGCAAATTACCTGTATCACAGTAAATATATTCTGCTTTGAACTGATTGGAGTCGCTTCAACCACCACCATTGTGACCACGATCTTTGTTTTACGCCATCCCCACCACCTGTTTATCCATACATTCTTGACCAGTCCCAACCATTCTCTTAATATATGCTTTCCGAATATCCGACCACTTTTGATGAACTCTGACGCTGAACCCTCGCTCCATCTTTTGTCCATCGATTGAATAAACGAGCTACAACTGTACCGTACATATCCCGGATCGATCTGATTCAGGCTGCATTCTCGATACACTGGTACAGGAGATTCGTGTTTGATGTTTCTAAAATGAGTCCTGAAACCATCCCTCCCAGTGATTGACTGGAACATGGCACACGTGTGCATGTCTCTCACCCCTTTGAATAACGCGTGCGCACGTACGCACAATTTGCCCCATTGTTCTCCAACTTGTTCGTTTCTCTTGGTCAACGGTCACACACACGCACTGTACACTAACGGTTTGCAGGAGACAGTCATTGTAATATTTTGCTGTCTCCAACCTCCAGCATAATATCTGTCGAAATCTGTGTCCTTGTTCACACACACACACACACACACACCTTTCCCAACGGGTTTCGGTAATGTGAAAATTGGCACACTCAAAAATATTTTCAGGAACAGTAGCTCTAAGCTGTTTGGTGCTCAGTTCATTTCAATTCAGTTAGAACAACCATTCACCATACAATGGGTTCTGACTATAATCTCTAAATAAGAAGCTCCTTTGGAAACCAGAGGACTACGTGTTAAGAGAGATCAAGTGATAATGTCGAGTAGATAAATATTGGGGGCTTTCGACTAGTAAACTGTTTTACTCCGTGGTAATTCGTTAGTGTCCTCTTCAGGAGTATAATGGCTGGTCGTGGGGAACTTTATATTGTCTGTCAATTGATTCAGTGAGATAGAACCTCGTCGGGCCTCCCAACTGGACTTCCAGGAACGACTGCATCTCCGTCCTGAGGAAGTCATTTTGTATCGTTCTTTGGGTCATAGGGTCAATGCAAGCCACCATATCAAAATAGACTCGTCGTAATGGAATTTTCTATCAAATAACTCATCGTGCAATATCAACGTTCAATTCTTCATTGGTAAGCCATAGAAGCAATTCTGAGGTAAGAAAAATAATTGAACAACGAATCGGATTTTGAGAAATACAATGACCGATAGCAGGCAGATGCCTCTGCGCGGAGAAACGGTCGGGTCGAAGGAGTAAAATGAGCAACTGTGGTGCAACAACAGACTGAACTGAAGCTGTTTTTGCTCATTTGGAGGGAATCAGACATACTACACTGAATGAGCCGTTTGGATTTACCTTATGATGACTATTTTCCAGATGGTTCGGAATAGAAATGGTGGTTGAACCAATCTTCCCTCTGATTTAATGATTTTGGATGATGTTTATTGACACGTTTAGACAAAAACTCAGCTGTGCGGCCAATGTAAGATGCGTGGTACGCGCACTTGAAGGAATAGGCCACCATAGATAAGGTCAGTCGGGGCAGTCTGTCCTTCGTTGGCATACGAATCACGACGAAACTGCACCTTGACGTGGTGTGATGGCTTGCGCGCATCTATGATCCAAAGAGCTATACAGGATGGCTTCCTTAAGCCGGAGATGCAATCATGCCTGACAGGTCAATGGGTAGAGGTCAGACAAAGTCCAGTCTCCTGATCCTCCAGGTTGGGGGTCGATTTGAGCTGGCAACTCAGTCGGAAAAATCAGTGGAAGAATAATTGATCCAAGCAAATGGGCTTCCACTAAGCCACTTTGCTGCCTTGCGGACAAGTTCTCGTTGGAACTAAAGGCCTTGGTTGTGAACCCTAATGGTTCTCCTGCTTTGCGGTTGGACATCCTAGCAGTACCCGTCCAACATGTACCATGAACTTCACGAACAGAAAGAATTCCATACTGCATCGGTCGTCGCGCAAGCTAATCAGGACCGCACTGCCCATTGCATCGAGCGGGGTGGGTAGTGATAAGTGTGCTACTGCTCAGAGTTCCCTCTCTTTTATTCAACCTTTGTCTTCTGTCCCCAACCATCTTCCTTTGCCCCCACCATCAACCCATAAAGATCCCACTGATGACACGCCCGATACTCGCCACGGTTCATTGTCAAGTAGTGTCGCTAATAATCCACAATCGCATAATTCACATTTTCTCAGGCCTCGTCAGCCTCTAAACCTCGGCTCCTTTAACGTGCGTACTCTCACGCATGCTGATCAGCAGGCCTGGGGCTGACAGTAGATTCTATGGCGATTGATGTCTACTGTGTAAGTGAAACGCGTATCCAAGATTCGAGCAGTGTGCTTCAACTGACTGCTCCTGGTATCTCGTCGAAGTATTTCCTGTACACTTCAAGAGACGAAGTAGCTCGAGCTGCGGGTTAACGTGGTGTATGAATACTCTTGAGTGGCAAGGCCGGAGCTGCCTTTTTAGACCGGACCCCGATTGATAGTCGTTTATATGCAGTTATACTCCAGTTGGCGTTCGAAGGATAGCTGTGCTAAGCGCAACTTGTTTGTAATCTCGGCGTACGCTCCAACGCACTGCAGCTCTGACATGCAGAAGGGTGAGTTCTATGATGCCCTCGCCACTCTCGTTCGCAGGAGCAAAACCTCTGACATTGTAGTGCTAGTTGGTGACTTCAATGCACGAGTTGGCAAACTTAGTGTGTCAGAAGCCTGTTTAGGTGGGCGTTGTGCCTTACCCGCTGAGCGTACAGATAACGGGGATAGGCTTCTCCATTTTTGTGCAGACAATCGATTGTCCTTGTCTAGTACGAATTTTCGGCACAGCTCGCTTCGCACAGCGACATGGACCTCTAACTCTTAAGGTACCTTGAGTCAGATTGATCATATCTCAGTAAGCTACCTGTGACGCAGTTCCGTCCAGAACTGTAGATCTCATTGATCCACGTACGTAGAGTCGGACCATGCCTTAGTTTTAATGCGATTATCTCTCCAGCTCCATGGTCATCGTCGCAAACCGCAAACCCGATTAGCCGTGTAACGTTTGTGTGACCCAGAAGTACGCACCCGTTATGAGCAGAAGTTAGCACATGAGCTAGGATCCACGGAGAACAGTAATGTAGATGAGCATTGGGCTCATATCAAACAAGCGATGCACGTTGCAGCAGGTTTTGCCTGTGGTCCTCGATCCGTTGTCCATCAAAGACACTGGATCTCGCAAGAGTCGTTGAGTATAATGGAGCAAAAGCGTCAGCTTTCGAACCGTAAGGAGATGAATAAGATGCGGAGAAAGCTACAAAGGCAAGTTACGAAAAGCCTTAAGATGGATCGCGGAAATTGGTGGGTCAAGGTAGCCGAAGAAATGGAAATGACAGCTGCTTCAGGTAACAGTCCTAGACTGTTCAAACTTATTCGCTACACCGCTAAACGGCGAACCCCGGTCAGTGAAACAGTATGCGATAGAAATGGAGAACCCATTAATAGCAAAAAGCAAAGCAGGACGGTTGGACCGGCCGGCTCCTTGAAGTATCCGGTCTAAAAGAGCAACTTTGGTTTTGCCACTCAAGATTATTCCTACACCACGTTAACCCGCAGCTCGGGCTACTTCGTCTCTTGAAGTGTGCAGGAAATACTTCGACGAGATACCAGAAGCAGTTAGTTGAAGCACACTGCTCGAATCTTGGATACGCGTTTCACTTACACAGTAGACATCAATCGCCATAGAATCTACTGTCAGCCCTAGGCCTGCTGATCAGCTTGCATGAAAGCACGCACATCCTTCTTTAGCCTTTCGATCGCCAAAGGTGTGTCATAAATATCCGCCAGTGTTCGTGAATATTGCCAGTTGAAACCGATAGGGTTTACAAACCGCAGGTGCCTCTGCGTCGAATCCTCGCGTTGACCTTAACCCTGAACTATCAATTAACCAAACACATTTTCCGTCTCTTGCACCCATCTCTGCCAGAAGACAGTGAGACAAATCAGTGGTTTGAAATCAACCTTGGTGCCAACGAAACAACGTTAACAGAAACACAACAAGAAATTTAAAGGATAAGGCACAACTTCATGGGAGATAGCGGTTGTCGAAAGGAACCCGAAATATTTTTTTGTGTTCACACCGTACATGTTGATACTTTTCGTTTGTATTTTTGTGTTTACGGGGAATTCAAAAGCAACAGACAGCATTTATTCCACTGCCTTTTATCCTGAGAAGTCCCTCGTTGTCTCTAATCAACGACGCAGGAAGCACCAAGCGAAGCCAGTGCTGGTGCTAGTTTCTTCATATCCCCACACCAAGTCACGGCTTGACCGCCCCATGGCCTCTTCCAGCATTGCCCAGCAACTGTGATTGAAGCACAGAAAGGTAAACGGTGGACAGACAGTCGCAAAACACGCCCGAGCAATCGGAGGGGATGTATAGTGATCACCTCAGTTAGAGGACGACTATCCGTACCTAAAACATGACGACGAACCTCGTCATTGTCCACTAGATGTTGCCACCAGATTCAAGCAATGCTTCGGAGAAATCGGTGTTCAAACACGGAAAGCCGCCGAGTATCCTCAACGCAATTTTAAAACAACATGGCGTTATACACCCGTCCCTTAAGAGAGAGCCGGATGTCACGGCGGTGCCACAGGTGTCGCAGACTGGCGAAACTACTCCAGCTCTCGTTATTCGTGATTTGATCCCTACAACACCAACACCAGTTGCAATTAAGCTCCCAATTTAATTGAAGTTATGGACCAACACAAGCGTTGCTTATGTTTGGTCTGCAAAACACAAAAGGAGGAAAACTCTATGAGCCTACGGCTCAGTAAGTGCATCAACAGGATCCTACAGTTCAATTAATCGAACAAAACAATGGCTGCCTTCAGCCTGCTTAGTGCAATTATCGGCGGAAGGACGCTGTACCATAAGTCAGTGAAGTTAGACAGACCATTCAGAGCCGGTCCGTATAGCCTCGTAGTTGGGTGTTCGACTCACAATCGTTCACCCCAAGTTCGGGTCCCAGTGAAGGCTCGGTGGATGTGCACCGCTGATGATTCCTAACGAGGATGAAACAGCTGTACAGTGCTCCCGTGGTCTTGAAATGTGATTTAAGCTCTATTAATGCATGATGAGTCATTTCGCAATCAAATCAAACCTCTTATTACTCAAACTGAATTGAATAAAATAAATGTGATTGTCAGACAACATCGGAAGAATCACCATGCCGTAGCATGAGAAAGCGTTAATACAACAGGACTAGTCATTGTGAAATTCAAAGGATATCAACAGCTGTGCTGACTCAGGAAGCGCAGTCACCCGCTTTGTACCACTGATATTGATCGAGAAATTCGAAAAAGCCTCATGTGAGTAGACCCAGAGAAATGTGGCGGAAGTACATTGCGCGTACGTCTGAAAAAGCGACGCATGAAACCCATTATATTCCGCATAAATTCAGCGGCAAAATAAGCAGATCTACTTGGCGCAACCAATCCGCAGAAAACATCTTAAAAACAACATCTAAGCCTTTCGTCAACAATTTAATGCAGTTCAACGAGACCTGCTACTTGGGTGTAACAGCGCAGCGCTTTCGTTCTGACCTCTGACTGACGCATTTTGTTCTCCGTTCTGTGCGTTTCCTGTTTCAGATGTCAAGTTTTTAACAGAGAGCCGAAAACATAAGCTTACAAGCAAAACAATCAGAGGTCTGTTTTTCGCCACACTACTGCCTGTTTCGAGATCGGGCAGTTCCCCATGCTGTTTCCGTTCTCTCCTTCGGCGGGCGCTTCGGTCTACCGCAACGACTGCTGATCCGCTAAGCATGGAATGTCGGTCTTTTCTTATTAAAAATCACTACAACGGAAGATGAACGTGCAATGTTATAGGTCGGACGACGTGTGAATCGTTCATCTTGGGTGAGATAGGATCCGGTGAACAATGAGGCACCCTCCAATGTCTTAACAGCTCGGCTGGTATTCTGGGTCATGGTGCATCCTCATGAAGCTAATCACAATCTTGTTTTTCTGTTTTAGTACTCATCTGGCTTCTAATTTGCGCTGTGCAAATGTCAGCGAACCAGGTGGAGAACGCTGGTGAGGTTTCCTCGTACGTGAAGAGCGCATTTCGTTTAATTCTGGCCCGTCGATTACTAACCCGCATTCGTTTACTCGATATTTTGCCTCCTACTGAGCTGCATCGATAAGTCGAGGGTGAAATGAATCAAAGTATGAAGAGCAAATAAACGGAAAACGAATATCTAGGGAGAAATCATGCAGGCGAAAATGAGCTTGTACGCAACTACGCCACTGACCGTTTTTCTTAGCAATATCAGATAGTATCCCCAAAAATATGGCGAGCGGATCGCGCGGACCAAATCCAGAAGCCTGACATATACTACTCGATTAAGGTATTCGAAATTCATTTACATGTCATAGACTGAACACCTCGACCCATCCTCCAACCATTACCCGCCTCGGAGAACAATGGACACCTAGGGGATATATTCGTGGGCATATGAAACACATGTTCCAACTACCGTGACAGACTTACACCAAACACTTGGTTTATACGTTGACCTCTGGTTTCTAACACCATACGCCTAACCTTATAAATGCTGATACGGTTTTCCCCACGGTACGAAGACTCAATGGCCAATCGTAGATGGTCCCCGGTCATATTTCTGAGCCGTATAAAAAGACAAACTTAACTGTCGCGGTGCTCATTCGATCCCTGATGGACAAAAGGATATCACATTGATGTCAGAAGTGGTTTGCATTGCTCAAACTAAAAGAGCCCTCTGTATGCGCAGACACTTGACCCGAAATCCAAAAACGAGGTATAAATGTTTCGTAACAAAACTGATCTACATTGGCTGTATAATCCCATAACAGGACAGGTTATCATAACGAGACTACATCTCGGTGTGGTGTGATGCCTTGTGAGCTTCACTGGCCCAAAGAACTACGTAGTACAGCTTCCTTAAGCAGAAAATGTAACCGCGCCTGACACGTCGATGAATGGGGGCCAGATGAAGCCCGGTTTCAAATTTAGTTATTGGATAACCCCTGGTTCTAACCACTAAGCACCTGGAACGGACAATCCAGTGAATAAACACGCATGGAAAAACAGTTTACTGATCAAAAAACCTTCGAGTCATCGGTAAGTGTGAGTGAAACAACCCGGGAAACTGATGATTTATCAACTCATTATGAGAAGCAGCGCCTCGAAGGCCGGGCGGAGCACTTTTAGACACGATTTAGCTGGCTCTTAGTGTCAGTCTCTCTTAGCTCTTCCGGCACACGTCCAGTAGTCCGTTTCGATAGATTCACCTATCCAGGAGGAGATCCGGAAGGAAATCTACACCTTAGGACGTCACAAAGCACCGGGCACCGATGGCCTTCCCCAGCCCTATTTAAAGATGGTGGGGTGCAAATGATTAGAGAACTCCATGTTTTTTTTCAAAAGTTTGGAATTCTGAGTGGGTTCCGCCCTTGTGGGGAGAATCGATTGTTGTCCCCACCTTTAAGTCCTTGCACAGTGACTGTGCCAATTACAGAAGTGTGAGCCTTATCCAAATAGCACCGAAGCCGCTTGCGTCTGCCATTCTTGACAGGTTGTACCAAACGCGTGAAGAGCAAACTCGCGAGCATCAAGCTAGGTTTTGTGCCGGTCGTGGATATACTGATCAAATCTACACCTTCCGACAACTGCCAGAGCACCATCACACTTCCCAAAGACTAACAACCATCGTGTTCCTGGACATTCGCACGGCCTTCAATTCCATCGACAGGACTGCACTATGGAACTGTTTGTTGAGAACTGGAGTACCCGAGAAGTACGTATCGGTCCTCAAAGAGTTGTGTCGTCACAACTCAGGTCGAATTAGAGCCTACGGTCAGCCTTCGCCCCCTTTTATCTTCTCCAGTTGAGTTCGACAGGGTTGCCCAATATCCCTATTTATCTCCAAATATGCCATAGAGAATCTTCTACGGGATGCCTCACCTGCTCTTCCAAACGGCAGAGTTGAACTCCTCCCAAGGAACAGAGTTTTCGACTTGGAATATGCCGATGATATCGCCTTGCTGAGTGATAATGCAAAGGCAATGCAACATGCTTTGGATTGCTTGGCGACTGAGGTATCCAGATATGGAATGCACTTTGCGCCTTCCAAGTGCAGTGTTTTTGCAAGATTAGTGGGAGCCCATGCCTCCGCTCGCCCTTTATGGTAAACAGCATGAGAAAGCCGGCAGCTTTAAGTACCTTGGGAGCTTGATAACAGCTGGAGGTGGTGCTGGGGAGGAGATCAGTCCACGAATATCGAGAGCTAGGGCAAAACTACGACACCCGTGGCGTCGCCGTGACATCCGGCTTCACCTCAAGGGAAGGGTGTACGTTACCGCGGTTCGTCGTGTTTTACTTTACTGTTGCAAGACCTGGCCACTTCGCGTTGAGGATGCTTAGCGTCTTTTTGTGTTTGACAACCGATGTGTCCGAAGCATTGCTCACGTCTGGTGGGAGCATCGAGTGAGTGATGACAAGGTGCACCCTAGAATGTTAGGCACGGATAGCCGCCCTCTTAACGAAGTGATCGGTCTACACAGTTTTAGTTTCAGTTTATTCAACCATCAACCTCGCACTTCTGAGCTCTGGTTTCGATTGCTACCTTCCGGCATCATCCAATAAAGGGCAAAAAGAACAGAAGCACAGTGATAAAGATCAAAGAGTCAAAGTATCAAGGGGAGATCAAGACGACAAGGGAAAAGTCCGAATGCAACTACGCCATTGACCACAACACCTTGCCATATCACTTCACCATCATCATCGTACAGCGTTAAACAGTAGGGCAAGCCCGCCTGACCACTGCCTTTCTCACCATGTTGCACGTTGAATTAGAAAGTATGAATATACAAGATGGACAGGGAGTGGACCTACACGGGTGGGAAAAGGAAAGAATGCCCTAGTAGCCAACACACGGAATACACAGTCTAACTGTACAAACGCACATCGATCAGTCATTCTGATTCAACAGAAAGTGACAACACGATCGCCACTGATGGCGGTTCACAGCCATATCCTTCAGTGTCTCCAGCCAACTGGTAGACGGATCTTTTGGACCCCAACCACGAAGACGTGAAGCACCCACTTTTCCTAAGTCTGTTGTACATTTTCTCATTCCTCGCTGCCACGTCATCTGTTGACCTCCACGTGGTTTCTTCCACTCCCTAGGAGGGGCGGAGAATAGGACACGGTACGGTAGACGTGTGCTTGCCATACGTAACACGTGTCCCAACCAACGAAGTCTACTAAGTTGGATACGCTGTGACAGAACGTTCTCTGAATTAGTACCCAGTACTCGCTTTCTCACCTCATCTTTGCTTACTCGGCTATTCCACCCAATCCTAACGATACTACGTAAACATCGATGGTCGAAAACCTCAAGACGACGAATATCTTCAGCACGCAGACTCAAGGTTTCGCAACCATACAACAAAACTGAACTCACTAAGGCACAGTATACACGGCCTTTCAACTTCAGTGAAATATCAGATCGACACCACAAGTGCTTCAGTCCAGCGTACGCCGCTCGAGCCTTGGATATCCGCGTACTCACCTCTACTACTGTGCTCCCATCCGTCGTCACGCAGCTACCGAGGTAGGTGAAGTGGTCGACAACTGACAGCACCTCCCCATCGAGCATCAAGCTCGGAATCGTTGACGTCCAGTCTTATAACATCACCTTGCACTTTGAAGGTGCGAAGCGCGTACCGAATGGAGCTACAGCTCTTGCGAGGTTATCTAGTGCACGCTGAGCATGTTCCGTGGATTCGAACAAGCAGACAACGTCGTCTGCATAATCTAAATCACACAGCTTTCCACTATTTCCTAGTTGGACGCCTACATCCTGAAGATTTTGCAGCGCACTCTCCATTATCTCGTCCATGAAGAAGTTGAAAAGGAGTGGAGACAAAGGGCATCCCTGCCGAACACCAATGGTCGTTTCGAACCGACCGGATAGTTCACCGTAAACTCTAACGCGGTCAGAAGTATGAGAATACAATCGTCTCAGTAGGTTCACGAACTTCGGGGGCATACCTTTTCGATGAAGAACATTGAAAAGCGATGTTCGATCAACTGAATCCAATGCGCCTTTCAGGTCTAAGAAAATCATTATTGTCGGTCGGCGGTGCGTGTGACACGTTTCAAGTAGTCGGCGAAAAGTAAAAATCTGGTCGATGCATCCTCGACCTGGGCGGAATCCAGCCTGCTGTTCGCGGACATTCCTCTCGCGAGCCGGTGTAAGACGGTGCAGCAAAATCGAAGCTAATACTTTGGTGACTATCGGGGTTAAGCTAATCCCACGATGATCACTGCAGTCATTGCGTATTCCCTTCTTGAAGATGGGAACAATCAACGACTCGTTCCATATACACTGAATACGCTCCTCGTTCCAAATGTCACGGAGCAAAGCGGTAAGTGGTTTTATCAACGCCTCACCACCCAGTTTGAAAAGAACTGGGGGAAGTTCGTCGGGACCTGCCGCTTTCCCCCGCCTTAGTAATCGAATACATGAATCTACTTCTACTTCTGATGGGGGCTCAAGTGATACCACCCAAGGAGTCACAGTTGTTGACACGGGAGTAACTACACTAGCGTGCGGCCAGCTAAACTGTTCCTTGAAGTATTCGGCCCATCGGTCAAGCCCTTGCTGTTTTCCATGGATGGGTTCTCCATTTCTATCCCAAATCGTTTCACTAACCTGAGTTCGCCATCCACCGGTGTCACGATTAAGTTTGAACAGTCTAGGACTGTTACCTGAAGCAGCTGTCATTTCCATTTCTTCGGCTACCTTGACCCACCAATTTCCGCGATCCATCTTAAGGCTTTTCGTAACTTGCCTTTGTAGCTTTCTCCGCATCTTATTCATCTCCTTACGGTTCGAAAGCTGACGCTTTTGCTCCATTATACTCAACGACTCTTGCGAGATCCAGTGTCTTTGATGGACAACGGATCGAGGACCACAGGCAAAACCTGCTGCAACGTGCATCGCTTGTTTGATATGAGCCCAATGCTCATCTACATTACTGTTCTCCGTGGATCCTAGCTCATGTGCTAACTTCTGCTCATAACGGGTGCGTACTTCTGGGTCACACAAACGTTACACGGCTAATCGGGTTTGCGGTTTGCGACGATGACCATGGAGCTGGAAAGATAATCGCATTAAAACTAAGGCATGGTCCGACTCTACGTACGTGTACCAGTAAGATCCACAGTTTTGGACAGAACCGCGCCATCGGTAGCTTACGGCTATATGGTCAATTTGACTCAAAGTACCTGTAGAGTTAGAGCGCCATGTCGCTGTGCGACGCGAGCTGTGTCGGAAATTTGTGCTAGACGAGAACAATCGATTGTCTGCACAAAACTGGAGAAGCCTATCCCCGTTATCTGTACGCTCAGCAGGTAAAGCACAACGCCCACCTAAACAGGCTTCTGACACACTAAGTTTGCCAACTCGTGCATTGAAGTCACCAGCTAGCACTACAATGTCGGAACCTTTACTGCTGCGAACGAGAGTGGCGAGGGCATCATAGAACTCATCTTTCTGCAAGTCTGAGCTGCAGTCCGTTGGGGCGTACGCCGAGATCACGAACAAATTGCGCTTAACACAACTATCCTTTCGAACGCCGACTGACCCTTGGAGTCTTACATCACAGGGATCCAGTCTAAAAGGACAGCCTCAGCCTTGTCAGTCAAGATTATTCCTACACCACGTTGACCCGCAGCTCGAGCTACTTCGTTTCCTGAAGTGCGCAGAAAATACCTCGATGAGATACCAGGAGCAGTTAGTTGAATTACACTGCTCGGATCCTGTATACGCGTTTCACTTAAGCAGCAGACATCAATCTTCAGAGAATCTGTTGTGAGCGCTAGGCACACCTGCTGACCGGCCTGCATGAGCGTACGCACGTTGAAGAAGCCGAGGTTCAGAGGCTGACGAGGCTTGAGAAAATGTGAGTAACCAGAAAGAGGATTATTCCAGACACTATTTGACAGTGAATCGTTGCGAGTATCGACCGTGTTATCAGTGGGAGCATTATGGGTGGATAGGTGGGGCAAACAAGGGTGATTAGGGACAGAAGACAAAGGTTGAATAAAAGAGAGGGAACTCTGAGCAGTAGCACACTTATCACTACCCACCCCGCTCGATGCAATGGGCAGCGCGGTCCTAATTAGCCTGCGCGACGACCGATGCAGTATGGAATTCTTTGTGTTCGTGCAGTTCATGGGAGATATTGGACGGGTACTGCTAGGGTGTCCAGCCACAAAGCATGAGAACGATTAGGGTCCTCATCCAAAGCCTTGAGTTCTAACAGGAACCAATACGCAAGGCAGCGGGATGGCTTAGTGGAAGCCCATTTGCTTGGATCAATTATTCTTCCACTGGTTTTTCCGACTGAGTTGCCAGCTCAAATCGACCCCCAACCTGGAGGACCAGGAGACTGGACTTTGTCTGACCTCTACCCATTGACCTGTCAGGCATGATTGCATCTCCGGCTTAAGGAAGCCATCCTGTATAGCTCTTTGGATCATAGAGGCGCGCAAGCCATCACACCACGGCAAGGTGCAGTCTCGTCGTGATGGGGCCGACTGTCAGAGGTGGGATATCACTTAAAGTCTCCAACTATTTAGTAGGCGGATTACGTGGACCCCAACCTGGAAGTCTAACACATCCTACTCGGCCAAGTCCACTAGCCAAGAATTTCATACCTTTTTGCCACGTCATGGACTGATCAACTCGACCTACCTTCCAATCCCCACCTGCCTCAGAGAACAGTGTACGCTGAGGGAGCCTATTGGCTGGCATGCGTAACACATGTCCCAACCCCCTTAACCTGTTTAGATTCAGTACTTGGTCCAGAGACTGACCTCTGGTTCCCAACACCTTATGCCGAACCTCAGCATTGCTGATACGGTGTTCCCACCATAGTCGGGCAATGCTACGAACACATCGATGCTCGAACACCGACAGCCTTCGCCTATCTTCTACCCTCAACGGCCATGTTAATCGACCGTATAAAAGAACGGATCTAACCACCGCAGTGTACACTCTACCCTCAACAGACAATCGGATGTCACGCCGACGCCACAGATGACGGGGGTTAGCAAAAGCCAAACGCACCTTCTGTATACAAGATGCCATTTTATTCGATATCTGTCCATCTGGTAAGATGTAACTGCCAACGCAACGAAGTTTACCCACCTCAGCTAGAGTTTCCTCTGCCAACACAAGGTTTGGTGTTGAGCCAACCCAGTCCTACAGCAGCATTTTACACTTTGAAGGTGCAAAACGTATCCCAAACATTCCTACACTGTTATTAGGTCTATCTAAAAGAGCTTGCGACTTACCTGGATCTTCACTCAGAAGAACGATATCGTCTGCATATTCCAAATCAGACAGTTTACTGCCTGAGCAAAGATCCACGACGTTATTCGCACACGAAAATAGGGCTATCTCAAGAATCAATTCAATCACAAAATTGAAGAGAAAGGGCGAAAGAGGGAAACCCTGACGAACACCACTTTCCGTGGTGAACTCGGAGGGAAGATCGCTGTAAGCACTAACTCGGCTTCGGCTGTTCGCATACAAGCATTGGAAAAGAGAAATTAACTTCTCTGGCACACCCTTCAATGAGAAGCAGCGCCAGAGAACTGGGTGGTCAACTGAGCCGAACGCCACTTTCAGATGAAGAAAGACACAGATTGTGGGCCTACGGAAGATGTGTCTGTGCTCTAAAGTTTGCCGAAGTGTAAAGATATGGTCGATACAACCCTGACCACATCTGAAACCGGCTTGATTCTCACGCGTACACATTTCGCGGACACTGGATAGTCGGTGGAGAATAAGACCGGTGAGCAGTTTAGACGCGATACTTACAAAGCTAATTCCTTTGCGGTTTTCACAACAGGACCTGTCCCCCTTCTTGTAAATCGGCACAATCACCGATTCACACCATTCCCTGGGAATCTGCTTGCTATCCCAAACAGTACGGAGGAGTTTTTTAACTCCAAAACCAAACCTTCACCTCCATCCATGAGAAAAGACGGAGACAAACCATTTGGTCCAGCGGCTTCATACCTTTTCGAGTAACCTGTCTCCCATATAATCTCCATCTCTGGTGGAGGACTTATATCCACCTGCATTGTTTCGCTGGCAGATATATTTAGAACGTTCACCGTTGAAGTGGGCCAACTGAATTGTTCCTTAAAGTGCTCCGCCCAACGCTCTAGACGACGTCCTTGAGAGTGAATCAGTGAGCCGCCGGATTCCTTAATTAACTCACCTAGACCAGGCTCCCGTGAACCGGTACCTCTAATCAAACGGGAAAGGTTGTGAGCATTGCCAACGGACGCAGCCTTTTCCATTTCTCTACATTTCGCAATCCACCACTGCTCATGGTCATTCCTCAGGCCCCTTGTCAGTTGGCGTCTCAGGGATTTATGCGCTTAATTGAATGTGGCATCCAGAGGGACAGATCAGCAAGCTTCCAACAGAGCAGCTGATGTCCAAGTTATCCGTCGTTTGTGAGATCGGCTTGAACCAGAGTCCTGGGTGGCATTCGAAGCGGCATACAAAGCTTCCTTGACCTGTTGCCACCGTTCATTTGGGTCCTGAACATCTGGCTGCATCGATAACTGCGTAGACGGCTCCGTCTGAAAACTGTGTCACTGGTTATCGTCTATGAGCAACTGCACGGGACGCGTGGCATTTACTTTGGTGCGACCACGGACGAGACGTAAACGGAAGCAAGCACGTACCAATGTGTGATCTGAGTCCACAGGCGTAGGCCAAAATGAACGACAATCTTCCATTGATCCACGCTGGTGGTTACCGATCACAATATGGTCAATCTGAATCAAACGTTGTGAAGACGAAGGAAGACGCCATGTGAGTCTGTGCCACTTCATATGGCAGAAGTTCGTACTTGCCAGAAACAATGTGGTCAGAACACAGCTGAATGAGACGATCACCGTTATCAGTACGATCGGCGGGAATAGCAAATGGGCCTCCGATGTGCCTTTCGGAATATTCCAAAAAGCCATCTTGGGCATTGAGATCTCCAGCAACGACCACCACGTCGAAGTAGCTGAGACAAATCCTGACAGAATTCGTCCCTGGCATCAGGGGAACTGCAGTCAGTCGGCGCATACACAGACACGACGAACAAGTATCCACGCTTCAGTTTGTTGTTGTTGACACGATCAGAAACGTCCAACCGAACTGCACACAAACGACTGCTGACTGGAATCCAGTCTAGCAGTGCACGCTCAGCTTTCATGCTCAAAGCAATCCCAACGCCAGCCTGACCACGAGCTCTAGACACCAAATCACCCGACAGGCGAAGAGTGAAGAGGGAGACTGAGGTTGTATCTGGGATGCGAAGAGTTATCGCGCAAGTGGGTTCTTGTATGCGTGTTTCAGAGACACAGCCAAGTGTCAAGTGTTTTAGTTGGGGCAGCCTGTTGTCCTATCTGACATGATGTACGGACGTTAAAGTCAGCCAAGTGAAGTAAACACTTAGGCTTAAGAAGTGCATTCCTGAGCTACTGCTTCCATCACAGCCGCAATTATCCGTGGCGTTCTGTATCGACCTTAAATTAAAAGAGGGAAAATTGGTAAGGCCCTTCACAGGAAAGATACTGGAGGTTTCTGGGCACATCATTCATCGAGGCTGCCAACACCGCAGAAAGGATTTTTCTTTGGAAACCCTAACCGGAGCCTTTGAGTCAAAAGTCTGATCCACAAGGCAGTGGGGCGGTAACCCAGCACGGGAACGTGACCAAAGAACTCGTCAAGGAACTTCTTCTGGTCTGTCACGTGAGACCTGACTGTTACATGTATTCTGTCTTGTCGTCGCTGGTGGTCTGTTATCGATCCGCTTTTTGGATTCAGTCATTAGCCCCATACATCCAATGGAGCATGCGGAACGGGGACGGGGCACCATTCTTTGGGCTGGGGGCTTCCGAGCTTAGGCGGGCGACAGCTGCCCAATAAAGTGCGACCACTTCTCCCACCGTCGAAGAAATCCCAGGTTCTCCACTCCTACGTCCATCTAGTGGAGGTTTTCAGATCGGTAAACTGTTTCTCTAAGTGTTTATTCGCTGGAGTGTCCTCTCCAGGGACAGTGGTTAGAACCAGATGTTGCCCATCAACTGGTTCTGAAACTCCAATTCGTCTGGCCTCTACCCACTGACCCGTCAGGCATGATTGCATTTGCGGCTTAAAGAAGCCATCCTGCATAGCTCTTTGGGTCATGGAGGCACGCAAGCCATCACACCACGCCAAGATGCAGTCTCGTCGTGATCGCTCTACAATGCCTCCGGTGGCTCGGTCGTGTTTTACGAATGCCTGCTCATCGTTTACCTATCAGTGCTATATTCGCATGTGCTGGGAAAAGCTGGAAGAAGCGACGCGGCGGTCACGCTGGTTTGACGTAGGCGTATGAAGAAGCCAGCGTCACCATTGGATTCTGCTGACGCTTTCCGCCTTCCAGGTTGGTGCCCAAGGGGTGAGAATTGTCGTTGATTCAGGACGATGACAGGCATGGCTGAGAACATAAGTCAGCGGTGTGAATGCCGTGTGAAATGACAAAAAACACCAAAAAGTGTACACTGAAAAGCGAAAAAACCGGCTTTTTTCACCAATTGTGTTTGATCGTATTGTACTCCCGTTCCCCCATTCTGTAATTGTCGTTACTGCATTGGCGCTTTGACCGACACATCAAATATATATATATATATATATATATATATATATATATATATATATATATATATATATATATATATATATATATATATATATATATATATATATATATATATATATATATATAGGAGTGGGGTACCTGGAATTCCTCCCGATTGTAGGAGAGGTCATCACACTTAACTGGAGAGCTATCACCCATTTAGGCTGGCCAGTTCAGTTCGGACAACCACTGAGCATGAATTGTATGATGGCTTTCACTGCTATCGCCTATCGACAACCCCGAAAGGGAATAATGACAAAGAACAGGAATATTGAAGGAGCAATAACACGATTACAAACACTTATATCAAGTCGACAAATAAAGTTTGTGGGTGCAAGAGCGCCCCCGATCATGACATCTAGTCATATCCTCTAATGCATGCAACCACTGAGTGGGAGGGTCTCTTGGACCCCACTCAGGAAGTCTAACACGCCCTACATGGCCAAGTCCAAAGGCTAGGTTTTTTATACCTTTCTTCCATGTCATGGACTGGCCGCCCTTACTCATCTTCCAACCGGTAACCGCCTCAGCGAACATTGCACGCCGAGGAATCCCGTCAGGGGACATGCGCAACACGTATTCTAACCATTTTAGTCTGATGAGCTTAAGTGTTTCATCCAATGATTTGGTTCGTGAACCTAAGACTTTCCGTCGAACTTCAGCATTGCCTGTACGGTGTTCCCACCAGATATGAGCAATGCTACGAAGAAATCGGTGTTCAAATATCAACAATCTTCGTGTTTCTTCGATCCGTAGTGGCCATGTCTCCGAACCATACAGAAGCACTGATCTGGTAAATGAAGGGATATCATGTCGGTGCCACAGAGGACTGAGTGGCAAATTCAAACGAGCCCTCTGTATACGCAAAGACATTTCATCCGATATCTGACCTCCGGGTGAAACGCAACTGCCCAGGTAACAGAACTTGTCTATCTGGTCTATGATCTCCCCAGACTCAAAAGTTTGGTGTTTGACCAACCCAGTCCTGCAACTGCATCTTGCATTTTTAAGATGTAAAATGCATGCCGAACGCAGTCCGTCACGCTATCTAGGAAAGCTTGCACCTTGCCTAAATCTTCGCTTAGAAGAACAAAGTCGTCCGCATATTCAAGGTCTAGCACTTTTCCACCCTCGAAAAGCTTAGTACCACTATTATTACGTGACAAACTAGTGGTCCGTAGGACCACATCAGTAACGAATTTAGAGATTAAAGGAGGGGCCAACCCTGACGTACACCACTTTTCGTGGTGAACTCGGGTGAAAGAGTACCCGTAAGCCCGAACTATGCTTCGGTTGTTAAGGTAAAGAGATTTTAGAATGCAAATGAATTTCCCTGGTACACCCTACAACAAGAGGCAGTGCCAGAGGACTGTGCGATTGACTGAATCGGAGCCCACTTTAGGATCAAGAAAAATGACGATAGTGGGCCCATGGAAGGTGTGCCTAAGTTCTCAATACTGTTGAAGAGTGCAGGTGTGACCAATGAAACTTCGACCACGTCTAAACCTAGCTTGATTCACGCGGGACCACTGGTCGCGAGCGATTGATAAGTGGTGCAAAATTATACCAGCGAGTAAATCATATGCGGTGCTAACCAGACTTCTTCCCTAGTGATCTTCACAGAAGGACCTGTTACCCCTTTGTAAACCGGTACGATCACCGACTCACGCCAACTCTTTGGAATTTGTTCCTTATCCCAGTAGTAGTTCTGGGCTACCGTCTTTGAAAATAGACGGGAAAACCCATCCAGTTCAGCAGCCTAGTCGCTCAAGGTAGCCTATCTCACGGAGAACCTCCGCTTTTGACGGAGGACCGGTATCAGCAACTAAGGCTGTAACCATCGTGCTGCTCAGCAAACCCGTCGTGGATAAGGCCAATTTAACCGCCCAAACTAGACGACGCTTTTGAATTTGAATGGGAGCTGTTCGTCTCTCTGGTCAGTTCACTAACGCCTGGCTTTCGCGGAACGTTATTTTTGACTAGACGGAAAAGGTCGCGGCCGTTGTCGATCGCTAGTTTTCTCCATCTCACGCTGCACAATCCACCACTGCTCACTACGTTTCTCAGGCTACGAATCAGTTGGCATTTAAAGTATCTCCGTGCCTTTTCATGTCTGGAATTCGGATAAATCGATCTGCGCAAATGGGAATGCAGATACCCATCATTCTTGTTTGTTGGACCTTGGGCAATATAAGCAGCCTTAAATAAAGCCCACTGAATCTCTGTCCATTGCTCTTCTGGATCCTGGGCATTTGACTCCATCGATAACATGGTGGATAATTCTGCTTGGAAAGCAGACAGATGGTTGTCGTCCAGTAGTAGCTTCGGGGAACGAGTGGCTTCGGCTTTTCTTCGACCACCGACGAGACGCAGGCTGAAACGCGCACGGACAAGAGCGTGCTCAGTGTATACAGATGTGGACCAATATGATCGACGATGTTGAATTGAGCTGCGCCAGCGTTAACCGATAGCAGTGTGGTCTATCTGAGTCTAACGCAGGAGGACACCAGGTTAGTCGGTGCCGCTTTCTGTGCGAGAAATTTATACCCACTTGGAATAGTCCACGGTCGCAGTATAGTTGGGTGAGTCAGTCACTGTTATCCGTCCGATCGACTAAAACGCCAAACAGACCTATGTTCCACTACGTCTCGTATAGGATTTCAACTTGAAAATTAAAATCATTAGCAACAACCATCATGTCCGTAAAGCGCACGCTGCAGAGTAGCTGAGACAATTCTTGGTAGAATTCATCTTTGGCCTTAGGGGAGCTACAGTCAGTTGGAGCATTCACAGGAACAACGGGCATCGCCGCTGGCATGCACAGAACCATTCAACCGAACCGCACACAGACATTTCGGTAGTATGGACATAGATAGGCTTCGCAATAGGGCGATGGGTTTGACCTGGGACACGACAGAGGGGGCTACTGTCGAGGAGCGCTGACAGACCATAAAGGGATCCCTGATTGCCCTACAGGAAGAGTTCGCACCCTTAAAACGAAGGAGTGGGGAGGGCAAACCCATGTGGTGGAAGGCTGCAATAGCCAAAGCCACCAGACGTAGAAACCGCAGCTGGAACCAGTACAAAGCTTCCGGCAGTCAGATAGCCTGGAACCGCCATACAAAGCTGAGAAACGAGACTGTAAGCCTTCTGAGAACTTCCAAGCGGGAATTTGAGCTCAAATTGGCCCAGTCTGTAAGACAACAGCGGAAAAGATTCTACAGCTATGCACAGTATAAAGGCTCAACAAGAAATGCCGTAGGTCTACTATCCACTAGAGACCACGGTATTGTCACTGATGACCAGGGCAAAGCAGACGCCCTGGGGGAGTACTTTGGTAGTGTACATAGAATGGATAGTGGGGTACGGGTAGATCTGGCTCCGGTGCATCCTTCTCTTCAGTTAAACGAGCTAAACCTCTCACAGGAAAGCGTGCGTAAGTACCTACTGGAATTAAATAGTCACAAGTCAGCGGGCTTACTGGAATTAAATAGTCACAAGTCAGCGGGCTCAGATGGCATTCATCCAGCTACCATCAAGCCGTTGGCGGATATCATAGCTCCATCGGTATGCAGGCTGTACAGGTCCACGTTGGACCAGAGTAAGCTGCCTCAGGGCTGGAAAGTCGCCGCCGTCGTGGCAGTACATAGGAGTAGGCCTAAGTCGGCTATGCATAACTACAGGCCGGTAAGTCTAACTAGCATCCCATGTAAAGTCCTTGAGAAGATCATCCGTGCCCACATCTGCCAGCACTTACTGGAGCACTCCATGTTAAGTCCGGCGCAGCATGGATTCCTGAAAAATGGACCTTGTCTGACCAATCTCTTGTGCTTCTTATATGAAGTAACTCGACGACTGGACGAAGGTAAGCAAGTTGAGGTATGCTACCTGGACTTTAGCAGGGCGTTCGACTCCGTTAATCATCGCTTTTTGCTATGCAAGATGGAGACGTCCGGTATAGGTGGGCCAGTATTTAGGTGGCTGGAGGACTTCCTCTCCCACAGGACGTTTAACGTCAAAGTGGGGGACAAGTGCTCCAGTTTGGTGAACGTCACCAGTGGTGTACCTCAGGGATCCGTCCTAGGCCCGGTCCTATTCTTGTTATTTATTAATGACCTGGCATCCGCTCTTCAATCGCCCAGCTTTATTTTTGCGGATGATGTGAAGATTGTTGGATCTGAGGGTAGGGCGGACTTGGGCAGGGAAATAGGTACCGTCCTGGACTGGGCATACAAATTGGACGCTGAAAAAAGCCATTTGTTGTCAAGGGCAAAAGAAAGCCTAACTGTCGTTCATGATCAAGGGCTGTTCACCATACAGGCAGTTAGTAAGGTTAAAAACCTTGGGGTCATCATGAACAGTGACTTCAAATGGTCGGAGCAGTGCAACGCTGCTGCGCAAAAGGCTAGTGGGGAGCTCTTTAAACTGCGATCAGTTTTGTCTTGCCGGCAGCCAGAGACATTCGTACCTATTTACATGGCTATAGTACGACCTCATTCAGAAGGTAGCGTGCAGACTTGGTCACCCTTCTACAAAAAGGACGCCGCTTGCATAGAGAAAGTCCAACGTTTCTCCACGCGAATGGCTGAAGGGCAGAGAGGTAAGACGTATGAGTAGAGACTCTGTGACCTGAATCTTTTCTCGTTGGAAAGGAGGAGAAGTCGAGGGGATCTCATAGAAACGTTTAAGGTAAGGAGGGGCTTTTCTGGCCTTAGACCAGATAGTCTATTCCAAGGGGCCAGAGATTCTAGAACGAGGGGACATGAAAAGAAGCTGATAAAAGCTCGGGCTAGGTTGTTGGCTAGATCGCATTTCTTCAGCAACAGGGTTAAGAACAGTTGGAACGGTCTGTCTGGTGGTATGATAGGTCCGCAGACCGTCCAATCCTTCACAGGCGCCCTAGATTGCAAGTGGTACGAGATATTTCCTCGTAGTGAACCTTGAGCATATCAACTAGATGGATGACGGGTAGCACTGTGGTCCCTCTGGAGTATGTTTTAATAGACTTTTTCGCTCATTGCATACAGTCTCAGTGAACGCTCACGATGCACAATGTCTCTTGCAGTTGACGTGCGATGAGGTTTTCCGTTTCCCTCTCATTTTTAACGGGGATCAGACGAAATACACTCGACAGTGGTGGGTGTATAAATGGTGCGCATACCATCGAAGGAATTCTGGACGCTCGATTGGCCGTGGCCATTACCTGTCCTGTGCAAACTGAAGTAAACTGAACTGGCTGCTGACTGGGGTCCAGCTGACCAGCGCACGCTCAGTCTTCATGCTCAGTGATTTTAACGCCAGCTTGAACACCAGCACTGGACACCGAATCACCCGATACGAAGAGTGGAACGAGAAGCCGAGTTTGTATCTGGGAGCGAAGTATCAACACTGAAGCTGGGTCTTGCATGCATGTTTCGGAGACAACACGCATCTATCCCCAAGGTTTCAAGAGTTATGGCTAGGGCGACCTGTTGCATCAACTGGCAGTGTGCGGACGTTGAGAGCAGTAAAGGGAAGAGAATGCTCATATCGGAGAATCGATTCGCTTCTTTCCCGTCTCCAAGCTGTAACCCTGACCGAGGGTTGAATGTTTACGGCCATGACTCGTTGTGGCCCCCCGTATTCATTGGACCTCTGCAGCTGCTCACGCCACAGGAAAGGCTTTTTTGGGAACCTTGGTCGAAGATTTCGACTCAAAATTTTGACCCACAAGGCAGTGGGACGCCAACCCAGCGCGGAAACCTGACCGAATCATCCCTGAAGAGACTTTTTTGGTCCATTACGTCATACGCTTGAATTTCTTTGTCTTTCTTGATGCATTGTTATCAGTCCGCTTTACCGATCCAGTCCTTGGCACTATGCAACCAACCAATGTGGACGCGGCAGCATCCCTTGGGCTTGGGGCAGCTTATCTTGGGTGAGCTGCAGCTGCTCAATGAAGTGCAATGACATCCCATAGTCCTTAGGTATTCCACTCCTACGCCCATCCTGTGGAAGCTTATGGACCGACAAACCGCTTCCCTCCGCGTTTATTCACTGGAGTGACCTCTCCAGGGGCGTAGTAGATAGAACCAGGCGTTGCCCAAGACCTGATTCTGAGATGGGAATTCGTCCAGCCTCTGCCCTTTCGACCTGTATGGTATGGTTGTTTGGGTCATGGAGGCATCTAAACTATCGCCAAGGTGCATTCTCGTCGCGATGGTTGGCCAGCCCTCAGTTGGGAGGATACCGCCCCTCCCACGTCTCACTCGTTTCATATGGAGCACGGATTTCGAAGCGAGCCGCTAACCAAGAGGTTCAGTCTAGTTCAAATACAAGAACCGCGCACCGGACCCAGTGTTTATGACTGATACCGCCCCAGGGTCCTTTAATGCGTTTACGAGACTGTTCTGGGGCAAGAATTCGCCCCCCAGACGCACACAGCCTCCTGTCTCAATTGCCGCGTTAGGCAATTTGGTGGCTGTGGTTGAGCGACTAACAACATTGCCCTGAGTAGAGAAGTTAGACGGGCACACCGGTCGGTTCAGCTAGACGATTCCGTGCTCGTCGACGAGGACAAGCGGGAATGTCGCACCTTGTTCGTCTTCTTTAACTGGACGTGAGTCCTACCGTGACGTTCGACCTAAACTGACACAAGCGCCTAACGGACTTGATTCCTTCCGCCTGATCGTTTCCGCAAAGGTCACCAACGACCACTGACCCTATCAATCACAATGTCTCCGCAGAGCAATGGCATTAATCTTCCGTCGCCAGAGTCGAGTTGAGATTGATCACAGTTACCGACCCGAGTAATCCATTAGGCCATCAGCGTAATCGGATACGCAAGTTAGAAGTGGACGATGGACCCCGACTACGAAGATACACCTTACAGCTGAATGGGACATTCGAGGCAGATACGAAGGCTTTCTGCAATGGCAGCTGCGCGCCGGCAGGTCTCTCCGGATGTCAGGCCCGATGCAAACGCCAACTGGTTCAGAGCTTCAGGAAGGTACAAGAGCAACGATGCACTGCGGATCCGCACGATCTGACTGACAGCGCAAACCGCCAGATCCACTGACCGTCTCACCAGCTGACTAATAAGTGCCCAGAGCCACTCTGACGGCTTGCAACACCGGCATTCACTCACTATTGCACCACATACCCTTAGCAAACCTTGGTTGGTGACAGCTGAAAAAGCACCGGCCCGAGTGGGTTGCTCCAGCCTTTTTCTTAGGAGGGTGGCATCGCCCATCAAGGACCCCGTACAACAGAACACACGAGCTACAGGAGGGAAGCGCCAAAAGACGATTGTGCCGATCTGCCAGTGATACCGATTCTCGTTACGGATCACCACCGCAACCCAACAAAATCGCCAGTGGTAACACTTATCTGACCGAAAAAGCCGTTCGCAATCCCCATTGAGCAGTCGACTTTGGATCCCCCACCAGACTATCACGTACCCGACATACCGCAGACGAAACTCGTCCCGCGGGTAACTGAGTATCGATCCTACAGGTGCTTATGCCTGTGAATCCAACCTTGCTCCCACGCATTCGAAAGAGCCTTTCGGAACTCATCATACCACATGGCAATATTTGAGGTCGCGCACGAAGCCAGATGCGCGCAAGGGGCTACACCATCGTAACAAACGGAATCATCCTCAGATAATTAACTCGGTTGAACCATTACATCCGGATTTGACTCAAAGATACACTCATTTTTTCATACAGAAACAGAACGGCTTTTCCTTCCTGCAGAGCAAGTGGTAAGCAAACACGCACGGCACGAGTTGACACCATATTCGAGAACGACAAATTGAACGCCAAAAAGTATTGCTATTTTTATTGGGTGCATCAGTTACGGTATCCAGCACAATTGAATGCATGTTTCATACTCACACAAGCGAGCAAAAAATTCATAAATCCATAAGCGGAAACGTCATTTGCTTTCTCTTCTTTCCGACCTGGAAACCAAGATAAAACAAAAGCAGTTAGTACTCACCATCAGTGGAAACGTGAACTCACGATTTTCAAATCGTTGTTGGATTGTACGCATCATCAAGTTTATCGACACTTACCGAATTCGGGAATGACAAATCGATTCTCTTGATGCGACCAACCACTGAAAATGAAATGAAAAACAATCATCAAGGAGAGTAATCAGACACTCCCAGGGACTTCGCAGCCAGACTTCCCGCAGTGGGTTCTAACTGCGGTGTGAGACCACTGAAGTCAAGCATCGTTAAGCAGGGAAAATAACATCAAGTGAGCACTCACCATGAGATTAAGGGACCACCCTTCAATATTTTCGAACCTGGAAGGAAAATAGGTCGACTAATGATGGGTCTCAATGGCAAACAAGATTAATTTCAGACTCATTAAATCAGCTTCAATGCCGACACTGTATACGGTATGAGTTATCATCAATGAATATACTTACATGCTGCACACGGAGTCAGTGAAACCCCAGCGGTTGCCCGCTATCTACGTCTGCATGCTTTGTGGTAGGAATCCACTGAAAAGAAATAACGGTGAAACTGAGCTGAGGATATCAGAGGAAAATTGAGATCATATCCCGTCTGGGCTCACAGGATTGACAGAAAACAATGACATCATGGTTACTCACCCAGAAGCCCGAAAACCATCCTGATGTTCTTCCGCAACCTATAAACAGGTGAAGAACTCGAGTCATGCATTACGAGACCACGTCCGCCCCAAACGAACATGCCGATGCAGGATTAATGCCATCGAGGTTCGCAGCAAGTACCTATACCATATTAAAAGGAACGCAAAGCGACGTAAGAGCATCAGGAAAATAATGTAGATCGTAGTCAGAGTAGGCTCATGGGATTGACATAAAACGATAACATCTTGGTCACTCACCGCTACCATCGTGGATAACCATCGAGTCTCCGCCGAAGCTCGTTCATGCGCATAACGGTCAGCACCAACCCCAACACGTCACACGACTCAAGAAGCGACCACACCACGCAGCACACCGGAGGATTGTGACGGAAGTTAGCACAGTCGAAACCAACAGACTGGAGGCACACTCAAACAAACGAACACCTATAACTGTTTGGAGCCGTAATGGGATTCGATCAGTATAAGTTCTTTTGTTGCACTTACTGAGCGTTTGTGACCATGGAGCTTCCTATACTTGTATTTTGCCGATCGAATACGAGCAACCCCACAGAGGATACTGATCCGTGCAAGTTGCACCTGTTCAGTTCAGTTCATTTCAGTTTCCGCGGGACGAAAGTGGCCGAGACCAATCGGGCGTCTGGATCGTTGTGTTGCCGCCTAGTTTCCTTGGCTCCCAACACTTCGAGATTTCTCCCAAAGGCAGAATTGGCGAGGCAGTATCACCTTCACAGACAAGTTCAGCTCAGTTCAGTTCAGTTTTTCACAGGACAGGTAATGGCCACGGACAGTCGAGCGTCCAGAATACAAGGGGCTCATTACCTCACCCCTCGTTCACACAGCTAGCTCTGGGAAGGCCGCTTTATTTGAAAGTAAGTCCAAGTTGTTTTTTATCTGCCACTTTTCCTTAGCCCACAACGAGGGTTCGCGGTTTTGTTCTAAATATGTAAGTGAAATTGAGAATCCGATAAGCTCAGAACAGTTTGCACACACAGGTAATGGCCACGACCAATCGGGCGTCCAGAATTCTTTCGATGGTATGTGTGCCGGTTATGCACGGATCACTGCACAGTGTATTTCGACGAATCCTTGCTAAGAATAAGGGGGGTGTAGCGGTGGCCATCTTCGCTGGCCCCACTACCAGAATGCAGAGTGACTACGGGCTGGTGGCCGTTCAGTGACACCGGGTTGGACTATTTCGGGCCCTTGTGGATCAAGTGCGGGAAAAGATTAGAAAAGCGATACGGATGTATCATGACGTGCATGAAGTCACGTGCGGTATACCTAGAAGTCGCACATTCGATGACGACCGATTCGTTTCTACGGGCCTTGCAAAGATTTATCAACCGAAGAGGCGTACCGGCCGATATATACTCAGATAATGGATCGAACTTTGTGGGCCCTCACATGGAATTGCAGCGTTGGCACAAGAACATAAACAGGGACCAACTGCAGGATCGAACCGTGGCCTACGGCATACGATGGCATTTCAACCCCCCACAGGCCAGTCACCGAGGCGGCATATGGGAACGCATGATCCGGTCCGCCAGACGGATATTGCTGTCAATCATGGAGCAGCAGCCGCCCGACGACGAGACGCTGAACACCGTCATGACTGAGGTGGAGCGAATCCTGAACAACCGCCCCCTGGTTCCAGTATTGAACGGCGACCCCACCAACCTGGCGCTCACCCCAAACGACTTATTGACGTTAAGGTCGAACGAGGGTTTCCAAGGGCCGGTAAACCTTCGTGGGAGCTACCTCCACGGGTGGAAGCAAGCGAACTATCTGGCCAAGGTCTTCTGGAGGCGATGGCTACGGGAGTACCTACCGGCTTTGCAGACTCGACAGAAGTGGCTGGCCAAAACAAGACCATTCAAAGTTGGGGACGTGGTTATGATCGCCGACGAACGCGCACATTTCAGCACTTGGTCTTTGGGAGTAGTTACCGAAACCATCAAAAGCACTGACGGAATGATAAGAACGGTGAAGGTGAAGACAGCTAACGGAGTGCTCATTCGTGACATACGCAGTATTAACCTACTCGAGAGCGAAGACGGAAGAGCTGATAACCCTGAGGCCTAGTAAACCTTTTCACTCTAGTCATCGAGGTGGATGAAACGACACTATATATACCACACGTTATCCGCCAAACATGGACAGTGCTCGCGGTCTTTCGTTGAGATTACAGGAGGTTCTTTCCGATATGTGGTGATGAGTGCGATTCCATTATACATCCCGATACATACACGCATGCACGACGCACTCTACATCCCGTAAACCCATCAAACATGAGACAGTGTTCGTTGTTTTGCTTTTTGTTGACGCTACCGAGTGCCCCTTGCATATGTGGAAGTAGCGGAGCTTAGGTCACACACAAATGCTACACTTGACTCGTTTTCTTGCCACACGGTCCTTTTTTGACATTGCAGAAAGTCCTCCTTTGATGTGTAGTCATACCTGTGATTTCATTGTACACCCCGGCACACACACACACTCACACGCACACTCAAGCACATACATCCAGGACAGGACGGCCCTTTACGAGGACAACATTTATGTGACCCTTCACGCCCGCCATCGGTCATTTGGTCTCGTGGAGGATGTAGACTAGCCTCACGTCTATGTAGCCAATGGGTTAGGCGCGACCAGTAGTAGAACGTTGACGACGAGCATTAGACGCGCGCACTGACAGCAGGGCCTAGGCAGGTAGGAAGAATCAGTACCTTTATACCGAACCTTTGACTTTGCTAAAGATCCAGGAGGATTTTGGTGGGCGGTGTAACAGCCGGTCGTGGAAAATCCCCCTATTTCCCTCGCGATTCAGTGTTTTTCCTAACATCACTCACTTGCCTACACTGTTGACTTGTCTTTACGAACTGGTTGTTTCTGTGGAACAATTGTTGTTTGTTCGCGCCCAGAGCGCTACTTTAGCACATCCTTGTTCAGGACCTGCGTGACGCACGTGCTGTCTGCTCACACGCTGCTATTCGGTTTCTCGTTGTTGAGTCCTTGTGATCGTATTATTGAGGTTTGTATATTGTTTATGTCATTGTTTATTGTAATAATCTAGTATCGTAGAATATCACGGATAATCGTCTTTTGATTTCGGGATCCGTTGGGAATTTGGCTACGCACTGCTCAAACGTTCGTTACAACCTGTCACAGACGCCTAACATCAACTTGGACGCAATGGCACAGGCTCAAACTATGGACCCTGACATCGAACAGCTTCGACAAAATGGTTCTTTTAGTTTAACCACAGTGCCTATCCCAGTTTCCCAGAATACCATCGTGTGCGATGTGTCGCAAGGTCGCCCCAGGCCAGTAGTTCCTGCTGCCCACCGTTATCCTACGTTTCTGGCACTCCATAATCTGGCTCATCCGGGTGTGACTGCCTCGGTGAAACTGATAACTGAGCGTTTTGTTTGGCACAATGTCAAACGAGATGTCCGTCAATGGGCTCGTGCTTGTCTGCAGTGTCAACGTGTTAAGACCCATAGGCACACTAAGGCGGCGTTAGCCAGGTTCCCAGAACCTGAAACACGTTTTCATCATGTGCACGTCGACCTCGTAGGACCACTTCCACCTTCGCTTGGGTACGCTTACATACTCACATGCGTGGATCGTTTTACTCGCTGGCCGCAGGCCATCCCTATCCCTCGTCCCACGTCGGAAGAGGCCGCGAAAGCTTTCCTGACCGGTTGGGTTGGTCATTTCGGTTGCCCGGCAATAGTGACCACCGATCGCGGTCCACACTTTGACGGCGCTTTCGGCAGCCTACACGCTACGCTCGGTTGCCAACACGTTAAGACGACAGCTTACCACCCTCAGACCAATGGTATGGTCGAGCGTTTCCACCGGCAATTAAAAGCCGCCCTTCGAGCAAACGGTAACCCCCTTTGGAGTGAAACACTACCATTAGCACTCTTAAGCCTGCGTAGTACCGTTAAGGAGGAATTACACACAACACCGGCCGTACTAGTATATGGATGTACACTTCGTCTGCCTGGGGAGTTGGTAGCCCCCTCACCAACCGTGACTTTCGACTACGGTAACTATGCTCAGCGCCTTACGCAGCACATGCGAGTGCTCAAGGCCAGTCCGCCGCGTGAACAACAGTCTACAAGTTATGTCCCAACTGCGTTAGGAACCGCTACTCACGTATTCCTTCGCGTCGATGGCGTTCGATCACCACTACAAGCGCCATTCACTGGCCCGTTTCGGGTGACAAAACGTAGGGCAAAGACATTTGTCATAGATATCAGCGGAAGACACGACACCGTATCTATCGATCGTCTCAAGCCTGCCGTCATGGAGTGCGAGCCGCTCGGCCAATTTACACTTACTCAAGCCGCTCAGTCACCTGCATCGAGCGAGTTACCACTCGAACCACCCCCAATTACGCCTAGTGAGGACTCGGCAGATAGTCCATCAGACTCTCCAACCGTACCCGCAACGTGAAGTAGCCGTCGCGGTCGCCAACTACGAAATCCCGTCCGCTTCGCTGATTTCGTGACGATTTTTACAACCGACTTTTAGCAATAAGTTGGGAAGTTCGCCATAGATTTACCAAACAACGGACCCGTGAAATTACAATCCGTAGTTATGATTTCATTTTTCTTCTGGTCTCCTAGCGACTACAACAACACCGAACATCGTTTGTGTGTTGTTATTACGGTCCAACATCCGCCGGCGCCCTCAGGCGCTATTTTGTTCCAGTTTACCTTGCCCTCTCTCAGACGGATCTACACAGTCACATTGGCTTCACACGTAGCCTGGCTGACTCCCGTACACGTTCAAGGAGCCAACCGCTCACTGGACAACGGGACGATTGGTCACCCTGGCACTGGTGACGGCAACTGGACGCCTTTTTGGATGGACCTGACGAGGCATTTTCTGGCTCGCATTCGTATGAGACCCATGGGCGGTGTAACAGCCGGTCGTGGAAAATCCCCCCTTTTCCCTCGCGATTCTGTGTTTTTCCCAACATCACTCATTTTCATACACTATTGACTTGTCTTTACGAACTGGTTGTTTCTGTGGAACAATTGTTGTTTGTTCGCGCCCAGAGCGCTACTTTAGCACATCCTTGTTCAGGACCTGCGTGACGCACGTGCTGTCTGCTCACACGCTGCTATTCGGTTTCTCGTTGTTGAGTCCTTGTGATAGTATTATTGAGGTTTGTATATTGTTTATGTCATTGTTTATTGTAATAATCTAGTATCGTAGAATATCACGGATAATCGTCTTTTGATTTCGGGATCCGTTGCGAATTTGGCTACGCATTGCTCAAACGTTCGTAACAAAACACAGTTGGACCTACGCACATCGGACCTGGACAGTGCAGGTATCCGTAAACTCATCAGCAGTCGGTAAACGTCACCAACAATATATCGGACAAGCTATGAGGAGTTCCTGGACAACCAATAATTCCGACTTACCATCACGATCGAAGCCCAACTCCGTCGGACTTCTAGGAGGAGGCCCCTGTAGCGGTGGCCATCCTCGCTCATACTTTTACCACGTTTATTGTTTAACTGAACGCTGACTGCCAAGCGCGGTTGCCATTTAACCGTTGCTCTTGCGCACGCTCTCACGCACACTTCTTAAATATACACTAACGATTATCTCTCCCAATCGCCTTCTCGTTCTCACGGGGCGCGGAGAATACTGTTCTGGTTAACATATTCGTACAGTGCCGAGCATTAGAGTAACGTGCAGGTGGTCCACGCAGCACAAAGGACCGAAGCACGCGTTTACTAAGGAAACCGCAAAGTAAGGTCTAACCAACCTTACAGGGGAATGTAAAACCTCATTGTCCACAGTAAGACACTGCATGATGTTGTGTGTATCTTGTTTTCGCTGCCACCCCCCCCCCTCCCGCTTCTTTTTACTCTCCTTTCAGCTCGGTGAATCCGACAGAAGATCAAAGATTTTCTCAAGAACCGGGACAATTGGGCTCAAAGCCTCGAACCCGTGTAGTACTTCAAGACTATATCAACTGCAAAGGAAATTACTCACCGCGAGTGTTCATTGCTTTTGATTTCCATTTCCGATCCAAGTAGGGTTCTCAGATCATAAAGAGGATAGCCCCTTTCAGGAAAGTAGGGGAATTTCTGCCCTCCCGTCCAGGTCTTTTCGATGTTTTTGAGCTGTTTCCACGTCTTTTAGCCAAACTGTGACAGTCTGCGACAGTTTTCTGGAGCTTTACCACATGGTCCATTGGGCACAGAAAAAAGGCCGGTTGGGGGACACTGAAGGGAAGCAGACACCGGTTGAAATGTTAAAGAGGTTCGGGGAGGAAACGCCAGCCCTAAGAACTTGTCCGACCCTTTTTTAGACGATTCTATGTTCAGAGTGTCGATAACCTCCTGCGATAAATTGTTCCAGAGCGGGACTATTCCGTCAGAAAAAAGGTTCCTGTCGACGTTTGTGCGAATGCGAGGCTTGAATACTTGCTTAGCATGTCCCCTAGGGGCGTTCAGCCTCGAGGGCGTAAAAAAAGCCACCTACGAGCCCTGTAGTGAAAGGGTAGTACATTAAGTCAAAGTCCCCTCTAACTCTGTGAGTTTCTGAAGGTTGAAGTTTCAGGTTTGTCAGCAGCTGAGGCTAAGGGGTTGGAGAAGACCCGCCCACTAGTTTCGTAGATTTCTGTGGTGGTCCATGATCGGTCACACGTGATACCGCCAAGTAAAGCTTCGTAACCACGTACACGGATGAGCCTCAAACAATCAGGATCGCCTGGGACAAGTCCTTCAAAAGCCCTCTGTGATTAGTCATCTTCGAGTCTGACAATTATGTTCTCTTAGCTAACATTTTTACAAACCAGCCCTGGAATACAAATAACGTGCTATTTCACGGCCTTGGTCTTCTTGCTACTTCCGTTCGCGTAGTTCTGGGTGGGGGCAGTTTCAGTGCTGTCTGTCAATTCAGTCCAACACAACCGGTAAGACTTTTCACATTTTGGATCACCTCAAAACATTATGAAAATCTGCCAACCATCAATACATCAATACAACCGGTAAGATTTCCTTTGCACATGTTCTTAGATATCTCATTACTTGACCAAATCGCAATGTACAATCTGACTCTCTTGTTATTGGAGAGGTCGAATGTAACTCCCATAAATGATCTGGAAGTCATAATTCACATTTGAAGGAATTTTCTGCCTTACCTGTTGAGAAGGCGAAAAGTGGACCTGTTGGCTAGTTGATGGTAGCGGGAGAAAGAATAGGTTGATACAGGGTTGTGCCAGTCTTCCTCACTCCCAGGAGCTGACATAAATCGGCTATTCACGGACTCTCGAAGTCAGGTTCTTGATCTTTTCGTGGGGACAATATTGAGCTCCATCGAGAAACTGGTTCTCGTACTACGTGGAAAGAGTCCGTCTTTGGCAGGGGCTCTGCTCCTCGCCGTTTAGGGAAGTAATCCACCGTAACTGACTGCAACGATCGGTTCTAAAAATCCTTCAGAGGCACTATATATTTTCCTGATTTCGCCGAACTACCCTCTTACATTCACTCTTTGCGTGTTTCGCACAATTTGTTTCCATGAAAAATCCTTTGTTCGTTCGCGCCCAAGGCACTACTTTGCCAATCTCATCATTGACCTGCGTGGGGCACGTGCTTGTACCTTGCACCCCGTGAACTAGGTTCCCGTCTTTCGGGTCTGCTTCATCGCACATTTGAGGTTTGTATATGATTTATGTTACTGCTCATCCAATAATTCAATACGGCAGAATTTACAGGTCAATGGAATTTGGTTTCGGGATTCGCACAACTTCGTCTACTTTTTGCTCAAAGCGCCTTATACTAATACACTGCGACTACCTTGACTTTATTCTAGAAGCGGGCCAAGTGTATTCATTCCCAACCTTCCGTTTGGGTAACCCGCAAACAACGTTTGTTCGTTCAGTAACAAAAGAAACTCAGACTTTTAGAGCAAATAAATGTGAATATCCTCGCAAAAGAGGAAAGATGAAAACTTGCCCGGCAAATATAACCGGATACCAGCTGTTCGCTGACAAAGCTACTCATGAAAATGATACCAGGCGTTAAAAATTCGAACAACTGAATGTTAAAGAGAGTACGCAAGACAGTGTTGATGATAGAAAAATGCTCGAAATAGATGAAAAACTAAAGCCCCAAAATGCGAAGATGGCCACATTGAACGAAGATCTCGTGGTTGACATTGGAACCTGTACATAGTGAGATAACCGAAACGCTCGCGATCCCGTACGAAGACGAAGGCAATCAAACGTGACCGACTGACAACAGTGAACAAATGACCGAGTAAGGATTGAGCACAAGTTCTAAAAATATCCGTCAGCTGGTTAAAAATATCTGATGGAAGTTCAAACGAACGCATCCTGAATGCCGGTAGAGGTGTAACACACGTTTGAGCAGTGCGTAGCCAAATTCACAACGGATCCCGAAATCAAAAGACGATCATCCGTGATATTCTACGATACTAGATTATTACAATAAACAATGACATAAACAATATACAAACCTCAATAATACGATCACAAGGACTCAACAACGAGAAACCGAATAGCAGCGTGTGAGCAGACAGCACGTGCGTCACGCAGGTCCTGAACAAGGATGTGCCAAAGTAGCGCTCTGGGCGCGAACAAACAACAATTGTTCCACAGAAACAACCAGTTCGTAAAGACAAGTCAACAGTGTAGGCAAGTGAGTGATGTTGGGAAAAACACAGAATCGCGAGGGAAATAGGGGGATTTTCCACGACCGGCTGTTACACTGCCCACCAAAATCCTCCTGAATCCTGAGCGGAGTCAAAGGTTTGGTATAAAGTTACTGATTTTTTCTACCTACCTAGGCTCTGTTGTCAGTGCGCGCGCCTAATGCTTGTCGTCAACGTTCTACTCATGATCGCACCTAATCTGTTGGCCACACAGACGCGAGGCTATCCTACATCTTCCAGGAGAACGACTGACCGATGGCGGGCGTGAAGGGGCCACATAGATGCTGTCCTTGTAAAGGCCGTTCTGCCCTGGCTGTATGTGCTTGCGTGAGTGTGTGCGTGTATGATGTAATCGCCTCTACTTCCACATACGCAAAGACATTCAGTAACGTCAACAAAAACAAACGGCGAACACTTACATGTTTGATAGGGGTTACGAGGTATAGCGCGCATCGGGTATGTGCGTGTGTCTGGATGTACAATAGAATCGCATGTACCACGACATATCAAAAAGAAACTCTATAGCGTCGATGAAAGACTGTGGGCACTGTAACATGCTTGACGGAGACCAGGTGGTATAACGAGTACAGTGTAGGTGTGTGTGTCGGGGGGTATGATGGTTCGATACGTCAATGTGTCGTGAATGCTCCCATATATGGGGTTTCTTAACCCACCTCGAACGCGAATGCGAAATAGTCTACCGGGCCCCAGAGCTATCAGCTTCTCCGCCTTTACTCTGGAGTAGGCCAACACTGCGTATGTCGCGAATTAGCGCTCCGTTGGCTTTCTTCATCTTCACGTTTCTCATTATTCCGCCAGTGCTTTCGATGGCCTTCATAACCACTCCCAAGGACCAGGTGCTGAAATGTGCGCGTTCGTCTGCGATCATAACCACATCCCCAACCATGAATGGTCTTGTTTTCACCAGCTACTTCTGTCGAGTCTGCACAGTCGGTAGGTACTCCAGCAGCCAGCGCCCCCAGAAACCTTGGCAAGATAATTCACACGCTTCCATCATTGGAGGTAGCTCCTACGAAGGTTTACCGGCCCTTGGAAACCTTCGTTCGACCTTGACGTCAATAAGTCGTTCGCGGTGAGCGCAGGTGGGTCGGGTCGCCGTTCATTACCGGGACCAGGGTGTAGCAACAGGTCGTGAAAAAAACCCCATTAACCCTCGCGATTCAGTGTTTTTCCTAACATCACTCATTTGCCTACACTATTGACGTGTCTTTACGCACTGTTTGTTTTTATGGAACAATTGTTGTTTGTTCGCGCCCAGAGCGCTACCTTGCCATATCCTTGTTCTGGACCCGTGTGACTCACGTGATCCTTGCTCGCATGCCGCAGCTCGGTTTCTCGTTGTTGAGTCCTTCTGATCTCATAATTGAGGTTTGCACCTTTTTGGTGTCATTGTTCATTCAACAATCTAGTATCGTAAAATATCACGGATAATCGCCTTTTGATTTAAGGATCCGTTGTGAATTTAGCTACGCATTGCTCAAACGTTCGTTACAATACTCAAAAGATCAATTTGGAACGAAAAAGCATGCAAAATGCCAAGGAAAGGATTGAAAACAGTGGAATCCGGACAGGGTGTAACACGGCATATTTCTGGGGAGGTTTTGGGTACATTTGATTCTCTAGTTAATGTTAGGTCGCCCAGTCCTGTCAGTGCTAGTTCATGTGTTATTGAAAACAATATTGATCGTAAGGATGTCGATTTATGTAAGCTGAGAATACTAGAACTAGAGCAACAGTTACTTTCGGCTAGACTACAGGCGCATGAAGCAGAGAAGTGTACACAGAAACAGCGAGAGCATGAGACCAGTGACTTCGACACTTCCGATAGGTTAGGGTGCAATAAGGTAGGGAACCCCACGCCGGTCGCCGACTACAAACCACCATCGATCGATCTGCCTAGAGTGGAGTTAACGGTTTTCGACGGGCGAGCTGAGCAATACTGCAAGTTTGTCAAGCAGTTCGAGACGTTCGTTGAAAATAAGGTAACCGACCCTGGGCAAAGGCTTATTTACCTCACTCACTACTGCCGAGGTCGAGCAAGAGAAGCTATCGACGGGTGCGCCATGCTCGACCCAAAACAAGGCTACACGACAGCAAGGAAGATTCTGAGGGACTTGTTTGGCCAACCCTCCAAAGTAGCCCGTAACCTAATAGAGGGCGTGATGGCAGAGGCAAAGAGAACCAAGGACGATGTCTACACAATGGCCGACCTGGTGATTGAGATGCAAAACTGCTCAATAGCCCTCGACCATTTCGGTTACAGGGCTGACCTATATGCCATGCACACTTTGTAAAACATAGTCCGTCACCCCTTTCCCGAACCACAGGGTCGGTGGGCGGAAGAAGCAGAACGGATAAGCCGAAGCGACAGAGAAGCCAACTTCGAAGACCTGACTGAATACTTAGACAGGCAAACGAAGATAGCTGACAGCAGATTCGGCCGACTCATCCGGGACAGCAACCGAGCAAACAAGCCCAGTACTAGCCAAGTCCAAACCCCTGTACGGGAACATCCAAAGTGCCAGCCTTGGACCAATACACATGTCATTTCACGAGATGCTACGGCGAAACCAAATTGCAGATCCTGTGGTACTAGCCATGGCCTGCCAGAATGCCCCAAGTTCGGCAACGCCACAATAGACGAACGGTGGGGAATGGCGAGGATGGCAGGAGCATGTTTCATCTGTCTCAACACCACGCACCGGGCAGCAGCCTGTAGAACAAGGAATCGATGTGGTTACGAGGGTTGCACGGGCAGACACCATCGGCTGCTGCATCAGGCGAGAGTAACCATATCCGAGGCGAGTACCAAGCCCAGTGTGCTTTGTTCAACGTCGCGGTCTGCCAGTAAACCAGTACGTTGAGGAGTAATTGCCGTGGGAGTAGTGACTCCAACTGGGGTGGTCAAAGCGTTGGCTTTCGTTGACAGTGGATCTGACACTACCCTAGTGAAAGAGCGGTTTGCCGACAAACACCAACTGGCTAAACGTGCGACGTCGTTAGCAGTGAGCACGGTGGGCGGAACACAGGTAATGACTGCCGGTAGATTAAGGCTGCAACTCATCTCTCTAGACACTAACGAGGAAATTGAACCAACGGAGGCATTCACGTTAGCGGATCTCCCCATGCGAGCACCAAGGCCGGTGAACGCAATCTTGACTAGGTGGCCCCACCTGCAGGATGTAACTGTTGTAGACTGGGAAGATGTTGAAGTGGATCTCCTCATCGGATGCGACGTGCCAGAGGCGCATTGGGTGCTTGACCAAAGAGTGGGCGACCGCCAGGCACCTTATGCCGTACGCACGGCTCTGGGATGGATGTTATACGGTCCAGTAGGGGTACGTGGTTCCGTGAATTACTTATCCGCCGAAACGGACAGCATAGAGTATCATCTGCAACGGCTGTATGAAAAGGAGTTTCATGACATTGGAGACGAACGACCGACGTTGTCTCAAGAGGATCATTCCGCTCTACAAACGGTGCGGCAAGGCACTAGAGGCCTCAAAAAACAGTTCGAGGTTCCCCTCCCATGGCGCACATCGGTCGACCCGTGGACTGACAACAGAAATTATGTTCTCCAACGATTACTACGACTAAAAGAACGCTTCATTCGAGACCAGAATCTGTGGGAACGATACGCGGATTTGATGAAGCGAAACGAGGCCCTCGGTCACGTTGAAAAGGTGCCTGTCAACACCGACAGCAAAAGGGGTATCTGGTATCTGCCTCGCCACCCGGTTATCAACCCCAAGAAACCCAATAAACTGCGGGTGGTTTTCGACTGTGCGGCCAAGTTTCAGGGCAAGTCGTTAAACAATCGCCTACTACAGGGTCCTGACTGGACCACACCACTGATCGATGTTTTGTGCCGTTTCAGAGTGGGCAAAGTGGCTTTGTCTGCCGACATTAGGGAAATGTTCCATCAGGTGAAGATTCCGGTAGGAGAACGAGATGCTTTGCGTTTCCTGTGGTGGGAAGGGAGCGACCGGGACAACGCAGTGGTGAAGTATAGGATGACCGTCCACCCCTTCGGAGCCATATCGTCACCATTTTGTGCAAACTACGCCCTCCGAGAATCAGCGAACAAACATGGCGATCTAGTACATCGGACGGTGGTAGAAAGCGTCAGCAGGAACTTCTACGTCGACGACTACCTTGGGTCATTCGACGATGTGCAATCAGCTCTAGAGCAGTTCAGGGGTCTGACGAGATTGCTGGAAGAGGGCGGCTTCCATCTAACTAAATGGATGTCGAACGCTTCAGAAGTGCTGAAGATCATCCCGTATCACGAAAAGGCCGAAAGGGCAAGAGATTTGGACGGCTCTCCACTTCCTATCGAGCGCACCTTAGGGATACAATGGGACGCGGAAACGGACGATTTTGTTTTCGAACTAAACGTTCCCGAGCTGCCAATAACCCGTCGTGGCATACTATCTGCCGTCTCAAGTTTGTTCGATTCGCTCGGTTTCGTCTCACCATGGCTGCTACCCGGGAAGATCTTGCTGCAGCGGCTGTGCCGTAAGAAAGTTGATTGGGACCAGTCACTGGACCGAGGGGACCGGCTGGACTGGGAAGAATTTTTGAACACCTTGAAGAAATTAGGGGACATAAGAATCCCACGATGTTTGACTCCTGGCCATACGACACGGACTGGAGAACTACATGCCTTTTCCGATGCATCCGAAGTCTGTTATGGAGCTGTGGTGTACGGACGATGGTACGCAGGAGATGGACAATATACCACGAGGATCCTGTTCACCAAAGCCCGCGTTGCTCCACTGAAGTCGGTCTCAATCCCACGCCCTGAACTCAACGCAGCCGTGTTGGCAGTCAGGGTGTGCAAGCTGTGAAGAGATGTTTCGATCTCTACATTTGGTCGGTGAGCTTCTGGACGGATTCAACGATAGTACTTCAATATATCAACAACGTCCGGAGCCGGTTTAGTACTTTCGTTGCTAACCGACTCACGATTATCCACGATGAATCAGCCACGCACCAGTGGAATCATGTCAGGTCTGGCGATAATCCAGCCGACCTTTGCTCCCGAGGTGCGAACAACTTCAGGCAACTAGACACGTGGACGAGAGGGCCAAACTTCCTGCCCTTGCCCAAGCAGGACTGGCCCGTGTACGAATTGAAACCCCCTTCGGAAGTAGAACTGGAGATCAAAGGCGTAGTGATGGTGGCCAACGTCGTCCAAGAGACATCCATTCTATCGTGACTGGTCAGGTTTTCTTCCTGGATGAAGACGCTTCGTTCGCTAGTTTGGTTAACCAGGTTCAAGAGAAATTTACTAGTCATGAAAGGGCTACGGCCCTCAGGTCGGATACGGGTCGGCCCGATAAGTCCCGATGAGCTATAAACTACAGAATACGATATTTTCAGAATGATACAACGCGAGGCTTTCGCCCGAGAACTCAAGAGGGCGGAAGAAGTGGGGCCGACCAATGAAGACATGCCATCCCCAAGAGGCGAGCTGAAGCGTTTAAACCCCAAACTCATCGACGGACTGCTGCGGGTGGATGGTAGGCTGACCAACGCCCACCTGAACTTCGACACAAAGTATCCTATACTGCTGCCTGCAAGACAACCTGTAGTAGAGCTAATGATTCAACACGTCCACGCCGTGGAGGGACATGCCGGGGAAAGTCACGTGACGAGCGTCATCCGAAAGCGTCTTTGGTTGTTGAGAGGACGAGAGACTGTAAAACGCGTGATCCGACGGTGTGTGCAATGCAGGAGACGCAATGCCACAGCAGGCAAACAACTCATGGCCCCACTACCAGAATGCAGGGTGACTACGGGCTGGTGGCCGTTCAGTGACACCGGGTTGGACTATTTCGGGCCCTTGTGGATCAAGTGCGGGAAAAGATTAGAAAAGCGATACGGATGTATCATGACGTGCATGAAGTCACGTGCGGTATACCTAGAAGTCGCACATTCGATGACGACCGATTCGTTTCTACGGGCCTTGCAAAGATTTATCAACCGAAGAGGCGTACCGGCCGATATATACTCAGATAATGGATCGAACTTTGTGGGCCCTCACATGGAATTGCAGCGTTGGCACAAGAACATAAACAGGGACCAACTGCAGGATCGAACCGTGGCCTACGGCATACGATGGCATTTCAACCCCCCACAGGCCAGTCACCGAGGCGGCATATGGGAACGCATGATCCGGTCCGCCAGACGGATATTGCTGTCAATCATGGAGCAGCAGCCGCCCGACGACGAGACGCTGAACACCGTCATGACTGAGGTGGAGCGAATCCTGAACAACCGCCCCCTGGTTCCAGTATTGAACGGCGACCCCACCAACCTGGCGCTCACCCCAAACGACTTATTGACGTTAAGGTCGAACGAGGGTTTCCAAGGGCCGGTAAACCTTCGTGGGAGCTACCTCCACGGGTGGAAGCAAGCGAACTATCTGGCCAAGGTCTTCTGGAGGCGATGGCTACGGGAGTACCTACCGGCTTTGCAGACTCGACAGAAGTGGCTGGCCAAAACAAGACCATTCAAAGTTGGGGACGTGGTTATGATCGCCGACGAACGCGCACATTTCAGCACTTGGTCTTTGGGAGTAGTTACCGAAACCATCAAAAGCACTGACGGAATGATAAGAACGGTGAAGGTGAAGACAGCTAACGGAGTGCTCATTCGTGACATACGCAGTATTAACCTACTCGAGAGCGAAGACGGAAGAGCTGATAACCCTGAGGCCTAGTAAACCTTTTCACTCTAGTCATCGAGGTGGATGAAACGACACTATATATACCACACGTTATCCGCCAAACATGGACAGTGCTCGCGGTCTTTCGTTGAGATTACAGGAGGTTCTTTCCGATATGTGGTGATGAGTGCGATTCCATTATACATCCCGATACATACACGCATGCACGACGCACTCTACATCCCGTAAACCCATCAAACATGAGACAGTGTTCGTTGTTTTGCTTTTTGTTGACGCTACCGAGTGCCCCTTGCATATGTGGAAGTAGCGGAGCTTAGGTCACACACAAATGCTACACTTGACTCGTTTTCTTGCCACACGGTCCTTTTTTGACATTGCAGAAAGTCCTCCTTTGATGTGTAGTTATACCTGTGATTTCATTGTAACCCCGGCACACACACACACGCACACACACACACACACTCAAGCACGTACATCCAGGACCGGACGGCCCCTTACGAGGACAACGTCTATGTGACCCTTCACGCCCGCCATCGGTCATTTGGTCTTGTGGAAGATGTAGACTAGCCTCACGTCAATGTAGCCAATGGATTAGGTGCGACCAGTAGTAGAACGTTGACGACGAGCATTAGACGCGCGCACTGACAGCAGGGCCTAGGCAGGTAGGAAGAATCAGTACCTTTATACCGAACCTTTGACTCTGCTAAGGATCCAGGAGGATTTTGGTGGGCGGTGTAACAGCCGGTCGTGGAAAATCCCCCTATTTCCCTCGCGATTCAGTGTTTTTCCCAACATCACTCATTTCCATACACTATTGACTTGTCTTTACGAACTGGTTGTTTCTGTGGAACAATTGTTGTTTGTTCGCGCCCAGAGCGCTACTTTGGCACATCCTTGTTCAGGACCTGCGTGACGCACGTGCTGTCTGCTCACACGCTGCTATTCGGTTTCTCGTTGTTGAGTCCTTGTGATCGTATTATTGAGGTTTGTATATTGTTTATGTCATTGTTTATTGTAATAATCTAGTATCGTAGAATATCACGGATAATCGTCTTTTGATTTCGGGATCCGTTGGGAATTTAGCTACGCATTGCTCAAGCGTTCGTAACAGCCTGTAGGACAAGGAACCGATGTGGTTACGAGGGCTGCATGGGCAGACACCATCGGCTGCTGCATCAGGCGAGATTAACCATACCCGAGGCGAGTACCAAGCCCAGTGTGATTTGTTCAACGTCACGATCTGCCAAAAACCAGTACGTTTAGGCATAATCGCCGTGGTAGTAGTGACCCCAACAAGAGTGGCCGAAGCGTTGGCCTTCATAGATAGTGGCTCGGATACCACGCTAGTAAGGAAAGAGTTCGCAGAGATATGGGATTAGAGGGAATCAATCCTTATTAGCAGTAAGCACAGTGAGTGGCACCGAAGTCATCCGGTCGACCAAACTGCACTTACAACTCGCTTCCTTGGCCGGCAGCGATAGAGCAGAGACCCTAGAAGCATTCACTATAAAGGACCTGCCGATGAGAGCACCTCGGTCAGTGCAATGGACTCTGACTCAATGGCCGCATCTCGACGGGATTACGATCGAGGAGTGGCAGAATAACGAAATTCATCTGCTGATCGGCTGCGATATACCTAAAGCGCATTGTGTCCTGGATCAAAGGATAGGAAGCTGCAAAGCACCTATGCAGTGAGCACCATATTCGGTTGGACTTTGTATGGTAGTACAGTCGGCGAATGCGGCAAACAAATCAACTGCATCTCGGTGGAAACGACGAACATCGAACAGGCATTCCAACAATTGTATAACACCGAATTTGCCGACCTGGCTATGGAAGGAGATGCCCCATCGCGAAAAGATAGGTTGGCTTTCGAAATGGTGGCCGAGAACGTTAAGCACGCAAAAGGTCGTTTCGAGGTTCCTATCCCGTGGAGACCCAACGTGAAACCCATGCCAAACAGCCGAGAAATGGGTCTCAAAAGATTAGGCTTCCTCAAAACCAGACTGCTCCGGGAACACAATTAAAGATAGAATACACGCGAGCCATGCAACATAACATCGACTTGGGTTACATGGAACGAATAGATACAGCGGTTATCAGCGCAAATTTGAGGTGGTACCTACCTCATCACCCTGTCGTGAACCCAAAGAAACCGGGGAAGGTCAGAGTGGTTTTCGACTGTGCCGTGAAATGTCAGGGTGTGTCACTCAACGACCATATACTACAGGGCCCAGACTGGACAACACCGCTGGTCGAGGTTTTATGTCGTTTTCGGCTAGGAAAAGTGGCCGCCTCTGCGGACATACGCGAAATGTTTCTACAAGTGAAGATGCTCGTTAAAGATAGGGACGCCTTCCGTCTCCTCTGGTGGCCTGAGAACGACACAAGTCGAGCACCTGACGAGTACAGGCTGACTGTGCACCCATTTGGGATGGTTTCATCCCCCTTTTGTGCTAACTTTGCCCTCCGGGAAACCCTCAAGCGTTTCGGTGGTACCAGAAACTTGCTAGGGAGAGCAATGGACCACTTCTACGTGGACGATTTTTGTGCTCCTTTGACGATCCAAATGCTGCTATTCTTTATATGACGGAACTGATCGCCACTCTAAATGCCGGAGGATTCAACCTCACCAAATGGACTTCGAACAACCAAGAGGTGCTCAATGTTACACCAAAGTCCGAGAAAATGGAGTGTAAGGAAGAGCTTTTGGGATCCTCTTCACAAACGGAGCGCACGCTTGGGCTTCAGTGGAAACCCGAAGGCGACGAATTCATTTTCACTCTAGATCTACCAAAACGACCAGTCACACTGCGAGGGATCCTATCAGCAGTCTCAAGCCTCTACGATCCCGTGGGTTTTGTTTCGCCATGGTTGTTACCGGGAAAGTGCTTGCTGCAATCGCTGTGCCAAAGGGGGACGGGTTGGGACGAAACTCTCCAGGATGACGACGATAAGCGATGGCGAGACCGGCTGCACAGCCTGGAGAAACTTGGGGAGGTAAAAATACAAAGACGCTTAACAGGTATCAAGTGCACAAACGATGTCCGACTCCACTTATTCTCCGATGCATCAGAAATAGGCTACGGGCTAGTTGCTTACGGCTGCTGGGTGGACGCAAACGGTGGGCTGCACAGCCAAATACTGTTCGCAAAGGCGAGAGTGGCTCCACTGAAAACGGCCTCGATTCCAAAGCTGGAACTGATGGCAGCAGTACTGGTCGTGAAAGCCGCGGGGCTGATTAGGAGATGCTTCGACCGGACAGACTGCGAAACAAACTTTTGGACGGATTCAGCCAAGGTACTTCATTACATAAACATTACTACCACTCGTTTTAACACTTTCGTAACCAACAGACTCACTATAATCCACGAGTCGACTAAAGCCGATCAATGGCACTATGTAAAATCCGCCAGTCACCCGGCCGATTTCTGCCCAAGGGGCCTGAAAACACTAGAGAGGTTACGAATGTGGACAATGGGACCGGACTTCCTAACGGCAACTAAAGAGATGCGGCCAACGCTACTAACACCCAAGGCTGATGATAGTGATATCGAGACTAAAAGACTGATACAGGTTGTAATCTTCGCGGGAAGCGTAAGCCTGATGGGGAAACCGTGCCAATTCCCCAACTGGACAAAAATGTTGAGAGCCGCGGTATGATGGACACGGTACAAAACACTCTTATTGATTATGAAAGGCGCAAGACCACAAAACACATTGAACGCGGGGACGATACTACCGGGCGAGCTGAATCAAGCCGAACTCGAATTTCTACACCTACCGCAACTAGAAGCTTTCCCGTCCGAGGCCCGAGAGCTAGCCAGGACAGATGATAACAACAAAGGAAGCAGGCTGTTGTACAGCAGTATCCGAGGACTAAGCCCCATGCGAACCAACGGACTACTGAGAGTTGGAGGGCGGCTGGCAGATTCAAATGTAGAGTACAAAACAAAACGCCCCATAAAAATCCCTGGTGACCACCACATAACGAGATGCCTGATAGGCCATGTGCATCGAGAAGAGGGGCAGGCAGGTTAGAATCAATCATTGAACAATTTACGTCGACGATTTTGGGTGACAAAGGGACCAGCGTCGCTCAAGCGAGTCATAAGCAACTGCATCACTTGTCGTCGCCGGAGAGTGGAAGCAGGCTTACAAATGATACCCCTTTACAGCCGTAAGAGTTCAACCGGGATGGTGCCTGTTCGTGGAAACTGGCGTCGACTGCTTCGGCCCGGGTCGGCAGATGTGCGCCGTGAGAGGTGAACCTCGAACTGAATTTTAAGACCTCTATTGCCTTGTCGCACCGTTTGTAAAGCGAAATGATCCTCCTGAGACAACGGTAGTCTTTCGTCTCCGATGTCATGAAACTCCCTTTCATACAGCCGTTGCAGATGATACTCTATGCTGTCCGTTTCGGCAGATAAATAAATCACTGAACCACGACACCCTACTGGACCATATGACTTCCATCCCAGAGCCGTGCGTACGGCATAAGGTGCCTGGCGGTCGCCCACTCTCTGGTTAAGCACCCAATGCGCCTCTGGCACGTCGCATCCGATGAGGAGATCCACTTCAACATCTTCCCAGTCTACAACAGTTACATCCTGCAGGTGGGGCCACCTAGTCAAGATTGCGTTCACCGGCCTTGGTGCTCGCATGGGGAGATCCGCTAACGTGAATGCCTCCGTTGGTTCAATTTCCTCGTTAGTGTCTAGAGAGATGAGTTGCAGCCTTAATCTACCGGCAGTCATTACCTGTGTTCCGCCCACCGTGCTCACTGCTAACGACGTCGCACGTTTAGCCAGTTGGTGTTTGTCGGCAAACCGCTCTTTCACTAGGGTAGTGTCAGATCCACTGTCAACGAAAGCCAACGCTTTGACCACCCCAGTTGGAGTCACTACTCCCACGGCAATTACTCCTCAACGTACTGGTTTACTGGCAGACCGCGACGTTGAACAAAGCACACTGGGCTTGGTACTCGCCTTGGGTATAGGTTCTCTCGCCTGGTGTAACAGTCGATGGTGTCTGCCTATGCAGCCCTCGTAACCACATCGGTTTCTTGTTCTGCAGGCCGCCGCCCGGTGCGTGGTTTTCAGACAAAGAAAGCACGCTGCTGCCTTCCTAGCCATTTCCCATCGTTTGTCTACTGTGGCGTTGACGAGTTTGGGGCATTCTAGTAGCCCATGGCTAGCATCATAGGACCTGCAACTAGGTTGCGCTATGATTCCCCCCCCCGTGAAATGACGTGTGCATTGGTCCAACGCTGATATTTCGGCTGTTCCCAAGTAGTGGTTTGAGCTTGGCTAGTACTGGGCTTGTTTGCTCGGTTGCTGTCCCGGATGAGTCGGCCGAATCTGCTGTCAGCTATCTTCGTTTGCCTGTCTAAGTATTCAGTCAGGTCTTCGAAGTTGGCTTCTCTGTCGCTTCGGCTTATCCGTTCTGCTTCTTCCGCCCACCGACCCTGTGGTTCGGGAAAGGGGTGACGGACTATGTTTTACAAAGTGTGCATGGCATATAGGTCAGCCCCGTAACCTAAGTGGTCGAGGGCTATTGAGCAGTTTTGCATCTCAATCACCAGGTCGGCCATTGTGTAGACATCGTCCTTGGTTCTCTTTGCCTCTACCATCAAGCCCTCTATTAGGTTGCGGGCTACTTTGGAGGGTTGGCCAAACAAGTCCCTCAGAATCTTCCTTGCTGTCGTGTAGCCTTGTTTTGGGTCGAGCATGGCGCACCCGTCGATAGCTTCTCTTGCTCGACCTCGGCAGTAGTGAGTCAGGTAGAGAAGCCTTTGCCCAGGGTCGGTCATCTTATTTTCGACGAACGTCTCGAACTGCTTGACGAACTTGCAGCAGTGTTCAGATCGCCCGTCGAAAACCGTCAGTTCTACTCTTGGTAAATCGATCGATGGTGTTTTATAGTCGGCGGCTGGCGTAGAGTTTCCTATTTTGTTGTGCCCTGATCTGTCGGAAAGGTCTTGGCCGTTGGTTTCATGCTCACGCTCTTTCTCTCTATACTTCTTCTCTGCTTCCTGTGCCTTTAGTCTAGCCGATAGTACCTGTTGGTCTAGGTCTAGTATTCTCAGCCTATATAGATCGACATCCTCACAATGCATATTGCCCTCAGTAACACATGAACTAGCACTGACAGGACTGGGCGACCTAACATTAACTAGAGAATCAAATGTACCCAAAACCTCCCCAGAAATATGCCGTGTTACACCCTGTCCGGATTCCACTGTTTTCAATCCTTTCCTTGGCATTTTGCATGCTTTTTCGTTCCAAATTGATCTTTTGAGTATTGTAACGAACGTTTGAGCAATGCGTAGCTAAATTCACAACGGATCCTTAAATCAAAAGGCGATTATCCGTGATATTTTACGATACTAGATTGTTGAATGAACAATGACACCAAAAAGGTACAAACCTCAATTATGAGATCAGAAGGACTCAACAAACGAGAAACCGAGTTGCGGCATGCGAGCAAGGATCACGTGAGTCACACGGGTCCAGAACAAGGATATGGCAAGGTAGCGCTCTGGGCGCGAACAAACAACAATTGTTCCATAAAAACAAACAGTGCGTAAAGACACGTCAATAGTGTATGCAAGTGAGTGATGTTAAGAAAATCATGGAACTACAACGGTTTTAGGGGGATTTTCCATGGCCGTGCGTTGCAGAAGTTATGGCGGCGTTTTAGATTCTTTTTCGGGGGAGCAAGTTGCAGATAACCAAATCTCCATAAATGATCGGTCTCCCACTCAGACTGCCCTTCGTGATCTTTAAACTGCTTTCATGGCTTGTGTGTTCCTGTTCGTCGCTTCGACCGCGTCTTTGGCCACCCTGAGGAGCCCCTCGGCTTTCACCATAGGCACCACGGCCCCAGAGGCGCCCAGTTCGTGGCCCTCGGAGATTTGAATCGCATGCAGATCTGGCATCAATTACAAAAAATCACGACATCACTTCTTTGGTTTGGCTGCCAGAACCTTAGCCGGGCCACTGCCTGCATTTTTCGCCAAACTGCGTGGTCAAATTCGCTGCGATTCTGCTGATTGTGCTTGCACTACAATCTGTAGTATCACGATTCCTCTCGTATGGGTCGATTATTACTGGAAATACAGTAAACCGTTCCCTAACGAGTGATACTTCCAGAGAATCTACGGGCACATGGTTTCTCAGTTATGACCGGCCATCTCTCCTCCCTGTTTTAGACCAAAGCATTCCAGATATGAAGTCTTCTAAAGTTGGAAGATACGGTACATTAACTCGCCCCCCTACTGTGCATCCCTGAACGCGTCGAACTTTCTACTCTACAATACCTGACAGCGGCTTACCACCCCGTCGACTCTGTAGCGTTTGACGTTCTCATAAGGGTGAGAAACTCCCGTAATGCAGTCGTGTTTAATGTCCCAGAATTCCCCTCGATCATTGTTGAATGCTTGTAGGATGGCCCACCTTCCTTACCAAATATCGAAGCTCCGTAAGTGCTTTCAGCGCTTCCACTGTCCAATGCCAACGCGATTTATAGATGATCTATCAACCAAAGTGTTCAATAAAATGCGTAGCACTATAGGTTCTCATTCCCCCTAAAAACACAAAAATAGCTGAAGATAAAACCCATCTTCAAAGGGAAGTTACTAGATCCCTCTGGACTTTCCCCACGAGGATGACGCCTGATTGTCCTGAGCCTTCGACACAAAAGACTGATCACTTCACCTCTTCTTATCAAGTCCCCACGGCTTTATCTTCACACGCGCCCTTCGCTTCTTCACAACCACCAACTGCCTTCTAATTTGTTCCCTCACTAAACTCTGTGAAATCTGATCCCACTACTTTTTGTCTAGAAAAGTCGGCTTCTCCCCTCTTACTGCCACCCAATAAAAGACGCCACTGTTGCCCCCTCCCTATTCATCGCCGGCGGGGTATACCTCCAACTCTACTTCACTCTTTTTTCCGTCCGGTGACGTACTAGTCGCCCTCCAGATGAATAGGTCTACCAGTATTCCCGCTTTTCTCACATATCCTCCCCCCCTTCATCCGACTTTCTTCTCCTAGATCAACTCGCCTTAGCTCATCAAATCCGGTTTCGACCTTTTAAAGTACCCCTTGTTCCTACGCGTCTGTAGACCCTAACCCTTTACCGCATTCGCTGTCTGCCAACACCAAAATACGGCTTCCACCCGCCGTCCACTATGCCTCAAGTCGTACTCCTCACCTAACAACTATCTCTACTGCTCCCGGTACCAAATGCTCCAAATTTGGTTTTCCGCCCAGCTTGCCTTAGCCCTCCTATAACGTGCAGCTTAATATACCAGCCTACACCCCTATTCCTCACACATTTTTAACCCTGCCCTCTGCATCTCCCTTCAGTCAATACTCAATTCCGACTGGCCGGTATTTCTAAACTGCTCCTAATCACCCCTGTCTCATATCGACCCACCGAATTCCATGGGTTTTTCCTTTTGCTCCGACATTTCTCCCTGTTGTTCTACCTCTCAGCAGTCCCCCCACTGCCACACTTAATCCAGCCCGGCTGGAAGCAGCCCCATCTTAACCTCCACTAGTCTCAACATCAATGTATTCCCCTTTGACCCTGATCTCTACTTCCTCGAATGGAGATAGCTCGCATTCTTCCAACTTGCGCTGCACACTTTTGTGCCCACACCACTTCACACAAATGGCATATCTTTAGCTTTATTCATCTCTCGTTCTATTCTGGGTAAACTCCTGCGCTTAAAAAATTGTCCTCACATAAAGTTACGACTTTATCTTGGTAACGGAATCCTGGCTATCTGAGAGCACTCCCACTGATCAGCTATCTTTGGTAGGGTACAGACTTCTAAGGACGAATAGGCCGAACGGGCTCGGTGATCGGTGCCTAGACTATGTCGAGGAAATCCACACCACGATCCCTCTTTTACATATTGCTCTGGATTCTATTCCCAATTTTATCTGGTTCACTATCAGCCTCCAAAGCACTGTTCCTTACATTGGCTGCGTGTGTCGCTCTCCAAATTCTTCTTAGTCTCTTGTATCCACTTATTACTAGATCTTTCGAATACCCCCTTTCCCTCCTGCCGGAACCAAGCTTGATGCTGTTGACTTTGATCTCCCTAAAATTTGTTGGCTTACCCTCTCGGCTCCTCCCAATCTTATGGACCTGGACACTGGTATTGATCTTGGTGGCTGGACGCAACATGTTTCCGAACCTTCGAGAAACGAGAACACGCTAGATCTGATGTTTAACCACAACGTGCCTCTCATCGAAGTGCCCGTAACACGACATTTCACTGGCGGTGACCGTAAAGTGGTTATCTGCCATCTGTCCCTTAGTGGATCACCTAATCCCGCACACCCTTCCAACAATATATTCCTGTGCAAAAAAGAGCCTTGCTAGTCACGCTTATTCGCCGAAACGACTTCGGTGATTAGTTTCTCACACATGACCCTCAGATTGCTGCGGATATTTTCTCGTCCTTCTTTTCCGACCGTCTGAGCAAAGTGTCTTATACTTCCCAGACTTTAGCTAATAAGAGGTCCCCTGTTTCGCCACTCCACCAGAAGTATGATTAACGCCCCAGGCAACTAATTAATTCCAACGAACTATCAGTTTTTGTTCGCTTAAACTGTCTCTCCGCACTTATTAGACTACAAGATAGCGCGTGACATCGTGACCGAGAAGTTAAGAAAATGAGCTATCCGAACAAGTCGCAACTTCTTTCTATGTTGCATAAATCTAGAAACACTGATATTAAGGCCGGTTTCCGACTTCTGATTCTAGATAACAGCTCATCTATCACCTCCCCACCTTGCATAACCGAGGCCTGCAATCCATTTTTTGCTTCAGCCATGGCTCTGGCCTCAGTAGTCGACAACTTACGTAAATTGCCACGAAGTAGGTCAGTTAATGGAAGCAAACGTTCAGCAGCATGGGGTATGAAACGACGATAAAAGTTGACTAACCCAAAAAATGTCTTAAGCTCCTTGACTGAGGACGGCACGGCTTTATCTTGAATAGCGCGCACATCATCCTCGCAAGACTTAATACCCTCCCGAGTGATCTTGTGGCCGAGGAACACAAGTTCCGGTCTACCAGGTTCACATTTGTCAGGATTGACTACTATTCGATGTTCGGACAAAAGTTGAAATAGTAGCGTCAAATGTTGGAAATGTTCATCTACGCTCGACGATACGATTAGCAAGTCATGGATATAGACGTGAACAAATTCCAAGTCCCGCGTAATGCTATCGATAAACCTCTGGAATATCTGAGCAGCATCTCGCAACCCAAAAGGCATACGAAGGAACTCAAACAAACCAAAAGGAATCGTGACAGCGGTTTTCTCGACATCTTCAGCGGCGACTGGGATCTGGTGGTAGGCTCGCACCAAATCGATCTTAGAAAATACAGTCATGCTGTGAAGTGATGCCGTGATGTCGTGTATGTGGGGTATCGGATAACTATCGTAACAGGTAACCGAATTTAGTGGGCGATAGTCGCCACATGGTCGCCAGCTAACGCCATCTTTCTTAAGAACCATGTGCAGAGGTGAGGCCCATGGACTGTGAGAAGGACAAACAATACCTTTAGAAAGTAAAGTGTCAAGCCCAAGTTTGGCTAGAACCAATTTGTCCGGTGCCAGTCGGCGAGGTCGTGCCGTGACTGGTGGTCCGTTAGTGACAATGTGGTGTGCCACACGATCGGTCACTGTCTCTATCTCTTGAAATGGTTTGGTCAAAATGGGGAATTTAATAAAAAAAGACTGAAAATCGTGAGGAATGTTAGAAAAGAAACCTGTCATTCGGTGTGCATCTGTTTGAGCTGCAATACCCGTAAATTTAATGTTCGACAAAGGATCGATAAGCTCAGCCTACGTGAATCAACAAGTAATTTATAGAGCTGCAGAAAATCGGTTCCCAGCATGCTTGTGGGAACATCTGCAAGAATAAACGTCCACAGATACCGTCGTCGTGGTCCCAGGTTGACCGCAAGCTGTCTCATGCTGTAGGTAGGAAAGGAAGAAATATTCATTGCTGACAGCCGAAGCAAAGAAGCTCGTGGCTTGTCTTTACCAACCGGCAAGACAGAAACTTGGGCCCCAGTATCGACTAGGAACCTAGCGTTAGTGCACGGATCATGCACGTAAAATAAACGGCCAACCTGAGACTGAATGAAGGCGACCACGGCCGCTTCTACTCGCCGACAGGGGCTTTTCCCGCCGCGTATGAACACGGCTGTCTGCACCTACGAGCGGCTGGTCCGAAAACGCGGTGGAACCAACAAAGACCACTGGTAGGATGAGCTGGTTTGGACAAGGCAGGTGAGGCGGATTCACGATGAACGTGGGCAGTGGAGGGCACCCGTCGGTGCCGCTGCTTACGTGGGCTACTGCTGGGGGTCAGTGCTTTAACTTTGTCCTTGAAGGACAGTCGGCCCTGGATGGATCGAGCGTGCTGAGGCCTCTCCGGCGATTCATCCAGACCAACACTTCGAGGATTGCTCGATGTCGTGGCGATGAGGAGATTAGCCCCACTGCCGATGCGTGCGACAATCTTGTCAACCACGGCGGCTGCTCGTTCCAAGGACGAGTCCTCGAGGAGAGCAGTTACGGTGGTCTGAATATAGGAGGGTAAAGAGTCCAACCACAGTCCCTTAATTATCTCCGAATCCTTATCGGCGGGCCCTGCCAAGGACCGGAGGTGAGCTAGGTGGCGGCTGGGTTTCGTATCCCCTATGGGGTGCCGTGCCAGTAGCTGACGTAACCGTTCCTCCCAATAAGGAAGGAAATGTTGCAGTATGGCCTCCTTAAGCCGATCGTACGGCTGCTCTCGAGAAGGATTTAATACTAAATCCCTAGCTGAGGCAACAACATCGCCCGGGATTGCCTCTAAGGCATAGGAAAATCGTTGGCGTTGGCCGATAATCCTACGTGCCTCAAATAGCAGCTTTGAGGCTGCAAACCAAACCTCTGGATCATGTGGAATAAAAGCCACTGGCTTAAAAACAACCGCGTACAAATTGAGGTCTGTGTCGAGCTGCATCTTGTCCCCTGACATGGTTACGCTGCGATAATAAATCGTAAAAAACATATATCGTGCAACAAAAAGAGGACGTGAAACGGAGAAACATCACAGACTCACCGGGCGGGCGAATAATCCAGGAAGGTTCTGGAGGTTTCGGGCTCACCAATATAGAAGACGTTCGAGAGCGGCTGGTGAACGTGTCCCTTATTGGGTCTAGATGCGGAATACCGATGTTATCCCCTCTGTCGGACGAATAAAGAAGACGCAAGTCGGTTTACAGATGAAAGGTGTATTCTATATATCGTGGCACCGAAACAGTACCGATCCGAGAGATACACCGAACAGAAAAAGAAACTCTACGGCTGTGCGGAAAGCGAACCACGAGCGTGTACATTCGGCGAACGACCTAAAGCCGAGGTGATTCAAAACGAGGTCGACGGAAACCTCGGAAAACTCAGTCCAGCAGAACGTACGCAACCGGACAACACAACGAGGTCAATGTCAAAAGTCGGAAAAGATCGTAGAGAAAATAGATCAAAAATGTTGTCCAGGAAACAGTCATTTTCTCAGAACGATCGAGGTCACTACATGGTTTCGAGCTTGAATTATCAACATTTTCCTTGCTGTTTCCTGCTAAAGATGGATTAAGTTTCTGCTGTTTTGAACACGCTCTTCGTTTCTTCCGTTTCCTGTAATGTTACACAACTGTAGGATCTGTCCAATATGCAAGGCTCAGTTCGGTGGTGGTGCAGTTCTCTTTTAGTATTGGAGCTACCTTAAAACCCAATACCAGTGCAGCCATTTTGAGTTCGTTTAGGGATATTGACTTCAGCTCAGCTATTTTTGTTTTGGCAAAGGGTACTTTGTTTCGCCGCCGGCTAAGCAGTTCCACCCAGGTACCGTACACTGTCACTAGGTTGCAAATTCCAAGCTGCTTTTCATGACCTGCCGGTGTTCAACTGCCAGCAGGGCTTCTCGAAAATGTCATTTTTTGAGATATTTCAAACGCCCTCGAGCAACTGCTCCATTTCTTGACAGGTGACTTGATGGTGGTCTCTTGGGTGTAGCAACTTCGTCTTGCCATCGCGACGTCCGGTCTTTGAATTCACCACCGAAAGCATCGACCGATCTTCTTTTGAGTGAACTTCGCTTTCCTCAGATTGACCTTTGGATTCGACATCGAAAAGTTGATTGTGTTCTATAGATGCACTTCTCTCAGCAACAGTAAGGCAATTTACTGATGCTGATTGTCGAAGTTCGCTCGTCAGGGGTCCGAGAAGTGTCCAGCCAAGTATAGTTCGCGCAGTGAATGGTTCTTTCTGACTGCCTGCACTCTGTTCAAGCACTTGATGAGCCTCTGGTACATTGCGTCTAATTAATACATCGACGTGGGGGCTAGATACTTCTTCGAACGCTACTTCTCTGAGATGGGACCACTTCTTGGCGATCGATCTAATAGAGTCAACTGGTCTCTGTGGCCTGCTGTCTATTGCAAAGGCTTCCGGAGTTTCTACGGTCCTCTCATCAGATAAAGACGTTAACTGCAGGGTCAGCCTCTTAGAATTGTTAACATGACCCCCTGCGATCGTGCTGATAGTGAGCGAGGTAGGCTGGCCGACTACTTCACAGCTATCTACAAGCTCACGAGTAATCAGCAGGTATCCGACCCCGTGTCCAAAAGTGCACTGACCCTCCTCAATCCTTTAGGTGTCACGATGCCGACAGGTACGACGCCTAATCTTGCCGGTTTGAAATCATCATGTCCCGTTGAACAGACAATTCTGGGTTCATCCGGCTGAATAGGCCTATTGTTGAGAGGGCCATGTAGTAACGAGTGATGATTACCCAAGCTTCCGTCCTGGTTACATTTCACTCTTAAGCTGCATTCACAGGCTCAATCAGAGTTGTTCAAACATATAAAGCATGAGCCAATCCTTTTTACTGCGCACCACTGATCGCGTACACTCATCCCATGAAAGGTAGGATAATCTGGTAGCCGATGCAGGGAGCTGCATAGCTTGCATTCAGTTGAACCCTCGGGTTCTCGACTTATCGTGCGCTTGTTAGTCAAAGACTGGATTCGGTTACAGTCCTTCCCTACAATTTGGGCAGCTGTTGGTTCCGTTCGCGCCAGCCTGCAACTTTCCAATGATAATAATAATAATAATAATAATAATAAAGGTATATTTCTTGATCGTGGTCAAGACACATGCACAAGGCATGATCAGAGAACACAGAAATTCACATTTATGTAGGGTAATCACAATTTTGAAGAATATGGTTCACACAATTGCAGTAATAGAACGATCAGCTTGGACGGTGTTTAAGTGAGCTAAAGAGGGGGCGGTTAGCGCGGCCAATGCGAATCGGTTTCGAATTCGGGACGGGGACGGTGCGGTTAGCGGGATGGACGTGGGAATGCAGAAAAAGCGATACTGAAGGAGGGTAAAAGTGCAGTGTTTGCAAGAACCCATAAAGCGACTGGTGTCAAACAGCACTACATGAACAGGGAGTTGATGCAAGAATAATACACAACTTGCCTTATGGATGCCGATAACTGTCTACGACGGCCCCGGTAGTCCAGAATGGATCACGGCGATCTATGGAATTCGGTGTGCAGTCGATGGAGATGGAGAGAGAGCGGTGGAGTGAAAGAGAGTCAAAGAAGAGTCGGGAAGTGTAGAAGGAGTCGCAGTGTGGCATCAACTGGATATTTGAGGAATCAGTACTGAGAAATTGGTTGTGTTACCAAATGAAGATTAAAAATAGTTAACATGGTGTTATCAAAATGCAGTCAGAGATGCCTACAGGAAATAGAGAAGGTTGACCCTCCACTGGATAACTCATTGTGGGGGTTGTCTGTGATACAAAAGCAAGTGAGTCGAATGGGATATCCAGGTTGGTCTTTCTGTATAGGTTGTTCCGATATTATATAGAAAACCACATGGAGGCAGAAGCTCTCACCAGGAATGCAGTGTGCTTTTAAGGAGCGTGAATGGTGGATGGACACAACTGGAAGTTTCAATAAGCCGTCGAGGGAACACTTGGTGACACGCTGCTGATGCAACCAAGCAAGTATGCACAGGTGGCGAAGAGAAAGGAGGACTGCGGTGACTGGGAGAGGTCAGACCCGATGAAACAGAGGAAGCTGACTGTAAAAGTGAGATTTTCTGCATACGTGATAAAAGAATAAATAACCAAGTGTTTGGTATTTCGTTTCGTAAAGACGTTGGTAGCCGTTGATGGCAGATAGTGCAAGATGAGGGCAGCAAGCAAAAAGGGCTAGGCTGACGAACTAGGGAGAGTAGGTACGGAACGCAACGGCGAAGGCCAGACTCCAGTTCTGCACGCAGAATGAATTGAACTATTCGTGTGGAGTACGGGAAATGGATGCTGATGGGTGATGTCAGGAATCCGTCCGGCGGTCCAGTGAGACTATCATGAATAATTGTAATCCTGGTTACGGGATTGTGATCACCGGTTAGCCATGTAAGGTGCTCCATATAAAGCGTCGTCAGGAGTGAGTGTAGGTTTAACCACGGCCAGTCCGATCGATCAAACCGTTTAGTCCGTTAGGTAATCAAGCGGTAAAGTCGATTTGGTTGACGGGCTACCCAGGTAACCACTGAGTTCTGGAATAGAGGAGAAATGCGGCAGTCTGGAGAATGCTCCAGCTGGGGGTTATGATTAACGGCTTAGCGGAAATAAGAGTGATAATGCTACTTGATGGCCAGTGGGCCGATCTACTAGGGACTAACGGGCGGAGGCTGGTATTTTTTTTAGGGCCTTCAGTTGATAATGTGAATATTAAGCGCATGCTTAGCCAGAGTGCAAAATGGTTAGGCTGATAGGTGGTGGAATAGTAAAGGGGCTCAGTTGAGGGTCAAAAAAATAAAACAGTGGAAGAGGGTGGGGTCAGAAATGGGAAAAGAGGGGACAGCAGTCAGGTTGTTGACCCGGCTGTAGGTGGGGGCGGAGAAATTATAAAAAGAAAAGGGACCGCACAAAGCTAAGGCGGGGCCTTCTTATGTGGATGCGAATGTGCTGGTTTTCCACGGGGTAATACGTAATCAGATACATAAGCTAGCTAGGTGGGATGGTGTGCTAACAAACCACGAGCAAATACTCTGATCGGTGAGTACTGGTTATTAAAGGGTGGTAATCAGCATGGTAGGACTCGAGTAACGGAGGAGTGCAAGAAAAAGGCGATGAGACCACTGGGTTATAGCCTGAGACAAGAGAACTAAGTGAAGGTGAGCACCTATCATTAAAGGAACAACAGTTTACTAATGGAATTAGTGTCAGTAAGAATTCTGGTTTTGTAACTGAGTCTACATGGTAGCAGACAAATCATCGCTGACTTTGGACAACATTATTAGTGCTTGGGCTCGAGGGGATAGAAAAAGTAAACTTGTGGATAATAAATTATAAATGTGCAATGATTGCATTCCGATAACCAATACAGGCGAGGCTTTGCCCATAGCTGTTAGGCGTAGGCGTATCAATGCCGGGGTGTCGTCAGAGCAGAGGTCGCATGATGTAACTATTCAGACCGCGTATCGACTACTGTATTAAACATCAGCAAGCTGGTCAGGGATTTTGCAGGGAACCCAAAAGGTTTGAAGTTGAGTAAGGCGGGGTCGGCAAGTATACGTGGAGAGCTCGAACGGCGTGCTGTCACCCCGCACTGGTCTAGACAAAAGGAACTGCAGGTTAACTCGAAAGCGTGGGGTTTCCCATATGCAGCGTCGGGTCTAGGCTGTTATCAGAAATCCATCTGTAATGAAGGAGGCAGAAAGCATTAGCCCAAGACCTTCCCAGCCTGAAGTGAATTTCTTCTCTTTTATTGAGGAGAGGGAGAACAAATTTACGACGTAGGGTAAACTCCCCTTTTCTCCTTGACCCGCCTTTCTTTACACGTGGCCCATTGGGTCCGAGACTGATAAGGATGGCTGTTTCCCCTTATTGTGAGACCGCTACAGACCAGATGTCATAACCTTCAGGGGGGTTGCTGCCACAAGCAGTGAAAGAAAGAAGATAGGATGGAGCAATCACTCAGATAATGGCAGCATTCCTGGGGCTATCACTTAACAGCTTGCTCTTGCCAATAACAGAGTCGGACGGGTTCCAATACGTATGCGAGCCATCTGGTGAACGCACCACCGATTTTCATATACAGGGCAACTTCACTGACACGACGAAGTTGGTGGAAATGTATCACCACTGGCCGTGCGGAGGTTGACCGCTAGCTAGTACAGTGGCAAAGGCTGATTAGGACAGATAAACCAACGATTTTCGGTCAAAAGGCGCAAGCTGAAGGTGAGAACTGATGAACTGTAAAGATCATAGCATCCAGTATACCAAAAACTGGTAAATAAGAGAGGGAATGGCTTCGGTAGAAGATTGGTTGTAGGTCCGGATGACACAACTTCCTGATTAGTCGCGGGTGAATGTAGCTTAGAAAAATAAGGCATTGTATGAGGAGCAGATTCATGGTGGAGAGCTATCACAAAACCCTGAGCCCCAGGCGTAATAGGGAGTCAAAGTCAGGTGACGTCAAGCGGGTAAGTATTGTCTTGATGGAGCTTAGAACTGGATTTATAATTGCGGGCTAGGTATCCGTATGCAAATTAAAGTGTAATATAGCAAGGTCTGATAAGGGGGAGGAGAGTGAGTAGAGGAATGTCAAGAAGCCGGTTATTAATGGCCATGCCGTGGCTATGGGAAAAAAGATAAAAGGATGGGAGGAACTGGAAAATTATTTGATGCCAGATTTAGCAAAACGGATGACGGTGGAACAGAATTACCGGACTGAGGATAAAACCATTCTGTAGGAAATCGTAGAACAAAAGAAAGTGAAAGTTACAGAATGGAGAAAGAGAAGAGAAAGAAAATGACGCCATAACTGGGGCTTGAGTCCAGTTAGTGCGGCACTCCAGAGAAAGTTCAACGACTGTGCCTGTCGGACATTGTCGAGGGAGAATTAAAAACGCAAATGGCAGGATCAGATGTGAAACAGAAGTAGAAGGAATGGGTGAGTAACACGAGTGGGGGAATCAGGCGCGGCTATGGCCTAAAAGATAATGGGGTCCACAAAAAGGGAGTTTGAAAACTATTAGAAACCTAATCCAACTTCAAAAGCCCTTTCTTCACTTGTGTACGTATCTAAAAGTTGGATTACAGTTTGCACTGTGAGATATTTGCTTATGTGGGCCTTAAACGTCTTAGATGGCCTTATAGAACGTATATCATGGGGTAATTTGTTCCATAAAGCTGCATACTTAACCAGGAAAAAGTTAGATCTAAGAGCAGTTCTACAGATGGGAACAGTAACTGTGTTGTCTCTCAGTCTTAAAGAATACTGTGAGTCCGTTAGGTTTCTGAACTGCGCTGCTGATTCGATGATTCGCTTTACAACAACACCATGAAAAAATACGAGGTTCAGCTTCATGCGTCTAAGCCATAGTGGATCTAGTTTCAAATGTTCACAGCGTTGGCTGTAATTGAGTTGAGTGGTAAAGCCGATTAACTCTTTTGTCACTAGCCGTTGAACTTTTTCAATAGCCACTCTGTCCCACTGGCGCGTGCTAGAGTAGATTATGGAACAGTATTCCAGAAGGGGCCTAACGTGGGTCTTATATGCGCTGAATTTGCTTTCTGGGAGGCGGAATGTCCTATGAAGCAGGCCTATCGGTCTTCTAGCCTTGGCAATCTGAGTGGTAGTATGTTCAGAGAAAATGAAGATGGCTGAATATTGCAAACCTAAATCTCGTACTAACGGACTGATGGAAATCGGGTGACCGTCAACACTGAACATACCTGGGGGGACGTTGCATTTGAACGTAAGAAAGGTTGCTTTTCTTAGCAGAAAATTTCATTGATGAAGTGGTGCACCAAGAACTAAGAGCTGTTAAATCTTGCCGTATATCACTGATAACTGTACTAAGTTGACTAGAATCAAAACTATACAAGATTTTTATGTCGTCTGTGAAGAGGTGGAGACTGCCATGGCGAACGACACTGAAGACATCATTTATGTAAATGAGGAAAAGAAGTGGACCCAAAACGCTGCCTTGTATGACACCACTGGTGACAGGTTTGGGTTTGGATACGGAACCTTTATTCTGAACCAACTGATAACGGTCGGAGAAATAAGAATCCAACCAACCGAGTAACGGGTCCATGATGCCATAAGATTTGGCCTGCGATAAGAGCCCAGTGTGTGAGACTCGGTCGAAAGCTTTCTTCATATCAAGCAGGATAATAATCATGGACATGACTTTGTCAGCAGCCTCCGTGACTGAGTTCAAGAAATTAACTTGACAAGTAGAGCACGAACGGTTTTTCAGGAAACCGTGTTGGCCCACATTGAACAAGTTATTTGTTAAGAGGTGTGCCACTATCTTATTCTTAATGAGCTTCTCCATGATTCTGGAGATAATCGGTGTATGATTAATAGGACGATAATTCTCGAGAACATGAACGGAGCCTTTTTTGTGCAAGGGGATAATTAGAGAAGTTTTCCATTGATTAGGAAACGATCTAAATTTCATAGACAGGTTAAATAAATTAGATAGAAGGATGGGAATGTCTGGACCCCCCAGAGTAAAAGCAGCCGGCGGAATGCCGTCCGGACCTGGGCGGTAAAATGGTTTCATAGAGACTAGAAGTGGAGAAATATCGTTGAGGTGAAACGAAACTGTAGACAGAGTCTCTCTGGGTAAACATGAAGAGTGTATTCCAGGAGTGGGAACACTGGCCGTTAGGGTTGAAATGAAAAATATGTTGAAAGCTTCAGCTATTTCTTCCGGTTTATCCAGATGGGAGTTGTTAACAGTGATGAAAGGTATAATCTTGTGGGGTTGGGGGTTTCTTCTTCTCATCAACCTACTCAGGATTTCCGTCTTCTTGGGGTGGCACAAAGCTTTTGACTCTTGCTGAGTAAGCATGAGTTCAGTTTGTGATTTGATTTTCGCTGACAGTCGGTCCATTTGGATATATACCGAAAATTCCCGGGTTTTGAGTGCAAGCTGTTGAAGTTTGGAGAGTTTCGATTTCATCCGCGAGAGTCTGTTTGTTCTAGAATTCGTCAGTGGTGGCATAGTTGGGGTGATGGTGTTTAAAGACTGATTGAGAACAGAATACAGTTGATCTGCTACCACCTGAGGATCGGGCGAAAGGAATGATTTCTCCCAATTTTGAGATCTGATTATGTTTGGAAGGCTGCTCCAGTGATCTAAGTGATATGGTCTGGCAGACGGTACGGAGGAAATAACGATTTTTGGTACAGAGAACGCGCACGAGACGGCCCTGTGGTCACACCTGGGGAAGCTATCTCCTACAGAGGTAGTTACCTTATTTAGTCCTTGAGAGAACAGAAGATCTAGAGTGTTGTTCCCTCTAGTAGGTGACTGAACGTGTTGAGTCCAACCACCGAGGTGTGTACAGGTAACGAAATCCTGATAACGTCGTGGGCCAGAGTGTGATGGCCAACGCACTCCTGGAGCGTTGAAATCACCTGCAATCAACTTTTGATCGATGGGGTAAATGGAGGCAAAGTGGAAAGCGTCAATAATAGGTACAATATTGTCCCCGGTTGATTCAGGTGATCGATAGATGCATCCAAGCAAGAGTTCTTGTGACTGCAGTTTAACTGTTACCCAGACCGAGTCATCAACCACGTCGAGGACTGGGTGTTGCATTAAAGAAACAGGAAAAGATTCTCTGCAGTATATTAGACAACCTCCTCCTCGACAATGCATTCTAGAGTTGCTAAAGGCCTTGTAGCCAGATATTGTGAAGTCTAAGTTGGGAGTGCTTGCGTTAAGCCACGTTTCCGTGATGAGGATGAAATCGTAGTTAGACACAAGGACCCGGGCACGCAGAAGGTGAATTTTTGCTGGTAGTGAGCGAATATTGATGAAGAAAACAGACATACGCGTTGTGCTTCCTTGTACTGTCGCAACAGGCAGTTGTGCGAGAGTTGGGGCTGAAGGAGATAGAGATAGTGGTGGTGCTAGTCCTGGTACAGATGAGGTGGAGGAGATAGTCCTGGGTAGATTACTGTGTGTGTAAGTCGAGGACCAATAGAGGGACGTTTGGTCAGTATCAGAATTACCAGTAAAGATTGGGGGAGTGCTGGTGGGACAGGTAGTACGATCGAATTCAGTGATTTCTGAGTTCGATTGGGAGCGCGTGGAGTGGCCGGCCGCCGCAGGATCGACCAAGAGGGCAAGGGGAGCTTCGTCAAGGATGAGTGGAGGAGTGTGAGGCGAAGAACCAGTGTGGAGTGGATGGAAGTTAGAGGTATCGTCTGCAATTATAGAGGCAGGGACTCGGTTTGTGGGTGAAATACGGGTTGGTGGACTGATGGTTATACCACCATTGGGGAACAGGTGAGGACGAATATGCCGGGATAGAGCTATAGTATGGAGCCATTTTCCGCCCAGGGTATATAAAGAAAATTGGTATTTTGCGTCGGAACTGAGTAGCCGTGGGATGTACCACCGGTTGTTTGGGTAAAGCAGGAGCCCGATTCGAACGGGTGGTTGATGGTACACTGCCGTGGTCGGATTGAGGTAGGTAAGTTGCTGGGGTACAGGTAGGGGCTGCAGTGGGGTGAGAGGCTTAAAGGAAGGTCTGGTAACTGAATTCGACCGGGTGAAACATTGAGCGAGTACAACGAACGCTGTGCGTGGTGTACTGGAAAATGAGAAGGTTCGAATGGTGGTGACAAAGGTGGTGGTGGTATGAACAGAGGCAAATTTGCAATATGGTAGGGCATCGGTAGATAGGACGAAGGTGACATACGAGTGGTTTGTCGTACCACGTTGGGGTTGGCTATATGGGTCTTTAGATGGTTACTTAGGTGCACAGGTGGAATACTGATGGAGGAACCGGAGAGCTTCTCTGGGTGTGGAGGTGATGGAGACGGTTGGGTTAGGATTTGTTTAGCGCTTACACGAGGGGCCCAGGCTGGTTTATGAGGTGAATTGGGGGCGTGGTGATGTCGACGTTGAGATAATCTAGGCCACGATAGGCAACAGGGGCGGGGGAAGAGGCTGAGCGATAGCTGTCTTTGAGAGATGATTGTATCGCCCGGCTTTCGGTACGTCCTATAGGCAATGGTGGAGATTGGGTTGTGATGTGGAGCCGTTTGGATGGGTGCTGAGGAGTTGGCACCGAGTGGGATATATCGAGGTCTACATCCACTGGTGCTGCATTGGTCGATGGTGCGCATGTGAATGTGTCAACTGTGGTGGGTTGTTGAGTGGGGTTGGGCGGCCCTGGATCAGGAGATTGTGACGATGAGGGATTGCCGATTACCGACTTCAGGACGTCCCTTTGCAATGGGGTCTTGTCGGCGACAATTTTTATGCTTTTCAATGGAGTGGCTTTGGCGATAGCCTCTCTCTTTCTGATGAATTCCGTAGCAGTGCTTTCCTCACGGAACTGAAAAAGGAGTGGACACATAAACCGCTGTGACTTTTTTCTTAGTCGTACGCAGCCACACTCGTGGTGTGACATACCGCAGGCTAGAAGCAAAGATCGTTCAATCGAGGAAAGCGGAAGACGGTCCGGAATATTAAAGACCACAACATTCTTGGATCTTTTAATTCTTTGGTGGACCTCAGAGGCAATTGAGTCCAGAAAGCGACCGGCCGTTAGTGAACTTTGGGTGTTCGGGTATTTCGAAGGATCCGCGCTAAACGCCAGCGGTGACAACGCAGTCAGAGCTTTATCCATGGTACGTATCTGTCCTTCCAAGGATTCCAGGTTTCGTTCTAGTGCCCTCAATTTGATACCGGCATCACTGTGGATATCAACTAGTGGTACCGAGCAAGGTAACAAAGCTGTGGGGAGCGGGGGGCGTTTAGCTCTCGCGGACTGAAGACGGCTTGTCACTCGGTGGTGAAGGCGGACGGAAGTCGTTTTAGGCATTCTTTGGAAAAGTATTTTTATAGGATTGGAGTTAGCTTGCTGATAATGGGGAACACTCAACTACCTTACACTGGCAGTTGGGAAGATATTCTAACAACGTTTTGTAGATTAGGTTTTTGCCTATGAGTTTATCGCTAAGAAAAAAATCCCCGAATTATTTTGAGTTGTTGGGATACTCCTAGGAGCTATTATTCCTAATATCACCTTAGATAGCCTAGTGGAAACTAAACCAATAACAGCACGCAAACCGACTCCGTGTAGCGCGTACGATTTGTCCAAGTCGGCTGCCGGCCATACGGGAATGACGACCTATGAACTCCGCCAAATCGTTGAAAGTAGGTTCCCGCCGGAGCATACTTTTTTTCAGCTTCCTCTTCCCATCGGCTCTGTAAACCAATGGGTAGACATCGGACAATGCATTCCTGTGTTTGCAATGCATTCAGATCAAACAGGTATCCCAAGTGCTTCAGTGCTATACTGCAACTCTGCATTTTTATAACCAAATATGACGGAATTCAGCCTTGCCCTCAGTCCTTTTTGCCTCCAATAAAGCACCATCGATCAGGCTCCCAGCCATCTTGAATGGCTGTCCAAACAAATCTTCCGGGATTCTGCGTGCCCTGATGTACCCCACTGGCGGGTTAAGCATTCAGCAGCCTTCGATAGCACTTTTAGCCCTCCAACGACAGTGATGTAATAAATACAAATCCTTTGACCAGGATCCGCAACTTTGCACTCAACAAAATTTTCGAATTGTTTCATGAATATACGGTATTGCTCGGGGCACCCGTCAAAATGGGGTATCCTCACTCTCAGCAGGTCGAGTGCAAGAACCTCGGCAGTTTCAGGCGGTCTCAAGGTTTCTGTGCGCCGATCACAGTGCTGTTTCGATGTTGACATCGTGAACGACATAGACATTTTCCCGGCTTGCTGAGAACAGTTCCTTGTTTAAGAGGCACTGCTTGCTTCCTGGCTAACCACGGCTAGTTCTCTAATTCCATCACTCGCATTCTATAAGTACTAAACAACAGACTCAACGCGACTGGAAATATATGGCCTGGCACTGACAGAACTAGAAGACAGTATTATCCAGAGAACCATCAAAACCCAAACCATCCCCAGAGACTTGCCGAGTTAATTCCTGTCTTCTCAGAAAGTCCCTGCTTCCTCGTCCGTACACTCCCAATGAGTTTTCTTGTCCAGGTTCCACTTCAGTACTGTAAGTCAATTATCGCACATGGAGCAACGAGTGGCCAATTCAAACGAATCCCAAAAACCAGAACAACACTGATTCGTAGTTTCTACGGCATTAAATTGACATTCACAATGGGTGCAAATATATGCAAACCTCAAGTATGCGGCCAAATAGACATCACAGTAAAACCCAAAGGTTCAAAACCTAATGGCTCAAGCAGGACGGTCAGAAAAGGTTCCAGGCCAAGTTCAAATGTCTCACTTGGATAAACGAACGTGAAAAAGTGTGGTACATGAGCGAGCTTTTCAAGGTAATGTTAAATATAGTCAAATTCACAGAGCACTTTGAACATTTGGAAGGGTTTTCAGTATTTGTTCTTTATATGTGTTAAGCCTAATAAGTAAAGGCATCGCAGCCTATAGGCAAGAGGGAGAACATGATCGCCTTGGTGGAGGAGCAGCCCTCCTCATTAGGTCAGGCACAAACCACCTTGAGTCTCAGACCAAGATTTGCACCCGTAATTTCAAGTTATGCTCCGTTACTATCATCCTTTCAGGCCGAAGGGTTAACGTTGTCTGTGTCTACAGTGCCCCAAGCACTAACCACGAAGAGGATGTTTGTTTACCGCGGACTTTGACTGAACTAGTTAAGGACGCACAAAAGACCCTCATAGTGGGTGACTTCAATCGTCCGCATATAGACGGGGCGGCTGAGGTCTGCAAGCCGGGATCGGAGGGGGAAACCTACTACTAACGGCTGCATGCCAATGCGTTGCACCAGAATATTAGGGAAAATGCCAGATATAGGGCTGTATGCTTTCCATCCTTGCTGGATCTAGCTATAACGAACTTCCCCAACGATGTGTCTGGAGTGCATTACTGTGCACTGCTGGGCAAGAGTGACCACGTGTGTGTCAAAGTCGCCCTATGCATGCGACAACCCAAGGTACCCTAAAGGCTGGTCAGATATTTCGGTAGTGTGGACAATGATAAGCTTCGTAATAGGGCGATGGGTTTGACCTGGGACACGACAGAGGGGGCTACTGTCGAGGAGCGCTGGCAGACCATAAAGGGATCCCTGATTGCCCTACAGGAAGAGTTCGCACCCTTAAAACGAAGGAGTGGGGAGGGCAAACCCATGTGGTGGAAGGCTGCAATAGCCAAAGCCACCAGACGTAGAAACCGCAGCTGGAACCAGTACAAAGCTTCCGGCAGTCAGATAGCCTGGAACCGCCATACAAAGCTGAGAAACGAGACTGTAAGCCTTCTGAGAACTTCCAAGCGGGAATTTGAGCTCAAATTGGCCCAGTTTGTAAGACAACAGCGGAAAAGATTCTACAGTTATGCACAGTATAAAGGCTCAACAAGAAATGCCGTAGGTCCACTATCCACTAGAGACCACGGTATTGTCACTGATGACCAGGGCAAAGCAGACGCCCTGGGGGAGTACTTTGGTAGTGTACATAGAATGGATAGTGGGGTACGGGTAGATCTGGCTCCGGTGCATCCTTCTCTTCAGTTAAACGAGCTAAACCTCTCACAGGAAAGCGTGCGTAAGTACCTACTGGAATTAAATAGTCACAAGTCAGCGGGCTTACTGGAATTAAATAGTCACAAGTCAGCGGGCTCAGATGGCATTCATCCAGCTACCATCAAGCCGTTGGCGGATATCATAGCTCCATCGGTATGCAGGCTGTACAGGTCCACGTTGGACCAGAGTAAGCTGCCTCAGGGCTGGAAAGTCGCCGCCGTCGTGGCAGTACATAGGAGTAGGCCTAAGTCGGCTATGCATAACTACAGGCCGGTAAGTCTAACTAGCATCCCATGTAAAGTCCTTGAGAAGATCATCCGTGCCCACATCTGCCAGCACTTACTGGAGCACTCCATGTTAAGTCCGGCGCAGCATGGATTCCTGAAAAATAGACCTTGTCTGACCAATCTCTTGTGCTTCTTATATGAAGTAACTCGACGACTGGACGAAGGTAAGCAAGTTGAGGTATGCTACCTGGACTTTAGCAGGGCGTTCGACTCCGTTAATCATCGCTTTTTGCTATGCAAGATGGAGACGTCCGGTATAGGTGGGCCAGTATTTAGGTGGCTGGAGGACTTCCTCTCCCACAGGACGTTTAACGTCAAAGTGGGGGACAAGTGCTCCAGTTTGGTGAACGTCACCAGTGGTGTACCTCAGGGATCCGTCCTAGGCCCGGTCCTATTCTTGTTATTTATTAATGACCTGGCATCCGCTCTTCAATCGCCCAGCTTTATTTTTGCGGATGATGTGAAGATTGTTGGATCTGAGGGTAGGGCGGACTTGGGCAGGGAAATAGGTACCGTCCTGGACTGGGCATACAAATTGGACGCTGAAAAAAGCCATTTGTTGTCAAGGGCAAAAGAAAGCCTAACTGTCGTTCATGATCAAGGGCTGTTCACCATACAGGCAGTTAGTAAGGTTAAAAACCTTGGGGTCATCATGAACAGTGACTTCAAATGGTCGGAGCAGTGCAACGCTGCTGCGCAAAAGGCTAGTGGGGAGCTCTTTAAACTGCGATCAGTTTTGTCTTGCCGGCAGCCAGAGACATTCGTACCTATTTACATGGCTATAGTACGACCTCATTCAGAAGGTAGCGTGCAGACTTGGTCACCCTTCTACAAAAAGGACGCCGCTTGCATAGAGAAAGTCCAACGTTTCTCCACGCGAATGGCTGAAGGGCAGAGAGGTAAGACGTATGAGTAGAGACTCTGTGACCTGAATCTTTTCTCGTTGGAAAGGAGGAGAAGTCGAGGGGATCTCATAGAAACGTTTAAGGTAAGGAGGGGCTTTTCTGGCCTTAGACCAGATAGTCTATTCCAAGGGGCCAGAGATTCTAGAACGAGGGGACATGAAAAGAAGCTGATAAAAGCTCGGGATAGGTTGTTGGCTAGATCGCATTTCTTCAGCAACAGGGTTAAGAACAGTTGGAACGGTCTGTCTGGTGGTATGATAGGTCCGCAGACCGTCCAATCCTTCACAGGCGCCCTAGATTGCAAGTGGTACGAGATATTTCCTCGTAGTGAGCCTTGAGCATATCAACTAGATGGATGACGGGTAGCACTGTGGTCCCTCTGGAGTATGTTTTCATAGACTTTTGCGCTCATTGCATACAGTCTCAGTGAAAGCTCACGATGCACAATGTCTCTTGCAGTTGACGTGCGATGAGGTTTTCCGTTTCCCTCTCATTTTTAACGGGGATCCGACGAAATACACTCGACAGTGGTGGGTGTATAAATGGTGCGCATACCATCGAAGGAATTCTGGACGCTCGATTGACCGTGGCACTCACCCGTTCTTGTGAGTTGCCGACTGGTTTGAATTTTCGAATTGCTCCCAGCGATAAGCATATTTCCATTGTTTGGTTGAATAACACGCGTTATTTCGCACAAACAGTCCTATTCAGTACTTCGGTACGCCTACTTTTTGAAGAGTTCATTCTTTTCAGAAAAATTTGTTATCTTCAAAAAGTGGCTATGCGTTTTATTGTCGTTTTTGGTGTTTCTGCTGGTGTTAGTGCATCTGTTACCAGATAACATCTTTTTGTAGAGCTTTTTCTATTGTGCCTCCTTTGTGGAGCTTCTGTAGTGTGCGTGTTTACTGCACTTGCCTTAGAAAACCGTTTGTGTCTGTTTGGAAGGTTGTGTTCGAGACGGTATCATCAAACAAACTCGACCACCACTGCCGAAATGAGTGGAACAGAGGTCGATCCCATTGGTCAGGCTGTAAGCTGTGGGAACAAGGAATGCACGGACCTGGTGCAGGATGAGGTAATTCAGTGCTACCAGTGTTGCTTTGGGAATCATCAAAAGTGCTCCAAGCTGGAAGAGAAAGAATTCGAGCCGCACATCAAGTACTTATCGCTCAACTGGATATGCACCAACTGCTTCGCGCTTGCAAGTGAGTGCTGGCGCATAATTCGAGGCGAACTAGGGAAAGAGGACACGAACATGAAGCTGTAACCAGGACTAGAGAGAGCGAGTTCGATCCATAGCTTAGAGGGAAATGAAAACTGGGTGCCATGTCAGAAAAATAAAAAAAGACATATGAAGCCAAACGGTAAAGGAAGCAAAGAGGTAGCAGGATTCACCAATGTTGAAAAAAGCCTCCTGACGGAAATAGACTCCCCCAAGGAGCAGGTTAAAAGCCTAGAAGCTGAAGTGCAACGCATGAAGCGTGACACTGAGGTCATGGTAAACAGAAGAAGAAGACTGCTACTCCGTAACCTTAGGGAGAACATCGTAAAAGACGGTAGAGTCAGGAAGGAAGAAAACCGCCGGCATGTGACTGAGGTTCTTAGGATGGCTGGCCTACCTCCCACGACACCAATAGTCAAGTGCCATCGAATAGGACTATGGCGTGGAGCACAACCAGCGCCGCCACGACCCCTGGTAGTTGTATTCCACAGTGTCTACTGGAGGGATATGCTGCTGTCCAGGGCGGGAGCAGTTGAGGGCAACACGCAGGGAATGGTTAGGGTTACACCTGACAGCCCAGCATTTGTCAAGCCGGCTAATGCCATAGTCTCGCTGAGAACGGGCACACCTGATCTTAAGAGGCCGAAGCTGCATATAGCGAAACTTGAGATGACTCCTCTTAGGAAGTCAACACCTAAGGCCCAAGGAGTAATCCAGGTACCAAAGGTGGCTTCAGGCTCCGGTATACAAAAAGCCAAAGATCAGAAAGTTCGAAAGACCAAAAAGAAGGGGACTCACAGGGCATTTAGTCCGGTTGGTGTTGAGAACGTGCAGCCAGCCAGCCCGATTCTAAAGGATACCCCCAAGAAGTCCTCTCTGGTGCACCCAGCGAAGTTGGAGGTATCAGAGGGAAAAGCCGAGGAAACCAGTTGGTCTAAGGCGGTCGCAAGACCATCCTGGGCCATCGGTATGACTTTTCAAAAGGGGGAACGTCCTTTGTGCATGTCGAGCCGGACACCGGGTCGACGAGTGGGAAAGAAAAAGCCACGACACTCAGAGTCTCACTCGATATGCAAGATGCTGCACCGCCGACACCTTTAGAGGCAAAAAACGGGGCATCACCTCGGAGATTGCGCCCGAGGATACCGTAGCCGTAGAATTAGCAATGAAGTCAGTAACGAGGACCAGGGAACCGTCAATACGGTACAACAAAACCTGCAGTCCCCCGGGAAAAAGAGGGGAGTTGACGGCTAGGATCGCAGAGTCTGAGGTCGTTGCGTTGACGGAAACTTGGATAAAGCCATATACTGACATGCGCTTCCAGGGATACGCTGCCTACAGACAGGATAGAACAGATGGAAGGCAGGGGGCGGAGTAGCACTTCTAATACGGACCGAAATAGGCCATTGAGAGGCTCCGTTCAACTTGGTCTCCGGTTGTGTAAAAACCACATCCTGCTTCATCATGATCGAGGCGCGAACAGTATGAATTATCTGCATGGCACCGCTAGCGACAGATGAGGAAGATGTTGAGCTCTTCCAAATGCTGGATGCGGTGCTGGCACAGACAAAGGAGTTCATCTTATTAGGGGATCTCAATCTACCCGAAATTGCCTGGGAAAGTGGGATCGCACCAAAGGGGATCAACGGGCGACAAGTTTCTGCAGTGGGTCCAGTTACATGCACTTACGCAGCATGTGACACAGGACACTAGACACAGAGGTGGACAGCACCCGTCTCTCCTTGACTTAATCATACCTCAGCACCATCAGGACGTTAAGGAAAATAAGTGGGAAGAGCCACTTGGAAAAAGTGATCATGTAGTCCTAAGGGTCACACTAAGACTAAGCAAGGCGCCGAAGGAAGTCGTGTTACGTCGGCGCTATGGGAGAATCAACATAGGTGAACTGAAGAAGGCGGCGGAGGAAATTCAGTGGACACCGAGACACACAAATGCCTCCGTAGAGGAACGTTGGGAGACCATCAAGATGGGGCTACTCGAACTTACAGATGAGTTCACACCCCTGATGGTGGCAAGCAGTAGAAGTCTACCCCCATGGTGGAAGTCAAAGGTCCGCAAGGCCATAGTTATTCGTAGGCAACGATGGGCGGCGTACAAGCTGTACAGAACTCAGGGGGGCATGGAATAGCTATAAGATGGCTAGGAACAAAGCTCAAGAGATCCAAAGAGTGGAGAAATATGCCTTCGAGCGTCGGTTAGCTGCGTCGGTCCGCACAAACCCAAAGCGATTCTACGCCTACGTGCAATCTCACAAACGTATGAGAGAGAGCGTAGCAACTTTGGAAGGAGCACAGGGACGACTAGCTCTAAACGACGAAGACAAGGCTGGCACGCTCTTGGAATTCTTCAAGAGCATATATCGACCAGAAAATAGTTTGGAGGAAAGAATGGGGGGCCCACAGGCGCCTCCAATACCCGAACTTACTGTAGGAGAAGAAGAAGTGTACGCGGAGTTGCAAACTTTGAATAGAAACAAAGCAGCAGGTCCAGACGGGATTCATCCAGCAATCGTTCAGCCTCTGGCCGAGGTCCTGAAGGCTCCGGTGACGAAGCTGTATGAAACGTCACTTAGAGAGGGAATTGTGCCGGGAGACTGGAGTAGAGCAACAGTGGTAGGCATTTACAAGAGTGGGCCCCTGCAAAAGGCGGAAAATTACCGGCCGGTTAGCTTGACTTCGGTACTGTGTAAGAGCCTGGAGCGAATAGTCAGGAAGCAGATCTCTAGGCATTTGGTTCAACACAACCTCATATCAAATGCTCAGCATGGGTTTGTGGCAGGGCGATCCTGTCTGACGAATCTCCTGCTGTTCCTCGATGAGGTAACCAAGCGTCTGGACGAAGGGCAATCGATTGCGGTCTGTTACTTGGACTTCAGCAAGGCATTTGATTCCGTGAACCACAGATTTCTGGACGTCAAACTGCAGTCCATGGGAATTGTTGGAAAGGCAAGACAATGGATAAGTAGTTTCTTAGCAGGGCGAACCTTTAGTGTTAAGGTGGGGAACCATGTTTCAAAACCGGAAGGTGTAACAAGTGAGGTGCTACAGAGCTCGGTGCTCGGCCTTCTGCTCCTCCTCATCTTCATCAACGACCTAGCACGTGGGCTTACAAACCCCACCTTTATGTTTGCCGATGACGTCAAGATAGCTGGAGTAGATATAGAACTTGACGTGTTAGCAGTACAAAACTGGGCACGCAAATGGGACCTTCCACTAATCCTCACCAAGTGTCAATGCTTGACCACAAATACAGGGGCTAGTGAGAATAGTGTGGGTTCGTTGCAAGTGGTCTCGCAGGTCAAAGACTTGGGCGTTATAGTGGACAACAGCTTTAAGCCGTCAAAGCAGTGCACCTCAGCAGCCAATACGGCCAGGAGGGAACTCTTTCGAGTTAGATCCATTATGTCGTGTAGAGATCCGGAGATTTTCGTTCCGATATACCAGGCCATAGTTAGGCTGCGTATGGAGTACTGCGCGCAGGCCTGGGCACCGTACTACCAGAAGGATATCGACTGTCTGGAGAAAGTGCAGGGACTAGCCATTAGAATGGTGGCTGGGCAAAGGGGGTGTAACTACACAGAGCTTCTCCGTGCCCTAGACCTATTCTCGATGGAAAGACGGCGCATTCGCGGGGATTTGATAGAAACCTTCAAGGTAATGAAAGGACTGTCAGGAATAAGTCGAGAAGACCTTTTTTCGCTGATCTCCGAGAGAGGCACAAGGGGGCATAACCTTAGACTACAAGTACAGTACACCGGCGGTACGGTCGTCTCCCTTGGTGATTGTGGCTGTTTTTCGAAATTTTTAGAACACACAGCTCGTCCCCCTCCATTTAAGTTGATCTTTATCTGCGCTGACTGGATCCTGAATAATATCAATCCCCTCACCATTGATATAACCGCTTGCTCAGAGTAGGCTACTTTCCCCATGAGGCAGTGCGATTCCCCCTCCGTGGCCAATGCCTCACTCCTCAACCCGGACGAAACGGTCCTTCATAATGCGCTGGCAACGGATGCACTAAAATGTGCAGTCCAAAGTCAGGCTGCAGAGATAGACGAGCTAAGGGCCACCATCCGCACTCTTAAGGATGAGCTGACCAGCCTGAGGAGTTTGGTAATCAAATCCCACCCGGTGTCCCAGGCAGCCGATAGGGTGTGTAGAGCTTCTGAGCAGCAAATTCTTGACGCCGCAAAGATTTTAAAAGAAACCGAGAATTGCTCCAAGCGAGTCGTCCTTTGGAGCCGCTTCCTCAGTTCGGATCACCCTCATGACACCCAAGCCCATGTGTTTAATCGCCTTAAGCTCCCTTTCCCACTTAAAGGTCTGTCCACTTGGTTGGTTTCCAAAGGCACCAACCGGGTTCACGGTATTCTCATTGTAATGGGTTCCACATATGCAGCCAGACGAATTGTTTCCTCGGCCGCAAAGCTCAAGGAGGAAATTAAAGGGCTCAAGGGCGCATCCATTGATAAGCCACTTCATCTGAGGCTCCGCAGTGAGAAGGCTAAGCCAGAAATTCCACAAAAAGCCGATCCTAAGCTCAGAATGCTGCCAGTTGTCCAGGCAACTCGCCTTGAGGACCGAGCTGCATGCCCACCATCCCTCGCTTCCCTACTGATACCATTTCCCGCCGCCGAAAGTACTCCCAGTAGTAGGCCTAGTGCTACTAAACATCTGTCGCCTACGAAAAGCATCCCAGGCCCCATCATAGCCAATAAGACTATTTCAACGGACGAGATTCATTCATCCTTGAGCCCAGACATGAACCTGCAACCTGTTTCTACTAAAAGAAGCAGTGAGGAGGTTAAAGCACCAGATAATATATCTGGTGCTGTCATGAAAAATAAGCTCACCAACAAGAGAACTCAGAATAGGGCATCAAGCCGGGCCCAGAAGGGCAAACCACAAAAAGCAGCCCACCCTTTTCGGAGACCGAAGGATGTAGACCGTCCACCTGGATTGATACCCCCCAGGTTACTAGACATCAAAACCTACCGATCCCCCCAGCAGTCTGCTTACCCTACAGCCCCCCAATATCTTCAGCCCCCGACTCTCCCAGGACCTCCTTTCCATCCTCAAATCCCCCTCTTTCCCACTCCTCAAACCCAAAACCAGCTGCCTCTGGCGATTCTGCAACAACTCGTGAGCATGTGCTCAAGTGTTTTAACAGCAATTGCCTGAGTGTGTTGAATAAGATCCCGGAGCTTTGGAAGCTTGCAGTGGATAAGGAGCCTCAGATCATAGCCCTCACAGAAACTTGGCTCACCCCTGACATACTTGATGCCGAAATATCCATTCCGGGATACTTCACAGTAGGGCAGGACTCCAGTAGAGGTCGTGCCGGCGGGGTCATCATATACTACGATAATTCGATCCCTCCTTCCACCTTACTGACAACCCCAACCTTTTCATGTATTGATTGTTTGTGGGCCGTGTTTAATCTCTCTAGGACAGACACCCTATTGCTTGGTGTTGTCTACCGTCATCCCGCATGCAATTCAACTGATAGCCTAGGTCTCATAGACTTATTAGGCTCCCTGAAAAGCTACACAGACTTCACCCATCTGTTAGTCACTGGTGACTTCAACTCTCCCAGTACAAACTGGAAAAGAGCCGATGCCCCGGATATCACTTTCGGTAAACCCCTCCTTGATCTCGTACTGAAAAACTCATGGGTGCAGAACGCAAGAGATCCGACTAGATATCGCACAGGCCACGGTCCGTCCCTACTAGACCTGGTCGTCACCAGTGATCGGTTCCTAATAGATGTGGTGCATTACTTGCCGCCCCTAGGCAAAAGTTCTCTTATTCTCATTGGATTCGATTATATCGTGAAATGGCCTCTTCTTCCCTCGGAAACTAAAATTTTGAGCTCCTTCAAAAGGACCAATTTTGACCAAGTCTGTGCATGTATTCGCTCCCAGCTAAATTTAACTAACCCAGGTAACTCTGCGGATGAAATGGCAGAGAATCTCAGAAAGTTAATCTCCTTAGCTGATAGGCACTTTGTCCCCAGAATTCGTCGCCCACAGACCGCTAAGCGACCCCTCCGTCGCCCCATTAGGCGCATTCTAGACGAACGCGCGCGCCTCTTTGCTAGATATAAAGCCACAGGCCTTGCCCGTGATGCAGAAGACTTCAGGATCATACGGAACATATGCAAAGACAAGACTAGGTCCTACCAGAATGCAGTCCGACGATCTGTACTTGATCGAGCACGGACCAATAAGGCATTTTTCTTTCAGTACATGCGCCGTCCTAGGGGTACAGCTCCGACGCCATTAGCTCTCAAAGATAGTGCCGGATCTCCAATCACTTCCTCTAGCCAAGTAGCCGAGGCATTCAGCTCCTACTTCCGCACAATTTTTAGCTCCATACTCATATCATCCCACCCTACCATGCACCCGTTATCTCTGACCACTACCCTTAACCGCGTAACTATTCCCATTGGTGCAGTCGCTCAAGGTTTCCGACGGCTCAACCAATATTACTCTATGGGTCCTGACCTAATCCATCCCCGTATTCTCAAGGAAGCTGCGGACACATTAGCTGCCTCTTATGCCTCGCCTCTTCAGCGATGTGTTGACGATGGAGTTTTCCCCCGTAACTGGAAAAAAGCAGTGATCGCACCCATCTATAAGAAGGGTAGTAGACATCTTGCTTCTAGTTACAGATCCATAAACCTCGCTAGCATCACCAGCAAAATTTTTGAGGGAATTCCTAACAGTGAGATTCTTTCCCATCTTCATAGAAATAAGATCCTCTCCCCATCCCAACATGGGTTTCTTCCTGGCAGATCATGCATCACCAATATGCTTACTGACATGGATAGTCTTACGAAAACCTATGATGATGGCCAGCTCTCCCACGCTGTATTCATCGATTTTGCTAAGGCCTTCGATAAGGTCCCCCATGCCCCTCTTCTTTATAGGCTGCATGTTGGCCATCCTACGTAGCTTCCTTACCGACCGCACCTTTGTGGTTAAAGTCGGGAATGTTTTGTCTCAACCCACCCCAGTAACAACTGGGGTCCCCCAAGGGTAGGTCTTAGGTCCTCTTATTTTCTTGATCTATATAAACGATCTACCGACAGCCCTTCTTGCGAACATTGCCATGTACGCAGATGATGTAACCCTCTGGAGTTCAAGCGTTGAAGACCTGCAAATTGCAGTTTATGAAAGGAAACGCTGATCTGAGGATTGGAACTTCCCAGTTAATGGTGACAAATGCGTGAGCATGTCTTTCGGCAGAGAGATTGGTCACACGTTTTCCATTAATGGAGCAACCACACTGCCAAGGGTTGACCGACACAAGGTGCTCGGTTTCTGGTTAGATTGTAACTTATCCTTCTGTCATCATCACGAACTTGCCAGCAGGTCTGCCTTTCGAATCCTAAACATGATTCGAAGGTCCTTCCCGCGCATCTCTGAGGATGATTTCCCCATAATTTTCGGCACGTATATCCGACCTCTGCTGGAGTATGGTAGTCAGATAGTGCACTCTTGACTTGTCCGAGAACGTAAGATCCTAGAAAGGGTTCAGCGGGCCTCCACCAAGGCAGTAAGTGGTCTATCCGATCTACCTTATCCCGTCCGCCTCTCACTCTTCAACCTCTATCCCCTTGACGTAAGACGCGTAAGAGGTGATCTGTTTTTGATGTTCCCCCTTTTTGAATCAGGTCAAAGCGATTGCTTCTTCTCCGTCTGTCCAGCCTCTTCTCTCCGTGGTCACAGCAGAAACGTTTTCAAACCGAGGCCACGCACTTCACTAAGGATTAAGCTTTCTTAGCTATAGGGTTATTACTATGTGGAATGCACTTCCGGAAGATACTGTTCTCTCACAGAACAAAACTATCTTCAAGAAAAAGCTGGACCTCTACCTGGGTCTCTCCCAATAATTCCCTTTGTCAAAAAAACACAATAGTTGTCTTTCATCGCATATATGTTCATGAATGCTGCACCCCCACTCAGCTCAAGGCAATGTCCACAGCAAGACACTGCATGATGTTATACATGTCTTGTTCTCGCTGCCAACCGGCTCCCCCCTCCCGCCCAACACCCGCTTCTATTTATTCTCGTTTCAGCTCGGTGAATCCGACAGAGGATCAAAGATTTCCTCAAGAACCGGGACAATTGGGCTCAAAGCCTCGAACCCGTGTAGTACTTCAAGGGGATCAACAAGCGACAAATTTCTGCAGTGGGTCCAGTTACATGCACTTACGCAGCATGTGACACAGGACACTAGACACAGAGGTGGACAGCACCCGTCTCTCCTTGACTTAATCATACCTCAGCACCATCAGGACGTTAAGGAAAATAAGTGGGAAGAGCCACTTGGAAAAAGTGATCATGTAGTCCTAAGGGTCACACTAAGACTAAGCAAGGCGCCGAAGGAAGTCGTGTTACGTCGGCGCTATGGGAGAATCAACATAGGTGAACTGAAGAAGGCGGCGGAGGAAATTCAGTGGACACGGAGACACACAAATGCCTCCGTAGAGGAACGTTGGGAGACCATCAAGATGGGGCTACTCGAACTTACAGATGAGTTCACACCCCTGATGGTGGCAAGCAGTAGAAGTCTACCCCCATGGTGGAAGTCAAAGGTCCGCAGGGCCATAGTTATTCGTAGGCAACGATGGGCGGCGTACAAGCTGTACAGAACTCAGGGGGGCATGGAATAGCTATAAGATGGCTAGGAACAAAGCTCAAGAGATCCAAAGAGTGGAGAAATATGCCTTCGAGCGTCGGTTAGCTGCGTCGGTCCGCACAAACCCAAAGCGATTCTACGCCTACGTGCAATCTCACAAACGTATGAGAGAGAGCGTAGCAACTTTGGAAGGAGCACAGGGACGACTAGCTCTAAACGACGAAGACAAGGCTGACACGCTCTTGGAATTCTTCAAGAGCATATATCGACCAGAAAATAGTTTGGAGGAAAGAATGGGGGGCCCACAGGCGCCTCCAATACCCGAACTTACTGTAGGAGAAGAAGAAGTGTACGCGGAGTTGCAAACTTTGAATAGAAACAAAGCAGCAGGTCCAGACGGGATTCATCCAGCAATCGTTCAGCCTCTGGCCGAGGTCCTGAAGGCTCCGGTGACGAAGCTGTATGAAACGTCACTTAGAGAGAGAATTGTGCCGGGAGACTGGAGTAGAGCAACAGTGGTAGGCATTTACAAGAGTGGGCCCCTGCAAAAGGCGGAAAATTACCGGCCGGTTAGCTTGACTTCGGTACTGTGTAAGAGCCTGGAGCGAATAGTCAGGAAGCAGATCTCTAGGCATTTGGTTCAACACAACCTCATATCAAATGCTCAGCATGGGTTTGTGGCAGGGCGATCCTGTCTGACGAATCTCCTGCTGTTCCTCGATGAGGTAACCAAGCGTCTGGACGAAGGGCAATCGATTGCGGTCTGTTACTTGGACTTCAGCAAGGCATTTGATTCCGTGAACCACAGATTTCTGGACGTCAAACTGCAGTCCATGGGAATTGTTGGAAAGGCAAGACAATGGATAAGTAGTTTCTTAGCAGGGCGAACCTTTAGTGTTAAGGTGGGGAACCATGTTTCAAAACCGGAAGGTGTAACAAGTGAGGTGCTACAGAGCTCGGTGCTCGGCCTTCTGCTCCTCCTCATCTTCATCAACGACCTAGCACGTGGGCTTACAAACCCCACCTTTATGTTTGCCGATGACGTCAAGATAGCTGGAGTAGATATAGAACTTGACGTGTTAGCAGTACAAAACTGGGCACGCAAATGGGACCTTCCACTAATCCTCACCAAGTGTCAATGCTTGACCACAAATACAGGGGCTAGTGAGAATAGTGTGGGTTCGTTGCAAGTGGTCTCGCAGGTCAAAGACTTGGGCGTTATAGTGGACAACAGCTTTAAGCCGTCAAAGCAGTGCACCTCAGCAGCCAATACGGCCAGGAGGGAACTCTTTCGAGTTAGATCCATTATGTCGTGTAGAGATCCGGAGATTTTCGTTCCGATATACCAGGCCATAGTTAGGCTGCGTATGGAGTACTGCGCGCAGGCCTGGGTACCGTACTACCAGAAGGATATCGACTGTCTGGAGAAAGTGCAGGGACTAGCCATTAGAATGGTGGCTGGGCAAAGGGGGTGTAACTACACAGAGCTTCTCCGTGCCCTAGACCTATTCTCGATGGAAAGACGGCGCATTCGCGGGGATTTGATAGAAACCTTCAAGGTAATGAAAGGACTGTCAGGAATAAGTCGAGAAGACCTTTTTTCGCTGATCTCCGAGAGAGGCACAAGGGGGCATAGCCTTAGATTACAAAGGAAACATTCGAGGCTCCAAATTAAGGCGAAGTACTTCTCAAATAGAGTGGTACCCCATTGGAATAAGCTCCCGGAAGAGGTCATAAATACCACAGCAGTGAAGGCTTTTAAGAAAGCACTAGACCTATGTTGGGTGGCAGTATACCCCGAGTTATGCTAAGCAGCTTTTAGGGTCAGATGCAATTTACTTATTGTTTCCACCTTACTCTGCCAGGGCTGATACTGCACAAAATTTCTGCCTCTCAGAAAAAGAAAATCACGCAGTGTTGGGAGCTACGGAAACGCGCCGACAACACAACTATCTAGACACACGATTGGCATTAGCCACACCAACTCCTGTGCAAACTGAACTGAACTGAGAACATTGTAAAAGACGGTAGAATCAGGAAGGAGGAAAACCGCCGGCATGTGACTGAGGTTCTTAGGATGGCTGGCCTACCTCCCACGACACCAATATTCAAGTGCCATCGAATAGGACTATGGCGTGGAGCACAACCAGCGCCGCCACGACCCCTGGTAGTTGTATTCCACAGTGTCTACTGGAGGGATATGCTGCTGTCCAGGGCGGGAGCAGTTGAGGGCAACACGCAGGGAATGGTTAGGGTTACACCTGACAGCCCAGCATTTGTGAAACCGGCTAATGCCATAGTCTCGCTGAGAACGGGCACACCTGATCTTAAGAGGCCGAAGCTTCATATAGCGAAACTGGAGATGACTCCTCTTGGGAAGTCAAAACCTAAGGCCCAAGGAGTAATCCAGGTACCAAAGGTGGCTTCAGGCTCCGGTATACAAAAAGCCAAAGATCAGAAAGTTCGAAAGACCAAAAAGAAGGGGACTCACAGGGCATTTAGTCCGGTTGGTGTTGAGAACGTGCAGCCAGCCAGCCCGATTCTAAAGGATACCCCCAAGAAGTCCTCTCTGGTGCACCCAGCGAAGTTGGAGGTATCAGAGGGAAAAGCCGAGGAAACCAGTTGGTCTAAGGCGGTCGCAAGACCATCCCGGCCCATCGGTACGGTGACTCAAAAGGGGGAACGTCCTTTGTGCATGTCGAGCCTGACACTGGGGCGACGGGTGGAAAAGAAAAAGCCACGACACTCAGAGTCTCACTCGATATGCAAGATGCTGCACCGCCGACACCTTTAGAGGCAAAAAACGGGGCATCACCTCGGAGATTGCGCCCGAGGATACCGTAGCCGTAGAATTAGCAATGAAGTCAGTAACGAGGACCAGGGAACCGTCAATATGGTACACCAACACCTGCAGTCTCCCGGGAAAAAGAGGGGAGTTGACGGCTAGGATCGCAGAGTCTGAGGTCGTTGCGTTGACGGAAACTTGGATAAAGCCATATACTGACATGCGCTTCCAGGGATACGCTGCCTACAGACAGGATAGAACAGATGGAAGGCAGGGGGGCGGAGTGGCACTTCTAATACGGACCGACATAGGCCATTGGGAGGCTCCGTTCAACTTAGTCTCCGGTAATGTACAGGTCAGATCCTGCTTTATTAGGATCGAGGGGCGTACAGTATGCATTATCTGTATCTACAGGGCACCGCTAGCCACAGATGAGGAAGATGTTGAGCTCTTCCAAATGCTGGATGCGGTGCTGGCACAGACAAAGGAGTTCATCTTATTAGGGGATCTCAATCTACCCGAAATTAACTGGGAAAGCGGGATCGCACCAAGGGGATCAACAAGCGACAAATTTCTGCAGTGGGTCCAGTTACATGCACTTACGCAGCATGTGACACAGGACACTAGACACAGAGGTGGACAGCACCCGTCTCTCCTTGACTTAATCATAACGCAGCACCATCAGGACGTTGAGGAAATTAAGTGGGAAGAGCCACTTGGAAAAAGTGATCATGTAGTCCTAAGGGTCACACTAAGACTAAGCAAGGCGCCGAAGGAAGTCGTGTTACGTCGGCGCTATGGGAGAATCAACATAGGTGAACTGAAGAAGGCGGCGGAGGAAATTCAGTGGACACGGAGACACACAAATGCCTCCGTAGAGGAACGTTGGGAGACCATCAAGATGGGGCTACTCGAACTTACAGATGAGTTCACACCCCTGATGGTGGCAAGCAGTAGAAGTCTACCCCCATGGTGGAAGTCAAAGGTCCGCAAGGCCATAGTTATTCGTAGGCAACGATGGGCGGCGTACAAGCTGTACAGAACTCAGGGGGGCATGGAATAGCTATAAGATGGCTAGGAACAAAGCTCAAGAGATCCAAAGAGTGGAGAAATATGCCTTCGAGCGTCGGTTAGCTGCGTCGGTCCGCACAAACCCAAAGCGATTCTACGCCTACGTGCAATCTCACAAACGTATGAGAGAGAGCGTAGCAACTTTGGAAGGAGCACAGGGACGACTAGCTCTAAACGACGAAGACAAGGCTGGCACGCTCTTGGAATTCTTCAAGAGCATATATCGACCAGAAAATAGTTTGGAGGAAAGAATGGGGGGCCCACAGGCGCCTCCAATACCCGAACTTACTGTAGGAGAAGAAGAAGTGTACGCGGAGTTGCAAACTTTGAATAGAAACAAAGCAGCAGGTCCAGACGGGATTCATCCAGCAATCGTTCAGCCTCTGGCCGAGGTCCTGAAGGCTCCGGTGACGAAGCTGTATGAAACGTCACTTAGAGAGGGAATTGTGCCGGGAGACTGGAGTAGAGCAACAGTGGTAGGCATTTACAAGAGTGGGCCCCGGCAAAAGGCGGAAAATTACCGGCCGGTTAGCTTGACTTCGGTACTGTGTAAGAGCCTGGAGCGAATAGTCAGGAAGCAGATCTCTAGGCATTTGGTTCAACACAACCTCATATCAAATGCTCAGCATGGGTTTGTGGCAGGGCGATCCTGTCTGACGAATCTCCTGCTGTTCCTCGATGAGGTAACCAAGCGTCTGGACGAAGGGCAATCGATTGCGGTCTGTTACTTGGACTTCAGCAAGGCATTTGATTCCGTGAACCACAGATTTCTGGACGTCAAACTGCAGTCCATGGGAATTGTTGGAAAGGCAAGACAATGGATAAGTAGTTTCTTAGCAGGGCGAACCTTTAGTGTTAAGGTGGGGAACCATGTTTCAAAACCGGAAGGTGTAACAAGTGAGGTGCTACAGAGCTCGGTGCTCGGCCTTCTGCTCCTCCTCATCTTCATCAACGACCTAGCACGTGGGCTTACAAACCCCACCTTTATGTTTGCCGATGACGTCAAGATAGCTGGAGTAGATATAGAACTTGACGTGTTAGCAGTACAAAACTGGGCACGCAAATGGGACCTTCCACTAATCCTCACCAAGTGTCAATGCTTGACCACAAATACAGGGGCTAGTGAGAATAGTGTGGGTTCGTTGCAAGTGGTCTCGCAGGTCAAAGACTTGGGCGTTATAGTGGACAACAGCTTTAAGCCGTCAAAGCAGTGCACCTCAGCAGCCAATACGGCCAGGAGGGAACTCTTTCGAGTTAGATCCATTATGTCGTGTAGAGATCCGGAGATTTTCGTTCCGATATACCAGGCCATAGTTAGGCTGCGTATGGAGTACTGCGCGCAGGCCTGGGCACCGTACTACCAGAAGGATATCGACTGTCTGGAGAAAGTGCAGGGACTAGCCATTAGAATGGTGGCTGGGCAAAGGGGGTGTAACTACACAGAGCTTCTCCGTGCCCTAGACCTATTCTCGATGGAAAGACGGCGCATTCGCGGGGATTTGATAGAAACCTTCAAGGTAATGAAAGGACTGTCAGGAATAAGTCGAGAAGACCTTTTTTCGCTGATCTCCGAGAGAGGCACAAGGGGGCATAGCCTTAGATTACAAAGGAAACATTCGAGGCTCCAAATTAGGGCGAAGTACTTCTCAAATAGAGTGGTACCCCATTGGAATAAGCTCCCGGAAGAGGTCATAAATACCACAGCAGTGAAGGCTTTTAAGAAAGCACTAGACCTATGTTGGGTGGCAGTATACCCCGAGTTATGCTAAGCAGCTTTTAGGGTCAGATGCAATTTACTTATTGTTTCCACCTTACTCTGCCAGGGCTGATACTGCACAAAATTTCTGCCTCTCAGAAAAAGAAAATCACGCAGTGTTGGGAGCTACGGAAACGCGCCGACAACACAACTATCTAGACACACGATTGGCATTAGCCACACCAACTCCTGTGCAAACGGAACTGAACTGAACTGAACTGAACTGAACTGAACTGCGCGTAACTGCCGCGCGGTTTGAATTCATAATGCTCTCGTCTTTGAATTGAGTTTTTGAATAGTTTTGTGAATTAGCGCAGTTTAATTCACAATACTGAGCGTATTATAGTTGCATTTAAGGTGCGCTTTATCCGGAGAATATTTTTATTCTCCTTGTAGCACTGCCGAGTAGTTTTCGGTGTTTTTTTCTGAGGCGATCTTTTCTCGCTTCTAGTCTTTCTTTTTATTTTTGCTTTTTGTGTTAGCGGGATTTACCTGCTATTGTCAGAGTGCGTATTTTGTGTTTGGATAAAGAGCACTTGAGTTGTATTTTCCCCCGTTTTTGCGGTTTTCGGTATGACACGCGTATCCGACCCGTGTCTAGCACCCAAGTGCGGAAAACGAGTGGTAAACCACATAGAATGCGAGATATGCAAGAGATGGGCCCACCCAAGGTGTTCAGGGATAACAAAGGACATTTATGTCCTTTATAAACAGAACCCATGGGCTGAATGGGTCTGTGCCCCCTGCAAGGAGGCGGCCAGTCTGGCCTTTAAACTGCAGGACCAGCGTCCACCAAGTAGTACCTCAGTTGTAAGCCCCAAACCACCGCAAGCGGGTTGTAGTAAGTCGTTTGCGGAAGTGGTATCAACACCCGAGAGGACGATCATCCGAGCGAATGAACCAGTTCCGAAGGCTTGCCAGGCGGTCGTTGCCTCCACTCCTTTGAAGCAGACCGACGAAGGCCAGTGGACGGAGCAGAAGCCGAGAAGGGAGAGGCAGGTCAAAAAGAAGGGAGACTGTAATAGAGCGAAAGATGGGTTGGCTAGGGTGGATGACCCTGCTCTTCTGGTATTAGAAAACAAGGTGAAGGACCTGCAGAGGCAGGTCTTGTCGATGGGCAGGGTCTCAAGCCACAGGCTTCTGATCCTAAACCAGGAAGAACCCTTTATAAGGGAATCGAAGGCCAGGAGAGACATTGACAGGAGGAAGGTCTGCGACATACTGCGAATCGCAGGTGTTCCGTACCCTCCTACTCTAAGAAGGGTGCACAGAGTGGGGACATGGAAGTCACCACTGGGGAACAAAGGCGAACTTCGTGCGAGACCAATACTGGTAGAGTTCGCTGACGAGGCTACCCGGGATAGACTGCTGGCGAGGGCAGCGGTAGTAGCTCAGATTACAAAGGGCAGATACCAGATTGTGCCGGACGAACATAGGGTAAGGCCTGGTGGTCTAGCCCCAAGAGGTATCCTTGCTCGACCAGCCAGGGCGCTGGTGAGAAATCTAAAAGTTCAGCGGAATGCCGTACTCGGCTCTCAGGCCCCGACCCCGGCAATAGTAAAGAAGCCACGTGCGGGGTCGCTAATAGTTGTAATTGAAGATGCGCTGGAAGACGAAAATTGGCAGTGCTGCCCGAAGATAGATGACAGCGTGATCCCTGCCAGGCTGGATGTTGTGGCCACTCCTATAGAGATGGATTGGGAGTCGTCGGAAATTCTGGACTATCAGCCGGCTTCATGCACCCCAGTGGGGACATCCGAAGCAAAAAACGTGCCATCATCTCAGGCGTTGCGCCTGAGAAACAGTCAGGAATGAATGAAAAAAGACACCTAGGCGACGGAGCAAACGCGGTGGTGTTATATACTAACGCGTGTAGTATTAGAAACAAATGGGCGGAACTTGCCAAAACCGCTGACGAACAGAAAGCATCAATAGTTGCCGTCACGGAAACGTGGCTTTCTGAAGAAGACCATGTGCCAGGCCTAATAAGTAACAGTTTTGCAGCCTACAGGCAGGATCGGGAACAAGATTGCCTTGGTGGTGGAGTAGCCATCCTCGTTAGGTCAGGTGCAAACCACCTTGAGTCTCGGACCAAGATGTGCACTCGCAATATCCAGCTATGCGCCGTTACGATCATCCTTCCAGGCAGAAGGGTTAACGTCGTCTGTGTCTACAGGGCACCAAGCACAAACCACGAAGAGGACGTTTGCTTGCTGCGGACTTTGACTGAACTAGTTAAGGACGCACAAAAGACCCTCATAGTGGGTGACTTCAATCTTCCGCACATCGACTGGGTGGCTGAGGTCTGCGTGCCGGGATCGGAGGAGCAAAGCTACTTAGAATGGCTGCATGACAATGCGTTGCATCAGCATATTAGGGAGAATGCCAGATATAGGGCTGTATGCTTTCCATCCTTGCTGGATCTAGCTATAACGAACTTCCCCAACGATGTGGCTGGACTGCATTATTGTGCACCGCTGGGAAAGAGTGACCACGTGTGTGCCAAAATAGTTCTATGCATGCGGCAACCGAAGGTACCCTCAAGGCTGATTAGGAATTTCGGTAGTATGGACATAGATAGGCTTCGTAATAGGGCGATGGGTTTGACCTGGGACGCGCCAGAGGAAGCTACTGTAGAGGAGCGCTGGCAGGCCATAAAAGGATCCCTGACTGCCCTACAGGAAGAGTTCGCACCCCTAAAACGAAGGAGTGGGGAGGGCAAGCCCATGTGGTGGAAGGCTGCAATAGCCAAGGCCATCAGACGTAGAAACCGCTATTGGAACCAGTACAAAGCTTCCGGCAGCCAGCTAGCCTGGAATCGCTATACGAAGCTGAGAAACGAGACTGTAAGCCTTTTGAGAACTTCTAAACGGGAATTTGAGCTGAAATTGGCCCAGTCTGTAAGACAACAGCCGAAGAAGTTCTACAGCTATGTACAGTCTAAAGGCTCAACAAGAAATGCCGTAGGTCCGCTATCCACTAGAGAATATGGGATTGTCACTGACGACCAGGGCAAAGCAGACGCCCTGGGGGAATACTTTGGTAGTGTACATAGGATAGATAGTGGGGTACTAGTAGATCTGGCGCTGATACATCCTCCTCAGTTAAACGAGCTAGATCTTTCAGAGGAATGCGTGCGTAAGTACCTACAGGAGTTAAACAGCCACAAGTCAGCGGGCCCAGATGGCATTCATCCAGCTATCATCAAGCCGTTGGCGGATATCATAGCTCCATCGGTATGCAGATTGTATAGATCCACGTTGGACCAGGGAAAGCTGCCTCAGGACTGGAAAGTCGCGGCAGTCGTGGCAATACATAAGAGTGGGCCTAAGTCGGATGTGCAGAACTACAGGCCGGTAAGCCTAACTAGCATTCTCTGTAAAGTTCTCGAGAAGATCATCCGTGCCCATATCTGCCAGCACTTACTGCAGCACTCCATGCTAAGCCCGGCGCAGCATGGATTCCTGAAAAATAGATCTTGCCTGACCAATCTCCTGTGCTTCTTAGATGAAGTAACTCGACGACTGGACGAAGGTAAGCAAGTTGAGGTATGTTACCTCGACTTTAGCAGGGCGTTCGACTCCGTTAATCATCGTCTTTTGCTATGCAAGATGGAGACTTTCGGGAAAGGTGGGCCAGTATATAGGTGGCTGGAGGACTTCCTCTCCCACAGGACGCTTTATGTCAAAGTGGGGGACAGGTGCTCCAGTTTGGTGAACGTCACCAGTGGTGTACCTCAGGGATCCGTCCTAGGCCCGGTCCTATTCTTGTTATTTATTAATGACCTGGCATCCGCTCTTCAATCGCCCAGCTTTATTTTTGCGGATGATGTGAAGATTGTTGGATCTGAGGGTAGGGCGGACTTGGGCAGGGAAATAGGCACCGTCCTAAACTGGGCATACAAATGGGACTTACCTCTAAACGCTCAAAAAAGCCACTTGTTGTCAAGGGCAACAGAGAGCCTAACTGTCGCTCATGATCAAGGGCTGTTCACCGTAGAGGCAGCCAGTAGGGTTAAAGACCTGGGGATCACCATGAAAAGTGACTTCAAATGGTCGGAGCAGTGCAACGCCGCTGCGCATAAGGCTCGTGGGGAGCTCTTTAGACTGCGATCGGCTTTGTCTTGCCGGAAGCCGGAGGTATTCGTACCTATTTACATGACTATAGTACGACCTCACTTAGAAGGTAGTGTGCAGGCTTGGTCACCCTTCTACAAAAAGGACGCCGCTTGCATAGAGAAAGTCCAACGTTTCTCCACGCGAATGGCTGAAGGGCAGAGAGGTAAGACGTATGAGTAGAGATTCTGTGACCTGAATCTCTTCTCGTTGGAAAGGAGGAGAAGTCGAGGAGATCTCATAGAAACGTTCAAGGTAATGAAGGGCTTTTCTGGCCTCAGACCAGATAGTCTATTCCAATTGGCCGTAGACTCCAGAACAAGGGGACACGAAAAGAAGTTGATAAAAGCCCGATCTAGGTTGATGGCTAGATCGCACTTCTTCAGCAACAGGGTTGTGAACAGTTGGAACGGTCTGCCTGGTGAAATGGTAGATCTGCAGACAGTCCAATCCTTCAAATGTGCCCTTGATCGCAAGTGGTACGAGATCTTTCCTTGTAGTGAGCCTTAAGAATATCAACTAGATGGATGACGGGTAGCACTGTGGTCCCTCTGAAGTATGTTTTAGCAGACTTTTTCCCTCATTGCATACTGTCTCAGTGAACGCTCACGATGCATAATGTCTCTCGCAGTTGATGTGCGAAGAGGTTTTCCGTTTCCCTCTCATTTTTAGCGGGGATTCGACGAAATACACTCGGCAGTGGTGGGTGCATAACTGGTGTGCATACCATCGAAGGAATTCTGGACGCTCGATTGGCCGTGGCCATTACCTGTCCTGTGCAGACTGAACTGAACTTAACTGAACTGAACTGAACTGAACTGAACTGAACTGAACTGCGCACCTACTGCGCTACACCGGCCAGTCTTCTGACGTGATACGTGGAATCATATTTTCTGTGGTTGTGTCATTCTGTGGACTATAATTTGCCCACAATGCCTCCAAAAAGAGTCAAAAATAGTGCATCCAAGTGCCTAGTTTGTTCGAAAGTTGTTCGCTCACGCGACAAATCTCTTCAGTGTGATGGTTGTGATGGTTGGGTCCATCTTGAGTGTTCTGAAATGAGTATTGATCTTTACGAAGCCCTGGACAAATGCCGTGCAAAGTTGCTCAAGGTGCTGTGCATCAAATGCACCGAGCTATCAACACCTGTGTGGCCCGCAAAGCAGTCGGCGGAAATGGCTCTTCCTGTCACAGATACAGCAGCGTCATCAACTTCGTCGTCGTCATCATCATTAGCACCGTCAATCAGTTCATCGCCATCAATAGCAGCAAAATCAGCGGCGTCGTCATCGTCTTTTTCTCCACCAACATCACTCTCACCGTCATCATTGCCGTCAGAAGGGGAAAATTCCGCCGAGGTATCTATTCCCGACTGTGCTACGTATGCAGAGGTGGCTTCAACATCGGTCACTGGGCCAATCGGAACAAAGCGCCGCCAACGCCAGAAGCTACCTAAGTCTGCCTGCCATAATGCGGACCCAGTTGGCACTGATGTGGCCACGCAAGCACTAGACGATATTATAGGAACAAAACCCAGCCGTCAGAGCACCACCGCGGATGAAAGTAGACCGGCCTGGATAACAACTGCGGATCATCCACGAAGAGCGCCACCGTCGAGGAAACAGTGTTTCCTAATAGTGAACTTGCCTGAGACAAAGGAGACCACGGCACAGGCACGTCTGGACCACGATATTGCGAGTCTCCGGAGTATACTAACAAAACTCTTTGTCCCCGGGGAGGAGGAGACCGCGGAGAAGTTGCGGGTGAAATCAGCATTCCGAATTGGCAAAGCTAGTGACGCTGAACGCCCCCGTCCACTGAAAGTAGTGCTGGACTCTGAGGAATCCGCGACTTCTGTGTTAGGAAGATCCCACCGGCTAAAAGGCGAGCAAGTGCGGCTGCACCGAGATCTAGACCCTGCGGATCGTGAGAAGTATAGAAATGCTTTGATTGAACGACGTGAACGAATGGAACAAGGGGAAAGGGACTTGATCATTCGGGATTTTCGGGTGCAGAAACGGCGCCCTCACTTCCGGTGGAGGCCGCTGACGCTAGTGTCCCTGTCAGCCCCCCCAAGCTAGGACGCCCTGAACAAACGGATGTGGTAGCAGGCCGAGACAGTGTCGTCATCCTGTTGTCTAACGTCCGTGGTCTGCTGAACAAGAGGGATGATCTGGAACACCTGCTGCAGTCCAGCTCACCTACTATGATAGCATTGACGGAGACGTGGCTGAGTAACAATGTTCTAGACTCTGAGGTGTCCCTCCCTGGCTACACCCTATTCCGAGTCGATAGGAACTCTATCAGAGCTGGTGGTGGCGTAGCATTGTTCGTACGATCAGACATCCCAACCGTGCAGTTAGAGGCATTCGCAGACCCGCAAGGATTCGGTGAAGCCATCTGGTGCCGCGTCAAGCTAACCGCCGGGGGCTTTAGGACAGTTGGAGTCATTTATCGGACACCTGCGGTCACTCCTCCAGATATGATAAACTTATTGAGGAGATGGGCGTGCAACGGCCACTGCCTCGTCCTGGGCGACTTCAATGCTCCGCATATTGATTGGACGTCAAGCAGGACAGCGGCCGGGGCTGATCCTTTCTCTCGGAAATTACTGACAACGGTCCAAGAACTGGCACTACACCAACATGTTCAGGAATCGACCCGGAGGCAATCCGGCCACGGTTCCATTCTGGATCTGGTGATTTCTCCCAGGAGCTCGGACGTCGATAAGGTTGAACATCTCCCTCCACTGGGAAGCAGTGACCATATGGTGCTAGAAATTCACTGGCGCACTGGTTCTTGTCCATCCCCTAGACCACACATGGGACGTAATGTTTGGCGCACTTCATTCGAAGATGTCCGGAGAGCGGCGTTAGACGTCAACTGGTTTCCCATGGATTCAGATATCCACCGCGATGTGAACGAAGCTTGGGCGTTTATTCGTGACGGTATCTTGTACCTTATGAATACCTACTGCCCCCTCAACCGGCGTAGACCTCGGGTTAAGGGACCGCCGTGGTTTGATCTGGAGCTCAGACGCCTGCTCAGACGACGAAATCGGGCCTGGCAGCGGTTCCGATCCACAGGTGAGGGTTATGATCTCTATCGCAGGATTCGTAACCAGTGTACCGAACAAAAACGAATAAAGCGGATGGCATTCGAGGAGGCCCTTGCGGTCGATGCGGTGCGAGCACCCAAGCGCCTGTTTGCATACTTAAAGCGCCGCACCAGAGCGAAGGTGGGTATCCCCGCGCTGATGAACAACGACGAAATGGTTGCAACAGATGACGGAAAGGCTGAGACACTAGCCAAACATTATCTGTCAGTTTATTCTGTGGAGGAAGGTGCGCCAATCCCGATGGTGGATAGCTCGCCGCTGTTCATTATGTATGATTTTGGGGAGCCGGAAGTGAACAAGATGCTCAAGTCCATCAAAACCCATAAGTCACCGGGACCGGACGACGTGCATCCGCTGATGTTGAAGGAGTTGGCGGACCAGCTAACTACACCACTAACGCGGTTGTTCAATTTGTCGTTGGCCACTGGAAGTCTACCTCAGGAGTGGAAAAAAGCAGTTGTTGTTCCGCTGTACAAGGGTGGAACAAAATCCACCTCGGCCAACTACCGCCCAGTTAGCCTCACTTCCGTGGTTGGAAAGGTCATGGAAAGGCTGGTGGCTGTTCGTATACGTGAACATCTGGAGCGCTGTCAACTGCTATGCGCAGAGCAGCACGGTTTTCGGCGGAACAGATCATGTCTGTCAAACCTGTTGACCGCCCGTGAAAGTTGGTCGAACTCCAAGGCCGAGGGATATGTCACGGACGTCATCTTCGTGGACTTTAGTAAGGCGTTTGACAAAGTTCCTCACAATGGGCTGTTGCTGAAACTCCGGGCCATGGGCATCTCAGGGCCCATGCTTCACTGGATTGAGGATTTCTTGGTCGGGAGAACCTTTTCCGTGAGAGTTGCACAGTCCCAGTCCGCGTGGTATCCAGTTGGCAGTGGCGTGCCGCAAGGCTCCGTGCTAGGACCCCTGTTGTTTCTAGTGTTTGTAAACGACCTACCACAGACCATTCGATCCAAATGCCTTATCTACGCCGATGATCTCAAGATCTGGCGCACCATTCGATCGGCAGAGGATCGCGAGATACTACAGGAGGATCTGCAGGCCCTCGTCAATTGGTCGACCACCTGGGGTCTACCGATAAACGTGGACAAGTGCGCGAGCATGAGGATTGGTGGCCCCAACGATACTTCCGGCTACTGCCTTGGGAGTATCGTACTCCGTCACACGCAGGAGGAAAAGGATCTTGGAGTTGTTGTCACCAGCAATCTGAAGACAAGAGCACACACTGAGAGAGCGTGCTCCTCAGCGTGGAAGATACTTGGTCCCATCCGCCGTTCATTTGGGCCTCTACCCCGGGACACTTTCCGACTGCTTTATGTCTCACATGTACGTCCTCGTTTGGAATATGGCGGTCCAGCTGTCTACCCGTGCACGGCGGCGGAAGTAGCCAAACTGGAACGGGTGCAACGTTCTGCCACACGCCTCGTGGCCGGACTGCGTGGGTTCAGCTATGAGGAACGCCTAAAAGTCACCGAGTTGTTTCCCATTGCCTATCGGCGGCTTCGAGGCGACCTCATCTATGCCAGGCGCATAATCCGCGGTGAGTTGGGCCGGGAACTACAGGCGGAATTCCCGCTCAGGAATAATGATCGTACCAGAGGACACACCCTGACGCTTCGTAAGGTGCATTCCACCGGCTTACCGGCCATCTATCGATTGTCAAGGAGGGTGACCAATCTCTGGAATGCTCTACCGACCGAAGTGGTGGAAGAGGAAACCGAGACACTATTCAAGAGAAAATTGGACCAGACCCTGAAGGTTTATTGGCGGAGCACCGACATCCAGCCGAGTCAATAGAGTACGATGTGATGGGGCTCATACGGGTCCCCAGTGGGGACATCCGAAGCAAAAAACGTGCCATCATCTCAGGCGTTGCGCCTGAGAAACAGTCAGGAATGAATGAAAATAGACACCTAGGCGACGGAGCAAACGCGGTGGTGTTATATACTAACGCGTGTAGTATTAGAAACAAATGGGCGGAACTTGCCAAAACCGCTGACGAACAGAAAGCATCAATAGTTGCCGTCACGGAAACGTGGCTTTCTGAAGAAGACCATGTGCCAGGCCTAATAAGTAACAGTTTTGCAGCCTACAGGCAGGATCGGGAACAAGATTGCCTTGGTGGTGGAGTAGCCATCCTCGTTAGGTCAGGTGCAAACCACCTTGAGTCCCAGACCAAGATGTGCACTCGCAATATCCAGCTATGCGCCGTTACGATCATCCTTCCAGGCAGAAGGGTTAACGTCGTCTGTGTCTACAGGGCACCAAGCACAAACCACGAAGAGGACGTTTGCTTGCTGCGGACTTTGACTGAACTAGTTAAGGACGCACAAAAGACCCTCATAGTGGGTGACTTCAATCTTCCGCACATCGACTGGGTGGCTGAGGTCTGCGTGCCGGGATCGGAGGAGCAAAGCTACTTAGAATGGCTGCATGACAATGCGTTGCATCAGCATATTAGGGAGAATACCAGATATAGGACTGGATGCGTTCCATCCTTGCTGGATCTAGCTATAACGAACTTCCCCAACGATGTGTCTGGACTGCATTATTGTGCACCGCTGGGAAAGAGTGACCACGTGTGTGCCAAAATAGTTCTATGCATGCGGCAACCGAAGGTACCCTCAAGGCTGATTAGGAATTTCGGTAGTATGGACATAGATAGGCTTCGTAATAGGGCGATGGGTTTGACCTGGGACGCACCAGAGGAGGCTACTGTGGAGGAGCGCTGGCAGGCCATAAAAGGATCCCTGACTGCCCTACAGGAAGAGTTCGCACCCCTTAAACGAAGGAGTGGGGAGGGCAAGCCCATGTGGTGGAAGGCTGCAATAGCCAAGGCCATCAGACGTAGAAACCGCTATTGGAACCAGTACAAAGCTTCCGGCAGCCAGCTAGCCTGGAATCGCTATACGAAGCTGAGAAACGAGACTGTAAGCCTTTTGAGAACTTCTAAACGGGAATTTGAGCTGAAATTGGCCCAGTCTGTAAGACAACAGCCGAAGAAGTTCTACAGCTATGTACAATCTAAAGGCTCAACAAGAAATGCCGTAGGTCCGCTATCCACTAGAGAATATGGTATTGTCACTGACGACCAGGGCAAAGCAGACGCCCTGGGGGAATACTTTGGTAGTGTACATAGGATAGATAGTGGGGTACTAGTAGATCTGGCGCTGATACATCCTCCTCAGTTAAACGAGCTAGATCTTTCAGAGGAATGCGTGCGTAAGTACCTACAGGAGTTAAACAGCCACAAGTCAGCGGGCCCAGATGGCATTCATCCAGCTATCATCAAGCCGTTGGCGGATATCATAGCTCCATCGGTATGCAGATTGTATAGATCCACGTTGGACCAGGGAAAGCTGCCTCAGGACTGGAAAGTCGCGGCAGTCGTGGCAATACATAAGAGTGGGCCTAAGTCGGATGTGCAGAACTACAGGCCGGTAAGCCTAACTAGCATTCTCTGTAAAGTTCTCGAGAAGATCATCCGTGCCCATATCTGCCAGCACTTACTGCAGCACTCCATGCTAAGCCCGGCGCAGCATGGATTCCTGAAAAATAGATCTTGCCTGACCAATCTCCTGTGCTTCTTAGATGAAGTAACTCGACGACTGGACGAAGGTAAGCATGTTGAGGTATGTTACCTCGACTTTAGCAAGGCGTTCGACTCCGTTAATCATCGTCTTTTGACATGCAAGATGGAGACTTTCGGGATAGGTGGGCCAGTATATAGGTGGCTGGAGGACTTCCTCTCCCACAGGACGCTTTATGTCAAAGTGGGGGACAGGTGCTCCAGTTTGGTGAACGTCACCAGTGGTGTACCTCAGGGATCCGTCCTAGGCCCGGTCCTATTCTTGTTATTTATTAATGACCTAGCATCCACTCTTCAATCGCCCAGCTTTATTTTTGCGGATGATGTGAAGATTGTTGGATCTGAGGGTAGGGCGGACTTGGGCAGGGAAATAGGCACCGTCCTAAACTGGGCATACAAATGGGACTTACCTCTAAACGCTCAAAAAAGCCACTTGTTGTCAAGGGCAACAGAGAGCCTAACTGTCGCTCATGATCAAGGGCTGTTCACCGTAGAGGCAGCCAGTAGGGTTAAAGACCTGGGGATCACCATGAAAAGTGACTTCAAATGGTCGGAGCAGTGCAACGCCGCTGCGCATAAGGCTCGTGGGGAGCTCTTTAGACTGCGATCGGCTTTGTCTTGCCGGAAGCCGGAGGTATTCGTACCTATTTACATGGCTATAGTAAGACCTCACTTAGAAGGTAGTGTGCAGGCTTGGTCACCCTTCTACAAAAAGGATGCCGCCTGCCTAGAGAAAGTCCAACGTCTCGCCACGCGGATGGTTGAAGGGCAGAGGGGTAAGACTTACGAGCAGAGACTCTGTGACCTGAATCTCTTCTCGTTGGAAAGGAGGAGAAGTCGAGGAGATCTCATAGAAACGTTCAAGGTAATGAAGGGCTTTTCTGGCCTCAGACCAGATAGTCTATTCCAATTGGCCGTAGACTCCAGAACAAGGGGACACGAAAAGAAGTTGATAAAAGCCCGATCTAGGTTGATGGCTAGATCGCACTTCTTCAGCAACAGGGTTGTGAACAGTTGGAACGGTCTGCCTGGTGAAATGGTAGATCTGCAGACAGTCCAATCCTTCAAATGTGCCCTTGATCGCAAGTGGTACGAGATCTTTCCTTGTAGTGAGCCTTAAGAATATCAACTAGATGGATGACGGGTAGCACTGTGGTCCTTCTGAAGTATGTTTTAGCAGACTTTTTCCCTCATTGCATACTGTCTCAGTGAACGCTCACGATGCATAATGTCTCTCGCAGTTGATGTGCGAAGAGGTTTTCCGTTTCCCTCTCATTTTTAGCGGGGATTCGACGAAATACACTCGGCAGTGGTGGGTGCATAACTGGTGTGCATACCATCGAAGGAATTCTGGACGCTCGATTGGCCGTGGCCATTACCTGTCCTGTGCAGACTGAACTGAACTGAACTGAACTGACTTCCCACTGCCCTTTACCTGAAGACTGACTGAACTGAACTGAACTTCAAGACTGACTGCGCCACGCCGGTTTTTTGCCGTTGTGCTTTGTGGATGTGGTGTTTTGTGATATTTCTGGTCTCTCTAATAGGTCCATGTGTATGTTTGGTTTGCGGGATCAGCATTGGCACTCGAGCCGAAGCCATTATATGTGTTTGTTGTGAGAAATGGACTCACCTAGTGTACAAAAATCGATAAGGATAAGTATAAGTGGATGAGTCCCTGAAGCTCTCCATTAATGGAGAGGAATTCTTGTAATTTGTGCCCAGAGATTGCACCACTGTAATTAAGAGCAAAACAGTGGAATCTGTGGCAGTGGTGGACCAAGAACCCGCAGCACCGTGTCCACACGTTCACACACCACTTACTTTATATATATATATATATATATATATATATATATATATATATATATATATATCACACCCGTCTGTTTTCAAACTATGTGCCAAACAAAACATCTTACAATCGGGGAGGAAGGGGTCGATTGTCCGAGTCTACGTTTTGTTTGTGGGCGCCATACTGCCAGGTTGCCAAAACCAAAGCAAGTGGTTTTCTTAGGGACCCACAACCAGAGCTTTTAGTTACCCAAAGCTTAACCCGCAAAGCAGCTCGACGGAACGTGGGGTCTGTGACCAACTGGGGGCCGGTGACTGAGTGCTCAGTTATTAGGCCCTTCGGATGAGGCCGAACATCCTGGCTGCCCAGTACACTTCCGCCATAGATGCCGGTGAGCATACCGTTGTACGCCTCATACTACATCCATGGGTGATTTAGATTCAGGGTTCAGCCATCTCCCGTAGACTGACTATTAGTCAACCAACGCGGTGGAGGGCCTCCTCTATGGGACATATTCACCAAACCGTTCTCCACGGAAAACGAAGATCTGACAAATACCGTAAAGGTCAAAACCATTTTTCGCTTACGGAAAGTAAATGACAATAACAGCCCACGTCCGCTCAAGGCGATAGATTCGGGAGTGGTTCTCCCAGGATACACGCTCTACCGTGCACGGCGGCGGAAGTAGCCAAACTGGAACGGGTGCAACATGCTGCCACACGCCTCGTGGCCGGACTGCGTGGGTTCAGCTATGAGGAACGCCTAAAAGTCACCGAGTTGTTTCCCATTGCCTATCGACGGCTTCGAGGCGACCTCATCTATGCCAGGCGCATAATCCGCGGTGAGTTGGGCCGGGAACTACAGGCGGAATTCCCGCTCAGGAATAATGATCGTACCAGAGGACACACCCTGACGCTTCGTAAGGTGCATTCCACCGGCTTACCGGCCATCTATCGATTGTCAAGGAGGGTGACCAATCTCTGGAATGCTCTACCGACCGAAGTGGTGGAAGAGGAAACCGAGACACTATTCAAGAGAAAATTGGACCAGACCCTGAAGGTTTATTGGCGGAGCACCGACATCCAGCCGAGTCAATAGAGTACGATGTGATGGGGCTCATACGGGATGACTTCCCACTGCCCTTTACCTGAAGACTGAAGCTCGGGGGGGGGGGGGGGGAGGGGGGCGGAAAGGCGTCCATCTGTATCCGAGCCGACGTCCCCTTGCTACAGTTAGATCGCCAGATAGATGCAGAGGGTCTTGGAGAATCTCTTTGGTGTCGCGTAAAGCTAACACCCAGTAGAATTGAATCAATCAGAGACATTTATCGATCCCCAGCAGCAGGTCTTCCAGAAATACTGACTATCAAACGACGCTAGACTGGCGATGGTCACTGTCTAATTTTGGGTGATTTCAACTCTTCGGATGTGGTCCGCGGTGCGACGCGACAGCGGATTTATTTCTTCGTGAGACCCCATCAGCCGTGCTGAAGCTTTTTGTGTACCCACACGTCAGGATGCCAACTCAAACTCAAGTTCTTCAAACGTACATTCTAGACTTGGCAATATCTCCAAGACGGTCCGATGTAGAGTAGACGGAGTATCTACCTCCACTAAGGAGTAGTGACCACGAGCGTCGACCTTCGGCTGGAAGAGAGGAGTGGTTTTCGTTCCCAGACCACAGGGCGGGCTCAACGTTTGGCGAATGTCGTTCCAACAAGTCAGGGAGGCCGCATCCCCAGTGATGTGGTATTCACACGATCCGTACGAGGTAGACGAGACTTGGGAAGTGATTCGGGATCAAATTCTTTAATTACTCCAAACTTTTGCCCCACCATCCAGACAGCGACCACATGCAAAATGTTCACCTTGATTTGATTCACAACTCAGGCGTCTTTTAAAGCGTGCTGACCGTGCATAGAAACTATATCACGCAACTGGAGAGGAGTATGACCGCATCATCCGTAAGCAGTGCACCCAGCTTAAGCGAGAAAAACGGCATATATTCGAGGAAACGTTAGCAAACGACTCGGTTCGTGCATCCAAACGTCTGTTTACTTACCTGCGACGGAGAACACTAGCTACAACTGCCATCCCAGCCCTATAAAATGGGCACTCGCTGTGAGTTACAGATGAACACAAGGCGGATATGTTGACGAGGCACTACTTGTTAGTCTATGTCCCTGAACTGAAGCATAATCACCCTACACATATTGCATTGAACGCTCCCTGTATGTCGTGCCAGGAAATCACTGCGGAAGAAGTAGCGGCAGCCATGCGTACCATCAAATTTAGGTAATCCTGGGGACCCGAAGGTGTGCGTCCCTCAGTGGTAAAGAAGCTGATTGATGTGTATACTCAGCCAGTTACAGGGCTGTTCAACGCGTCGTTATCAGCGGGAAAGCTCCCCCAGAAATGGAATAAAGCTATTGTTGTTCCACTATACAAATGTGAGGTAAGGGCCGAGGCCATCAATTATCGACTTGTCAGTCTAAGATCGGTGGCGAGAAAGGTTAAAGAAAACCTGCCGACCGCGCGACTCCGGGAGCACGTCAGTGTAAACGATCTACTACGCCGGCAAAAACACGGTTTTTGGAAAAGTAGATCGTGCCTAACAAACTAGCTATTTGCACGAGAACGCCGAACGAATGCCAAGACCGAGGGATACCCTACGGACGTAATCTTCGTCGATTTTAGCAAAGCTTTTGACAAAGTTATGCACGACCGTCAGCTAGGTAAGCTCAAGGCTCTCGGTGTTGTAGAATCCCTAATTTTATGGACCAGGGACTTTCTTAAAAGAAGGATCTTTGCAGTACGAGAAGCACGGTTAGTGTCGATGTGGCAAGTGGCTACCAATGGTGTGGCACAAGGACCGGTTATAGGCCCGTCCCTCTTCCTAGCCAATATCAATGACCTATAAGCAACTTTCCAATCGCCGTGTATCATCTATGCGAACGACCTTAAGATCTGGTGTACGATAACATCAAATACAGATGAGTTTGTTTTCTTCAAGAGGATATCAAGACCCTTGAAAAATGGTCTGATCCGTGATCCCTACTAGTCGACACCGACAGGTGTGCACGTGTGCGAGTAGAGGTGCCGCCCAGCAATGGGGTGCACTATGCTCACGAGGCACCCCTTCGTCTTTCTGTCTGAGAAAAGACCTGAGAGTGATTGTAACCTCTTTACTAAGAACGAATAATAAAACCACAAAGTTGGCGCTTCCGCTTGGAGTATCCTTGGGTCGATTAGTCGACCATTCGGCCATCTCTCACTGGACGCTTTCAAGGTACTGTATACATCATACGTGTGACCTAGGTTCGATACGGGGGACCGGCTGCTTTCCCTTGTTACGGCAGTGGCAACGTTGGGGAGAGTGCAGAGAGGCGCAGTTCGCCCTGTTGGAGGACTACGTGGGATCCGCTTCGAGGGTCGGCTGAAGATTACCGGGTTGTTCCCAGCGGTTTACTTGAGAGTCCGAGGGGAATTGATCTTCACCAGGTGTATCATTCGAGGTGATTTTGGACTACAACTACAAGCAGAGCTCCGTATTCGCAAACGAGGCCACACGCTCTGCCAAGACTGATCTCAAAAGATACTGAATGGAAATAGCCGAAAAAGTGAAGACCGCGTCCAGAACTGGTGACTTTGGTAAACTGTTCCGCCCCATTCGCAACGCCTTGAATAGGTTCTGAAAACAAGATTTCCTTCTTCGTGACGTGGCAGGAAACCTAATACCCGAACAGAGAAAGAAGATGAACCCATGGATCGAACACTTTGGTCTGCCGCTGAACCGGCCTACAAACCACCAGACGGACCAACCGATATCAACCCTTTCAGTCCAGTACAAAAACAACTGTGATCCGCCCAGCACGGGAATAATTAACAAACTGAGTGACAGAAACGCTGCTGGGGAAGATAGCATCCCTCCAGATGTGTATAAAGCATGTTCATCGTCATTGATTGACAGGCTGTGTGCACTTTTTGGCTCCATTTGGCGAGAGAAAGTATTTTAATCTGACTGGGGAATGTCCATTTTGCTGCCCATTCTGAAGAAAGGTGGTAAATCGGCATGAGAACTACTGGGGGATTAGCTTGATCGATGTGACCGCAAAGATCTTTGGTGCGTTGTTACTAAACCGTTTTTCCGAGACAAGAGACAGGCGCACTCTCCCGAACCAAAGGGGTTTTCGTCGTGGCAGAGACTGTATCAACTCTCCACACTGCGCCGAATACTGGAGCACTGCTATAAGTTCCAGCAGCCGACAGTAGCTTGTTTCATCGATTTCCGGGCCGCCTTTAATTCGGTTAACCAAGAGTCTCTTTGGACCATAATCCAATCCGATGAGATGCTTGATAAGCTTTTAAGGCTGTTGAGGGGGTACTACTCGACAACTGGTGCTAGGGTTCGTATGTACGGTGAAGAGTCCTACGAGTTCGCACTCACTACCGGAGTTATACAGGGCTGTCCCCTCTCACCGGTGCTGTTCAACTACGCTATTGATTGGATAATGCGTCAGACATTACACTACTACCCTGGCGTTCAGCTTAGCCAGGAAATATACATCTCGGATTTGGAGTTCAAGGATGATATTATCGTGCTAGGAGATTCCTACGCTACACTCCAACCAATCCTCGACCGAATCAATTCTCTCGCGAAATTCATCGTACTTGAAGTGAATTCAACCAAAACAAGTGCTTCCACAACCCGTCTTGGCCCGACAATTCAACAACTGTCGATCAATGACCAACCAGTCGAATACGTTCCTTCATTCAAATACTTAGGGTCAACTCTGCTTCCGAACGGCCAGGCAAAAGATGAAGTGGTATTACGGATCGACAGCGCCAGGAGAGCCTTCCTTCAGCTAAGACGACCGCTGTGGACTGGCACTGAAATCAGCTTAAGGACCAAAGTTTGTGTTTACCGTGCCGCCATCCGGCCAGTACTCATATATGGCTGCGAAACCTGGCCACTACGAGCTGAGGATACCAGAAGACTAGAGGTTTTCGACCACTGATGCATGCGGCAAATCCTCAAATTCAAGTAGCGCGACAGGGTGTCCGACGACTAGGTAAAGAAACGGTGCTCCGACGTCGATGTTCTCCCCGTCCTCCAGCGCCGACGACTGCAGTGTTTCGGCGATATTCCTCGGCGACCCGAGTCAGAGATAACTAAGAAAACACTCTGCCCCACTCCCTGCCTTGGTTGACGTTGTCGCCTTGGTAGGCAGCTCAACAAGTGGACCAGTACAATAGAAAAGGACGTGGGGCTTTTAGGCCTTCGGTCGTTCTATGGAGCCCGGCGGTGGAAAAAGGACTGCATCACGATCTGTACCGAGCTTGCCTCCAACCGCCGCGTGGCCAGCAATGGTCCGTGATGTCCATGGAGCCGACTTATCGTTTGGCAGGTGATAGTCGCGTAAAAGTAAAAGTAAAAGTAAGTGTTCGGGAATACGACCACACGAGGGGACACTTTCTCACTCTAAAGAAATAGCAGCCGGTGGTCCTACCGCTGGTGCACTGTTTATCTCAGAGAGTGACCAGTCTATGGAACGCGCTGCCAGCTGAAGTAATGGAAGATCCTGATGACATAATGTTGTCCTGAAGTCTAGAAGTAATTCGCGGGTACAAGACTTGAGACCAGATGCCCCGGATCTTGTTTTTATCTTCTTTTTGCTGGAGTACAGGACTGAAAGAAACTGGACAACATGGGATGGCAAACAAGCGCAAAAACGAGAAGCCATTGATTAGAAAATAGAAAAATAAATAAGTACACATTTATTCAAGACTGGTTTATATATTTATGTATATAAATTCGCTTTTTTCTTTGAATAACTGTAAGGGGGAATAGAGCGAGAGAGGAAACTCGGAAAGCGGGTGGGGACACAACAGTTCAAAAAGAAAAAACGGAATGTAATGTGGTCTCTCTTTCATCTTTCATATCATCATTATCATCATCGTACAGCATTAAACAGTAGGACAAGCCCCACTGACCACTGCCTTTCTCACCATGTTGCACGTTGAATTAGAAAGTATGAATATACAAGATGGACAGGGAGTGGGCCTACATGGGTAGGAAAAGGAAAGAATGCCCTAGTAGCCAACACACGGAATACACAGTCTAACTGTACAATCGCACATCGATCAGTCATTCTGATTCGAAAGAAAGTGACAACACGATCGCCACTGCTCGCGGTTCGCAGCCATATTCTTCAGTTTATCCAGCCAACTAGTAGATGGATCTTTTGGACCCCAACCACGAAGAAGTGAAGCACCTACTTTTCCTAAGTCTGCTGTACATTTTCTCATTCCTCGCTGCCACGTCATCTGTTGACCTCCACGTGGTCTCTTCCACTCCCTAGGAGGGGCGGAGAACAGGACACGATACGGTAGACGTGTGTTTGACGTACGTAACACGTGCCCCAACCAACGAAGTCTACTAAGTTGGATACGCTGTGACAAAACGTTCTCCGAATCAGTACCCAATACTCGATTTCTGACCTCATCATTGCTCAGGCGGCTACTCCACCCGATCTTAGTGATACTACGTAAACATCCGTGGTCGAAAACCTCGAAACGACGAATATCTTCAGCACGCAGACTCCAAGTTTCACAACCATACAACAAAACTGAACGCACTGCGGCACAGTATACACGACCTTTCAACTTCAGTAAAATATCAGATCGACACCACAAGTGCTTCAGTCTAGCGTACGCCGCTCGAGCATTGGATATACGCGTGCTCACCTCTACTACCGTGCTCCCATCTGTCGTCACGCTGCTGCCGAGGTAGGTGAAGTGATCGACAACTGCCAGCACCTCCCCATCGAGCATCAAGCTCGGAATCGTTGACGTCCAGTCTTATAACATCACCTTGCACTTTGAAGGTGCAAAGCGCATGCCGAATGGAGCTACAGCTCGTGAGAGTCTATCTAGTGCACGTTGAGCATGTTCCGTGGATTCGAACAAGCAGACAACGTCGTCTGCGTAATCTAGGTCACACAGCTTTCCACTATTTCCTAGTTGGACGCCTACATCCTGAAGATTTTGCAGCGCACTCTCCATTATCTCGTCCATCAAGAAGTTGAAAAGGAGTGGAGACAAAGGGCATCCCTGCCGAACACCAATGGTCGTTTCGAACCGACCGGATAGTTCACCGTAAACTCTAACGCGGCCAGAAGTATGAGAATACAATCATCTCAGTAGGTTCACAAACTTCTGGGACATATCTTTTCGAAGAAGAGTACTGAAAAGCGCTGCTCGATCAACTGAATCAAAAGCGCCTTTCAAGTCTAGGAGAATCATTATTATCGGTCGGCGGTGCGTGTGACGCGTTTCAAGTAGTCGGCGAAGAGTAAAAATCTGGTCGATGCATCCTCGACCTGGGCGGAATCCAGCCTGCTGTTCGCGGGCATTCCTCTCGCGAGCCGATGTAAGACGGTGCAGTAGAATTGAGACTAATACTTATGTGATTATCAGAATTAAGCTAATCCCACGATGATTACTAAAGTCATTGCGCATTCCCTTCTTGAAGATGGGAACAATCAACGACTCACTCCATATTAACGGGATACGCTCCGCGTTCCAAATGTCACGGGGCAAAGCGGTAAGTGATTTTATCAAAACATTACCACCCAGTTTGAAAAGAACTGGGGGAAGTTCGTCGGGACATGCCGCTTTCCCTCGCGTTAGTGATCGAGTGCATGACTCCATTTCTACTTCCGATGGGGGCTCAAGTGATACCACCCAAGGAGTCGCAGTTGTTGACACGGGAGTAACTACACTAGCTTGCGGCCAGCTAAACTGTTCCTTGAAGTATTCGGCCCAACGGTCAAGCCTTTGCTGTTTGCCATGGATGGGTTCTCCATTCCTATCGCAAATCGTTTCACTGACCTGGATGCGCCGTCCACCGGTGTCACGAATAAGTTTGAACAGTCTCTGACTGTTACCTGAAGCAGCTGCCATTTCCATTTCTTCGGCTACCTTGACCTACCAATTTTCGCGATCCTTCTTAAGGCTTTTCGTAACTTGCCTTTGTAACTTTCTCCGCATTTTATTCATCTCCTTACGGTTCGAGAACTGACGCTTTTGCTCCATTATACTCAGCGACTCTTGCGAGATCCAGTGTCTTTGATGGACAACGGATCTAGGACCACAGGCAAAACCTGCTTCCGCGTGCATCGCCTGTTCGATATGAGCCCAATGCTCATCTACATTACTGTTCGTCGTAGATCCTAGCTCATGTGCTAACTTCTGCTCATAACGGGTGCGTACTTCTGGATCACACAAACGTTGCACAGCTAATCGGGTTTGCGGTTTGCGACGATGGTCATGGAGCTGGAGAGATAATCGCATTAAAACTAATGCATGGTCCGACTCTACGTACGTGGACCAGTAAGATCTATAGTTCTGAACAGAACTGCGCCACCGGTAGCTTCCTGCGACACGAATGATCTGGCTTAGAGTACTTGTAGAGTTAGAGCGCCATGTCGCTGTGCGACGCCGAGATCACAAACAAATTGCGCTTAACACAACTATCCTTTCGAACGACGGCTGACCTTTGGAGTCTTACAGCACATAAACGACTGTTAACAGGGATCCAGTCTAAAAGGACAGCCTCAGCCTTGTCAGTCAAGACTATTCCTACACCACGTTGACCCGCAGCTCGAGCTACTTCGTATCCTGAAGTGCGCAGAAAATACCTCGATGAGATACCAGGAGCAGTTAGTTGAATTACACTGCTCGAATCCTGTATACGCGTTTCACTTAAGCAGCAGACATCGATCTTCAGAGAATCTATCGTGAGCGCCAGGCACGCCTGCTAACCGGCCTGCATGAGCGTACGCACGTTGAAGAAGCCGAGATTCAGAGGCTGACGAGGCTTGAGAAAATGTGAGTTACCAGAAGGAGGATCATTCCCGATACTATTTGGCAGTGAATCGTTGCGAGTATCGACCGTGTTATCAGTGGGAGCATTATGGGTGGTGAGATGGGGCAAAGAGGGGTGATTAGGGACAGAAGACAAAGGTTGAATAAAAGAGAGGGAACTCTGAGCAGTAGCCCACTTATCACTACCCACCCCGCTCGATGCAATGGGCAGCGCGGTCCTGATTATCCTGCGCGACGATCGATGCAGTATGGAATTATTTGTATTCGTGCAGTTCATGGGAGATATTGGACGGGTACTGCTAGGGTGTCCAACCACAAAGCATGAGAACGATTAGGGTCCTCATCCAAAGCCTTTAGTTCTAACAAGAACCTATCCGCAAGGCAGCGGGATGGCTTAGTGGAAGCCCATTTGCTTGGATCAATTATTCTTCCACTGATTTTGCCGACTGAGTTGCCAGCTCAAATCAGCCCCAACCTGGAGGACCAGGAGACTGGACTATGTCTGACCTCTACCCATTGACCTGTCAGGTATGATTGCATCTCCGGCTTAAAGAAGCCATTCTGTATAGCTCTTTGGATCATAGAGGCGCGCGAGCCATCACACCCAGGTGCCGATCCAAAAGAGCCCTAAGCGTTGCTTTTGATGATGCCTCTATTACTTCTTGTGAAAGATTATTCCACAAAGATATATTCCTGCAGGTGAAGAAATCTTGGCCAACAAATTTTCGGGGACGGGGCCTAAACAGTTTCTTACTATGCCCACGCAGAGTTTATAGGCTTGGATGTGTAGAAATTAATCCACCAAATGTACAGGGAATAAGTCGGACATAAAGGAAAGATCTTGTATACGTCTTACGTCTAAAGGATAGAGATTCAATTCAGTCAGACGAGCTGGGTGGGAGGTGTGTTGCAAGCCATGCACCATCTTCGTTGCCCTTCTCTGGACTCGTTCCAGCAGGTCTAGGTCCTTGATAAGACCGGTGTGCACCACTTGGCTGCCATATTCTAGCACAGGACGGACGGACGTTCCATAGAGGTGATGAAAGTCTCCTCTCGGTATATGAGGGAAGGAACGCTGAATGATATAGAGAATTCGGAAACCAAATTCGCTGGCTTTTCCTTGGTGAGAAAAAAAGAAAGATCTTTACAAAGCCAAAATCCTAGTAATTTGTGCTGGAGTTAGGCGGAGCTGCTTCATTACCGTGCACGGCCACTGAATTTCGGAAACTGCAGCAGGTACGGTTTACTGCCGTTCGTCTCGTTGTGGAACGTTTTTACATGCCTGAGCGTGAGTGCATTGAAAGGGGTATACTTCATAGCCTCGAAGAATCACATTACTGTTGGGAATAACCGTCAACCAGACTTCATAATTTCGAATAGAGAGTCACGAAAGGTCCCAATAAGTCGGGACCACTGAGGGTCATCTGTGACGTACGGTTGCAGGTAACTGGTCTGCTTCTAGCGGCGTACCAGTGGGTCAGAGGAAACCTAATCTGCATCGGGCGAATCACCCGGAGGGAGATTAGGCCCAAACTGTAAGTAGAATTCCTTCTTCGGGATCGTGGACTCACCAGAATTCATGCTTTGACCCTCACAAAGCTGTAGTTGACTGGATTACGGTTAGTCTGCTGTTTATACAGAAGGACCACTAACTTCTGGAACTCACTGCCAGCTAACGTGATAGGAGAGGAGAATCAAATGCATTACAAGATAAAATTGGATGCTTATCTGAATAAGGTCTCTCATGGAGCGCGCAATCCGGAGCTGTTGGTGCAAAGGTTCTCACGGGAGGTGTCCCACTGCATCTAATCAGAAAGACTGGCTGCGTTGTGCCGTACAGTTACAACTGCCGACTGTCATCAGTTCAGCCCCTGTTAAACTTGTTGAACTAATTTGTTGAGCTGTGTTATTTGACATCATTGCGCATCTGCTTCAATTTTTGTGACCAAGTAAATGTAACACTTCACATGAGGACGACGATCATCTCTACCAGGAGAACCTTTTTTCTGAAATTCGAACATACTTCTTATAATTGATGCAAGCGAAGTAGCAGGTTCTAAAATATACCAACGTCATACAACTGCAAAGTTGATTGTATTTTCCGTTCACATATGCCTGTTCACTGGCATCCTCGTTCTATAGATAGTAGACGCGCTTACTCTGATTGTAAGCACTTGCTGCCTGAATAGTTTATGAAACCTCTATCGCAGTGTGAGAATAAGATGATATACGCTGGCGAACGTTGGAATCATCTAATTTATGACAAACAGTACGAAAGAATAATCTGTTTCAGTTAAAAATAAATACAAAAGGGTCGACAAAAATATTATCTTGCAATTTTCTTGTATTTAACTCCCTAAGTAGAATATAATTGAACGTAGTAGTAAGAACAAGAATGGTTATCACGAACCTGGAAGATTTCCAGCGTTTCGATGACATTTGACTTTTTAATTACACATAAAGTGATTTACAGTAAAAGGGCCAAACCCCATATTCATAACTTAAGCAAAATTCCATCTACAGTTTGGTCGCTAGAAGCCGCCAGGTAATTGATAATACTTCTTTCTCAGAACCTTCGCTCCTGGAGACAACAGTCCTCGATTATTTGTTCTGATGGGCCTGTTGACCATATTGAAAAAGTTGAAACAAAAGGAACGTGAAGTACGCGTTCTTATTTTGTAAGTACAGTTTGTTCTGGTTTACTATTTTCTCCGTAATTTTACACGATGTTCGCTCCCAGTCACCTTTTTGTGTTCAGTTGAATAAACGTAATCAATGGAATTTCTCTGAATACCCATTGATTAAGGATTAAGATATACACAAAGAAGTTTAATGTATGTAATAAAGCGGTCATGTTTTGATTCTCCGCAGAGTTCTGTGTGGCAGGTTCACAAAGATTTTCAGGTTTCCCTCGGATGTATCCATACTGGGACATATTCTGGGGCATTATAGCCCATAATTTGTTTTTATGTGACTAGTTCATGCAAAAGGATGAACCGGTTTCGTGAATGCCCCGAATAACACCTGCTCATGAGCGATGTGTGTAGAGAAACCCTTCACAGTCTTGGGAATTAGGTATAAAATAGTGACCTCAGCCTCACTCGACTTTTGTTTGAGGTATCAACTCTGTCCCGTGGAAAACCAAGTGCTACCTGTCGGGCAGCATGCAGTTTTGTGCTGAAAGCCGGTGACTGAATGAACAAATCATATGCCTTTGGATGGCGGTCTGCCAGTCGAGGATGCCCAACGTATCCTAGTGAATATTACCCCGCTGTGGATAGCTAAATGGCAAGAGGCAACGGCTTCACTTAGTGGTGTTCACATTCATACACGTTAGGTTACTGTCTATGAGCTTCTGTGGCTTTTGTGGAGAGATTTCGCTGCTAGGTGAAAAAACCCGCCACGTCCTCTAAAGACGCCGCGTTCTTACACCTGAGTACATTGAGGAAAGAGTAAAACACAACCATCGGTAAATAATAAGTTTTCCTTTTTAATATTTAATAATAGCGCAATGTTTTAGAAAGAGGGTAGCGGTTAATTAACAGCTGTCAAATGACAGAGAGGATTAGCAACCATTTGTCCCAGTTGGTTGAGCGTTGCACTGAATTGAGAGGTAGTGGAACCGTCTGCTACCATCGATGCTAACCGGTGTTGGTTGGATTGAAATCGTGGTATTAGGGTTTATAACCCAGTGACTTATATCGCTTGGTCGCTACTGGTTTCAGCTGAAGGCACTTGCAATCAAAGCTGGGAAATAAAAATAGGCGTCCTTTTATCACAAAAGAATTTCAGTACTCCAGATGGAAAGGCGACGTACACGAACGTTAGGAGAGATTTAGATGCACGAAAAACTGCACTGCCTGTGAAACCTGAAGTTTGTGTATGGTATGTCCGCCCTGGCGGGAATTTCCCGATAATCATTGTTGCTAAAGATGAAAAATGACATAATGCAGTAACAGGTACTTCCACTGAAATGTTATATCATCGCAAAAGGACCGTATCTAATGACGTGACCACTTGTGTGCCTTTATAATTCAACGGGATGCGCAGAAACTTTTCGAGCTTCCCACGAAGCCAGTGGACAGAGACCAGATAAGGTACAGAATTAACTGACGGGTAACAGCTTACTTTTGCTTTTATGCGGCTAGCTACTGAGAGAGGATGAGCCGGCTTCATTCATGTCCCTTAATAGCACCTGCCCATGGGCGGCGATCGGATGTAAGACCTAAGCAGAGGGAAATCCACTTCTGCTTCCAGTTGCGAACGCCGTTGACTGACTGTAGTCCTAATCCCTCAACGTCCGATTTGACAGTGCTGACCCATGTTTCCAGCTGTCCTACGAGGTGACAACACCGTCCTGGACATGGATCAGGTACGGGGGAGTTTTATGAGATCTCTTTGTCCGGACGTTGTAAGACATGTTCAAACCACTGCAATCGTCGGCGTTGGAGGAACACTGACAGCTTTTCGGCGTCTTATTGTCTCGTTTGAAAGCTTTTTGTGCCAAGCCACTTTCAGTATCCGTCGCAGATACCAGCGGTTAAACACTCCATCACGACGAGACTGCATCTTGACGTGGTGTGATGGCTCGCGCGCCTCTATGATCCAAAGAGCTATACAGGATGGCTTCTTTAAGCCGGAGATGCAATCATACCTGACAGGTCAATGGGTAGAGGTCAGACATAGTCCAGTCTCCTGGTCCTTCAGGTTGGGGCTGATTTGAGCTGGCAACTCAGTCGGCAAAATCAGTGGAAGAATAATTGATCCAAGCAAATGGGCTTCCACTAAGCCATCCCGCTGCCTTGCGGATAGGTTCTTGTTAGAACTAAAGGCTTTGGATGAGGACCCTAATCGTTCTCATGCTTTGTGGTTGGACACCCTAGCAGTACCCGTCCAATATCTCCCATGAACTGCACGAATACAAATAATTCCATACTGCATCGATCGTCGCGCAGGATAATCAGGACCGCGCTGCCCATTGCATCGAGCGGGGTGGGTAGTGATAAGTGGGCTACTGCTCAGAGTTCCCTCTCTTTTATTCAACCTTTGTCTTCTGTCCCTAATCACCCCTCTTTGCCCCATCTCACCACCCATAATGCTCCCACTGATAACACGGTCGATACTCGCAACGATTCACTGCCAAATAGTATCGGGAATGATCCTCCTTCTGGTAACTCACATTTTCTCAAGCCTCGTCAGCCTCTGAATCTCGGCTTCTTCAACGTGCGTACGCTCATGCAGGCCGGTTAGCAGGCGTGCCTGGCGCTCACGATAGATTCTCTGAAGATCGATGTCTGCTGCTTAAGTGAAACGCGTATACAGGATTCGAGCAGTGTAATTCAACTAACTGCTCCTGGTATCTCATCGAGGTATTTTCTGCGCACTTCAGGATACGAAGTAGCTCGAGCTGCGGGTCAACGTGGTGTAGGAATAGTCTTGACTGACAAGGCTGAGGCTGTCCTTTTAGACTGGATCCCTGTTAACAGTCGTTTATGTGCTGTAAGACTCCAAAGGTCAGCCGTCGTTCGAAAGGATAGTTGTGTTAAGCGCAATTTGTTTGTGATCTCGGCGTCGCACAGCGACATGGCGCTCTAACTCTACAAGTACTCTAAGCCAGATCATTCGTGTCGCAGGAAGCTACCGGTGGCGCAGTTCTGTTCAGAACTATAGATCTTACTGGTCCACGTACATAGAGTCGGACCATGCATTAGTTTTAATGCGATTATCTCTCCAGCTCCATGACCATCGTCGCAAACCGCAAACCCGATTAGCTGTGCAACGTTTGTGTGATCCAGAAGTACGCACCCGTTATGAGCAGAAGTTAGCACATGAGCTAGGATCTACGACGAACAGTAATGTAGATGAGCATTGGGCTCATATCGAACAGGCGATGCACGCGGAAGCAGGTTTTGCCTGTGGTCCTAGATCCGTTGTCCATCAAAGACACTGGATCTCGCAAGAGTCGCTGAGTATAATGGAGCAAAAGCGTCAGTTCTCGAACCGTAAGGAGATGAATAAAATGCGGAGAAAGTTACAAAGGCAAGTTACGAAAATTTGAAGCATTGGGTCCCCTTTATCCAATTCATGAGAACGGAGAGAAGACATAAGTCGCGAGATGCAAGCATTTCGTTTACTCTTGTCAACCGCGGACGTAAAACGTGTCAGTATATATACATGGTACGGTAGGGGGGGAGGGTAATTGCAACAGTAAAGTAGGCACGATCGAAAGCTCTTACAGTGCGTACGTTGGGGAGAGTGAAGTCTGTCGTGTTTACCCTGGCGTTAACACGACGGACTTCACTCTCCCCAACGTACGCACTGTAAGAGCTTTCGATCGTGCCTACTTTACTGTTGCAATTACCCTCCCCCCCTACCGTACCATGTATATATACTGACACGTTTTACGTCCGCGGTTGACAAGAGTAAACGAAATGCTTGCATCTCGCGACTTATGTCTTCTCTCCGTTCTCATGAAGTTACGAAAAGCCTTAAGAAGGATCGCGAAAATTGGTGGGTCAAGGTAGCCGAAGAAATGGAAATGGCAGCTGCTTCAGGTAACAGTCAGAGACTGTTCAAACTTATTCGTGACACCGGTGGACGGCGCATCCAGGTCAGTGAAACGATTTGCGATAGGAATGGAGAACCCATCCATGGCAAACAGCAAAGGCTTGACCGTTGGGCCGAATACTTCAAGGAACAGTTTAGCTGGCCGCACGCTAGTGTAGTTACTCCCGTGTCAACAACTGCGACTCCTTGGGTGGTATCACTTGAGCCCCCATCGGAAGTAGAAATGGAGTCATGCACTCGATCACTAACGCGAGGGAAAGCGGCATGTCCCGACGAACTTCCCCCAGTTCTTTTCAAACTGGGTGGTAATGTTTTGATAAAATCACTTACCGCTTTGCCCCGTGACATTTGGAACGCGGAGCGTATCCCGTTAATATGGAGTGAGTCGTTGATTGTTCCCATCTTCAAGAAGGGAATGCGCAATGACTTTAGTAATCATCGTGGGATTAGCTTAATTCTGATAATCACATAAGTATTAGTCTCAATTCTACTGCACCGTCTTACATCGGCTCGCGAGAGGAATGCCCGCGAACAGCAGGCTGGATTCCGCCCAGGTCGAGGATGCATCGACCAGATTTTTACTCTTCGCCGACTACTTGAAACGCGTCACACGCACCGCCGACCGATAATAATGATTCTCCTAGACTTGAAAGGCGCTTTTGATTCAGTTGATCGAGCAGCGCTTTTCAGTACTCTTCTTCGAAAAGATATGTCCCAGAAGTTTGTGAACCCACTGAGATGATTGTATTCTCATACTTCTGGCCGCGTTAGAGTTTACGGTGAACTATCCGGTCGGTTCGAAACGACCATTGGTGTTCGACAGGGATGTCCCATGTCTCCATTCGTTTTCATATATATATATATATAATTTGTTGAATTCTGCACACTTGATGAGGCGTTCACTATGGCTGCACTATTGTCTGGAATCATATTTTCCTAAAATGTGTCTGGTTGCTTGGGTGTAGGCACCAGTGCGGGCGTCCCTGTCCCCCGCAACCAGCAAGGTGCCACCTTTTGGGACACTTTTTATCATCTGTCGTTGAACTCATCCTTTGCCGCTTCTTCGGTTGCAACTGTCGGGGCATAGACCGCAACAACCAATACGTTCAAGGGTGAGGCGCGAAAACGAGCTATCGCGAGGCCGTGGAGACAAGGACTGTCCGGGGATCCGCTGTGATAGATGTGGTAACTGTCGTCTACTCCGGGAACCTTTGTGCACTGGGTGCAAGAATTCGGCAGCCGAACTTCCGAGAGACATGATATTTCGATGCGATAGTAATGTAGCGTTCGCGCCTTGATGGCTTGAGTTCCGATGTCCAAGAGTGTTCTCACATCTCAGCAGGTCATTTGGATGTGATTTCGCGTCCTAAGGCTCCCAGCTAGCATATTTGTCAACCCGCCTGCGGGGTGAACGTGAGGCGCGTCGCCTTCCGATGAGTGATGTGTATGAGAGTGTTGGGAATTTGGTACAAAGTGGCGTCCCAACGTCACTCGGCTTTTTGTTTGAGGTAGCAGCTCCAGTCCGCGCAGAGCCAAGTGCTGTCTGTCGGAAAACAGGAAGTTTTTGTGTTAGGAGCTGGTGACCAAACGAGCGGTTTGTACGCCTTTTGGAGGATGGTCTACCAATCCTGGATGCTGAAGGCGTCCTCGTGATCTTGGATTATGATTGCCGGTGGCTCCCTAGGGGCTCTTTCGTCATTCGGTAGAAGTCATCTAGACTCAGGGGTCCATGCAACCCTGTTGGTTGGACAGATTTTCTTGGTATCCATTGGATGCCAGTAGATCTTATGCGCCTATGCAGGAGCACCCGTCTTCGCTTGCTGTGCGCCGTCTCCGAGGTTGTTTATGCCTCGGTTACGCTCAACCTGGTTTGGCCTGCCGGTCGAGCGGTTTGCCGGGCTGTGACTGCTGATGCATGCCTCAGGTTCGTAGAGCCACAGATGAGAGTTGTACAGGTGATGGAGACCAAAGAGATGGGAGATACCCCGTGGGGCACGACAGTCTATCAGCACAGAGGCGCCACTCCTCCCAAGTACCATGTACATCCCGGCGGGTAACAACCCGCTGTTCACACTCAGACGCTATGCTTTAGATAAGGACACTCCAATGAGTAAACACAAGAAGAAATTACTTTACTTTGCAAACCTCCGCTAAATGAGTACAGAAGCAGTGTCTGTGGCTTGTCTCTGCTGTAAGAGAAGTTATCGCGGTTCACTGGGTATATATCGTTTGGAATCAAATGACGTTCAACCCAAAGAATGCTGGCTCTTTTATGTTCCGCTTTTCTAATAGGGTGTTGTGGCACTTGGCCATAGCTGGAACTGTTTCTGATTGATTAGAAATAATGGTCCTCAAAATTAGGCTTGAACTGACCGCGGAATCCGAATTATTATTATTATTATTATTATTATTATTATTATTATTATTATTATTATTATTATTATTATTATTATTATTATTATTATACCCCTAACCAACACGGATATTCAAACGAATGATAAGGAGGGGAAAGTGAATGGAAACATTCTTTTACTGTTGCACCACATTCGCTTTTGTAAGCCTTGTTTGATACTTATGGGACCCGAGAATTTCCTAAGCACGCCGCACATCATTCATACCACTGGCTTTGGCTCTCAGCTATATCCGTCACCGTATCTAACCATCGACAATTCTCATCCGTTGGGTTCCAGCCAGGGAGTCAGGACACACCAGTTCAGTTTATTCAACCATCACCTCCACACTTCTCTGCTCTGGTTTTGTTACTGCTTCGCAGCATCGTCCAGTTGAGGGAAGAATGAATAGAAGCAGAAAGTAAAAGAAGCCGAAAACAAATTACTAAGCGGAAATCACGAAGACAAAGAAAGGGCCCGAATCCAGTTACTCCAGTGGCCGTGGTGCCTAGCCGTGTCACTTAATGTCTCCAACCATCTGGTCAGGGAGTCTCGTGGACCCCAACCTGGAAGTCGGACACATCCTACTTGACCAAGTCCATTGGCCAGAGTTTTCTTATCTTTTTGCCACGTAGACTGATCTTTCTTCCATCCGCTACCTTCTTTAAGAACAACGTAAGTCGAGGAAACCTATCGATGGGCATGTGTTCCACACGTTCCAGTCACCTTAACCTGTTTTATTCAGTACTTGTTCCAGTGACTGACAATTAGTTCCCAACACCCTACGCGTTGCCTCTGTGCTGTTGATACGGTACTCCCACCATATTCGAGCAATATTATGGACACATGTTCAGTCATCAACAGGCCTCACCGATCTTCTACCCTTGACAGCTATGCTTCTGAGCGATATGAAATAACAGGTATAAGTACCGCAATGTACACACGACCCTTGATGGCGCCACAGGTGACTGTTGTCAAAAGCCAAACTGCCTTCTGTATACGCGATGGCACTTTATCCTTCATTCGACCACCAGGCGAGATGTAGCTGCCTAGGTAACCAAACTAATGTACTTCAGGTAGAGCCTCCTTCGTCAAGACAAATTTTGGTGTTGCGCTCACCCAGTCCTAAAGCAGCATATTACGCTTTGAAGGCGTAAAATGCATCCCAGCATTTACTACACTGTTGTTTAGACTATCTAGGAAATCTTGTAACTTACCCGAGACGCACCAAGTAAGGCCACTGTGGACTTCAACTTCGTGAAACCTCTACGTAAAGGCATTGTCTGACTGCCACGTCGCTTCTTCGAACCACACTAAAGAAATGCAAATAGCGCGTGGATTGGTATTCAATCGGTTGGCATGCATGAAATGTATCCAAGCCACAACAGGCGGTATTGAGTAATTATTTCTGTCAAAGGAAGAGTAAAAGTTGGATGTCGCCTTGGCGCCACGAGTGACGGAAGTTGACAAAAGCCAGCCTGAACTCCGCTATTCGTGATGTGATCTTCTCCGCAACACCACCTTCAACTGAAGTGTATCTCCCCAAGTTCTTCAAGTAATTAACTAGCTCTAACTGCTCATCGTGAACGATGAGTGCAGGCACTGGCCCCACCAGTCTCGTATGCGTACCTTTTTACTTCGATGGAACAGTCAAACACCGCATCTGGACACCTCAATCGCCAAGCGGTCCAAAACGTGTTGCATTGCCTGAGCGTTATTACTCAGCAAAACGATATCATCGGTTTTTGAATTGAATGGGTTATCACCGTCCATTTTTGGAGATGAAGGTAAACATTAGACATTAAAGTTGTCATGTTTCTTTGAGAAAATCTTGCAAAGTAAACAAATCCCTAAATCATGGTGAAAATAGATGATCATACCGGTTTATAGGTCCTTTTGTGATGGCCACAGAAAAACCGGTTTAGTTGGAGTAGTGTCCAACGCTCGTGATCAATGATCGTGTGAGAACCAAATGGGTATCACACCTGTTTGGGTGGTATGGGCCACATCCTCAAAAAGACACATTTTTCGTGTTTCCGCTATCATAGTCCTCTCTGATCGGAATTCAGTTGTCATATCAACAGGCCGCACGGTTCTCTTGACTTACCTCTGTGTGAATTGTATCAGCGGGGCACATCTGTCTTGTTCACCGTTTGTAAGAAAAAGCAGTCAGATTCGTGCTGGTGACAATTTTCCATCTGAATTCGTCCCGAGAAACAAAGGTCACCATACTTAACACTTTTAACCTGCACCTTTTCACTTTGTAATTTGAATACAGCTAGTTTCGGCCTAATCCTCATGCACGAGTACTTGACCGCCTGAAGTTGTGCTCTGGAATAAGGACTCAAATAAGCTTTAATAATAGACACTGCTACGTCAGGGCTCGGTTCTTTATTGCATCTGACCTGCTTAAGACTCACCTGGCTAGTCACTAAATCTCTACACTGGTTGCCGGCTCTTTCTGATACCGTAGTAAGCCCTTATAGATACGAGTATGCCGCCCTTCTCCACCAGCCATTAATTGTTTAGAAGTTATAAGTTTTTTTAAAATTCTCGGTCACTTTATCGCAATTTTCGCGATGTACTTAGCACCTCCATCATTGGGTCGGTTAAGCTCCAATGGGCTCCAGCTGATTTATCTTAATATGGGAATTATTAATCAAAGTAGATGAGCTTTTCGAATTGGATGGTCTCGTATAACCTGGTTGTTGCGTGTAGGGTTGTGGCACGGTTGGATGTCATCGTCATAAAGCATTGTCTGTCGTGATTTATCACCAGCTGAAATTGACAGATGTCCTCAGTACAATAGAATACGAGGTTCACAAAGCGGTGTGCCTTTGCGTCCCTTTTTTCCATAACTAACTAAGCTTATCATACCACGGTGCGATGGTTCGTAGAAGTTCTGGAATCCGTGCGCAAACTGATTGCTGCACACACTCCGTGATAGCTTCCAGTTTGTCGCGACCATCAAAAACGCAAAAATCGACAAAAGGGCGATGTTATTACTAGACGTGGTCTCTTTGTTCACAAATGCGCCATTGGTAGAAATGGTGAGTTTTATTTTTTTATTTTTTGAATCAAAACAAATTTCGACGGGAATCCCGACCAGAAACCTCAAAGAGCTATTGTTGAGATGTACAGTTAACGTACAATTTCTATACAACCGAACATATTTCTCAAAAAACGACAGACTCGCAATGGGATCCCCGTAGGTTCACTCTTAGGCGATATTTTTATAGCTATGTTGGCAGGTGAAGAATTTAAGACAACAAAATCAGGTCTTTGCCATAAGTATCGTTATGTGGACGATATTTTTTGCATGACTAAATGGCACGTGTCGAGACAATCGTGATAATTGCAATCCAGCAGTATGATTCTCGGCTGAAAGGGACAGCCACCTTCCATTCTGGATGTTCATCTAACAAGGCGTCCGCATGGATCAGTCCATGAAGGGTTTATGGGAAGACAATATGGAATGAGCGATACGCAGAGTTTCACAGTTTTATTTTCACAAACAAAAAGGAAACCTGATAAAGAATTTGACTTCGAGGGCTAAATGCATGTATTTTGATGATACGCTGGACACGAAGCTACAGACAATCCACAACGTCCCATCAACGAACGACTGCCTAGAAAAATTTATATCGCCGGTAGTGGTCGAATAGTTTAGAGCATTTGTTTGCCACCTCGAAGGTTAGAGGTTCGACTCATCGCCATGACCGGTTACTTTGGTGGTAAACAGTTGTCCACTGTCGTCCGGCTCGTTGCCACACCTAGCCTACTGGGACCTTATGTGATTCTCCACTTCAAATCTCAGGGTCCGGTTGATGGTTACCTCTAACAGTGCAGTGGGCCTTTGAGACTGTGGGGTGTATCCCTTGCATTGCACTCATGCGCAAGCATGTATTAAAAAATGGATCATGAACGAACAATCGAAAGGTTACCAGGGGTACTTAAGAAAACTATTCATCTGACACGACTAGAATGGTTGTGTTGCAGTTGAAGCCACATTTTTACGTCTCTACTTTATGGTGCCAGTTCTCAACTAATCCTGTTACCAACTGTGAGAATAAAGAAAAATTGCCTTTGTTCACCCTTTCAAAGGTCATCTATCAGTTCAAGTGCACCTTCGATGCCACTTATGCTGGTCGAATGACGAGACATTTGTCGAAACTCATCAAAGACCACCAACCGAGCTTGCTTCAACGCGGGGCGAATGGTGCATTTTCCAGCGCAACTTTTGCCCACTTATTACATGTTTTCCTATCGTTTAAGGGCATGTAGCGATCGTTTGAGGGCCCTTTACGATCTTTACAATACCATGGTTAACATTGTGGTTCCGTACCTGTTCGCCCACTGTGGCTTATATATTAAAGATGGTCTCATCTATGTAAAATCGTAAGACCGAGCTACCACGCTCCTGAAACCGCATTGCTCATTGAGCTCGTCTCCTTTTAACATTAGTCTCATTTCGCTCAATGGGATGGATGCATAGTTTCTTCGTGGTTCAATCAGAACCATCGCGAAGATGATCAGTGAAAGATAAACTGATCGATACTTTTGGAGTGTATCAGTTCAGTCTTTTTCTTCACCCCACTCCAAGTGGTTGTTGGATTCTCTACCAATGGGCACAGTTCCATCACGAAGTTTTGTCAGTTCTTTTTTAACGCTAAACTCTGTGATTCATTTGGCGATGGTTCTGCTGGTTTTTATCGTAATTCCAAGGTGGTAGGAGAGAATTTTAAAATCGTCACAGTTTTTCGTACACTGGACAATTCTTCTTTGGTCTTCATCACTGATTACTTTCCACTTGGAATCCAAATCTGTATTTACCTACTGTCTTAGGTCGATTACCTCAACTTCCTCCATCATGAATTCTTCGAATGTTGAGGCAGTCATTCAGCTGGTGACTTGAAGAATGATGGAGGTCAAATCTGTATCGTGCATGCAGCCGTTCACGTGACTCGTATAAGGGTAAAACGTCCTTTAACTGGGACCGAAAATTGGCACGTGATGTGACCTTGTGCGGTATGTGTCTGTTGGAAAGATTTGACCACCGTACCGTAGGCTGTGGTCGCTAAATTATCGAGTGGCCCAACTGGAGGCGTCGAAAGTCGTAACATGGCTATGATGACAAGATCGTGTGATTAAGTAAAGAAAGCATATTGTCTGCGCATATATAGGGTCATTTGTATTGTTCATCCCCGTAGATGTGTGATGCATTCACGATGCAAGAAGAAGCTATTGATGAAAATGTGTCGAAAGCAGTGCGAATAATTGACCTGAACAAACACACGAAGAAGCAGACTGCCATCAGTGAAGCTGATGGGCAGCAAATAGTACGATATTAAAGGAATGGCGAAAGCCTGTACCTCACAGCGAGTCATCTAGGGATAAATATCAAGACCCGCCAGAGAACATGAATTCAGTCTCAAACGAGATTTCGTAAAACGAAAATTTTCAGATGAATAAATCGCACATATCTGCTCTATCGGCGAAGAATGTCCTAAAGTAACCCTTTCTGTGATCAGAGGGGAGATGAAACATAATTCCTGAAATCACGATCAGTTTGTTTCCAATTGATCACTTGCTTGATGGTTACAAATATTCATTTTTCAAACAATCGATTGGCCCACTAACTGACTGACATTTTTACAGTCATCTCATGATAAATAAATGTGATTGTTGTGGCTCGAAAATTAATTATCGCAAAGATGTTCGCCCACACTACACGTTTTGATCACAGTACAGCATGGCAGATCGTTTCTTATCACTACTCTGACTGATGCGACCTGTACATTTTCTATGCGTTCGCTGAACAGGCATGCTAACTTGGAGAAACTTGCAGAAACTGTCGAATTTCATTAAGACAGCATGAGTGTTGACCAAGGACCTTTATATCAGTCTGTTGTTTTTATCCGACTTGTTTTTACTGTCTTAGTTTACTGTTGACAATGCTCGACAAATTCCTCGCTGTTAGGCATCAATTTGCTGTCACGGAAAACGACCTTCCCGTTCACTCTTTTCTACCGCTTCAGGGGTTTGGACAATGCAGGCAAAACAACAATTGTGAAAAAATTCAAAGGCGAAGATATCAATGGGATTTCACCAACATTGGGCTTCAGCATTCAGACATTGGAACATATGGGTTATAAACTAAACATTTGGGATGTAGGTGGCCAAAGATCCTTGCGTTCTTACTGGCGAAACTATTTCGAGACTACGGATGCTCTGATCTGGGTTGTGGATAGTGCAGATCGTATTCGATTAGAAGATTGTCGTGATGAATTGGCCAAATTGTTGCAGGAGGAGCGTCTGGCCGGGGCTACGTTGCTAATTTTTGCGAACAAACAAGTGAGTTCTGTGTGGACACTGGTATGTTTGAAACCGCGATCACTTTGGGGTTTTAGATTCGATGTCGCCTACTGAATTGGTAGTCAGTAGTCAATTGTCTAACGCAAAAAGGTACACATCCATGAGAGTCGTTCGTTTTGTGGGCAGCGAGTTTCTGTTGTACAAAGCCAGTCACTGCTGGACACTTTGCAATGTATTATTAACGTATGATCAGTCCGAATTACTTAACGGTTAACGTGAACGGCTAAAATCCTTCACGCTGGGTTTGAGCCCCAGTCTGGGCCTCCGTGCGCATGAATTGCTGATGTTTCCCAATAAGCCCAGTAGATCATCTTTTCAGTGTTTCAGTGAATTTCTTTTTTGGTTGAGCGTTGACACCGCATGATGATACCTTTTACTCCTTGTTTTCACATGAGTACGATGCAGAGTGAATACCCATAAAAACAAACACACTTCACTTTTGAAGAGAATCGTCAACTATACCCCTTGAGTGAAGAGCCAAATGCAATCCTAATAGGTCCAGTGTTGTAACAGGCCGGGTGACAGCGAGTCTTTGCTTACCATTAATCTATCTACCCGTACCGAGGTTCGAGACTTGTGCCTCAAAGGTGCTGGTGACTTTAACCGACCAATACCGTATAAACTGATGGATTATAAAGGAAGTTCGCCGTATTATTTCACACCTTTTTTCGACTGGGCTAATCTTATATGCGGCAATGTCCATATAGGTTTGTTTTTCTCCGTCATATGAATATAGTGTCCACTTCCCGGACGGTACTATGTGGGTCAAAATATTCGTGGGTTGAAGGTACAGATTTTGTTCCGTTCACCGACCAGTTCAGTAGGTTTGTCCAGATCTGCTCTCAGATTTACCACTCCGCATAAATCAAATCACGGTACATTATTTGTAACCGAATGATGCCGTATGATCTTTGAACGGCATTTTTTCGACTTTGGCATCACGCTGTTTCGGCGCAGCGATAGAAAACCTGGCTACTGAATAGTGTCACAGTAATTCAGTATGAGTTTGACATTTTTGGAATTTATTCAGTCCGTTTGGCCGCAGCGTTCTTCATGCTTATTAAAATTATTGGGAACACCTGATTTGGACAGTATGCTTCTCTGAAACGCTGTTATCGTGGGTTGATACTACAGGTTCAACAGTGATATAACTGAAAATTGGGTGTTATGCAGGAATAGATGTCAACCGTTAATCAGGATTCTGAAAAATCGCCTCTGGAAGCAAAGCGACTGGTTGAACATTGTGACCGCTGCTGTCTTCGCTGTTGCAAACTTGCTTTACATTTTACTTTTATGCGGCTATCTTCTGTGAGATGATTGCCGGCTTCCTGGGTGTTTCTATGGGGCTCAGATAAGGTACGAAGTGACGTCTCTAGCGCCGCTCTACATTTTGTTCGAGATCACACCTCTGACTCATGCACAAAGGGCTACCTGTCGAGCAACAGAAAGTTCGTGTTTTGGGACCCGGTGGCCGATCGAATGGTTTGTAAGCTTTTCGGACGTCCATCTATCAGTCAAGGATGCCCAACGCGTCCTGCGGCATCTAGGCAAGAGGCGGCAGGCATTATTCGATGACCCACGTTCGCATGCGTCACGTTGCCGTCTATTGGAAGGAACCTACCACACCCACTAACAACGCCGCTGATCGTCCACGATCGTTTATTCGATGGGCCGTTGCTCATTTACTCGCGACTAGCCACTGGTGTGGCCACTCCTACCCGCGTCCCGGAGATGCACCGGGTAGCATTCAGCTATGCTCTTCCTTCTTACCAGATGTTGCTAACTGACGTTGACAAGCTGCCTTTAACACGTTCGCAGGCGAATCGTATACCAGTTTAACAGCCTCGGTCCGTTTTGGTACCATGTGTCTGCAAAACTGTCCGAAATCAGGCCGGTTTGTGCACTTTGATACTTTATGCTGTTTGCCATATCATTTTCCGAATGAATAGATTATTATGGAAGAGGTAAAGACAGACAATTTATCTTTGATCAGTAATATTGGACTTTTCACAGATTAAGGAGCGTCGGATCTTGAGAACGCAAACGACGTAACATTATCGAATGAGCATGTCACCTTCAGTCATACTATCCTCCGTACGTTCGTATCTGCTCTGTTCTGAAGTGTATGAGTTGCACTGAGTTCAGCACTTTAGTAGATAATGATCGGTCTTCTCTCCTTCGACTACCACATGCCGATATTTTCTGTCTGAGATTATCGGTTGATTTCCTCGAATATGGGTTCCACTTTTGTTTTTACATTTTCTTGTTTTATTGTGACTTGTTCTGTTGATTATGTTTCCATCACAAAAACGGCGGAAAAGCCAGTAACAATAGTAAATCTTTAATCTGACATCTCTAAATGCGAAGCCGTTTCTGTCGGCACGTTTGGATTTTCGATGAGGATGGTTCGTTTTCCTGATGGTACAGAGATTGAAATCATGATGACCCATCCCACAAAAGTTTTCGGCGAATCACAATACACGGGATCAATGTGACCCTACATTGATCATCTACATAGTGATGCATGGTGCATCTCACTTGTTTCTATACTGTCCATCTTTGCCTGGTAGTACGTTATAGGGATCCGATAGGCGAAATCAAACTAGGATGAGGTGGAACGATAGAATTATCAAGAATTAGATGATAAATACATATAGTGTTCGGTTCATCACGAGATATCCTCATCAGATTAAACCAGATAGACTCCCTTGCCATAGCTACACACGGCGACCTGAACCATCCAGTTGGCTATAAACGACCGCAAGAACTACTGGTTCAAAGACACGGTGACCATGGAGACTGCGACTAACTGTGTTAGCTTCTCAAGGCTCCGCTTATCTGTACCGCATCCGGTAAGTGACCGTCGGCAGAACCCCTCCTTTGCGACGCTGTCGGACAATTTATTCCAGAGCAAGATTTTTAAAAAATGCAACGACAGGCCGAACACTTTGATTGTTTACCGAATCGTCCCGCGGTATGCTCTCTGAACCAGATCCCAACAACGCAGAACGAACGTTACATTAGTAGCAACCTACTAAGGCCAGAGAACAATTCCGATTTAATGTACAAGCTAGAGAACCGGAAAGCCCGTGAAGAAGACGACATCACCCCGAAGATATATAAATCGTGTATTTCGATGCCTCTCGAGCCTCTAAACTCCATTTCGGTTACTCAGGAAAAAAACAACTATTCGCAACGGACTGGGGATTTTCAATATTACTCCCTCTTCCAAAGAAAGGCGACAGGACCGTGTGCGCAAACTACTGTGGCGTCACTCTAATCGATTTGGCCACAGAGATATTCTCCATGCGTTTGTTGAACTGCTCCTCAGTGGTGCGGGACTACCGTACGCGCCCCGACCAGGAAGGCGTCTGCCGTGGTTGGAGATGCGGGGATCACATAATCATTCTTCGCAGAGTAGTAGAACGTCGGCATCTCTTGACCGGCGGTGGTCGAGTTGTTTGGCTCGCTTTCTCGCCATTTCGGAGGTCAGAGGTTCGAATCACGCCACCGCGGGTCATCTTCCGATTCGTTACCAAACCTGACCCACAGGTACCTTATGTGGTTCCCCACTCCAGGTCTCTGTTTGATTACCGGTTATCCCCGACAATGCTGTGGACCTTTAGGGTTATTGGGTATACCTTTTCCACTGCACTCATGCGCAAGCATGCAATAAAAAGTTTCAACAGCCGACTGCAGCATGTTTGTTTTTGGTTTCAAGGCCGCTATCAACTCAGTCGACAGAGAATCGGTATAAACTATACTGCAAGCCTATGGAATGCCCCAGATGCTTGCCAGTGTTGAGGTCGTAATACTCAACTACGCGTGCGAGAATGCTCATCTACTGGGAAGAATACAGTGACTTCTCTCCTAATTCCGATGTTAGAGAAGACTGCTCCTTGTCGCCAGTGCTTCTCAACTACGCTATCGACTGGATAATGCGTCAGGCGCTCACCGACTACCCGGGTATCCAGCTAGGTCCTGATGCTTTTCTCGCCGATTTGGAATTTGTAGATGATCTCGTTATCCTTGGGGTTATCCTGACCGCTTTACAACCGGTTAGGAATCACGTAGAATCCTTCGCAAATCCATGAGACTAGATATCGATACGTCGAAGACCGAAACCTTTTCGACCTTCATTGCACGGTCAATTCAACCTGTATATATGCATATATATGTCCATGGCAAACAAATGGAACACGTTTCGCTGTTCAAATTCCTGAGCTCTACAATCTTCGCAAACGGGTAAGCCAAAGACGAAGTCAAATTGCGTATCGACAACGCCAAGAGATCGTTTCATCAGCTTCAGCATGTGCTCTAGGTGCACAACGAGATCACTCCCCGAACCAAAGTCATGTCTTTTGAGCTGCTATCTGCCTAATACTGACCTAGGGTTGCGAAGCGAGGCCGCTATACGTCGGGGATGTCAGGAAACTGATAGCGTTTGTTTATTAGTGTCTGTGATGAATCCTGTGAGTGTCTTGGTACGACATGCTTTTGAACGACACGATTAGAAAACGGCTCTTCGATTTCGAAAAGCTATCATTGTTCCTTCAAAGCCGGTGATGTCCAAACACGAGGATCCCAAAACCAGGCCTCTCTCATGTTCCATATAGAGGATGACGTTGTCGCTTGGTGGAACAGTTGAACGCATGGATCTTTATTGTCAAATTTGGCGTTGGGCTATTGAGGCTCCAGTCTGTCTACAGCGTTTGCAACTGGGAGCATAATTGGGTCTCTCTATGCTCAAATCTCGTCTCCAGGCGTCACTGGTGAGCAGATGCCATTTTTGTGACATCCATGAACCAGGCTGATCCTCCCGCAAGAGCTAACCATATAAAGGTAAATGTGGCGAAGGACCGTCAGAATGGTACTTTGTTGTCCTCCCGCCCCATTTGGAAACTCAAATTCTATGCACCTAAACAAATCATTCTTGATTGATATCAGTAGTGGGTTCTATGATGTGTGTATTGATTTTTACATGATACCGGGCTGCCTCAGTCCGGGCGGTCTATCTTTTTGAATTTCGCTCTTCTCTGCCTCGTCTCACGCGCATGTGTGCTCCGTACGCGTATCGGTCTGTAGTCAGCTGACTTTATTGTCGCGTGCTCAGGCGTCTACGATCCCTTCGTCTACATATTCGGTCATTCACTTTTCCGATAAACACGTTTGCAATCACACCACGTTTTCTTTCCGCCTAATTTCAGTACAGTACCCTTTGCTGTATCTCGTCGTACGATGATGACGATGATCTGTAAGCCCATTGTAGCTTCCGTATCGGGCTGGTTGAATGATTTGCAGTAATGTGAATCCAATCAGAACCAAGGATGGATTCTTAACAAAAATGCGGTGCCGTATATATGAACAATATATTATATAGGCATAAGTGAAATGAATGGAAGTGGCATCCTCAAGGGTAATCGATCACAGGTTCAAACAAAGGGATTGAGTTAGTCGTCCAAGTTCATTGAGTGTGGTGCCGTACATGAAGTCGCACGGTCCAGAGGATGAGGTCGCGTTGACGCGATAATGTAATCAGTTGCTGAGGCGTGTGCGGCAGGAAAACTATCGGAACGGACCGAGTTATGGCCAAGGACAAATCAACAGTGAAATGAAAATGGGTGGAACAACAGCAACGAGGAATAAACTTTTATTCGCACTTCTGATGGGCACCACATCCTTACTGTAAATTTCGTTAAACTAATCGGAATTTATGTACAAGTCTCTCACTTTTCACAGCTGTAATCTCATTTGAATCGAATGGAGCGTACATGGACGGGGAGTCAGTCCATTTTTAGAATCACACGGTGATCCTTCCAAAGTTAATTCGTCCATTCACACGGCTAACCTTCATAACGAGGACACATGATCTCAAGTATGGATTTTCGATATGAGTGGTATGGCATTGTATCTGGATGACAGGACAAAATACAATGCCATACCACTCATATCGAAAATCCATACTTGAGACCATGTGTCCTCGTTATGAAGGTTAGCCGTGTGAATGGACGAATTAACTTTGGAAGGATCACCGTGTGATTCTAAAAATGGACTGACTCCCCGTCCATGTACGCTCCATTCGATTCAAATGAGATAACAGCTGTAAACCAAATGTGGAGTGCTCAAGTATAAGAATGATTGGGCGGAAGAGTACCGGGTACGCATACCTGATGAGCGGCAATAACCGCGAAACCAGTTGTTTGCTTCCGGGGGAATTTCATCCTGTCATCCAGATACAATGCCATACTACTAATATCGAAAATCTCCCACTTCTCTTTATTTTCAGGACCTAGCCAGTTCCATACGCCCAGTTGAAATCCGTGAGGCATTGGCCTTGGACGAAATCAAAAGTCACCATTGGTGTATTCTGGGTTGTAGCGCGGTCACCGGAGAGAATTTGTTGGAAGGAGTGAATTGGCTATTGAAAGACGTTTCTTCGCGAATATTTTCTTCCGAATAAAGACCGTTTCACTTCAGTTCTCTTCACTCGATGAATCTTGAACTTCCTTCCCGGTGCTTGTCTACTGTAAACTTGACTGATGAATTGTGTGTGTGCGCGCGCGTGTGTTACACGGAGCTGTAAATCTATGTTACGGGCCTTCGGCTTACTACAGATTCCGAATCCCGTTTCTTTTGTTGTTCTACACATCAGCACAGTATTGTCTTTCACATTTCTGTTATTGAAAATAAGTAGTGTTAGTTGACGCATTGGCTATGGTTGCAAAGTTCATCCGAGAATTCATCCCTCTCAGCCTTCTTTACTGTTTCTCAATAGCTGTTGTTGTGCTGCGTCCCGTTTGCTCGAAAGTGCGCCGCTCACAGGTTTTAAACACGTCAGGCAATGCGCATAGGAGTGTAGACAACTGCGACAAACCACAGACACCGTTTTTATCCGTTGGTGAGCACTGAGCTTGACGTTTAGGTAGCAAACATTTCATCATCAGTGCGCAGGTGAAGGTTCCCGTTTGCGACCTAAACGCTAAGTCCAGCGATCACCAACGGAAAAAAGCCATCAACCTGAGCTACAGGAAACATTATTATTGAAAATCATTGGGCACACGATATGTTCTGCTTCGTTCAGTATCAAAATTCAGTTCACTAGTCGCATAAAGGCATGATGATCGAATGGTCTACGGGGTGGTTAGACCCTGATTGATGATCGAGTAGCTGAATGAGCGCTTGTGCGCAGTCTAGCGCCAACAGCGAAGTTTAGCGAGAACGGCTGGTTGAAAACACGCCGGCGAAACAGGGAAAGTCAGCCGGCTGGACCGTCGACCGTCATTCAGTTCTCGATCGCAGCAATGCTAATGTAGTATGCAAGGACCAGCGCTCTTCCGTGGGGGTCGCAAACGTCCAACCTGCAAAATACAAAATAAATCCTTGAGCCGAAGCCCAGTAAGTGCTTCACAGGGTCCTACACTTACATTAATCGAACAACAAAATGGCTGCCTTCACGCTGCCCACTACACTAAGCAAGTTTGGAAGTCGCGCTCACTGAATGTGCAATCAAGACCCGTCCAATTTCAGGCCCGCGCGGCTGTCAAGCTTTTAAGCGACAAGTGAACTGAATTTCGACACTACATTGGTGGTAGGCAGTAATCCACTGTCGTCCGAATCGTTACCACACCTCACCCGTTCGGACCTTATGCGGTTCTGCCCTCAAAGTCTTAGGGTCTGGTTGCTGGTTATACCTAATAATGTCGTGGGCTTTTGTGGCTATGGGGTATATACCCCTTCCACTGCACTCATGCGCAAGCATGTAATAAAAACTGGTCACGTTATTTGTAGTTTGTCTCAGTCACCCCAACTCTACTTCTGATATGTTGAAGAACTGTGGGTGGCCTGCTTTCGAGCTTCATATGTGAAACGCACTGTAAAACTAACAGATAGTGAAACCTGGCATATATCGGGCTGTGACTTTGCATTTATGGCCAGTGAGATCTGAGTGAGTTAAATTAAGTAACTTTTCCTAAGGAGTCTATCAGGGACGCTGGAAATAACCTAGGAAATATGAGTGTGAATAAACCATCGGTGTCTTTATGGTATTTCCCTTCGCTGTTAAGTCATTGTGGAGTATTCAGATCCCACGTGCAGGCGCAAGAAGCTGCTCGCAGTTATAGTTACACTCAGGTAATCGCTGAACAGATGGGTCAAATCAGGTGCAGGGTAGCAGTGATCTTCAAGTCTTGATGAGACAGCATTTATTGAGCACACGGTTCCAGCCTCACTGGAATGGGTGGAAGGGATATAACGGTCGCGGAGTAGATGCCGCCATCGAATCTCAGAATGTGCGCACTGTCGTCTGTAGATTCAAAGCGTCATCATGCGATCCTGTAGGTTTCACTTGGTTGTGCAAAAGTTAGAGGTGAAATTTCAAAGACGCACACTGAATTAGGTTTCTTTAGCGAACATCCTACGTCGAACTATGCGTTCGAGTTGTACAACAGCCCGTGGAACCCAAAACGACGATTCCCATGAACTTCATCTTGCTTTTCATCACTTTGGGGCGTTAATAATGTACCTGTCTTTCGGCCGATGTTAAATAAATGAATAAACTGACTAAGTCTGAATTTATCTTCAAATAATTCGTGCGTTAAATTTCGCTGGTCCTGGCGGGAATTAAGTACGCGCACGGACACCATCCACCCTTGATCACCACAAGTTTTTTTACCAGCTGAGCCATGAGACTGCCAGAGGGCTTGGGATGTTTTCCAGATGGAATACTTTTGATTGAATGTGCACCTAACATTGTGCTGAAAGCTGCGATGTCAAACAGCAGGCAACAAATCAGCCAATTATGCAACACAACGGAGTGTTGTCAATGGAATTTGCCGTTAGTAACCATTTTGATAACCAACGGTTAGGACCAATGAAGCAATGGACACCAATCAGTGATAGAATTTACCAATCACAAAAATGGGGTCAGATAGTCATGCGATAGCAATTGGTGCAACAAGAGACCAAATTGAAAGGTAAAAATAAGTCATCTAGCCAAACATAATGAGGGATTGATGTTGCTTTCGATACAATCGTCGGTACACCGATGAAATAGGCAGTCTTACGTCAAAGGGACTCGCACGTAATCAAAAAAAATGCTGCTCAGTCTGGAGAGGAGGTCGGATTTCTCAACTTACTACTCGAAACCATTATAGTAGACTAAACACACTAAGTAAATCACGGAGTCAACCAGAAAAGTGTACGCGAAAATTGGATGATAGGGAAACAAATTAGCAGACTTGACCAATATTTAAAATCAAATAATGGGGTTAGGCTCCACATCAACCTTAAATAAAGAGTTCATAGGTGATATACTCCTTCTACCTATATGGAATAGTAATGAAGATGAAGTGTGATGAGGCCAGTGGTCGAGACCGATTTTCGCCATGGGTGCAAACTGAATTTGCTTTCATTTCATTTTTAGCGTTAACATGTTTATATAATCAACTTTTGTTCCGTGAAAATACACTGTGTTATGCTAAAGTGACAACCATGACGCGAGTGCATGCTCATTATCTGGAAAATATATCGTGCAATCTATTATTCTGGATTGCGGAATAATCCCATCGTAGTGCTCAGGACACGAGTTGTAGGCGAACATATGTTTTCGGTGATTTCATTCTCGAGGCATGACAATCACATTTATATGAAAAACGAACTAATTAGAAGAGTTAGAAAAGTCCCACCTAGTCGACGTGGAGAGTTAAGATGAGGGGGGCCGGAAACCCATGTGAATGACCAGATTATGTAACTGGTGCTAATCAGCTTACATCACCACTGCGCTCGGCTGTCACACAGCTGTCTGTTGGCCATGGGAGTTGGAGTGTTTGGTCTAATTTTCGTCACGCGCACAGCTCAGGCTTCGAGAGATGGTTGATAATTGTCTCGGTAGTTGCTTGTATCCGGAGTCTAATTGCTCTTTACGCGTGTCGAAAAGAAAGCCAGGTAGCCTTTGAAGTACCTTCCGAGAACCCAGTAGGACAAATTATTGATGTCAGACCGAAGTCGGCAGAGGATTTAGAACTTTTAACTTCGTCATTAATTACGACAGTGTTACCAGTATCGGCTGTATGAAGTCCGTAATCAAGGCCCTTTAACAACAACAAAAAAAGCATTGACGCACTTAGGGATCTACAACGAAACCCTCAAATTCCCCTAATCAGACCTGACAAGGGAGCCGATATTGTTGTGACGCACCGTGCCTCATACATGGCCAAGGTATTAGATCCCTTGTGTGATCAGTCTAAGTTCACTCGTGACACATCACAAAAAGATCAAGCAGAGAAGGCTACATTTCACCTAGCCTCTTTGAATACCTTCAGCCCGTACGCTCCACCGTAACTCGATTATATGGCCTTCCAAAAGTTCATGAACCTGGACTACCTCTCCGCCCCATCGTTTCCATGACAAATTCAGCATACCATACGACAGCTCGATGAATAGTCAGTCTTTTAGAACCCGTACGACAGAAACTTGCGAAGCATGCACTCCATGATACTCTTCACTTTATTGAAGTTATCAAAGATGGGGTTTATTTGTTCACTAATGTTCCTTTGATTTAAACGGCAGACTTTATTTGTTCATTTGTTGATGAGAAAGCAGTACCCGTATGAATTCCGACTGCCAGTGTAAGAGAACTAATTCTTCAATGCACTTTAGATGTACAGTTTGTATTCAACAACTTTTATTATCGCCAGATGGATGGGGTTGCTATGGGTTCGTCTCTAGGACCACTTCTCACTGAAGTTTTCATGGCAAAACTGGAAACTCAAGCGTTACGGATAACAATAAGTCGAGTGGACTAGTACCATGGATACTTGGATGATATATTTTGCATAACGGATGCACAAACCAATTTAGATGATATATCACGCGAACTCAACACTGCGCACTACTCAATCAGGTTCACCACCCAAATGGAAGAAGAAAATCGTCTTCCGTTTCTTGATGTGCACTTAACCAGACGATCTGATGGCTCTATCCAGAGGCGGGTGTATCGGAAAGCAACCTGGAATGGCCAGCACACAAACTTCACAGTTTTGTGCCACTTGGTTACAAACGTAATCTGATATGCTTTATTCTACACAGGGTGAAACATATCTGCACTGCAAACATTGGAGATCGAGCTATCGCGCATAAGAAACACGCTACCTAGCAATGGTTATCGTGAGAAATTTATCCAAAGAAACTGAACTGAACGGACAGAACCAGTGAGAATCACACAAGCAGAAAAGAAAGTACTACTCATCCGACACCCTTTCTAGGGAGATATCGCAGCCGATATAGCTGTAAAATTTTGAGTGCCGCGGTGAAGTCCGCCTTCAACACGGCCAAGATCGGATGCGTCTTTTTCACGTCACCGATGATCCGATGTGAAAATAAAGATAAGCTGCTTTTGTTGACCTCACCCATGATCATCTGTCAATTCTGGTGCACCTGTGGTGCTACTTACATAGGTCGAACGGCAAGATAACTATCAAAACGCATTAGGGAATATCACCCGCGATGGCTTAGACACGGAGGCAACGGAGTAGTATCAAGTTCAGTCGTTGCGCACTTGGTAGAAACTGGGCATTCAGTCGACATCCAGTCCGCCTTCAAAGTCGTCTACCGGTTACCACAACACGCGTCAAGAGCAATTAGACTCCGGATACAAGCAACTACCGAGACAATTATCAACCATCTCTCGAAGTCTGAGCTGTGCGCGTGACGAAAATTAGACCAAACACTCCAACTCCCATGGCCAACAGACAGCTGTGTGACAGCCGAGCGCAGTGGTGACGTAAGCTGATTAGCACCAGTTACATAATCTGGTCATTCACATGGGTTTCCGTACCCCCCCCCCACTCATCCTTAATTCTCCATGTCGACTTGGTGAGACTTTTCTAACTCTTCTTATTAATTAACTTTTTATATAAATGTGACTGTGATGGCTCGAGAATGAAATCACCGAAAACATATGTTCGCTTACAACTCGTGTTCAAACACTCAGGACTTTTGTTCATAGACTTTTGTTGTATCGACCGGCCTCTGAGATAAGAAAAACTGGTTTGGTTAGCTTGACTGTCGTCATTTGAGTGTCCTATTGGGTTTCATTATATGTCATACACTATTTTGTTTTTCATTCTATGGAATATGTAAAGCCGCTAGTATTTGTAATCGGGACTGAAATGATCTATTCGTATGTGTGACGAGAAAACAGTTTCCAAATATATTAGGTGTAGATGGTAGCTCGCCGCCAACCGGAGGTCATTTATCTGACCCCTTTACAAATGGCGAAGAAATTACACTAGCAAGCATTTGGGTAGCAAGTTGAGAAATTCGACCCTTTCAAGATATCTCTACATTTATTGTCCGTACCGTACAGGCTGACCCCGTGTCCGGGATCGCTTCAGTTTGGTGGAATTTCAGTTTTAGTGCTGAAAAAACTGTCAGTAGTCAAGATTCAGGTAACCACAATGAATCAGGGGAGAAATTCAATGGAGTTTACTCAGACTGTTTAAAGATGAGAGTAGTCCTTGAGCGCCTAACCAGCAATTCATGAAGCACTATTGGGGAATACTAATGGAGTTTTTCTGGGGTAGTGGTTCGTTTTGTTGGTGCCACTTGATGAATCCAGATGATTTAGCGCTTGATTTTCGTGTTTCTTCAACTGTCTTCCGTTCTGTTCCGAGCTTGTTAAATGTGCATTTTCCTAATGACTGAAAAACCGCTTCCCGTGGAGTTTGCCCATGGTGCGGCATACCATTGAGTTGTCTGCGCTTTGTCCAGGGAGTGCAATCCTGACTCGGGTCGATAATGGTCAGTGGACGAATAACCGATCCTTTTCAGGTCCTTTTATTTAGGATTCAAATGCATTCATTGTTTATGACTGGTAAAAGACGGCGTAGAAATTGTCTACGTGATACATTTTTCAGTTATATTGTATAGGTGGCCTGACATGACATGCTTTCATCGACGATTCGTGACCTGATGAGTAATTTTTTCTCACTGCACTTCAACTTTCTTCAGGTTACAACTGAGAAAAATCAAAAATTAGTGGGTACTCAGCCTACAACTCTAACAAACAGAGAACTAGGGAATTTGTGCAGTCATGTATAAATTTTAGATAATAAATAACACAATTTTGTGTGAAATGTATGTGCTTATACGAAATTTCCGTTACCGTGAATAAGCTCTCTCGAGGCAGATTCACAATCTATTGTGCAGATGAACGAACAAGTGGTCGAGGAGCATTTAAGTCCTCTGGGGTACAAACACGTTTGCAGTCAGTGCACAAGGGATTCAGGTAGTTAAGTAGGAAATGTTTTTACAGTAAACTTTAGGATCAAGAGGTGCAACGCTACCATCAGAAATGATAATTGAGAGTATGATTTTATACAGTCAAAATAGTTAGCTGTCTAATACTGAATGCAGAAGAGCAGAAAGACTGACCGCGACGTAAGGAGGTGGGTGGATAAGACTAGCAATGAACTGTACGAGGTCACCTCTGTGTGTATTGGTGTGTATTAACAGATTGTCAAAAAGAACTAAGATGAGGTGAATAACAGCCCCCAATGATCGCAAAAAATGCGTAATTCATTGGGACTAATTCTAAGTTTATCGGTTTCCACTAACAATATTCACAAACATTAGCGGATAATTGTTTCCCACCTCTGACAATTAGAAAACTAGAGGAAAGCTTCAGTTATGTGTAGTTGTACGGTGTTTAATAACACATTATTGTCACACATTCCTGTAGACAGGCGAAGTTTCAGTTACCTCGGATAACGTGGGTTTACAATCGAATGCACAGGTTGCCATTACGACGAGACTGCACCTTGGCGTTGTGTGATGGTTTGCGTGCCTCCATGACCAAAAGCGCTATGCAAGATGGCTTCGTTAAGCCGGAGATGCAGTCATGCCTGACGGGTCAGTGGGTAGAGGCTAGACGAAATGGAGTCTCAGAACCAGTTGATGGACAACATCTGGTTCTAACCACTATAACCCTGGAGAGGCCACTCCAACGAATAAACACAGAGAGAAACAGTTTGCCGGTCTAAAATCCTCCACTAGATGGACGTAGGAGTGGAGTACCTGTGGTTTCTCTCGACGGTGGGAGAAGTGATCGCACTTCATTTGGCAGCCCGCCTAAGCTGAACAGCCCCCTGTGCAAACGATGCTGCCCCGTCCACGTTCCGCTTGCTCCATTGGATGCATGAGGCTAAGGACTGAATCCGAAAGGCGGAACGATAACGAAGCTCCAGCGAAGACAAGACAAAAGCATGCAGTACTCAGGTCCCACGTGATAGATCTGAAGAATTTCCTTCACGAGTTCTTCGGTCACGTTCCCGTGCTGGGTTAACGCCCTAATGTTTTCACTGTGAACTTGTAGCTCTCGGAAAGGGTAGCAAACTAAAGACGGGAAAAAAGAGAATCCATTCCCCGACCCAAGCATCCTCTTCACTTAGCTGCTTTCAACGTCCCCACACTTTGCCAAACGGGGCAACAGGCTGTTTTAGCCAGGACTCTTGAAACCTTCAACATAGACGTGTGTTGTGTCTCCGAAACACACATAAATGACCCAACTTCACTGTTAACACTTCACTTCCCAGATACAACCTCAGCCTCTCATTTAACTGTTCGCGTGTCGGGTGATTCGGTGTCTATTGCTCGTGGTCAGGCTGATGTTGGCATCGCTCTCAGCATGAAGACTGAGCGTGCACTGCTCGACTGGAGCCCAGTCAGCAGCCGTCTGTGTATAGTTCGGTTGAATTGTTCTGTGCATGTCAACAGCACTAGACTGAAGCGTCGATGCCTGTTTATCGTTTCTGTGTATGCCCCAACTGACAGTAGCTCCCCTGAGGCTGAAGACGAGTTCTACCATGATTTGTCTCAACTGCTCTGAAGTGTGCGCTCTACGGACATGATGGTTGTTGCTGGTGATTTCAATGCCTAATTCGGAAACCTAGACGAGACGGAGAGGAATATGGGAGGCTAATATTGCGTTCCAGCCGATCGAACTGATAACGGTGATCGACTCATTCAGCTATGTTCCGACCATGGACTGTTCCTAGCGAGTACAAATTTCTCTCACAAAATGCGACACCGACTAACCTGGCGTTCTCCTGCGACTTCACAGCGTTGGACTCAGATCGACCATATTGCTGTTGGTTACCGCTGGCGCGGATCAGTTCAGGACTGCCGATCATTTTCGTCCACGTCTGTAGACAATGATCAAGCTCTTGTTCGCGCGCACTTCAGCTTGCGCCTTGTTGGTGGCCGAAGCGACGCCTCGCAGCTGCTACTGGACGATAGCCAACGATCTGCTTTCCGAACAGAATCATCCACCATGTTATCGATGCCAACCACCAATACTTAAATTTTCGTTTAAAGGACTTCCAAAAACAATCGTCATCGTGTTTGCAGTCAATGAAATAGGAAGAAGCAGAGAGCTTTTCCATATAAAGGAATTTGTCCGTTCAGTCCATATTCGGTCAACAGATCTCGGATATCGTCGTGCGTTCATTTCTCCCTTACATGACAACTCGGCCTCCTCGGTTAGACACGGTGTTAAAAGAGACACGGATACCTAGAAAGATGGAAAGCTGACGATTGCTACTGTAATACTTTTAGTAGTCAATTCAGTATCACAAAAGCGATTTATACGAATGGCTGGTTAGAAAGTTCAGTGGCTTTCAGTCAGCGTTGTTGAGTTGGCACCAAGCTTGATTTCAGGCAGCAAATTATGAACGACCTAAGTGCCGTAATGCGATGAAGTTACACGGATATATATATACATATATATATATATTGATAGTAAGTAGTATGTTAACGTGTGGACAAAATTTCCCCGGAAGCACACGACCGGTTTCGCGGTTGTTGCCGCTCATCAGGTATGCGTACCCGGTACTCCTCTGCCCACTCGTCTTCATACTTGTACACTCCGATGTTATATGTTCACTAGAATCTAATTTGAATCGTCTGGAGTGTGAATGGATACTCTTCATTGAAGAGCCCCACATATATATATATATATATATATATATATATATATATATACATTATATATATATATATATATATATATATATATATATATGACGTATACATGTATCGTATATCATATATGCCCAGAAGGTATGTGGGGGCATTGCGGTTGCTAGGCCAATACTGGGCCAGAACATTACCACTTGAGGATGCAAATCTTGTCATGCTCTTCGTGCGAAGGTGTCACGCACAACATTAGAACCGAATGATTGTATTTTTCGCGTGGCATAATCAATAGATTGTTGTGTTAACGGTGACCAAACGGGGTGATGCACGTGCACCGCACCGCACCTGCCACCCGTTCTATCATGTGCGGCCAGGTTTTCGGCGATAAATTGTCCACTGCTGCTTTTTTGAAAGGGGGGGGGGGCTCTACGTATTTCATGAGCTTACTTTGCAGTCTCTTTGAGAGGAAGGTTATTTGGACCGACGAACAACAAGGTTTTAGGCGAGTAATAGGAGAAAGCTAGGCCCATTGAGGAGTGACGACTTTGAAACAGTTCTCATTTCGGGTAAGTATTCTCGGATGCTCAGTCAGCACCTCCATTTGATCCACGACATTAGTAAGAGTAGTAGTCTGATAGTATTATTAGTGTATTACACTACTCGGTAGTATTATGAACGACCTAAGTGCCGTAATGCGACGAAGTTACACGGATAGTTCAAGGTTAGATAGAGCAAAAACTGTAAGGATATTCAGCATGTAGTAAAACTCTCCCATAGAAACAGTACTGAATTATCGTTGAATGTGTATCAATAATGCAGAGCAGAAATTCAGTTGTACTCCAATTATTTGAGTGTTGAATCAAATCCTAATCAAAACGAGCAAACGACGATCTGGCATGTTTCGTGCAAACACTCGTAGCTGTGCATGATAGTTTAAAAGCTTCGGGCCACATTCAGGACCCATTCACCACCACTGGGTGGAATCGAGATTAAATTAAAAATCGTAACCTTTTTGAAAAATTTTACAGTCAAAAACACAGCGTTGTCAGTAGAAATTTTTATTAGCCAACGTTTCGGTTATCGCGGGTAACCTATTTCAAGGCAAATTTTCAATCAAATGATTCTGAGGTAGTTGTCACAAGCCAACAGATGATTCAATCTGCGTGTGTGTGTGTGTATGTGTGTGTTACTGCGAGCATGTTCATTGTTTAGTGTGCGGTGGTTAGAGGGATTGGGCATCAGCTTCACTTATTCCCATTATCAGTGTCACTTATCTTGGGGTCATTTGAGGCCAAAGTAAAATTCCGATCATCATCATCAACGAGCATAGAGCTGTTCAGGTTGTTGATACACCCGCTCCGTCGTTCCGGGTAATGCAATGTAGGGTGAGCGCTGATTGTTAGGGCTTCGGTATACAGGCGCTCTGTGTACTTTCGAAATCCGAGTTGGAGAACTTTGGTATTGTCATAATCAATTTCGTGTCCTTCGGCAATAGCATGAAGTGCGATCGCTGTGATGGATAGTGGTTGTCTTGGAGGACGCTGTTTAAATACTTCATTTCTTCTTCCTGAGTGGCGTGGTCAATACAATGACTTTAGATTCGATTTACTAGAGACGAAACAAGTGCCCGTTTTACACATTGAGGATGAGCTGAGTCAAAGTGTAAATATCTGTCTGCGTGTATAGGTTTTCGATAAACGGTGACAATGAATTTCTTACAGTCGTTAACCCTCAGGCGACAGTCTAGAAAGTCGATGACTCTTTCACTGTATTCTGTTTCTAGCGTGAATTTATTCGAGCCACATTGAATGTTGAGACAACAGAGGAAATCATCTTTGTACTGAGATTTGATAACAACAAATGTGTCTTCAACGTATCTTAGATATACACGTGGGGGATGGTGGAAGGAGGTTAGTACTTTGGATTCAAGTGAATGTAGAAAGAGGTTGGCAATAATTGGAGGCACAGGAGATCCCATCCCTTCATAATCACGATCTTCTTGCTACCTCAGTTTGCGTATTTCCTGATCTGAGTGATTTTGATACGTTCTATCAGTTCGACTATTGCAAATACTACAGCTCCATAGTCTGCCATTTCTTCGTTCGTACACCGGCATATATTTACCATAGTGTTCCCGTAACTTTACCCGGTTTGCTGAAAGAGAACTACACCACTCTTCATAGGGGTTTGCGCACCATCACTCTTGTTCCTGGAATAGCCATCATATACCTTATATCAGACTTATATTATAAGCATATTACAACATCCGTTGTATTTGCTGCAAAGATCATCACTGACTGTTCCGACCCACCACATTGCGACCCCTTTCTTAGCCAATCCCACCCTTTGACCCGTTCCGTGTTTCGATCATTTCCTTCAAGATAACCGTTCTACAGAAATTCTTCGGTTCCGTTCCTTGCTTTTATTTGAACAAACGTGGAGGACGTTTTGTATGAACTAATAACTTATTTTGGCGTGCATCATGTTTGCTCATTTTTTATTGACGACTGAAAAGCACCATAAAATCAATCTCAGGTAAGTGTATAACAGTAATTATGATAATGATAATAATAATGGTTAAATTATAAATAAGATGTGCGAGAAAGGGTTTCAACTAAATACTAATACAGGAATGGGTCACTTAAAAGGTGGAATTTTGCACACAAGATAGTGCAAATGGAATATCAGTCAGTATCTCTCTGACCAAGGTTGTCGTCCTCATTCGATGTGCGGATATGCACGAGTTCAACCCTCTAACCTTATGAGGAGTTTGTTCCCGTGTAATCTTTACTCGGAGATTCCGTTACTGGTGACGGGAACAACTCTGCACAAAACACGACAGTATGTAGTGACTCCGATTCCCCATCAATGCGAACGAGACGTAGCACATCAGAACTCATGTTGTTCCGGTTGAGTATATCAGTATATCGATATAACCAGACCACATGGTGGTTGACTAGTACAACACCTACCAAAATTGCTGCATATTTCTTCATACATCAACTCGTGTGTTGTAACTTGGTCTAACGATAATAGATACTCGTAACTGGGGTCTTTTCTTCTGCTTTGTTGTATCACGACTTTCGGATTTGGGGAAAAAGAAAATTTCCAAAAACCGATAATCTGACTCGTCGTGCTTGATAATAGGAAGTCCTGAGTTAATTGTGCATCCTCTCATCCCTGAGGTAGTATGGGATCTCAATCGAAGTGAGGAGAAGTTTGCTTGTAATCTTCACCCGTAGCAGTTTTTGCTCCTATCACAACTGCATCCATAAATTGGTCGACAATCCAGCATCAACGTTATCCAATGACTGATCTCTGTTGTGAGGGTATGGTCTGACACGTCGTCCATAGATGGTTTAGTCTCACTGGCAGACAATGCGTCAGCACCGGCCCCTACCGAGCCCACGAAATCTCGAGAAGCAGGACAGCCGATCGATGACATGAATTGGTGAACGAGAGATGAATCCTGTCAGCGGCATCTAAGCCTCAAAGGGTAGTTGCCCACACCAGTGGGACCGATGTGCTATGTGCGACTAATGGGTATGTGGACTGACTATCTAGATATATTCTTTGTTTTTTTACAAATGAAACGAAAAGAGTTGGAAGGCTGAACTGATTTGTCGCTGCAGTTTGTGAGAGGGTAAAAAGCATTCATTATAATTGTAATTTGGTTGCAGTTTTGACCGTTGAGGTTTTGAATGCCTAGACGGAATTACAGTACTTCTGTGTATGTGCATGAATCGCTATGTATGAAGGTATGTATGAATGGATGGATGGATGGATGGATGGATGGATGGATGGATGGATGTAGAGTCCGTTTGCAAATTCCGGGAATACCCCACTCCAGTCGAAATTCTCTCACGGTCGAATTCCAAATTTATGCAATTCAGGCCATTTTCAGAAGCCCAAAATGCACAATAGACACTACTATTTTGGTGTGTGAGAGAGAGAGTGGTGGCAGCAATATCAACCGGTACTCAGCCGTATGTCAGGATTTCGACTGAATTGAGGTGATGCCAAAATTTCGGACAGACTATACACATGAATGTTCATGTGTACATATATAGGTAAACATATATACCGTTCTCTTCTGAGTTCCATGATAGATAAACACAACTTTTTGGCCACGTAATTTACATCCTATGAGACGTTTCTGTTTTTGGTGATATTGTCTATGAAATATAACCATGTTATATTTGTTCAATCAATTACTTCTTGTCCACTATTAGTCACACGCACGCACCTTTGCATCTGACCTTACCGTTCACTCAGTCACATTTTGCTACGCACCGGAGGCTTTGCTTGGCCCGGGTCGATTGCGTGTACAACTTGCGATTCCTGGGTTTTGCAGACTTGCTTGCTCGTGCCGTAAAGAATGGATTTCTCGCATTCTCCGTTATTCGGTAAGAGCGAATACCACAGGTCATAACGACAAATGCTTGTACAAACCGGTGTCATTTTATTTCGGATGTTATTCTGGCCACAAAATCAATGAATGGTTTTTCTTCGTTCTCGCACGTTCATGTGGTTTGCCTACAGGTATCATGGCTAAACCCGCACATTGCTTACTCCCTCTCGTATTGATCGGTGGCAGGACAGGAATTCCACCTACAAGACCGGAGCCAGGGTGGTCACACGTGTCAACTCCACTTCGTGTGGTAAGTCTGAGGTGGTTTATTCCTGTTTAACGGATCGTGTTGACCACTTAGTTATGCGGTACAATCCTATATTTAATTGCCACACAAACACTGTCATGACAAACTTATACGTAACTCAGTTTAGCACACAGAACGTTATTTCATCTTGCTATGACTGTTCTTTTTACTTTTGTGGTTTTCTTTGTTAGATGGCAATTAGCACATCATGGTGTGCGATTTTAATCATGCTTCAACCTAACCCGTCACAGCGTTTCATCCAACTGATCTTTGTGTTCCTGAAACCAGAACGAACTCTGTTTTAGACAGGACTAGCACCAATCATCCTGAATTATTCTTTCTTCAGTTGTGTGCACCTGTCTCAACCAGTGACCATTGTCTGTCTGCTTCTGTTGACGCCCAATATATGCTTTGGGTCTGCTTTCCACTCTTTCAAGCAAACCAGCCAAATAAAAATCCGTCCCCGTCCGTAAAGTTTCACGTGACAACATTCTTCTTCTACAAAAGTCCTTTTCTCATGCATTTTCCTGATTTTCCTTCGAAGTGTTATTACGCAGCAATGTAAAAATTTTCATAGAGACGATCAATTAAATTTAGGACCTGTGCTGCACTTCAGAAACCCTCTTTCTCTATTACGGCCGAGACACTTCTCCGATGTTAAAATCTTTAAAGAGGAGGAAGGAGTATTTCTACGAAACTTGGGATATTTCGAAACTAAGACACATTTCCCTTTTGATAAAGAAATAAATTAAATGCACTGACTGGCTGCGTGCTAGTCAACTACTATGTAGCCACAACAGTAACCGACCATAGCTAGGTATTCGGCTTCTCTGTGGAAAGAAAACGAAGCAAGTGAACAGTGCTGCGGACGTCGACAGTAGGAACAGAGCATTCATCCAACCATCAAATGACTCCCCAATTGCATTCATTCCAGAAGATGGTGTGCACGTAACCCCGTTTTCTACAAACTAAGTGTTGAAACTTCTTCGTATTTCCAAAATAACCTCAGGTTACGAGCCTGATGGCGTACTGTCATCACTTTTGAGACCAGGTGCAGTCACTCTGACCGATATATTTACTTACCTCCTAAACAAATCTTTGTGCCCGTTTTCTATTCCAGACTGCTTCAGATCTGTCAAAATTCTTTGTGCACCCAAACCTCGTAATTCTAGAGTCATAGCTAAAACCTTTCGTCCCATTTCTCTAAATTCATCTGGTTTTAAACTTTCAGAGCTTGCCATTCTTAAACGTTTGAATTCTTCTATAAACTCTCCCGAAGGCCCCTTACAGATTGCTTATAAATCGAACAAGTCCACTGTGGATGTTATCGCTTCCCCAGTCCACATTATAACCAAATCCTTGAATGAATCAACGAAGTCTGTGATATGTGCTTTTCTAGACTACTCTTCTGCTTTATATATTCTATTCCGCGGTGTCTCCTCTTCCGTAAACTGTACGGCTGTCCCAAACCTTTATTGGCATGATTGTCTGACTATTTTACCAACAGAACTTAGTTCACATGACTAAGTTTCAAAACATCCAAACCTTTGGTGAATAATTCAGGAGTCCTTCATGGGCCTGTTTTTCTCCTCTTTTTCCATTTTCCACCTATATTAGTGATCTTTCATCCAGTTTTTCGGCACATTTATCTAAATATGCCGATGATGTGACCCTTCGTCATGCTGTTTCTGTAACCCAGAATTGCAATAACTTTTCGAGCAATCTGTGCCACATTTGATTTTCCTTTTCGATCTGGCTTATTTTTGAATTTTTCCAGATGCCCGAAAGATATATTTACTCTTTCTCGATCAGCTTATGCCTCTGATCCATCTGCCATTTCCACAGAACCGCTAAGTAGATTGGGTTCTGTCAAATAAATAGGAATCACTATTAATGCAAATTTGAAGTGGTCATCTCACATTTCAAATTGTGTGAAGAAACTACGCCGGCTACCTTACCAAATCCGAAAACTTCGACGTTTTAACTTTAAACAGAGTAGTATTTCCCTTTCTGTCTATCAATGTGTTTTTCTTGTTCAACTTTACTTTTCCCCTGTTATTTTTGCTGGCCTACTGAAGAAAGATGTTAAAATTCTTCGTCGAACTATCTACTAGGCTATGCGAACTAAACCTGACGGCATGTGAAAAGTTAGCTCACGTGCGCATGAAGAGGAGATGCTTTGAAAGACGTTGCCAAATACCTCGACATCGAGGTCAACACATGCCATGCTATTGCGGCTACAGGCCGGGAAGCACTATTCACGCATGGGCCCTACAAGACGAAGTTCAGTGAATAGTTAATCGTTAAGGAACTTCGATTTATCTGGACGATCTGACTGTCGCTCTCCTGTCATATGTTAGTTAAATTTTGGAAGAGAACCTGAAACGCGACGGGCCGCTTGCGTGAGAATTTGAACCTCACACACCTCTATTTATATTACTGCCACAGTTATAATCCGCCAGCATTTTTAGCGCATCTACATCGACCTGGCAATCAGCACTGGAGTTATGGGGATCCATTCGAACGACGTACTACCTTATGAGTAAATTGGCATTGAACCGAACTTGAGGAGCAACTCTGTGTTACCGGTTTGAAATCGATTTGCTGAACATTGTGGGCAAACTGTGAGTCACCTTATTCCACTCCTATTAGGCAATATTTCTGTACACTAGCATTTGTTAACACTGTGTTTTCGTCTCCTTTCTTTATCGAGACACCATATAATTTGTTAGCCCGACGTGATTCACCCAGAACTCCCAAGCTTTCTCCTAGGCTTTTGTACCTGATATTACTAATATTATTATTACTATTATTATTGATATTATTTTTACTATTATTTCGATTCTTTTTTTCATAGATCTCACACCTGATGACAATACTTATTTTGAGAGTGGCACCAACAGAGATTCTTTAAAGTCCCCAAGTTTTGGCCCTTCAAATCCCCGCGTATGGTGCATCCAGGCCGAGGCTTATTCCCACTTTCGCAAAATTACCTCTGAGGCCACCATGTTCTCCTGTGTTGTGACACAAGTTTCCACCGAAATAGCCCATAATGCAACTGACCTCATAAACCCGATGGCAGCAGGTTCTCCATATGGCAAGCTTAAGGCGGCAGTGCTAAGGCAAACGACCTCATCGGATGAAGCTCGCCTACAACAGCTGTTGGCGGAGTTGTGCAGAGTTAGGCGACCGCACTCTATCCCAACTTCTGTGTGATATGCGTTCTCTCGATGCGCGGCATCTTTCAGTCTCGTTTGTATCCCGCGTTTGTGCCTGATATCTTTCTGCCCTCAGTGCCTTTCTGCTCGAATACACGAGCACATGCCTGATGATCAAACAACTGTTGATTGGTTGTAGAATGGTGACAGTGACAAATGGTACTTGCGCCTGTCATACGCATAATAAGACTCAACCCTGATCTTGAATTTCTCCGTCAATGTGCGTTACGACAATTACTTTCAGTTAAAATGCGTGACTTCTACTCAAAATCAACTTGGTTCCCTTTCAACGTTTGGTGAACACGAACGGAGATTGTGCGCCCACCGGTCAACCTCCAAACATGAGTGGATTATAATGAGCAGGCCTTCCAATACAGTAGTCCGGACTCACTAACGATCCTAACTGTCAGCTGATACTCTGACCCAGCAGGATGCCAATCTATTCACACACCATTTTGCACGAACCTGTGCGCTGTAGTTAGTCCTCTATGGTATTCTGGGCTCAATCTAAAAATATTTGCAGCCTGAAAAAGGTGTGTTAATTTACGTGAAAAGTGTCGATCTTTTTAATCAAAAGCCTTGCTTCAGTTGATATATATATATATATATATATATATATATATATATATATATATATATATATATATATAATGACTGAAAACAACTAGTGTGCGAGCACGTTTCATTCATTCTAAAGTACAAGAAATCACTTATACCTGCTCTATCTACGTGTGATATCATTAGTGAATGATAATCTACCTAATGACAGTACAACACGTTTGCATCAGGATGATTTAACTACTTGGTTATGGATTTCATTTATTGGTTGAGTATGAATCTGACTGATAGACACCAAGCTGTGGCACATTGTTTAGCGTAAGTTGGTGTTGGGTTGATTCCGTAAGCAGTTCACGCGACACGGTGCATAAAATCGAGAGGCCTGAGCCACCTGTGAGTGGTTGACCCGTGGTTTCCCAGTTTGTGCTGTTGAACAAATGGAAGAGAAACTAAATTCAATATGATATCCAGAAAATATTCATTTTCGCCGTACGATCTTCATCACTACAAATATGTTCCCACACATCAAATAAGTCTGTGCAAGAAAAAAGCGAGCTGTCAAAGTATGACCAATTTGACAGAAAGTCATGTAATCTAACGGAGAGTCGTGTAGCTGACAAAAACGTAGAAACGTAGCTATTTGAAATGTGCAAAAGACCACGGATGATCACAAGCTCATGAATCTGTGGTAATTGTTTGTGCATTTATCCAAATAGTTGTGGTATTCTGGATAATATATCGCACAGTCAGGTTTAGATGGACTTGATTTCTGATTTCCCGTCCAGAGAATCCTAATATCCCATGAAGCGTAAAAATCGCTCAGTTCTATTATTCTGAATAAAACACTTTAGAAGCGTCCTTCTGTCCCAATGGATTGGGCAAAATGAGGATTTTAACTCACCGTGGTTACCCGTAATAACCAGTAAACCATGTTGCAAAATGTGATTGATTCTGTATGTCCGGCCCGAACGAGGTTCGGAGTGTATCGAAAAGTAAAAGCCATCACAAATAACTATTTATCCAACCTCAAAGAAAAACTCGGAAAATCCCTATGGTTTGCATTGACATCCAAAACGAATAGGCCTGTATTCGAGCAGAAAGGCACTGAGGGCAGAAAGATATCAGGCACAAACGCGGGATACAAACGATACTGAAAGATGCCGCGCATCGAGAGAACGCATATCACACAGAAGTTGAGATAGAGTGCGGTCGCCTAACTCTGCACAACTCCGCCAACAGCTGTTGTAGGCGAGCTTCATCCGATGAGGTCGTTTGCCTTAGCACTGCCGCCTTAAGCTTGCCATATGGAGAACCTGCTGCCATCGGGTTTATGAGGTCAGTTGCATTATGGGCTATTTCGGTGGAAACTTGTGTCACAACACAGGAGAACATGGTGGCCTCAGAGGTAATTTTGCGAAAGTGGGAATAAGCCTCGGCCTGGATGCACCATACGCGGGGATTTGAAGGGCCAAAACTTGGGGACTTTAAAGAATCTCTGTTGGTGCCACTCTCAAAATAAGTATTGTCATCAGGTGTGAGATCTATGAAAAAAAGAATCGAAATAATAGTAAAAATAATATCAATAATAATAGTAATAATAATATTAGTAATATCAGGTACAAAAGCCTAGGAGAAAGCTTGGGAGTTCTGGGTGAATCACGTCGGGCTAACAAATTATATGGTGTCTCGATAAAGAAAGGAGACGAAAACACAGTGTTAACAAATGCTAGTGTACAGAAATATTGCCTAATAGGAGTGGAATAAGGTGACTCACAGTTTGCCCACAATGTTCAGCAAATCGATTTCAAACCGGTAACACAGAGTTGCTCCTCAAGTTCGGTTCAATGCCAATTTACTCATAAGGTAGTACGTCGTTCGAATGGATCCCCATAACTCCAGTGCTGATTGCCAGGTCGATGTAGATGCGCTAAAAATGCTGGCGGATTATAACTGTGGCAGTAATATAAATAGAGGTGTGTGAGGTTCAAATTCTCACGCAAGCGGCCCGTCGCGTTTCAGGTTCTCTTCCAAAATTTAACTAACATATGACAGGAGAGCGACAGTCAGATCGTCCAGATAAATCGAAGTTCCTTAACGATTAACTATTCACTGAACTTCGTCTTGTAGGGCCCATGCGTGAATAGTGCTTCCCGGCCTGTAGCCGCAATAGCATGGCATGTGTTGACCTCGATGTCGAGGTATTTGGCAACGTCTTTCAAAGCATCTCCTCTTCATGCGCACGTGAGCTAACTTTTCACATGCCGTCAGGTTTAGTTCGCATAGCCTAGTAGATAGTTCGACGAAGAATTTTAACATCTTTCTTCAGTAGGCCAGCAAAAATAACAGGGGAAAAGTAAAGTTGAACAAGAAAAACACATTGATAGACAGAAAGGGAAATACTACTCTGTTTAAAGTTAAAACGTCGAAGCTTTCGGATTTGGTAAGGTAGCCGGCGTAGTTTCTTCACACAATTTGAAATGTGAGATGACCACTTCAAATTTGCATTAATAGTGATTCCTATTTATTTGACAGAATCCAATCTACTTAGTGGTTCTGTGGAAATGGCAGATGGATCAGAGGCATAAGCTGATCGAGAAAGAGTAAATATATCTTTCGGGCATCTGGAAAAATTCAAAAATAAACCAGATCGAAAAGGAAAATCAAATGTGGCACAGATTGCTCGAAAAGTTATTGCAATTCTGGGTTACAGAAACAGCATGACGAAGGGTCACATCATCGGCATATTTAGATAAATGTGCCGAAAAACTGGATGAAAGATCACTAATATAGGTGGAAAATGGAAAAAGAGGAGAAAAACAGGCCCATGAAGGACTCCTGAATTATTCACCAAAGGTTTGGATGTTTTGAAACTTAGTCATGTGAACTAAGTTCTGTTGGTAAAATAGTCAGACAATCATGCCAATAAAGGTTTGGGACAGCCGTACAGTTTACGGAAGAGGAGACACCGCGGAATAGAATATATAAAGCAGAAGAGTAGTCTAGAAAAGCACATATCACAGACTTCGTTGATTCATTCAAGGATTTGGTTATAATGTGGACTGGGGAAGCGATAACATCCACAGTGGACTTGTTCGATTCATAGGCAATCTGTAAGGGGCCTTCGGGGGAGTTTATAGAAGAATTCAAACGTTTAAGAATGGCAAGCTCTGTAAGTTTAAAAACAGATAAATTTAGAGAAATGGGACGAAAGGTTTTAGCTATGACTCTAGAATTACGAGGTTTGGGTGCACGAAGAATTTTGACAGATCTGAAGCAGTCTGGAATAGAAAACGGGCACAAAGATTCGTTTAGGAGATAAATAAATATATCGGTCAGAGTGACTGCACCTGGTCTCAAAAGTGATGACAGTACGCCATCAAGCCCGTAACCTGAGGTTATTTTGGAAAAACGAAGAAGTTTCAACACTTAGTCTGTAGAAAACGGGGTTACGTGCACACCATCTTCTAGAATGAATGCAATTGGGGAGTTATTTTATGGGTGGATGAATGCTCTGTTCCTACTGTCGACGTCCGCAGCACTGTTCACTTGCTTCGTTTTCTTTCCACAGAGAAGCCGAATACCTAGCTATGGTCGGTTACTGTTGTGGCTACATAGTAGTTGACTAGCACGCAGCCAGTCAGTGCATTTAATTTATTTCTTTATCAAAAGGGAAATGTGTCTTAGTTTCGAAATATCCCAAGTTTCGTAGAAATACTCCTTCCTCCTCTTTAAAGATTTTAACATCGGAGAAGTGTCTCGGCCGTAATAGAGAAAGAGGGTTTCTGAAGTGTAGCACAGGTCCAAAATTTAATTGATCGTCTCTATGAAATTTTTTATATTTCTGCGTAATAACGCTTCGAAGGAAAATCAGGAAAATGCATGAGAAAAGGACTTTTGTAGAAGAAGAATGTTGTCACGTGAAACCTTACGGACGGGGACGGATTTTTATTTGGCTGGTTTGCTTGAAAGAGTGGAAAGCAGACCCAAAGCATATATTGGGCGTCAACAGAAGCAGACAGACAATGGTCACTGGTTGAGACAGGTGCACACAACTGAAGAAAGAATAATTCAGGATGATTGGTGCTAGTCCTGTCTAAAACAGAGTTCGTTCTGGTTTCAGGAACACAAAGATCAGTTGGATGAAACGCTGTGACGGGTTAGGTTGAAGCATGATTAAAATCGCACACCATGATGTGCTAATTGCCATCTAACAAAGAAAACCACAAAAGTTAGAAGAACAGTCATAGCAAGATGAAATAACGTTCTGTGTGCTAAACTGAGTTACGTATAAGTTTGTCATGACAGTGTTTGTGTGGCAATTAAATATAGGATTGTACCGCATAACTAAGTGGTCAACACGATCCATTAAACAGGAATAAACCACCTCAGACTTACCACACGAAGTGGAGTTGACACGTGTGACCACCCTGGCTCCGGTCTTGTAGGTGGAATTCCTGTCCTGCCACCGATCAATACGAGAGGGGAGTAAGCAATGCGTGGGTTTAGTCATGATACCTGTAGGCAAACCACATGAACGTGCGAGAACGAAGAAAAACCATTCATTGATTTTGTGGCCAGAATAACATCCGAAATAAAATGACACCGGTTTGTACAAGCATTTGTCGTTATGACCTGTGGTATTCGCTCTTACCGAATAACAGAGAATGCGAGAAATCCATTCTTTACGGCACGAGCAAGCAAGTCTGCAAAACCCAGGAATCGCAAGTTGTACACGCAATCGACCCGGGCCAAGCAAAGCCTCCGGTGCGTAGCAAAATGTGACTGAGTGAACGGTAAGGTCAGATGCAAAGGTGCGTGCGTGTGACTAATAGTGGACAAGAAGTAATTGATTGAACAAATATAACATGGTTATATTTCATAGACAATATCAACAAAAACACAAAAACGTCTCATAGGATGTAACTTACGTGGCCAAAATGTTGTGTTTATCTATCATGGAACTCAGAAGAGAACGGTATATATGTTTACCTATATATGTACACATGAACATTCATGTGTATAGTCTGTCCGAAATTTCAGCATCACCTCAATTCAGTCGAAATCCTGACATACGGCTGAGTACCGGTTGATATTGCTGCCACTACTCTCTCTCTCTTACACCAAAAAATAGTGTCTATTGTGCATTTTGGGCTTCCGAAAATGGCCTGAATTGCATAAATTGGAATTCGACCGTGAGAGAATTTCGACCGGAGTGGGGTATTCCCGGAATTTGCAAACGGACTCTACATCCATCCATCCATCCATCCATCCATCCATCCATCCATCCATCCATCCATCCATCCATTCATACATACCTTCATACATAGCGATTCATGCACATACACAGAAGTACTGTAGTTCCGTCTAGGCATTCAAAACCTCAACGGTCAAAACTGCAACCAAATTACAATTATAATGAATGCTTTTTACCCTCTCACAAACTGCAGCGACAAATCAGTTCAGCCTTCCAACTCTTTTCGTTTCATTTGTAAAAAAACAAAGAATATATCTAGATAGTCAGTCCACATACCCATTAGTCGCACATGGCACATCGGTCCCACTGGTGTGGGCAACTACGCCTTGAGGCTTAGATGCCGCTGACAGGATTCATCTCTCGTTCACCAATTCATGTCATCGATCGGCTGTCCTGCTTCTCGAGATTTCGTGGGCTCGGTAGGGGCCGGTGCTGACGCATTGTCTGCAAGTGAGACTAAACCATCTATGGACGACGTGTCAGACTATACCCTCACAACAGAGATCAGTCATTGGATAACTTTGATGCTGGATTGTCGACCAATTTATGGATGCAGTTGTGATAGGAGCAAAAACTGCTACGGGTGAAGATTACAAGCAAACTTCTCCTCACTTCGATTGAGATCCCATACTACCTCAGGGATGAGAGGATGCACAATTAACTCAGGACTTCCTATTATCAAGCACGACGAGTCAGATTATCGGTTTTTGGAAATTTTCTTTTTCCCCAAATCCGAAAGTCGTGATACAACAAAGCAGAAGAAAAGACCCCAGTTACGAGTATCTATTATCGTTAGACCAAGTTACAACACACGAGTTGATGTATGAAGAAATATGCAGCAATTTTGGTAGGTGTTGTACTAGTCAACCACCATGTGGTCTGGTTATATCGATATACTGATATACTCAACCGGAACAACATGAGTTCTGATGTGCTACGTCTCGTTCGCATTGATGGGGAATCGGAGCCACTACATACTGTCGTGTTTTGTGCAGAGTTGTTCCCGTCACCAGTAACGGAATCTCCGAGTAAAGATTACACGGGAACAAACTCCTCATAAGGTTAGAGGGTTGAACTCGTGCATATCCGCACATCGAATGAGGACGACAACCTTGGTCAGAGAGATACTGACTGATATTCCATTTGCACTATCTTGTGTGCAAAATTCCACCTTTTAAGTGACCCATTCCTGTATTAGTATTTAGTTGAAACCCTTTCTCGCACATCTTATTTATAATTTAACCATTATTATTATCATTATCATAATTACTGTTAAACACTTACCTGAGATTGATTTTATGGTGCTTTTCAGTCGTCAATAAAAAATGAGCAAACATGATGCACGCCAAAATAAGTTATTAGTTCATACAAAACGTCCTCCACGTTTGTTCAAATAAAAGCAAGGAACGGAACCGAAGAATTTCTGTAGAACGGTTATCTTGAAGGAAATGATCGAAACACGGAACGGGTCAAAGGGTGGGATTAGCTAAGAAAGGGGTCGCAATGTGGTGGGTCGGAACAGTCAGTGATGATCTTTGCAGCAAATACAACGGATGTTGTAATATGCTTATAATATAAGTCTGATATAAGGTATATGATGGCTATTCCAGGAACAAGAGTGATGGTGCGCAAACCCCTATGAAGAGTGGTGTAGTTCTCTTTCAGCAAACCGGGTAAAGTTACGGGAACACTATGGTAAATATATGCCGGTGTACGAACGAAGAAATGGCAGACTATGCAGCTGTAGTATTTGCAATAGTCGAACTGATAGAACGTATCAAAATCACTCAGATCAGGAAATATGCAAACTGAGGTAGCAAGAAGAGCGTGATTGTGAAGTTATAGGTTGATCACATTGCAGAACTCATTTGTATAAATGTTCGATCCAAGCTTATTCCTAGGTTCATTTCATTTGCTCATGGTAGTCACCGAGGTGTTTCACGCTGAAAACACAAGGATCAAGACTGCATTTGGTGGCCTGAAATTCTGTCCGCGAATGAGGTTTCGGCTCGTAATTGCTTCGCTTTCCAACCAGCCGATGAGAGTACTCTTCCGATTGCAGCTCCGCTTCAATCAACAAATTTTCCCTCGAGACCACGGTCCATGATTATTATTCGTATCATGAATTTCCTTCGTAACGCACTCATTCACCAGCGGAACCCGCTGGTGGTTACGCCCCTTTAAAGCAAGTGACCTGAAGCTTATATTTGCGGTGACGTGACTAGAGCTTGAGTGATTCGATGCATCAAGTACGGTGTGGACATTGGGGAAGTCGAGTTTCTCAACTTACCGCTCAAAACCTTGTTAGTAGGCAAAATGAAGCAAATTCGACGGAGTAATTAGTAATGTTTGCCAGAGACGTGTGCCCGAAAGTTGGATGAGAGAGAAACAAGTTAGCAGACTTGACCGATATTTAATGTCGAATAATTGCTCTAGGCTCCACGGTAATCTTAAACGGAGGGTTCATAGGTGACATTCCTTCTTGGTATACGGAATACTAATGAAGATGAAGTATGCTAAGGTCAATGGTCCAGATGGATTACCGCCAAAGGTGCAAACTGAATTTGCTCTCATTTCATCCTCAGCTTCAACATGTTTATACAGTCAACTTTTGTTACGGGAAAATACCTTAGATTCTGCTATAACAGGGGCAACCATGACGCGATTGCATGTTTATTATTTGGGAAATACATAGTGGAATCTAATATTCTGGATTCTTTTGTTCAACGACATCTATTGCATCGATCGTCCTCTGAGATAAGAAAAATTGGTCCAGTCACCTTGATTGTCGTCACTCGAGTGTCCCATTGCATTTCGTTGTATGTCACACACTATTTTGTTCTTCATTCTATAGAATATGTAAAGCCACTGACACTTGTAATCGGGACTATAATGATGTTCCAATTTTGTGACGAGAAACGAATTTCGAAGTATATTGGGTGTAGACGATAGCCTGCCGTCTACCGGAAGTCATTTATCTGACCCGTTAACAATCGCTAATAATTAACACGTGGTTATGGTCACCACGTCTTAACTATTTTCAATGACAGAAGTTTTTCAGGGTATCATTCTGTGACTCTGCTTCTATCCCACACATACTACTTTTTGAAGTCTGTTTTTGGACTTCAGTGAATAACTTATCGTCTGATCTAATTTCTTTCATCAGTTAGTTGTAAGTTTCCTTTTAAAACTTACATAGTCGAATCATTTGCACATTGTGTTAACCTTCTATGCGGCTTACTGCGAGACCTCGGCGTAGCTAACTCGACCACGTCGGAGACAAACCAAGTCTTGTAAACACACAGGCGCTCGAATGAAAACTGATAGCACAGGCGTAAACTAATAACTGGGTTTGTTGGACGTGGTGGATAAGGCTTATTTTATCACATTCCCTTTAGGTATGATGAAAAATGTGTCTTTCTGTGAACCACGTAAAATTTCAACACAACGTGCAAATGATTCTACTATGTAAGTTTTAAAAGGAAACTTACAACTAACTGATGAAAGAAATTAGATCAGACGATAAGTTATTCATTGAAATCTAAAAGCAGACTTCAAAAAGAGTAGTATGTGTGGGATAGAAGCAGAGTCATAGAATGATACCCTGAAAAACTTGTCGTTGAAAATAGTTGGTAGTCAATGACTACCAGATACAAAAATGTCGTCGAGGTATGCGACAGTATCCGGAATACCACCCAGAGCCTGCGACACAAACTTCTGTCAAGCCACGGAAACGGAACTGAGTCCCATCGGCAGAACCTTATACCGAAATAAACTCTCTGTAGTCAGAAAAGCAGTAAAATGCTTACGATCCCCCCGTGGAGGGCATTCGAAAGAACCCCCCTATGAACTAAGGATTTTTGTAATTACCCGTTCAATTGATACATTTTTCCATTTCTCACCATTCGCATCAGGCCCCAATCATATCCATACCTAAGGGACCATGTAATCGTTCTACAGAACTTTAGTCATCGACACCAAAACTAGTTGAACGTGTTGTGCTTCAACGCCTTCAAAATACTGCCAGAATACTCATTGACGAATGCCAATTTCCTTGCAGAGCCATCCATTCCACGATTGTTACGGTAATGGGCGTAGTCCATTTCATTTTAAAATCTCCCAGTAATTTGTGTGAATCAGTTAGATGTTCCTTTCTCGATTGCACGCATATCAGTGTCCGATAATGTGCCCCTATTCTTACTTCTAATAACTAGAACATTTCAACTGTCCCACTTACTTGAATAACGGGTTGAAAGACTATCTTTCCACAATTAAACAATGCACAAAAGTAAGCAAAACGTTTTCCAGACATCTCTCAAGCATTTCCGGTGTTCTTCAGGGTGCTTTTCTGTCGTCATTTCTATTCAACGTGTACATTAACAACTTAACTGTCACTCACTCAGCTCGTCCACTCAGATATGTCGATGAAGTTGTTTTGATTCAATCTGCATCCCAGCAGTCCGATTTAGATGCGTAAACTGAAAGTCTTCCACACATCCAAAACGTTTTTCTTAGCAATCTGGTCTTCTGTTGGACAATGACAAATGTCAAGAGTGTATTTTTCCACTTTGCGATTGCGTTTTATAGAAAACAAAAACACCGGTAACACTAGCCCTACTATTCGTGAAAATCACGTGAAATATTTCGGCGTACGTTTTCAAGAAACTTTGCTCCGGTTTTCATACGTTGGAATTACCATTGGAAAACTGAGTTGGATTCAAATTCGTAAACCAAGACAGTTCAGTGATCCTCTGTTGCTTCAGCGGGCATCCCACGAGACACCGCCAGTTATAGCTTTGTAAATATGTACACCGACGAGCCTAAGCCAATCAGGATCGTCGGGGACAGGTACAGCTAAAGCACGGCGTGATTGGTCAACTCGTATGCTGGAGATTGTTTAATCTGATTTACCATTTATACAAATGAGTTCTGCAATATGATCAACCTATAACTTCACAATCACGATCTTCTTGCTACCTCAGTTTGCGTATTTCCTGATCTGAGTGATTTTGATACGTTCTATCAGTTCGACTATTGCAAACACTACAGCTGCATAGTCTGCCATTTCTTCGTTCGTACACCGGCATATATTTACCATAGTGTTCCCGTAACTTTACCCGGTTTGCTGAAAGAGAACTACACCACTCTTCATAGGGGTTTGCGCATCATCACTCTTGTTCCTGGAATAGCCATCATATACCTTATATCAGACTTATATTATAAGAATATTACAACATCCGTTGTATTTACTGCAAAGATCATCACTGACTGTTCCGACCCACTACATTGCGACCCGTTTCTTAGCCAATCCCACCCTACCATCACGACGAGACTGCACCTTGACGTGGTGTGATGGCCTGCGCGCCTCTATGACCCAAAGAGCTTTACAGGATGGCTTCCTTAAGCCGGAGATGCAATCATACCTGACAGGTCAATGGGTAGAGGTCAGACAAAGTCCAGTCTCCTGGTCCTCCAGGTTGGGGGTTGATTTGAGCTGGCAACTCAGTCGGCAAAATCAGTGGAAGAATAATTGATCCAAGCAAATGGGCTTCCACTAAGCCATCCCGCTGCCTTGCGTATAGGTTCTTGTTAGAACTAAAGGCTTTGGATGAGGACCCTAATCGTTCTCCTGCTTTGTGGCTGGACACCCTAGCAGTACCCGTCCAACATCTCCCATGAACTGCACGAATACAAATAATTCCATACTGCATCGGTCGTCGCGCAGGATAATCAGGACCGCGCTGTCCATTGCATCGAGCGGGGTGGGTAGTGATAAGTGGGCTACTGCTCAGAGTTCCCTCTTTTTTATTTAACCTTTGTCTTCTGTCCCTAACCACCCCTCTTTGCCCCATCTATCCACCCATAATGCTCCCACTGATAACACGGTCAATACTCGCAACGATTCACTGCCAAATAGTATCGGGAATAATCCTCTTTCTGGTTACTCACATTTTCTCAAGCCTCGTCAGCCTCTGAATCTCGGCTTCTTCAACGTGCGTACACTCATGCAGGCCGGTCAGCAGGCATGCCTAGCCCTCACAATAAATTCTCTGAAGATTGATGTTTGCTGCTAAAGCGAAACGCGTATCCAGGATTCGAGCAGTGTAATTCAACTAACTGCTCCTGGTATCTCATCGAGGTATATTCTGCGCACCTCAGGAGACGAAGCAGCTAGAGCTGTGGGTCAACGTGGCGTAGGAATTGTCTTGACTGACAAGGCTGAGGCTGCCCTTTTAGACTGGATTCCTTTTAACAGTCGTTTATGTGCTGTGAGACTCCAAGGGTCAGTTGGCGTTCGAAAGGATAGTTGTGTTAAACGCAATTTGTTTGTGGTCTCGGCGTACGCCCCAACGGACTGCAGCTCAGACTTGCAGAAAGATGAGTTCTATGATGCCCTCGCCACTCTCGTTCGCAGCAGCAAAGGTTCTGACATTGTAGTGCTAGCTGGTGACTTCAATGCACAAGTTGACAAAATTAGTGTGTCAGAAGCCTGTTTAGGTGGGCGTTGTGCTTTACCTGCTGAGCGTACAGATAACGGGGATAGGCTTCTCGAGTTTTGTGCAGACAATCGATTGTTCTTGTCTAGCACAAATTTCCGACACAGCTCGCGTCGCACAGCGACCTGGCGCTCTTACTCTACAGGTACTTTTAGTCAAATTGACCATATCGCCGTGGCGCAGTTCTGTTCAGAACTGTAGATCTTACTGGTCCACATACGTAGAGTCAGACCATGCATTAGTTTTAATGCGATTATCTCTCCAGCTCTATGGTCATCGTCGCAAACCGCAAACCGGATTAGCCGTGCAACGTTTGTGTGATCCAGAAGTACGCACCCGTTATGAGAAGAAGTTAGCACATGAGCTAGGATCCACGGAGAACAGTAATGTAGATGAGCATTGGGCTCATATCAAACAGGCGATGCACTTTGCAGCAGGTTTTGCCTGTGGTCCTAGATCCGTTGTCCATCAAAGACACCGGATCTCGCAAGAGTCGTTGAGTATAATGGAGCAAAGGCGTCAGCTTTCGAACCGTAAGGAGATGAATAAGATTCGGAGAAAGGTGCAGAGACAAGTTACGAAAAGCCTTAAGAATGATAGCGAAAATTGGTGGGTCAAGGTAGCCGAAGAAATGGAAATAGCAGTTGCTTCAGGTAACAGTCAAAGACTGTTCAAACTTATTCGTGACACCGGTGGACGGCGAACTCAGGTTAGTGAAACGATTTGGGACAGAAATGGAGAACCCATCCATAACAAACAGCAAAGGCTTGACCGTTGGACCGAATACTTCAAGGAACAGTTTAGCTGGCCGCACGCTAGTGTAGTTACTGCCGTGTCAACAACTGTGACTTCTTGGGTGGTATCACTTGAGCCCCCATCAGAAGTAGAAGTAGAGTCATGTATTCGATTACTAAGGCGGGGGAAAGCGGCAGGTCCCGACGAACTTCCTCCAGTTCTTTTCAAACTGGGTAGTGAGGCGTTGATAAAATCACTTACCGCCTTGCTCCGTGACATTTGGAACGAGGAGCGTAGTCCGTTAATATGGAGTGAGTCGTTGATTGTTCCCATCTTCAAGAAGGGAATACACAATGACTTCAGTAATCATCGTGGGATTAGCTTAATTCCGATGGTCACCAAAGTATTAGCTTCGATTTTGCTGCATCGTCTTACACCGGCTCGCGAGAGGAATGTCCGCGAACAGCAGGCTGGATTCCACCCAGATCGAGGATTCATCGACCAGATTTTAACTCTTCGCAGACTACTTGAAACGCGTCACACGCACCGCCGACCGACGATGATGCTTTTCTTAGACCTGAAAGGCGCTTTCGATTCAGTTGATCGAACATCGCTTTTCAGTACTCTTCATCGAAAAGGTATGCCCCAGAAGTTCGTGAACCTAATAAGATGATTGTATTCTCATACTTCTGGCCGCGTTAGGGTTTACGGTGAACTATCTGGTCGGTTCGAAACGACCAGTGGTGTTCGACAGGGATGTCCTTTGTCTCCATTCCTGTTCAACTTCTTCATGGACGAAATAATGGAGAGTGCGCTGCAAAATATTCAGGATGTAGGCGTCCAACTAGGAAATAGTGGAAAGCTATGTGACCTAGATTACGCTGAGGACGTTGTCTGCTTGTTCGAATCCACGGAACATGCTCAACGTGCACTAGATAATCTCGCAAGAGCTGTAGCTCCATTCGGCATGCGCTTTGCACCTTCAAAGTGCAAGGTGATGTTATAAGACTGGACGTCAACAATTCCGAGCTTGATGCTCGATGGGGAGATGCTGTCAGTTGTCGACCACTTCACCTACCTCGGTGGCAGCGTGACGACAGATGGGAGCACTGTAGTAGAGGTGAGCACGCGTATATCCAATGCTCGAGCGGCGTACGCTGGACTGAAGCACTTGTGGCGCCGACCTGATATTTCACTGAAGTTGAAAGGCCGTGTAACTCTGCCACTGTGCGTTCAGTTTTATTGTATGGTTGCGAAACTTGGAGTCTGCGTGCTGAAGATATTCGTCGTCTTGATGTTTTCGACCACCGATGTTTACGTAGTGTCGCTAGGATTGGGTGGAATAGCCGAGTAAGCAACGATGAGGTCAGAAAGCGAGTATTGGGTACTAATTCGGAGAACGTTCTGTCACAGCGTATCCAACTTAGTAGACTTCGTTGGTTGGGACACGTGTTACGTATGGCAAGCACACGTATACCGTACCGTGTCCTATTCTCCGTTCCTCCTAGGGAGTGGAAGAGACCACGTGGAGGTGAACAGATGACGTGACAGCGAGGAATGAGAAAATGTACAGCGAACTTAGGAAAAGTGGGTGCTTCACGTCTTCGTGGTTGGGGTCCAAAAGATCCCTCAACCAGTTGGCTGGATAAACTGAAGGATATGGCTGCGAACCGCGAGAAGTGGCGATCGTGTTGCCACTTTCTTTCGAATCAGAATGACTGATCGATGTGCGTTTGTACAGTTAGACTGTGTATTCCGTGTAGTGGCTACTAGGGCATTCTTTCTTTTTCCCACCCATGTAGGCCCACTCCCTGTCCATCTTGTATATTCATACTTTCTAACTCAACGTGCAACATGGTGAGAAAGGCAGTGATCAGTGGGGCTTGCCCTACTGTTTAACGCTGTACGACGACGATAATGATGATATGAAAGATGAAAAAGAGACCACATTACATTCCGATGATGAATCTCACCCTTTGACCCGTTCCGTGTTTCGATCATTTCCTTCAAGATAACCGTTCTACAGAAATTCTTCGGTTCCGTTCCTTGCTTTTATTTGAACAAACGTGGAGGACGTTTTGTATGAACTAATAACTTATTTTGGCGTGCATCATGTTTGCTCATTTTTTATTGACGACTGAAAAGCACCATAAAATCAATCTCAGGTAAGTGTTTAACAGTAATTATGATGGTAATCTATTTGTTCAGGTGCAAATGTAATGCAACCTACATTGGCCGAACGGCAAGGCAACTATCCCAAAGAATTAAGGAACACTGTCCACGATGGCTACAACATGGAGGAACAGGAACCATAGGGAGTGCCATTCTCGGACATCTGGTAGACTCAGGTCACAAAATAAGCACGGATTCCGCATTTAAAATCGTCTATCGAGTGCCCCCCAATCCTCACAAACACATCCGCTTACACACACTGGCCACCGCAGAGGCGATTAGCATCCGTCTTTTCGCACCTGCTCTGTGTACACAAAAGAAGTTCGTCCAAGCCCTCCAATTACCCTGGCCGCAAGTGGACCACCCCCACCCCAGTCACTCAGCTCCGAACCATGTGACCGTCACAACCTAGTCGTGCAGATCGACACGTCGATCTAACCCCAACCCGTCTCCCCCACAAACTACGTCCAATCCGAATGACCCTTGACCATTTCAGCACAACCATCTCCTATATGATTTGTAAAGACTTGAGAATGAATCATTGAAAACAATTGTTTGTCTCTGAAAACGTGTTCTGATAATAATAATGGTTAAATTATAAATAAGATGTGCGAGAAAGGGTTTCAACTAAATACTAATACAGGAATGGGTCACTTAAAAGGTGGAATTTTGCACACAAGATAGTGCAAATGGAATATCAGTCAGTATCTCTCTGACCAAGGTTGTCGTCCTCATTCGATGTGCGGATATGCACGAGTTCAACCCTCTAACCTTATGAGGAGTTTGTTCCCGTGTAATCTTTACTCGGAGATTCCGTTACTGGTGACGGGAACAACTCTGCACAGAACACGACAGTATGTAGTGACTCCGATTCCCCATCAACGCGAACGAGACGTAGCACATCGGAACTCATGTTGTTCCGGTTGAGTATATCAGCTCGATTTAGCCAGACCACATGGTGGTTGACTATTACAACACCTACCAAAATTGCTGCATATTTCTTCATATATCAACTCGTGTGTAGTGAGGGTATGGTCTGACACGTCGTCCATAGATGGTTTAGTCTCACTGGCAGACAATGCGTCAGCACTGGCCCCTACCGAGCCCACGAAATCTCGAGAAGCAGGACAGCCGATCGATGACATGAATTGGTGAACGAGAGATGAATCCTGTCAGCGGCATCTAAGCCTCAAGGCGTAGTTGCCCACACCAGTGGGACCGATGTGCCATGTGCGACTAATGGGTATGTGGACTGACTATCTAGATATATTCTTTGTTTTTTTACAAATGAAACGAAAAGAGTTGGAAGGTTGAACTGAATTGTCGCTGCAGTTTGTGAGAGGGTGCAAAACATTCATTATAATTGTAATTTGGTTGCAGTTTTGACCGTTGAGGTTTTGAATGCCTAGACGGAACTACAGTACTTCTGTAGGTGTGCATGAATCGGTATTTATGTATGAATGTATGTATGTATGTATGTATGTATGTATGGATGGATGGATGGATGGATGGATGGATGGATGGATGGATGAATGTAGAGTCCGTTTGAAAATTCCGGGAATACCCCACTCCGGTCGAAATTCTCTCACGGTCGAATTCCAATTTATGCAATTCAGGCCATTTTCGGAAGCCCAAAATGCACAATAGACACTATTTTTTGGTGTAAGAGAGAGAGAGTAGTGTCAGTAATTTCAACCGGTACTCAGCCGTATGTCAGGATTTCGACTGAATTGAGGTGATGCTGAAATTTCGGACAGACTATACACATGAATGTTCATGTGTACATATATAGGTAAACATATATACCGTTCTCTTCTGAGTTCCATGATAGATAAACACAACTTTTTGGCCACGTAAGTTACATCCTATGAGACGTTTTTGTGTTTTTGTTGATATTGTCTATGAAATATAACCATGTTATATTTGTCCAATCAATTACTTCTTGTTTACTATTAGTCACACGCCGGCACCTTTGCATCTGACCGTACCGTTGATTCAGTCACATTTTGCTACGCACCGGAGGCTTTGCTTGGCCCGGGTCGATTGCGTGTACAACTTGCGATTCCTGGGTTTTGCAGACTTGCTTGCTCGTGCCGTAAAGAATGGATTTCTCGCATTCTCTGTTATTCGGTAAGAGCGAATACCACAGGTCATAACGACAAATGCTTGTACAAACCGGTGTCATTTTATTTCGGATGTTATTCTGGCCACAAAATCAATGAATGGTTTTCCTTCGTTCTCGCACGTTCATGTGGTTTGCATACAGGTATCATGGCTAAACCCGCACATTGCTTACTCCCTCTCGTATTGATCGGTGGCAGGACAGGAATTCCACCTACAAGACCGGAGCCAGGGTGGTCACACGTGTCAACTCCACTTCGTGTGGTAAGTCTGAGGTGGTTTATTCCTGTTTAACGGATCGTGTTGACCACTTAGTTATGCGATACAATCCTATATTTAATTGCCACACAAACACTGTCATGACAAACTTATACGTAACTCAGTTTAGCACACAGAACGTTATTTCATCTTGCTATGACTGTTCTTCTAACTTTGTTAGATGGTAATTCGCACATCATGGTGTGCGATTTTAATCATGCTTCAACCTAACCCGTCACAGCGTTTCATCCAACTGATCTTTGTGTTCCTGAAACCAGAACGAACTCTGTTTTAGACAGGACTAGCACCAATCATCCTGAATTATTCTTTCTTCAGTTGTGTGCATCTGTCTCGACCAGTGACCATTGTCTGTCTGCTTCTGTTGACGCCCAATATATGCTTTGGGTCTGCTTTCCACTCTTTCAAGCAAACCAGCCAAATAAAAATCCGTCCCCGTCCGTAAAGTTTCACGTGACAACATTCTTCTTCTACAAAAGTCCTTTTCTCATGCATTTTCCTGATTTTCCTTCGAAGCGTTATTACGCAGAAATATAAAAAATTTCATAGAGACGATCAATTAAATTTTGGACCTGTGCTACACTTCAGAAACCCTCTTTCTCTATTACGGCCGAGACACTTCTCCGATGTTAAAATCTTTAAAGAGGAGGAAGGAGTATTTCTACGAAACTTGGGATATTTCGAAACTAAGACACATTTCCCTTTTGATAAAGAAATAAATTAAATGCACTGACTGGCTGCGTGCTAGTCAACTACTATGTAGCCACAACAGTAACCGACCATAGCTAGGTATTCGGCTTCTCTGTGGAAAGAAAACGAAGCAAGTGAACAGTGCTGCGGACGTCGACAGTAGGAACAGAGCATTCATCCAACCATCAAATGACTCCCCAATTGCATTCATTCCAGAAGATGGTGTGCACGTAACCCCGTCTTCTACAGACTAAGTGTTGAAACTTCTTCGTTTTTCCAAAATAACCTCAGGTTACGAGCCTGATGGCGTACTGTCATCACTTTTGAGACCAGGTGCAGTCACTCTGACCGATATATTTACTTATCTCCTAAACAAATCTTTGTGCCCGTTTTCTATTCCAGACTGCTTGAGATCCGTCACAATTCTTCGTGCACCCAAACCTCATAATTCTAGAGTCATAGCTAAAACCTTTCGTCCCATTTCTCTAAATTCATCTGGTTTTAAATTTTCAGAGCTTGCCATTCTTAAACGTTTGAATTCTTCTATAAACTCTCCCGAAGGCCCCTTACATATTGCCTATGAATCGAACAAGTCCACTGTGGATGTTATCGCTTCCCCAGTCCACATTATAACCAAATCCTTGAATGAATCAACGAAGTCTGTGATATGTGCTTTTCTAGACTACTCTTCTGCTTTATATATTCTATTCCGCGGTGTCTCCTCTTCCGTAAACTGTACGGCTGTCCCAAACCTTTATTGGCATGATTGTCTGACTATTTTACCAACAGAACTTAGTTCACATGACTAAGTTTCAAAACAACCAAACCTTTGGTGAATAATTCAGGAGTCCTTCATGGGCCTGTTTTTCTCCTCTTTTTCCATTTTCCACCTATATTAGTGATCTTTCATCCAGTTTTTCGACACATTTATCTAAATATGCCGATGATGTGACCCTTCGTCATGCTGTTTCTGTAACCCAGAATTGCAATAACTTTTCGAGCAATCTGTGCCACATTTGATTTTCCTTTTCGATCTGGTTTATTTTTGAATTTTTCCAGATGCCCGAAAGATATATTTACTCTTTCTCGATCAGCTCATGCCTCTGATCCATCTGCCATTTCCACAGAACCACTAAGTAGATTGGGTTCTGTCAAATAAATAGGAATCACTATTAATGCAAATTTGAAGTGGTCATCTCACATTTCAAATTGTGTGAAGAAACTACGCCAGCCACCTTACCAAATCCGAAAGCTTCGACGTTTTAACTTTAAACAGAGTAATACTTCCCTTTCTGTCTATCAATGTGTTTTTCTTGTTCAACTTTACTTTTCCCCTGTTATTTTTGCTGACCTACTGAAGAAGGATGTTAAAATTCTTCGTCGATATCTATCTATCATCAGTCGGATATCTTTCATAATTGTAACTGAACTATCTACTAGGCTATGCGAACTAAACCTGACGGCATGTGAAAAGTTAGCTCACATGCGCATGAAGAGGAGATGCTTTGGAAGACGTTGTCAAATACCTCGACATCGAGGTCAACACATGCCGTGATATTGCGGCTACAGACCGGGAAGCACTATTTACGCATGGGCCCTACAAGACGAAGTTCAGCGAATAGTTTGTCCGGCATTTGTGTGAATTGGTGAACGAAAACTCAACAAGCACGTTCGGGCAGCTGAACGAGAGGATGGGGAAGGATTTCCCGATCACAACAGTCAACAAGTCATCCACTGATCGATTGATAGATGGGCATCACTATTCAGCAATGAGGCTGATAATTCAACCAGTGCGACGAAACTCAAATACAGTCAAATCCAAACGAGTAGAATATGCTGATTGGCTGCGACTATCAGGTAGTGCAACTCTGAGGTTGTATATTGATGGAATCAACTGCAGCATACGGTGTTGTCGTAGCTATGGGTGCTGAGAAGTACGTAATAATGCCACCCGAAGTCTACGGTCAGGCAAAATACCTAACTTGAACATATTAGCTTGTTCATCTGTTGCCGGTATCTTGAAACATTAATGCCATACAAAGACTACATGGCATATTTTTAATGGGTTTCCTCCATGCTGCTCAGCGTTTATTGATACTGAGCAACTTTATGCTCCAGTAGTATTTATTTTTGACAAAGCGCCCGTTCATCAGAGGGCTATGGACACAATTTTATACCAATCATTAAATTCGTTTTCCCGCACCGTGTACATAGTCTATTTTTCAACCCACTGGAAGAAGCATTCAGTAAATTCAAACACGTAAGATTTTTATTGCTCGAATTCGTTTACATTTTTTAGTACATTATAAATTGGTTCACTGGAAATTCAACAGTTTTACGGGCTGTGCCACATGATTCGACGATGTAACCACATCGTTTTAACCTCAAATCAGCATTTGATACAATTACCACAATCGATTGCGCAGCATACGATCGTCACACATTCTCATTTGTTCACTCAACTTTGCAACGCCAATCTTTGTGAATAAAAATTGTTACAACATCTCTTGATCTCACAATATTCCGATACTCTTGATCTGACTGACTTTCAGCTGCTTGGCTAAAGGTTGTGCGTCAAGTCTAACTAATGATGGGTCGTGGCTAAATGATTGTGGGTTTTGGCTTAAGCTAGGTGGGCATTTCAGACTATTTCTGCGGGAAATGTCTTCACAACCGAGTTCTAAATGACTTTGCGGCATATGTGCATACCACAGCTTATTGACTGGAGGAGTCCAGTTCGCGAATAAAACGTTGTGGGGCACTGTACTGATTCGAAGGTCTAATGTATGCGGTGTGGTGATCCACGGGTTCGTCTCAGTCATTTAGAGCCGGACTCAATCGATCAGATCTATTCAAGACTTTCTCCTATCCCGACCGCATTAAGATTGATCAGTGCATCTGTCACTAGTGGCATCACATACGGATTCTTTGGCAAACAAAGGTACTGTGAATAAAGATAAGCAAAAAATGTAGTTGCAATACCGGTCTTCTCAGTCCCAAGTGTGTGTGTGTGTGTTTGTGTTTATGTGTGTGCGTGTGCGTGTGATAGCAGTAAGTAAGCCGAGCGTAATAAATTCGGCGGTTTGAATGAATACAGCGTATGTACATCGGTGGTAGATATCAAAGCTCCAGGTGTGAATCTCACCGAATCTGATATTATGATTTTTATTCTCAGTACTACCAGTAATAGTAGTGTGATGGAATTAGCGCATAGTATTTGGATTACTATTATGCTTGATCGAAAACAACTATGGACAAAAGATGAACGAGGAACGTGATGGCATCATGCAGGCAGAACACGGTGAGGTGCATTAAGGCAGACGAATCGTGTATCCACTCTCTCCGACTGAATGAACACTGAATTATCGTTGATTCAAACGAACAGTTCAGTTATAGCCAAATCATTTTAGTGTTATCCCAATGAGTGATTTCGAATAACCTATCTATTGTATTCAAGTGGAGGTCCGAGGTTTTCAAGGAGGCCCTAATCAACAGTGCTTTGGGAAACACGAGCTTGCCCGAAAACTTCGACAGTTTATCCAATTTCCGTGTGTCTGTTCTCACTTCAACAAGACACCGCTATGTGTCTTTTGTTTGCCCACCCATATCTTTGTTCCTTATTGTTTTCTTCCGTCCCACTAGCTCTAGTGAGAAAACTCTTCTACCTTCGAACCATCTCATTATTGTGCAAAAACGAACCGTTTTTATAGATCACTAGGTGATCAAAACCAAAGTCATTGTACGAAGCTCACTGGTACAGAGCTCTTCCCCGAACCAGGTGTGCTGAATGGCTGTGTAGTTCAAGTCTCCGATTGGCTGATTTCTTTGCGATTGGTTAAAACAATTGCTGGCTGCTGACTGGTTGCTTTCCGTTCTGTTTGACTAAGACAACTCTTGGCGGCTGATTGGTTCATTCCGCTGCGTCCCTTTGAAATAACGTCTGACCCTTGATTCGTTGGGTCCGCTCGGTTCAGTAAGGGCGACTGTTCACGGCTGATTGGATGGCTTCGCTCCTTTTCATCACGTAATGACTGAACAATCAATCGGCTTCGCTGGTCCGAGGTTTGCCGCCAGTTTTGGACAGACGAATACGTCTGTCGACGCGTCAGCAAATACCCTTACACTTATACATGCCTGTTCAACCTTCAGTTTTGATTGGTGTGTTCCATTTTACTGATTGTCGATCTCCCCTGAGTGATTCCAATTCTGCATGACGGTGTTCTGAGGCCAAAGGAGTGCATTATCACTTCGGATTATTCGCGATCATTATATCGCACGTCGTTTCGCTATTATATTTGGTGATGAAGTGACTACAATTACTATACTCAATTTTATAAATCCGCAGCACGCGTTGTTTGTGCCCCTTCAAGCTGGTTCATTTTCGGATTCACGTACATTGGCCTAGGCTTGAAAGGAGCCTACATCTACAAGGATTACGCGTACTAAACTTGACAAAACGAGGATAATAGGAAGATATTCAGTCGTTAGTACTTGGGACAACCTTTCATATACATAAGACAGTGTGATACTCTTGGTAATAAATTACTGGTTAATCGTTAAGGAACTTTGATTTATCTGGACGATCTGACTGTCGCTCTCCAGTCTTATGTTAGTTAAATTTTGGAAAAGAACCTGAACCGCGACGGGCCGCTTGCTTGAGCATTTAAACCTCACGCACCTTTACTTATACTGCTGCCACAGTTACAATCCAGAAACGTGCCTGAGGAATGAACTCTTCGTTCGCAAACCCACAAAATTAGCCTGCTGTAACAATGATGCTTCTTTGCAATATCGCTGTCCAGTCCACTTGAAGGCAGTCGTTATCTAAGAGGAGAATCCAATCGTATGGTTCATATGTCGTTGCTCACCTTGTTACATTAAGTCCCGTTGACATGGGCGAGTTCGTTCATATCAATTCACAACAGTTCTTTTTGCTTTCTGAGCAAACGGCTACTTGCTTATTCAATAAGTAGTGTGCATATCCCGCCACACTATAGCTACCACTACTACTATTACTAATACTACTACTACTACCATTGCTACTAATACTACTGTCACCATAACTACTACTACTGCTGTGAGCGTATATACTACTTGGTAAGTAGTTGATCGCTGAAGACGGGACTATCGTCAGTCATGGATTACCAAGGCCGCTATGCCCAAGAGACTGAACGCAATAAGGTGAACAACAACAGGCAAACCACACAACTGCTTCTCCGTCGGATGGTGACTGTCTTCAAGTGAAGAGGACGGCAACTTGGCAAATGAGGATGTTCGTAACGTTTGGTTTGTTTTGTCAATCTCCGAACACGTTAGTCGCAATAAATGACCTTTCTCCCAGGTCCGACTTGTGGAATATAACCCTACCACTACTACGACTAATACAATCCCGAATTATGTCGATACCGTCGACAGTCAGAATCAGTTAACCTGCATTGATACTGAAAATCAACGAGTCGAACTCTTACGAAATTTCCTAAAACTCGGTGATCAGGGTGACCTGACTAGTTCAACAGTTTTGTTCTCCGGTTATTTCACAACCATTTCATTTTTCTAAAGGAACGTGGTTGATTACGTTAAAAATTCCCCCCACACGAGGTTGACCATATCAGTCAGTGTCTAGGGTCTTGTTTTGCATGTTATTCTCTACATACGTACAGCGATCTAAACGGTATATTGTATGTATAAAGTTCAGGCACCTATATAACAGATATCAGACAATGGGTGGATCGGGTACCGCATGCAATGACGAAATTCTTCGTAAAATCGATGATTGTTTATTGATAGATTTGTGTTGCTGTTAGCGCACTCACATACACTAGAAAAAATTTAGAAGCGCTCAAGTTTGCCTCTGTAATTCAGATGAGTCGATAGCATGTTCATTTTGAGACAAAGTGAAACGTGCATGAACGTGATATTGGATTTTTTTCTAGGTATGCCTGTAAGATGACTTTTTGTTCATCAATAGTTGAAAGGTACTTAAAATACCACTTTCTATACGTGAACTTAGCAAGACTATTTGTTGTGAACGCAGTTATTGATGGTGCACAATAGGTAAGAAGTCTGTTTTATTTATACAAAATTTATCTAGTTCCGGAACGAACAAACGCAGTCCGTACATGAAATCGGGTCAGGCCGAGTAAGGTCGTCCGGTGCTTGGCAAAATCGGACTGCGTTTTGTAGTTGTGTCGGATGCAAGGTGCATGCGTATGTGTGAGCGTGGCAGCCAATGGGCAAGGATCAATAGGGCAGTCAGAAGATTAGACTGGATGAATAGCATTATCGATCTAAAAGTTGATGCAGCTGCTGAACAGTGATAATGTAGCATTCAGCTGAGCAGAATGCAGTAGGTTCGCAGCCAATCAGCAATGTTTATTTCTACAGTTTTGTCATAGTGAAGTGCAAATGAGGTTTCGTCCGATGCCTTGTGGCCCATGCAAGACAACATTTCTCCAAGGATAAAACTCCGAAAGGCTGGTAAAACAATTACCTATAGATAATGTTTGTTCTAAAGAGTTTGTTCAGAAGAACGTGCTAGTTAAACCTGGGAAACCTCCCATATTCATCACGAAGAGAAAGGGGCATCGAATATAGTTGACATCGGGAGTTGATTTAAACTGCGAACTTCTGACGGTAAGTAGTGGTGGGGCCAGCAGCTGGTTTCGCGAGTCTCTAAAATAGTCTGACTATCCCAGTCTCGTTCAGACCGTCGGTGGTCAAACGACCATCGTCGTGGAATTTGGGCCGTGAAGTCCTGGATTCGAATCCAGCCGCTATCGGTCACCATTCCATTTAGCAGTCTTCGGATTGCATCGATCCCGTCAAGAAATTATGGGCATTTGTAGTATAACAAGTAGAATAGAGAAGTAAAAAACAACGATAACTACCGTTAATATTGATTTCTTGCAATAGTTTGATCAACACTAAATATTGTATGAACTGAAATTAGAAGTGTAGAGAACTATGCGCATTACACGCTGAGAAGACTGGCTTTGCGAACATTTATCACTTTCATGTCTATTCGTAAAGCTCTCGTTTATATCGATGTCACAATACGTGATGCGATTAGTGGGCATGGGACTGGCGCGGATCACGATGCGACCCGGTTGTCTCAGAATAATAAGACCATCTGGTTCCCAAATACTCCTGAATGATCGAGTCCCATCGAGATTGGCGGATACAGTACTGTGAAACATGTGTTCGATAGAGGTTCCCTGATCACCCATTACAAGCTTCAGTCCTATGTGAAGCATCAAAATGATCGGCGGTATTTTCTGTCGAAGATTTGGCGCATTCTGTATCCGTTGGATCGTTTCCTATTTTCACGTAACCTTAAACCCAATTGTTTCAATCTGAGGACACATGTGATTTGTCCGTGACTTGATAGGAAGGGATATTGGTTGTATTAGGCTTTCCCAGTGGGATCGACCATGACCAGTCACTACTGAAGGTTGGTGAGAGCAGTAGTTCGAAACAAATGTTTGGTAAATTTTAACTAAACAATCGAGAAGGATGGGGGCCTGGTCACGTATGCCCAAGGTGTGGACCTATAAATAGAACAGATCAACTCAAACGCAAAGACAGAACTGGTACGTCGTTTCACGACCCACAGCTTCCTCTAGAATTGAGTCTTGGAACATCTGCTCTAACCGGACTAGAACAAAAACATCAATCAGCAGTATTGTAGCAGAAATGTCAGTCCAAAGCAGCCTACCTTGCAGACGATCTGTCCGAAGACGAATACAGACAATGCCGATCCAGGTAAATCCATACCTGTGGTCGTACAGATATTCAACTGTTAAGAAATACTGAAGTCTTAGGGTGCCGTGAACATCACCAGAAAAATTGACTTGACGAAAAGTGTGTAATACATTTCATAACCAACACGGGATACCGATCCAGTGTCTTCTGGCCAGCATGTCCAGATACATTCACATGTTCCTGTGGCGCAGCAAACTGATTCACTTCCCATCTGGCTGGACCTCAACAAATTGACCTAACGACCGGCCCAGAAACTCGATCAATCCCAAAAGGTTAGAATTTGCTCGGGGCCTCTACCTGTTAAGTTTCATATTGCGAATGAAATGTGGTTGTTTTCTGAGAAATCTTTGAGTTCGTATGAAAACGTGTGCTATCTCTACTGCTCCGGGTACATCCGTGATAAGAGAATGATGTGCTAGATTGGGTTCAATTCAGTTGAAGCAACTAATGGCATTGAACTGAGTGCAGTCGTTTTAGTTGCTTTTCTCTCAGCTGGAGTCTGAATTACAAATAATAAAGAACGGAATTATGAAAAGAGTAGAAATAGAACTAAAAGTGGTACCATCAAGTCAATGAGGGCAGTTTGTGAATACAAGAGCTCTACTAATTGCGACGTCGACCCATACCCACAAACATATTGAACCACTGAGTGGGAACTGTCTTGTATCTCACGTAAAATGCCTAACGTGCACTACATTCCCAAGTCCATTAGTCAGACATCTTTTACCTTCCTTCAAGGTTGTGGACTGGTCACCTTTACTAATCTTCCAATCATTACCCGCCTCAGTAGACTAAGATTTCGCGATCAAAATGACTGTCGTGTAATAGAACCTATTTTATTCTGATGAATTGCGTCGAAAAATATCTGATAAATAACACGACGAGCAATATAATGTGGGAATTTGGGTATCTGTAAATCTAATCATTTTCTCGTTTACTCATAATTGAACTCGGCTATATTCGTTATTATTTTTGTTATTATTTTACTGAGTATAAAACCTTCTTTTGAAACCTTTGCGCATGTGTCCACGTTGAGAGTGGAAAGTCACGCTCTGCTTGAACTCGTTTTTCTTGATTTCAACCCTTCGATGAATACGGAACACACATCCGTGACGGTGACCACATTTTTGAACAATACGGAAGAACTGGTTCAACTGCTGCAGCATGAACGTAAAACTTGACAAGTAAACGAATGTCATGTCGACACCACAAAAATCTGAGGTTGATAAATTCCAAACGAGCCTTCTGTCTATGCGGAGACACCTAATCCGATATCCATACTCCGGGTAAAATGCAGCTACCTAGATAAACAGATCTTATCCACTGGGTGTTTGGTTCTGCCCTGGTAGCTCTAGTTAGAAGACTCTTTGGCCTTCGAACTATCTCAATTGATTGGTACAAAATAACTAGATCTTCACTCACAGGTACAATGTAGTCTGCGTATTCAAGTTCTGACACTTTTATCCCTGAATGAATCACAATACTACTATTCTCACATGACAAAAAGACAGCCGTTGGGACCATGTCAATTAGAAGTTAAAGAGAAAGGGATAGAGGATAACCCCGGTGTACACCAGTAATCATGGTAAACTCGGGTGAAAGATCATTTTAAGCCCTAACTCGACTTTGGATATACATTTATAAGGATTTCATGATGGAAATGAATGTCCTAGGCACATCCCTCAGCAAGTGAAAGCGTCGTAAAGGTATTTGGTCGACTGAGTCGAAGTCGCTTTTTGGACCAGTCAAACACAGAGATGGTGGACCTGTAAAGGTGTACCAATATCCAAACATTCGTCGGAGAGTGAAGATGTGATCAATACAATCTCTCGACTAGGTCCAAACCCTGCTTTATTCTCGCTCGAGCACTGGTAAAGAGCATCAAATAATCTGTGGATAATAATACCAGCGAGCAGTTTAGATGGTATACCAACCAGACTTATTCCCCTTTTGTTTTTTTTATAAATCGGTACGATCATCAATTCACACCAAATGTTTAGACTTTGTTCCTTCATCAATATCATGCCGAGTATGTTTTCCATCTACAGTGACAATGCTGAGCCATCATCTTTGAAAATAGACGGAGACAACCCATCAGATCCTGCAGCCTTAAACAGTGTAAGTTGGCTGGTCTCACACAGATCTTTCGCTTCCAGTGGAGAATCAGTGTCTACATCCAGATAGTTAACAACAGCGCTATTTTGAACACCTGTTTTGAAAAAAAGCCAGTTACGTTTTCCTCGCAATGCGGCTCTCGACAATCTGGAGGGAACTCCTGAAGCTGGGTCAACGATCCGCTTGTCTTTCTGATCAATGAGCTAATACATTGCTTTCGTGAACCGATATTTCTTATTAGATGGAAATGGTTGCGGCAGTACAATCTACCACTGTTCGCGATCATTTCTCAGGCTGCAAAATCGTTGACGTGTAATACACCTCCGTGCCTCATCATAACTGGAATCCAGAGGAACTGATCTGTGAGCATCTAACTTTTCGACTGAAGAAGCAGATATCCATCCCTTCTATGTGTGCTTGATTACTGGGCCTTGGGTAACATTAGTAGCCTCAAATATGGCTCCCTTGCTCTGCCTATCACTCATGTAGGGTGTGAGCGTTTGACAGCAACGATGACCCGGAGGACAATTCTCTCTGAAAACAGATCTATGGTTATTGTACAGTAGCAGCCACGGACGACGGTTCACTTAGACTTTGAATGGGCCACCGATGAGATGTGAGTTAAAATGCGCTTTGATAAACGCGTCATCAGTGCCTACTTGCGTAGACCAAAATGATCGGCTTTCTTGAATTGATCTGCGCTGGTAGCCGATAGCCATATGGTCGATCTGAGTCAAACTCAGTGAATGCCCAGGATGAAACCAAGTTAGTCAGTCCCACTTTGTGCGCAAAAAATCTGTAGTTGTTGACAATAGTCTATGGTCGGGTGGATGAGTCGATGAAGTTTATTGGTCCGATCAACTGTAACACCAAATTGATCTCGTATATACCTCTCCCTGTCGTCTGGTCTCCTAACTTGAGCATTGAAATTACCAACAACAACCATTATATCTGCATTGCACAAGCTGCGGTGCAGTTGGGACAAACCATAGTAGAAATAATCTTTGGCCTCACTAGAGCTATAATCATTTGGAACATACACAGAAAAGGCAAGCAGACATCGGAGCTTCAGTCTAGTGCTGTTGACATGCGCAGAACCATTCAACCGAACCTCACATAGACGACTGGTGCTTGGGATTGAGTCGAACAGTGCACTTTCAACCTTCATGCCTAAAGCAATGCTAAGATCAGCCGGATCACAACCATAACACACGAGGAGTGAAATGAGGAGCCCAGTCTTTGTGTGGGTAGCGGAGTGTTATCACTGGAGTTGAGTCTTGTATACGTGTTTCAGAGACACAGTACACATCTATTTCAAATGTTTCAAGAATTTGAATTCGAGCAGTTAGCTTCCCTGTATTGTAAGATGTGCGAACCCTGAAAATAGGTGAGTGAAGAGAGGGATTAGGTTTGAGAATTGGTTCCGTATTTTTCCTTATCCCTAAACTATGCTCCGGCTGAATTTTTATTTCTCGGTCACGACTCGTAGTGGTTTCGCCACTTAAAGTATGGATCTGAAGGATAGAGAGCAGAGGGATAAGGAATATTTTTAAAGGGACCACTGGAGATTTCTGGACAGATCGTAATTCGCAGCTGACCGTACCCCCGAAATGGTTTTTCTACGAAAACCTTAGTCTTAGACCTTGAACCAACAGTCGGACCCACAACGTAGTGGGGCGTTAGTCCAGTGCGAGAACGTAATCGAAGCATCCGTAAAGAAACATTTTCGGATCTGTCACGTGAGACCTGTTTATGTTGCGCATCCTGCCTTACCCTAGCTGGAACTTTTTTATCGACGCTCTTTTTGGATTCAGTTCTTAGCTCCATGCACCCAACAGAGCGAGCGGAACGTGGAGGGGACAATCTCCTTTGGGCTACTGGCCGCTCACCTCTTGTGGGCGATAGCTGCTCAATGAAGAACGATGACTTCTCCCACAGTTGAGAGAAACTCCAGGTACTCAACCCCGATGTCCATCTCTCGCAGATATTTTGACCGGTGAGTCGTTTCTCTTCGTCTTTATTTGCTAGTCTGTCCTCTGCAGGGGCATATTGGCTAGAACTAGAGGTTGTCCTATAACCGGCTCAGAGGGGCAGAACTTTTTCTCCTCTCTATTCATCGACCTGTCAAGCATGATCGCATTTCCAGCTAAAGGAAACCACGCTATGTAGATCTGTCGCAAATGCATGCAGACCATCAAAACACGCCAAGGAGCAGTCTCGTGTTCATGTCGGTACTAGATTGCGATCAGGTCCATACGGCATAGGAAGTTAAACTGTGATGCTGCAAGTAAAATCCTTTCTGTTGGATTGTATTCAGATTTGGGTCATCGTTCCTGAGGAAAACCAAAAGATTTAACGGCAGAACTAGTACCTGCTCAGCTATTGTAGCATTGCAACAACGATAAGTCCTGAGTGTATTCACGGCCTCTGCCATTCATTTGACTTTTTGCATCAGTCATCCGGATCATCTCCGCGTATAAACGATTGCTTCCGTATTCGAGTCTGTGCGCCAAATCTCAAGGATGTAGTTCTCCCTAATAGAGTGGTGACCGGCTCCTGTTATGGGTATACCGTCTTCTGCTGATTGAGCAGTAATTTTTCGGGGCATGAGGCGCTACAGCTTCGTGATCACGTACGCTGAGAGACATTATTATCTCAGAATCGCGGTGGACAGATATAACAGAAGCACGCTGTGATTGGTTAAGTTTTGGTCTACCAATTATTCCCCTTGATGTAACATATTTATAAAAATCAATTCTGTCGAAACGTACACTTCCGTGGCCTTGGACTTTTGCTATTTCTGGGTCGGAGCGATTCTGATACTTTCTTTCAGTTAAAGTAATATGGATAGTACACGAACCCAGGGGTTTCATGTTTATCCAAGATGAAAGAGTGAATCCATGCCCACAATGAATACACATCAGAGATGAAAATGAAAGAGAACATTTCACATTAGTAATATAACATTTAGAAGGGGTGTCCGTTTGACATATAAAGATCAGTATGCCAATTCTTACTTCATTTATCTGCAGTTAAAATGTAATAAGATTTTCCTAGTTCGAGCGCAAAAGATAATACTTTATGCTGTAGTTGGGTAGCAAATAGAGGACTTCAAACGAGAGCTTTTGAGTGGTAGTCACCAGGACTATCCCATTCAAACTTCAATTGATAGAGCAAATGAAGCGTTTTGAGTGGCTAGTATTTAAAATAATCCTGCGCTTTTCAAAAGTGCTGTTATGCTGCGCAGTCAATCATTTTTGTGAAACTTTTAATCAAAGTGTTCTCGAGGACGAATGGCAAACGACCTCTAAACGTGTCTCTGTTCGACTTCGGAGCAAAAATCAATAAAGTCCCCTTGTTCGAATAAAAAAAAGAAAACTTCAGTAGATTAACCGATGCCCCAACTAGAAAAAGTTGTAGTGGCCTGAACTGTGTCCGTCGTCAAACGATCGTCATGCTGGACTTTCAATCTGTCTGCCACGGGCTGAGATCCTACTTCAACCGCCAGTTACTTTCCACAGTTGGCAGTCTCTAATTGGCCACGGCCCCCTTCCTGAAATATTGCGCCGTTATTACAAGATAAAAGGAAGTAAACAAGGAGGTAAGATCCTTTTCGGTTTTTGTATTCTACCATCTCGGAAGCTTTCTTTCAAATGCACTGTTTTTCTTAAGATACATCTGTTTTATTCAGTCGACCTTCACGAGGTTTCCATCAACCTCGTCTTTGACCCATTTTCGGCTATAGCCAACTGCAACTCCACGCGTCTTCTGTTACTGAACGGCTCAGGTAATGCAGCTACAGCTAGTTATCCGAATTCAGAGACCTGCTTTTCAAAGAATCCACACTGATGATCTTTTGAGAGAGGAAGATCGTCATCATTTCAAATTCTCCGTGTGTGGCGCAGTGTTTAATATCTTCGTGTCAAGGATTCAACCAGTCAAATGTAGTCAGAACCTGGTAGTCCGATTGTCGTGGTACAATCAACTTGGTCCATGATTGGACGGTAGATTATCCAAAAACAGTGTCATTATTTACTTCCTACATAAACAAATGTGCAGTAGGTGAAGCCGACAGAATACACACTCTGTTCTCATATTTCCAGTTTTCAGTAAGCATAGTGCTGGGTATAAGCTACTCCTGTACAAATGATAGTCCGGGTTTATCGAAACCTCATAGTTAACCACAACAGAAAAACGAACGGATGCAAGTGAAGCATGAATGATAAGAGAAAAACTGAAAGTAGGTCTAGGATGGTGTCAGAAGTAGCAAGAACGCGTAGGATGCGAAACGGCACGTTAATTCTACTGCAGAACTGGTTTGTATAAGCATGTTAAATCAAAGAAAATAACTGATAGATTTGAAGTTGACCAATAGTTGTTGTTGTTGCATCTATCTCCGGCGATCTTGATTTGTTGAACCTCCCCAGACAGCGTAGCTACGAAGCTGTACCTGGCCGTATCGCGTGTGATGGCCGCTGAATCACCGCAATGCCATAAATATTGTTTGGTAGATATTACCGTAGTTGTGTGCTTTTAAGTTTTCCGAACTGTTGGGTTGAGTTAAAAGCCATTGTGGTTCAAAATATCAATACAGACCTCCAAGTTCAACAAATGTATCGACTTAACAAAGCGATACAGGAAAAGCGACCTCATCGACGCTATGGAGTCCTTTTGCAACACAATGATATTTATCCTCGCGTGACAAAAGTTGCAATCCAATATAATATATAATGATTCGCGTTTAGCATCCTCTCCCTGCCGGTAACTTTCTTCGGCAGCCTCGAATCGGCTGTTAACCCTTTTCTGATATAACGCAGCATTTCTGAGTAATAAATAACAGGATTTACAATGACACGATTATAAGATGATGTGGGAGAGACATGGAGGCAACAGTAAAAGCGGGTTATGGAACTCGAATCTTTTTTGGTAAACTCATAAAACAAGAAAGTGATCAAGTTCAGTTGCGGAGGAAATCAAAGAAGCAGCACATCAAGCGAACGGAGAAACCTTCCGAAAGGTCCACATTTTGTCTGTGAATCCATCAAAGAGATTTCGTTGACCTCATATAATAATACCCCGAAGGTAACGATAGGCTATTCAATCCACCGTTTTATCCTCAGTTTGTTACATCACTTTAACTAATCTGACCAGGATGAAAACCGGCCTGATAGTACGGGTTACTGTATTTTTACTTATCATCATGAATAACATTTCTCCCATATTCGATAGTTTCTTCACATTACATTGCTATTGTCTGGGCTTTTGGAGACAAAAACGGATTCTCCATGCATCTTTGTACTGTGAATTTATCAGTCAGCGATTCCCGAGTGGTTTGGCTTATCCAGAGCCTCCATGTTTTGCGCTTACTTGTTCATTCAACTTCCTCTGATGTAGGGTGGATCACGTGGTCGACGTGTCATATTGATTTCCGTTGCCGCTGGTCTGATCTGTTTTAAACAGAGGCTTGCATTGATTGCTGTGCTTTTTAGGACCAACCAAGATAGGAAAAGGGGTCAAAACACCCAGACTTCAAAACACGGAGACGGAAAGGCTTAAATTGTGAGCACATTTGCACAGCCATCGTTTGTGTTAAACGATTTACTTAGTCAAAAATGGCCAAACTTTCTCCCGAACAGATCAACATCCTTTCCGTGCGAGCCTACTACGACAATAAAACATTTACCAACACGACAGAGATGACTAATTTGTTGAAATATGAAAGTCAACATTTCCGATGCAAAGTGCAGCTAGAAATTAGTGAGTGTATTGCGGATCGATGCTGGAGTATTGGACTCGTTCAAGCATGTGATCGGATGTACTTGGAAAATCGGTACGGGCACAGTGGTAGTTCATTTTGGGAATTTCACCCGCTCAAAAGTGGACGACATAAAATGGTAAACGATAGCGATGGTCGACAATATCCTTTCTATAGTCTGACCAGTAGTAAATTTGAAATTCGTCGTGGTGTGGTCTCTGACAGTCTGGTTTCGCTGACCTATGAGGATCATTTCTATCCAACAGTTGCCTGGGAATTACCCTATTATGGTGGAGCCAAATTGACCGATGTGATACGGAAGCAAGATTTTTGGGTTTGGTTAGTTGCTATCAAACGAGCTAGTAGTCGATCAGCTTCATGTGATGTGTTCAATGCAAAACACGATGAGGTGTTCATTTTGAAAACAATGCGTTGGCGTTACGGTTTACACATGACATTTGATCCACATCAACCAATTGGAAAACGATTACAACGGATCTATGATGTGCAAGAAGAACAACCGATTATTCTAGAAACCAATCGTCCACTTCCGCTGTCCGCTTTGAGTCCACCACACTGTAATGCAGCTCAATCACTAATCTGGTATCCAAATAATCCAACAGATAAACCAAAACTATTAGTACCACCGAAACAGATTATTGTGCCTTGGGAAACGTGGACCAATGATATGGCTCCAGGGCGCAGTTTGAGTGTGAAAAAACCAGATCAGTGTAAATTGGTCGGGGAGTGGGCTCACGATACAGAGATTGGGATCGACGTTAATCCGACCATCAAAACCGGTTCGGCCACACGGACATGGAAACCAGCTCCGCCGGTCGATACGACCACTATATCCACTTCTCGCTCCGTACGAACTCCAAGTCGTCCACGAGGTTAACGCTGGTATACTCACCTACTCGGCCCACGGATTTATTCCTTTTCACCCTTCTTCGAGTCCGTTACTTTCACATCCTTGTCCGATTTGAAATTCATCAACAAACGGAAGACAACCCAGTTTCAGTCGGCCATTTATTCAACGTGTTCGGAAGTGCTCACTTTAACCCACTCTCAGTTTTTCCCAATCAAACTCCATTCAACATTCCCATCCCTAACTGGTCTTATTTTTTCATTTGAACTTCTTTGTATCTCTGCTCTGCCCCTTCACATTCCCTCTCCTGTCTGACTTCAATATCCGTCCCACTGCAAATATTCCCTTCTCTCACCACACTATCCTTCTAGTCACCTGTCCCAACCTCATTCCTCCTTGCAGTTTGATCAATGACCTATCATCTGCTTTGCCCTTGAACCTTGTGGTCAAGTGTCTGCAAAACCTTTGGATTTTTAAGTTACACCATATTAAATCCGTTCTGCAAATGTCCTCGTTCGACACCTCTGGATTTGGATTTAACAAATTCACTCTAAATGAAACTCCGAAACGGGTTGATCAAGCTATATTGACATGATCACGTGCTACGGGGTAGACTGTATAGGTTGTCCCCTTAACAGTCTAAGATATCATTCAATTGTGATGTAATGCGATCTGAAGATGGTACAATAAGATAGTCACTGATCAAAAGACAAGAATTTCGGAGGGTAGCAATAACGGAATCATGGGAACTAATAAAAGGTCAGTGCTACAAGCTGAACTAGATAATTGATCGGACGCTACTGTGATATGGTTCATCATGCGATATCAACCCTCAACTATTTGTTAAATAAATCAAGGAAGCTCTCATGTACAGCTGTTTCATCCGGAATTTTCCGAATAATCAAAGCCATTTCAAGTGTAGCTTCTATACTGTCGTAAGAACCACTATAAACACAATGAATGGATAATAGATGTACCTCTGGCTATGCCACCAACATAAGATCAGCATTCAGCTCTGTCTAGCTAGCGCATCCAGACCTACGCAGTTGTTGGAGGGCTGCAGCATTCTTCGCCCCGTTAGTCCAGGGGCTACTTCCTGCGCACCGATGACGTCACGTTGAATGGCAATCAAACGTCATTATTCAGGCCACTAAGGTGAGACTACGTCAGTCTAAACAGACAGGAAGAAAAAGTGAGAAGATCAGTATGATATATATATATATATATATATATATATATATATATATATATATATATATATATATATAAATCGTCCAACCCAGTGTTTATTTCCTGGGGCCGATGATTCCTTAAAAATGGTTGATGAAACAGCTGTACTATAGTGCTTCCAAGGTTGAGTCAGTGTTGATTTGAGTGCTGATGGTGTGCTATGGATCATATGCATAAATTGACTATCCAACTACATGGACCTAATTTTTACTGGATTAAAATCGACGACAGACACGTATCGCGTGCGAAACAATGTCTATCTATTTGTACATCCACTTTAATTTTTTGCCTCGTAAAATCTTCACTGGGTGCCGAAATTCAATTGGCGACCTTCCGCTTACTCTACCAGCGGAGCTGTCTAGGTACGGCCAGTGGAACCGAATAGATCAACTGAATACTCCGTGATGCACAACCGTTATTATAATGATATACAGCAACAGACGTTGAATTTTCCACTATCTAGATGATTATGGTTCCTGGCATCATTAATACATTCATGAAGTTTACTAGAACGTGCTTTGGATCTCGTTAGACCGTTTGTTGTTCGTCCCATTGATAGACGATCGAAAAAGCCAATCCGGTAATTAGGACCAGAAAAGTTGCTGTATATCATATGCATAGTGGTTGAGAATCAGTAGACATTCGTTACGATATTCACACCCGATTGGCCGTAACACTATAATTTAGCTGTTGGAGCAACTGCTTAGTAGGCGGAAGGTCGTTGGGTAGGTTCCGGCTTGCCTGGTGAAGTTTTGAATCCGATAAATGCAAGCGAATTTTCCACTGCTCACATCGTTTTAGTCCTACTAGAAATCAATAAATTATGCAAGTAGTCCATTCGTATTTATATATTCTCTTTAGAGAAATCAAGCTGGGGCAAAGTGAGCCCACTGTACTGGTTCAACGAGGCTCATGGGTCAGTGCAGTTCAGAGTTGAAACCGAAATAGAAACCGGTTGTCTATGATTTTATTAGGAGTGAGCCCAAACGATCAAACTACCTTGGAGGTTTGAATCCCGATGTACACTACTGATGACGATAACAGTAGTTAGATTTTGATTCTTCTGATATCCGGCGAGAAAATTACGTAGGGTTCTCCGCTTGGGAAGGCGGTAACCGACATCCGAATTTGATAATCCAAACCTTTTACGCTTAGCCGCACAGCGGTTGCAAAGAGCAAACGGCTTAACCCGAGGGCACTGGTAATTGTATGTCCACTAATATGCACTCAATCGTTGTGAATAGACTAGTAGCGTTAGTCAATTTTGCAGCGCCTGGCAAGGTTACCCGAGTAAAATCACAGTTTATGTCGTGCTCTCTCAGTGGTGTATCCATCGGAACCGTACTTATCTCTTCTCTGATTGTGGTTTATTTTTTATATTTACATTGTTCTACTCAATATGAGAGAATTCAATGGGTCTGAATAAGTAACAGTTAAAAACGGTTCACTGCGGCCATTCTGATTGCTACTTGTCGGGAGCAGTACGACTCGGAGATCAAAACAATCGCCAGTACGGAAAAGTAAGGACAGAACCATAAATAATAGTGTAGTTTTGATGAAAAAGTTGGGCGAATACAAGTGTGCCAATTGTCATGCCACTATTCACTGACTCGATCAATCTTGTGGACCCCATCCCGGAAGACCGACTAACTCTGAATAGCTGAGTGCACCGGTCAGGATTTTGGCACCTTTCTTCCATGCTATGTACCAACCACTTACCAGCGCTTACTCTTTAAAGGCTGATGTAGTATTTGATAAGTGGCATAATATTACCTGTCCCATTTGATATCACCAGTGGGTTTAATCTGTATGTTGTATTTATTCTTCTGATCGCCACTTGGTGATAAAACTAATCTCTACAAATAATTATGAATTGTCAGCTTTTATGCAACAACTTCATTCAAAAGGCTTTATCAAGCCGTCAAATGCAGATGGATGATAACCACGTTGATAAGATCAGATGAAATACGCAGTAACTGCAATTACTGTGTGCACGAACATTAGCGCTTATCGTTTAGCTTTGGGCTTACAGTAATATCTGATGCATTCACATTTCGGGATTAGCGCATCGATGGATTCTTGAGAATTATTTTAGAACGTAAATAATTTGCATTCACGGACCTGCAGAATTTCCTAAATACCCGACGACTCCTGCAGTTATATCCATGTTCAATTTTTGAAGTAATTCATGAATTGTCATGGCTTTATGTTTCGAATCTGCAAGAAAAAAATTATTAAAAATTCTATTGATTTTCTTGCGAGAAAGCTAACTATCTGAGAGGAATAAGTTGACAAATTCCCTCGAAAAACACTTCTCTTTCTTATGGAAAAGTTTTATTTCATGTAAATTGCCTTTGGATTCAGTTCAGTTCGTAAAACCCTTAGCTATGCACTGGGTGTGGTGGCTTTGGTTGTTATATTTTAGCTGCGATCTTAGTCGGAATAACGACGCAATATTGGCCCGCTAAAGTTATTCCTTTTGAAACACTAATATTTACATAATTATAAGAAAATACTAGTTATTTGTTATTTTTAATGCATTGTATAATGCCTTTGCAAGATGGAGAAAAGGGCACGATAGCTAACAAGCTCGTTCTCCGTGACTCGATCCTGTGCTTAATATAGTTATGTGTAAATCGTAGGAATGCTTATAATGTCAAATTGAGTTCGGCTAATCAGTGTTGTGAATAACTGTATTAGACAAAGGACAAACTTGCCAAAACCGAGGTTGTTCGCTATCGGATTTTTCCCTTCTTTGTAGTGGAAAAAGCCGACGTAAATTCCACAAAAAATATAGATTTTCTGCAACTGTTCATGGAGAACAGATGCACTGTCGAGTATGGACAATGATCTGTGCTCCATAACGCAATTAGATGCCAGGTGGTGACGTAGCCAGTTACATAATAGGCTTACAGCATTCCTTGTTGTTGACAGGCTTTAGCTCAGATGCTCTTTCTACTATCGTATGAATGAAGCCTTGGTCCATCCTGCGGCAATCTCAGTGTTCAACACGCGCGTGTTCCGTACAAGTGCTTTAAGTCTTTTAGTTTTTATTTCCTTAGATTTTACATAATTATGAAACCACCAAAGTGCTTAAACGTTCGGCATATTGAAAGGCTCCCAACAGTGTTCCAAAACGTCAGGTGATAACGTTACAGGAAAAAATAAAAATTTCAGATTTGGGGCTACCTGGCGCAAGCTTGGGACGCTCATATGGCGTCAATAAAAACACGATACGTCTTATCAGAAGTGAAGAAAATTAGTCTCTAAAAGCTACTTGCATATAGTAAAGCAGGTTTTAACCTATAGAGACCCGTACACTGTTTAAAGTTAAACTGTCCCATAAGTGCACCACTGTGACAGATACCCATTAGTGATACTGTACTCTGATTTTACACCAGCCATTTACTTATCATCTCACGGCAACCATTTATTTTTCAAGTGTAAATGTATCAAGTTAACTTTTAAATGAAATTAAAGTGGATTTTCGATGAGTAGTATGGCATTGTATCTGGATGACAGGACTCAGTTTCCCCGGAAGCACACGACCGGTTTCGCGGTTATTGCCGATCATCAGGTATGCGCACCCGGTACTCTTCTGCTCAATCATCCTTATGCTTGAGCACTTCACAGTTCGTTTACAGCTGTAATCTCATTTGGAAGAATCGCCGTGTGATTCTAAAAATTGACTCCCCATCCATGCACACTCCATTCGATTCAAATGAGATTACGGCTGGAATTAAAGTGCTTTGGAAGTATGATCTTGGTCATAGGTAGGGGTTAAACACCAGCACCGCGTGTCCAGGTCACAGATAGAGCCGTGGCCACACTCGTAGTTAACTGCGAATAAATTAGCAACAGCTCACAATAAGCGGCCGTGGATGATCGCCGGCGTTGTTGGAGGGCACGACGGGCTATCAGCCTGGCACCGAGCTCCCTACATAAAACCAAAGAAGTCCACATACAGCAACTTGACATACGCGGAAATGGCCCGCCACCAGATACATCCATTGCTTATAGCCTCTTGCTCAACTATTTTGAGTGGGGTGGGATTCACTAGGACGAGTTGGGCAGCTTCGAATGACAGACCGCCTCCCAAAAGATGTATGAACCGCTCGATCGACCGTAGGTTTCCAACACACAGACCTCCTTTTGCCCGAGAACCAGAATTTGGTTGCGTACGGGTTGGAGGCGCTACCTCGAACAAGAGTCGAATGACACTGGGGACACCACTTCGTGCCATATTCTCAAAACTTTCCACGAATCGTTTTGCTACACGCACCGTTCATGATACGGCATCCCAGGGAATCAACACATCTCGTGTAATTCCTTCGCTTGTGATGAGAAATGTGCTAGCTGGAGTCCTTGACGTGCAAAATCACATCCAAATAGTCCGTTAGCATATGCCAACACTTATGAACATTGAAATCCAAGCCCTCACTGCACACACACTACGTGACTACCACATAGGAATCGCATGTCTCTCTGATGTTCGACTGCCGAATTCCGGCACCCGGCGTATAAAGGTTCCCGGAGTAGAGGACAGTTACCACTTCTACCATAGCAAATCTGAAGAAAACTCCGGTCTTCACGAAGCTGCGATAGCTGTCAGCAACAGGACTAACAGAACGCTGCTTGTATGGAACCCAACATCCCCTCGAGTCGTTTTGGCTTATTTCCACACCTCACCCTTGAACACATCCATTGTTGCTATCCATGATCCGACAGTGGCAGCTGAAAGATAGTAGAGGACGAGTTACACAACAGACTGCAAGAGATGGTAAATAGCATCCCAAAATGTGACATTCTTCATGTCAGGGGACTGAAACGCCCGCACTGGTCCCACCACCCAAGAAACTAGACGTATTCTAGTAAAATATGATTTTGGATAGCAGTGCAGCAATGGTGAACGTCTCCTCAGCTTAGCAGACAGCAAGTCTAACCGTCACCATAACCAACTTCCATCATCCCAGGAAGCACCTGCGTACTTGTTACTCAAACAGCAGCTACACAGTGCACCAGCTCGGCTAAATCCTGGTTGGTGGTTGCTGAGCCTGGCGTTTAGGTCACAAACTTTTTGTCCCCAGTCGAGATAACATCGTCAGTGTCCGGGTCACCTCTACTGGTGATGAAACGTTTGCGACCTAAAAGCCAAGCTCAACAACCACCAACCGATATAAACCATCAACCTGAGCTACAAATAACACCAATACACAAAGACATTGGGAACACAATGATCACGCAACGGCGTCCCCGGGAAAAGATGCACCTCCAGTTATCCCAACGGCCGATCTGGGAACCTCAATCTACCCAAGCACATTCACTTTGCCTGCTGGAACGTGAGAACCCTCCTTGATATCGGTAGTCAGGCCATCACGACAAGCACGTTACACAATGACCAAGTAGATATCGTATGTCGCTCATAAATTCGTCTGCCTCATTCCGGCACACGGAATACTGAGGTTACCGGAATAAACGACTACTACCAACTATATCACAGAGGTCTTCACGGCGTCGTGATCGCCGTCAATAGCGCCGATAATAGGGCGCTGCTTTCACGAAACCCGATTTTTCCTGGAATCACTGTGACTCGCTTCCGTTCCTCGCCTCTGAGCATATCAGTTGTTGCAATCGATGCCCCGACATTAACATCCAAAGAGATGTTCTCTACAACCGGTAGTAGTAGTCAACGATGTCTCAAATCGAGATATACTTCTTGTTGAGGGGACCTGGCATACTCTCAACGGTCCTTCAAACCAAGCAACTAGACACATCCTAGGAAAATATGGCCTTGGATAACAATATGACAATGGTGTTCGTCACGTCAGTTTCAGCGACCAAAACAGATAAACGCTCGTTTCCAACACCTCAAGCGGCACCCACCGACGTCACATTCAAACGATGGTTACATTATACACCAGGTCGAGTATCTACTGGTACGATCTCGTTGAGAATCCTCGATTAGAGACAGCCGGTCCTACAGAGGTGCAGAGACAGGAAATAAGAATGGCTCCGACCATACCCATGTCTGCGCACACCTCAAATCCTGTGCCCCGAGAAGTATTAGCTATTTGCCCTGGGATAACCGACAAAGCGACAAGCACTATCAGATGCCATCACCGCCCATTTATTCAATCACCCAGTTGCAGAAGAACATTGGTGGAACTACAGTGGAAGTCAGTAAAATCGTCTGTCAGGCAATCTGCGGTCGACGAGCTGAGCACCATACGACAAGGATAGAAGGACTGAATATCGGGGACGACATTCCATTTACCCGAAAAAGTTAGAGACGCCCACCCAAATGGCCTCCCTGGTTTTTGGGAGGTTCGATGAAAAGCCAACCACTCGAAAAGAAAAGACCAAAACAACTGGTGGTCTGAAATTGCGGACAACACGGAGGCAGCGGCTAACTGTGGTGACTTCTCAAAACTCTTCCGTCTCATTCGCAACGCATACGACAACCAACAGGACCACTCCTTCGTGGCGCCACCGGGCCACTGATCCCGGAACAACGGGAAAAGATGTAGAGGTGGGTCCAGCGCTTTGACAATTTACTGAACCGTCCCAAGGCAAGCTTGGCAAGTCGAATCCCCACAAAACAGAAAGAAAGCTATGACATCAGCACCAGATCTCTGTTCCTAGACGACATTGCTGCCGTGATGCATAACCTAAAGAACCAAAACGCCCCGGGAAAAACGGCATCGGACCGGAGTTACATAATTCCCGCCTTCCGACACTGGTAGAGCCCTCCACACTCTGTTCTGTCCAATTTGGCAGGACAAACATTTCTCCACGGACTGGGGAAATCCAATCCTACTCCCTATATCAAAAAGGATAGCAGGACAATGTTCGACAACTACCGCGGAAACAGCCTCATCAACGTACCCCCAAAGATATTCTGCGTGCTCCTACTGAGTCGTTTCTTAACCATAAGGGACTCACGCACTCATCCCAATCAAGAGAGCTTCTGCCGCGGCCAGCTATTTACTCTTTATCAAATACTAGAACGTCACTACAAATGTCAACAACCAACATCAGCCTGTTTTGTTGGTTTTTGTGCAGCATTCTGTTCAGTTGACAGACACAATTTATGGACTACTCTGAAAGTAGACAGTGCCCCGGAAAAACCTGCCGGTCTCAAGAAATTTCACTACTCAATTACGCATGCAAGAATACGCTTTTACGGAGAATAATCAGGCCATTTTCCTGTCATATACGTCTTTCGAGAGGGTTTCCGCTTGTTGCCAACCTTATCCAACTACTCTTTCGACTGGAAAATGCGGAAAGTGCTCATCGACTACCTTGGTGCACAGATGAGCCCGGACGTTTTCTTAGCTGATTTGGATATTGTTATCCAAAGGGATAGTCCGACTACCCCACAGCCAACCCTGATTCGTATAGTTTTCTCGAAAACCGTGGGACTTGCGTTGTACATTTCGCACAACCAATTAAGGTCAACAGCGAGCTAACTGAGCACACACAGATACTTGAATACATTGGCTTTACGGTCCTCCCAAACGGGCAAGCCAGAGACGAAGCCAAATTCCGCATTGGAAACCCCAGGAGAGCGTTTCTTCGGCTACGAACGAAGATTCGCGTCCCCCCAGCAACCATCCATCCCATATTTAATTACGGTTGCGAAACGTAGCCATTACTGGTCGAGGACACCAGAAAGCTGGGAACATTTGACCACCCATGCTTGCGAGTGGTCCTCAAAGTGACCTGGTGCGATATCTGAAGGAACTACAAGATAGCTATTCTTCCATATTAAAAAGTTGCCGGAATTCTCCCAACGACGACGTTTTCAATGATTCGAACGCAAGCTGTGACCCCCAAACACCGAGATCATAAAACAATATACGTCCCATGTCAAGGTTGGCGCTGCCAACTTGGAGGGCAACAGAAAACACGGATCACCATTGTGAAGTCAAGCGTCGAGCGATCGGGACCCGTCTGTTCACGGTGCTCGTCTCTGGAACCAGAAATGGATCTCCCTGTGCTCCGGTCTCGTCTTTGGTCGCCGTTCGTGAACAGACGCAACCCGCGACATCCAAGGAGCCGGCTCATCATCTCTTAGGAGATAGCCGCATAAAATGTAAGTTATTACACAAACTATCGTGGCATCAGTCTAATTGACGTTATCACAAATATATTCTCAGTGCTTTTATTGAACTGCTTCTCCGTGGTGCAGGACGCACGCACAGGCCCTGATCAAGGAGGCCTCCGCCATGATAGAGAACCGGGAAGGACTGTACTGCAAGCGGATAGAATGCCCCAGATGCATGAGATCGTAACCCCTCAAACAGTTGTGCAAGATTATGTATCTATTTTGAAGAATCATCTTCTCATGGTTCCGATGTTAGACAAATCTGCCCCTTGTCACCGGTGCTTTTCAACTACGCTATCGACTGGATAATGCGTCAGACGCCCACCGAATACCCGGGTATCCAGCTAGGTCCCGATGCTTTTTCTCGACGGTGTGGAAATTTTAGACGACCTCATCATCCTTGGGGTTATCCTGACCGCTCTACAACCAGTTATGAATCACTTAGAATTTTTCGCAAATCCACAGGACTGGATATCGATGCGCAGAAGACCAACAGCTTGTTGACCTCCACCGCAAAGTCCACTTAACTTATGCATACATAAAAATGTCCATGGCGAGAAAATCGAGCACGTTCGAATTCCCGAGCTTTGCAATCCTCCCAAACGGTCAAGCCAAAGACAAAGTCAAAATGCGCATTGACAACGCCAGATCGTTTCATCAGCCCCAACATTCGCTCTCGGTGCACAACGAGATCATTCTCCGAACCAAAGTCGTATCTTTCGAGCAGCTAATCCTGAAAGTGGCTTAGTGCGATATACTTTTAAACGACGCGATAAGGAACCGCTGCTTCGATTTGGAAAGGCTATCATTGTTCCTTCGAAGCCGATGATTGAAGTGGTTTGGCTGTCTCCTACGATATCCAAACACAGCAACTTCAAAACAATGCCTCCCTAATGTTCCATAAACGCGTGGATCCTTGATGTCAGATCGAACGTTGGGCGACTAGAACTCCAGTCTGTCTATGACGTTCGAAACTGGAAGCAGAACTAGATTCTTGTTAATGTCAGAATCGAGATCGGTTCGGAGTGTATTGAAAAATCGATGCGCCACGTGAAATTTTAGTTTCATTCGGTTGTAAATCCTGTCTTGAAAAAGGTTACCCGTGGCGACCGAAACGTCAGCCCCTACCAACGATTTCCGCTAGGCTATGTTATCAAACAGCCATAGTTGTGGTAATTTGAACGCACATGCCCTATGGCTTTAACCAACCAGACTGAGAACTGATATTCCGAATATCCTAATACAAACACATGGCTTCGTGACTGGGATAATACGTTAATTATAAAGGTTGCCTCGACATGCAACTAAAACTGATAATATACCAGCTTGCGATTCTGGTCCTCCCAGTCTCAGGTTCAAGTTATTATCTGGTGTACTTTCCCCAATGACCCTGGGTTTCTTGCTTTGCAGCAAGGTGTCTCGGCCATGATTGAGCGGTTTTCCAAACATAACCTGGCAGCTAACTTACTTGAATGGGCGGATTAGTTTTTCTCTTTACTAAACAGTGACAGTATTGTAGGGCACTCATCACAGCCTCCACGATCACGTTCGTCAAGAAAACCAACGAGAAAAGACCGCGAAGTGCCAACCGCATGTGTTCAAACAGGGTCTAAATGTGAAGACCTACGCTGGTTCGCGCCGAACAGGTGTCAGAAGTAGCGCTTGTGCGAAGTGTACAGTCGAAAAAGTGGAAGCTAAGGGGTAATCACCATAACAAGTACACATTATAAAATCCAGTGAGCGAAAAATCAAAGACTTAGCGAGAAGTAGGTCGGCAAAGTACCTAAGCGTAATGATAACACGAGACCTGAAAGAGCTGGACCACATTGCTGCTGAATTGTGAAGGCTAGGAAGATTACCCTTGATTTATTACGTCATAAGTCCTGTTTCCCAGTTCGTCAAATAAAACCTTTTTGCATAACAACCTGCAACACAGTACCCCCTGGATACCGTTATCTTCCTCGGTCTACTTGTATAGGAATCCGAACTTTCCTCCAGAACTGTGAAGCATATTCGCACATGCAGCGGCACATTGTGGGAACAGCTGCCTGCGAAATTTCCAGTAGTGAAATCCAACTACCGCCACAAACTGACTTGGAAGAACTACCTAGTGCTACCTGCTGACCCCAACTGATCACCACAAAGGGTGAGTGCACGCATAGGCTCCTGCTAGTGTTGAAGAAGTGTCCTGGTCGCGTCAGAGTTTACGGTGAACTATCCGGTCAGTTCGAAACGACCAGTGGTGTTCGACAGGGATGTCCTTTGTCTCCATTTCTGTTCAACTTCGTCATGGACGAAAAAATGAAGAGTGCGCTGCAAAATCTTCAGGATGTAAACGTCCAACTAGGAAATAAGGGAAAGCTGTGTAACCTAGATTACGCTGAGGACGTTGTCTGCTTGTTCGAATCCACGGAAAATGCTCAACGTGCACTAGATAGACTCTCACGAGCTGTAGCTCCATTCAGCAGGCGCTTTGCACCTTCAAAGTGCAAGGTGATGTTACAAGACTGGACGTCAACGATTCCGAGACTGATGCTCGATGGAGAGGTGCTGTCAGTTGTCGACCACTTCACCTACCTCGGAAGCAACGTGACGACGGATGGGAGCACTGTAGTAGAGGTGAGTACGCGGATGCCCAAAGCCCAAGCGGCGTACGCTGGACTGAAACACTTGTGGCGTCGATCTGATATTTCACTGAAGTTGAAAGGTCGTGTATACTGTGCTGCAGTGCGTCCAGTTTTGCTGTATAGTTGCGAAACTTGGAGTCTGCGTGCTGAAGATATTCGTCGTCTTGAGGTTTTCGACCACCGATGTTTACGTAGTATCACTAAGCTCGGGTGGAGTGGCCGATTGAGCAATGATGAGGTCAGAAATCGAGTATTGGGTACTAATTCGGAGAACGTCCTGTCACAGCGTATCCAACTTAGTAGACTTCGTTGGTTGGGGCACGTGTTACGTATGGCAAACACACGTCTACCGTGCCGTGTCCTATTCTCCGTTCCTCCTAGGGAGTGGAAGAAACCACGTGGAGGTCAACAGATGACGTGGCAGCGAGGAATGAGAAAATGTACAGCGAACTTAGGAAAAGTGGGTGCTTCACTTCTTCGTGGTTGGGGTCCAAAAGATCCATCTACTAGTTGGCTGGATAAACTGAAGGATATGGCTGTGAACTGCGAACAGTGGCGATCGTGTTGTCACTTTCTTTCGAATCAGAATGACTGATCGATGTGCGTTTGTACAGTTAGACTATGTATTCCGTGTGTTGGCTACTAGGGCATTCTTTCCTTTTCCCACCCATGTAGGCCCACTCCCTGTCCATCTTGTATATTCATACTTTCTAACTCAACGTGCAACATGGTGAGAAAGGCAGTGATCAGCGGGGCTTGCCCTGCAGCACAGTATACACGAACTTTTAACTTCAGTGAAATATCAGATCGACGCCACAAGTGTTTCAGTCCAGCGTACGCCGCTTGGGCTTTGGGCATCCGCGTACTCACCTCTACTACAGTGCTCCCATCCGTCGTCACGTTGCTTCCGAGGTAGGTGAAGTGGTCGACAACTGACAGCACCTCTCCATCGAGCATCAATCTCGGAATCGTTGACGTCCAGTCTTGTAACATCACCTTGCACTTTGAAGATGCAAAGCGCATGCCGAATGGAGCTACAGCTCGTGAGAGTCTATCTAGTGCACGTTGAGCATATTCCGTGGATTCGAACAAGCAGACAACGTCCTCAGCGTAATCTAGGTCACATAGCTTTCCACTATTTCCTAGTTGGACGCCTACATCCTGAACATTTTGCAGCGCACTCTCCATTATTTCGTCCATGACGAGGTTAAAAAGGAATGGAGACAAAGGACATCCCTGTCGAACACCACTGGTCGTTTCGAAACGACCAGATAGTTCACCGTAAACCCTAACGCGGCCAGAAGTATGAGAATACAATGATCTCATTAGGTTTACGAACTTCTGGGGCATACCTTTTCGATGAAGAACACTGAAAAGCGCTGTTCGTTCAACTGAATCGAAAGCGCCTCTCAAGTCTAAGAAAAGCATCATCGTCGGTCGGCGGTGCGTGTGACGCGTTTCAAGTAGTCTGCGAAGAGTTAAAATCTGGTCGATGAATCCTCGATCTGGGTGGAATCCAGCCTGCTGTTCGCGGACATTCCTTTTGCGATCCGGTGTAAGACGATGCAGCAAAATCGAAGCTAATACTTTGGTGACCATCGGAATTAGGCTTATCCCACGATGATTACTGCAGTCATTGCGTATTCATTTTTTGAAGATGGGAACAGTCAATGACTCACTCCATATTAACGGAATACGCTCCTCGTTCCAGATGTCACAGAGCAAGGCGGCAAGTGATTTTATCAAAAATTTACCATCCAGTTTGAAAAGAACTGGAGGAAGTTCGTCGGGACATGCCGCTTTCCCCCGCCTTAGTAATCGAATACATGACTCTACTTCTAATTCTGATGGGGGCTCGAGTGATACCACCCAAGGAGTCACAGTTGTTGACACGGGAGTAACTACACTAGCGTGCGGCCAGCTAAACTGTTCCTTGAAGTACTCGGCCCAACGGTCAAGCCTTTGCTGTTTGTTATGGATGGGTTCTCCATTTCTGACCCAAATCGTTTCACTAACCTGAGTTCGCCGTCCACCGGTGTCACGAATAAGTTTGAACAGTCTTTGACTGTTACCTGAAGCAACTGCTATTTCCATTTCTTCGGCTACCTTGACCCACCAATTTTCGCGATCCATCCTAAGGCTTCACGTAGCTTGTCTCTGCACCTTTCTCCGAATCGTATTCATCTCCTTACGGTTCGAAAGCTGACGCTTTGCTCCATTATACTCAACGACTCCTGCGAGATCCAGTGTCTTTGATGGACAACGGATCGAGGACCACAGGCAAAACCTGCTGCAAAGTGCATCGCCTGTTTGATATGAGCCCAATGCTCATCTACATTACTGTTCCTCGTGGATCCTAGCTCATGTGCTAACTTCTGCTCATAACGGGTGCAAACTTCTGGATCACACAAACGTTGCACGGCTAATCCGGTTTGCGGTTTGCGACGATGACCATGGAGCTGGAGAGATAATCGCATTAAAACTAAGGCATGGTCCGACTCTACGTACGTGGACCAGTAAGATCTACAGTTCTGAACAGAACTGCGCCACCGGTAGTTTACGGCGATACGGTCAATTTGACTAAAAGTACCTGTAGAGTTAGAGCGCCATGTCGCTGTGCGACGCGATGTGTCAGAAATTTGCGCTAGAAAAGAACAATCCATTGTCTGCACAAAACTCGAGAAGCCTATCCCCGTTATCTGTACGCTCAGCAGGTAAAGCACAACGCCCACCTGAACAGGCCTCTGAAACACTAAGTTTGTCAACTTGTGCATTGAAGTCACCAGCTAGCATTACAATGTCGGAACCTTTACTGCTGCGAACGAGAGTGGCGAGGGCATCATAGAACTCATCTTTCTGCAAGTCTGAGCTACAGTCCGTTGGGGCGTACGCCGAGATCACAAACAAATTGCGCTTAACACAACTATCCTTTCGAACGCCAACTGACCCTTGGAGTCTCACAGCACATAAACGACTGTTAACAGGAATCCAGTCTAAAAGGGCAGCCTCAGCCTTCTCAGTCAAGACAATTCCTACACCACGTTGACCCACAGCTCTAGCTGCTTCGTCTCCTGAGGTGCGTAGAATATACCTCGATGAGATACCAGGAGCAGTTAGTTGAATCACACTGCTCGAATCCTGGATACGCGTTTCGCTCGAGCGGCAAACATCAATCTTCAGAGAACCTATCGTGAGCGCCAGGCACGCCTGCTAACCGGCCTGCGTGAGCGTACGCACGTTGAAGGAGCCGAGATTCAGAGGCCGACGGGGCATGAGAAAATGTGAATTACCAGAAAGAGGATTATTCCCGATACTATTTGACAGTGAATCGTTGCGAGTATTGACGGTGTTATCAGTGGGAGCATTAGGAGTGGATAGGTGGGGCAAACAGGGGTGATTAGGGACAGAAGACAAAGGTTGAATAAAAGAGAGGGAACTCTGAGCAGTAGCCCACTTATCACTACCCACCCCGCTCGATGCAATGGGCAGCGCGGTCCTGATTATCCTGCGCGACGACCGATGCAGTATGGAATTCTTTGTATTCGTGCAGTTCATGGGAGATATTGGACGGGTACTGCTAGGGTGTCCAGCCACAAAGCAGGAGAACGATTAGGGTCCTCATCCAAAGCCTTTAGTTCTAACAAGAACCTATCCGCAAGGCAGCGGGATGGCTTAGTGGAAGCCCATTTGCTTGGAACAATTATTCTTCCACTGATTTTGCCGACTGAGTTGCCAGCTCAAATCAACCCCCAACCTGGAGGACCAGGAGACTGGACTTTGTCTGACCTCTACCCATTGACCTGTCAGGCATGATTGCATCTCCGGCTTAAGGAAGCCATCCTGTATAGCTCTTTGGGTCATAGAGGTGCGCAAGCCATCACACCACGTCAAGGTGCAGTCTCGTCGTGATGGTCGTGACGGCCGGTAGAAAACCTAGCCAGTTCCTCCCGGGTTTGCTTATCACGCGCGTTGCACGACCTGCGAAGAATGACAAGCGCTAGCAGCTAAGACGCTACCGGGAAAGAATTACACCCCTATAGTTTGCACCGTCACTTGGCGAGCTCTTCCTGAAGATAGAAACGGTGACCGATTCCCCCACAAGCACAAAACTTTATCGGAGCGACAGACGTTGTGGAACGATGCTTCAAGTTCTCTAACAAGCTCCATTCCGCCATCTCTGAATAAGACCGGCAGAAGGCCATCGAAGTCACGTTCTTGGTGACGTCCTTCGGCACGCCTTTCCTTGCGGACCTCCACCTCAGGCGGTTCTATCGGAACAGACCACGGGACGCGTGTCTGAACAGCTGTGAGAGAGGCGAAGACTGGAGACCAGCTAATCTATATTTGTAAGTGCTTCGCTCAACGTAAAAGATGTCGCGGCAGATTGTGGATAGGCGAACTGTCACAGATCGTTTCGCTTACACCTGGCGATTTTCTACCGGTGACTCGGATGGGATGAAATAGCCTACGAGAATTTCTCAAAGTCTCAGCGTATTCCATCTCTGATGCCCTTCTGGGCCACCGGATTTCACGATCCCTACACAGACTTGTATTGTTTTCACCCCGTTGTGAGCCGTGCTGCATTATGCTCACTACCATCATGGATGGACTGGCGTGCATCGATGACGTAGTGACTCGGAAGAAATCCAGGTTGTCACGAAAGGATGGGCCACTCCACAACCCACTTATCCGACAGAATACAAAGCATCCTTGACCAGTGCCGGTTGATGTCATCTGCTGACGTTGGTCCTATTTTCACAGCTAGGACGCTTCAAAAATTTGAGAGGCAAGCGCAGTTTAATCGCTGCTGCATCGTGCGGTTGGTAAGCCCATCGAGGATCATGGACAGCTCAGTGCAGACTAACACGCGGTCGGAATCAAGGGGACTGCTCCAATACGACCGGCAGCCTTGTATGCAGCTGATTGCACCGAGGTCTATCTGGGTCCGTTGCTGACTCGAAGAGGGCTGACGCCACGTGGCGCATCGGTGATTAGAGCCTCCGAAGTTAGAACTGGCGAGAACAAGGCGGTGGTCTGAACACAGAGTCAAGAAACGTCCCCCGTTTTCTAATCGACAGGAATCAAGGTCAAAAGGGCTCTCCAAATGCACCTCGTTGCAAGACACTCGATCGGCTCTAGCAATCATGTACACAGCTGGGGTTACCACCCCGTTTTGTTTCACTTGGGAGGTCGTGTACCGTTTTGCAGAAGACATTTTTGATTGAATCCGGGCAACAGTCTATAAGATAAGCCGACCCGACGAAGAAATCCAGTACCGTAGCGCAACCTCAACCCTCTCACTGAGAGCAACAGCCGTGGTTTTCAGGGTCTCCAGACAAGCGAAAGTGAGACTTTGCAGAATTTGACGGGGACTTCAATGGAATAGCTGAGCTGGAATCCATCGAATAGAACATATGTCAATGGTAAGTGTCTCCGGCGTACGAGTTAAACACGCCCATTGTCCAATACGCCTGAGCGTTCGCATATAAAATGTGGCCAATTAAATGGGGCACCGGGGATGATGAAGGACATTAGCTGGCGCGAGCGGATTCGCAGAATTGGATATTAGATGAACGAGGGTGCGAGAGAACAACAGAATTTTCTTCAGGTACAACAGCAAGTACGGCCGAATGCAGCTCACAAAAAATATGAAAATGCGTGTGTGGGGATGAGGTGTGGAATTAAAATATTCAGCGTTTCTGGTGTGAGAGCGTTAGTGCGAGCATGTCTTCGAATAGCGTTGAGCAGGCTTTGTGGGAATACCATCGGTTGCATTGCTGTTAGCGTTGTAACCTAATGTACTCCTTGGTCGCCCGGTCCAAAGTATTTAACAAGGAAGGGCTATGAAGTAAGGGGGAGTGGTTAAGAGTTAACATTCAATATATCCACGGTATACGTCTTGCGGATTTTCTCGTGAGTTCCAACTGTTCATGGAGAACGGGAAGTCATCAGACGGACCATGCAGCAGTGGAGCACCGGATTACAAATAACGCTGTTACATGGTGGTTAGGGTATGCGTTGTGCATTCGCCCAAACAGACATCCTCGGCGAGCAGTGCTCGCTGGGGCGGTGGTTGAAAGATGAGCAAGGGTGGTCAGTCGCATTTAACAAAGTCCGCATCAATAGAGCCGGTCATGTAAGACGCTGATACAAGAGATTAACCCGACCAGTGGTCACGTATATCAGAGGATATCGCTAGGTGTTCCTCCTGTGTCCACACATTCCTTAACTGCTAGAAACTACTAGTTGTGGTTCTCTTCCTACCTTTTTATACTTCTCAATAACACTGAAAGACGGTAACCAGAAACGCTGCACTCAGTGGACTGCGAAAGGGTACTCAAATTGAAATTATTCCGTCCGGAGAAAGATTTTATTCTGTAAGGATGATAAAAATCATCATGTATCAATCAATCTTTTGCTTTTATGCCTGACACGTGCCGAATTCTTACACGCAAAACGTCGGCAGTGAAAAAACTCTTATTACTTGTACAAAGATCATGCTGCTTTCACCGCTATCCTACGTGACACCGCACAAAAAACCACTATAACCGACAGATCTTTTCTCATTCTATATGCACCAAAGCATGCAGACATATACATGTATGAACAGGAATGGGCAGGATGTGGGCACGAAAAATGTACAGAACAGATAGGTGAACAAGAAACACCGAGATAGACAGTTAATGGAATCATTTTGCCGCGTTGGGAGTCCGCTACCGTTGGCGATTACCAACTGAATGTCCTGTGGTTGTTTTTGTTACGGTTCTTGATTCCAGTGTTGACGCCGTTGACGCTCGTCTTGATCGTCCTTGACGATCACTCGAGATGTTAGAAAGTGACGATCGAGTGACACGGACATTTTGGGCAGGTTGGATTCGGCTAGTAGATTTGGAAAGTGATCGACCAGTAGCTGCGTGGACATGTGACGAAGCCTCTGAGGGTTGGCTGTGACGCCGCGTTTGTCGCGAAGGTTTGGGCGCCGGAGCGCGGCGCGTAACACGACTGGTAGACGCATTTTCCTTCTCATCTTCATCAGGATCGTCGCTTTTGGTTAGCGTATCTTCGTCCGAGGCCGAAGACTGTGTGCTTACTCGGGATCGTCGACGAGCAATGGTGACACGAGATTTGGATGCTGCTATAGTCTTTGTTTTAGTGGACGGTTTGTCGATAATGGGTGAACGTGTCTGTGGCTCCGAAGGTCTGACAGCTGTTGCCTTTGCAGAAACTTCCTTCAGAGCCGACTTGGAATCCTCTTCAGACTCATCATCGGAGAAGTTCAGAAGGGTCATATGTCGACCAGATTTGTCTGCAAAATAAAACAAACCAAATACCAACATGTGCATGAGTTGCAAACGGAAACGCGTTCACGCGTAGCATGTGAAATGTCAGCGTACTACCCACAAATCAACCATCAATCAATTGTATTAGCAGTATTATATATATATATATATATATATATATATATATATATGTATATATATATATATATATATATATATATATAGATGATGAAGCAACCACTCGGTGGGAAGACGACTGCAGACTGGATGTCAAGACAGGGTAGTTGATCAACCGGACGGACTTGCGCTGGACCCAGCCAAGAAGAGATAAAAAAAGAAACTCCAAACCACACGAGTCCACTATCCAAATGTGAGACGAAGGAGCATTGTTCAGTGTAGAACATGGATTAAACGTACCTTCTAAGCATCAGCCACGGAGTTGGGATGCAACAACTGACACCAAAGCAGATGTCTGCTTCTCCATAAATCGGAGCTGTGAATCCCGAATAATTTGATTGAAGTTGAGTTATCGCTGCGTTGTCTTCCAGATAAACGGAGTTCGCAAAGAAATCGATTCAGTCAAGAATTAATAGTGAATGAGGCGAGTAACCGAAACAACTACGCCGTTCACGAACTCTGGATAAGTTTACTACCTTCTACCAGTAATCTCCTGAGAGGTCCGCGTCACCTTTACCGGGAACGAACATCTGATGGGCGTCAATAACCGCAAAACTGGTCGTGTGCTTCCCGGGAAATTTGACCGGCGGTGGTCCAGTGGGTATGAGCATTTGCTTATTATTTTGGAGATCAGCGTTTCGAACTCGACCTACCTTCCAGTCACTGTCTACCTTGTAGAACAGTACACGCCAACAAAGTCCATCGGTAGGCATGCGTGAAACATGCTCCCACCATCTTTCAGTTTCCGTTCAGTCTGTTTAACCATTATTCTCGGCACTTCTGTGCTCTGGTTTCGGTTGCTACCTTCCGGAATCGTCTAGTAAAGGGCGAAAACGATAGGAGCACAGTGATAAAGATCCAAAGATCTTTATCATCACCACCATCTCTACCTGTTTAGACTCGTGACCAACCTCTGGTTCCAAACGCCTTATGAGTAACGGCAATACTAATACTGCGGACAACGACGCTTAAACAACCTCCTAGACGTGACGGCTATTTCCGAGCGGTTTATAAAATCGAACCTTATAACGGTAGCACGCGCCTGGCCTTTGGTACATAATAGGCCACATCGGCGGTTCAAATGAACAAAGGCCAAACGCGCCCTCTCTATGGGTAACGACACCTCATCCAATACCCGACTACCTGAAGTACTTTGACAAAAAAGACTTACCTACATCAGCTTCCGATGCTATGAAGAGGTTCGGTGTGAGGCCACAGATACGCGTATTTGGACTAGCAGGATAGCAAATAAGTATTGATTTCAGTGTCCAGTGGACGGCACATTTTACCCGTATCCATGAAAGCGAATAGCCGTTTTGGAATTGCATGGGCGATTCCTACCCGTACATACGATGGTGAGTGACAACTTCCACATAGGTCATCATGTTCTATAGTTCATCAGGTGCACAATCACGTTACAAAGGAAATCTCGATTAACCGGATCAAGAATAGTGTGGTAAGTGATGATGAGCTACCATCGACTGTTGGAGTTCCTAGCCATGCTGCAACGCTCGTGGAAGGTTAAACAGTTGATGCATGCCGGATGAACTACAGAGTAAGTCTTCTTCGTTCGACAGGATACGACGGTTTCTTGAGCAGAAGCTATTTCATAGTAATGTGCTAGTTTACACCTATGTCCCAGTGGAATGCGGCCCCGACATCGCCTGGGTACAAATATCATCATGTGCGACTAACTGTTATCCCACACACGAACCAATCACATTACTTTTCAGACCCAAATTCATTGGACCGGTCGCACACTTTCCCGTTGACTTGGTGGAGCAGATTATTTGTTCGCATGCGTCCCACTGGTCAGTGTATACCGTGTTCGGTACATGTGCCATTCAGCATACTTCTGAGGGCAACCTGTAAAGGCTTCCCGGCCGGGTTGTACTGACCTCCAGCTTCACGCTACCGGGAACGTCTCTAGTTTGCTAGCTTTTTTCATAAAATATCACACGTTTGTTGACTGCATTGTAATGTGGTGCATACGATCCGCCATCAAATGAGGCCTTTGCTCCTGATGCCTCGTGGGCTGCGCTTGGATGTGCAAAGGCTACAGGTGCGCTCTTGAACAAAAAAAACCAAACGGGGCTATCGAGTATCACATGAGCCCCGAACGGTGCTGTGGACATCGCTTCGCATCAATATTTCAAAACCTCGATGTATTATTCCGAAATAACGCGCTTTGATTATACTACGGCATCCTCGGTAAGCGACGTACCTCGTGTTCCAGCGATCGAGAGGACCAGACAGCAAGCTGTAATCCTCTACTGTTGAAATATGAGAATGCTGGTAGATGTAGATAGCCAAAGTATTACAATGTGAACACTACACGATACCACGTAGACATTATCTGCGTTTCGGAAGGTCGACTAATTAGCTTCAGCACTCAGTGTATCGAGGTTCCAGGAGTGGATAGTTTATTTCCTCTATATCAGTGGGCCCGAGCACAACGTCGGACAGCGTGGTATCGCATTCGCCCTGGAAACCGATTTCAACGAGGTTGGCCCTGGCACAAATCAAAGGATCTCCAAAACCTGTTGACCATACCTATCTTGGCTCTGATAAAAGTGGCTGAAAACAGAACAGAAGATGATTTTTGCGAAAAACTAAACTCTATTCATTTCTACGTGTTTTTTGTACTCATTTTCAAACTGAGTACAGCTTATTCAAGGCCAACCTCATTTGGGAAGCCTGTTTGTGTTCGGTACAATTCAATCCAATCGAAATGGGTATCCTGCGACCGGATCCGTTTGATGTACACCATCATTCGCCAGAAGCGGCAGACTACTGGATTCACCGGGAAGACATTCGACAACTTCTTGCTTGCAGTGGGAACGCTTCAGGATGACAAACTCGTAACACTAAGTAATCATATCGCCCCAACTATCTATAAGTAAATTGCTGATTGTTCGGATTATAATGAATCAATCGCTCCTCTGCAAAGCTTGCACATACAACCGAAGAATACTATTATTTGCAAGGCGCGTGCTATCAACAAGGCTGGTACAAGAACAAGCACCTACAAAAATTCATTCTGCCCATTGCGCCTTTAACTCCATCAACACAGAATAACATAGTGAAGAAATTTCTTGTTGCTTGTTATCTTATCGTATCCGTCAGAAATCATTAGTAAAACGTAGACCCACAAACCGCTTCTGAATTTTCGAGGTAATTGGAACTAGTCCAAAAACAATGCGACTTACATTGTCAAGTCAGTGTCCTTTCATTTCACATCTGTCAAAAGCACCACCTTCCCGATCACATTTACTCCGTCTGTTCCGAAAATCCTGTCGTCTTGACATCCAATTCCTTTTGTCTCTGGTCTTGCCCATCATCGCCTAAGACACTGTGTGCAGTTCTTGTGGTAAACAGTGACATTTCCAGTGAGTTTGTAGATTGTCATCTCAACTGAACACAAGGTTCCGACAACATGCTTCTATGGAAATTCCTTCTCTTTCATCTTCAGCAACTATTGCCACGATACCGTCTTGTCAGTCTCATACTATAATCTATATATATATATATATATATATATATATATATATATATATATATATATATATATATATATATATCCGCCATATCAATAGGGCCAACTTGTCTTCTAGCAAGCGATGATCGTGTAAAAGTAAAAGTAACACGTTGTTCAGGCTGGTTCTCCGATTGCCGTCTCCTGTGCTTGGGATGGGTAACAGAATAGAGGTGTTCCAATCTACACGGAACAATTCGTTCCCCTATTTGGAACATTATAGCGCATCAGGATTGCCAATCAAGGCTGAAAAGCAAGTCTGACAGATTTCCGGTAAAATACCACCTTGTCCAACACCTCTTTTCATGAACCAGATGACTGAAGAAATCTCGTAGAATTACACACTAGTCCCACGAAAAATCAGGATGTGGCAGCACCAAAGCTTCGGCATATAAACGAAAGATAGCCTGATCCTCACATTTTGTGACAAGGTCTATTCTGACAACTGCGACACTTGTGGACACCGGTCGAGAATCCCTAGGCGAACCTCTCGAACGATAGTTGTAGGCACAAGCTTACTGTAACGGAATAGTACCGCGCATAGGTGGAACAAAGTAAACATCGTACTCTGATAGCGTGTACAGTGTCTGAAATGAGTACCGCCTCTAAGATGGTAGACCGTGGTGTCTCTTGGGTCATCCTCCATCTCCTTGGTCTCTATTACTACCCAGCTCCTACTTGTGGCACTAAAAAAGCTGTGACATGCATCGGCGGCCTAAACCAGGTTGAGGGTAACCATAGTCGAACAAAATTGGTGAGACGCTGTTTGTGCGATCACAAATACTCCTGACTGTACGGACAAGACCTACTGATTAAACGGCCATAAAAGAAAACTGTCCAACCTTTTAGATCCGGTATCCCGGAAGGGGCGAATGAGCCGCACAACAGGTAACCGGTTCATCTGGAACAACCTTGCTGCCCTGCAGACTGCAGCTGATCGTGCAAAGGCTAAAGGTGCGTCGTCGAACAAAAAAGCCGGATGAGGTACCACCATTTTACTTTCTATTCCGGACTGGGCAACTGAGTAGTACAACGGCCCCTGATCGATGCTGGGGACATCGCCTCGTACTACGTTCCCGAAAATCTCAATGAGTAATTTTTGGGATATTTTTGGAACCGATTTATCCTCTAGCAGGAAATAACCATATAAAAAGAAAAAAGAAGATCCCGTGTTCGCCTGCAAGAGTGATGTTGTCGATTCATATTAATTTTTGATAGGCCAATCAGAGAGCGATGACACGAAACAAACTACTGAGTCGATGGAGTTATCGATCACAAGGTTGCTGACAGATCCTGATGAGCCAGCTGGTGATGGCACTATGAAGAAAAAACCATCCCAAAACAACAGTTATAATGTGTTAATTGCTTACCCAGAACAGACAATGTACGATTGCCCGGACCACGGTGATTTATTGGGCTGAGCAGCGGGCCACGAGCATCCCCGTCAAGCACGTGAACATTTGGTCTGGCCGATCCGATCAGGGTGGGATGATTCGGATCGAGTGGTCGACGAACAGTGCTGTACAACTCCGAATCGTTTTCTCGCTTAGACGATAAAGAATGACTTGGGCGAGGAGAACACTCTGCTTCGGTTGCTCTACGTTTCAGCTCGGTCAACAATTGGTCCGGATTGAAACCGAGTGATTCGAGGTTTTCGTTGATCAATTTACGGAATCGATGCAACAACAGTGTGGTAGACCGATCTGCGAACTGATAAGAAAGGCATCAATGGAGAAAATCATAGATACATATTTATTCGTGTTCGCGTATAGTCAGCTTACACCACATTAGGACCAGCCGATATCTTGCACACCTGGTCTCAAAACCTGCCCGATTTCAGCACTCATTCGCCACTGGCACCTAGAAATCCGCTTGATATTTTTCAGATATATAGCAGAACATGCACACATGAAGTCATACGTAAAACAGACTGCTGAAAATGTTAACTGTTGGCAGCAAACCGGTTTTCTACTTCATTGAGGAGCGAGCCACAATAGCTGGTTTTTTTCATATGGAGCTTAAAACTCTGACCCCAAAACTTCAAATGAACGCGAAACTCATGGATTGGATGTTCTGGAGTCGAATCCTGCTGCCTCCGGTCCTTTTCCTTTACGCAGCCTTTATTCGGCAGAGGCTCTTCTTAAAATCGTGCATCATTTATGCATAACAAATAAAACAGGAAGTGAGACCGTATTAACATGCGAAACGTCGATAGGTCAAACAAGATAACGAACCGGCTATCGCTGTAGGTCTCAGTCTCCGTACTTTGACGCATGAGTTACTGATGAGTTTCGGTGACTGAACAAGGCACGTGAGAAGAGTGTTCAAATCCCTTCTACAAGTCCCGGAGAACAACCCCGATTCATTACTGCAAACAAAAGCGTCCATACACAGTAAAAAAACAGTTCAGTCTATACGACCAAAGAAACTGCGATTGGTGCAGTTTTTCTCCTGCTCTTAGCTCGTATTGGCTATTAGGGTTCCTTATTTAAATGCACCTCCTTTTGATTACCAAAAATCACCGTTTTGTTTCAATGTACCGGCTATTATTTTGATGCCTTTGTTCAAAACTCTCATTTGACGATTTTGATGACCAGCAGATGCCTTGGGACGAAGCACAAAATCAAGTCTCAATTGGGCAGGCCTGGTAGCTTCCAAGGAGAAACAGGACTGCTGTCTACCGCTAACACAATTGGCAGCAGTGGAATCTGAACCTGATACCTGAGAGGCGGTCAACGCCAATACCATCGGACCATCATCAGGCAACATAACGTAGATCTTGCCCTTATATCGGAACAGGCGACACTCGAGCATCGTGTGGTTTATGGGAACGCTCACTAGTTCACAAAAGCATGGTGAACAACGACACTATGTTGGGCAATCCCTCACATAGAGGAACCAATTCAATAAGTAGAAAAAGTAGAACCGAAGCGCTTGGAGTGAATCAAACCTAACGTCATACCAAAAAGATAGAGTTGCACCAACTCACTGACTCACTTTGAACATTGCATCGCTCAAAAGGAGCAATTCTTTGTGCACCATCAAATTCGACCGTGAAGGACGCAACTGGCACAACATGCGCAAGTACAACTTCGCCTCGGCCGATTGCGGAGCCTTCAGAACTTCACTGGCCAACTGTAGGGCTAACTGGTCATGATGAGGATTATCCTTCGAAGGTGGCAAGGGGGAAAAATCGAAATAAGTAGAACAATCTGAAGTGGGAAAAAGGATTAGCAAAATATATGTGCATTTATCATCGACACTGATGCATATGGGTGTCCGATAAACACATTTTGTGTGCTTATACGACAGTTTTATTGTCAACCTAACTAGCAATTAGTGACGAAGATTTGGGACAATAACCTTTGTGGTTTGTTTGCCTGGGATGAACAAATACGCTCAAAATGCCGACGAAACCATATCTTCGCTAATACCAGTCGGACGAAATTATGATGGAATATGAGCCTCCGAAGGAAAATGGAACAAGGTTTTTTTACACTGAGTAACCTGAACATTATCAAGAATGATATGTTTATACACAATATAAAAAATTTGATTTGTCTCCATTATCCATGTAGAGTTCACCATGTTGGGGAATAATTAATTTCTATCTTGTGCGCCACCGTATGTTGCACTTTCGACTCCAATGGCCAGTGTGTAAGTATACGTTTGAATACTCTGCGCTATCAGACGGTAATTGTGTAGACTGGACCTCGAAGTTTCTCGTGCTTTCACATGTCTGACAGTGAATAATGAACATACAAATAGTTTTGCATGAATAACGTTACGAACCTCTCGTGAAACAGCATGAAGCGCTATTTTGAAAAATTACTACCTACCCAGGTGACTTTCTTTCTTTGAATTCGAGGACATCTTCAGTTTTAGCGGCCGAAATTCCGCGCCATTCAGGGTGGCTCCAATTGAAGTCCACCAACGAAGCAAAATACGTCTCACTCTTAATAAAATTACTGATGCCGGCTGATGTGATATATCGGTATCCAACAAGATAATTTTTCGAGGAAAATCTGTTTGTCAAATAGCTCTTTCTGAGCTTTCCATAAATCGCCACATATCAAACACTTACATGAGAAGCAAACCCATAGCCAAAATGACAGATCTTGTGATTTGAATCCCGTGATAGAATAAACACGTGGACTTGCAGTACAGTTTTTATATCTCATGATACTAGCCGTATCGGAAATTGCGTTATCTTATGTAAAGCGGAAGGTGAGTGTCTAGGAATATTCTCGCGCTCGATTAGGGACAGGGATTATCAGCACTGTTTCTTGAGCGCAGTGCACATTACATTATCCTATTCATAGGATGTGTTAGGTATTCTAATTCTGAATCATGTATTTGTGGTAGGTTTTCTGCAATTTATCCGACAGCTGGTGCTCTGAATTGCATTAATATCCTGGGCAAGATATGTCACAAAAGGCCTTCTCAAATCGATTTTGGCCGCAGATACGGAGATAAGGAAAGTGAGTCTTAGTGGATCTTTTCACAGCAAACGCGATATAAAATGTAAGCGATTACCGGGTGTTGCTCAAGTGACCTTGATGCTATCTGGAATTCCCATGTTTCGGAATGTTGGAGATACCGCTAGGAAGCATTTTCAAGGCATATATATATATATATATATATATATATATATATATATATATATATATATATATATATATATATATATCAAGACGGTGAAGCAGCCGCCCGGTGACAGGTAGGAGACTACTGATTGAATGAAGGAAAACGGACAGGAAACTAATTACTCGGTTGGTCACCCAATTGGTGAATAAGGGCCATGACATCACCCGCGCGTGTGATACCGATTCTGATTTTCAACTATGATGAGGAATACCATTCAACCATCGTCATCGTACACCGTTAAATAGCAGAATGAGCTTCACTGACCGCCATTTTGTCACTCAATCCCTTTTATGGTCGACCAAGCGACCGATTGAATAACTGACTGCGAGTTTTCGAACCATTTATTTGTGCAACCGAAGACGTGTTCCATGGTTAATAACTGGATGCCCTCATATCCTCAGTACTAACAGCTAATGATGATAAGCCATTCATACATCAATAAACGTTTATTATACCTTGGCTGTATGAAAATGACGACAGCAAATGATGCGCGCAGATTGCCGTCCTTAAGAACAGCTTCTTTTGAACGGTTATTTAGACCCCCCATCCCACTCCGTAAAATAGTAAGAAAAATAATATCAATGATCGAATTAAAGCAAGCAAAAGTAAAAGGCAGAGATTAGATGATGCCTTGGCAGCGAATTAGTCTGAACTTGCAAATCCTGCATAAAACACGTTTTCCTGCTCCCAGTTGGCAAGCGTTTGGGAATCGATAAGGCGATTCACTCGGATACTGTAAGCAGGTCACACTACCGGCTGATCACAAGAAAACGTTGGTTCCACATCAAAGCTCACCCTAACGGGGTAGGCATTAGTAAGTTAGATTTGTTACCTGGGTAGCTATATCTGACCTCGTCGTCGGATGGAGTGTCAGCGCATGTACTCAAGGCGTATTTCTTTATTACCAATCTCAGTCACTGGAAATGTTCACACGACACCTATCGATCCACTGAGGATTCAGTACCGAAGTGGGTTCGGTCAACCTCATCACGCAGCTTTGAGACGTGGTCGAGATGGGTACATGAGAGAAGTGTTCAAGCGTCGATACCTTCGCCACATGGCCTGAATTTGATGGCAACAAGGTACTATCAATATTGACAAACCGCTTACTCTGAACGGGTTGCTCTGGTTGTTAGGTGTTACTCAGATCCATCGGTTTGCATTCTTTTCCGAGACAGTTTGCGACCTGAGACGAGAACTTCAAAAGTTGGGTTTGACCGAACTGGGAGTATTAGACTTAGTGGCTCATGAATCAATATGGTCGAACGATGCTGACAGTGATCCGCACGTATCCAAACGCCTTCGTCTTCAGAGTTTCTCCAGATAACAATCGCATGTTATTTTCTCTTTTTGTTCCAACCTGCTTCACTCCGGACTGGACAATACCGAGAGGTAGCAACAGAAAACCACAGCAGCGGACTGTGAGCGTTTGGACTGAACGAACCAAACTGGAAACTGTGATGAAACCCGCTACTGTGAACTTCAAGTAATTAACACAGTTGAACCCTACGTGCCTACTTTCAATAACAAACAATATGATTAGCCAGAAAATGACAGGATTACTATTATTGATGCTTAGCTCCCATATCTTCCGGGGTCTTAGAGAAAGTGGTAGTAGGGTTCAACTGTCTAGCAACGTAGATGAACATCCACTCGTAGAGCGAGTTGCCCAATCCATCGCTGAAATTTAACTCAGTTCTAGCACTAATCCGATTGTAAATCTGCAATGGAACTGATCTACAAAGTTCACAAACTGTGGGAAGGAGCTCTAGTAGCCGAATGAGAGAGAACCACTGCAAACAACAGACCGCTATGAAGCTGAAAACGTGAAGACTAGTTAGTTTATTTAGTCTTATTAGTTACGAGGTGATTTTACGGATGCTGTAGAAAAGAACACTTTTTCAGAGAAATAACCCTCCCCTATCACAATATCACCAAATTACCTGTAGGAACTTGTGGTTGCAATATGCCAAGAATTAGGAATGATACGACGAAAGTACACCCCTTATTCTAGCATAAATTCGAAGGCCAGTAGATAGGTGGCAAAACGGACTGCAAAGAGTGAATTACTATACCCGGCACAGGCAAAGACACAAGTACCTGAGCGAACACTGTACGCGCAATAAGAAGGAAGGAGGACCAGTAAAAAGCAGACTCGCACTTGTTGTCCGGGAAAACCGATAATCTGTACTTACCACGATGAACCATAAAGATCGTCCAGAGGTCAGGAAATTATCGGAAAAGAAAGCCGCTGATGTAGCATCGATTAAAGATAGTACTTTATTCTAAACTCAAAACATACGATTACTATTCAGCCACCAAGCTCAAATACACATTATTAAACTATTTTTTTTCATTTACCATTTCAGGAACGGTTTTAGGGATTGGATTCTGACATTCACCCTCCGTTTCACCCGCTGCCGGATCACGGGGATCACCGCCATCACCGTTCTCGTTCACATCGTGTTCCTCATCTGGCTGTGTCACAACCTTCGCCTGCTGTTGTTGTGGTTGTTGCCAATGGGTGGCATCTGTCAAACGGGCGAGCAAGCCAGCTACATCGGCCGGTTCGACTTCTGACAGCGGTGAAGAGGCTGGGGCTCGAATCAGCGCGATCAAAGTGGGCAAAACGGAGTTGGCCAACGCGGCTTGATGAGCATAGTTACCCGTTCGGGGAGAGTTAGAAGTAGTGTCCACAGTCGCATGAACCGGATTCCCACAAGCATAGTCAGTAAAGAAACAGGCCAAACCACGTCGAATAGCCGGTCTATCCTCAGTGATCGGGTTGAACCACAGCAAAAGCAGTTGGCTCAAAACCTGACTTGAAATGAGACGATCGTATATGAGCAGTTTTGCCAGACCAAGAGCACTGCTGGTTTGCAAATCATCATCCTCACTGTCTAGTAGTGCGACAATTGGTTTGATCAAATGAGCCACAGTCTTGGACATCTCTTCACGACGACAAGGGCCGGAGGTCCCGTTCATGCCATCCTGCCGAATCAGGGCAACAAAATCTGCCACGTTCAAGAGCGAGACGTGGTATGAAATTTGGTGAAATGGTATTGTGAACAGGGATATTTGCTATTCATCTGAACAGCATCGTTGCCTAACACCTCGACAGTGCGGTGTACTTTACAGAACACAACTTCGATAGTCATCCGACATATACAGCAAAATAACCGATGAACCTCACGGGGAAGACTAAAATGTTCCCAAGTGCGTACCGTCTTTTCAATGGGGGTTTTGCGAACCAATCTCATGATAACGGTGACGGACACTGGTAGTTTACACGAACCGACCTCCCACGATACAAAATGAAAATGCACCAACACACTTACTGATGTCTGAAATAGCCCAGGAGGAAACTTTACTGTTAGTGAACTTCAGAATGACTGTTTCATTACCGGCCTTGTAGTTGAGTAATTCTCGGCAACAAATCAAACTCAGAGTAAAGTAAATACAAACTGGATTGCCGAGTTAGGTATTGAAGAGACCGTCTTAACTTCTCCCAGCTCGTTGTCGCATTCGTTATTATTGCTGTCCTGCTACGTTTGTATCATTGCTGGCCCTTCACAGCAAAAAACTACGCCATCTTAGAACACCAATTAGTAACAGAAAGAAACCAGCCTATCGTCAACATCATACAGCGTTAAACAGCAGAGCAAGCCCCACTGATCACTGCTCTCGCACCATGTCCCACGTTGAGTTAGAAAGTATGAATATCCAAGATGGACAGAGAGTGGACCTACAGAGGTGGGAAAAGAAAAACACGCCCTGTTATCCAACACATTGAATACACAGCCTAACTATACAAACGCACATCGACCAATCATTCTGATTCGACAAAAAGAGACAACACGGTCGCCACTGTTCGCAGTTCGCTGCCATATCCTTCAGTGACTCCAGCCAACTGCTTGATGGATCTTTTGGACACAAGCACAAAGGCGTGAGGCACCTACTTTTCCTAAGTTCGCTGTGTATTTCCTCATTCTTCGTTGCCAAGTCATCCATTGACCTCCTCGTGGTTTCTTCTACTTCTCAGGTGGGACGTAAAATAGGGCACGGTATGGTAGGTGCGTGTTTGCCATACGTACCACGTCCCCTAACCAACGAAGTCTACTAATCTGGATACGCTGTGATAGAGCACTCCCTGAAGTGGTACCCAATACTCGCTTTCTGAACTCAGTATTGCTCGCTCGGCTACTCCGCTCAATTTTAGCGATAAAACGCAAACATCGGTGGACGAAAACCATCTTATCCATAGCTTCAGCGTTTCAAAGCTTGTGATTTTAATCAACTTAGTCGAAATAGTATGGACCTGGGACTTGTTGACATGTTAATGCTTTTGCAACATGTTCTGTTGATGAGCCGCCTACCTTCATTCGAATAGCCAGCTTTCCCGTCCTAAGTGAGAACAGATCTCTGTATTCCATTTCCATCTGTGCCAGCCATTTCTGATCAACGAAAACTGTGAATAAAGTGTTTTTTCGGCTAACAACTGACCCGCCCTAAGTTGGAAAGGAAGTAATTTTAGGCTCCCTAGGGCACTTACTAATATTGGACATTAAACATATTGGTACTGTCCTAGAATAAGAGCAATATGAGTTTGGTGGGTGCATATGGCTGATAGCGGTCGATCGATCAACTCATTCCTTGAAACATGAGCAAGCAGGTCACATGGCGGTCCGTTACACATTATATATATATATATATATATATATATATATATATATATATATATATGCTCATGTTTAGTGCATTTTCGGGTGTAGAGTGAATAGCGTTCGTGATTAGACTATACGATATTGCCACAACTCGGAGCAATGTCCCTTATATGGAGGTCTTTTGGTTGCGAAGGACATCATGAACCCCCTCCTTGTTCGGATAAGCGCGATGTCGAACTCTCATGGAGATACAGACGGGGAATCAAAAAAGGCCCTATGTGCGAGGTGTTTTCTATTGAGGAGTTTTGCTGTATTGACTTTGATAGTGATCGGTGTGAAACATCTCGAACTTCCACAGAGTGAGGTTTCAGCGATCACTCAAGATAGTCGGAGTCATCCTGATGTACCGCAATTTTGACAACAGTACCAACATGAATACGATCAATACAGAACATCTAACTGTGGGAACTGCAAAATGTTTTGATTTTTTCTGGGTTCTACTCCCGCTAAGAGTAAAGTTACTGAATGCATTCATATACACAAACGAATGTACAGCCACGAAGAGCACGGGATCTTGACCATACTCACCATGGGCAATTCCATTTTCATCGTCTTCTTCGTCGTCATCGTCACCATTGATTGAATCGGTCACAACCGAGGTATCATCCGACGACGTGATCCGCCGATTCGGTCGAATTTTGGCTTCATGAAACGGTCGAAATCCGAAGATCAGAAGACAATCGATAATGCAACGCAACGCAGTCTCACTGATCATTGCGTGGTCAACACGCATAGCCTAAATGCAGTGTACAGAAAGAGATCAGAGCACCAGCGACGTTCAACAATAGAAAAAGTATTGTTTTCAAAACAAGTGTTTTCTGGTTAGCTTCTCATTTGGGCGTCCCACTGTACCTCTCCAGATCATACTTTTATCCGCAATTTAGAACGCAGTGAGCTTTAGTTTGGCAAATGAATGAATAATATCAAAGTTGAATGTATCGGGGCAATCAGTGTACGATATGGCGAAAAGATGTGAAAACCCTAACCAGCGACCCCGGTGTGCGTATGGTTCCGGTTAAGATTCACGTGTTCTACGTATCGGACGGTTGGAGGCATCGAGTGATCTGATAAGAAGTCACGGTAAGCGGTACAGTTGTGATCATTCCTATGCATTTCCATTACTGACCGTCAGTTTTTGTTAATTCACGACTTAGGCTCGACGTATTTCACATCTTATTCGACTGTGCTGCGTGATAGCAACGGAGACCACAGCTGTGACAGCTAACCGATAAAGCCACAAAGAAAGCTTCTGATGCAAACAACATTTCTTTGGCAATCTTGGGGGACCGCACAATTTTGGTGGATTGTCTCCGGGTGCATGACACACCCGATCACAGTGGCGCTAATGACCGACAGAAACACCTGATCAGTATGTGCTTCACTGTTCGAGTTAACCTTCAAAATGGGAACTTGAGATAGCGATCATTGAACATAAAGTGGCTACGAATAAACGAATTATTTCGGCATTACCAAGTTGGACGGAGAAAAGGAAGAACTTACGGAATAAAACAAAGAAATGTATTGCAAAGTCAAAGGTAAATCCATGGAACAGCACAAACCAAGAGCCAGAATAGCTTGGTTTCGAACCGACGGGTCTCCGTGCTGAATGCTGGGTAGAATCTGAAATGAATAGGAATCATGACGGAGCAAAAAGGGTGCCTGTGCTATTTTCGTTGAGGGTCAAGACACAAGTAATGCGTTCATATATGAAAAGTGCCAAAAACTATTCAAAAGCGACGGCGTAGGATCTGATTCCTTGGTATTAATATATATATATATATATATATATATATATATATATATATATATATATATATATATATATATATATATATATATATGCCGATCTCTACGCTCAGAAGCTGGTGAAAATCACCAACCCCAGCTACGCTCAACACCAATATTCGAAACCACTGAGATATGAAAATGTTACTCAGACGGATAGCAACAAAGCACACAACCACAGAGTACTCACCAAACTGTCGAGCAACGAGCGCAAAGAGGCTGGAAGCCGCCACAATGTGCGTGATTGCTGAACGACTAATGCGGCCAAACGATTCGCTTTGAGCAATACACTGGTCGAACATCGGTCCAGCAAACGATGCGGACCATCTTCGTTCGCATGCGCGTCATCTTCCACTTCGTCTGGATCAACACGAGGACCGACGCCATCGGGAACATTGCTCTTTTGCACCGGAGGTGAATTTCGGCCCGTGTTAGCAGGGTTCTCGGAGCCAACGGACGGACTGACCGCTCCGTTGTTATCTTTACTGTGGGCACCAATTGGAGACGGAGTGCATAAAAGGAAGATCAATAGTGTGAAAATCGCTAAATGGCAAAACCGCTCACTCCTCGAGTAGTAGTCTAATGATCACTCGGAATCCGGTGACTTCGACGTTGTCGCCCAAATCGGCGAGCTAACCCAATTCATGATCATAAGCCAGTGCGCAGGGCATGGGATGACCGAAATAGACGAGATACTATCATCACTACAATGGAGTAGCGTTAGTAGCATATTATTATTAATCCTGACAATATTAAAAGCACAAGTGGTAATCATAGTGCTGCAATGCCGAATACGTACCATATAACAGTTCGTTTATTGTGGATCAAGCTTTTCAACAACACTCAAATCAACAGGACTCAACGGAACACTTCATTTGCATCACATGTATATGATTATCATGGTGTGTTATCACATATTTTGTGTCTGTTTTTTCTTATTCTGTTCAAATTGCTCGGTCCATTTGACTCCGTCAAATTTTGATTCGTTCCAGCATCCACAATTATCAGTGAACGGGCAACTCATGAATGGTATGTGACATTTTACTACAGTGTTAGTGCTAGTATTAGTATTGGTATTATTGATAATATCCGCAGTAGTAGTAGTAGTAGTAGCAACATTTGTTGTAATAATAGTTGTAGTGGGCTTAGTGTACGATATAGAAAACAAAACCGGATCGAAAAGTGGCGTGCATAACCAATTCGGAAGAAGTCAACCCTGTGTACGGTACGCGATCTAGGTGACCTCTGAGAGCGAACCAAATTCAACCAGTGACAGTAACCTGATTTTTTAGAGCCGGTCCATGGATGATGTGACTAAATGGACCATCAGATGACGATTCTTGACACTAACGGTTGTCTAATCAATGATGATTCATCGACTGACTGTACACTGACTGTAGGTCGTGTGCTTTCAAGGTACACAGCATTCAGTTTTTTAATGGACAAAGTTATTTTACAGCAGCGAATACAAGGTCATATAACTGTCGTGAAGACGCATTTGACATGATACTAGAGTTGTCATCATGGTTTGAAAAGACAAGGTGCAAAAACGACCTAAAGAAGAGTACTGCGAACGACGGGCCGGAAAGAATCTGGGTTTCACGTCCCATTATGTAGAACTGTGTGGAAACTATCGAATAATTATCTAAGCAAAGTCGGGTGAAGGTAAAATGAATGCACTGATGGTAGACAACGCGTACTGGATAGCACCTTGATCTATCCACCTGTTTGACCATAGAGACTGCGGCATGGATTACCCATCGATGAGACTCGGCGGATAAGCACTGCCTACGAGTCTAAACAAGCCAGATTAAACAGCAGCAGCACCTTCGCATATATATATATATATATATATATATATATAGGTCAAACAAGGTGTCGATGCATCAACCACAATTACAAAACAGGAAAAAAGGAGTACAATACAGTGAGAAATGCAGATTTTTTCGCTTTTCAGCATACTTTTCGATGTCTTTTGTCATTTTCTTGGTCGGAATGACACTTTTGTGATTAGGGGAACAAGAATTCAACAGACAGATCGCACAGCATTTGCACCATATCCCTCAAAGTTTCAGATCAACCGCAATCCTCGTTCCTCGGGCCCCAACCAGAGAGGCGGGAAGCACCAATGGAAGCGAATGCCGATGCTAGCTTATTCATACCTCTACGCCTGCCTGTTAAATAGATACACTAAGATAAGTATATGCGAACACCTTAATGAAACGCCTCTCCAGCCGCAACGCACTAACAGCTTTTACCGTGCAGATTGGCACTTACGAACCACTTGACTGTGCAACTCCACTGCCATGTAACTGACGCATCAGAGCTGATCGTTCAGCCTCCAGTTCAGCGCACTGATCCCGGAGACCGGTAGCACATTCGAAATCCTTTCTCAGAACACAATTATGAAGCGATTCATTCAACTCGTTCATTCGGACTTCGATTTTGGCAATCTGAGTGTGAAAGAGAATCAAGTAATGGAAAATCGAGCTCCAGATTGATGGAAGAAAGTGGAAGATATGCACGCAATGAGCGACACAAATATATCACAACCACCACAAACGATTCGCGCATCATGCTCTTTTGGAATATTCCTCACTTTTACAGGATGTTAAAAATTCGACTGACTTCTATACCAAATTAGGGAGTAAACCAACTGAAAACCAAGCAGTGTTGGAAAGCGGCCGTAGGTTTTGAAAACAAGCACCTCTTGTACAGCTCAGCGAGTACTGCAGGACCAACAGTTATTGAACTAAACTGAGAAAATAACAAACACGCATCAGGCCAGTTGAATTTATGGTTGGATATGGGGCGGAGAAATAGGTTTTGAAACTAAGTCATGTGATGAATGTTCGTTGCATAAACCGACAAACAAAACGAAAACAATCTTAACGAAGGAGGAATAGACCTAGCAGTGTTGAACTGCCTACGATTATGTTAGGAACACCTCTGATTGTTAGTACTGGAGTAGCCGAATTATATAACATTACAGTGCACACTCGCCAGATTTTAGGCTGTGTGCCAAACAAAACAGTACAACGAGAGAAGAATACACGGTCGGCATGTGGGGTACATGGTGGCGGTTTTGACGATCGAAGTCTCGACGTAAGGTCTGTCAATTTGAGACTACTAGCATACCATTACGCCCGGTGAAAATGTGGGAAAAACAGCGACGTACTTTCAGTCGAATATTGCGTTCATCAACCTTAGATAGAACGACCTGTTCTGGGGCGATATTTTGCTCTGTAGGCGCAGCTCTCGATGCCAGGTCCGCGTTGTTGGAGGAATCCATCGTCGTGGTTTGCAAACTGACAACCGGTGGTTCGACTGGATCGCATAACTCGCTGATCATCTCGATTACATCGTTGATCCGTTTGCGCTGGGTAAAAGTGGAATGTGGCGGGTGAAAAAGGAACAAACAAAATTCCACACATTTGAGACCAAATGCGAAAATTGGCACAAAACTAGGAATCTGGGCAATAGCGAAGCTGTGAAACTCGAGGCAATCTCATGAAACTAGTGGATAGACGGGACTGGTGACAGACTTGAGATCTGGTGGTCCGAACTGGTTCACTTTTGATGACGAGTCACAGTGACAGTGGTGGGCAGTGGTATCGGTGTTTATCAATGTGGAGGTAAGAGGTACGATTACCATCATCTCCGGTCACACTGATGGTAAACAGCAATTCGTTTTTTCGAATACAGAAGCCAGAAACATAGGTTTGAAAAATGTATTTTTGATCATTTTCCTACATCTGTACACAGGGACTGTGCAGTCTATGGGACTTCTACAGTCAGTTCGCTCCGATCACTGATCAGTCACTTCAATCGCGTCTGGGTTTCACTGATTATTCTGCTGACTACAAAAATTGCATTCCCTGCTGTATGCCGGTATACAGATGCAGCGAAATGGTCCATGATACACTGTGCAAACCTGCTCCCAACTTCTCCACTCAAATTTGTGAAATGAAATTACTGTTTCCAATTTGTTGTCTGGCTCGTTACCACGCCAGACGCATTGGTAAGTACGAGTCTCCACTCCAAAATTAAGTGTCAGATTCATGGTGCAGTGGGCCTCTGAAGATATGTTTCCACCGCATTGATACGCAAGCGCGAAATAATAGACAGGAATAGTTTAAGTCTATTGTATAGTACCGAGTGCTCGGCCAAAAGATGACAAATAGCTTTCGTTTTCCGATAGATAATTGCGACACATCATATGGCCTATTGCAGATTCACAAATATGGAACAGAAAAGAACCGGCTCCAAACGTACCAACAGTTCCCAAATATTAGTTAGTTTTGATCACTTTACGTTTGTTCGCATGCGCGCGTAGGAGCGCCAGCGAGCGAAACAAAAAAAATCAACCCACAACATGAAGTTTTTATGACATAAATTCCGAAACAGGAATTTCATTCCCTGTCGGAAGAAAACATAAGCACTTTCAAAACAGATCCAGTCGAGAAGGAACCTAGTATTTACCCGACACAATAATCATTACTACACCGATGGCATAGTGAATATGAGCGCGGGAGACTTTGAGAAAGGGGGAGGGGTGTTGAACCGGCATGGAATGGTCGTTGAAGTTTAGTGGTAACACCGTTGATTATCTGCATCGCTTTTTTCACCTCATGGGAATGTTTGATTTTCTGAATACGAGACGCAATTCACGAGGTAATATATGGGTGAAAACAGGGCGACGATTTAAAAACAGTAATTGATCAATAGACAGACTCTATACCCTTGCTCTGAGGAATCACTTTTCTTGTTTTGATTCGTCAATCTTGCTTTGGTATCTTGGGTACCGTAACTGAAACCAGATACGTCACTGGTCGCAGAAATGAAAACGAGAAGCGAAGAAATTCATAGAATCGAACGTGAATGTCATTGAAAACTTCGCGAAAAGCGGCCTAATTATTTCCCAGTGCACGATAAGTATGAAATACAGCTGACGGAATAAGTCTTACAGTCCAAAGACTACTGTATAGGAGAAAGGGAGGACACTGAATGGGAGGGCACAACCCAGCGAAAAATAAAGTTTGTCGATACTTTGCTCGAAAATGCGGAGATTTTAGGGAACATGAAGTACAGTGAAGAGGGTGTTCAACAACTACATGATTTTTTGGGACTAATCAGGATTTAGAAATCACAGCGTCACAGAACAGGATAATCACTACATACAGATGAACTGCCACTATCAGACGAATCAAAACGAGACCATGGAACCAAGTTTTTGAGAACAGAACCCATGATATTGGTGGAAATGGGTGGGGGGATTGCGAAGTGGAAACCAGCGTGGAGCATCGATGACATGAATGACATCGAGTTGAACGCAGTCGGAAAAAGAAAACGAACAGAACGGTTTCTACTTGGAAAACGTGACGTTTTTAAGAGTGATACCAATTCGAGCATAGTAAGAAGTGATTTTTTGATGTAAAAAAATCTCTGGCAAATAGAAGGAAAAAATCTTGTTAATACTCTCGGGCTGTTGACACTTCAGTATATAATTTCTTTATTTTCATGCGACTATCTCTTGCGAGAGAATAAATCGGCTCCTTGGATGTCTCTGCCGGCAGCTGTCTGAACATTTCGGTCTGCGACAGGATCTACGTATCGTAAAATCCAATTGTTACACTAATCGCGTACTCCGAAGAGGGACTAAAGGCATAGACGATCCAAGTCTGTCTTGATAGTGCTAACCCATGTCTTAAGTTGACCACCAAGGCGACATTACCAGTCTGAGCAGGACGATATCAGTTAGCTTCTCTTCGGGCCGTCGAAGAACATGACTGAACCACTGTATTTCTAGTGTTGACGCCCAACTGAGTTTGTGACGCGATCATGTCACTGGATTTTAGCCATGTAGCGGAGGCACCAGTGTTCAATGCTTTCCAGTCCTTTTTGAATCGTACACTTTCAACGGCCAAGTTTTGCACGCGTGGGTGAAAACTGGGCGGACGACAGCTCGGTACATGCGCAGCTTCGTGTGGAAACTTATTTAACTGCGAGATCACAATGATTTGCGAAGTTCCAGAAGGGTTTGCTTGCACAGTGTACACAGAGTTTAACTTTGTCCGTGACCTGGCCGTTTGGCTGGATAGTAGAACCCAGATATTTGAAGTAGTGAACTTGTTTGAGAATTGCACTATTGACGGGTGTAGTGCGTTGGATTTTGCGAAATTGGGAAGAATTCCGTTTTTGTAGTGTTCGTTTCCAGACCAACAGCTTCGGCTTAACACAAAATATGGCCGAGTATCGGTTGCAGAGTTCCGGGATTCTCTCCTAGAATAGCGATGTCGTCAGCGAATTTTAGGTCTGCAATTCAAGAACAGCGGTCAAGTTGTATTCCTCGAAAGTTGCTGAGGGTGCGATGCATTATCCAGTTTATATCGTAGTTAAATGGAACTGGTGATAGAGGACATTCTTGAAGGACGCGGAGAACTCTGGAGACTACGCAGTAGACGCGACTGCTCGCAAGCGTAGGAGTATTATAATCCCAACAATCTGATGTGCTTTTCGGGCATCCCGCCGATTAACAGTACGCTCCAGATTGACTGTCTACCAATGGGGTCGAATGATGACCGAACGTCACCTTAGCGTAGAGATCTGCTCAACACAGCCTCTCCCTCGATAAAAACCACCCTGGTTAGAGCGTGTTCGCGTGCCACAAACAGCAACAAAGAGATTTAGCAGAATGTATCGACGAGGCTGGCATTCCCAGACAGTCCTATCGCCTTATTCTGATACTAGGAGTAGGATAGAGGTTGACTTACCTCAGGGGAAAACGTCGGTTTCCCATATACAACGGAACAGCGTACTTAGCAGGTCCAATAGAATCATCAAACAGAATTTGACGATTTCGGGTGGGATGCCATCTTCCCCATGTATATTCTTGTTTTTCACTGTCTGCGTACTCCCTCGAGCCTTGGATATGCGCGTGTTCATCTCTACTACCGTCCGTCACGCTGCTGCCGAGTTAGGTGTAACAGTCGACAATTGCTAACATCTCCCCATTGAGCATCGAGCTCAGAACCGTTGACGCCCAGCCTTGCAGCATCACCTTACACTTTGAAGCTGCAAAGTGCATGCCGAATGAAGCTACAGTTTTTGCGATTCTATCTAGCGCGCGTCGTGCATGTTCCATGCATTCGACACAAGCAAATAAGGTCGTCGGCGTCGCTATCGTCAAAAAGTGTGGAAGGAGGTTGCGCTTTCCCCGAAGAAGAGCGCTTGAGTCGGAAAACATTCCCAAAGTCTGCAACGGTGGCTGCCGTTGCTATCCAACCTGCAATTTCAGACCAATATCATTTACGGTCGCTCCTCTCAGAGCGTGTTGCTTCGTGGCGAAGGTTATGGTAATCAGCTGAGTTGGGGAGTCAAGCGTCCCTAGCCTCAGCTCAGCGAATGAGGGTTCCTGCAGTGATCCAATCCTTCGTGTACTACGTTGTTTTGCCTAACTATTCAAGTGAGACGCTGACGATGGATACTTTTGGCCCCGTTCATTGACCACCTACGCTACCATCCTTGTCGATCGCAGTTAGTCTGTATGAGTCGCATTTGACAGGACTTGAACACTGTCCGGGATTTTTAGCGTCGATCTACTTTGCAGTGAGGACAATTTTTTCCGTACTGAAAGGCAAAACAACAGATGAGGAGTACCAGTATGTGCCCCGTGCAGTTGACGTTTCACGTTACACCACCCCGGTACGTCCGACAGTTTTCAACCGATGATGCACTGTCCTACCGTCGTTGGAATGCGAAGTTGGCTAGTGCCCTTTGGTACCCTCCGAGTTCAAGATATCCGTCGCCTGATTGCGTTTGACACCCACTGCTTACGTGGCATCTCCCGTGTTTGGTGGAAACAACACGTCAGCTATGACCGAGTGCGCAGATGAGTGTTTGGTAAAACCGATTCCTCCTCAGAAAAGACCTTATTGCAGCACTGTCTCCGCTGGCTAGGACATAGGATGTCTGCCATGTGCCTGCCGCTACGTGCATTGTTTGCGTTCCCTGGGCCTGAATGGAAGAAAGAGCGTGCAGGACAAGCGACGAAGCGGCGCAGAAAGATGAAAAAGCTAATGTTGTATGTCATGTGTAAGGCCGTCTCGGTTACCCGGTTGAAACGGTAGAGATGACGAGGAACGCTGGTTTATCTCACTAATGAACATGGCTCGAAACCGGAGTCGGGGGCGGAAGTGCATCCGCTTTTGTTGCGGTCATCAAACTTGAACGAAACAAGAAAACCAAAAATTTGCGCACAACAAAACAGAAAAAAACTGCTTTTTCACCTCTGTTTCCCACTCCCTCCGCTATGACTCTGCACAATCATTCCTCCCTGAATACACTGTTTTGTTTAGCGCACAGCCTGAAGTCACTCACGTTTGACAACGAGTCCTAGTTTGGATCGAAACGTCACAATAAACGTTTTACAACTCAGTGTACGCCTTGACTTCTCTATAATATATATATATATATATATATATATATATATATATATATATATATATATATATATATAATGAGGTATATATAATGATGACGATGATGAGTCATTTGATAATAAAATTAAATCCCCTACTACTGAAACTACTGAATCTTTTGAACTCTGCAGACTGTTTGTACTCAAATGCCTCTGTTGTCATTTAGGCATCTTACGGAGTAATCTTCCATCACAGAAGTTGATCGTTGTGAGGGCAATGGGTTATTACCTAGCGAAAGTCAGTGATAGAAGAACGCTACATCACGCAGCGTAGGCTTTCAACAAATTGTCACGAGTCAACCCGGATAGCGTGGTATTCGACAGACAATCGTTAAATCAAGATTCGAATTCCAGTGAGGACTAAATGGATGTGCATCGTTGATGATTCCTGGCAAGCCAGATGAAACAACTATAGTGCTTTCATGCTCTTTCAACGGTGATTTCAGTGTTGATACTGTGCGATGCATCATATGACAAGCAATTCAAATCTCTAGTGATAGTAAGTAGTTAACCATTATTCAGGATGTACACAATGGATTTTCCTGTCGACCAGTTGTCGGTCTTGGTACGCTTTAAAACCCAGGGAGATATGTACAACATGCACTCTACCAGCTGAGCTACAGGGACAACCGTATAAGGGCTTCGGGATCGTACTGCAGAACATTTTGAATTGCACTGACACAGCGCGACTGATACGGTGAACTTGCCACTCGATTGTCTAAAGCAGTTTTGGAGACGGCAATGGGGCAGGTCACAATGGTGCTATTACCCACTAAATTTAACTGTCGATAGTGTCCGATCCAAACCCTTAAAAATCCTGGTGACCAGTGTTGTTTGGTGGATCACTTTCTGTGGCGAAATGACTATTCATGAAGCAGCAACGCTCAAATTGTTGTTTGAAATTCAAAGGAGGGCTGTCTTTCTGAGGCTTTCAAGGGTGGGATAACAAGGCTTGTTCTACATCATCGCGTGATACCAAACCCACTCAACACCATGGGCACTGATATCGTACTGACAAATCCTTTTTCACTCCAAATGGACAAACGCGAATGGTTCATACTGATAATATACTCAACTCGGTTGGATATTCACACAACGGAAACAGTAAGCCGCCAGAGACAGACTAGTCAAGGAAGAAACCTACTAATTTTGGCTCTAATAACGCGTGCAACTTGAGCAGCGGTGGAGAGAGCGTGTTCGGTACAGTCGGACTGGTGATCCAGTCGCGCACAAGTGAGACCAGACTTCGTCGTCCAAACTCATCGCTCAAATCAAGCGCGGATGCGAGTTGAAGTACTTGGACGACCACACATTCCAGTTCCATGGTGTGTTCATCAAATTCTTCCGAGAGCACATTAGTCACCAATCGACTGATCAATCTGAAGACGTGAGAAATAAAATGTTGTCAGATCCTAATAGCAGCTTCAGGGTACATACATACTGACAGAATGGATTCGGGGAAAGAAACTATGATGTAGGCGATGATTAACGAAGTGGTTCAATACATACATGCAATATTTCATACGAATGCATTACCATGGGTAAGAAGCAGCGATACACAAATATTTCTCCCAAAAAATATTGTAAAATCTTGACTTGGATGACGGGACACAAAATGCTTCTCAGACGAACCGGAACATCGAAGCTGCTATATATCCTTTTTTGCCATACTTTCATTTAAGCGCATGGGCAACGGTGGAATTGCCGATGTACCACGATGCACTCTAAGCCGAAGCCTTGGCGGTAGTGTTTGTTTCTGCTTTAACACCAAAATTATATTGGAACTGGTCCCGTGGAGATTCTGCGCATTCAAATCAATGCTAATCTCAACAATGTATTCAGCCGAAGCAACATAAAGGGCGAAAATGCTCACAGACGCTGCTCCACCTCGAAATCTATTGAATGGTCACTGAGATGTCCACCAGTCCCTCGCTGATAGCGCCGCTGGAATTTACGTGGTCTGTTTTATTGCAAAATCGATAAGACGAACTATAAATGAGCATCAGAGCAACTAGGGACTGAAGTTGGCATTCAGGAATCGTGAAAAACCTACCTGAAATGAGTGTACTAGTTTGACGGAAACGCGACATGATAAAAAACCAAACCGATTCACCTCCGGATCACACGTTAATACAAGACCGACGACCAATCGAATTTGCTTGAACAATCTACCAACCGGCATGTGAGTGAGTGCTTTACTAACTTGGTCATATTGATACGGACGCAAACCGATTGAACGTACGTGTGGAAGTTTGCGTACATTTACACTTTCAGATGTCGTCGTTCACGCCATTTCAAGTTTCAGTGAATCCCAGGTAATTACAAGTAAAGCAACTAACCGCGGCGCTCTACAAACACAGGTTCGTAATTGGTTCCAACCAATCATCTATATCACCTGCCAGACGTAATCTATTCTTCTTGTCATGATTCATGATTTGCATGAGCTAAATACTTGTTGATTATGTACAACACGACAATCATTTACCGGACGGTTAAATTCATCAACCGGTGATGGTCGAGTATCTCAAAGCGCTTGATTACCATCTCGGAGCTCCGAGGTTCGAATTCTCGCCATCACCGGTTACTTTAGTGGTACGCGATAATTCACTGTCGTCCGGCTCGTTACCACACCTGACCTGGTGGGACCTTATGTGGTTCTCCAATCCAAGTCCCAGGATCCGGTTGCTGGAAATCCCTAATAGTGCAATGGGCCTTTGATGCTATGGAGTACATACCCTACTGCACCAATGCGTAGAGTATGTAGAAAGAAAACTTATCAAAGAGACCTTACCTTAACCGTGACAGAAGTCGAGAGTGTGATTGTACCGCGACGGGCAAAAATATGAGCGGACGTTACTACACCAATCACGCATTTAGAGTGATTTCATTGGATTTAAAACGGTATGGTCGAAAACAGACATCTCGAACTGTTGCGATGCATTTTGGTTAGGTAACGTGATTGAAGCACGATAGGTTGGGATGTATGCGGTTACTAAAAGAAGATAGGTGAAGCCTGTGGACGATGAAGATAAGTATGAAACATTGGGGGATAGATACGAAAAAGACGCTGATCGGACATCGAAGATGTAATGTCAAGAAGCCATACCATGATTGGTACTCCCGGAGATTGCTCGTTCTTCTTCTCTCCCTCTGTCTGAGAGATATATGGCTCAGAATAGAAGTCAGTGGCGCGAATGCTACGCGGTCTGTCTGTCGAACTGTCGAACTCTCGTCCCCGTAACCACAAAAATATCAGTCCGACATACACACTGACGAAAAACATCAAGAAAGCGTACGGTGAAAAGCCCCAATAAAACTAGCATTTTTCTCTCACTCACGGTCTGTTTACTGCACTGCACGCCCCTTTCCTTACTTTGTTGCATCAGTACTTTGCTTGATCTCAAGCTGGTGTGAACATTATATATATATATATATACATATATATATATATATATATATATATATATATATATATATATATATATATATATATATATATATATATATATATATATATATAACATGCCAGTAAAACTGAGAAATCCTGAGGAATATAAGCAGACCACATGTTTATCACTGAATATGAATACTATATTCTGAAAAACTTTTGGGTCGATTCAATGTAAAACAATGTGGTTTCATTTTCCCTCGGAGGCGTCAGAGTTGTGACCTATTGGCAGTAGCACGAATATGGTTTTGTTTGGATTTCGAGCATGGTTTTTCACCGCACACAAGCAGACCACAAGGGTAATTGTCATAAAACAGCACCACTACCTGTCAGTTATGGAACACAGAATTACATGGCTTTGCTTTATTGCAGTCGTGTACGAGCACAAAATATAGCCGTTGGATCAGTAGATCTCGTCCGCCCATTCATGAATGTCTTTGCACACCCAATACCGTCTCGCTGAGGATTTTACACTATCGTTACCCACAACTTGATTTAGCCTACCTGTCGAACGGTTTGTCGAGATATGGCTGCTGATGCGCGCTGTAACTTCGTAGAGCCACAGGTGAGAGCTGGGTAACGATGGAGACCCAGGAGAGGGAGGATGCCCCATAGGACGCAGCTGTCTACTACCTCAGGCGTGCTAATCCTCTCACACACCCGTACACTTCAAGTGGACAGCGCACGCCGAAACGGTTGCGTCTTCTACAACAATCTCCGAATGTTGCAATCTATCAATGAATCAAACAGACATTAGACACGTACCAGCACAACGACTGTCTGTTGGGTCGCAATATCTGATCGGCAACAGAAGCGCAATAATCGAAGCTATACCACCCGCTACATTGAATGAGAACACAGGTTAATGTGTCAATGGGCAGAGATTTATTATCTGATGAAGCACCTAAGTCGTGTGGTTCATGGAGCACTGAACTCGACTGCTTATACAGGTTCTACTAGGACGAAGTAGGCCGACCTTGGAAATCGATGGGCACCTAGGGTGTCACGCATGTTACCAATATATCAGGGCTCGATGAGACAAATTCAAATTACCGAATAAGCAATTCGAATTACTCGAAAGGTAAAACATTTTTGGGGAGAATAATATCACTATTGTAATTTGCGCATCAATGGTGAAAAATTGAACTGTCTCCTCAACAGATTAGCATTTCTTTCTTTTCTGGTCTTAAATTGACGATCTGCACACGTGTTGATTTGATACCAGTTTTAGAGAATACGATACACCAAAGCAGACTTCAAGGAATGCGTAACGAACGCAATCTGTCTAAATTGTGTTCCGACCATGGTAGCCAATACTCTAGGCTATGAAGAGATCGTGTTCATCCTGTGTACAGTTTATTCGCAGGATACCCACCCATATGATCACTTGCATGATGCTTCAAATCATCTGAGTCCGATCTGGTTCGCACACGACTTCAACATTTCCGGTCTTTGGGTATTCGTATCAATCTAAGCGGTCGCACTCATCATCACAGAATTCGAGACCTGTACACTAAGAAATACCCTAATATTTTAGAAATGCCAGGAGAGAAATGCATCAAAGAACATCTAATGGTTCAACAAAAAGACAGACAGAATGAGAAAACGTGAACAGTTTGAAGGTACTCATACAAAAATGTTACCGAATTCATAACAAAGAATTAGGACCACGTGGAAGTTACCCTTTGATCAAAGTGATGTAGGCTACAATAGAGGGCATAACCATTTCCAACAGTGGAACGTTGGAATCCGCATCTGTTGAAAATGTATCGCTTGACTGATCCGCATCAGAACCACCCGTGATTTTGTCTTTCTGAGCAACGCTATGATTCGAAGCTGTGACAATGGTTTGACGTTTGACCAACAATTCGACCAGTGCACGCCAGAAGAACGATGATTCGGATGTAATACAATCGCTTTTCAGAACACGTCTAGATTCAGGAATGGAAGCAAATGCGTTGTCCATAAAATCAAGATGAAGCGGGATAAAACAGAAAAGTGCAGTAAATGAGGCATGGTTTAGTGAATTATTACTGGATAAACGAACGATAATAACTGTTTGTTTCACATCAGTGCATGTGGGAGGTAGAAAGAATATATTCCATAGCCCTGAGGGTTCATTGCATTATCAGGAATAGCCGGCAACCTGATCCTGAGTGAATAACCATATAAGCTGTCAATAGGTCATCTGCGGTAACGATCCAGGCGACAGTTGTTTGCTACCACCAAAGTGGACTGCCATTATGAAGTTTTATTGTCTTACTAGTCTCCAAATGATTCAGTATGGTCGGGGTGGGTGTCTTAGGCCCCGAGATGGCTACTCCTACCGAACGCCTCTCGAAATGCGGCCAAGTGATCGTGCGCCTAACACAGCCTCTGTTGAGGAAGTCCAACTCACTGCTTTCTCGAGGCCGTGTTCCCACTAAAGTGAGTGGACGAAAGCGAATGCCCGGTGCTCTCTACCGGGTTGGCTGACTAATAGTCAGTTTAGGGTGGATGGCTACATCCCGATTCTAAACCAACCACGGATGGAGCATGAGGCGTACAACGGTATGCTCACCTGCATCTGTGGCGCAGAAGTGCACTGGGCACTCAATATGCGTGGCCTAATCCGAAGGGCGAATGAACTGAGCATTCAGTCATCAGCACCCACGTTTCGTCCCGCTGCCTTGCGGGTTAGGCTTTGGATAACTAAAGGCTCCGGTAGTGAGTCCCTAAGAAAACCATCTGCTTCGGCTTGGACAACTTGGCAGTATCGCGCTCACAAACAAATCATGGACTCGGACTATTTACTCTTCCTTCTCGATTGTAACATGTTTTGTTTGGCACATAGTCTGAAATCAGGCAGGTGTGAAATACACGCATACATACATTGTCTTACTGTTGAATTCATATATACGTACATACCATTTCACAACCGCCGGTCAAATGAGGAACGTTATACTTAATAATCAACCGCATCATCTAAAATCTTTCAGAACAGGTTACAATTAGATAAACTAGACTACTCATTACCAGCGCAATCGATGCACTTCAGAATCGTTACAGGTTAGTGCAGTGTTACTTGCCAGGGAACTCTACTTATCGTCCCCAAATATTTGGAATTAAGAGCAGTTCTCTTAACACTGGAAAATTCAATCATAATTTCCACTCGTATGGACTCGTGCAGAGACTCTGCCAAGCACGAGGGTGTTGGCCTCATTTCAAGAGAGCGCGATTGGTAAGTGTCCATTGTATCATATGGATTGCGCCGCAAACGTAAACAGTAAGCTCGTGTAGGGACGGGTTGGTTCTCGTATCGGTGTTAGATGCATCGACGAAATATTCACCTTTCGTTGACAACTCAAGTACCGTCATGCCAAGTGTCGATAAACGTCGTGCTTTTAGATGTTCACGTAGACCTGGACTCCCAGAGAACTAATTTTTCGATAGTTCCAATCACCTTGGGAATGGCATCCTGATCGATGGTGTTTTAGATGAGATTACATCAGGAATGGCGATAGCTAGATTGACTTTCATCAACCTATGTCACTCCTTGGGTCACCACGACAACAGAACGAGTGTGCAATGTCTTGCTCAACGAACTCAAAATTTGGCCGATCAGCGATGAGGATGTCAGATAGATTCTCGTATTCGACAACTGATGTCTCCGAAACACTGCTTGCAGTTGGTGATTACCTGAAGTTCGATATCGTGTCGAGTATGGATACACGCTTTCTAGCCGAGGTAAACACTCAGCACCACTCCCGCTGGCTTGAACGTGCTATGTTGCCTACCTTACATCGCACTATTAGAGCGCTAAGAGCATGGCCAGAAAAAGTGACGCGGTGAATCTGACCTAGTGCAGGGCAATTAAGATACTGTTCTCTGCGGTCGCATAAGTTATTACAGATGAGAAGATTACAACTACTGTGAAACGTTAGAAAATTTGGTTGATTCCAAGTCAGTGACGCGAAACGGTGTGGCGTGCTCGGTTAATCTACATGGACATGATGAATCTAATTTTTCAAACATCTAACCACACGTGATAAGAAATCAAACAAGGTTTATGTACACTCATCAACTCGTATTTCTCTCAATATCATTATTCTTCGTGTGTTGCTATCACAATACCTATCTCAGGCCCCTGTATCAAGTCACGCCCTGGCTATCGTGTCGTTACTTCCAGCCTTATCCAGCAAGTATGAATGAAACATTAGGAGATAAACGAAGGGCAGACACAAGCAAAACACGACCGATTCACTAGAGGCAATATAGAGTGAATACTTTAGCTAGAACGCAGCTATCCGCAACCGTCACTCGATGGCCAACCTCGTCATTGCTTACTGAATGTTTCTACCAGACAAGAGCAATTCCTTGGAGAAATCGCTTGCTGAACACAGAAAGGGGCCGAGCATCCTCAACACGGAGTGGCCAGATCTCGAAACCGTGACGCCATACGCTACAAAACGTGACGAGGTGAGAAGCGATAAAGCTCGTCATCCAGTTCGTGGTATACAGCTCGCTGTTGTAACCTGGTTCATTACCGTGTCCGACTCAATGAGACCTATCATGATACTCAGTTTCTACATGCCAGTTCATTCTGATAACGTAACGTGCCTCTGCTTGTGTCGGTACGCCCCCCGCTCCACTGCACTTTTTTTTAAATCACGGGGCATAAAAGACGTACTCTTCAGTCAGATATGTTGTCGCCCACGTTTGAACCATGGTCTTGAAATCCGACTCGGGTAGTACGGAGAATAGATTGTCCAGCATGAGTTGACTAGTCTCAGGCACACCCTCTGTATCCAGGCGGCGTAACAGTTGAACCGGATCACCTTCAGTCGCCTTGAACCACGACAGAACAAGTTCTTGTGCGGCTTGTCGTACTTCCGCTAGCGCAGACACAAAAATGACCAAAACAGAAGCGAGACGAAAATGACCCGACGAAAAGAAAATGTGAAAACGGGATTTGCCGAAACAGGAATAATAGTACTGCACAATATTAACACCTGGTAAACTGTATTTAATCGCGCACGTAGTGATGCGATGTTACGCAGATAGATTTGCTGAATGGAAGCACTACATACATCCAATAAGCTGTAACCAACTCCGAGGTAACGGGAGAAAGCGGATAATTAGAACATTCTTTGATCCACTAGGAAGTTCTCGACTGCTTTTGTACACAATACTGCAATGCATATGAAAAGGATCACCTGCGTTGTCACCTTCATCTTCGAAATTACAGAAATGTCAGTGGAATTATTCTAACAATTTCGCATCTAATGGTGACTCGAAACAGGGGATAACTTGTGCGTGCCAGGGATATCCAAGTGCCAAGTAAGAGTAACGCCGATAACTTAGGTGGTGTTCTGATGGGAGATCCCTTCAGTTTTTGGTTTTCATCCACCACTCGGTTCACACTTGTGGCTTAAGAATGCTTCCTTTCCGAACACGGGCCACACTCCGGTAAACCGCTCAACAGACGAGCTAAATCAGGTAAAGGGCAACTAAGAACTTTGTACCTTGGATAGGCAATGCTTCTCGGGCATGTGATGGGACGAGTGAATATCCATACTAAATCCAACAGCCTTGTACATGAAGCTGTCATCGAACCTCGGAGTACATGGAATCCTGTCAGGCAATCCAGAGCATCATCGTGCCCCATGAAAATCGTTCGGACTGCACGTTGTGAACGAATGTGCAGATGACGGAGGAGCATCCATGGGTAAGGGTACTGAAAGGTCCTCTCAGTTATTTTTCTGCTCTAGACTGGGCAACCGTGTCGTGCAACAAACATCCTACGTTCTTCTGTACACTGCTTCGATTTTGCGGTGTTGGTACCTTTTCCTTTGCGGCCAGTGTTAGATCAGTTCCGTACGTTAGACCGGTGATGGTCGAGCTCTGTCCGAGGAATCTAAGTAAGCGGGGTTTTCTCAAACTATCGTTGTGCATGAGAAAAGGACGCGCGATACGGTAACAAAGGCCTACTGCACGATGAAGGATAACTTAAAAGTAGTAGTAGGGCTTGGTGTAGAGAACTACATAAGATCCCGATAGACTACGCGTGATGATCAGGGCCACAGCGGATTGCATTCTACCACCAATACGCCCAATCGTGGCGGGGTTCGAATTTTGTATCTCAGAGGTGATAGAGACTTGATACCACTCAGAAACCATAGGGTGGGACTGCCACTGCCGGTTGTATTTTGCAGGAACCTTCTCCATCGCCACCCGGCTCACTATCAAGCTTGAAAAAGCCTTAAGCCGTTCAGCATGAATAAAATCTCTAAGATCAAAGTTACCAGTTCTTTTTATTACTATTTACTCATGGTCCCTGTTTTCCCCTTTGCACTTGTTCATGTACGTAAGAAAAATCATCCGAAAACGCCATGATGAAGCCAAGAAAGGACGTGCAACGCCTGCTTACCCGACCGATCAGTGAGACCGTCATGGAGAACACGGATTCGCTTGGCGATCGACAACGGACGAAGAACGCCACGAGTGGCTAGGATCTTGTAAGCTGTACGACGCACACTGTCAGACACATCACGACAACGTTCGACCAGGCTCGGAAGTGTGCGTGTGGTTAACACCATGGCGGCCAACGCGGCTCGCCGCACCTCGGCAGTTGGATCGTGGCGGGCGAGCCACAAGAATGCTTCCACGGCTGGACAGTCCGCGTCGGTCGGGTCTTGCATACGAGACAACGCGTGTATAGCTTGCACACGTACAGTGGACTGATATGAACAGAGGGTAAACTCAAATAAATCTCAGTGGAGACTACGAAAATACACCAAAATAGGACGCATGAAGTATATATATATATAAATGAAGATTAAAGAGTTGTTTCGAATTCAAGAGAATATCGATGAAGTTTCACCGTAAACACGAAACTTATTGCTGCATTTATTGTCCCACCTTTCTTATGTATACGCTTCCGGCATGCAAACAAACATACACGGGAGTCAGGAAGTCTGTTTTTCAATTTCGGAAAGCAGCGCACTCTTTTGTCAAATCGATGAAGGAAAGGCAAGCCAATAATGAGATGCGAACTTGGTCCCATTGGCTTGTGTAGTCTTACACGTTGTCCGAACGATTCAGCTGAACATGGACACATGAGTCGATAAATATTGCTTTCGATGACTTGTATTCACGCTAACCGGTTCAGTTTAGTTCAGTTCATTGAACAACGGGTCTGTCTAGTCTATGCTCTGGTATTGACTACTGAATTGCAGCACCATTGAATCAGAAGATACAGGTATTACCGAAATTACCGGGAGTGGGTTTTTCTGAATTAATCAACCTCTAACAGATGTTTCCAATCTCGTGAATTCTTTTAAGCTACATGGAAACTAGCGATAACTTCCTCCTAACAAACAAGGAGTAAATTCGTTATCTTATTCGGATAGTGACTTTTAGCACGAAACTGAAAATTTCGCCACTAATTTTTTCCAGCGGTTTTTCTACCGTCCAATTTTAAAACAAATGGATGGACTTGTCCACGTCTATAAGATGTACAGCCTCCTGTGAAATATGACCCGGTACGTCATTCTACATTGCGACAGTCTTCCTAGAATACCTTCTGCGCACGGTGAATTCCGCTTTCTTCACGAAATAGTTAACAACGCACCATCAATAAGGTTGATCGTGATTTTTTGAAGGCGAATTAGAGTTAGCACGGTGAATTGTGCGACCCCAAATTTACCAACTTATTTTCTAAATATCTTTTTATGACAAACGTATTCATGGGCCCCTATTTCTCACCACAGTTTGTTCAAAGTACATCGATGATAAAACGACTCACTGTACGATTCCAACATCATTCAACTTTGTTGATCGTATATTATGGGCTGTTGATCAGTTAGAAGCTAAAGCAAGTGGCTTTTCTTCACTCTTGTTTGCAGAGGCGCAAGCGGATTTTTCAATCGAACTTCTTCCATACTGAATGCTTGATAATCTTCGTGTTATATTATCCCAATGCAACTAACATCACTGCACAAATCGGACGTGTTCGTTCACTGCACACTACCTATTGTTGTAACACCAGTTTTCACAGAAGTAATGAGAAGAAACATGCTGTCGTTCGCAAAAGGAATGGGAACAATTTCATCACGGGAAAAAGTGTTCCATGGGCTCGCACAATTTTAGCCTGTTCCTCGTCAATAAAGTCGCGCTTTTTCTTCGGTTTCTAGTAAGCATTTTTTCAACGTAGCGAAAACAAAATGGATATTTTACGGGCCGCGTTTACACGACCTTCAAATCCAAGTCACGTATTTGAAATGAATCACACGTCTTTTCTCGTGAGGTTACCATTCGTCGCGAGTTGGCTGATAAACTGTTAGACAACATAAAAATCTTCACACATGTTCGTTTCTTTTTTCCTTTATTCTGATAGACAATTCAGGAAAAAAAGAAACGTCTCTAGCAAGAACCGTATTCATTTCTCAATGAAAGAAACCACCCATGATGAGCCTCGCCCTCGTTGGTTTATCAAAAGTCATATTGAACATTTAACTAATTTTGGACTACTGAACCTCAGAATAACTGACCACAGTGAACAAGGTCACACTTTCAACTGTGAACGGGTCGAGGAACTAACGTGGATGACAAGTTCTAAAGAATTTCGTTCCTCGGCCTTGTCTTGTGATATACTACGGAAAGTACAGTGAAGAATTCATTACGAAGAAATTTCGTCTAATGAATTTCGACAACACCCGTACAGTGGAGCGTAATGAACAAACAGACGAACACTATTCTAAGGAAAAATCGTGAGAACAAATCAAGAATATGAGTGCGAAAATGCCACCGACAGCGGCATTCAACCATCTCACCTGATGCATCTAATTATCTAGCAGACGGACGTCACAGACGCGGAACCGGAAGCCTACCACGTCCTATACGGCCAATACATCCCGACATTGTAGTGCTAGCTGGTGACTTCAATGCACAAGTTGGCAAACTGTGTGTCAGAAGCCTGTTTAGGTGGGCGTTGTGCTTTACCTGCTGAACGTACAGTTAACGGGGATAGGCTTCTCAAGTTTTGTGCAGACAATCGATTGTTCTTGTCTAGCACAAATTTCCGACACAGCTCGCGTCGCACAGCGACATGGCGCTCTAACTCTACAGGTACTTTTAGTCAAATTGACCGTATCGCCGTAAACTACCGGTGGCGCAGTTCTGTTCAGAACTGTAGATCTTACTGGTCCACATTCATAGAGTCGGACCATGCCTTAGTTTTAATGCGATTATCTCTCCAGCTCTATGGTCATCGTCGCAAACCGCAAACCGGATTAGCCGTGCAACGTTTGTCTGATCCAGAAGTTTGCACCCGTTATGAGCAGAAGTTAGCACATGAGCTAGGATCCACGGAGAACAGTAATGTAGATGAGCATTGGTCTCATATCAAACAGGCGATGCACTTTGCAGCAGGTTTTGCCTGTGGTCCTCGATCCGTTGTCCATCAAAGACACTGGATCTCGCAGGAGTCGTTGAGTATAATGGAGCAAAGGCGTCAGCTTTCGAACCGTAAGGAGATGAATAAGATTCGGAGAAAGCTGCAGAGACAAGTTACGAAAAGCCTTAAAAATGTTCGCGAAAATTTGTGGGTCAAGGTAGCCGAACAAATGGAAATGGCAGCTGCTTCAGGTAACAGTCAAAGACTGTTCATACTTATTCGTGACACCGGTGGACGGCGAACTCAGGTCAGTGAAACGATTTGCAACACGAATGGAGAACCCATCCATAACAAACAGCAGAGGCTTGACCGATGGGCCGAGTACTTCAAGGAACAGTTTAGCTGGCCGCACGCTAGTGTAGTTACTCCCGTGTCAACAACTGTGACTCCTTGGGTGGTATCACTTGAGCCCCCATCGGAAGTAGAAGTAGAGTCATGTATTCGATTACTAAGGCGGGGGAAAGCGGCAGGTCCCGACGAACTTCCTCCAGTTCTTTTCAAACTGGGTGTAAATGTTTTGATAAAATCACTTGCCGCCTTGCTCCGTGACATTTGGAAGGAGGAGCGTATTCCGTTAACATGGAGTGAGTCATTGATTGTTCCCATCTTCAAGAAGGGAATACGCAATGACTGCAGCAATCATCGTGGGATTAGCTTAATCCTGATAGTCACCAAAGTATTAGCTTCGATTTTGCTGCACCGTCTTACACCGGATCGCGAGAGGAATGTCCGCGAGCAGCAGGCTGGACTCCGCCCAGATCGAGGATGCATCGACCAGATTTTTACTTCTCGCCGACTACTTGAAACGCGTCACACGCACCGCCGACCGACGATGATGCTTTTCTTAGACTTGAAAGGCGCTTTCGATTCAGTTGAACGAACAGCGCTTTTCAGTGTTCTTCATCGAAAAGGTATGCCCCAGAAGTTCGTGAACCTAATGAGATCATTGTATTCTCATACTTCTGGCCGCGTAAGGGGTTACGGTGAACTATCCGGTCGGTTCGAAACGACCAGTGGTGTTCGGCAGGGATGCCCTTTGTCTCCATTCCTTTTTAACTTCGTCATGGACGAAATAATGGAGAGTGCGCTGCAAAATCTTCAGGATGTAGGCGTCGAACTAGGAGATAGTGAGAAGCTATGTGACCTAGATTTCGCGGACGACGTTGTCTGCTGGTTCAAATCCACGGAACATGCTCAGCGTGCACTAGATAGACTCTCACGAGCTGTAGCTCCATTCGGCATGCGCTTTGCACCTTCAAAGTGCAAGGTGATGTTACAAGACTGGACGTCAACGATTCCGAGCTTGATGCTCGATGGGGAGGTGCTGTCAGTTGTCGATCACTTCACCTACCTCGGTAGCTGCGTGACGACGGATGGGAGCACAGTAGTAGAGGTGAGTACGCGGATATCCAAAGCTCGAGCGGCGTACGCTGGACTGAAGCACTTGTGGTGTCGATCTGATATTTCACTGAAGTTGAAAGGTCGTGTATACTGTGCTGCAGTGCGTTCAGTTTTGTTGTATGGCTGCGAAACTTGGAGTCTGCGTGCTGAAGATATTCGTCGTCTTGAGGTTTTCGACCATCGATGTTTACGTAGTATCGCTAGGATTGGGTGGAATAGCCGAACGAGCAATGCTGATGTCAGAAATCGAGTATTGGGTACTAATTCAGAGAACGTTCTGTCACAGCGTATCCAACTTAGTAGACTTCGTTGGTTGGGACACGTGTTACGTATGGCAAACACACGTCTACCGTACCGTGTCCTATTCTCCGCCCCTCCCAGGGAGTGGAAGAGACCACGTGGAGGTCAACAGATGACGTGGCAGCGAGGAATGAGAAAATGTACAGCAGACTTAGGAAAAGTAGGTGCTTCACGTCTTTGTGGTTGGGGTCCAAAAGATCCGTCTACCAGTTGGCTGGAGACACTGAAGGATATGGCTGCGAACCGCGAACAGTGGAGATCGTGTTGTCACTTTCTATCGAATCAGAATGTTTGATCGGTGTACGTTTGTACAGTTAGACTGTGTATTCCGTGTGTTGGCTACTAGGGCATTCTTTCCTTTTCCCACCCATGTAGGTCCACTCCCTGTCCATCTTGTATATTCATACTTTTTAATTCAACGTGCAACATGGTGAGAAAGGCAGTGGTCAGTGGGGCTTGCCCTACTGTTTAACGCTGTACGATGATGATGACGATGATGAATACATCCCACTAAAAATTTTTTTGAAATGAGATTGGGAAGCAGTGTACGTGTTAAAAAAGAGATTTCCATCTGATTTAGAATCATCTTTGAACCGGGAGTGGGTGTGAATCCGCAAACAATATTATTTTGTTGAGAAAGGTTACCCGCGGTAACCGAAACGTCGACTGAATATCATCTTTTCCGACAACGCTGCTACCGAACAATAAACGCTAACCTATAACATACTGCATAGTGCATCCTTTTTTCCATACACTCTCGGCTCTGATACCCTGTTCAATTCTTTGCAAACATGTGCATGACAGACTCATCGGTACCACACGTAATGCAAAGTTACGACTAGGAGCAGACAATCGATTCGGAGACGACTGAAGATTGCAGAAGAGATAACAGATGAAACCAATTGTTTTGTAGTCACCTTTTAATCCACCTTGTCCCTCAAAATTTATACAATATTTCAGGGAGAGGGGACGTGGCCAACTTGGGAGTTGGCAGATAGCAACGATTCCAAGAATATGAAGCTAGGAAATTGCAAAAACCATCTCAGTTGGTTGAACGGTAACGCCAAAATGTGTCTCGAGGTAGGTGGAGGATCAGGGTGAGTAAAAATGATGGGACAAGAAATAATAGTGGTCAGATGAGCTAAGTGGAAGAGCAAAGATGCCTGAAAAGAAAGAAGGAACAGAAGTGAGAATAAGATAGAGGATATAGGCACGATGGCCAGCCTGACCGGAAATACGTGTGGGAAGGTCAGCAAGTTGCCACAGGTTGCCGAACACGGCGTGAAGTTTGGATCACCACCTCACAGCCGAAATTTCAAACGAGTGAGTCAAACAATCTCGATGGTGAACAACAAAAATGGTGATGTGTCAGTTGGGATCCGTAACGAACAGGTGCTCAATGTTCGAAGATAATAAATCAAAGATCGATAGGTAGCTACTGTTGGGTGAACAGTAAACAACACAAAAGTGGTGATTAAAATAAGGAAGTCGTGGCTTCAGCCACATCAACTGAAATTCATGTCTAGATAAGTCAAGATTGTGGATTTTGGACGTGGCGACTGACTGGTGGACAAAGGCACAGACGCCAGCTTTGGGTGAAAAGAGAAGAGTGAAAGATATAGTTGGGAAACTAGAGGTGGATGGTGTCTGATGAGAGGTAGATTTGGGCTCCGGTCAAAAAAAGGCAAGAGGAGAAGATTGGAGAAATTGGTGAACAGAATATACTATGGTTTATTCCGCGAATGTTAGCGAGGATAATGAGTTCATGCTTCTTTTACGAGTGAGCAGAACGAGCAAGAGAGTGAGTACATGTGTGATTGTGTATTTTCACGATTCAGAATGTAAAGGAAACCTGCAGTCATGATCCTGAGACTCAAAGTGGCGAACCACATAAGGCGTCAATAGATCGGGCGTGGTAGCTAGCCGGGCGACAGCAGAGCTGCCTACAAATTCCTGGTCATATCATTAGCAGCCATCGCCAACAGCTTTTCTCTTATGTGGACCAGCTCATATTAGGATCACAAACTGTCCTTACCACGATCAACCAACATTCACATTCATTAGGGTAGCATTACTACATAAAAACCACTAACAAGGTTTCGCATAAATAACGTTGCATTACATGAAAAAATGCTCAGAAATTGGTCCTTTCGTTATCATTTACTTTTACATCGAACTCATGACCGACGGAGTGCATTCGTTGACATGTATAGTGATCAGTTCCATTGATTCAAAGCTCAAAGTACTTACCGGTAATTACTAGAACGATAGGGCTGTCTGGTGATGAACCTCAACGACATGAACGCTAAGATCGAGGATCTCAAGAATATCAACCTGAACAACAACGAAGTCAATACGAAAGAATATGCATGAGACACCGAAGACCCTAAAAGATTCGAGAACGTCTTGCTACGTACTATTTGAGTTCAGTTCCACCAACCTCTGGTCACACTTTTGTGCTGATTTTGGTTTTGGTTATTACTTCGCAATATCACATAGTCGATACGGAATTAAAAACACAAGCAAAAAGTGCAAACAAACAGAATAATTTTGTACACAAAAATTATGTAGACGAAGTAAGAGTTCAAATGCAACTACACCATTGACTGCGGGATCTATCTACATCACCTGATGTCTAAAATCATCTGGTGCGTGGATCTCTTGGAAGCCCTAAATTCTATTCGGTCACGTCTACTGATCAAGTTGCTCACAACTGTTTAACGTCATGGACCGAACAGCTCGGCTCATCCTCTCAACACTATCTGAACGTGCCCTAATCACCTCAACCTGTTTAGATTCAGAGCTTGCTCCAGTGACTGACCTCTGGTTCCTAATGCTCCGCAACAAGCCTCAGCCGATTGCTGATACGGTGTTCCTACCATAATCCAGCAACACTGGGAAGAAATCGATGCCCAAACATCGATGGAATTCATGGATCTTCTAGTCATAACGGCCGCGTTTCCAAACCCTGTAGGAGGGACCGAACTGCCGTTAGTGTGGACTCAGTCGTTGATGAACAATCGAATGTCACGATGATGCCACGTTTAAATTGGAAAGAGCCAAACGGGCCTTCTGTGAAAGCGATGATGACTCATGCGACATCCAATCACCTTACTTCGAAGCAAATTCGATATTAGTGTATCTATTGATTTCAGACTTTCCATCGTGACCTAAGCCAAAAAATAAAGAACGAGAAAAAGTTAGATTACTTTTAGACTGATCATAAAAAGCACTTCTCACCTATATTTAAAAAACTCACTTTGGTATCTTGTACACGACGGAGCAAAACGCTTTGCAAACCGCTGTACAACTCGTCCGGCATCATTCCATTGTCACCGATTCCCTCCAGAAGTTTGTGAATGATTTGCATGCAACGGAAACGTACGGCCGCGTTAGGACATTCATTGTACTGTGAAGGACGACAAGAATTAAAAAGGTGGTCGGCACTGTGTATCAGTAGCGGGGATATCCTGAATACTAAGTAAATCTAACGGAAAAATTGTCTAAGTGTTACAGCCACAGTATAAACGCATCCTGTGGTCAAAATCGTTCAGTGAAGTATGGAGGACAGCAGGCGACCCAGATCCCGAAAAAGGCGTGGTGATAACATCAAACACTGACAGGTCGTTTGGTAAGCTTTGGGTAGTCAACCGATTAGCTTCTCATCTATGGAGAGCCTTCCGAGTTAATGACATCTTCCAAGAACCAATGTTCTTTGCGGCTTCGAAATGGCTAAGTAAATGATGAAATAACACTGCTCATTGATCGCGTCAAATATTCACTTTAGACCTACAGTAAGGTTACCATTATGACCAAGTTTCGTTTCTCCCGAGCAGCTATTCGAGTCACGCTTATGGACTGCTGTGAAACTTGGACACTGAGAACCGACGACGCATGGAAACTGGAAGTGTTTGACTACCGGCACTGGCGTCGAATTCTGGAGACAGGGTAAGACGTTCAACGAAATGAGATAAAGCTCCGACAATGACCAACTTCCTGTCTTCCTTAACACCGGTTTGAGATCAAGCTTGGTTCAAACGCGACATCATCAATAACACAATAGCAACTGAGGGGATAAAGCATAACGGGGAAAAGCACTTAGTAAAAAAGAACAAACGTCTTTCCCACCAGACGCTAGCAATACTTTGGAGGCGTTGATGATCAAACAAAGCCGTCGAGCATCCTTAACGCTGAATGGTCGGGTCTTTCAACCGCAAAGTAAAACACTACGAACCGCAGTGACGTACATCCGTCCCTTAAAGGAAAGTCGAATATCATGGTGATGCTACATGTATCACAGGTTGGCGATAGCCGTAATCAGGTCGTAATCAAGCTCTCGAGGTAATTAAAACAACTCACTAACTACAGCTGATCACCACAAGGGTTGAGAAGGTATACGTTTTTGCCAATCTTGTAAAAGCACTTTCGGCTTGAAGGCGAAAAAGAACCTGCTGCATCTAATACACCAGTTTTGTATATCAGTTACAACAATATTTTCTCCCTTGAGTGTCCGATCATTCGCCAAGTCAAAGTCGCGCATTTTTGATGAATTTCCTATCATCGATTGATTTTTTTAGACGTGTCTGTAACTCGCGTCCATGTTTATTCACTGTTCGACACAGCTAGTAAACGGTTGTTTCGTCTCTCAACAGCTGGATCGCAACAATCAAATTATCATATATTGGGACACTGATGTCTAAAAACGGATTTACAGCTGATTATTTACCGCTCGGGATGCATAAAACATTTACTTGACCTGAATTTCTGTACTATGAAGAAAAAACAGGTCTCTGAGTGCGAAACCAGAACACCCGCACTGGTTGGGGTGTATGGGATATTTCACAGGAGTAGGACCTCTGAGTTGGTACACTGTAGGGGGGGCATATTGGGTATTTTTAATCGCCAGCTCTTGCCCAACTCTCCCGTGGCTCCATGAAGCAAAGGCAAATATCAACGACCGCATCCCGGCAAACTGCGTGACAGGTGGAGGGTAGCCGATGATTAAAAACCTCGGTAAGACGACAACCTAGAGTTTGAAGACGGATACTCCTGCATAAGTGCATGAGATCTGCTGGGATTCAACGGCTACCAAGAAAATTCGTCTAATGAACCGGGCTGCATGGACCCCTGGGTCTAAGTGACCTCTACCGAATGGCGAACGAGCTCCTAGAGAGCCACCGGCAACCATGCACCAAGATCACTAGGACGTGTTGGGCATCCAGGATTGGTAAACCACCAGCCAAAAGGTGTATAAGCCGCATGATCGGCCACCGGCTTCCAACACAAATACTTCCTGTTACCCGACAGGTAGCACTTGGTTGTGCACGGGCTAGAGCTACTATCTCTAACAACAGCCGGATGGTGCTGAGGACGCCACTTCGTACACTATTCCCAAGTATCTTTATGGATTTTGTCTCTACAATTAGCTCTGATCATGCTGCAGCATCTCCGGTAAGCGACGCGCGTCGTGTCCATCCGGCAGCCGGGGTAGATAGTAATCCACTTTCGTCCGGATCATTACCACGCCTGACCTATTGGGACCTTTTTTGGTTCTCTACTCCAAGTCTCAGGGTCTGGTTACCGGTTATTTCCAATAGTACAGTGGGCCTTCGTTGCTATGGGGTATATACCCCGTCCACTGCATTCATGCGCAAACATGTAATAAAAATGAATTCTTTCAAATATACTAGCTGGGGACCTCAAGATACGAAATTACATCCGAATTGCCTGCTGGAATGGGGAAACATTCTTGGACATCGGAACCCAAGCCATCACCTCGCGAACGCCATATGGCTATCGCATCGAAATAGCATGTCTCTCGGAAGTTCGGCTGCCGAATTCTTGCAGCTGGTGTATAAAGGTTCCCGGAGTAGACGACAGTGACCATCTCTATCACAGCGGACCTATGGACAGTTCCGGTCTCCCCGGCGTCGCGATAGGTCTCAGCAACATGGCTAACAAAACACTGCTTTCATGGAACCCGGTCTATGACCTGACAGTTACAGCCGAAGAAGCATGAAAGGACGAGTTTTATGACACGCTACAAGTGATAAACGGCGTCCCAAAACGTGGCATTCTCCTGGCTGCGGGGAACTGGAACGCCCGCACTGGTGCTTACACCCAAGCAATTAGACACAATCAGGGAAAATATGGTCTCGCACAGCAGTGCATCGATGGTGAATGCCTTGCCAACTTTGCAGACTTTAACAGCCTAATTGTCAACAACAATTCCTTACATGGATCTTCACATAGTTCTTCTAAGTGAAGATCCAGGTAAGTTGCCAGCTTTTCTAGACAGCTTGACGGGTTGGGTAGCAATGTTCGGTATGCGTTTCCCAGCTTCAAAGTGCAAAATGTTGTTCATCGACTGGGTTCGTCCAACGCCAAACCTTTCAGTGTCTGGGGAAACTATAAACGTGGTAGACAAGTTCTGTTATCTGGGGAGCTGCATGTCCCCCGGAGGTCGAATATCGGATGAAGTGTCTCTGCGTATACAGAAGGCTCCTTTGGCATTTGCCAACCTGAGTCATCTGTGGCGTCGACAAGACATCCGTGTACCTATCAAGGGTCGAGTGTACGCTGCAGCAGTGAGGCCCGTATTTCGAAGACATGGGCACTGTGGGTAAGTTAATATGAAGATTGTCGGTATTTGAAGACCGATGTCCTCGTAGTATTGCTCAAATCTGGCGGGAACATCGTATCAGTAATGCTGAGATTCAGTGGAAAGTCTTAGGTTCGAGGGTCAAATCATTAGATGAAACGCTTAAGCTCACCAGGCTAAGATGGTTGGGACGGGTTACGCATATCCCCTGACAGTATACAGCTTTACTGATTTTCACACCTCGGTCCGGATTTTTACCGATTTGGATTTTTTCTCAGCCCGGCTATACCGTTCACTCTCGTTTGCCTCGTATGCCTATCGATCCGCTGTCACCTGGCTCTACTGATGCACGCATACACACGTGCGGTCCTTCCGTGAAACGCTTTGATCACTCACTTTTTGAATAAACGCGTTGGCAACCACACGGCGTCAACCTTTCCACTACAACAGAATCCCTACTCGTGCTATGTTTGCTGAGGCGGGTGCCAGTTGGAAGATGAGTAAGGGTGGTCAGTCCATGACATGGAACAAAGGTACGAAAAGCTTAACTGGTGGACTTGGCCCTGTAGGGTGTGTCAGACTTCCAGGGTGGGGTCCAAAGGACCCTCTCAGTCAATGGTTAGGTAGGTTGGGGGATATGGCTAGATGCAGCGATCAGTGGCGCTCTTGAATTCACAAACTTTCTTCATCGACTTAATCCCATTATTGTAGTTCTCCTCTTACTCCTTTTATACGCTTTTCTCCTTCATTACTTCCTTTTGAGGTTGCCGCTAGGAAATAGCAACCGAAGCCACCGCACCGTGCATGGTTAATGGTTGTCTGAACTGAAGTGAACTCCCTTCCAACATCCCAGGTAGCCCTTGCCAACGTGGTACTTTACTGACGGCCACACAGCGCACCAGACTGACTACATCTCCATGCGGCCACGCTGGTTATCTTAGACTCAAGATTGTGGGTCCTACCGGTGTGGAGACTGGTAACAAGAATAGCACCGACCACGCCCTCGTCCGTGCACGCTTCGAGATCCACCTAGTCAATCGGCGCAAAAACTGTGCCCCGAGAAAGCGTCAAGCGGTCTCAGACGCTGTTTCCTCCCATCTAACCACCACGTTTAACTGTGGAGAATCAGTGGGTTTTACTTAAGGTATCGACCCAACTATCCGCTTCGAATGAACTGGGCTTTACGCCACGACGACGTCAGAAGGACTGGATCTCAGGGACGATTCTCCAGTAGATCAAAAAGGCTAGAGATGCCCGCCTAAATGGTCACCCAGACTTCCGCGATATCCAACGAAAAGCCACCCGTTTGGCCAGGAGCGACCGCAACTACTGGACCGAAATTACGAGGTTTATGGAGACTGCGGCTAATTGCGGGGACTTCGCAAAGCATTTCTGCCTAATCCACACTGCAGCCGGTAAGCGACGGTCGACTGAGATGACCTAACGTCAAACCTTTAAGTGTCTGGGGAGACTATAGATATGTAGATAGGTTCCGTTTTTTGAGCAGCTGCATTTTACCGGTAGGTCGGATATCAGATAAGGTGTCTTTGCGTATACAAAAGTCCCGTCTGGCTTTTGCCAATGAGTCTTTTGCAGAGTTTCGCCGTGACATCGGTTTGTCTATCGAGAATAGAATGTACGCTGTAGCAGTCAAGCGCGTGCTTCTGTATGATCCGGAGACATAACCACTAGAGATGGAGGATATAAGACTCCCAACACCCAACGCACAACGTCAGCATCGCTGATGCGGTGCTCCCACCACATTCAGCGATGCTACGAAGACATCAATGCTCGAATACCGACGGTCTTTGCTTATCTTCCACCCTCAACGGCCATGTTTCTGAGCCGTATAAAAGAACGGACCTAACCGCTGAAGTGTACACTCGACTCTCGATAGACAACCAGATGTCACTCCTGCACCACAGATGACTGAGGTTGGCAAAAACCAAACGCACCTTCTGTATACCCGATGACACTTCATCGGTTATCTGACAACTTGATGAGAGGTGTCTGCCCAAGTAACAAAATGTACCTACCCCAGCAAAGGCTAAGGCAAGGTTTCGTGTAGCACCAACCCAGTCCTGCAGCAGCATTTTACACTTTCAAGGTACAAAAGGCATCGGAAACATTACTGAGCTGTTGTTCAAGCCATCTAGAAAACTTGGTCCATCATGCAGTCTCAATGCTCACCCCACCACTGAAATCCATAGAAGCAGTGTGCTGTTGTTGCATCCTTGTTAGGAATCATCAGTAGTGCACATCCACCAAGCCCTAACAGGGACTCGAATCCGGGGTGAACAATTGTGAGTCGAGCACCTTATCCACAAGGCTACCCGTTCGGGCTCTAAACGGTTTGTTGAACATCTACACCACACGATTTTAGCACCCTTCCGTCATTGTAGCACGAGCACTGGAATAGAGAAATAAACTTCTCTGGCACACCCTCCAATGAAAGGCAGCGCTAGAGAACTGTGCGGTCGACCGAATCGAATGCTGAAGCATGACATCCACGTTATGCGGTGGGAGTAGTTCTGTCGGTGGTTTTATTCGCTCTGGGTCCAGTCTAATAACATTCTTCGATACCGCGAACGCAAGAAGACTGAGTTGCTGCGAACGAATAATGCTCTTTGACTCACTGAATGAAATACAATATTTCTTAGCGACTTTAACAGACTCTTTCAAGTTCTGATCGTGCTCCTCAATTTTAGTTCCGTAGATAGTCAGGTTGTCCACGTACGCGATCGTCTTATTCAGTCCTTATTTGGCTATGACACCATCAATTGGAGGACGAAAACACGCCGTTCTGTTTGTCATCCCAAATGGGATACGACAAAACTGGTACAGTCTGCCGTATGCTTCGAATGCGGTGTAGTGCTTTTCAGTCTTTAATTGGTATTTGATGGTAGGCGCTTTTCAGGTCTGGTGTGCTGTAAACTGTTTCCATTAACTCGTCTATACGGCTAAGCATCTGTGTGAAGCGACTGATTGTTTGGCTATAATCGATTACCAGTCTGCTGTTGTGACGCTCATTCTTAACGACAGGAACTTGCGATCTTCAGGGGGACTTCGACGGTTCAATAGTTCCGGAGGATAATGTTTCGATTTCAGACTTAACAAACATGAGATCTTGCTAAGTGTCGTCATGACTTAGTAGTGATTGGTCTACAGTCGGAATATAGATGCTAGAAGTGATTGTGGATTGGTTTTGGCCGCCTGTGGACTGAAGAGAGGAAAAGGTGGTTTGGAATTAGGAAATGGAATTGCAACGCTCCCACGTAATCTAAGAAAGTTATGTCCAAGTAAGACATCAGTGCATAAATCAGACGAGACAGAAGTTTGATGCGTGTGCAAGAAATATCTCTGAATTAGATTGATACAAATGAATGTTCCTGAGTAGAACTCGATCGGCTGGTGGATTCCATGGTGATTCTGTGTTGTGATGCAGCGACATGCCAGTCATACTTTTCAACCACTCTTGGAAATATAGCTCTCCTAGCTCCCTGTCAATAAGTGTGTGACTTGACAGTGATAAGAATAATTGCACTGGAGAGGTAGTGGGGAACCGCTGCAACGGTGACGGAGTCCACGGACAATGTGACGTGTCCGTGGAAGGGTGTAGGATTCACGACATGGGAACTTCGACAAACTCATCGAAAATGTCCCTTTTTCCGCAATCTTTGCACAAAACTTTCCTAACAGGGCACTAAATTCTTGGGTGTCGACTCATACCACAGAAATAACCAAAATTGCCAACTGCCGTTACGGGATTTTCTCTGTCGTGTAAATCAGTTGAAATATCCAAAACGAGCAGATTAATCGTAGAAACGGAGCAAGATATAGATGGGGCAATCTAGTACGACATGGATTGTTCTTGGGCAAGGTCGAGTTGTCTAGCTAGATCAGAGGCGGTCAACAGTTCAAGTATCTTTTCTCCCAACAGTCGTTGCCGGATATGATTAGACTTCAAGCCACGAATGAATGAATAACGAGTGATAATTCAAGAGAACAGTTTGGCTACAATACTCACCAGAGATTGACTCGTGTGCTTTATATTACCTCTTACAATTTTTGTAATTGCTAACGTTGTGTCGGTATTATGTTTGACTTCAAGGGGGTGTACTAAGAATAATAATATTAAATTATAATAATAAGATAACAATAACCACCTTCTTTTGCCTTGCATTAGCACTAGGAAGGTCCGGTAAACACTGTGTCCTGTCAACGTACACAAACCACTCGGTTCGGACGGTGTCGGACCGATCGTCCTTTTTAAGCCATCTTTTCTGTCTCTCGCTTCATCTTGCTGCTTTACCAACGTCTTGGAAACATTGTAGTTATCCCCACTCCCAAAAGCGTCCATCTCTCCGATCCCGAAAACTGTCGACTAATATTGCTCACTGTCTACCACTGGAGTGACTCGTAGTGGTGGGATTACAAATTCTGGCCCCTCAATTTTTAATCAAACGCTTTAAACCATCCGACCATCATCGCATTCACAACTTTAGATGACGAAACGGAATCGAACATGCGAATTTAAGTGTACCAGGTAGTTGCTTTTCTGACTGAGCTATCATGATACAAAGTGGGTTTTTGTCGACCGATAATTCATGAAACCAATACGTTCTCGTCAACAGAAAAGCTTATGAAACTGTGAACAGCAGTTACTTTTTTAAATGTCAGTGGAAGTATTAACAGTGGTACCACTTAGCAAGTCAGTCACACTGAGAATGAATCGACTCCCTATACTAAGCCTCGTTTCATTTCCATCGAGAAAATGGATCAATTAATAGGTACAACTCTGAGGGCATAGTGCTAAAGCACAATTCATGATCGAAAGCGCAAACATCAAGACAGAATTCCTGGATAATGCACTGCGAAATAAATATCTGAAGAGATAAGAAAACATATCAGTACGTTTTACCAACTGATATTCTGTATGCTAAGTACGATATCTCGCCCTGTTTCCCCATGTCGGATGAGTATCAATGACAAGAAAAAACAGATTACCTTCATACAGAACAGGAACAATTTCAACAGTAAACGATTGCTCAACGTATCGCTCATATCATCGTTTGCGTCGGATTTCCCACAGAAAAGAGCGAACTTCGTGATAAAATCAATTGTGCGTTCTCGATACGTGGAACGTTCACTGGAGACCAAACTGTATCGGCATAGCTCGAAAAACTCATCCGCGAAATGCGTGAATCGAGACTGAGAATGAACAAACATCGGAAACTGGCAATATAAGGATATGAATATTGTCGGATTGGTATGTCGATCATTTTGATGCGGTTATGGAAAAAAACGCAGACATAATCCAAGAATTAGAAAAAATGGATGAAAAACAAACGATTACATCACAGAAACAAATCCCACTTAGGTTCGAAAATGACGATAAAGTGCAATCACTGTTGTTTTCATCTTTATAACAAACGTAAGCACACGACTACGACTGAAGCAAATCTCGTAGCCACTACACTGCGTTGTTCTATTGAACGGCACATAAACTGTACCCAGAAAGTGATTTACGGATTGAGGTGACACGTGGTAACGAGCTGGGTGACAGAGGAAGTCCCAGTCACTTAAACAGACAGCTGGTGACGGTAATCGAACACAAACACAAACTTAATAATCAGTCACTTGCAGCAAAACCTCGAACCACTCTTCGCATGTCTGATGACGTCATACCTATGCCCGCAGTCAGAATGGTGTCAGTATCGCTTCGGGGCTGAGTGCGTACTATTAGACTAATGACCATCAGCAGTTTTTCGTATGTAGTTTAGTAGGACCTCTCTGTGGGTTTCTAAATTAACAGACTAAAGCGTCTACGCTTGTCCGTCGTTTCTGCGTCGATCCCGAATGACTAGCCCTTCAGAGGTAAAACAAGAATTCAATCAGCATTTGTCTTATTCGATTCGCAACACACTGCGGATATAATGGTTATCGCTGGCAACTTCAACGTCCAAGTTAAATGCTCTAAAGGAGAGAAAAGGTAAATAGGTCCGCTTACCATTCCAGCTAATCTAACGGACAGTGGTGCGACTTTCCATTCAGAAAAACGTACTTTTCATGTAAATTCAATTCCACAGAATTCAACGCTGGCATTGCCTTTTTATAAAACTAATTATTTTTTGAATTACTCGTATTTCCATTCTTGTACGAAACTGGAATTTTCTCCCTGCCAGTTGGATATTTTCATGATAACCTCCAACTGTTGTTTTTCTGCTACTCACGCGACTTCGCTGATTGGTTCATGCATGATTTTTACTAGTACAGACTATTTGAACGGTAGATTTGACACCTCCGTTCGACGTGTTTTGGTCGTCACCAATAAACGCGTGGTACCCTGTTCTGTCTGGCTTCCCACTCCAGCTAGCGGGTGGGCTAGCATTATTGAAGTTCGCACCTTGTGTTCGGGTTAGGGACCAGTCGAGGGCTATTTCGGTTCTGAATACGGTTCTAGGAGGTTCGACCCAAGCGATCAGCTGTATCATCAATATTTCGAGGCCGCAGACACCCGCGCTTGTGTTCTGTGTCATGAGTCTACACGGCCTCGTGCCCTGCTTTCGGTACAGCTTGTTCGTTTGGCGTCGTGTTTGTGATTGTGTTGTGTCTAATTAGCAGTGCGCTTTCATCGTGTGGCAACTTATTGCCGGCTAATTTGTGTCTGTGATTCGAGAATTTTTGTGTTTTGCGATATAAAATCGGCAAGTTTAAGTGCATTCAGAACAAACTATTTCCAGTGAGTTACAATTATCTAGACAAAATGTGGCATCGTATTACCTGGCACCCTAACACTTTACAACGGTGAACTTACGTCGCCCATAATGCTATCGGTTACCTACACAGTTACATCTCACAAGGGGGTCGAATGTTGACTGAAATGTTATTGCGCATGTAGAAGGCGCGTTTGGCTTTCGCCAACCTGGTTGAAAAGCGTGGCCGTTGAGGTTGGGAGAGGCGAATATTGTCGGTATTTGAGCATCAATGTCTCCGCAGTATCGCGCGACTATGAGAGGAACGCCATATCCACAAAGCTGAGGTTAAGCGATTAGCTCAGTTCAGTCCAAACAACCACTAGCTATGCGCTGGATACAGCGATTCTGAATGATACATCTCAATGGGAGCCTCAATTGGAAATAAACAAAAGGGAGTATCAGAAGAGTGATAAAATTACACGTGATACCAGCAAGCCGATAAAGAACATTTGTGAATACAAGAGCTCTACCGCTACTGACACCGACCAATGTATCTAACCCATCCAGGAAGACTAACACGCTTTACATGGTCAAATTTACTCGTAAGGCTTTTCATACCTGTAGTCCACGTCATGGACTAGCTACCCCTACTCACCTTCAACACACTACCCGCGTCAGCGGATAATGCGTACCGGGAAATCCAACCGGTTGGACTGTTATGTGCGAGTGAACAGCAACAAGGTGTTCCATTACTTCAAAAGCCACAAGTAGGGTCTGCTTGATCTCTGCCTATCGCTCTTCTGGATCCTAGACATTTAGCTGCATTGATAGACAGGTGGATAATTCTGTCTGGAAAGCAGACCGATGGTTATCGTCCAGTAGCAGCTGCGGGGGACGGTGGGCTCTAGCGTTGCTTGGGCCACTAACGAGACGCGCACGGACAAGAGCGTGATCAATGTCTACAGACGTGGACCAAGACGATCGACACTCTTGAATTGATCCGCGTCAGAGATAACCGATAGCAATATGGTCTATCTGAGTGCAACGCTGTGACGGCGTAAAAGGACGCCAGGTTAGTCGGTGCCACCTTTTGTGCGAGCATTCAGCATTGAAATCGCTAGCATCAACTATTATGTGCGTGCGCTGCGGAACGTTTTAACCAAATCATGATAGAATTTGTCTTAAGCCCCAGGAAAGCTACAGTCTGTTGGGGCATACACAAAAACGACAAGCAGGCATCGACACTTCAGTTCATTGCTGTTGACATGCACAGAGCCGTCCAACCGAACCGCACGTAGACGACTGCCGAATGGGATCCAGTCGAGCAGTGCTCACTCAGCTTTTATGCTCAGAGCGATGCCAACGCCAGCCTGATCACGAGCAGTAGACACCGGATCACTCGACACGCGAAAAATGAAACGAAGAGCCAAGTTTGTATCTGGAGATGCGAAGGATGAAGGGCAGAGATAATAAACATTTCCCTAGGGATCGTCGGAGATTTCTAGGCAAATCATACTTCGCCGATGCCTTCATCGCAGAAGGGGGTTTCTCTTGGAACCCTAACCGGAGCCGCTGACTCAAGGTCCGACCCACAAGGCAGGGAGACATTTACCCAGCACTGGAAACTGACCAAAACACCCGTGAAGGTACTCATAAAACATGATTGTTGCATGTATTCTGTCTTGTCTTTGCCGGTGCTTTGTTATCGACTCACTTTTCGGACTCAGTCTTCAGCTCCACGCAACCAATGGAGCAAGCGGAACGGGGACGGGGCAGCATCCTTTGCACCAGGTGCTGTTCGGCTTAGGCGGGCTGCCCAATGAAGTGCGATCACTTCTCCCACCGTCGAGAGAAACCCCAGGTACTCCTTTCCTACGTCCATTCAGTGTGGGGTTTTAGACCGGCTAACTGTTTCTCTCCGTGTTTATTCGCTGGAGTGGCCTCTCCGGGGTCATAGTGGTTAGAACCAGATGTTGCCCATCAACTGGTTCTGAGACTCCACTTCGTCTGGCCTCTACCCATTGACTTGTCACGCATGATTGCATCTCCAGCTTAAGAAAGCCATTTTGCATAGTTCTTTGGGTCATGGAGAGACGCATGTCATCACATCACGAAAAGCTGCGGTCTCCCATTAAATTTGCCCTCGACTCCCCGATGCTCCGCGGCAGAAACCGAAACCAAAGCACGGAAGTTTGAGTTTGACGTTTGAAAAAACAAAACTGATAGCGGATCGTTGGTGCGGATTGACTCAGTCCTATCGGTTATTCTGGTTCACGTCTTCTGATTCTGATCATGCTCTTAGCTGAAAGCATTTTTAACGGTTTTTCAGCGAACGAATCAGCGTCAGTGCCGATCAGGCCCAGCGGCTACCACTGGACGATAATAATCGACCTGCTCTTCGAAGAGAACCATCCAAATTATCGATGAATTCAGATGCCCAGGATTCAGATCAACTTTGGGCGTAAACAGTAATCCACACTGCCGTACGGATCATTACCATCTCCGACCCGTTGCGACCTTAGGTGGTTCTACATCAGCTCCAGTTTGGGATCCCGTGGTCGCTTATCCCTTATAATGCAGTGGGTCTTTGTGGCCATGGGATGCACCCATTCCACTGCATTCGTGAGCAAGCATGTAATGAAAAAAACTTCGAGGCTGCCAATACTACAGAATGTTCCAGAAATGACGGCATAGAAGTGATTCATTTCTTAATGCTCGGTTCCCGTCAAATGTGTGAATCGGTTTAGCCAAGCGTCAAACACCATGAATGCAAGTAGTTCGGGGACCGAATGATCAGGAGCCTGATGAATGATCGCGAACAGTGGTAAATTGCAAGTTGAGGACGAGAGGATTGCGGTGATTGGTAATTTTTGTCTAGCTAGGATTACTGGCGTGCAACGCCGGACGTGCCAAGTCGCATCCGTTGACCCATTTGCCTTGTGGTCCTTGATCGATTTTGAAACTGGCATTCTTCCTCTCTAGTACGGTGTAGGGTCCACTCCATCGTTTGTGGAACTTGCTGGCCCCCGGAACGGCCACTCCGGGTTTGTTACGACTCCTCACTTTTACTAGCTGTCCCGGCATTAACAGATTCCATTTCTGTGTTTGGTTCCGTCTATCGTACCTTGCCTTGTTTCGACTCTGAGCAACTCTTGTCTGTTGTACGGCCACTTCCTCTAGATGCCTCCGCTCGCGGGTTGTCAGAGGTTTATCATTCTTCATGTTGAGTTCCTGCCCAAAAACCAGCTCAAACGGTGCCGTCCCCGTTGTTGAGTGGTTCGTTACGCGGTAACTGAGCAATATCTCTGACAGTCCTTCTTGCCAATCACTTCCGTGGTTATTTAGCCATTCCTTCATCGTTCTGTTGAATCTTCCAGTCATTCCGTTTGCCTGGGGGTGGTAAGGCGACATCCGTATGCGCCGGATTCTCCACTGTTCCAACATGTCTCGAAATTTCTTCCATTCGAAGCAGGGACCCTGGTCAGTGATGACCGTTTCTGGTATACCACATCGCGCCACCACATTATCAACAAACACCCGAGAGTCCGTATCGCCTGTTTGACCCGGTATCGGGATTACTTCCACCCAGCGAGACACATGGTCAACCATTGTCATGATGTACCGGTTTCCAGCAGCACTCACGGGTAAAGGACCATAAATGTCCAAACCCTAGTTCTGAAAGACTCGCTGTGCTTCTATGGGCTGCATTGGCGGTGTTGCTGTCACGTTCTCTCGGTTCCGTTGACAATCAGGGCAAGTTCGTACGTAGTCGTCAACGTCGTGCCACATCAACTTCAACAAACAGCTTGCCGTCTTCCGTATGCAATCGCTCCCAAATTTTTAGTCGGTCGTGAAGCGCAGGTGAGCTCTTATCTGGTCTGGTTTGGGCCTGAAGATGTGAACAAACAGTCCGCACCAGACTGTCATTTCTTTGGCGGCTGAAAACATCATCACTTGACACTAGCCGATTCACTGGGATCGCCTCAGCCGGCAGTTGGTCGTCTGGGATCGGGCGGGATAATGCGTCATGCACTTCGTTTTCTCGTCCGTTAACATGCTTGATTGTAAAGGTGAATTCTTGCAGGCGGTATGCCCACCGTGCCAACCTCCTTCTTGGATCTCTTGTTGTCATTAACGATGTCGATGGCTTGTGATCCGTTTTGATGCAGAAGTTAGTAGCAATCAAATATGTTCTCCACTTTTCCAGTGCCCACACGATTGCTAAACATTCCTTTTCCGTGGTGGAGTATTTCCTTTCGGCACCTGTGAGCAGCCGGCTGGCGTACTCGATCACCCCAGACGGTTGTGACCATACTGCGCCCATTCCGACGTCACTGGCATCCACAGCTACGGTGAATTTCTCATGCGGCTTTGGTATTGTCAAAGTTCTTGAGTTTCCTGAACTCCGCCTTCATATCTGACGTCCACTTGAACTTCTTATCCTTCCTCAGTAGTTGAAACAGGACACCAGCTTTCTGGGCAAAATTTGGCACAAACTTGGCGTCATAATCAACCAAGCCAAGGAAGGATCTCAGTTGGCGCTTTGATTTTGGCGAGGGGAAGCTCCTAATCGTTTCTGCTTTCTCGGGTAGGGGTTGCAGTTTTCCTCCTCCAACAACTTGTCCCAAACAAATGATTTCGTCACGCGCTATCTGGCACTTCTTCGCACTTAATTTCAAACCCGCCACTTTGATTCTTTCCAGGACTGCGCTTAATCTGGACATGCCCGTCAATAGTCCTCGAAAATACCACAATACCATCCCCATACACCACAACATCATCCAGGTTTCCCAGTACCTGCAGCAGCAAACGTCTGAAAGTAGCCGGTGCGTTACACAGCCCAAAAGGCATCCGTAGGAACTCATACTGCTTCCCATTACCACAGAATGCTGTTTTCTCTCCGTCGCTCACAAGTGGCAGTTGCTAATAGCCCGACCTTAAGTCGATTAACGACAGCACCTCCGCGTCATGAAGCTCGTCAAATATCTCCTCAGTTAGTGGCATTGGGAACGCGTCCTTAATTGTGACACGGTTGACTTCCGGAAGTCAACACAAAACCTATACGCGCCATCCGAGTTTTGCGTTAACAACACTGGCGAGGAATACGGGCTAGTGCTTTTCTGAATTATTCCCTTCGACAGCATGTCCCGAACTTGCTTTTCTACTTCCGGTAGGACTTTCCGCGGTTTCCTCCGATACACTGGCTTGCACACTGCACCCGGCACCAAGTTAGTCCTGTGCTCTTGCCAGTCGCGAAAACCGTACTCGTCATCTGGTGTCAAAAATAACTCCGCATATCTCTTGAGGCACTGTCTAACACACGGGATTGCACAACCTGGGACAGAGGAAATTTTTACCCCGCCAACGCTGTCCAGCCGGTCCCAACGGGACTGCAGCTTGATAACTTTCTCCCCAACTGGCAACTGATGAGCTTCAAATTCGATTTTTGCTCCTACACGTTCCAACAAATCAACCCCAACAACTGTCTCGGCGACCCCTTCAACCAGTAACATCTCATGTATCACACGAACATCGCCGATCAGAACCGCTAGCCGCTGCCTTCCCGCTACTCTCAGAGCCTCCCCTCTGACCGTACGCACCTGTATTTCGCATGGCCTCAACGAAATTCCCTCCACGCGAGGTGTCATAGATACCCCGGCCCCCGTATCTACAACTGCAATTTAACGTTCGCCCCCAATTATGATCTCAACCATAGGCACCCCCCTCGACTTGAATGTGGATAAAGAAAAGCAAGACAAGAAGCGTTTTTCTTGACAATATCGGGCAAAATGCCCTACCTTGCCACATAAAAAACACCTTCGTGCACCACGCATTAATACTTCATTTTTGCGTTGTGTTTGTCGGTTGAGTTCTAGTTTTAACTGTGCCATTTCCTCGCTCATCTTCTGCAACGTGGTCTCCAAATCCAATGGTTCTAATAGGGAAATTGTCACTTCTTCTTGGGCTGCACGAACAATCATGAACAGGCGTTCTGTATCATTCACGCCGCACGCAATTGCCATTCTCAACCTGCCTTGGACATCCGGGGCCATACTTTGAACGAAACGATCATGAACAAGGCGTGCCCTAGTAACGCCACTTGCCTCGGGCAGCCCGATCGATAGTTGGCGCAACAAGTACTGATAATGAACGACTGGGTCTTGGGTGCTGTCATAACGAGCCGTGTTGAATCGGTCCATCGCTTTCTGGCGATCACCTCCCTGTGTGAACTCCGTCACCAGCCCCGCACGCACCTCCCGATAGGTAGGGCTTGTTTTCCCTCCCATCTTCAGATTATGCACCGCCTTTGTACGCCCAGCCAGCAATGCCCCAAGCGTCGCCAACAAAGGTGTCTCCTTTTACTCTGTTGCATGCCGCTATTCTTTCAAAATCTGTGATCCATACCTCCGCATCCCCATCCGCGAACGGAACAGGCCAGGGAAACTTCATCACGTGAGTGTGGTCACGGCACCAATGTAACAAGGACAACACACAGCAGGATACTTGTATTCCCACGGTCACACAAGTCAAGTCATGGAACACATACAGTCGTTTATATAGGCTCTTTTCTAGACTGCGCGGCACCAAGATTGCTATTGCCGCTGCTTGAGCACTTCGGCTGCGTTCTGTCCAATTGCCCGTGGCCGATGGCTTGCTTCTCTTGGCCGTCATTTCCCTTCGGTTGGTCCGACTATCTCAGTTGGCGGCTCGATCGGCAGCCCCTCACCTGGGCTATCTTGCTGATTGCCGGAGATCCCGCTGCTTCCTCTCTGGTAGTCCGTATACCTCCTTTTGCCTGCTTCGGGACGCCTCCGACATATTCGCCGCCTGTTCTTCTGTCTGTGGCCCTCGTTTAGTTCGTCCGTTCGCCTTGATGTTCACGCCGTTCCCTCGCCCCAGCATTCCCTGTTACACTACGATGATGACGACTGCCAATTAGCTAGGGTTTCCAAAAACAGGCCTTTCTGTGTGAGACAGACAATCAGGACCCGAAAAGCAAATCTTGAGGGCCCGGTTATGAAAAAAGACCAAAAGCTCCTCAGATTTTTTAAAGGTTTACCTGACTAAACTAGAAACGGCAAAAGCGAAACCCACAGCCAATCTCCCAAGGAATCATCTGCTTCGTAATCCAGTCACCTGCGGTTACCGACCGCCCAGACGTAGTTTCCAACAGCCCTAGAGTAGCTGATCAGAGAGTGTGTAGATCTCGATAAGAGTAAACCACTTCACCCTCAGAAGTGTAAGAAAGCTTTTCCAAAGCTGCGCTTTAGGATACACGATGTACGCTTTCTAGAACCCTCTACCCCGTCCACACCACGCTATCTGACACCACATTTATTCCCTTACAAGCTCTCCCTCCCAGTATTACCCATTCCGGTATCCCCGTCAACGTTCGAGAAATATCCCGCACATTTTCGGAGTATGAGAAATACCATCCGTCCCCCAGAGACACAAACCGACAGCAACTTATTGAACCAGCCGCCACAAGCACCGGAACTGACGCAAGACACATCCCACGCACTAGTAAGTTCAGAGCAGATCCTTATCCAACAGTCCGTCTCTCCCTTTACTAAAGTTTTTCGTGAGTGTGCTCCAAGATGTTCAGCCATCAAAAAGATGCCAGAGCTTAGACAACAATTGGCAGACAAGAACCCCCACAATAAGTATCACAGGAACCTGGCTCATCCAAGATAATTCAGACGGAGAAATTGACATCAACGGATACTCGGTGGTCCGTGAGGACTCTCCGAGTTTGATCTGATAGTGTTTTACTCTAACTAAACGAAATGCTACCCCCAGCACCAATTACTTCTTTAACGCCGATTCCTTCCATTGACGGCCTCTGGGTGAAAAGAGCGCTAAGTAGTACAGAAACACTGGTAGTGGGTGTTATATACCGACCGACACAGTGGCAACGGGAAGAATCGGAAGCACTCACTGAACAGACAAGGAAGCTAAAAAATACTCACCAACTCACCCACATTTTGATAATGCGGGACTCCAACGTCCCCCCAAAAGAATGGCTTAGTTATCACTCTACATATCCGTTGTTTGGTGCCCAGCTACCAGATGTACTCTCTCAGGTGGCCTATACAAGGCATGTCTCGAGTCCAACTAGGCTCCGCCACGGCCAAACACCCTCACTTCGTGATCTTGTCATCACAAACGAGCCGCACCAGGTGGACACATTCTGTCACTCCCGCCCTGTAGAGAAATGATCACGAAGTCCTCAGCTTTGACTTTGTCGTCCAATGGTCATCGCGCAGTTCGTCACTCAGGGCAGCAAGATCTTTAAAGCAGACCAACTTCTTCCAGCTTAGGGAGTACCTTGCATGCCAACTAGAACCCATTTCTCGGGATGCCGACGTAAATTCACTTAACCAACTAATGGAACAAATTATCTTCAACGCAGATACTCGTTTCGCGCCGAGGATAAAGTTAAGAAACAACACTGCGTATATACTACCACGCCCCATCCTTCGCCTGCTGGAGCAGCGTGCACGTCTGTTTGCCATAATGAAGTGCACCCAAATATCAAAAGATGCGGATGAATTCAAACGGATAGGAAATGACTGTATGTCAAAAACCCGTGAACACTAAAGAGATGCAAACGGGTCTTCTTGCACGGGCCCACGCGAACAAATTCATTCTTTTTAAGCTATTCATCATATACGGAAGGCCAAACCCTCCGCGCTAGCGCTACACTTTTCTGACGGCGCCCGAGTTATTTCGTCCGAGCAAGTGACTGATAATTTATGCGGACCACTTTTGCTTTATTTTCGACTATTTGCTAACGGTAACCTATCTTACATTTCCTTCAAAAGCTGTGGAACGAAACCTGGACAGCATCCACTCCCCGGTCCGGGTCGCTGAACTGCAGCTCACACATGTCAATCCGTATAGCTCAAAGAACCCGGACGACATACAATCCAGGATACCAAAAGAATGCGCGGATATTCTAGCTCCCGCATATTCCATCCTATCCCAACGTTGTTTAGACTGCAGCACGTTCCCGAGCTCATGGAAGTCATTATCACGCCTATTTTCAAAAAGGGTGACCGGCACTGCCTATCTAGCTACAGACGGATAAGTCTAACCAGTTTCTCTAGCAAGGTCTTTGAGTGCATCATCAAACGCGCGATGTTACACCATTTTCACACCAATAACTTAGTTTTCCTTTTCCAGCACGGATATCTACCAGGCAGATCATGCATCACTAACATGCTAACTGTCACGGATAATTTGACGCAGGCCTACGACCAGGGCAAAACCTCCAACGCCACCTTCACAGATTTGCGAAAGCCCTCGACAGAGTGCCAAACAATGCCTTGTTTCACAAACTGGAACTGCACGGTACCACCATTAAACTCTTCTGCATACTCAAAAGCTTCCTGTTTGAGTGTAACTTGACTGTGCGTGTAGGCGCTTCGTATTCCCATCCATCCACCGTCATTATAAGAGTCCCTCAGGGCTCCGTACTAGGCCCCCTACTGTTTGTGATCTACATCAACGACTTCCCAGGAACAATGAAGTCCAGCATCGCCATGTACGCGGATGATGTGACCATATGGGACTCAAAGTACACAACTGCAGTCTGCGATGGATGCAACCAAACGCTGGTCAATGGACTGAAGTCCACCGATAAATGACGATATATGCGTTAGTATGTCCTTCGGTGACTCGATGGATTGACCCTTTCGAACAGAACATCGCCAACTCAGAGAGTAGACCAACATCAGATGCTAGGTTTCTGGCTGACCAGCAATCTCTTTTTCTTATCACATCAACTGAAGACTAGCAGAGCTGCCTTCCAATGGTCACATCATCCGCGTACATGGCGATGCTGGACTTCATTGTTCCTGGGAAGTCGTTGATGTAGATCACAAACAGTAGGGGGCCTAGTACGGAGCCCTGAGGGACTCTTATAATGACTGTGGATGGATGGGAATAAGCAGCGCCTGCACGCACATTGAGGTTCCCCTCTCCTTCCGATTATAAAGACTGAGAAATGGTCCTCAGAACCAAGCCGACTATGGGAAGCGTGCATGTACGCTAACGCGCGAAATGTGCTAAAGGACCCTGCCGTCATGAGTGTTGTTAAAATGTTGTTTTATTTCGGAATTTGGATGTTACTGTTGGAGGCGAGCGAGAAAGGATCTACTTCCAGAAATTCTCGTCTATCTAACGGTATGTACAAGGTTTCTTTTAATGAATATAATAACGGTTCAAGAAATAAACTTAGCAAAAACAAATTGACGTAAAACGGCAGTGTGTACGGTTACCTTGTCGTACAAGCTTTTCAGTTGCATACAAAGACGTTCGTGACTTAATGCGTTTATCTGGCACTCCCTGAAAATTTCCAACATTTCCAACTGCGTATTATTTTCGCTCCCATCTAAGGGCAAAACAATGAAGCACTCCAGAATGGACGATTACCCGCCATCTCAAAACCGAAAAGCCCGCCTGGTGGCCTTCGAATCTATTGCCGCTGCGGATCAGGTTGTCTTGAAGTCTTGAAGTACTACACGGGTTCGAGGCTTTAAGCCCAATTGTCCCGGTTCTTTAGGAAATCTTTGATTTTCTGTCGGATTCACCGAGCTGAAACGAGAGTAAAAAGAAGCGGGGGGGGGCGGGGGTGGCAGCGAAAACAAGATACATATAACCTCATTCAGTGTCACACTGTGGACAGTGCCTTAAGCTGAGTGGGGGTGCGGCATTCATGAACATATATGCGATAAAAGACAACTATTTTGTTTTGTTTTTTTTGACAAAGGGAATTATTGGGAGAGACCCAGGTAGATGTCTAGCTTTTTCTTGAAGATAGTTTTGTCCTGCGACAGAACAATATCTTCCGGAAGTGCATTCCACATGGTAATAACCCTATAGCTAAAAAAGTTAATCCTTAGTGAAGTGCGTGGCCTCGGTTTGAAAACTTTCCTGCTGTGACCACGGAGAGAGGAGGCTGGACAGACGGAGAAGAAGTAATCGCTTTGACCTGTTTCAAAAAGGTGAAACATCAAAAACAGATCACCTCTTACGCGTCTTACGTCAAGGGGATAGAGGTTGAGGAGTGAGAGGCGGACGGGATAAGGTAGATAAGATAGACCACTTACTGCCTTGGTGGAGGCCCGCTGAACCCTTTCTAGGATCTCACGGTCTCGGACAAGACCAGAGTGCACTATCTGACTACCGTAGGTCACGTCAGATCAGGTTACACATAATCTAGGCAATTTGGGCTTCCAGGATACTTTCGGTTTAGTGATATAACCTTATGAAAAGTGAAAAGCACGACTTCACAAAGGGACGGTGCCATGCGGCGCGGCGCTCGTGGTCCAATAACTCGCTGTTTTACGTCCCGTTTTTTCAAGATAGAATCGTTCGCTCTACTCAGCCTAAATGGACTACCGTCTTCCACTGTTCAGTGAGCTATATTCCGGCTCACCGGCAATCCAAGACACAAAATGCAATCGGGTCTAGTGTTCTGGACCCTTTCGTGCTGTCCACTGTTCTGTCTTCCAGTTCTCCTGAAATGACAGATGTAAGATGCTGTCAAGATTTGTATTTTGAACCCTCGCTTTTTCCCATCGCCCAATTATTCGGTGACCTTTTGATACCAAGGTCGTCACAAGATCCGGAACCTTTTAGGCTTCAATCTCGTACCCGTTTACTAATTCAAGACTTCAAGACTTTAAGGTATTGTCTCATCAACCTCCTGATTATGAGCGTCTGTACATCTCCGACTTTTTCCATGATTTTCAGCTTATGTCGGAGCAATACTCCTTTGTTGTGTCGTCATTCTAGTGTATTCAACAACACCCACGCTCTTCGAACTCCACCATCGCGCAATACAAAATCGGACATCAGCGAGCCCCTCAATCTGGTACAGTCCTGCTTTCTGATTCGAAGAGCCTTGAAGTGTCTAAAACCGAACCGTTTAAGGAGCTTCAAACGAGTCGCTCAGCATGCGTCTCCACACCCTCCTGACTGATTCGGCGAAGCGCTGTCAGACTGAACTGAGCTGGATGCTCTGGCCCACACTGATTTACTGACGCCCAACCCTCCGTTGAAAGAACGGTGGACCATCGTGAGCCTGTCACACCTTTAGTTTCATTTTCATTTCTAATGTGCATGCCTTTTTGCCTTTTCATCTGATCACTCCTCTCCGCCTGGCCTAGTAAGCCGGAGCCCACTTGGTGCTTACATTATCTTGTAAGGTCGCCAAGCCTTACCTCGCAATTTCCTCAGTAAGTGTGTTCTTCCGGCCTCCGTACTACGTGGACCACCTGTACGTTACCCTGGTGCTCAGCTGCTTACGGATGAATTAACCAGAGCCGTATTCTCCACGGATCCGTGGTTTTCGTGTTCAACGGAGGCGCCTTCAACTGAGATGGGAACCTTTCACTCCCCACAGCGTCTCCAACCAGGCGGTCTCGGCTGTGGAGATGCAACGAAGGTCCGCACGGATAAGGAAGACAGAAGAGAACAAGCATTTATCATGTCGCCTAATATCGGGAGTCCGTTGAACAGGCGAGATGGGCTCGAGGCATGCATGGTTTGCCAATCGCTAACATTGGTTGCCTTGACGGTGACGTGGCTTACCAGTGAGGTGCAGGATTCGTGATGGGCTATCCCAGGATACACACTTTACCGTGCTGATAGGAGCCAAGCCCAGGTAGGAGGAGGCTTGGCGATGAAAATCCAAGCCGGCGTCTCTTCGCTACAGTTGGATTGCCTGATAGATCCGGAGGACTTTGGAGTATCTCTTTGGTGTCGCGTGAAGTTGACACCCAACGAATTCGAGTCGGTTGGGGTCATTTATCGGCCCCCAGAAGCAGATCTTCGGGAAATACTGACTAGCGTACGAGGCTGGGCTGCCAATAGTCACTGTCTGATTTTGTGTGACTTCAACTCGCCGAATGCGGACTGGGAGAATCTGCGATGGAATGCAACAGCAGATTTACTTTCCCGCGAGCTCCTTTCAACGGCGGTAGGGCTTTCTTTGTACCAACACGTCAGAAGGCCTACCTGAACCCAGGATCATCAAACATCTATCCCAGATCTGGTGATATTTCCAAGACGTTTTGATGTCTATCAGACTGAGTACCTACCTCCACTAGGGTGCAGTGACCATGTAGTGCTGGCCATCAGCTGGAAGAAAGGAGCGACGTTTGTTCTCAGACCACGTGGTGGACTCAACGTCTGGCGAATGCCGTTCCAACAAGTCAGGGAGGGCGCGTTCTCAGTGAAGTGGTACCCATCAGGATCGCACGAAACAGGCAAGGCTTGGGGAGTAATTCGGGATGAAATCGTTCAGTTTTTGCCAAACTTTTGCTTCATCATTCAGACAGCGACTGCATGCAAAAGGCCCACGTTGGTTTGGCTCACAACCCAGGCGTCTTTCGAAGGGTCGGAATCAAGCAGAGAAACAATGTCACGGGACTGGAGAGGGATATGACCGATACCGCACCATTCGAAAGTAGAGTACCCAACTGAAGCGGGAAAGCGACGTGTCTTCGAGGAGACGTTAGCAATGGACTCGGTTCCCGCACTCAACCGACTATCCGCGTATCTGCGATGGAGGACGTGAGCCACAACTGAAATCCCAGCCCTACAGGACGGACACTTGCTGGGAGTTACAGATGAACACAAGGCAGAGGTAGCGGTGAGGCTTTACTTGTCAGTCTTTGCCCCTGAACAGGAGCGCAATCATCCCTCACACATTGAGATGGATGCCCCACGATAGTCGTGCCAAGAAATCAACGAGGAAGAATTGGCGGCAGCCTTGGGCACCATCAAATTTGACTAATCCCCGGGACCTGATGGTGTGTATACTTTAGCGGTGAAGAAGCAGGCTGAGGCGTTAACGCAACCGGTCACGGGACTGTTCTACGCGCATTTAGCAGCAGAAAAGCCCTCTCAAGAAAGAAGGAAAGCGGTCGTCGCGCCATTGTACAAAGGTGGGGCGAAGGCCGCAGCTGTCAACTATCGATCTGTCAGTTTAAAGCCGGTGGTAGGAAGGGCTATGGAGCGCCCGCTGGCCACCCGAATCCTGGAACATATTGGGGCATACGACCTACCGTGTAAACAACAACATGGTTTTTAGAGATGTAGGTTGTGTCTGAGAAACTTGGTAATCGCGCGAGAAAGGTGGACGATGGTCAGGGCCGAAGGACACCCTACTGATGTAATCTTCATGGCTTTTAGCGAAGCTTTTGACAAAGTCTCGCCTGATGGCCTGCTACGTAGCCTGAAGGCTCTTGGCGTTGTAGATCTCCTGATTTTGTGGATAGAGGACTTTCTAAAAAGTAGCTTCTTTGCAGCACAGTCAATGTCGACTTGGAAAGCGGCTACCAGTAGTGTTACACTTATTAATCGCATTCTTACTCCTCATTGCCTACTATTCTGTCGAACCTTCCCTCGTTCTCTCTTCTCATGCTTAATAACATTACGCACCAGTCCCACCCGTACCCATGACCATTTCCCATACTAGAACTCGCCGTTCCAAACTCTGCATCTCCAAGAGCCACATTTATTATCCAAGCACCACCACTACATTTTTCATGCCTGACTCCGCGATTCCTCTGTGAATCCTTCCATTTGGTCGTGCTTCACTTAGTATCATGCAGTTGCACCCACTTGTACAATTGCATGCAGGCTCGCAGCTCCCAAGTTCCATGTTCCCAACTCCGACGCGCCTTCATTGTTCGTGCGTTATTTTCGTCCACCGGTTTACTTGTCCTGGTGCTTCCCTCTTCTCGGCCTTTTTCGTGTTTCACCTGCAGTAAGACGATCTTACTGGTTATGTCTCACCTATCTTTTCGGTCCGTGCTCCCATCTCCCATTTCGTATATGTACTGCAACATGCGTTTTCTGTTTGCCTTTCAGATTTTACTGCTTTTTCACTCGCCACCTTTTGTAAAATCACTGTTTCGTCATGGTTCTCACTCACAATTTAAGCCCCTTTGATCTGCCATTACCCGATCCCCCTGGAACCCATTTTGCTCGTTTCTCTCTCACTCGGTTCGCCGCCACAGCTGCTGCATCTCTGCGCCACAGACAGTTTCAGCTCTCATGCATCTTGCCCCGCTTTGTATGGACATTCGCTCTGCGCAGCTTAGCGATCTCCATCGCCACCATCTTCCCGTTGGATAATGTAAATCACTTAATAGGGATTCTCCCATTCTCGACCGTCACCACCTGTCTCACCTACATCAATCAGATTATTAGATCCATTCTTACGTGTTCTCTTCGACACTTTCCTCCATCTTCCCTTTTTATGAACTGCTCCTAACAGTTGTCAGCGCCCCTGTGCCTCTGCATTTTTTCCTCTCTCCCTCTCTGTGTTGAGCCGCCGTGTTCACTTGTCACGAAGAAAATTCACCATGACATTACAAAGTTCGAGTTCGGATCAAAAAGATGCCACGGTAGATGAACGAAATATAAACAAATGTTCAAGTGTATTGGTTGATGCATGCCGTACTTGGTCGAGTGTAAATAATATGAAGAGGGTAGTCTCAACAACACAAGTAAGTGAAAACTGCTAGAGAGGATTTCCGCACATGCACTTTGCGGGCTTACCCTCCCAGTCTCCGTTGCAATGGCGCAAACCCTTCCTGGAGGGCAATTAGGAATCCTTTGATGACCTGCCGGCGCCCCTCGACAGTAGTCCCTTTTACCGAGCCCCAAGTCAGTCCCTTCTCGCCATTGCCCATCATATCTTTGTCGATGTCATTGAATTCCTGACCAGCCTTGAGAGCATATTGGGCTGCAGCACGCATAGCTTGATTTTGACACACAAGTGGTCACTCTTGCCCCGCGGCGCAAGGCACTGCACGTCAGGTACATCTTTGGGGAGATCTGCTGTTGGCGGCTGCAGCAAGGATGGAACGGATCCAGCCCTATATCTGGTACTCTCCCTTGCATGCTGGTGCTACGCATTTGCATGCAGCCATCCTAAGCAGATTTCCCCCCCCGATCCCGTAATGCAGACTTCATCCGCACAGCCAGTGTGCGGAAGATTGAAGTCAAGCACTATGAGGGTATTCCGCTCGTCTTTAACTAATTCACTCAGGGTCCGCCGTATTCAAGTATCCTCACCGCGATTTGTACTTGGTATCCCTCAGATACGGACAACGTTGACTCTTCTGCCTTGAGGGGTGATCGTAACTGCGCAAAACTGGACAATACTAGTGCACATCTTGGCCCGAGGCCCAAAATGGTTTATGCACGGCCCAACGAGGATGGCTGCTCCTCCGCCAAGGCGACCGTGTACTTTATCCCGCTTGTAGACTTAAAAACCGTCACTTATTAGTCCTAGCTCATGGTCTTCTTTAGAAAGCTTTTTTTCCGTAACGGCATCTGCTGACGCTTTGCGCTGGCCAGCGGCTTTGGAGAGTTCCATCCATTTGTCTCTAATACTACACGCTTTGGTATTCAGCACCACCACCTTGGACTCCGTTCACATGTCTCTTGTTGCTTCCTCCTGCCTGGTTCTCAGGCTCCATGCCCGAGACCATGGCAAGTTTCTGCGCCGGTAGTCCTCACCGGTGCGCATGACGCCGGCTGATGATCTGTGACTTCCAACCACTCCGGGCCCATCTTATGGGATTAGCAATAAAGTAATATTGGGGAGGCTCGAGCCGTCCCCCACTTCGTACGGTACTGCCAATTTCCATCCCCCGGCACCTCTTCCATTACAGCCACTTCCATCCACGCACGCGGTCTCTTTACTGCCGTCAGGGCGAGGGCCCGAGAGCCGAGTGCGGCATTCTGCTTAACCCCATGGTTTATCCCCAGCACACTAGCCGGTCTAGTCAGGTTTCCACCCAGAGCCAGACCACCAGGCCTTACTCTATGCTTGCCTGGCTCAATTCGATATTTACCTTTGGTGGTGCGGGCCGCCGCTGCTGCACTCGCCGGCATTCCATCTTCGGTGGCCTCATCAGCTTACTCTGCCATTGTCGGCCTCGCAGGATATTTGTCTTTGTTCGCGAGTGGTGACTTCCATGTCCCACTTCGTGCACCCTTCATGGGGCTATAGGGTACGGAACACCTGCCATTGGCATTGTCACAGACCCTCCTCCTATCTGTGTCCCGCCTCCTCGACCGAGGCAAATGTGACATGTGCCGCTTCAGGAAGCATGAACTTTCGCTTGTCTTCGCGCAGCAGGACGGTGACAGGACGAATCATTTCCGCATGGTCAGAAAGGAACTTGCCGTAGAAATTCAGCAGACGGACAAACTGACGCAACCGACAAATCATTGGAGTTCGGGACGATCTGGAATGGCGGAAACGTTATCTGGTAGAAAGCAGCTACCAAGGGGTGAAATAGAATGTCCTACAAAAGTGATATCAGACCAACACAACGAGCAGTCCGCGACATTTATCGTTACGCCAAGCTGGCTAAGTTTTCGAAAAGTGTCCTTGAGTGCGCAGTGATCTTGCTGTGGATAACTAACCACCAAAATATCATCTGGATACACGCAGACAATTTCTAAACCACGAGATGCCTCGCGTATGAACCGTTGAAAGGTGAGCTACATTTCTGAGTCCAGGTGGCGAGCGTAGAAACTCGAAAGTTCCAAAAGGTGTAGCGACGACTGCTTGGGGGACATCAGCCTCTGCCATAAGGATCTGGTTGTATACGCGAATTAAATCGATACGGCTGAAGGCGAAGCCACCTAACAAAGGCAAAGTAGGGCTATGTACATGGAGAAACAGGTATCTATCAGGGGTGGTGACTTTGGTAAGCGTTCTGTTATCACCACAGGGTCTCCAATCGCCCATAGACTTAGAGACCTTAGGAAGAGGGGAAGCTCAAGGGCTGTTAGAAGGGTGTACTTCGCCAGGCCCAAACATGAATACGGATTCGGCCTGCAGAAAACGGAGCCTGTCTGATGCTACCTAATGTGGCTCACTGAACACCGGGGGTCCCTTCATATCAATATATTGAGTGGCATTCGTGGCCTCTGCCAGGAGGGGTCCGGGATGCTGAAATATGGCAGAGTAGGCGGAACTGGGTTTGCCATAGGGTTGGTGTGCTTGTGGTCAAAAGCACACAGGCGCCATGCGATTCATCCGTGAATTATAATCAGCAACTGCGAGGGAGAGCCGACGATCCACTACCCGGCGGCGCCGTGCATCAACCAATTAATTAAAGAGTAGCGCGAAGTCAATACCTAGAATGAGTTACTGGATGTCGACGATGATCAGTACCCAAAGAAAGTTACGCTGTTAACCTAAGTTTGAGGTGAGCGACGGCAGGCAAAAATTTAAGATGGCCGTGTTATTGGAGGCGCGTAGTGCTTTTATTATGATAATAATAAAAACAATGTTTTATATGGGAGAGGCCGAAAGCATGCCAGATGCATGAGCAAATGTTAAAGACGTTCATATGGACAGATATTCCGTGGTACCGGATATATTTGTGGCAAATTTAGGCTAGAAAGGCCATAAAGAGATAAATGTGAGGTAGATGTACGGTAGATGTACGCACACCAAGGAGTAGAGGAGGGAGTTCAGACGAATCCATTGGTGAATCCAAATGGACGCAAAGCGAATTTGAAAGAAGGGGTCTTATGGGGGAAGTTGACTGATCCATGTGAGGGTAAATGAAAGTTGTAAATGTTACACGAGGGCGAATAAAAATCGGTTGAAACAACAGTGGCAGCGGGAGAATACGAAGAATAAGTTGATTTGCGCGGAAAAGGACTAGGTAGTAATGAAACAGTGCCACTCTACGAAAAAGGGTCAGTGGCAAGGCACAAAACTCAGTGTGAAACATGGGCTAGCGACGCGGATCGTAGAAGGTGGGTAAGCTGGCGACGATATTCTAAAGAGCTTGCTGTGAGATGACTACGAGGTATAGATATTCTCAGAAAGGAAGTCATTCAAGGGGGGAAGCGATGGAGTACCCCCTTCGAACCGTATCACAAAACTTGTCTTCTTCTACGAAATCGGCTGTAAGCCGTCAGAATGGGAACCGGGAATATGCAGGCGAGTTGCGTTGTTGACATTTGTGTGGGTGCTTGGGGGGGACTTGTCGAATGACGCTGAAAAGGCAAAAGTCCCATGGCTGATGACCCAAGACGACCTGTTTAATAAAGTTTTGACAACAAAATTGGCTTCTTCTTTAAGCTCTACGGTTGGCGTACTCGGCCAGAAGTGTGATTTGGATACTGCTGTGTCTAATGCTTCTTTCGCTTTGCGTCAACGGATACTGGGGGATCGCATCAGCATCTGACGCCGTACCGATTATCCCGGGGAAGCCCACGGAAGAAACTTCCAGCTAAAATCTCCGGGGAAATTGGTACTGCCACAAGCCTCACTAACTTCCCTGAGAAGTCCAAACACAAGAGGCATACAGTTCTGGTTTCACGGAGCTTTACCTTGCCCCCGGGAATGGCAGACCCGGTGGTTGGAAAACGATTGCTCCAAGCCAAATCAGACCCCCATCGCGGAAACCGTCTTCCGGATGTAAAGCCCCCGGAACCAAACGAGGCTGAGGCTCAAACCCGCCTGAAACACGACAATTCTCAGCAGCCTGGGGTTTTTACCAGGTCGTTCGTCACCAATAGGGAAAATATGGCGGACGTAATCCCAGTGAATCCGGATTCCGATTAGGCAAGGCCGATGACCGATACTCCGGGTACACGGTAGCAACCGGATCTCGAGAATGGCCCGAGGAAGGGGTAACAAGCCAAAAGCTCCGACTGTTACCGGAGGACAGCAAAAGTCACTGGGATAGGTGGAGGGCGTTTTGCATTGAAACATTGTCCTTCACGTCTACGTAAACGAGCAATATCGGAAACGATACCAGCTAAATCAGCTGAAGGTCCGACCCTCCCTAATAGGTTTTGAGTTCTAGAAGTCTTGAAGTAGTTCGCGGGAGCAAGGCCTGAGCCCAAATAATCCCGAATCTAGCGTCAGTTTTCCTTCCGTTGGTGTACAGAACTGAAAGAACCTGGACAACATGGGGTGGCAAACAAGCGAAAGAATTAGAAGCCATCAATTAGAAAATGGAAAAATGAGAATGAATGCACACTTATCCGTAGCTGATGTACAAGTCCATGTAAATAAGTCAGTTTTGTCTTCTCTTATTTACTGGGGGGGATGGAGGGACAAAATGGGGAAAATAGGTGGGGACACAAAAGCTCAAAAAGAAAAATGGGAAGTATTGTGGTTTTTTTTCATTTATTTATTGTTGAATCATTACTTAATTTGGCTAGCTTATTTGGTTACTATTTTTAAAAACTTTATTTATATATATATTTATTTATTTAATTAATTTCCTTGATCTTTTCCGGGACTGGTAGAAAAGAAATAAGAGAAAAATACAACCCGAAAGTATGACTGAATAAGATCCCGGAGCTTCGGCAGCTTGCTGTGGATAAGGAGCCTCAGATCACAGCCCTCACAGAAACCTGGCCCACCCCTGATATACTTGATGCTGAAATATCCATTCCGGAGTAGTTTACAGTAAGGCAGGACCCCAGCACAGGTCTTGCAGGCAGGGTTATCATTTACTACGATAATTCTATCCATCCTCCCGCTGTACTGACAACTCCTACCTTTTCACGTGCCGACTGCTTGTGGACTATGTCTACTTTCTCTAGGGCAGACACCCTATTGCTTGGTGTAGTCTATCGTCCTCTCGCATGCAATTCAACCAATAGCCTAGATATCGTAGACTTATCAGGCTCCCTGAAAAGCTACACAGACTTCGCCTATCTGTAAGTTAGTAGTGACATCATCTTACCCAGTTTCGACTCGCAAGGAGCTGATGCCTCTGATGTCACCTTTGGTAAACCCCGCCTGGATCTCGTACTCAAGAATTCATGGGTGCAGAACGTAAGAAATCTGGCCAGATATCACACAGGACGTGCCCCGTCCCTACTAGACCTGGTCATTACTAATGAATGGTTCCAAATAGATGTGGTGCACTACTTGCCGCCCCTCGGCAAAAGTGATCATATTCTCTTTGGGTTCGGTTATGCTGTGAAATGGCTTCCTCTTCCCTCAGAAATCAAAATCTTCAGATCCTTCAAAAGGACCGATTTGGACCAAGTCTGTGCATTTATTCGCCCCTAGCCAAATTTAACTGACCCAGGTCACTCTGCTAATGTAGTGGCAGAGAATCTTAGAGAGTTATTCTCTTTAGCTGACAGGCTATTTGTCTCCGGATTTCGTCCTCCGCAGACCGGTAGGCGACCCCTCCCTCGCCCATTAGGCGCATTCTAGACGAGCGCGCACACCTCTCTGCTAGATATAAGGCCACAGGCCTTGCCCGTGATGCAGAAGATTTCAGAATCACACGGAACATAGGCAAAGACAAGATTAGGTCCTATCAGAATGCAGTCCAACCATCAGTACTTGATCGAGCACGGACCAATGAGGCGTTTTTCTTTCAGTACATGCGCCGTCTAAGGGGCACAGCTCCGACGCCACTATCTCTCAAAGATAGTGCCGGATCTCCAATCACTTCCCCTAGCCAAGTAGCCGAGACATTTAGCTCCTACTTCCGTACAATTTTTAGCTCCTTTCCCATATCATCCCACCCTACCATGCACCCGTTATCTCTGGCCACTACCCTTAACTGCATCACTATTCCCATTGGTGCTGTCGCGTAAGGTTTTCGAAGGCTCAACCAGTATTGCTCCACGGGTCCTGACCTAATCCACCCCGTATTCTCAAGGAAACTGCGGACTCATTAGCTGCTCCTTATGCATCGCCTTTTCAGCGATGTGTTGACGATGAAGTTTTCCCCAGTAGCTGGAAAAAAGCTGTTATCGCACCCATCTATGAGAAGGGTAGAAGACATCTTGCTTCTAGTTACAGACCCATAAGCCTCACTAGCATCATCAGCAACACTTTTGAGGGAATTCTTAAGAGTGAAGTTCTTTCCCATCTTCATAGAAATAAGATCCTCTCCCCGTCCCAACATGGGTTTCTTCCTGGCAGATCATGCATCACCAATATGCTTACTGTCATGGATAGTCTAACGAAAGCCTATGATGATGGCCAGCTATCACACGCCGTATTCATCGATTTTGCTAAGGCCTTGAATAAGGTCTCTCATGCTCCTTTTCTTTATAAGCTGCAGACATACGGGATCGCAGGCTCCATGTTGGCCATCCTACGCAGCTTCCTTACCGACCGCACCTTTGTGGTTAGAGTCGGGAACGTTTTGTCTCAACCCTCCCCAATAACAACAGGGGTCCCCCAAGGGTCGGTCTTAGGTCCTCTTCTTTTCTTGATCTATATAAACGACCTTCCGACAGCCCTTCCTGCGAACATTGCCATGTACGCAGACGATGTAACCCTATGGAGTTCATGCATTGAAGAGCTGCAAATTGCAGTTTATGAAACGAAACGCTGGTCCGAGGATTGGAACCTCCCAGTTAATGATGACAGATGCGTGAGTCTGTATTTCGGCAGAGTCACTGGTCACACGTTTTCCATTAACGGAGCAACCACACTGCCAAGGGTTGACCGACACAAGGTGCTCGGTTTCTGGTTGAATTGTAACTTATCCTTCTCTCATCATCACCAACTTGCGGGCAAGTCTGCTTTTCGAGTCCTAAATGTGATTCGAAGGTCCTTCCCACGCATCTCTGAGGATGATTTCCCCATAATTTTCGGCACGCATATCCGACCTCTTCTGGAGTACGGTAGTCAGATATTGCACTCTGGTCTTGTCCGAGGCCGTGAGATCCTAGAAATAGTTCAGAGGGCCTTCACCAAACAGTATGGGGTCTGTCCCATCTGCTTTATCCTGTCCACCTTTCAGTCCTCGATCACTATGCCCTTGATTTAATACGCGTAAGAGGTGACCTGTTTTTGATTTTTCACCCTTTTGAATCAGGTCAAAGCGAGTGGCTCTTCCCCGTCCGCCCGGACTCTTATCTCTGTGGTCACAGCAGAAAGGTTTTTGAACCGAGACCACGCACTTCATTAGGGATTAACGCTTTTAGCTATAGGCTTACTACTTCGTGGAACGCACCTCCGGAAGATATTGTTCTCTCGCAGAACGAAACTGTCTTCAAGAAAAAGTCAGACCTCTACCTGGGTTACTCCTAACAATTTCCTGTGAAAAAGCGAAACAGATGTCTTTTATTGCATATACATTCATGAATGTCGCACCCCCACTCTGCCCAAGGCACTGTCCACAGTGAGACACTGCATGATGTTATGTGTATTTCGTTTTTACTGCTGCCCCTGCCCCGCCCTCTGCTTCTTTTACTCCCGTTCCAGCTCGGTGAATTCAACAGAAGATAAAATATTTCCTCGGGAGCCGGGATAATTGGACTCAAAGCCTCGAACCCGTGTAGTACTTCAAGACCTCAAGGAGGGTAGTTTGGTCTGGGAGTAGGCCACGACCTAACCCCAGGTGCCGATCTGAAAGAACCTTAAACTTTGCCTTGAGTGATGCCTAAATTATCTATTGTGGAGGATTATTCCAAAAAGATATAATCCTGCAGATGAAGAAATTTTGGCGAACAAGTGTGCGGGGGCTGGGCTTAAACCGCTTCTAACTATGCCCACAAAGAGTTCCTAGGCTTGGATGTGTAGAAAATTGATCCACTAAATGGGCAGGGAGTAAGTTGTACACAAAAGAAAGATCTCTTCGTTTACGTCTTACGTCTGAAGGATAGAGATTCGGTTAAGTCAGATCAGCTGGGTAGGAGGTGTTGCAAGCTATGCGTCATCGTCGTCGCCGTTCTCTGGACTCGTTCAAGCGGGTCTAGATCCTTGATAAGACCGGTGTGCACCACTTGGCTGCCACATTCTAGCACAGGGCGGACGGACTTTCCATGGAGGAAATGAAAGTCTCCTCTCGATATATGAGGGAAAGAACTCTTGATAATATATAGAGAATTCGGAAACCAAATTTGCTGGCTTTTTCGTTGGTGAGAAAAAAGATCTTTGCAAAGCCGAAATCCTAGTTACTTGTGCTGATCTACATATCGGATTTGAGCACTACTGTTTATCCAGAAGGGACGTCTTGAAGTCTTGAAGTAGTACACGGGTACGAGGCCCAAGCTGGAATGGTCCCGGATCCTTTGACTATCTAGTTACCTGAATGTCACCGGAGAGCTGAAAGATAGTTCAACCGATAAAGGCAAAAGGGGGAAAAAGTAAGGGTTCCAAACACAAATATTGACAACGTCTTGCATCTGGTATTGTCGGTGAGCTGGAAGATAGACCAGTAGACAACGCGAAAGGGTTCATAATGCTGCCCTTGACTGCATTTTGCTTCCTGTATTGCCTGTGAGCTGGGAGATAGTTCACTGGACGGTCGAAGAGGGCATTCCGTTTAGCTTGAGTAGAACAAAAGATTGTGACATGGGAAGCCCATCGGACCTAAAACGGTGACGCTTTCGGACAGCTCCCCGCTTGCGTCCTTTATTGGGACTTCTGCCGAAAGCCACTGAGACACACTCGTCGTCATCGGTTGGAAGGCCTTGCTTAGCAGACCATTGTTTTACTGCTACCATAGCCGCTTTGATCAGATTCCTAACTTGTCACGTCATTTGCATACGGTAGCCTCCAATCAGTCCAAGAGAAAAATTTGAGCAACCGCCGTTTCTAAGGCGGTTACTGTGTTCGCCGTAGGCGGCTGATTTGAATAGTCAATCCAATGATATGAAACTAAACCGCGTGGTGTGTTTTGGTTATGAAAGTTAGGTTTTAGTTGATAAGTAAATGCTTTTACTCTCATCGTTCTGTTCTTTGGTGCTACTGAAGTAAGGTTGACAAATTCTAATATTGCTTCGGCTCGTAATTTAAGAAACTGGAGAAGTTATCTACAGAGTGGTGTTATCGTTCATTGAAAAAGGAAATACTTGATAGATTATTTTTACTTTGGTTCTCTGGTAATAGGTGACCAATATCTAACGCACTGAAAAGCCCTGAAACCCCAAGTTATAGACAGATCTAATTTATGCCTCTGGAATAAGTAAAATATTCTACTCATTGTAAAGATATTCATTGAGAAAAATCCATAGCATGCCAATAACTCCAACTTCGCTCAGTCGCCTAAAATATCGGTAAAGTATTCGCGATCTCTTCGGCCTCAACCACTAAATTACCGCCATATGAGTCTCATCAATTATTTGCGCACATAAGATGAGGCTGATGTGCCAATTTTTACTACGCTTGTAGAAAAACAAGGAAAGGAACGGCAATCAGTATTGCGCGGCCCCGAAAGGGGCCTTAGGGTTCTTTCACGTGTTCCGGCCGTGAAATGAACACGACCGTTGTGCTTGTTGTGAAAAGCTGCGCACCGGAAACGTATCCCTCGTCCACAAGTTGCACACTGGACTTAATAAACATTCTTGTCGTAGACCATCGACGACTTCTTCTCCGTGTAAGCCATCCCCGACCGTCCAGTGTACTAAACAGCACGCGGCAACGGACTGACGGAACAGCGGCTCACAAACGTTTATGTATGACCGATGGGCCAATCAAAACTCACCAAAACAAATTAATTAGCAGCATCAAACAAAAACAGAAGAAAGAAGCAAAACCGGTCACCATTTTACGATGAAAGAGAGTTATCAGTTCCTACAGGAAAGGGCATTATGCAGTGACATTCATCATTTCCCCATTCATGTCACAACAGCTGAGTGATGCTTTATACCAGCACCTCTCGAGTGATTGGACGGCACCATCTGCATACGCTGCTTTGTTGACGAAGACGACATCGGGTCAGTCATTGATAATAATAATAATAATAATAATAATAATAATAATAATAATAATAATGGTACATTTCTGGACCGTGGCCTAGAGGCTCGCGTGTAAGCATGATCAGAGTTTACAATATCACTGAATAAGATAGAAAATTCATAAATTTCAAAAAGGGATTCGCTTATCACAGGACCAATGGACCAAGACTGAGGAGAGTTTAAATGAAGCAAAGCGACAAGAGAATACACGGCGAGTACGAATTAATTTCGAGTCAACTGCGGCAACAGTAGTGAATCAGCCGGACGAAGGAATGTTCGAACGGACATTGGCCTAGGACGCAGGAAATGCAATATCCACAAGAATGATGCGAGAAAGCGAACGGTAAAGCGTACTCACGTTCACTTGAGAAGGTAATTGGTGTTGAGGCAAAGGAGGTAGGGAAAAATTTCGTGAAGGTTTGCAGAGGAGTATTAATTTTCATAGATTTTCGGATATGAAAAGGAATCGTACTCCCCGAAGAGATGAGACAATTTCCACGAGAAGTAGTGTGTGCCATCTGGTGTCAGCAGTTCGCCGCTGGTGGAAGATGGATGAAGTTCCAGGAGGGAATAATCAGCAATCGGAATGCCGTGTCCACGAGGAACAAAATAAGGCAAGACAAGGGTGAAAACCCTTGCAGTAGACCACGCTATGCTGGTAAATTGTGAATACATCATTCTGTTGAGTTTTTTTGGATTTTCTGTGTCCGTGTTGGGCTTTTTGGGCAAGGGGTGGCTGCGGTTTGTGTTCACTGTCTCATCATGGGAAGGAGGAGGGCGTCGCCGAATCTGGACCGATCACTATTTAATTAGGAGTCCTCGCACGGTGGCTTCGACATCGGAAGGGTCTTGTAGTGAGAATTTCTCAGCAAGCCTCAGAGTGGCATATGCAATACCAGGATTTATTGTGGGTGAAACCCGGTGGCTAGATCCTATTCGCGATAGCCGGCCTTCGGTGCGGTTGTAGAAGGGCAGAGAAAAAGGTAAGCTGTCTGCGCAATATATTACGGCCAGGCAACGTAATGACCGGGTGGTTTTGAAATTGAAAAAGGGAGGATCGCAGTCTGGGAGACGTTTCAGCTGTGGGTTGGCTCCAGCAAAATAACAGATAAGAGTACGGAGGTTAGAAATAAGGCACAAAGACCTTAGTGAAATGAGGAGTCGTTGGTATTGTGATTCGGAGTTCGTGAGGGCTAACTGCTCTTGCACTGCTAGGCAAAGTTAGTGGTTACCACTTCGGCCGTTCACCGGGGAGTCTTATCTTTCGGGGTTATTAACGCCGTGGAGGTGCATTTCGACTATGGGGTCATAGGGCTACGTGAGGAAGCAGCTGATCTACACGAAGAAGCTGAACGGCAAGCTCGGATAGTGTGTCTAGGGGATGTGTGACAAATACCACGGTTGTGTTTTACAGTCACAAGGAAGCAGCTGGGACACACTAAGGACCCAAACGGCAAGTTTATATGATAGATCCAGAGGATATATAACAAATCTTATTGTGGGGTATCTACAGGTCAAGTGCTGCAGGTTGCTGATAGGTTCGGCTGTAAACTGGAGAGTGGGCTGGATTCTAGGACAAGAGGAACGCCGCCTTCTTACGAAAAGGAGGAAAACTAGATAGGCGGGAGAAAAACACGGGGAGCTTTTCTCCACGTTCATGCATGTACGTTTATATACACATTAATATCTACATGCATATAATTGGCGCTTTGATGAGACGTGTTTGTCGTCTGATGTATCGACCGGTTGTCCGTCTGTAGCTGACGACAACAAACATGCCAGGCGTGCACGCGAGGGTACGAGGTGGTTGAAAATTAGAGCGGGAGGAGGAGAAGCGTATGTGGAGAGACCAGTTCGCTTTCACCCCAGTCAGTCTCGTGCGTAGGAATCAAAGGCATGCCAAGCGGACAAGAGCTGTGTGGGGTTTTCCTCTTCGCGGGGTCAGATCTGAGCTGATGGGAGATACCCATGATTTGAGGTTTCCCGTTTCCCTCACAGCTAGATATTAATGGTATTTATAGATCAAATCGGTCCAACTAGGTCTTTTTTGTTCTCCACTTTTTCTTTTCAGCTTTTTTCTCTAACAGGCGGGTGGTTGAGCCCATGTAGGAACTTTCCATAGCCCCTGTGCCAGACCGTAGTTTTCTACGTATATATCATTTTTTTGCAACTGGTGGGGGCGGTCTGTTTTCCCTAAGTGTGGACGCAGCTATGGTTAAGGAACCGTTGGCATCAGGGTTTTGTTTGCTTGGGCAGAGAAAACACAGTGGGGTTAATCAAACACACGGAGTACGACAGCCAGCGTTGTAATGCACGTGCCTGCATATATGTGTCAGTCTTGTACAGCGCCAGACCTTGCCTAAAACCACCAGAGGCCGTTCTGGTGTGGTTGATTTAGGCTGTGCCGGTAGATGTTATTGCACATGCGGGGAGGGGATAGCAGTCTAAGTTAGGGAATGGATTTAGAAATCTCGGCGACGCAGACTGGCATTCATGTCAAGAAATATAAAAGGAGGAAACTGAGGACCAAAGGTAGCCTCTGGAAGGTGGACGTATGGGATGAGAGATTTTTGACCGGGATGATTAAGGAAAGCAAAGTACGGCCGGGCAAGGAAGCGGAAGGGAACGGAAGCCAGAATAAATAGGAGAAGAGTCGAGGGATCAAGGAGTGAAGTAGTAGGCGGTGGAACTTAATGTCCCAAGATCCAGCACCACTGAACCATTTGACGATGGAGGAAAACATCAGTGGATAAAAGCCTTGAGCTAGATAAAAGTTGTTTTATATGGCTACCCTAGCACTATATAGCGAGGGAGACAGTAATTTTCTGGACATAGTCGTGAAGACCGACTAGTGAATTGGATAAGGCAGGGTCGTACAGGGGTTAGGTGGTAGTAGGTGAACTTGATTGAGTAGCAAGAACCGGAGGGCATCTAAATAGTTATAGTCGTAAACGGCCTATCTTATACTACTGCAGTGTGGGTTGTGTGCGGCATGCGTAAAAAGTGATAGCAATTGGTAAGCCTAGCGTCTGTCGTTAGACAGGATATGATAGGTTTGGGATATGGTGCTATGATCCTAGTAGTGGAAACCGTTTTCAAAGGCCGGCTCTACAGATAGCAGAGAGCGGGAGGGGAGGCGGAGGCTACGGTTCTAATGTCCGATACCTTCTTCATAGGCCCGATCCTCAGATACGCTAGCCTCAGTCAAAGATAATATAAGTCCAACGGTAAGTTGTGATTTTAGGGCATGGCTAAACTATGCTATTGACGCACATTTGCGAATAGTCAGGAGTAGCGTTTTCCAAAGCTTTGAGCATTTAATAAGAGAGAAGTTGGATCTTATTGCCAGCCTAGACTGTGGGATGGTCAGACTGAAGTCTCTGTGGCGCAGAGGGTGAGATAAGGGCGGGGAAAACTGTATAGACCTGGTAGAAGTGAACGCAGAGCGATGAATAAGTCCATATAGAAAACATAAGTTAAGCCAAACATGTCCAGGCCATACGGGGTCAAGTTTCAGTAGAGTGCATCGCTGTTTATGGCTCAGTAGGGGAGAGCATCCTATTAGCTTCTTGGTGAAGGTAAGCTGGACTTTCTCAAGGCGTATCCTATCCGATTTCGACATTCCGGAGAAGATTACACGGCAATATTCCAGGTGGGGTCTAGCATGGGATTAGTACGTAAGGAGAATACTACGTTTCATTTTAGATGATGTGGGAACTAGGCCTGTTATCTGTCTGCCCCCGGCCCTCTGGAATGAGACATGTTCCGAGAATCATAGATTTTTCGTGTATCGAAGCCTAAGATCCCTCACCGATGAGCTTGAGGCGATGGGTACTTGATTCAGTGACGGGGTTCCGGGAGGGACATGAGATCTGTAGGTTGTGTAGCGCTCTTAGATGCCGAGAAGCACATCTGCCATGAAGTGCACCATTGATGAAGTTTCTTAAGATCATTATCTATTTCAAACAGAGCTGTGCCCAAATATTGATGGCGGGACTCATAAACGATATTGATGTCGTCAGCAAAGAGGAATGGAGTGCCGTGCTGCACAATCGAAAAAATGTCGCCATTATAGAGTAAGAAAAATAGCGGACCAAGTACACTTCCCTGTATAAATCCACTGGTGATAAGCACCGGTTGCGATAGATGGCCATTAGCATATACAACCTGGGTTCGGTCCGACAGGTAGGAAGTGGTCCATGATAAAAACGGGTCATGGGTACCGTAGGGCCGGAGTTTTGTTAACAACCGGGAGTAAGGAACTCGGTCAGATGCCTTGGTCATATCGAGGTAGATGATAATCATAGATTTTCCGTCGTCAGCTGCCGTGGTCAGTAGGTTAAAGAAATCAAACTGGCATGTGGTGCAAGAATGTGACTTTAGGAGGCCATGTTGACCGTTGTGAATGAGGTTATGAGAAGTGAGATAATCGGGCATCCACTGTTTGATCAAACGCTTCATTATTCTGGCAGTTGAAGGGGCATGGTTAATAGGACGATAATTTGAAGGGTCATGCACTGGACCTTTTTGTGGATAGGAACAATGGTTGAAGTTTTCCACTGGGATGGAAAAATACCATTTTTAAGGGATAGGTTATGGAGATTCATGAAGATAGCAGCGAAGTCAATTCCATCAAGATGAAAGAGTGCTGGGGGGATTCCGTCATAGCCAGGGCGGGAGGAGGGCCTAACACGCAGCAGTAGGCGGGCCACGTCGTTCAAACCGAGTTCAATATCAGAGGGAACCTGCTCGGTGATGAGGGGTACGGGTGGAGGACTTGAAGTGGTGTCAGTAGCCATGGATTCTGAAAGGAAGGTATTGAGCGCCTCGGCGATTTCGGATGCGAATTCAACCTGCGTATTGTTTCCCAAAATTATATAGGGTATCCCCGAAGACTCTCTCTGATTTCTGCTCTTTAATCCTCTGGACAATCGGTAAAGTCTGTCGAAGGAATTCAAGGCCGAAAACTCCTGCTTTCTCAGCAGTTCATTAGTCCGAAGACTGATGCTTACAGAGAGAGAGAGTGGTGTTGCAATAATATATAGGGAAGCCTCTGGTTTTATTAAAGATCTGCATTTTTGCATGTTTATTTTGCAACCTTGTTTGGTAAGGGCTGCGGGCTCGAGAGCGGTTGGTCCCAATGGTGGTGATTTTTGACAAGCAACTATGTAGCTCATAGTAGAGTACGTCACCGGCGAGCTGAGGGTCATGCTGTAGGAATTAGTCATACCAATCGAGGGCTCGAAGCATGGGCTTGAGGCTTATCCATTTGATCGTGTGTAGGGGATGTTGAGACGAGCTACATATGGGGTCTATGGGTCCGGCTGTGAATTTGCAAGGAACCATTCTATGGTCACTGCCCGGGAAGAAATTGAGGGCGGTAGTTATATGGATAAGAAAAAGGAGGCCATGTATCGATCCCTGGGGCACAGAGATTGAGGCCGGAGCTAAAGAGGAGTAGGATGGCCTTAATCTAACCGCGAAGGATGGGTCTGCAAGAGGGCTGCATGTGACTGAATGCAGCCGACCTGAAATGCCATACCACTTTGCTTTTAACACGAGGAGATCATGGGGGCCGCATCAAAGGCTTCGGCAAAGTCAGTGAAGGTGGCATGAGATATCCTTCCATCATAAAACCCTTGTGTTACACTGGAAGGAGGCCTCGCTGACTTGTTAGGACTCTTAGACTTTTCCTGTGGCTAGCACTGCAGCCGGTCTTGGGCTCATCTAGTTCACTGGTTGCAATGACAAGGCTGTTACTCAGAGAAGTACAAGACATGGATGATGGCTTTTTCGAATAGAGTGCAACCCCCCTGGTGTGACCTACCACTGCCTTAGGTTCGGGCCCATTTTTAAAAGTAACTGGTGTTAGTCGAATGACTGGTGTAGGCCTGAGCTTCGGATCATCTAGTGTCGGATACAACAGCTGGCTTTATAGTTCGACGCCTTACGTGTAAAGCTTATTCGGAGAGGCCCTTATGACTGTGTCACTAGCTTCCGCTGCCTAGGCAGTCTGTATGAGGCAATCAGGCGCTTTCTATGATGATTTAGAACTAACAAGTGGGCCCAGAAGTTTTGTTAGCTTTTGAGATGAGCCAGGAACACCCTGATGAGTTTGAAACCTTGGGCTATGAGAGAGGACCAAGTATTTATTTGCTTTCTCCGTAGGAACAGTTTGATTATCGAGACGGCCCCAAATAATGAGGCTTTTGGAACAGATATCCAAGTCTCGCAGCTCCTAAGCAGCAATACCTATGCGCCTTTCTGAGATCCTGGAGGCTTTTTGAGCTGCTGCTAGCTCCGGTCAAAGACGAAACATTGTGGCCTCTATATGCTCTATCTTTTCTCCAGGGTTCTCATGGTTTCTATGAGACAGACTACCTGAGGCTGCCTTGGAATCGCTATAAGACTGCTCTGAGTCCATTGAGGCTTCTCTACCTTGTTTCATGGGCATCGTGTGTTCATCTGTCAATTCAGAAGACGTCTGAGTTTGGCTTTTTTCTCGGAAAAGGGATTAGATGGCCCGAGAAATATGTCAAAACCAAGATTGACAGCGCCGGCACAACAGCAGTGAGCTGCTTTTGTGGGATGAACAGATTAGTGAACCAGGACTTTCAAATGTCACGCAAATATCGAACTCTATCGTTAAACAGCAGAGCTGCTAGGCCCAAACCAATTGAGGACCGTCCGCCAAGGTCCGATTAAAAAGGCGGAGCAAAGAGAATTTTGGTCAATAATTTACTCATTCAGAAGTAGTCATCTACAGACCGCCGCCAAGACTTCCCCCTTGAAGCAAACGTCAGAATGACCCTCGGATCTAACAGAAGGCATACAGGATGCAGGTCTTCATCATCGTTACAAATTCTGTATGTGATCAGTCGCCCAAGGAACCAAGGAACGGCGCCACAGTCAGCTCTTGCAGCAGGTGGAGGCTTGCTGAGGTGCACAACGACTTGACCGTCACCTACCAGGCCATCAACTAGACGTTATATATGACGACACATCGTGGAAGGTACTCTGGCACCGTACATCCAGGGGTTCCTCCATCCATGGTATTCGAACGTGCCAGGGAAAGGCAAAATAAAACAAATGAGCAAACAACAAAAAATAATAGCGAAATTGGGGAACTTTAACAGGTGGGTCCAAGCAATAGGTAGATTTTAGAATGTAGGAAACATCTAGTTTTTGTTTTACAAAATAGTGTCAAAAGGTGGAAACAAGGTTAGGCGGAGTTTGAAACGCAGGTGCTATCTATGAGACATTCTTACCATTGGAAATAACTGCCAGATGGCCCTTTTCGCGGCGGCCCTGCGGTTCCGAGTCCTACAATATGAAGCTCCAAGGTGGCTTCTATGATAGGTGACGGGACTGTTGGGGCACTAGAGTTGAGCTGCTTTTTCCCCCGAAACTATTTTCAGCCTTAAGATGGTCAACAGATGTAGTTTCGTTTTTATCATATCAATCAACGAGGTGAGCCCGATCTAGTTGCTGGAGCACCTCCGCTGGACTTTTTGAGGCCTCCACGGGGACTTTCTAACACTATCCGTGCTTGAAGAGAGGTAGACGCAAGTGAACAGTCCTGGTGGTTTGTGGGCTGGTCTAGAATGTGGTCGAGGCTTGCGCTCTGGCAAACCCAGCAACTGTGCAAATAAATGCTAAGGTATTAAGCTCCACTGTCGCCACCATTGTGGCCTACTACGAAGTAATCCCCGGGTAACCGGATAGTTTGGCCTAATGGTAATTCCGCGGCTGGCGTGCTTATGTCAGGCTTGTAAGTGGATAGCAAACCAAAGAGGACGATTGGAAGCTGCTGCGCCCGGTTAAAACTGCCAGAAGCATTGAGTGAAAGCGTGAGCTGGAGATGAAAACACTCGGCCATACCGCTGGCCGATAGGTGATATGTAGTCGCTCGAGAAAGGAGGCTGTCTAACGTAAGCGGTATACATTCAAACATGTGTAGCTTGAATTGTGCGCCGCATTCGGTATTTATCCCTACTCTGAACCACGCAATGACACCCAACGTCCCATGAAACCAGCTGCTACGAATCACGTTCCTAAACTGGCAGAGGACATAGCCCCCGGCTAAAGAGGGAAACTGTGGACCATGGTAAGGAGGTAGCATGAACGTTTGACAGAGCTGATAGGACTAACGATATCCATTCGGACGAGGGTGCACCCTGAGGACACAGCTTGAAAGTGGTTTAATCAACTCTTCGTTTGTCTAATTATCTTTGCTCACAGGCGGTGAACACGTGAACGAGCCCAACTACGGATCATTTTCTGCAAACCGTGGCAGGGATTCCTATCCCTGGATTGCTTGGTGGTGGCTGGAAAACTGGGATGGACTAAATTATGCAAAACGTCGAAGAATTTGCTGCGACCAGAAGCGGGTACGAGGGAATGCGTGTGTGGCAAAGTTATATACCCCAGATTATGGAGTCCGAGAAAGTGGCCGAGGGAAACTATAAAGGTTAAAGTGGTTTCACTTGGCTTGAATCTGGGAAATCCAATTCCGAACTTTGGGCTGCTTCGAGGTCCTTGACATCTGGCCGACTAAAGACGGCGTTCCTCGCGAAAGATCATCAGCTACAACTTTGTCGGTGCCGGAAAAGTAACGAACGTTACTGGAAAACCCTTCTGTGGAGTCTAAATGGCTCAAAGTACATGGCGACTGCTTGTCTGTTTGACTGTGAAAAGCTTATGTTAGTGTTTTGTGTCCGGTGAAGAAGATGGATTGTCTGCCTTTGAGGATACGTCGAAAGCAGTTCCCGAATAAGAGAGGACTACCTAGTTTCAGCTGGTAAGAGACGGCTAGAGAAAAAAGCTAGTGGTTTCAACTTGGTGCCGACCACTTTTGGAGCGTGCCTACCATCCCATCGGTGGCTTTACCCAATCGAGCTTCAGAGTCGAAATGAAAGGGCGGAGTAGATAAAGCCGGCGCTTCTGCAACTGAATCGAAGGCAAGTTTGGCTTTTTCAGGTAATTCTGTGGGTCTACCTTAGCACCTCAAAGTAAGTTTGTTGAAGGCTGCCTTTGGTGGTCACATTTTGGGATAAAACGCCGGTAACAGCTTACCATCCCGCTAAAACGACCAAAGGCTGCCAATGGAGTAGGTAAAGAAAAGCCATGAACGGTCTCTGTCTCTTTTTCCAGGGACCGGGTACCACGTTTATCACTCATGTGGCCTAAACAATCAGCTGAATTTTGGCCAAAGATAAATCTGCCCTCATTGACTGTTATACCGTATGCTGACAAACGCTTAAGCTACTGATGTGGGACTTGTCTGTATGCGTTTCCAGGTTCACCGATTGTCAACAGGTGATTTACGCACGCAAAAACAAAGTCTGAGCTCCTGGTAACCTGGTCAGTATAATCGAAAGGTTTGCAAAGCTTTCCACAAGCAGAAAGGCATGTTTCGAGAAGCAAAAGGACCTAAAGGAATAATGACTCCAGTCTCGGGTGTATCCTCAACTGCCCCGGAAATCCGACAAACAGAAATCTTCACACTCCATTTTCACCTTTTGTCCACTCGAAAGTATTCCGAAATGGCACGGCTCCCGGGATGTGACCTCCTCTCAAGCCGTCAAGCGCACACGATTGATCATTGGTTTCTGCTCCTTGGCCGATGAAGCACGCATTATCATGTTCCCTTATGTTAGTCCCCTCGGTACAGAGTCAAGAGTTTCTGCACATACTATCATGACTAATTTCTGTATTGCGGACACAGGTTCCCAAAATGCTCCGGTTGGTCGACCTTCATTCAATACGGTTTCCCTCAAACCACTTTCACCCAGAGCATCAAGCACAAATGCAAGCACGTCTGAACTCCCGATAGTGATAGATATCCACGAGGGACGGCTGGAACAGACACAGCCATATCTAAACTATCTGCTCTATCGTAACGGGGACTGCCAAGGCAAGGGAACGATCTGAATATCAAGGCGTAAGTACGAACCAACCGAGGGCTACAGACTAAAGAACAAACGGCGAATATGTCGAAGGCGGCCCGAAGCAGACAAAAGGAGGCATACGGACTACCGGAGAGGAAGCAACGAGGTCTCCGGCAACCAGCAATATAGCCCATGAGTAAGGCTGCCGATTGAGCCGTCAAATGAGACAGTCGGACCAACCGAAGAAGGAAAACGTCCACCGGCCACGAGCAACTGGCCAGAAGGCAGCCAAAGTGCTCAAGCAGCTGCTTTAGAAATGTTGTTGATGCGCAATCTGGTAAAAGGTCTGTATGAACGAATGTGTGCTTCACGGTTTGGCTTATTTGGCCGTTGAAATACAAGCATTCTACCGTGTGTTTTCTTCATTGTTACACTACGACCATTCCACGGCAGGAGCACCCCTGAAGCATATCCGACCAGCTCCAATAGTGCACTGGCCGATCCAGTTAACCCGGACTACCCGGCATTCTGTAGCGACTGAGTGGTGAAATGTGCCACTTTCTGTAGTCATACTGCACTGAGGGAAGTCCTATCCTAGCTGCGCAAACCAAGCCCTACCGCTACTCTTTCCGGACGGTACAAACGGGACGGAAAGAGCATTTTCCTCAGCGTCAAAATGTTCGGGGTTGCTCCTACTGCAAGCGGTAAAATAAATCGAAGTGATTTGAAAAATCCAAAAAACGAATGAAGTGAAAACCTGAAGAGCTGCCTGGGAATCCAAGTCGCCACCGACTTTAAGTGATGAAATGCTTTGCCGGTACTCGAGGATCCACAAAATATTAGAAAATATAAAGGGGTCACCAGTTCGCCACTCCAGACACTAAGTAGCAACCGGATCCCGTGAATGGCCCCGGGGCGGGTAACAAGCCAAAAGCTCTGATAGTTACCAAAAGACAGTAACAGCCGGTGAGACAGGTGAAGGATGGTCTGCAGGGAAACAGTTTTCGTCAGGTCTACGTAACTGAGCAACATCGGGCACGATATCAGCTGAAGAAGCTGAAGGCTCGACCGTCCGCAAGCAGAGAAACCAAAAATGAGTCTTTATTGGGGGGGGGGAGGCAATTGTCCGTACAGAACTCCGACAAAAAACGAGCAAGCCTGTCTCCTCGAACAACATGGAGAATTCCTGGGGTTGGGTGACAATTATTCATTTTTCTATAGTAAAATTTGGTCACAGATTTGAACATCAAAATCTACTCTTTTCCGGGTTGTTGCAAGTGAAACTAGATGACCACCACCTCAGAGTTGTCTCGTGTCCCGGAGAAGGTGCATACTCTGTGCTGCATGGGTCCCTCCGACTAAAAGCCGAACAGTTTTAACAGTTCCAAGTAGTGGAACCTGAAGAACGAGAGCCGTCTTGGTGAACTCATCATGGGGTGAGCCAACGGCTAGTTAGACTTGGAGATTCGAGAATCTAAAGTACAATAGACAAATCCTCAAGCCGTCAGCTTTGGTGTCCCCTTAAGTTCCGCCAGGTTGGTTTACTGCAAAAGAGAGGGGTTGACGGTGAACCGCTCCAGCTCCATCAATACACCATCTAAAGTCCAAGGCCCAGTGAGTAAAATCGATGAATGAAACCTTGCCTAAGCCCAACCCTCCCTACCGCAGTGGAGCAGACAGAGGCCCACCTCAGCATGACCATCCTGGGTTCCTAAGTGTCCGTCTTTGACTAGGCTACTCTCCGAGTCGACGGAAACTCCGCCCGATCAGGTGGAGGGAGAGGTGGCATCGATCGTCCGATCGGATATTTTGGCTGTGTAGTCCGGCGGGCTTGGAGACCCACAAAAACTGGGAAAAGCCCTTGGGTTCCGCTTAAGGCTAACAACCGGGTGCCTTAAGACTGTCAGGATCAGATATCGAAAGTTCGCAACCAACCTCACGTTTTTCTCGCGGTTACTGGTGAGATGGATATGTGATGGCAAACGCAACGTAGTGAATGACGTCGGTACCCCGCTCCTTGGTTGGAAGTCAGATAGCACCAGGGCTGGAACAGGTCCTTTCTCTCGGGATCTACTGACCACCTTGCGGGAATCGACCTTACAACAGCACACTGGAGAGCTCACCGGGCACCATCTGACCGGAGTTCCTTCTTGGATCTGGTGACCTCCCCCAGGTGCTCCGATGCTGACAGAATCAAATTCCCAGCAGTTGAGATCAGAGTCCACAAGGCGATTGAAATTCACCGGCGTAGTAGTCATTGTCTGGTCCCCGGGCCATACATCGGACGTAAAGTTTGGCGCACGTCATTCGAGGATGTTCGAAGGGCTGCCTTAGACCCCTACCCAGTTTCTGAGGGTGCTTTGATGCCGACAACAATGTAAGTGAGGCTTGAGATCTTATCATTGGGATCATACGCCTTATGACTGCCTATGGTCCACTCACCCGTCGAATACCTCATGTGGAGGCCTCACCGTGGTTTGATTTGGGGCAAGAGAACTTACTTAAACGAGGAAGCCAGGTAGGGCAGTTGTTCCTGTCCTCAAGTGAGGGCTATGTTCTCTGTCGCAGGGTTAGTAACCACCGTACAGAACAAAAACGGAAAAAGCAAACGGCTGTCGAGGAACCTGTTGCGGTTGACGCAGTATGAGCACCTAAGCTCCCCTCTGCATACATCAAGGAACGCCGAAGAGCAAAAGATGTTATCCCGATGGGTGACAACGAACTGGTTTCAGCATATGATGGAAGGGCTGAAGCTCTGCCAGAAGTAACTTGTCAGCGTATTCTGTTAGGGAGGGTGTACAAGCCCCGATAGTGGAAGGCTCAGTTATTTGTTATGTACGACTTTGTCGAGCCAGAATTGACTAAAATACCGAAATCTGTCTAACCCTACTGTTCCCCGGGACCGACTGTGTGCATCTGCCGATATTAAAGGAGCTGGCTGACCAACTAACCCCAATGATGGCTAAGATGATTAAAGTCTTTTTGGTCCCTAGAGGACTGCTTCGGGGAAGACAGCTGCCGTTGTCCCTCTATAGGAGGATGAAACGAAATCCACCGCAGCCACATACCGCCCAGTTAGTCTCACATCAGTGGCCGGCAAGATTATGGAAAGGCTCGTAGCTTCTCGCATCTGCAGGCACCTGGAAAACTGTCAAGTCCCATGCACACAGCTGCACGGTTTTCAGATGTGTTGGCAGCTTGTGTACGTCGTGCGAACGCCGGGGTAGAAGGGTATTTCCTGGACACCATCCTTGTGGACTTCACTGAGTGCTCAGTAAAGTCACTCATGGAAGCTGTTGCAGAAGCTCTGGCCCATCGGTATTTTTGGGCCGGTGCTCCACTGGATTAGATTTCTTTTGGTAGACCAGACCTTAACCGTGAGAATCCCACAGCAGTTAGTAGTTATGTACCGGAAAGCTCCGCGATCGGACCACCGTAGTTGCTGGAGTCTTGCGACTGGCGTACCGCAGACCCTTCGATCCAAAAGGATTGCCTACGTCGGCGGCCCGGAGAGGCGGCACGGCACCTGATCGGAATAGGATCGTCAGGTGCTACAGGAGGATCTCCATGCACTCGTCGGTTGGTCGGCCACTTGAGGGCTGCCCGTGAAGGTGGAAAAATAAGCTTGCATGAGGATTAGCAAGCCTGGAAATAATTCCGACGACTGCTCGGGGAGTTTTTAATCCTTCTCACGCTTGAGGCAAAAGATCGCAGCGTTGACATCATCCGCAGTCTGAGGACTTGAACACACACTGAAGCGATGAATGCTTCAGTGTAGAGAACACTTGATCCGGTCCGCCTTTTCTTTGGGCATCCGGCCCCAGATATCTCCCGGTTGCCGTGGGCTTTACCCGTACGTCCCAGCCTGGAATACAGCTGTTTAGCCGCCTAACCCCGTACGGTGGAGGATGAAGCCAAAGCGGAACAAGTATAGCTTGTCACCACTGCTGGAAGCCGGAATGCATGAGGATTGCTCTTAGGAAGCGGATTTTCCGCGGGATATCTTTATTCTCCTCTTGATGTTACCAAGCTACGTGCAGTTGTGTCGTTGAGCAATCTTCTCCCTCATGGAGGCTTTACAAATTTGTGTTCTGCAGTTGTATTTACAGGTTTGAAAGATATTCCGTTCCATCAAGCAGCCCATGCTCCAATTCTTACAGCTTCGAGTGTCTACCAGTATGCCACGTGTTGAAGAAATGTGTCTCGCACACACCCACTTTAAGCGTATGAGGAATGATGTGGGGTGAGGGGTGTGCAATGCGTAGAATCATTCAAGGCGTTCAGGAATATCAAGTGAATTCTATCCGTGAAGGATATGTATATTCAACTTCCTTACACTTTTTCTGCATGCTTCCTTAATTTTGCTACTTCAGACATTACTCTACCTAGCTCTTCTGTACGCAACGCCTTTGCACATTCTTTTGCACATGAGACTTTTGAACCTTGCATCAAACCGTCTTGACTGTCGTGCTAGGGCCACGGGACTGTGAACCCTTGTGCTCCAATGCCGAGTCCACTCGGCTGCATATTTGATATTTGTACGCATTGTACTTTTGCGGTCCCCAATTTAGGGCTGTAAAAACTACAAACCATACTTGATCTGACTTCCGAATACGTGTGAATTATCTAATCGCACCCCGAGTTGCTATTCTTATAACTTATGCCGTCTTATTTCCGAACGGAACCAATGGGCTGATTGGTTTTATACGTTGGGAGTAGGCCGCCGACCTGTCCCTCAAAAAGCGGGCACAATGGCCAACCCTCGCCGAGAAACGCCATTAGCGTGATCCCAAACACCTCAGAAGCGAGGCGAGAAGGGCCCTGCAGAAATAGTGAGCACTTTTTTGGGGGGCGGCGGTTGCTGCGAGTGTGCGATATCCAAGAGTTTGCACTGCCACTGGTGCCTCAACTCCCTTGAAGCAGAAGGGCGGGGTCCAGTAGACAAGCAGGAAGCCCACGAAAACAATGCGGCCCAAAAAACAATGAGTGTTTAATTTTTGACGAATGAGTCAGCAAAGGCGGATGATCCTGTGCTTCCGGCATTGGAAAGTCAGGTGACGGGTTTCCAAAGACCGGGGGGGAGGGTGGGGATCTCAAGCCGCTGGCTCCTGATCGGAAATCAGGAGGAGTCCTTTCCAGGAGAATCAAAGTCTAGGTCAGACATACCCACCCGGGGGTTCTATGATATACTGCTAATCGAGGGAACTCCGTACTTCACAGCTCTAAGAAGGGTTCGCGGGTTGGGAACGTGGCCATCACCGCTGTCAAACAAAGGCTTACCTAAGGCGGGGCCATTGCTGGCCGAGTTCACGGACAAGTCCTTTCGAGGTAGACTGTTAGCAAGGGCGGCTATGGCGGCTCGCGCCGCTTGGGTTAGATAGAAATTACATCAGACCAGCGTTGAGTGAGGCTGAAGGGTCCAGCAACAGGTGAGTATATCGCCGGTAGCAAAAAAGAAGATGCCCTCGTGGTCCGGCCTAGCTGTAACTGGGGATTTTCTGGAAGATGAAAACTGACAGTATTGTCTACAGGTAGAGGACAGTTTGTGTGCCATGGCATGTCCCACAGGGATGGATTGGTAATCGTTGGAGGTCCCAGATCACCAGAAGTCTTCATGAAACCCGGCGGGGGTAAATGACGTGAAATATTACTATCGCTCTGGGCTTCGAGCCCAAGGCCTAGGCTGGAATGAGCTGTAAGGGACAGCTAGACTCTGAGGCAAGAGGGGTTTCCTAAACCGACGGGGGTAGCATTGGAAACAGGTGAACGGGGCTCTTCAGGGCCATGGGTGAACGTAAAGCAGCAGTACTCTTCGCTACGGGAACATGGCTCTCTGAAGATAATCATACCCCGGGAACTATGAAAATGCGTTTGTCGTTTATAGACAAGACACGGACCATTTTTAATAACTGTTTTGGGTAATCCCGCAGGACCACCATATCATTAGGATCCGTAAAAGTACTGGATCAAGTAAAACTTACGTGTGTGCTACCCATATGTTTGTGCTCCACTCCTTGTTTACGTGCACTTAACCCCCTAATTTGCCGTAGCCTGTTTGAACCTGTATAATCGGCCTGCTTGTTCATCCATCCCATGAACTTGCCTCTCCTTCTGGGTATCTTAGATCGCATATACGAGGTCCGTATATACTTCCGAAGTTGTTCATTTCATAGTCCGGTATCGAAGAAACTACGAATCAATCTAACTCTAGATTTGGGATTCTTGTGGATTGGGTACTCTTCACTCGAACGCGCCTAAAATACAACTGAGTATGACGGCGCCTGGCCAGGCTTATTATATCAGGTGCGAGCAATTTAAAGTCACATACCAAGGTTTACTAGCAAAATATCTAGCCATGCAGGCTTACTTTCACAATTCCTAGCGGGCAGGCGGATGATTTTGTTTATAGGGGCCCTGAGTGTAAAGAACAAATATTTCTAACCCTTTCAAATGTTCTACGTGCTTTGCGAATCTGACTATATTTGACGTTACCTTGATAGGCTCGTCCATAAACCGCACTTTGCATGATTATTTATCCGTGTAAAATATTTGAATGTGGCCTTGAACCGTTTCTGACTGTCGTGCTTGAGCCATGCGGCCGTGTTTTACCGTGGAGCCTATTTGACCGCATACTTGAGGTTTGTATATATTTGTACCTTTCGTAAATCTCAACTTACTGCCGTAGAAACTATGAGTCAATCTTGTTCCTGTTCTCGGATTCATTTGAATTGGCTATGCGTTGCTGGGTTTGCGATTATTTTGACTTACGTTGGGTATAAAAGGCGTAGATGACATTCGCCCACTGCGAATATCACGCACGTTAAGGACCCCAGCAATACCCCTACATGTGGGGACTTCAGCTTACCACACACTGATTGAGTAAACTACGCACGTACACTGGGAACTCGAGACTAGGTATATCTGCGGGGCTGCATTCAGATGCAACTTTCTAACACATTAGGGAGGGCACCGTATATGGAAGTGGCTGTACACCATCCTTTTTTGACCTGGTGATAAGTCACCAGATTTCCTCTCCACTGGGTAGAGGCGATCACGTAACTGCCAGTATCGCGCTTCGAGGGCATCAACCTATAGCAGCCTCGAGGTTGGTTAGAAGCCTCGCGAGTATGGGCACGGTTATGCTGTGTAAAGGGCTGGTCATCGACTGTGGGATATAGCGGGGGATACTAGTGTGGGATTGAGCTGGCATGTCTTTAAGTGACAGCTCACACACTCCATAACGGGCTTGCCCCATTAAAGCCGCGGAGGTGTGAGGGCAAATCTGTATGGTGAAGGGCCACAAGCGGCAGAGCCACCAAACGTAGGAAACGTCAGTTACCAGAGATTTACCAAGCTTGGGTTCGCCATATCAGGTATAGGAATGAGACAGCGAATCTCCTGCCCTCTGCTGAGCTCAACTATAGAATGGGTTTGGCTCAGCTTGTCAAAAAGCATCGAAACTGTGCTGTAGCTGCCTCCTGCCTAAGGGCTCATTCGGAGAAACAACGGGGCCACTGGTAACCGATGTCCATGGAGCTTCAGCCGATAACCGAGGCAAAGATGCCCCGGATGCTTAAGTTACCACTGTGCACAGAATGTATAGTGGGTTGCAAATAATGTCTGAGGTAGCGAACCCTCCATCAGTCACAAAGAACTTAAACCTTACAGAGCAAGTAGCGCGCATGTTTCGGGAAAGGTTGGATTTCCATAAAGCTGCTGGTCCGGATGACATCCACCCTGTTACCATTAAACAGTCGACGGACATCTTACGTTTGCCCGTGTACAAGTTACACAGGGCCTCTCTGAATAATGGAGGAGGCCGAAAGACAGTAAAAGTGCAGCATCGGTGGCCATGCATGAAGGATGATCCCTCTCGAAAGTGGGAAACTATAGACCGACTGCCCAACCATCATCCCAAGCCAAGTGCTAGAGATTACCCTGACCCAACGCTGTCATCGTCTCCCACAGACTTCTCTGCCCTGCCCAGCTAAGCATGGACTTCTACAAAATAGCTTTCGTCTAACCATCCTGTTGTGCTTTTAAGATAGAGTCACTCCCAGAGCCGACGAAGTTTAATAAGTGGATGTAGTTGCCTTGCTGTTAGCAGACCGTCTAACTCGGCGAACCCCCAGCTTTTGCCTCTCAAGCTGGGATCATTTTATATGAATGGACGGGTTCAGAAATTGCCGGCGGACTTCCCCACCAGTAGGGCATTCTACGATCACTGGGTGGTGGGAACTCTGATATGGTGGATGTCTCCAGTGGATCGACTCAGGGATCCGCACTAGGCCCTCTACTATTTCCCCTATTTATGAGCAACCCAGAGTCGACTCCAGAGGCATCTGCCTCTAATGCAAATAATGCGAAATTGGTGGGGGCTCAGAAGCAGATACCCCACTTCCTCAGACTTTTAATGTGAAAGGGTGAAAACTGCGAGGGCAATGCTTGGAAACCCTGGGGGTGCTAAAAAAGCTTTTCTGGGCTTGGATCTGAAAGTGTTTTATAGATCCCAACTTCCAAAACAGTAGATCGAGGGCTAAAGCTGTAGAGCCTCTAGACCATTCTGATAGCTAGACCTCCCTTCCTCGACTGTGAGGTGGTGAACCACTAGAACATGTTGGCAGAAGAGGCGACAGAACTAGGGACCTTCCAGGCGTCCAAGGGGACCCTGGATCTTGGACGGAACGAGGTCATCCGTTGCAGTGAGCTTCGAAGATGTCTACTAGACTGATGGTTGTGACCACCGCGGTGCATCTGAGAAGTTTTACCGATTACCGTCTCTTTTTGTTCCGTAGCCATTCGATGAACCCTCACAACCTCCAATGACTGGCAGTTGGTAAGCGATGAGGTTTTAAATTTCCCTATTATTTTTAGCGGGAATCTGACAGGATTCACCGTGCATTAGTGAGTGCACGGCTTGCGTATATTCCACCGAAGGAATTCTGCAGGCCGGGATGGCCGCGGACATTGCCTGTTTTATGCAGACTGAGATGAACTTAAGGTCAGTTCAAAGCTTAGGACTGGCGGGCAGTGCCAGTGATGGTCCCGTTTCTTGCACTAACGAGCCCCCGGGAGACCCTTTGCCTAGCCTTCCTGCGATCCTTGCCTTTCGGTGGTTGGATGCAAGGAGCATCGAAATCTCGTCCAAGACGGCGGCAGGGACGAATATTTTCGTAGTGTGCGGCCTCTGCAACAAGCGGGTTCAGTCTCATGCACAAGTCAAAACATCCGTCTATCAGCTGTAGAGAAATAGTAGGGAATGTGGAGAGACAAATAAATGGTAATGGCTGGCGTTCAAGTGGAATGAAGAAGACTGAGACAGAAAATTAAGAAGGCTAAAGTAGACCAACTAACCACAGCTAGACTTATTTCGCTAGCCCAAGGGGAATCCTGGAAAGCCCCTGCCGAATCCACTTCGGGCTTTTATTTAAGCACTGTCAAGGAGTGAGCTTTCACCGCGTTCCCCAAAAAGGTCGTTCCAGTTGATGTTCACCTTGCAGCGACCTTGAGATGACTGAGACGGAATATGCAAATACACAAAACTTTGTGGCGGATAGACACACATTTTCGGAGCCCAGCTCCAGGCAGTTTGTATGTTGTTCGAGGTCACCGGGCTATACTTTGCCTGGCTGTTCGCCACAAAGGCTGACTGTTTTCGACAAGCGGCGAACAGTTATCAATGCTCCCGGAGTGGCAAAGCACTCGTCTCCGGCATCCATCACCCCTACTGCCACCGCCAAGCTGCTCCCGACAAGACCACCAATATGACAAGCACTTCTGCGTCCTATCTGATCGGTTCTCCCAAAGTGCTCTTTGCTGTGGAGGTTTGCACGGCCATCCCTGTGGCCCACATGTTCAGCTTTTTGGATACTGGCAAAGCCTGTTCCAATTCACAACGGTGGTTTTCATCCGACTCCATAAACCATCCGTTCGGCAACTAAGGCCACCAAATAGGAGACCCGGGTACGATCTCAGCTCGAGTGCTCAGTTTTTGAGCTTCTGGTAGAAATTTTCGCCTCCGGCGTAAAAATGTTCAAATGTTCCATTTTCATTTGTTTAGCAGCCACTTTCTCATGGAAGTATCACAAAATTACACCGATTGTCCTGAGTGTTATTTCAAATTGAATATCGACTTTAGCCACTTGTTTGGAAAGCTCCACGGCCACTCTAGAAAAACAACATTGGAGAGCAGACGGTCGTCTTCGATGACTTGTAGTCTTACTATTGCAAGTTGTGCAGGAGACAGTTATACATCTGATTGGACGTTGGCTGGGCTGAAAGTCGATACAAAGATAGGTGCGTCACTCAATGCTCCTTCGAGCAATAAGTGAACGAATTCTCACGAGTCCCGAAATCGGAACGAGATTGTTTCGCGGTTTCTATGATACTAAATTAGCAAATGAACAATCTGTGAAATACACACTAACCTCAAATATGCGATCACAAGGACTAAAGAAGAGAGCAAAGTTTGTGGCGAGACCGACGAGCGGGTGAGTAACACAGGCCTAACAAGCATATGACAAAGTCGCGCTTTGGGTACGAATAAAACAACGTCAGTTTACAAAAGTGTAAATGGTACGAAACATACAAACAACGCATACAGTTGACTATTTTCACAGAATCAGAGTATAATAATGTTTCGGAAGGTTTTTCTACAATCAGTCGTTACACCTCCCACCCGAACCCGTCCACACTCGGCAGTGGTGGGTGCATAACTGGTGTGCATACCATCGAAGGAATTCTGGACGCTCAATTGGCCGTGGCCACTACCTGTCCTGTGCAGACTGAACTGAACCGAACTGAACAGTAGCTAAGTCAAGGGTTTGGAGTAAGGGCACAGATTCCAACTGCCCACCTAAACCCTGCTGTCAGTGCATGCGACTGCTACCGCTGGCATCTGAAGCCTTCTCACATATATACACAGTGTCAAGTAGCCCGTCTTCTAGGCCGTAGAGTTTCTCCCTCGCAGCAAAAGGAGATGCTTTTTCCCGCTGACCATTATTTGTCAGCTTTATCGGCAAGAACCGCAGTACGCTCATGGGCACGAATAACAAGTATGAGCAGGGGTTCCGAGCTCACCTGCCGCTTTAGAGCAAACCATTCTCTCATTTTTACGTATGCTTATCTGAGTAAGCTAATGTGCCTGGAAACAACAATAATCACAATGTATGCAATCTTTTACGTAAGTGGAAATAATAAAACAGGATCTTGTAAGACAATATCGTGCCCTGGCGGAAGTGTGGAGTATAATGCCGTCTACGTATATGCATGTGTGAGTGGACTCGTAAGCACGAAAACAAGGACTGCTACCACAAGCTAAATCGTTTTCATCAGTGGCAAGCAACAGTAAGGAAATCGGGATATCATGGTGATCTACTGGTGATCAGTACCAAATATGCATGTCACTTGCTGGGTGCACTCGTTGGCCAATGGGAATATGTGTGTATAGTTTGCAGGGAATCGCCACTTGAAAAGGGGTTAAATTGGTAAAATTGCGTTTTTACACTTCTTTGGTTTGAATCTTACTGCCGGAATACTACTGAACAGCCAAGTTAGTGGCATCAGGTGGTCCGCCTTCACCCTCACTGAGATCGGTGCCAAACACATCACGAGTCTGCTTTCGTTTGGCAGCCTCAACCTCCGCCGTCCTCACTAGCCCGTCGGAAATTATAACGGTTTCTTTGACAGTACCCAAGGGCCACTCACTAAAGTGCACATGCTCCTCAGATATCATTGGTATGCTACCAAATTTGAAGGTTCTTTCCTAGGTCAGCCTTCTCTGTCGGGCTTTTAGAATCGGTAAGTACTCACGTAACCATCGTTTCCAAAACTCCTCGGCCAGATGGTTTGCCTGTTTCCACTAGTGTAAGTACCTACCCCGGAATCTCACTGGGCCTCGAAGTGCAATATTTGACCTCATTGTCGACAAATCATCCTGATTAGGCGCTGGATGAGTGAAGTCGATGGAGGAGACAGTAGCCACGGGGCGGTTTTTTCAAGATTTTCTGCACCCCTGCCATCGCAGTGTTCTGTGGTGGTTGTTGTTCGAATAGAGAGGGCAGTATTCGTCTAGAAGACCTAACTAGGCGCTTTCAAGCTTCACCGCGGTGATCAGCCTGTAAGGGTTGAAGTTCTACCCCATGCCGCATGTCGCCTTTCCGTCTCGAGGTTCGTCCCTATTTATATTATGGCCCCGAAACAGCAATTCTCATTGGGCACCCGCGAGATTCGGCCCGTTGCCGGAGTGGATGTCCTACGGCACACCTCTTCTGTTTGCAAACCTTTGAGAGACTCGAAGGAAAGAGTCGTCTGTCATCGGGTGCGCGAATTCCAACTGTACTTCTCAAGATCCCGCGCAAGCCATGCTACAACCGCATCTCTTTCCCGTTCTATACCAGTGTCAGACCCACTAAGGTCCGAAATAGTCAAGTCTGGTGCTGCTGAAAGGCCACCATCCCGGGGTTACCCCGCATTTCTGTGGTGAAGCCACAGCCTCCGGCAGCAGTACGCCTTCTAAATTGCGTACAAAGTCGAATAGCACGGTTCACGCTCGCTCTTCCTCTGAATATCCAAAACCACCTCTGGATGACGCTCGTCAAGTGACCTCCTCGGAACTTCCCTCTGTAGGGTGTGTGTATTGAATTATTAGGTCTGTCAAGGGATGCACTGCTCGCAGCCTTATGAGGCGTTTTTCTTCGAAGCTTAGGTAAGAGTTCGTCAGTCTACCACCTACTCTTTGAGGTCCTTTGTGAAGTTCCGAATTTAAGGTTCTTAAACTGTGCTGCAAGATCAGTTTCCGTTCGTAGTTTGACCCGGGCTTTCCGGGATTGTGAACCTCTTGGGCGAGCCTCTTCACTCGTGCCATTTTGAGGAGATCATATTCTGCAGACCGCAACCTTTCAGTAGTTTCTGTAACCACAAGTGCCCTGATGAACGGGCGGAGATCCTTCATGACCAGCAAATGCCTCCCAAACCTGGTCAAACATACAAGCGAGAGGAGCCCTTTTGTCCAAGTGCAGAATCAGGTCAACCGCCACAGAAACGATGCTGGTTCGGAGAGACTACTGTCTTTATAGCGCTTTTGGTTTCCTTTTCCGATCCAAAGGGTGTTTGCAGTTTGTAAAGGGGTCAGTCCCGTCCTGGCGGGCACAAACGTTCGAGCCCCCCAGTCCAAGTATCTAGCTGCCGGAAGTTGATCGCACCTCTGAACTTAAGTCCGCTGGGTTGTCGGCGAACCCGACATGCCACCAGCGGCCTACGGTGGTTTCATCGTAGATAAGGGTGAGCCAGTTGGCCACGAACTTGGTGAAGCGGCCCTTGAAGTTATTTCTGTAGTATGGCGCAATCGTTTTAACTACCGGTGTTGGAAAATCCCCCAAAAATGTTGCAGCTCTTTGTTTCCTTAACATCACTCGCTTATTTACTCTATTGATTTGTTTTATGCGTCGTATGTTTTTACGAACCAAAGTTCATTCGTTCGAGCCCAGCGCACTGCTCTGTCATACCCTTGTTCTGGACCTGCGTGACGCAAGTTCTTCTTTCCCACACGCCGCAATTCGGTTCTCGCTTTTTGAGACGCGCCCAGTACAATATCTTTTAGCCGATTCTACAGGCAGAATTCGCCTTTTTCACGCGGTCAAGGATTTTCTTGCATTTCATCGCATCTGAGTATCTCTTCCAAAAGTGGTTGTTGCCCCGAAACCTCTCCTCCAACAGCAGTAATCTGCGAAGAACGTAGTCCCTGTTGTCCACGAGAAGATTTATTCTGATGGCGAGCTTCCAAGGGTCATTAACCGTTTCATATGCTCTGTCTTTTGGCAAGGTAGCTGAAGTGCCTGAACTAGTTATCTTTGTGCTCTCGGATCCAGGCTTAGTTGACGTGTAGTGATGGCTTCAGCCGTGGTCAGAGACCGCATTCGTACTGCCCTCTATCGGTTTGGAAGGAAGGATACACAACACTTAATGAGTCATCCGGGCGGATCTCGTGACCAAAATGGACTAGATGATTGAGAACAAATCTTTTGATTTTACCCATTTTCCCGTGACTCAGTCACTGTGAATGATGCCCTTTGATGCCTTGAGGCGGGAGGTCCGCCGTTCGACCTGCGCTGGATGTCCCTCTTCAGGGCCCAAAGGAAAAGGCAATCATGAATGAGGCCAGCCTGGGTAACCGATACTGAAATTACTTTGGAATTGTCGGTGAGGGACAGGAATCCTCTTCGGTTTTCAGACTGCCAGCGTTCAGTTCACAATTGCTCTAAATGACTTCATCAGCAGTTCTACGGACGTACTTCCCCTGGGTGGCACTTTCAAGTAAAGTTCCCCTTTCGAGAAGCAAACTAGTCGCACTGCATAGATAGTCGGTTCCGCTTTCTCCAACATAAACGTTTCAGGATACCCGTCCTTTTGCGCCACTCGTTCGGAGTTCCAGGCTGTCTATTAGAGCATCATGCAAGCGTATGCTATAGGCCCTGAAGGCCAGGCATAGAACCTGGATCCCCTTGAAGCTTTATGACACGAAAGCGTGAAAAAGTTTGCATCGGCCGCTCCACGTCTCTTTTTGTTAGGCTCGTCGCTTGATGGTTGGATCTTTTGTTATTTGTTGGTCATTATATTGAAGACACTGGTTTGTTTTCACTTCTGTTCCCGTCGCGAAATCAAGTGAGTTATAAATAACAGTGGTTCTTCTGGAATATCTGAAGCACTACTACTTCCGTCCTCTTAGGGAGACAGTACGCTTTCCACCGGAGAAAGTTCCTTGCGATAGATTACTGAAGACAGAATTGGGAAGCTGATACATGAACAGAACACCGGCCTGAGCAACTACTGTCTAGCATCAAGCTTGGTGACTTTGTCATCCAAACACCAACAAAACTCTTCCAATTCATGAGGGGACAGATCTCCACCCTCGGGGTAGGTGATACACTGTCAAGCGCGATCTGGATACAAGCTCTTCACTATAACCTCCAGGCAAACCGAGCCCCCCCTGGGAAAGAAATCAGCATTAGATGGATTGGTGGAGGCCCCCGATAGACCACAGGCCCGAGCCTTACTCTCTCCTTTGCACTACTAAAGACCCTAGCACGGACCACGTTAACTACACGGAGAGTTCAGCCAAGCGAGTGGAGTTACCTTCCTCCCAGTTTAATGCATTGTGCGCATGGCGAACATATCCCGGTTCTCTCAGAACAAACAGCCTACAACCTTCACATGAAGGCGCAGGCAACGTCTCTGTAGGGCCATTTGGCCCACAGTCGATCATATTCCATAACTGACAGAACACCCGCATTGAGCACCGGAACACAGGCTAGCACTATCCAACTTCACTCTACAGACCACCACAATCGGTTGAACATCGAGTTAATCAAAGCTAATAAGACTACTATCAGGATGTGCGGCAGGCCTCCACCAACACCAAAAATCTTTTACTACAGTAGACAACAACAGGGATTAGTCATTGATAGCTTTCCCCACTCGGTCACTGGAGTCGGCTTTCTTCGACTTTTTAACCCAGTGAATGATACTGCTAGCTTTCGTTTTGCGAATAAGACCACCGAAGCCTCACTTAGCGGCGAATCTTCGACGGAGCAATCGCCTTCTGCAGCTTTCGTCACTCAAGCCGCCACGGACCGCTGGAGACCGCTACCAGGGTCTCCTGTGTGAGCTTCCCGAACTGTTCCAACATACCAAAGTGCAATCAAAGTTTCCGGCCGGCTTACTGCACAGTACCTTCCCAGCCTGTCCACCGTTTCACAGCTTTGTCTAGAGCTTGACACCCGACAGACTCAAAGTGACCCAGGCCAAGCTTCAGCACACGACGTATCCCGGTACAACTAAACTAACGTCAGGTTCCACGGGCTAAACCACAACATGCCGTGGAAGCCTCCTGTAATTTGGTGAACTCTTGGCAATGATGTGACAACAGACTAAGGAACCACGCCAAATCCCTGCCCAGTTTCACGTATCCAAGACACCACAACAAGCCCGGGCTTCAGCACGATTTCCAGTCGCACATACTTAGTTCCCGCGTGCAACCAAGTTGGCGCTAATCCTAGATACACTTCATAGTCAGCCGTAACCATTCCTTTTGGTCCATTTGGGTTTATCCGTATGACTCTCGGTCTTCGTAGTGCGGTAAAAGGTTTCAATAGTTTCACAGACCCGGTTTATCAGGGCTCAGATAGAGCTTACTCCTTCTTGGACAATACCGGAGCTGCGTATCTCTCTCCACTGCGGTCGAGATGCAAGCCTGGAAGAATGATCAGTTTGTAAGATAACAGTGAACGAGTTAAGGTGTTTTCAAGTTTGCTTTGGAGAAGCCACAAATGTCTGTATCCGCTTGATTAGAACAAACGGAGTTTGGATGGAGTAAGATAAAATACACCTGTGCGGTAAACATAAGTTTCTTTCGAATTCGGCATGGACAGTATTAGGGAAATCTCCCCTCGCAAACACCCTGAAAAGAAGGAGTCAATGTCTCTAGGAATGAAACAGCCAATTATCGGCGCAGAAATAACCGCACTCATTATATAAAACAGTCAAGGAATTCAGAAAATCGAAGACAAAACAGTCGTATATTGTCATATTTTGAGGAGGAAAGCCTGAGATGTTGGAAAGCCCGCTGCGCAAAAACGGAAAATATAAGTCCGTTGGTGTGAGTGACATTGGAAGTCGCATATTATTTGACTGAATGGCCACGAATGGATAGTGTACTATTTGTTGGCCCAACCATTGACGACCACAACGTATATCTGGGAGAAAATTTCCAGCATCTTCCTCAACATACGACAACTATCCACACTGAGACTTTTCATCTTTTCGGCGTTCAAAGTAACATTCGATTTATTAAGCTACGGCGGTTTTTAGGAAGACCGCGTACACTGGGTGTATATGTTTCATTTCCCTCCTCCCGGTGCCTCTTAAAATCATGCATTACTGCATTTCTCAGTAGATTCAGAGCTACGGCTGCAGACAAACTTGTCCATAGCCTCATGCAGTCTCCCGATCTAGCCCACAGATAGGGATAAACCCCAACAGTTTACAATCCTCGAGGATAGTTGCACCTAAATAAGGCGCTAGATAACTTAGTGCGGCGGACGCGATATCAGATAATGATACTAGTGTGACCTGGTGGACGCCATCCGGCCTCGCTGCTTTGTGGACTTCTAAATTTCTCTAGGAATTGCCGATGTGCATTGTGCCACCAGTCACATATCCGTCCTACCAGGAGTCCTCCCCGGGGTTGGCCATTCTCTCTCTGTCTAATTATTTCCCTTCTAACTCCGTCCTTATTCTTCAGTGACGAAAAGTACCTGCCGACCCCCTTCCCGTGTCAAGCATCCAACTGGTACCCCAAAAGCGGACTTTGAATGCATTCAGTGGCAGTAAATGTTTAGACATTTTTGGCGTCCCTAAAGAGTATCAGTTTTGCAGTCTGCTGGGCAAAAGAAAGGTAGTGAAATGGCGATCTCACTATCTCGTCTGATGGAGACGACGTAAATAACCAGACCTCAGTCAGCTGTCCATTATCCAGACGACTAGTGACACCAACAATAGAAAAATGGAGTTTGGTCAGGCTCGATCTTCATGCCACAGCCCCTTCCTCCATATTACACAGTAGGTCATTGCGGACGAGGTGCTTAAGAACCATTTTCCCAGTTATGCGCTCAAGGCGCACCCACAGCACTGAAGTTACACCAAACCGTTGGGAGACTTTTGCTCAATTCGGGGGCCAATCTCCCGTGCTTTTACTGTCAATGTCTCCATAGAGTCTTTTGACTCATCTCTCTTCTTTGTTGCTGTCTCATAAGGCAGCTTTGCAGAGCCTATATGACCTCAGAAAGAAGCCAGACGGTGGCCTTAACCCATATGACCCCGCGGCACTGCCCGTTCTCAGAAACAGCTGTTCTAAGCAGAATTTCTCCGTTGCCTACCCCTTTTCCTGGTATTGTATGCACTTTGTATAGTCCACCCTCTTGTTAGTAGCCTGCTAGTCGGTCCATGACCTTTAGCAATTTCCTCGGTGTCGCCGTTGTCCGTCGGGCCTGATGCTAAATGCTCCGTAGCTACCTGGAAAATTGCGGCATTTTCCATTGTATACTTTTGGGATTGCAAAAAGGCTTCAGAGGAAGCTTTCGACAAGTTGTTTGTGCATGCGTAATTCAAAACTCGCTCCCGCTTGCCAAATCTGGTCTCAAAATTTACCATCAAGAATGCTGTACGGGAAACGAATCGAATAAATCAAAAGATGAAAGGCTGGATCCAGCGTCTATAAGATAGACCAGGAGTAACATGATCGTAATTGATAAATCAACCTGGTTGCATAGCTTCCCAGGCGACCATGAATAACCTGAAGCGAATGAATGCTCCACAGATGCCCCACTAGGTAACCGAAATCGACATGATCAACCCCAAACCGGAGCAATTGAAGGCGAACCTGACAAACAGACAAATGAAAGGAGAGCATCGGAGTAAAATAGTACAATTTGTATTTGCACAGCTTTCGCTGTACCCTATCAGGTGCATGCTTCACATGACATTATTTTTCATAGTGGAGAAACAATAGCTTGCGACAGATCCACAGATGAAACTAGACTAAATGACAAGGTGGTGCTCAGGTCGGCTGGAGATACATTGATAAAATGTTTGTCATTTACAACGTGAGGAAGAACTGAAACAAACTACTTTTATATTCGGTGCATTACATCTGAGCGTACATTTAACCTTGGCGAGTGAAAGTGACGACAAGTTCGCATCCCTCAACACGGCGGTAGCCAGGCCTACACAAGGTATTGTACATCTGTAAGATGGATTTTGCTTCCTGGCCACCGAGCCTTCGAAGGAAATAGAATTAGTCGCGTTGGAATTTGCCTCAAATACGCTAATCTTAAACTCTCGGCTTTCTTACTTCCTCGCGCGACTTGTCACGTTATAAGGAAGTTATTTGGCTGACCATCCTAGTAAATAGCCCGTTGTTACAAAGCGATTGACTCTATCAGCCTCCGGTTCCTTTCTGAACCGACCTCCTTCCCCTCGATTATAATTTTAGGTATTCCGCGTAAACCCCACCGGGACACAAGCCAATCGCTGGTAAATTCAAGGTACTTGGCATCTGATAATTATTATACTCAGGGCCAAAACACCTAATGGACAATAGTTTCTGCATCAAAAAGGGGCCTCTGGACCAAACAAGTAAATTCTGGTGGCAGCTGAAATATTTTACTGGACTAAGATAGCATCTGTGGGATATGAGATATGACTGCTTAAACTACGGACTGAAAGCAAATTCCCGCAAATTGAGCAGCGCATAGCTGATTCAAGCGAATCCGAAAGCAAGAACAAGATTGATTCGTAGTTTATACGGTACTAAATTGAAATTTACAAAAGGTACTAACATGTAAAATCCTCAGGTATGCGGCCAATTAGACTCCACGGTAAAACCCAAAGGTTCCAGGCCCCGTGGCTCAAGCACGGCAGTCAAAAACGGTTCAAGACCAAATTCGAATGTCTCACATGAAAACAAACGTGAAAACGTGTGGTGAATGGACGTGCTTTTCAAAATAACGTCAACCATAGTCAAATTAACAAAGCATTTAGAATATCTGGAAGGATTTTCAATATTTTTCTCACACCGCCGGCCCAAATCCTTCCGCGAAAATAGTTGTCTGAGGATCATGATGGGGTTATGATTCTCACCTCATCTACCTATAATTTATTGCCAGTGCCTGTGGTTACTAACTTTTTGTGTTAGCTGCGCATAAAACAGGTTTCCATTTTAGTTATCATTTGCACAATCTATAAGGAATCAATTCCAAATCCCGCTGGACAACTTGAGGGTAGAGTTTTCATCAGAAGACCTACACACACAGTAAGACGCACGATCAAACTAAAGGCATTCCAGAGTAAAACGTCTCGTTGCACGAGCTTAGCCTGCGTTCCGCAAGCAGGTGACTATTGTAGCAACTGGCTAAACCAAGTTTGTTTACACATTTTCTCGCGGAAGTTGAACGTAGATGCATAGCTCAAGTAACAATATGGCATCACGTAAAACTGAAAGGTCAGTAAACAGTGGAATTACAAAAAATTATCACACCAAATTTTCTGAAAGAGCTGGAAATTTATTTCTGAATATAAAAAAGTTTCGGAAACAGGTGTACGACGAGCAGTATAGAAACACACATGAACACGGAAATTGATCGAATACTGACACCTATCAGAGTATTGCAGTTTCTCTGTGTGCAGAATATTTGGCAAACAGCACTGTATAAAATGCGAATAAATGTTCTTCTTCGAAGGCAGGAATAGTTCCACATTATGATTTCAGCTAATTAGCCTTATCTAAACTGTTTTGGTGAAATCTTGGTGAGTTTTTCCTTCCTGCTTTTGTTCAAACTGGATAAAACCAGAACTCAGTACATTTTGCAACTGTTCAGGGAAAATTGCCCCAGTTGAATAGTCGTAGAGCATGAAATGGGACGAAATGCTGAAAAACTCGGCGCGAGGCGGTCTGCAAACTATTTTGTCCTTTGAATGTAGTTTTGAGCTCGAACCAACAACATATTCTTCGCTGTTTCCTGCTGGAAGCGGGTTAAATCTCTAAAGCCCCGAGTATGTCATTCGTTTCCTTTGTTTCCTTTCATGTAACACAACTGTAGGATCTGTCCAATATGCAGCGATCAGTTCGATGGTGGTACAGTTCTCTTTTAGCATTGTTGCTACCTTACAACCCGATAACAATGCACTCATTTTCAGTTTATTTATAAATGCGGACTTCAGCTCAGTTATTTTTGTTTTGGCAAAGGGTACTTTGTTTAGCCGCCGGCCTTGCAGTTCCACCCAGGTACCGTACACTGCCACTAGGTCAGCTGATTCTAAGCCGCTTTGCGTGGCGTGCTGGTTTTCAACTTTCAACTGGGCTACCCAAAAATGTCCTTTTGAGATATTTCAAAATCATCCGGGCAAATTCCCCATTTCTTGGTTAGTGGTTTGGCGGTGGTGGCTTGGATAGAGCAACTTCGTGCTGCCTATCGTGAAGTTCTCTCTTTGAATTCACCTCTGAAAGCACCCAATGACGTTCTTTTGAATGAACTAAACTTTCCTAAGATAGATCTTTCGATTTGATATCAAAAAGTTGGTCGCGTTCTACATAGGCACTTCTCTCAGCAACCGCTAAGCAATTTTCTGGTGCCGATTGTTAAACTTCTTTTGTTAGGGGTCCGAGAAGTGTCCAGCCGGGTATCATTCGCTTGGAGAGTGATTCCTTCCTATTGCCTATTATCTGTTCAAGCACCAAAGGGGCGTATGGTAAATTGCATCCAGTCAGTATATCGACGTGGGACAAGACATTTCCTCGAGCAATGTTCTTGCAATGAAACCACCCCTTGGCTATTGATCTAATAGAGTCGACTGTCTCATTGGACAGATACCTATGGCAAAGACTTCCGGAATTTCCACGGTCGCCTGATCTGTTAAAGATGTTAAATAGAGAGTCAGCCTCATAAAATTGCTAACATGGCTCTCTGCTCTCGTGCTGGTAGTGGGGGAGGGAGGGGGCTGGCCGACTGGTCCACAGCTTTATACATGCTCGCGCGTAATCAAAGAAGCATCCGACTCCATATCCAAAGGTGCTCTGACCCTCCTCAACCCTTTAGGCGTCCCGAAGCCGACAGGTTCGACACCTTATGCTGCCGGTTTAGAATTATCCTGCTTCGTTGAACAGGCAACCCTGAGTTCATCCGGCTGAGTAGGCTTATTGTTTAGAGGGCCATGTAGTACCGGGTGATGGTTACCCGCGCATCCTCGCTGGTCACATTTCAATCTAAAGCGGCATCCGTAGGCGCGATGTGAGTTGTTTAGGGATATATCCTTTTCACTGCTGACCGACGATCGGGTACATTCTTCCCATGAAAGGTCAGACAATCTGGTGACCGATGGATTGAGTTGCATAGCTAGCATTCAGTTGAATTCTCGGGTTCTCGACTTATCTTGTGCATGTTAGCCAAAGACTGGATTCGGTCATAGTCAGTCCATACAATTTGTGCCGATGTTGGTTCCGTTCGCACCAGCCTGCATCTCTCGCGTGCGATTTGCCTAAATCGGCTGTTGGCATTAGAGGATTGACGACCTATGAACTCCGTCAAATCGTCGAAAGTGGATTCTCGCCCAAGCATATTTATTTTCTCAGCCCCCACTGCCCATCGGCTCTGTAAACCAATGGGTAGACATCGGACAATGCACACCTGTGTGTGCAAAGCATTTAGATCAGACTGATATTATAAATGCTCCAGTGCTATACAGCAATTCTGCATCTTTATCACCAAATTTGGCGGTAATTCAGCTTTGTCCTCAGTCCTTTTTGTCTCCGACAGAACACTTTCAATGAAGCTTCTAGCCGCCTTGAATGGCTGTCCAAGCAAGTCTTTCAGGATCCTGCTTGCCCTGAATTACCTTTTTGGTGGACTTAGCATCGCGTAGCCTTCGACAGCACTTTTGGCCTTCCCATGGAAGTAATGTATTAATTACAAAAACCTGTGCCCAGAATTTGCAACTTTGCACTCAGCAAAGTTTTCGAATCGCTCTATGAATATACAATACTGTTCGGGGTGCCCTTCGAAGGGGGATAGTCTCACTCTCGGCAGGTCGATTGCAAAACCTCGGTAGTTTCAGGCGGTCTCAAGGGTTTATGTTTGTCGATCACAACGCCATTTCGATGTTCACATCGTAAACTGCATGGATCTTTTGCTGGATCGCTGAGATCACTTTCTTGTTTGGGAGGAGCTGTTTCCCCTCTTGCTAACCGCAGCCGGTTCTCTCATGCAGTCAATCTCATTTTATGGGTACCGATACCGCCAAACTCATCACAATTAGAAATATATGACCTGGCACTAATCTAATTGGCAGACTTAGCATTTTCTAGAGAACCAACAACACCCGAACTATCCTGAGAGACGTGCCAATGTAATCCATGTTTTCTCATAAGGCCCTTGTTTCCTCGTCTAGAAATTCCCAACAAGCTTTCTTGTCCAGGTTTCACTTGAGTACTGTAAGTCAATTCTCGCAAATTGAGCAGCGCATAGCTGATTCAAGCGAATCCGAAAACAAGAACAAGATTGATTCGTAGTTTATACGGTACTAAATTGAAATTTACAAAAGGTACTAACATGTAAAATCCTCAGGTATGCGGCCAATTAGACTCCACGGTAAAACTCAAAGGTTCCAGGCCCCGTGGCTCAAGCACGGCAGTCAAAAACGGTTCAAGACCAAATTCGAATGTCTCACATGAAAACAAACGTGAAAACGTGTGGTGAATGGACGTGCTTTTCAAAATAACGTCAACCATAGTCAAATTAACAAAGCATTTAGAACATCTGGAAGGATTTTTAGTATTTGTTCCTTTCACCCTTCACTTTCTCGGCAGTGATCGCGGAATGGTGTCCCACGTGGTTTTGATCTCTTGATGCAACTCGGTTGCTTTGGGGTCCCGATGTCTGTTGTCGCAACCTAAGTGGTCGCTGAACTCCCTGCGTTAAACTGGTAGAAATTCTACGCATTATATGACCGGAGACTTGCCAGTGACCACTTTGACACTAACTCCTTTCTCATACTGATCGAGATGTTTACCATAAACAAGTAAAATTACATAGACCATCTATCAAGAGGATGCGAAGGAAATCCTGGAAAACCCGCGAGACCCATTCAAAATACCGTGTCCTGCTTTGTATGCAGATATGTCGCTTCTCGGAACTTTCAGCAAACTTCCAGTGATATTACACCAAAACAAGATCGTCAGGCCCTCAAGAGTCATGGAAAATCATCCAAACTGTCCCACTTACGATGAATTGGAAACGGACGGCCTTTTTCATTTATACCTGATCTACTAATAAACGAATCCCATATCACTTTCGCTCTTGTGGTCGCTGAAGCATTTTTCCCTCTTCTTCCTCTGCATTAAGGATTGCAGACCACCACCGATTTTCCCAACATTATACCACCAACAAGTAACACTCTATGCTCCCTGGAACTTTCTCTCCTAGACTTATATAAGCTCCTACCATGGGGCCTTCTCTCATTGCGTCCTAGACTCAAAGGCGCCCAATCGACCCTCCTAAGTTCAAGTGGAATAGACGTGGCGGTATTTTTCCTCAGAATATTTAACCTCTCCCCTAGGTGCCGTGTCAATCCTCTAGAATAAAAGACGGCCATAATAATTCCCCATCATAAAAGGATACCACTCTATGACCGCACTATTTATCGTTCCGTTATTCATCCACCCCGCATCAATAGTGCTGTAAAGACTAGCAGAAGTCAAGTGGCAAGTAATTTGCTGGATAAGAATCTTATCCATAGATTTCAGCGTGGCTTCCTCCAAGAGAATTCTCGCAAGTCCTGCCAATTTGGCTTTCTAAACCTGGAAAGCATTGCTGCACACAAAAAGAGATCTTTGGTGCTTTTTTCCTGATATGCCTCAATTTTTCGATGAAGCTGCCAACATCAGCTTGCTTTATGAACTCCATGGGTACTGCACCTCCAGCACGTAGCATGAGCGGTTCATTTCATCTCTGTCAGGCCGACCTCCGGCAGTTTCTGTTGATGGTCATAACTCACGACCAGCTCTGGTCACCAGTGGTGTGACACAAAGCAGTGTTACATGCACACTGCTGTTTTCCACCCTGTACTAACGACTTATTCTCTCTGATTCCCCATGGCACAGCTTCTGATACAGCAGATGATGCCAAGCTTTTTTGTAATACCAACCCCATAACGTTCAGACGGAAATGCCCAACGACCTAGGCCGACAGCCTATGGCGTAAAATCCTGAGAATGGAATTCTCGGCTAACAAAACCTCGAACATGGCTCCAAGACTTCGCACCCCCATAGGATCTGCTTATACCCGGCCCCAGACCTTCTCAAAATCTGTCACTTCAGGGCTTTTGTCTTCATTATTCATATGAATTCAAGTTTTCGTAGTATGCTCCATTCCACATGGCTAGATAGAGTAGAATCAATTGTCTTATCACTGGGACCTTTTGGACACGCTAATGTGAATCTATCACCTATAAGTCCCACACTGAGCCTCCTTGAAAACTACTCCATTATTTTCAATAACACGAAAAAATCTTGTGGGATTTTTCTCTGATCTGCGTTTCACTGTCTCATCAAACGATAATTAGGATTTCCCCCCAATTTACGTAGCAAGGGTCGGACTGTTCTACTTATTCTTGAATCCGTATGGCGGCGCAGAATGAAGGCTAACCTGTGCCCTATGGTCGAGTTATACTGTTGCTTGGCCCCTTTATGCATTGGACCTATTCGCCTCACCCCACGAGCGATGAATACCCTACTCCGCTTTTGACTGCATTTTTCTGATTCATGATTGAGACTAGCCTATATTTCTAAATATTTTCTCATAAACTTTCCAGAGTTATGAAAAATTCCCCTGGTAACATCCGTGAGAGTTTCTATTTCTCAGTTTAGGGGCTTGGTGAAACGCTTCTTCACTGTCCTAACTCGTTCCCTATAATCGGTCTCTCACATAAGGCCTGGCCTTTACAGCGGGTTTGATTACTGAGACAGTAGTATTACATTCTAAACTTCCCTTACCTGTGTAATAAAAAGGCTATACAGAATACTTTCCATCACATTGGACTGCACATAATTTACATGGTGTAGCATCTAAACAGTAGACACTTTTTGGCCATAGATAGTTAAATGTTCGCCGGCTGTGCTATTAGGCTACTACCAATATTTTCCTAACTTCGTCTGATCAAAAAAATCCACTGCACAACCGGGTCCAGCAGCCAGTTTGTACAGACGAAACCGGACAATTCCTGCCTCCTTAGCCGTACAATGCTAGACCAGCAGCATAGAACAATTCTCCTCCAAGCCAGGGTTTCGACCCACGAGCTTCCCCTCCAGAGTCCTTGAAGACGCCATCAAACACTATCATTTTCTTCACAGAGAGCCTTAATCAGGGCCGCGACGGAGGTGTGATTTCATACACAGCTTCATCCGCTTCGTAAAATGGTTCAAAAAGTGAATCCCACGTCCCTCTTATGCGCAACAACTGGTCCTACGGAATTTACAGCAATGTGTTTGCTTATTTTAGCTTTCTCAACGATCTCCCATGAGCAGGTAGAGATAGTCCTTGTCTTTCCGAATCATCTATCCACTCCGGGGTCCTCGAGGATTAATGTTAGGTCCTTTGTCGAACCTGACTCACATGAATGAGCTGACTAACAACCTATCATTGAACATCGTAATGTACACTGACGGTGTTACGACCCAGGGCAGCAATGCCACATAAGTGCGGTCGGCAATGGACCCCGTCAAGCAATGATCTGTCGACTGGAGCTTACATATTGATAACGGCAAGTGTGTGGGTATGTAATTTGGTAAGGCCTTGCCCAAAACCTCTGGACTGGAGATGCCACACCAATCCGGGGTGTGAGGCAGTAAAGCTCCTCCGTTTTTGGGAAAACAAGTGGTTATTTTCATCTTATCATCACAAACTGGTCAACAGGTTCGACTTTGGCACTTTGGGCAAAGTGACGCAAAATTTTCCCACGACCCTGAATGGTGACTTACAGATCTCCCACAGGACATATATTAGATGTGTTCTGGGACAGTACTTTCGCATTGTATATTCCGGCCCGATCAAGAATCGAGACAATAATGCGTGGACAAAAAAGCCAGAAAACTAATTTGGGGAATTTCGTACTTGCTTTGTCCGCAGGGACTGACCAAACTAAAAATATTTCCATCAGAAGCTTGCAGAATTAGAGGCCTCTTCATAGTGTAAACATTTCTTTACTTCAGGGGTAGCAGATCATTGTTTTATGTTTTTGAGTCTGCACAACCTCAGAGGGTAAAGTAGGAAGTTATTTGAGCCCAGTAATCTTGCAGATGTCCGTAAGAAATTTTTTACTCGAGGAGGATTCTCGCTGTGTAATAACGGCAAAGGAGTTCAATAATGCTTCAAGCATGAGGACCTCTAAAAGGAGGTTGGACAAGTTCCAGGGCGCAAGTTTCTTTCTGGAACCTCTTGTCGCCTCAACCCAGGTCCTGGATTCTTCAAGGCTCCCTCACCCGCCTTGTTTAACGAGGTCCCTGCTTAAAAACTCTGCTTGGCATTTTAGTCTACCTAAATGTATTGACGTTAAGCTTTTTGCATGTGTTTATCGTACGAGTTTCCGTTTGCTCTGGAGTGTAATATCTTTGTGGAATCACTGGTGCGCTACGCATCTTCCCGCGGCCACCACCAGAGAGCTCATAATCCGGACTTGCCCTGGAAGTCGTCCTCTTTATTCAAGATCCCTTGTTTTCAGCAAAGTAACTACCGCAGAAAAGAATTGGGCCCCAGTCTCGGATCTGGAGGCTTGTTAAAGACAGCAGGGTAGCTTTATGGCTTGGCTAGAACTCGTCACTGACACCCTTAAGGCATGCATCGCCCATACTTTATTGCGGCTGTGCTGCCCCGGACCCGCGTTTTTGGGTCTCTGAGCTCAACCACCACACCTATTCTTGACTCCCTCAGCCAACGCTGAATACCGCGATCCGTATTAAACAAAGGCATTTGGATCCTGGGAAGTCGTGTTCCGTCGTCTACCGATTTCGTCTAGACGTTTTGAACCCTTTCCATTCATCTCTGGCCTCCATCCTCGTTAGCCTTCTGACCCAGCCGTAATTTGCTTCTTTATTCAGGCCGCATGATATTCTCTTATCCCAACCCCTCACCTTCCAACGGCCACCCGCTGCCATCGGTTCTCCTTTCACACGTTTTCTCAAATGACCACCAGTCTCTGTCACCTTGAGCTGTGTATCTAGTGTCCACTCACGGCTACTTTCTCACTGTAGGTAACATACCATCTCTCACGGATGCAACTAACCATGCCCTTATCCGCTGTCCTTGAATGGCCCCTGGCTCTCTCAAGCACGATCCGGCGTTATGCAAAACAGACACATATATTCAAGCCTAAGCCTTACGACATTCGCTGTCCTACTTTGTATGTTTGCTGAGCCCTATTCTGCTTTTTTCCGGCCTGCGTTAGCGCACCCAGTGACTTCAAACTTACCGGGGCCGTAGTGTGTCTGGATGAGAGAAAAACAGGCCGCTCCAGCGGTTGTCACAAAAAGCGGAAGACTTCGGCAGAGCGAAGGGGCTGTGGGAAGTGTGCTCTATCACCACTCTGTTGAAGATAGAACAAATGAAAGTCGAAAGGGCCTACCGGAGTCAGTTTCACCCCTGAATGCCTATGATGTCGGACTGTGGGGTAAATAGGCAGGGTGTCCCCCCAGGAGCTCTCTTTTCTTTTCGGAAATTTTAAAACCTCTCACAGCCAGGGTTTTTCTCGACTTGATTAGGTTTTTACACACGAGAGTGACCGGGTTGATAGCACACTGGTCTCTTCACATAAGATTTTCTAATTCCGCCTCAAGTTTCAACCTCCCAGTATGATCCCTACGGAAGCCTAAGGAACCACGACGTAAAATTCAACTGCTATCGGAGTCTTGTTTTTGGTCCCCGCTTCCAGGGAGCATACAGAAACTTCAGACGACAGGCATCTGTATCATCGTTGCACGGAGATGGAAGAAAGCAGGAAATATTGTTAGCATTCCCCAATCTTAATTGTCTACCATTCTTCTTACTTCAAACAGCAGTTTTTAACTATCTCAGCTTCCAAGACACCTCCTAGCTTGGAACCAAAATTATGAATAGCTTTCCGCAAACAAACCCGGAAACCAAAGTACGGCTTTAGACCTGCAAATATCCCCCGGCTGCGCGTGTCATATATGCTTTAGACCAATTATAAAGGCTTGCTACATGGGCTCTCAGTACATTCTGGTTAAGGGTAACAATAATGATAATGATGGAATATTTTGGATGCGCCTGAATCATGTTAGAGTGCATGATCAGATGACTCAAGTGATGTCAAAATAGGAATTCTTAAAAGGGTGCAACATGTGCGCACAGAAAAATAAAAAGAGTGGTGAAGCGGACAAAGACGATAATAATGCCAGGCCAATTTGAAGATCGAGGTCAAAAGGTCGATTCGGTCGGTGGCGGCTAGATTCGGAGCAAAATGGGAGTGTATGCACAATTGGTACCGGAAATGAGCAGAACGTTAGAAATTGGAGTAAAATCGGAGGACGTTTGTCGAGCTCTTTCAAAAAGAAGGGTTTACTAGGGGGAGATCAAAGGGTCATTTGCAAGCAGCAGGGTGTGAAAGGTATATAAATAGAAAACTCAATGAAGTATAAGAGCGGTACATCAGAAATAAAATGCAAAAAACCAAAGGCCGGTATGATAGTAAAACTTTGATGGCGAGATGTCGACGGAGTTACTCACTAGGAAGGAGAACTAGAAATCCGATAGATAGAGGGAGAGATGTCAAGAGCTGTGATGGGAAGAAAAGGCCAAAGTAAAGCCGGTAAGTGATTAGCGAATTATTTGCATCACTACGAAGTTAGTTCCCAATTTCCAGCAAAGACATGGAAACCTGGCAGTAAGTCAGCGTGAGTTGCGTCATACGACCATTAGAGAGGCTATAATGGAGTGGAGGGTGGGTAAGTGGCTTGATGACCCTTTTGATAGGCGGGTCACACCATAACGGCAAAGGGACGGCTACGGGACCAGTGAGTGTGATATGAAATACGGGAATGGGGCGTGAGATTTGAAGTAAAATGAAACAGTCAACAGAGATGGCAGTAGAAAGTATTGCTTGGATACTGGTGGAATCCCTTGCATAGAGAAAGGGTGACACTTCTGTGGGCAAAGAAGGACCACCAAAGTGATAACGAACGAAAAGTCGGAGAAAACACGTAGCGTGAAGCCAATTGTTTGCCCGCATTGGATTGATCGAGAAAAGTCGGTGGTAAATGAAAGATAAATAGATATGGGATTCGCATAGCAGCAGTGACTACAAAGGTAGATGGTTCACAAAAAAGGTAGTGGAGTGGATGACGGGTAAAAGCCCAGCATTTGGAGAGCATTGGAATAAGTGTACCGCGCTATAATGACAGGCGAATAAGGCCGCATGGCATGTAATGGAAAAAGCTTTGGCGTCCCAGGACCTACAGCATAAAATAATTTAAACATAGGAGGTAGTAGTGGAATATGAAAGCCGACAAATAACCGAGGTATTTATAAGAAACGAGTCAAACAAGTGGCACTACTGGATGGGTAGAGAGACTGCCAATGTGATGAAGGAAAGGCCGGCGGAGGACAGGTAAGCAGTTAGCTGGTTTTTTTACTGTATGATAGATTGATAATAAAATATCAAAGTGAAGATGGTAGCTTTATGAAAAATAGGTCTGGGATGGGCTGAAGAGTGATTGCATGGGCAGACGCGCGCAAAAGTGATATAAGATTGGGTGGACGGTAAGTGCATAACTTTTGATGGCCATACTTTCAGGCTTCTTGGTGTAGTTGTAACGGTCAGGCTGCATGATAAATATATCTGAGACGTACAGATGTGAAAGAGCATTGGGGCTCTGCATGTTCAGGATGAAACAATGAAAGGATACTGTGTAAGCGAACGGGTGGGCTGATAGAGAGAGCAGATAATCACGAATCACATTGCTGACCGCTGCAAGACTGCGGTTTGTATTTCATCGAAGATTATCGCTTGGTAATTGTGTTGAGGAAACGAATAGCGATACTGAATGTGCCAGCGAATGAGTGGTGGAAGCGGGTTCTGACATGGGAAATAGACAAGTTCACGGAAGGAACAGGAGGGTAATCATGCGTGAAAAGCAGGAGGCATGAACCTTGCGGTATTAGCCAAGGTCGGTGAATATTTATACAGGCAATCATGGTGAGCCGAGTAAAAGAAAGACTGGTAGCTAGAGATGAAAGCTACAATCAACTTATTACATACTTGGAATGACAAACCTCGCCAGGCATGAAAATAGGAGAAAAACAGTGGTTGGAAAATACACAGCGAATACCATGTTACCGGCAGCAGTGCGGGCTCGAAGTTGGTGTTCTGTAATCCACAAAGGGAGTTATTGGATGAGACTGGCCGTTTCTGGTGAAAGGGGTTGCGGTCCCTTAGCATAGGTGCTCCCACACATCTTCGCAGACGGCCGGAGAGCGCGAAGTGCGCCGGCCAAGCGGTGGATCAGACAGCGACCCTCGCCGTTGGGATTGGCACGAGTGTTCATTGGTGGTTGTACTGTTGGGCAAAGAAACCGCTATGATGGCAATGATCCAGGGTCGACTGGCCGGGATGTGAGACATTTTGAATGGCAGCCATATGTGATTATTGACCAGAAGCATCTGCCGGTGAGGTGATCAGTAACTCGCCCCAAGCGACTGACCGTGGTAGAGAATAACTGGAAGGGAAAACGAGACAAAAATCTGTGTGGGTATGCCCTAGCTGAAATTCAACGGACAGCGGAGAGAAAGAAGTACAAAAAGCGAGTCAGGGGCTCATCGATTTATTGGGTTCCTATGTCTAGTTGAAGAACGATAGGTGTGGATAGCTACAACATATTGTGTTAGCATGGCTTAGGGCAGAGGGGAGCTGTGACGAGGTCAAATTAATAAAGCAAAACAGAAAAAGACAGGTGGCTTTAAGATGTGTACACAGACTGATGTGGGTTAGGAGTAGGGTTACCACATTGAAAGCAGGAGATAAATCCATTGCGTATCAGAGACGGCAATCATCTTTATTTGTAGTAACAAGTGGAAGAAAAGAGTCGGGCATGGAATATACCTATTGGCCTGTGGTGCGGGGGTAGCAGGATTACCTTGTGAGGCCTCCTTCAAAGGCTAGATTTTCGGAGACGCACTCAGTGGCTAGCAATATAGAACTGGGGACAGTATGGTAGATAAGAACTACGCGCTTAAAAGCACAGCGAGGAGGTACTGTGTGTATAGAGGGGGATCTTGTTCCAGATTTCATAACAGGCTGACAGGAGAAATCGGGGCCACAGATTGGTTTAAGACTGAGGGACAGACAGAGGAAATGCACGGTGATGGAGTGGATCGAAGCACGGAGCAGAAAATGAGATATTATTGGAAGTGTAGACTTGGTTGTGGATTAGCTTGGGGAGAAAGACTAGGTTGAGCCCCACGAGACGAATCCACAGAGGCTCAATGTGTATCAGCCCACAGCGTTGTCGGTATGTTAGAGCTGCGGATGCGCCCAAGGACTTTTTGATAAAGGTAAGCTAAATGATCGCACGAGATGCAACAGCGAAACGTGGCCAGGGGCTGGAGCTGATCGGGCGGTATTCCGAGAGTGGTCTTACATGTGACAGATACGTGGAGAGGCGACTGATGTGTAGCAAGAAACATCGGTGTATCAGGCCCAGGGTTCGCTTGGCTTCAGAGGTTTGGAACGGTGACTGTTCCGAGAGCAAAAGGAAGAGGAGTAGCGTACGCCAGGATCAGCAACAATGGAGCGTGTGGAGATGGGTTGGCCGTCCAGACTAATTTGGCCGGGCGATACAGTGCACTTGTAAGGTAGGAGGGAGCTTTTCTTCACAGAGAATTTCATGAACCACGAGATGCACCAGGTTCGGAGAGAGGATAAGTCCTGCAATACACTGCGCAGGATCACGGATGGGTCGCTAGGAATGAAGAAGTACATTATTTTTACATAGTCGACAGAGAAGAATGGGGTACCGTGGTAAATAGACTAGAAAATGTCGTGGGTATAAATGAGGAATGTTGATGGGCCTTAGACATTGCCTTGAATGACGCCGCTGGCAGTGAGTTTGGCAGAAGGTTAGTGACCACCAGCCAACACAGGTTGCAATCTGAGGAGGGATACGAGGATAACCAGGAGTAAAGAGGGTTCGTCATAACAAGAGATCGGATTTCGGCCATCGGGTGCATGTGAATGACACGGCCAAAAGCCTTATACATGTCGATATACGGGACAATTACTGAGTTGCTAGCGTCAGCTTCAGGCGATGGGACATTAGGGTGTCCAGCTGGCAGGAAGAATGGGAGCGGGAATTCAGAAAGCCATGCCACCAGGGTTCTGCAGGTTGTTGTATAAGAGATGCTGAACGAGATTTTTGATTAATCCTTCCATGATTTTGGAGGCTATTAGAATGTGGGTTATGAGCCGACAGTTATCCGGGTAGCGTTGTGCACTTTTCTCGAAGTGCAAAGTGATGATAGAGGTCCTCCTTTGATGGGGACGAAGCTCTGAATTTTGGAGGTCGCTCCCTCATTTAGCCTTTGGCCCCTATACCCGGAGTTTGCACGGCCGGCCTTATTGCCTCCTGACGATAAAATTTCCTGAGACATCGCCGAACTTGCAATCATTGGAAGGGACTGATAGTGCAAGTACCGCTTGCCTCTACTAACGGCCATTTAAGAATTCAGGGTTAAAAATGCAGTAAGATAGTAATAAACTTGCTGCTGACCCCGCCGTCAAATGCTAACACCGCAATCTTACATAAACCCCTGCAGAGTAGTCTATAGAAGACGTTGGGGAGCGGCTGGCGAACGTGTCTCCTATCGGGTCTAGCAGCGAATACCAACGATATCCCCTCTATCGGACGAATAGAGAAGACGTAAGTCGGTTCGCAGATGCTAGGTGTATTCTATATATCGTGGCACCGAAACAGTACCGATACGAGAAATACACCGAACGGAAAACGGAACGAAACGCGACGGCTGTGCTGAGAGCGAACCGCGAGCGAACGAACGAAAGTGAGTGATTTGAAACGAGGTCGACGGAAACCTCGGAAAAGTCAGTCCAGTAAAACGTAGGCAACCGGAAAACACTGAGGTCAATGTCAAACGTCAGAAAAGATCGTGGTGAAAACAGATCCAAAATGGTGTCCAGAAAATAATCATTTTCTCAAAACGATCGAGGTCACTACAGCAGCCCCCGCTAGAAAGCACGGAAAGCTTTCGAAAAAAAGTCAAGGAGGAAAAAGGATACAAACGGTACTCGTGTGCGCAAATGCTTTCAAAATATGTGGATGTAGCTGTGCTGTAGGATGCCGACGGGCAGAATCCGTGGTATGCGGGAACCGTAGGATGATGGTCGAGCGTAAACCAGATTCGTTGCCAATGACGTCGGTTGCGTAAATCGTCATTAAGGTGTGCCACACCAATAACGTCCAGCGTCGGGTAACCGTTAACCAATATGATATCCGAAAGCCAAATCGATAGGTTCGTAAATGGCCAGGAACGGGAACGACAAGGCCGATCCAGAATGCAAACGTTGGTGCCAAAACTCTCCATATTTCGTGGGATCAGCGAGGCATACCATATGGCGAGGTTCCATGAAACGTAAAGAAACGAAAAACTGGTGTAGCAACCGCAATGGACTTGACTAGAATACAGTAATAACTAATGAGGTATGTTAAATCGTGTCAAAACGATAAACACGAAAGTTATTACTGCGAAGTGCAATGGTTAAGATCGTGTTTGATCTAGTCGCAAAAACTTGCTGGGCAAACGATCTTCCGACCGGAACGTGAGACGGGAGCCTCATTCACGGACGGGTGCGTAGGCGTGTTCTGCTGACTTGAACGTGAGACAGTATTCTCATTCGAGGACGTAGCAGGGCCAACTGGCTGCTGACTTGAACGTGAGACGATAGCCTCATTCAAAGTCGTAGCAGTACCAACTGGGTGCTGTCCTGAACGTGAGACGATAGCCTCATTTGAAGTCGTAGCAGGCAACGCTAACTGCAGACCTTGACGTGACACGGAGGTGTCGTCAATAGGTAGTGCAGGGTTAACATCGAATCTCATGTCAGCGGGCGACACGCTTTCATCAACGTACGCGGCTTTGAGACGATCGATGCTAACGGTATCGACGCGACCGTGTCGATCCAACTTAAAGGTCTTATCGTGACGAGAAATCACGCGAAATGGACCTTCGTAAGGCTGTTGTATTGGTTTCTGTACCGAATCAACACGAATGAATACATGCGAACAAGTTTCGAGTTCGGTGGGAACAAAAACCTGTCGTCGCTGCATTCGAGTCTGCGCCGGAGCGAGATTTTGCACGTACGTAGACAAACGGTGAACGTAAGTCCGTACGGCAAGTGAGTCTGTACTCCGTGGCGTAAAGAATTCCTCAGGCAGTCGTAATGTCGTGCCGTAGACAAACTCTGCGGCGGAACATTGGATATCTGCCTTTATGCAAGTCCTGATACCAAGCAGAACTAGCGGTAACGTTTCGTACCAGTCGGGGCTCTCGTGTGCTCTAAGAGCCGCTTTGAGTTGGCGATGAAAACGTTCGACTAAACCATTCGATGCCGGATGGTACGCGGTCGTGCGAATGCGTTCCGTACCCAGCATGTGAGGTAATGAAGAGAATAGGTCGGACTCAAACTTTTGCCCTCGATCGGTAGTGGTTGTGGAAGGACAACCATATGAAGCTATCCATCGTTCTATCAGATGTCAAGCCACTGATTCGGCCGTGACGACAGAGATGGGAATATCCTCGGGCCACCTCGTAAATCTATCGATGCACGTCAATAAATAGGTATACCCGTGTGATGGGGACAATGGACCCACAATGTCTACGTGGACGTGATCGAAGCGAGCATCAGGCGTAACAAATGTACCGATAGGCGAAGCTACGTGCCTATGCACTTTAGATCGTTGACGTTGTAGACACTGTTTTGCCCACATACGAACATCTTTATTCATGGACGGCCAGACGTATCGTGCAGCTACTAATCGGAGACTGGCTGCGATGCCTGGATGTGAGAGTCCATGAAGGGTATCGAACACGAGACGTCGATATGCAGAGGGTGCGACTGGTCGAGATAAGCCAGTAGACATGTCGCAGAGTATAGGCCCAGCACTGGTGGCTAGAGGTACGGACTGACACTGTAGCGACGATGACTGAGCTGCTTCCATACATGAAGAATCCTGTGCCTGTGCTGCAGCCATGGCAGGATGTCTAAAACCGGAGATTTAGTGGCATTAAGCGGAATACGCGACAAAGCATCTGCAACGCAGTTCGACTCACCTTTAACGTGTCGTAGGTCAGTCGTGAACTGTGAAATGTAGTCTAAATGTCTGACTTCTCGTGGAGAGTAACGATCAGACTTAGTATGCAATGCATACGTCAGAGGCCTATGGTCTGTAAAGAGGATGAAATATCGACCCTCGACTGCATGGCGGAAGTGCTTAACGGCATTATATGCAGCCAGCAGTTCGCGACCAAAAGCACTATATTTGGTTTCCGTGGGATTAAGGCGTCGAGAGAAGAACTCTAATGGCTGCCATATCCCAGAAACAGACTGTTGCAGGACCGCTCCGATGGCAAAGTCGTATGCATCCACCGCTATGCTTAGCGTGGCGGACGGAACTGGGTGCATGAGGAGCGTGGTCTGAGCTAATGTCACTTTAATCTCCGAAAACGCTACTCGTGCGGCATCCGTAAGCGACAACTTACGTGGATTGCCACGAAGTAGGTCAGTTAATGGAAGCAAACGTTCAGCGGCATGGGGTATGAAACGACGATAAAAGTTGACAACCCCAAAAATGCCCTGAGCTCTTTGATTGAGGACGGTACGGCGTAATCTAAAATAGCGCGCACTTTATCCTCGCAAGGCTTAATACCCTCTCGAGTGATCTTGTGGCCGAGGAACACAAGTTCCGGTTTGCCAAGTTCACATTTATCAGGATTGACTACTATTCGATGTTCGGACAAACGTTGAAATAGTAGCGTCAAATGTTGGAAATGTTCATCTACGCTCGACGATGCGATTAGCAAGTCATCGATATAGACGTGAACAAATTCCAAGTCTCGTGTAATGCTATCGATAAACCTCTGGAATGTCTGAGCAGCATTTCGCAAACCAAAAGGCATACGAAGGAACTCAAACAAACCAAAAGGAGTCGTGATAGTGGTTTTCTCGACATCTTCAGCGGCGACTGGGATCTGGTGATAGGCTCGCACCAAATCGATCTTGGAAAACACAGTCGTGCCGTGAAGTGATGCCGTGATGTCGTGTATGTGGGGTATCGGATAACTATCGTAACGGGTAACCGAATTTAGTGCGCGATAGTCGCCACATGGTCGCCAGCTAACGCCATCTTTCTTAAGAACCAGTTGCAGAGGTGAGGCCCATGGACTGTGAGAAGGACGAACAATACCTTTAGAAAGTAAGGTGTCAAACTCACGTTTGGCGAAAACCAATTTGTCCGGTGCCAGTCGGCGAGGTCGTGCCGTGTCTGGTGGTCCGTTAGTGACAATGTGGTGTGCCACACGCTCGGTCACTGCGTCTATCTCTTCAAATGGTTTAGTCAATATGGGAAAATTTAATAAACGAAGACTGAAAATCGTGCGGAATGTTAGAAAAGAAACTTGTCATTCGGTGTGCATCTTTTCGAGCTGCAATACCCGTAAATTTAATGTTCGACGAAGGATCGATAAGCTGCAGCTTACGTGAATCAACAAGTAATTCATAGTGCTGCAGAAAATCGATTCCCAGTATGCCTGTGGGAACATCCGCAAGAATGAACGTCCACAGATACCGTCGTCGTGGTCCCAGGTTGACCGCAAGCTGTCTCGTGCCGTAGGTAGGAATGGAGGAACCATTCGCTGCTGACAGCCGAAGCAAAGAAGCTCGTGGCTTGTCTTTACCAACCGGCAAGACAGAAACTTGGGCCCCAGTATCGACTAGGAACCTAGCGTTAGTGCACGAATCATGCACGTAAAATAAACGGCCAACCTGAGACTGATTGCCGACGAGTACGGCCGCTTCTACTCGCCGGCAGTGGCGTTTCCCGCCGCGTATGATCACGGCTGTCTGCACCTACGGGCGGCTGGTCCGAAAACGCGATGAAACCAACAAAAGCCGCTGGTAGGATGATCAGGTTTGGATGAGGCAGGTGAGGCGGATTCACGGCGGACGTGGGCAGTGGAGGGCGCCCGTCCGTACGTTGTTTACGTAAGCTACTGCGAGGAGTAGGTATTTTAACTCTGTCCTTGAAGGACAGGCGGCGCAAGATGGCTCGAGCGTGCCGAGGCCTCTCCAGCGATTCATCCAGGTCGACAGCCCTAGGCTTGCTCGATGTCGTGGCAATGAGGGGATTAGCCCCACTGCCGACACGTGCGACAAATTTTGTCAGCCACGGCGGCTGCTCGTTCCAAGGACGAGTCCTCGAGGAGAGCAGTAACGGTGGTCTGAACGTGGGGGGAGGGGGGGTAGAGAGTCCAAACACAGTTCCTTAACTATCTCCGAATCCTTATCGGCGGGCCCTGCCAAAGACCGGAGATGAGCTAGGTGGCGGCTGGGTTTCGTATCCCCTATGGGGTGCCGTGCTAGTAGCTGACGTAACCGTTCCTCTCGAGAAGGAAGGAAATGTTGCAGTATAGCCTCCTTAAGCCGATCGTACGGCTGCACTTGAGGAGGGTTTATTACCAAATCCCTCACCGAGGCGATAACATCACCTGGAATTGCCTCTAAGGCATAGGAAAATCGTTGGCGTTGGCCAACAATCCTACGTGCCTCAAACTGCAGCTCTAAGGCTGCAAACCAAACCTCTGGATCATGAGGGATAAAAGCCACTCGTTTACAGGCAACTGCAGACAAAGTAAGATCTGTGTCGAGCTGCGCATATCCTCTGACATGGTTACGTTGCGATAACATATCGTAAAAAATATATATCGTGCAACGAAAGGAGGACGTAAAACGGCGATAAATCACAGACTCACAGGGCGAGCGAATAATCCAGGAGGTTCTGGAAGTTATTTGGCTCACCAATATAGAAGACGTTGGGGAGCGGCTGGCGAACGTGTCTCCTATCGGGTCTAGCAGCGAATACCAACGATATCCCCTCTATCGGACGAATAGAGAAGACGTAAGTCGGTTCGCAGATGCTAGGTGTATTCTATATATCGTGGCACCGAAACAGTACCGATACGAGAAATACATCGAACGGAAAACGGAACGAAACGCGACGGCTGTGCTGAGAGCGAACCGCGAGCGAACGAACGAAAGTGAGTGATTTAAAACGAGGTCGACGGAAACCTCGGAAAAGTCAGTCCAGTAAAACGTAGGCAACCGGAAAACACTGAGGTCAATGTCAAACGTCAGAAAAGATCGTGGTGAAAACAGATCCAAAATGGTGTCCAGAAAATAATCATTTTCTCAAAACGATCGATGTCACTACAAGTCCTACTCGTCACCAACACGGAATTCTCTACTACCTCTCCGCCAGGCCTTTACCTTTATTGCGGCTCCTCCTTTTCATGTAGATCATCCTTTGCCATTTCGACCGCTATGAGATTCAGCCGAAAAACCATTCAGACTGACACCCGTTGTTTCACCTTATGCTTCAGATTTGCCCGAATAATTTATTGCGGGGCAGTAATTTACCACGCAGCATGCTTTACTCCTTCATTCAAACTTATGTCTGCTTGTAAACTCCCCCATTGCCGGCTGCAATGATTAAAGTCTGATTACCTGGCGTTACCCCATCGGAGCCCTGTTTTCGTCCTAAATATCTCCCCGAAAACTGCTGAGCACTTCTCACAGCAAGAAATCTTTCGTACAGGCCATAATGCCTGTTCTAAAACCCCACTACCATCTACCAGCACACAGCAGCTCCTACCAGCAAACCTTGACCGCGTAACCTACTCTCACCTACGATGGCTTTAGGTTGTAGACGTGCTATCCAGCAATTCCGCTGTTTATTATTACTGCAACACTCCTCTCTCAGCAACATCCCGTTGGTCAGCTTCTGATGCAAACTCCAGCCTTCAACTGCCCCCTCCAATTCTTCCCTCAGATTCGGCGAGAGTCTATCTGGGCTGTTCTCTCCCTCATAATTAACCGTCTCGATAGACACAAGAAGAGTTCTCATCAGTCATCCGGGGGCATGCTCCGAATTGTCAGTATAATATACTTACTCATTACGCTTCCCATCATTTTTTATTTATTCGACCGATAATGACCTTGTTTTCGTTTGAGCCACCTCCGCCAAAATTAGCCATACGCCATGAACATTTTGATCCTCGTTTTCTCACACTCCACGCGCTCTACTCCTTCACGCCAATCTTCTTTACAGGTTTTCCGAGGAACACCGATATTTCAACCTCTTTCGTCTATAACGAGCCGCGTGCAACTTGCCTCCTTCCAACTTTCCACCGCATATAATTCAAGCACATTGGTCTCCTGCAAGCTCTGCAATCACTGTTGGTTCTCCATAATTGCTTTTCTGCGGCATTTGCTTGGATACCTGATCCGCCGTTTTGCCTTGAATATTTGAATCTTTTTACTATTGCCCGATGACAGGTTGCATATAGCGCACAAGTTTTATTCATTTTAGCGCAATCTAACAACGATCATTACTGCTGCCAGAAGGCTATCGCTATTTTGTGCCCGTTTTGAATAGTGTTAATTTCTTCAGCCTGTGAACGGTGTTGCTCCTCTACGGCGTACACCTATATATGTCTCTCAAACCACTGCAAAAGTAAACGGATATGCCGATAGCACATTATTGAGAAAGCGCTTGCCTTTCGCGTGACTTAAGTATCCAATTTACAAACATGGCTTAAAGGGAAGAGTATATAACGGAGCCAGCAAACTCTGTACACCTGATATGCCTGAATGAACCGGAACGTTTAGGAATTCCATCAAAATGAATACCCCCGGCTTCTTGTCAGGAGACAATGCAAAGTATGTGCAAAGTAAACGACCTCCACCAGTCCCTCATAGCAAGGTTTTCTTGAAGCCTTCTTTCGGAGGCGAGCACGACCGGATTGTTCGTTCACCATCCCAAATCAGGAACCACAAGTTCATACATAGCCGCCAAAACAGTCCCAGTGAAAAAATACAGACACTAATGCCTCCCACAGTACAAAAACCATTACCAGTTGGTGCAAGGCCATATCTCGTAGACATATTCCTGTGTAGCAGCTGGGCCACCTAACCAGAACAAGATGAGCAGCAAATTTAAATAGGAACTACCGAGGATGTATCACCGCTGGTAGACGCATGATACCTAACCGTTGGGCACACAGCCTAAGGCCATCAAGCAGGAGGCCACCAGGGCCACGTATAAACCTCGAGATAGACCGCAGCACAGCATTTCCCTTCATATCTTGTCCCACTGATTTACGTCCACTGAAGTTTGCCGGGCAGGTTGCTATCGAGAGAGGGAAAACTGATGTGTACAAGAAAGGGAAGTTATTTGGTTTTCTGGCTTCCGTTTCTGAACTAAGCCCCCGATTCGACTGGCGGATGGTTCAAAACCATTCTGGGTACCCTGTTACTCTTGTGAAGCATTCGCATATCGTTTTGCTTTCAGTCTGCGGCATTCGACCGGTAAGCACAATCGGGTCCTCAAAGGTGACTTCGCGCTCGTTCCCAGCCGATTATTTCGGCATTTTCGGCCAAGAGACCCGAAGATTCACAGGCAGGAGAGAAATGATGGACGGCTTGTATAAAGGATTCAAGAAACCCGGTTCAACTCATCAGCATTCACTTCACGGGATATCCTTATCGGAACTCCGATTGTCTGCTGTAGCGCACGGGGTCGTTGTCACAAGTCGGACCATCACCGTTGCCCCAAGCATGATTCGCTCAGCTTGAACTTTGTTTCGACTGCATTCGGTAATCTCGCCTTCTGTTTCTAGTCCTCTGCCGTAATTTAGCTGCAGTTGTTGATTTGTTGCTCAATTTGGAGTGTAAGAGCCCAGAAGGCACACTTTTGAGGTTTGGTTATTGCGAGGTTGCCTAATTTGTTGTTTATGGTACCGTAGCTATTTGGAATCGACTTTGTTTTGAATTGCGTCCGAATTATTCTCTACAGTCGCTCAGAATTTCGATTTGTTGGACTTCACAGCTCTTTTCGTCAAAAACTTTATCCACGTTGTTTTTGGTTGTGCTCTTATTCTGTATTTCTACCGCCGGTTTGCGCTGGGAGTGAACATCGCATCCAGTCTGCCTGACGTATATCTCCAAACCGACAGTCACGTCTTGTGATAATTTGCTTGGCTGCCCAAAGTTCCTTCTAGAGATTTCCAAGTTCTTTGCATAGAGTAACTCCGAGTTCCGCACGGCATCTCCCTCTGATGATTCCCTGGCACATCCACTATGTTTGCACATTTTTTTATAAGAATCTGTGTTCCGGGCTTGATACGTTACTTTCAGTAAAATTGCCGCAAGTTTCCGGAATTTGGAGGGCTGTTCAGTAAAATAATGGAACGTAGTCATTCTGCTGCAGGAATATCAAAAAGCTTTTAGCTTGTGGTCACTACTTCCACTATTGCCCTTCGCAAAGTTCTATAACCATAGAATTACTTACCTGGATTGTGAACGTTGGTACAGAAATTTCCCCCAAGTTAAATATTGCCATGGACTTGCCACATTACGGTGTTAAATCTTGTTTGTCCATCCCATTCCTATATTGAGACTCTGAAATTCGCTTCATTCTATCACCGCGCGTCTACCTTTTCCGAAGTGACTAACTTTGGTCTTACTTGGCTCAGGTGCTCATCTTGTCACACAGATAATTTAATTACCATTTTTGAGTCGCTTTATTGTCATATTTTAGGTTTGTTTTTTCGTCAATTTTTTATAGTGTAATCAAGTTTTGTGAAAAAAACAAAACAATCTAATTTTCAGCCTGGGATTTACAAATGGCCTCGCATTGTCCAGCTTGCCTTATATTACGCAAATAGATTCATTTAGAGAATAAGCAGAAATGCCCATTAGGGGGTCAAAGTAGCATGAAACTCAACAGGAATAAGTTCGACAACAGGTTGGATGCATCTGATTTTCTAGAGGTTTTCTGATTTGTGATTACAGTCAGTGAGAGCCGATGTGGTACTAAGACTACACTTGATTATAAAAATGTTGATTCTTCCAAGCTCAGCATATTGAACCTGGAACTGCAGTTAATATCCGATAGGTAGCAGACCCAGGATGCAGATTAATTTAGACAAAGCGGGCTACAGAGAAGAGCCACTGAAAACGGTCCCTACAATGAACCGATGCAGCCATCATTCGACCAACCTGGAGTGGAACTGACAGTCTTCGACGCACGACCATAAAAATGCTGCAAAATTGTTAAACGATTTTAAACCCTTTGTCAGAGCTAGGGTGACCGATCTGGGGAGAGGTTGACGTATCCAACCCACTATTTCCGCGGACGAGCTAGGGGCCTATTGACCCTGGACCTAGATCAAAGCTACTCAGGAACGAGGAAAATTTTGGATGATCAGCTTGGTCAGCCGTTTAAAGTTGCCCACAGTTTGGTAACTGGCTTGATATTAGAAGCCAAGCCAACAAAGGGCGTCGTCTACTCCGTGACCGACCCCACCACTGGGAATCAAAATAATATCATAGCCCCTGACAACTTGGGAAACAGGTCTGATCCCGACGCGTCGAAATTCCCGCATGCGATAGTTCGACTTCTCTGGTCAGAAATTGATGTTGGCTGGGTCGAGGAGACAGAACGCACAAGCCCGGCCACGGAGAAGCCAATTTCGAGGGCTTGACGGATTACTTGGACAGGGGGCGAAAATGGCCGACAGTGGATTTGGTGGACCCTGTCGTGCCAGCAGTAAAGAGAATAGGCAAAGCGCTGCTCAAATTTAGACCATGCCGCGGAAGCACTCAGAACACCAGCCTTGGACAAGCATCCACGCCATTTCATGTGAGAGTATAACCATTCCAGACTGCTAAGCTTGTAATGCCAATCACGGGATGAAAGTTGACAGGGGAACCTCACAGCTACAATCAATGAACTTTGGCACAAGATAGAAGCGGGAGGAGCTTGATTCAAGTGCTTCAGAACCTCTTATCTAGCGGCTACTTGTAGAGCGAGAGTCAGATATTGGCTCATTGAAGTAGCCCAGGCGGACGCTATCGTTTGCTGCTCCAGGTGAAGAAAGGTACGCCTGATGAACATACAAGGTCCAGTTTTATTTGTACAACGTTACGGTCTGCCCACGAGCCAGTATGTCTGGACGTAGTTATTATGGGATTGGTGACCCCTGATTGTGTGACTAAACCTTTGAATTTTGTCGACGGCAAACATGGTACAGGAGCAACTTGCGAATAAACACCGAATGCGGAGGAGGCCGAGGTCGTTGGCAGGAATGTGGTTCAGTAAGTTATGCATCCGCAAAAGCGGAACGCAGAACAGCAGTTTAATTTCACAACCTAAGGGGCCATCAGCTTTCACTATCACGAGAAGACCGTTTCGCACTGCAGACGGCACGGGAAGGAAACAGAAGCCAGCAGAATTAATTCCAGATGCCCGTAGCATGGCACCCACTGGGCAATCATCTGGTATGCTACAAGATTTTCGCCCTTAGGAGTGCCCTGCATTTGGAAAGGGGCTTTAGCAGGGAAAGACACCTACTAGAGCGGCTCCCAGAGGTGATGATGCGGGATGAGGCACCCGGATGCACAGAACGTATGACTCCCAATAAAGACGCCAAGGAAAGTACGAGGTACTTTCCTCATCACTCAAATTTCCGTTCCAAAGAATCTGAAGAACTTCTTGTGGTTCTTAAATGAGCGTCCGTATTTCAACAGAACCCATTATGTGATCCTTTATTGCTAGGACCAGATGGGACAACCCCGCTGATCGAGGTTGGGTGTCGATTCAGACTAGATGGAGTAATTATGTCGGTTGACATCAGAGGTGCTCCCCCGAGCAAAGTTACCAGCATGAGAAAAAACGCATCGCGTTTTATGGTCGGACTAGAACAACATGGACAAGTCGAAGATAGATTGCAGAATGGGAGTTCATCCGTTTGGAACAATATCCGCACCATTTTGTGCGAAATGTGCCCCACGGGAAACTGCAAGCAAGTACGTTGACTCGGTCCACCGGACAAAAGTAGATAGCGTCAGCAAGGATTCCTATGTTGACGACCGTACTGGGTTTTTTAATTACACCGGGATGGCCATAACACACTTTGGAAGTTTGAGAGGATTGCCGGAGAAGGGCTGATTCCGCCTCACCAAGAGGACGTCAAACGCTCCAGAGGTCCTGGAAGTCTTTCAGCACAATGAAAAACAGAAAAGTTTTGAGAGCAAAAAGAATCACTTCTCCCGACGGAAAGCAGAGTTACAGTAGAATGCTGATAATGATGGGTTTATTTTTGGGCTAAACACTGCTGATCGATCCGCTACCCGCAGAAGAACCCTGCCATCCATCTCCAATTCGTACGATCACTTTGAGTCAGTTTCTCCTTCGTTGTTGCCCGGAACACTTATGCGACAGCTCTGGCGGAAGCAATTCGATCAGGACCAAACACCTGAAACTCAGAATATAGCGGACTTGGAAATCTTTCTAATAACCTTTAGTAAACTAGTGAAAATAAGAATCCCACAGTGCCTGCCTTCGGCTGAAAAAGGGCAAGTGATAAATCTGTACATATTCTCGGGTGTATCCCAAAGGGGTTATGTGTTGCCGGCTTACGGCAGCTTCATGGATGCGGGTAGACAAAATCATCGGATTGTTATTTGCCTAATCCAGAGCTACCTCATCAAAATTGGCTCCTGACTTCAATTTCGAACCGGCTGCAGCAATGTGTTTTTAAGAGTGGCCAGCTTGTTGAAATAGTACCTTGAAAAAAGCTGTCTTGGACGGGACATTTCAGACCGATAGCTCCATTTTACTTCACTGCACCTGGAATGCGACCACCCGGTTCAACGCTTTCATGGAAAATCGATTGACAGTTTTTTGCGAGTCAAATGTGGCGGACCAGTGACATTGTGTGCAGTCACCTAGAAATCCTGCCACACCTTTGCTTACGAGGCACCAAGAGTTCGGATGAGTCTTCCGGTCGGTTGAATGGACCGGAATTTCCGAGACTCCCCGAAGATAAGTGGCCCACACTCCCGCAACTTAAAGTGTGAAGCTTGAACGAAGACACAAAGCAAGCTGAACTGATCATCGAGGTCATCAAAAATGCTACTTTACGGACTAAATTGTGCCGCCTCTTTTCTTGGACCAAGGCCCACAGAGCAGTGGTACTTTGGACAATATTCAAATCACTGACACCGACAATTACAAGAAGTATGCCGGAAACTGTTTTGAAAGTTGGTCCGATGCTCTCCCTCGAAGGTAAACAACTAGAATGAAATGGAAGGTTTGACACAACTACAAATATTCTCCTTAAAATATGCCACAGCAAGTGAAGATGAATGGAAGAAAGGGAAAAATCCCGCTCAGATCCAGTCGAAAAAACTCAGACTCCCCTTGTTTGATGAGTTAGTAAAAAAGGTGTCAGACTGACTAATTTCCAGTAGCATTTTGACACGAAGGACCAATTCTATTTCCCAGAGTATGCTACGACCTTTTTAGCAATTATTTAAAATTGTTGTATCATTGAAAATCATGATCGGAAAATTAGCTTTTCATAGCAGTACCAGCCAACGATTTTCAATGACGGCCAGAGGAGCCACAATAAGAGTGGTTGTTGCTAAACGCATCTGGCGCCAGCAGTAATAAGCCGCAGCACAAAAGCAGCCAGCCTCACTGTTTTCAGCGGCCAGGGTAATAGAAGGGTAGTGGCCTTTCCCGGAGGCAGATGCCGACTATTTGGGCCTTTCATCCTTACCATGCATAAGACCATTGAGAACGGGCACGGTTGTCTAATGACTAGCTAGCAAATAAGGGTGGTTCATCTGGAGATGGCGCGTGTGTTGAATACTGAACCGTTTCTCATGACTTTATTGCCTCCTTTTGGCCGGAGGGCTTACCAAGCATTATGTAAGCAGGCAGTGGATCTAACTTTGCTAGAGTGCTGGAGGAGGTCCAGAACGCGTGGTGGCGGAGTCTAGACAAATTTTCGAATCAGAACACAACGATTTTAGAGGAGTGTGTACGAAAACAGCTAATTCATGACTTGAGGAGAACGGTAATGACTTTGATAGAACAGCTACCGTTAGATGACAAGACTTTGGGTGCTTTGCTCGTTGAAGTGTAAATAATTCTGAAAAGTTGGCCATTGACACCCATTGCTCCAAACAAAACCAAGGCAATCTCCCTGAATCTGAGCGACTTCCCCAAAGAAGGCGATAAGCTACCAAATCCTATAAGAGGCATCTACCCTGAGGGGTGAGAACAAACCAACTACTTTGAACAGGCGCTATAGAGACGAGCAGCTCCAGAATGCCTGCCAGATCCGCTGTCCAGAAAAGAGTAGGTCACTAAGGTGGGGTCACCCAGGTTAGATGATGTGGCACTTCTGGCTGAAGGACGAGTTCCGCGAGAAATACCCACTCGGAACTACAGAGAAATATCCCGCTGACTACTATAGACTCGTGAGTACTTTGGCAGTAAAAAAATGGAACAGGGGTTCTTTCGGGATGTCAGAAAAGTGCTTCTGCTTGGGGGTGATAGAGGGTCACATGAACCGGGAAATCTGGGATTTTGCCATAAATTTTGACCGCGCAAGCAGCTTAACTCTTGCAACCTCAAGTACAGCAACAAAATAATATATACGTATTCACTTAAACTCCCGTACACACTTCAGTTGGATGGCTGTAGTTGTACGTGTTTTCTCTTCCTGTGCCGAATTCCTCTATGCCGCTCTCAACTTGAGATTTCAAGCGGGGCTCAATGTGTATGAGAACCTTCATACGCATCAGGATTTTTTCTCCACGCACCTGGTAACAGTCATTCAGTTGCTTACACGCATGCATATACAGCTGAAATTGTTTTACCCAACAATATATTATATATGTATATTATATATATTACATTTGAAAAACCTACACATGTCTGCCACTTACATCCGTATTTCCATCGATTGCTACTGCTGCTCTGTGTAGCAGATCCCCGAAATCACCACAACAATAACGGTATACTTTTTAGATTTCTTTGAGGGGCATGAGATGGTGCATGAGCAACATGTCCAGGAGTTTTTATAGCATGAAAAATTTCAGACTATCCACAGATAGAGAACTTCAATTTGCATAATTTATGATGACTGGCCTCATGCTAAGGAAAGTTCGTTGACTGCCAGATGTGGGATGGAAGTTTTCACCAGTCATATAAAATGGCAGACAAAGAACAGGTAAGTTTTTCTGATTCGCGTAAGGTGCTTGGCGTTAGTACTATTTACTTATGTTGTATGTTACACTTATTGAGATGAGACTTACCCAAGTAGGTCTGTGATTGAGGGTGAGGAGTCTTTGGTTATTCTAGCAAGGTATAGGGGCTCTCATGGTTCAGTGTCACGTTGACTGCGAAGCAGAGGTGTTACTGACCAATGAGTTAACGGTGCTGGCTGTGTTCTTTCCAGTGTTTGCTGAATAATGTAGGAGTCTCGATTTCTCCAGGAGGAGGAGTGTCCACGTGTTTGGTGTTTTAAGTGTAATTGGATTGCAGTGCTCCGCGAGAAGGGACTTTTTATTTACACCGAGCAGTCCGGTGGGCCAAGACAAAGTATTGCGGACCATCAACAGACAGAGGCAGATACCGTCCGCTAGGAGCTACAACTAAAGATTACGACGGTAGATGACGACAGAGTAATATGGACCCGGCGATTTTATTTGTATGTAGTAAGCATATAGTTACATAAAAATCAGTTAAGCTTGATCACTGACTGACCAAAATTTTCGTTGGGGCAAATGTGCCTCAGTTGCCCGCGAGTGTAAAGGGGTGGATGAGCTGTTGCTGGTTGGGGCTGTAACGAGTAGATGCTACAAAATGCAAGGCCCCTGAGGACCGTGCTGGTTATGGTGGCTTTATGAGAATGTGCTTTCTCTTGGGTGGTGGCTAATTAATCATTTGGCCTTGCTCAGGTATTCTGCGGCTAATGTCGTTGATGGGATGGCTTATATCTTCCACTTACCATGCACGCAGAGCTTAAACCTTTTCCAGTACGAGGAAGACGGGAAGGTGAAGTCCAAGGCTACCGCCGGGTTTGTCATGTTACTCGAGTAAGTTGTATTTATCCGCCCCACCCCCGTATTGAGACTCAAGTTTGCTTGATCCCATCAGCACGTTTATACTTTTTCCATAGTGACCATCTTTAGTCTCACTTGGCTCAGGTGCTCGTCTTGTCACACAGTTACTTTGATTACCATTTTCGCATCGTTTTATTATCATATTCTAGGTTTGTTTTTTCGTAAGTTTGTTTATAGTGTAATCAAGTTTCGTGAAAAAACAAATCAACTTAATTTTCAGCTTGGAGCTTGCAAGTGACCACACACTGTTGAAAACAACCTCTCAGCTAGTGCTGCAGTTCGAAGGAAGTGACACCTAGGATAACCAATGAGCCGTGAGCAACTTCCAACTTCCCCTTTAGCCTTAGAACCGTACCTCCAGGAACATCCAGTCTCACTCGGCGTCCCGCACTATCCTGTCTCGTCTTATATTCAACGTTCTAACAAGTTCTTTGGTTAGTCTGTTCAATACTCCCACTATCGTACTTTTGAGGAATTTCTCCGGCCCACTTAGCTGGCGGTGTGGACTCAGCGGTATTATGTATTTTTCTCCCACTCCCTGATCAGCGGACCGCTCAAATATTTCACCAGCTCTTATTCCCGATAGACTATTAAAGGTTTTACTCTATTCTACCAAGTCCTTTTGGATAAGTTTTTCTTATCAGAAGAGTCCCTCGTTTAACGATGTTTGTTTATCTGATTTCCCACTTTATCTTCCAACCATTCGGGTGGTTTGTCGCTTGAGAATGCCCAGGCATTTTGCGCCCTTTCTAAAAAATATGTTTTATCATGTACAGTGCTCTAAGTGCGGCCTGTCCAATGCCCACCAATGTACGAAGATACGAAGGATTCGGCTTTCTGCGAGAAAGCGCAGGTAGCAACCGAATCAACTCATCCACTTTCGTGTAGGAAGCCAGGTAGCACAGTCTGGCACACTTGTAGCTGGTAATCATCTGGACATCAAATTCCTATGGGAGGAAAGAGTAATTGATAAAGGTCGCTTACGACAATCTAGGGGATGACAGCCACTGACAAGTTGCCAAGAAAATTAAGGCGCAAGTTTGCAAGCTGCCCAGCTCAATCAACATCGCAAATTGGCAAAACAGAAGAGTTGCCATTAGCGAAATGATGGGTGTAAAACATGCTTGAGCAATGCGTAGCCAAATTCACAACGGATCCCGAAATCAAGAGGCGAGTATCCGTGAAGTTTTACTATACTAGATTATCAGATAAACAATGACACTAAACAGATTCGAACCTCAATTGTACAACCACAAGGACTCAAAAAGCGAGAACCGAGTTGCGGCAAGCGAGAAAGGAGCACGTGCGTCAAGCAGGTCCAGAACAAGGATATGACAGAGCAACGCGCTGAGCGCGAACAAACAAGCGTTGGTCCGTAGAACCAAACAGTGCATAAAGTAAGTCAGTAGTGTAAATAGGTGAGTGATGTTAAGGAAGCATGGAGACTGCAGTGGATTCTGGGGGATGTTCCACGACCGGTCGTTAAAATGGGAGCCTATGTGAAAGACAGCAGGCAGCACAGAGGGGAAGCTAAATGCCGCAGTGCAAACCTTACAAAAACGGTCGATAGGATAGGCGGAGGATGCACCCCAAAAATGTAGAATTTTGCCAATCTGCTTGACTGACGAGAGTTTCGAATTATGACAGAAGTCATGCACTGAAGAAGATAAGTCTGAATAGAAACAGGCAAGTCTAGAAGACACCCAAACAACAGGTTATGGAAGGCTGCCCTGGAAAACGTCTCAAAAGAGAACCGAAGGGACCTACCGATCAGTGTCAATAGCCAAGGATTCGAGGGCTACCACTGATAGCCAAATGATGCTTCAGGCTGAAGGAACGTGGTAGTACGAGCTGCTAATCGTCGTTATCTGGGAACAAGCACGCAACAAGCGGCAACGCAGGCTAGTGCAGTTGTTTTGAATAAAAACACGCCACTGTTATGAAGCGTGCTGCTTGAGAAGCAGAAGTCCCTCCCACTTGAGCCTAGCACAAGTCAAAGTACGGTCAGGACACTTATGGTTCAGAAGAATGAACCAAGTGTACAGAATAAGGGACCGTAGAAGCGGGCTAGGATAGTGGAAATAGGTGAAATAACCCTGATCGAATTACGGTTTCAGCTTACTTGGCACATCGGTGGATTGTGTCCATGGCAGCGTACAGCCCATCGCGTCTATTGGGATGGCGGTCGTGTACGAAGTAGTTTTTGTACTCTTGACAGAAGATCATAACACTCATGAACGCGGATGACTTACCACACACAAATTAAAAGTGAAAGAGCTAGTAACTACGGCATCAGGGAGTGAAATCCTCAAGGTGTTTATGTACTGAAACCTGGCACCTTCGCAAGAGACTGCCTGAGTTGTTGTCATATGAGAGTAAAGAAATAGGCCTACTGCAAACTGTGACCATACTATGTGGCTTCAGAGTAGCAGAAATGGATTAGGAACTCGAGACGGCTCTGCAGGGAACATTCGGGGGAAGAAAGTGGGGTGTGTGTAGAACAGACTAGTTTCAAAGTGTTGGGCAGACAGCTGAAAAAAGCGTGAAAAGGCACCGTCTTTTCCTAATTTATTGATTGCAAGGATCCCAGACTATCTTAGAATGACCGTTGGTATCTCCCCGTTCATTATCTGCTCTGTCAAAAATAGTGATAACAGCCCTTGTAAAGAAAAATTTATACCCCGTAAAGCAACCTGGCCGCCTGATACTTTAAGGTTAAAATACCAATTCGTGGCCCGACCGGCATGATAATGACCGATGCTCAAATATTTTCGGCAATTAATCCGGTCCAGAAGCATGAAATTGGAGCCATGAAATTAAACCCTTGCTCCGATAAATCTGTGGTGATGCCACAAGTCTACCGGTAAATCGGGCCGCACAACTTTAGAACCGGCTACGCAAAAACTGCTGGCTGACGCGGAAAAATAAACGATTGTGCGAAAACACATCAGTGGGACAACAAGCATCAAAATGCAAACAACAATGATTTTTCCAATCAGAGGTAGTACAGTGATCTCAAAGAGTTTTCAACAAAGTTAAAACATACCACCCATCAAAATTCGTTCGACTCTACCTAGTCTGAGGGCTTGAAATTCATGTACCGGTAGTTCCCGCCTACCATTGCCTCGTTTTAGCTCGCGCACCTACCGACGGTGGAGGCTGGAATCTGCTTAGATATGAGCTGGACGGTCACTCGCTTTTCGAATTTGGAGCCAAAGAGTTAATTCTTTGCGGTGATCTGCAATCTTCTTGTCGTCGGCCGCTCAAAGTCATCATGACTCCAAATAGTACGTATATGGTCACAAGCTTAGGAGGTAAAAGTGGGAAGGAGCTCCTAAGTAACCGAGAATTTATGACAAGCGGGCTTTCGAGAGTGTGTGTATGCTTGTGCCTGAGTGAGTGCCAGGGAGCTGTAGAAATAGGGCGCAAAACCTTATCCGTGAAGCTGAAGCAGAAATGAGGAACCCTTGAGGTAACACCGTGATATAGTGGACTTCTGAAACAAAGCTTCAAATGTTTTACGACTGGAGCTGATTGGCCAAATTAAGTAGAATATGTAGATGATCGTCAGCCTAAACGGGGGTAGAATAACGGTGAAGACAATCACAAAGTGTCATACGGCTGCCAAATTGTCACTGTGTGAGCCTTACAGAACTTTCACTCCGAATTTCAAGGAAAGGAGAAATAAAATAAGTGACTTGCATCGGTAACAAAACATGAGCCAAAGTTTATACACGAGCACATTTATTTTGAAACTTAACGCTCAATACTATTCAATGTCTGATTAACTGACTTTGTGCGTTCTCTTTTTCAGAGTCGAGGTGGCTGATACTGCGCAAATCAAGAGACAACTTTCTTTCTGTGGTCCTGAGCCTCGTTTCCCTCATCAGCCCGTCAAAACTCATGAAGATCTCTCTGACAAAACCCACAGGCCAAGCAGTAAGGTGAGCGTGTTCTTCAAAGTACCTCACCTCACCAGTAGTCCTGAAAGAAGCTTCCTGATTAGCTTTTTTCTCGGATTCGCAACGACAACGGGCACTCTCTTGACCAACGTCTCAAAACACCCCGATCGGATAACTGACCTGTTTTGGTCTTGGCCAAATCAAAACTGGTCAGGTCAGGTTGGGTCAGAGGACTTGCCGCCCGGATAACAAAAGTCCACATTCTTGCGCGCGTGAGCTCCAGTATCTGACGGTGTTTCGACTGCAATAGCATTTTCTTAGAGCTCTGGTGCTGACGGACCCAATTTTGGAGCTTTAATTCTGGTTTGCTATAGGACAAAGCAGGGGTTTTCTACTTGAACAGGCTAAAAGCCGGAACACAGCGTGAATGAACTCTGGGTTAGGCGAGAGAAACGTTCTTACCCATGAAATTAGGTGGAGTGAAGAACGCTATGTAGATAATGAGAAACGGGAAAAATAAATGAATACATCTAGGAGCTACAGTACTAAGCTGTTGGGCAGGAGGAACTGGGATGTGTGAGAAGAATTGCACTAAGTGCAAAGGATGGGAGACGTAGGTTATTTAGGTTTCAAAGAAAGGTTGGGGAACATTGACGGCCAATCCTTGTCCGACCTAGCCCTGAAATTCATGAGAGTGTTTGAGGGCACTATTCCCAGAAGTTAAGTCCCTGCATCACCTACTCTAAAAGAGAAGTTGGCCTGGATATTTTGCAGCATTTTGGGCCCCTCTAGTTTTGGACTATGTAATCTCAGGGCCGAGTTTTGGTGAATTTTAAAAAGGGTATACTGGCCACGATCGTCACTTAAATCTGTTTAAATTTTTCAAATAATTCCTCCTCCATTTGTTTTCTCTCAAGTAGAAAAAGTCTTGAGATTTACTATGTTTCTTCATAAGGTAGATCTCGGGGTTGTGGGATGGCCCTTGTGAACCTCGTTTCACCTTCTCTGGAAACTTCCAGTCCCTGACTAACGGGGGAGACAATGCTTGCACAGTGTATCGCAAACGAGGCCGAACTATGACTGTGTATATTAGGATTACGACCCGGAGAATTCTGGAGTCAACTCTCATTCGGAGTTCATAGGGACCCCTTTTGGCCTAGCTGGCTGCGGTGGAACATTGAGCTGACGGTTCAAGGGTCTTATAGAACAGCACTCCTCAATCTTTATGGGGAAGGTTCGTGCGTTCTCGTGTGGGTTACTTGACTTCAGGCACCTTGGGGCTGGGATACCCGTGGATAGCAATAGCCTACAGTTGCTATTGTAAGGCGGCAGGCTCTAGGTTACTAAGAACTTGTGGAGAGTTTCCAGGTTGGCTTGTTCTTTATTATCAACTGGGTGTTTGACGGTCTCAACCCTGTCCGCAAACAAGTAGCAAGGAGGCTTCAGCTCTTTCACCTGATAACTTATGAAGTCGAAGAGCAGCAGTGGCCGTAAGATTGATTCATAGTGAACTTTGCTGCGGGAGTTCGCATAAGATGGGGCGGCGCCTTCTACTCTGACTTAGAATCTCCGTTTTCTCAGGTAATTCTTTAATAAGGCCACCATTTTCTTATGACAGCTTAGGAAATTACAGCGTTAGGAGTAAACTCCATAATTAGAAAGCTGTTAAGGAGGATATTTGGGTATTATTCCCTTTAAAACCAGTTTACTGACCCCTCTTTTGGAGAGAAAGGTTGCAAGTGGTTGGGAAGGTACGAGGAAGCAGAGCCTCCGGTACATTAAAGGTCCACAGAAAGAAAAAAGAATAAAAGGTAGAAGTACGGCTTTTGGTACAGAAAATTGGCTACGATGACCAGTTGTCCGGCTGCTTGAGGTTCGGGAAACCTTCTTTGGAAGAGGAGCTGCCTAAGCAGGCTTAGAAGATCAAAATCCGAAATAGCGTCGTCAGGAGACGGAAAGCGAAGCAACAGCCCGAAGATGGGCTAGTGACGGCAGGTTCGAGGTTGAAGAGGGGTCATCGATCAGGGGATGACTTTTCGTTGAAGCCGAGCAAGCAAAGGAAAAAAGGCAGATGAACCCACATTCTATAAGTGACTGCATTATTTACGTGCAGGGCGGATTTCAGCTTAGTATAGGAAATCAACTGGTGTGGAGAAGCTTCTGGCGCGAAATAGCGAACCGAACTTGCTCGCCGCACCAGAGGCAAGCCGAGAAACGAAATCGGACCAACACACAAAAGTTAGAGGTGCTCAATACCTCGGATGCCAGGTACTTACTAGATCCTGAGAATGGCCCATGAAAAGCGAAGCAGGCCAAGGGTTCCGACGCGTGCCAAAAGACGGTAAAAGTCCGTGGAATATGTAAAGGACTCTCTGTACCGGAACAACGTCTTTCATGCCTGCGTTTCGGAGCGACGCTGGACGCGACACTAGCTGGGGAAGCTAAAAGTCCAACCGTCCGCAAACCAAGCAGTCAAGAAGGTGTTTCGCTATTGGCGGAAACCAACATTTTTACTGCATGCGGAAAAACAGTACACAGCCCTGTGACTTCGAACAACATAAAAACTGCTCACAGCTAAATTCTTGTTGGTTATGTTTGTCACGGTAGTTTTCGGTCATGAATTTACATATATAAACTCAGTCATATCCAGGTCGGTACAGGTAAGCTAAGAAGAGGGGCAAAATATGTTGGGTCAAAGAATAAATTAGAGAAACATGAGCGGAGTTTAAAATCAATTAAGAGAGGGGAAGTTTTAAAATCAGTGAATGCAAAATTGATCGTGGGATCCCCAGGAGAGGTTTTCGAGGTCGGACTCCCAAGACACAATGATTGACTGCACTGTGTGTAAGATCGATGTTTGCATTGGCATGGCTGAAAGTGCGGTAAGAAAGGGAGGAATGGAGGATGGCGTATTCGGAAAAGAAACGGGTCGGGTTGGAAGCAGTGGATAAAAGGTTATTAATAAATAAAGGAAATAGGTAGGGCGGGAAATCAGAACCCTGGGGAACATTGGAATTCACAGATATCGGCTAGGACAGAACTCGGTCATCTCGGACAGAAGATGGTTCGCTTACTGAGGAACATTGATGTCCACAGCGCGAGAGAGGAAAAAAACCCAAACATAGGCTGCTTCACCAGAAGACTTTCGTGCCAACCTTAGCCAGACGCCTTATAGATGTCGAGCGACACGAAGTATTTCTCCGTGGTGTTCCACTGCAGCCGACCACGAGTATGAGAAGAAAGCTGGGATATCACCGGTGGGACGGCGAGGTTGGAATCGGTATTGGCGATCATTCAGTAGCCCTTCGTCCTCCAGGAAAGTATGCAGTTGATCGGAGATGACAGCTTCAAATGATTTCGAAATAATAGATACGAAGAAAATAAGACAATAGGCATTGAGGTTAGGCGGACAGCCGCGTCTAAAAATAGGGAAAATCGCGGTGTGTTTCCAAGGGGATCCAAAAAATAGAAAAACGGAGAGCAAGAAGGCGACTTAAAAGAAGGGCGAATTCAGAGGCACCAATTTTAAGGGAGATGGGTACTGTACTGTGCCGGCCTGGTGGTTTGCATATGTCCAGCGGATTTTCTTAGTGCTAACACGAGATTGAAATGGGAGACAAAGGGGAGAGTAGGAATGGGAGAAGTAGGATGGGTGGGTGAGGGGAAGCAGCAACTTTGGCTTTCTCATATGGTTCACAAGCAAGATTGTCAGCTGAGTGACGGGTGGGACGGATATCAGAAGGGCGAAGGCAGTGTTCGGCTACCAACGGAAAAAGGAAGGCTTTTCCGCGGACCAGCTTTCTTTGACTATCCGTATGGTTGACGAGCATCTGTTCCAGGCTTTCAAGAAGCGGTGGTGGAAGTCGGGAGTGGGCGAGCGGCGCCAGCAGAGAAATCGGCGAGATGTTCCAAGTTCCAAGATAAGAGCATGATTACGTGAGCGGCTGAAGCGCTAAGAATGTTGAGGTTTGCGGTGTTCGGAAAAAAGAGGAATAGAAAAGTGCATAGCTTGAAGGAAAATGTTGAAGAAGTTAGAAACGAAAATGTAAACTTCGAAAGTAGAGCAGCAATAATTTGAGGAATGTAAAGCCATAACTTCGCTAAAGCCATTCCAGTTGGTCGTACTGTACCGCCTAAGTGTGAGTCTCAAGGTGGGTGGATGATCGGGGCGAAAAAACTGATGGAACAAGAAATAAAGCATTAAACAAACGAGACGAGCGCCCGAAGAATAAAGAAGCCGGAAAGAGGGAAAAGACGGAAGCGAGAATGAGATCCGGGGTATGGACACAATCGCCGGCCCGACCGTGAATAGGTGTGGGAAGGTCAACAAGGCGGCACAAGTTGCTGACCACGGCGAGAGGTTCGGACCACCACCTCAGAGCCGAAATTTCAAACAAGTGAGTCAAACAGTCTCGATGGTGAACAACAAAAATGGTGATGTGTCAGTTGGGATCCGTAACGAACAGGTGCTCAATATTCGAAGACAATAAATCAAAGATCGATAAGTAGCTACTGTCTGGTGAACAGTAAACGACGCAAAAGTAGTGATTAAAATAAGGAAGTCGTGGCTTCAGCCACATCAACTGAAATTCATGTCTAGATAAGTCAAGATTGTGGATTTTGGACGTGGCGACTGACTGATGGACAAAGGCACAGACGCCAGCTTTGGGTGAAAAGAGAAGAGTGAAAGATATAGTTGGGAGGCCAGATATGGATGGTGTCGGATAGGATGTGGATTTGTGTTCCGGTCAAAAAGGGCAACAGCAGAAGACTGGAGAAACTGGTGCACGGAATGTTCAGTGGTTTATTCCACGAATGTCAGCAAGGATGGTGGGTTCATGCTTCTTTTATGAATGAGCAGAACAAGGAAGAGAGTGAGTACATGTATGGTTGTGTATTTTCATGATTCATAATGCAAAGGAAGCCGGCAGTCATGATCCTGAGACTTAAAGTGGCGAACCACATAAGGCCCTAATAGGTCGGGCGTGGTAGCGAGCCGCGCCACGGCATGGCTATCTACCGCTGGGGCGCCGTTTGTAAAACTGCCAGTTTAGAGGTGAGAAAACGATGACTTACTGAGTCATTCCTCTTCTGGAAGTCCGAAAGCACCTCAACCCAGTCAACGCTGTGCAGACTTTTCGTCGCTTCATCTGGGAAGAATAGTAGGTTTGTGAGACTTTACCCACTTTTGACGAACATGTGCTGCACCACTCCAAGTAGGTTATGGCTATCTACGTGGCAACCAACTTCCTCCCCAATGGGTCTGTCCCTGACCTTCTTCACAACGGGTAGAAGACTCGCGGGGTGATAATTTGAGTTCTGGCCGCTTCGTCCACTTTTGCGAATGGGGACAACCTGTGCCGCCCTCCAGTCCCCTGATATCTCCACACATTCAATGAGAGGGCTGATTATTGTTGCCAGGTTAGGTGCACGTACCTCAGCCTAAGACTGTAGGATAGCGGGACGAATGCCATCAGGCCCCGCGGCTTTTTGCTTACTCAGGCTGTGGAGCTCTGGCCTTACCTCCCTAGGTGTGCCCGCCACTTCTGGCATAGTCGGTACTTCCGACTTACGGATTGCCCTGACTGTTGACCTGAATCCTTGGTGTAGACCTATCGAAAGTACTATAAGAGAGTCTCAGTCTTCCCCCCCGGAGTGACGGCATGGTCCTCTGCAAAGGTGTGAACGTTTTTAAGGCCAATCCCATCGTCCCCCTGGACTGTATATTGTCTAAATACGCCTTAGGCGAAGGCTTCGTTTTTGTTAGAGTCATCTACAACTTGATTTCTGCGCCTTTTGTATTTTGCCAGTTGAGTTTCGTACCCTTATATACCACAGGTGTCTCTGAATCAACGAATGTCGATCTGCAGTCATCAGCTAGGGAGAATGCCAGCAGCCCCTACTGCAGAGAACCGTTCGGAGGACCAAAGGAAATTGGTCCCATAGATGGAGTTTATGGGGTTCTGGGAAGTCATTATATCAGCTAATGAAAAAAGCCTTAATTTTTCATTCCGAGTCTTGTGCTGCCCCCAGGTACACAAAGTAGTAGCTCAACTAGCAAATTATCGGAATAATCGTTACCAAGAGATATAAGCTGAGGGGAATGCGCGTAACAGTACTTGAAGTAGATGATTTTATGTGTAACTCGATGGAGACCACATATGGGGTCATCACCACATGACCTCGTCGAACATACAAGCAAAGTAAACCAGAAAATGGGAGTGCGGCTGAATATATTACGCCTTCTAAACAGAGTTATGGACTACAATTATGTTTACAAGAGTGTTTTGAATCCTGAATGAACTGCCCAAGTTTATCTGCTGGATTTTCGTGGAACTAAATGCTAAAGCCTCTGTGAACCATATTATTTTCGTTACTATTACTGTTATCACTTTTTCATTAGGTGAAATGGTACTCAACACTTCCAAAAGTAAAGGCTAAATGGAATAGTTTGTTGCACGTAAATATCGGTACGCTTTTCTACATGCCTGCTTATTTCATTATCTATTCAGTTTTTTGTTCGCGCGTTACAGTGAACACTTTTGTCCAAACATTCGATGAAACTGCCTTGGAAGAAAAATTGACAGTTATCCAACATTCTGCTAACCACAGGTGACCCTTCCGCATAATAATTTGTAGGCTAGTCTTGATTCGCTTCAACAAGCAAGCTTGAGTGCCCTCATGCGTGGTTGATTGTGAGTTCCCAAAAACCACTGGCTTGATGCACAGCGTCTGCGGGCCTCTAGCGGTTGGAGCATTCCGGTGCACAAACTTCAAGTCCAAGCATTTCCCCCCAAGATCTTTCATTAAGGTCTGTGAAGATAGTCTAGTTCGTGAACCGGTGTTGTATCGCAACCAAAATATCACGTTGGGGCTGAAATTTGGTCTGCCAGCCTTTTGATAAAATACGACGTGACCTACTTTCTACCTCAGAAAAAAAGCTGCGGCCTAATATTTACTGAATGGAGCAATTTTCTGGCTGGTTCACGCGTGAGCTTCAAGAAGCTCAAGCACACCAGAGCGTTGGTAATCTTATTGGTTTAACCTGATTTTTGACGACTATCATTCCCTTCGCAAGTGTGACTGCAAAGACTGTCTCCACCCCCCAAGTTAGTTGCGGACATTCCATTCGGTGTTTCTTCGGACCACTTTTCGTGCGTAGTCAAGGGAATCCATGTTCATATCCTGGCGGGCACTTGTGGTTGGTACTTTGGGTCAAGTTATTCTGGCTTTTAGAGGTATGAACAATAAAAGTGTTTCCAGTCCTCTATTAGTTTCCCGAAGAAGGTGAATGACACGTTCAGGCTAATATCAGCTTGCTTTGAAACTATAGCGATAAGTTCTTCAAAGGTTTTCTGTCGGCTTGCTCCTGATCAGTCCATTCACCGAAAACCATTAAGCCACGCTTTGACTTGCGATGAATTCTTCGTTAATTCTGATGGATAAAGCGAAGAAAATTAGTGCGAGGGAGACGTTTTGCTCCTTTTCTTGGTCTGTTTCGTGGGCTCAGATAGCGCGCCACATAAGAAATTCATAGACTAGTGGATTTATTTGTCGTGCCGTCTGTAAGATCTGGTAGGTTGAGAGCCACTATACTCGTTACTTCCCGGAACTGCGGTGAAACGTCAGGCTCTACTGACTCAGAAAAGCGGTTGGCTGCTCTGAGATTATGTGGATAGTGATCTACTGTGGAGTTTCACATCTAGTTTTATGGAGTCACCTTTTCTGGTGGACTATCGGTTGACACTACATGAGCAGATATGTTTGCCGAGTTATTCTTGAGTGCAATCATCATTTCAACAGCTACCTCCGATGCTTCATTCCTTTTGGTTACCATTTCTGTTGAGGTGGGGCGGGAACCTCGCTTCTGGAACCGAATTCACCATTGCTTTTTCATTTCTATTTGCTTAATAACGATACGTAATGCCGTCTATGATAATGACCGTAAAGTAGCACACCCGGAGGCAGAGATACATTGCTGTCCGTGGTAGAGTTGTGGTTGACACAGGGAGACACAAACGGCCTATACAGAAATTCCCCAGTAGAAAGTGGGAACTTGTCCTGTTTATGGCGATAGGGTATTATTTCAAATGAGTTTAAGGCCGACCAGTTCCATAACTAACGGTCGAAAATTGATGGAATCAACCTAAGCCTTTTTGTTGTTGAGCTGAGTGGCTTTGTTCTATAAAAGGCATAAAGTAAACGAGTCCGGTGTTTTAAAACGGCCACTATTTCGGACTTACTTTTTAGCCAGATAGCTGGGCCATAAACTTTTTCCAAGTTATCCATACGTCCTCGAACGTTAACTCGAAGCTAGATCGTACAATTAACGCAAGTTCTTCCTCTAGTTATCCAAAGCCGCTCCTGGCTAAAATTTAGCATCTGGTTCTCTCCTGCTTTCCTCTAGGCATTTTGTTTGTATTGCATGAGCAGGACTGTTACTAGTTGTTCAACCAGAGTGTTTTTTGCCGACGCGTCTAAGGGTGCCTGGCACCGAACTATCTGCTGGTATCGATCTTTTGATGAGTTCCGGATTCAAGTACTTAGATTGGCTCCTTGAGGTTATTGATTAATTCCGCTTCTTATAATCCTCCAGAATTCTGCCTCCCTCAAGTGAACCACTCTGACTGTAGTTTTTTGATTAGACAATACCCCCCAATGGATAACCGAAACGAGGCATGGGCTGGAAAATGGTTGTGTTCCTTTATAATTAACTATTGCTTTTGAACCTGGTAAACCATAACAGCGAGCTGAGTAACTTGGTCCAACAGTAAAATCTGTTTAAATTTGATGGCGAGGATATCACCTCTGCAGCCACGGTCGTCATAATGGCGCTTCAGATTTCTCTCTCAAGAGCGGCCGGTGTTCTGCTTTCGTATGGAAGCCAGTTCAGTAGGAGTATGCGTAGGAAATAAAGCCAGTCTGTTGAAATATCCCGCAGCCGACAGTTTCTCGCACACCCGTAACACGGGTTTGCCGGGGTGCTGGCAGGCCTCGCTTTGCCACTAGCCCAAATTTTTTCATTGTTTATAAGGTTGAGACGTTGGAGATAAATGTGCTGAACTGACCCTGCAGTTTGCTGATTTAGCACGATCTTCGAGTCCGTTTAGGACATTGTTTACCGGCAAGAGGAATTGAAGCAGCGTAGCAGAGTTCTATCTTTTTTCACCACGGATACGACGTACTAAATTATAGGTGCGAGATGAATAGTGATTTTTGAGGTAGAGCCCGGGCTTTGCTAATGGGATCATGAAAGCGTAGTGTCCATCATATAAATAGGCCCGTACACCAAAGACCCTTATCCAAACCACAAAGTAGGAGGTGATAAGCGCCATCCTCAGATTTGATTTTTGTCCACAAGCAGGCTTCACGGGATTTGCATGCCACCTGGGGTCTTAGAAGTGATGAGAAGTCGTCTCAGATTTAGTCTGTCCCGGTAAGCCGACAGATTGTCTCAGTCAAATTTCTTCAGGCGAAGCCGTTGCAGAAAGGTTTCCGCTGTCAAAAAGCAAGGGGAAGCTTAACCAAGTAGGTAATACAAACCGAGGAAAGATGGCGGAATTCTGTGCATGTAATTGGACTATCGGTAATGACCAACTGGAAAACAGCTTCATCTGTCCGAACACAAACCCGCATTTTGAGGTGCTCTTTTTTGAAAATGGGGAGCCGCCCGAGTCACAAAGGTTTCGGCATTCTATTTAGCTGGATTGATCCGTGTCACCTTGAGCGCTTCTGACATGCAAATGTGGAGGTAGAATTTGCCCCTCTTTTGCATTTTTGTCAAACTCCACAGGTATTTCGTGGCTGCCACAAGGTCCAAAATTTACCTTGGATAATATCCATCACAAGCGTTATCTTTTAACACCATCCACAACTATCGGCCTACTTACGATCCACACTTGGACGCAGTCTCCTTTGGTACGTACCAGGCGTATGAAGGTATGGATATCGCTCCGAACAGATGACTCGTTACCGTATACCGTAACACCGGTCCGACCGTATCGTTCTCGTCACATCTTGGTAACCGTAAACGATTCTATCTTAACAGTGATAGTAATCATATAAGCGGTGTGTTCCTTGGAATTAGCCAAGGTGCAGACGATGGCATATGATAAAATACACAGAAGTTATCTTGACATAGAAAGTCCCAGATAAATCGCAGGGGGGGGGGCGCAGAAACTTGGAATGAGAATAATTATTTGCACACGCGGTAGAATAGACTAGAATATCCCCCGAATGTGATCAAGGAGAGCTCTTAAAACTACCTTCAGGGGGGCAGACGTTTAGCCAATCCATAAGCGTTCGAATTTTGTATAGGAAAATAGATTTCTCCCAAATTTACTTCTTTGTTTGGCACGGCCGAACGAAGTTAAAATGAATAAATGGACACCGGTTTCCACCTCATATCTGAATCGGCTTCAAATCGGTGAATGGGCGATAGTAAATAACCATAATGGAAAGGACTGTAATGGAAAAGGCCAGAGAAGCTGTGCATGCCAAAACGTAATAGATAAAGTATCGTCGGACGCTTCCTTGTGTCCAATATCAGAGAAGCCAGTGAAAACAGTCAGTAAAACAATACGAAATATACAAAAGTAAATGAAATATGACGGTGATACCTCGGGACAACGGAAAGCTTCCCCAGGATAAATAAAAATGGGTCTACTTTGGGGACGGTGAAAGTAAGATGAATTGAATTTATTCTCGGGGAATTTTGACGGCGGCCAGCTGTAGGAACCGTAGTTATAATAATGATAACGGTTTAGCTCTCACAAATGGGCGAAACGCTTGCAAAAAGCTAAATTAGGGCACAAATGTCATGTGATTGTTTATCAGATTACTCATCGATCCCGTTGGAGTCTTCTTCACGGCTCACTTTTCCTGATTTCCACCCCTGAACTATCAACAGCTCCGTAAACTTATCCCCCCATCATAGGAAACTCGTTGCTCCTATCGTGATATTAAATCACTGTAGCATTTGTTTCCACCGTTCATTTTCCCATCAAAGTCACCGACCGATATCACTCGCTGAACTACTTTCCCATAATTTTCCATCGGTCGGCGACGTGAGTGGTGGTTATCTATTCCTTCTATCAGTCTGAATGTTCGCTCATACAGTGCTGTTTCAATAACTCATCCCCATCTTGCAGAGCACCATACCTTCTCCATACTCAAACATCCCACACATTTATCCTGCTGTTTCGCTGCTTTATCATCGTCTCGTGACACGCCCATCAACACGATCGACAAACAACATGCGCCCACATTCCCCTTACCATGTCATTCGCCTCTACAATCGCAGTGCAACACATGCCATGTCGACTTACTACCCAGTTATTAGCTTCATGTTGATATTTCATTACCCACTTATTATATAGCAAGCAAGTCACCAAATGTTCACCCGTCTTTCCCCGGTGTTTTCTTTCAGTACCACGGTGGAAATCACTCTACCCCTCCAACAGTGTCAATGGTTCGCCCAGTAACTGATTCTGTCAGCTACCGGCCCCTAAATTCTACCATTATCTTCGTTGGTCGATTTACTTTATCCCACCGCCGCCATTCCAATCCTACCTTCTCACATACCCTACGTGGTTTTATTCGTCCGTGACCGTCAAACGGCATACTTAACAAAAGAGTTCATTTATTGAGGTGCACTTACCTGTCTAACCTTACATCTCTCCTGCAAAGAGTAGCTTCTGCAGTCGGTTTACAACTCATTAAAAATCAACTTATCACCGTACTTTCACTTCTATGTCTATACCTCATGAAGGGGCCCAATACAATGACAGCAACTCTCCGAAAGCTTGTCGGTATTCCTCAGTCCATTCTCCCTACCTTCAGTTAGCCACTCTCCCTCTCGTCATCGGACTTGTCGTTTTCTCCCCCAGGAATGACACCGTCAGCATTCTCTCACCAAATCTTAAAACTATATTGGTAGACTGACCCATGCCATTCTATTTCTGGTGTTTTATCTGAGATATCTTTCAGATTTCTGTTAGTATATCCATCATTACCTGTTGCGAGCCAATGACTCATCCTATTCCCCGACCAAAGTCCACCCCACCAAAAAATACGAACAGAGCTCCCTTCTACGGAGTTTTACTTTCCAACTGTTGTGGCCGTTGCACCGTTTTGATGCTGCCGATAAGACAAGCGATTACAAAGACCAAAAAACCACCGACTTTGGTGGCGCCTGTTGCTCCGCCTCTGAAAGCGGTAGCGTTCCTGCAATACACAAGTTATCCTGCTCCAGCCTTTTGAATTTGGCTTTTTTACGCGTTGCGGAGTGTTTTTGTCATCGTGCCGTGAAACGAAGACCAGGGGCTATAGGCTCTATACGGGAGCCGGTCCTGACTTAACTAAAAAGAATCCTAAACTGGCGGGCTTGAACATCAAACTCTTTCCACCAAGGACCCCCGTAAGTCGTTGAATCACATTTATTTGTTAAAACATACACTTTTCTCGACATGTGAAGGGTGAATTCAGATTTCCATTATGGTACCCGTTTTACATTTGTATCATACCGATATTATGTACCGTTTCACGGTTGCTTAAGGGACCTATATATCTCCCTCCGCATTTGATATTCCGTTGCGCTTGTGGCTAGCAAGGACCGTATGCCTGACCCGGAACCTTCTTTGTTGAAAGCCTCTCTATCCGCCCCCAGTTTTCTGTTTATTAACCTCGGCTCTCTCTTCATATGTTAGAGATAGTGCCTGAGACACACCGAACCACAAGCAGGCGCACTAGTTACTTGTGGACTATTGGTCGCTTTCCCCATGAAGTTGCTACTGAGATACGCGACGTAATATTCGAAGGTCTTTGCTACACAGTCGTGGGATTAGCGGTTATCTCTCGTCTTTTGTCGTCATAAGCGTCGAGACTAAGGTGGCTGATCAAAAGAACAGAGATATTCAGCAAGGGGCCCTCCGCAATACTTGGTGACAAGTGACAGATGGCAAGGCAACTTTTAAAGAAGAAAGTCCCTGAATAGTTGTGGGTACAGATATTACCAACCAAAATTCAATTACTACTCGACCCTTCCAGTCATCTTAGCCTCGTAGAAGGGGCAAACCCAGCGGTCGGTAATACAGAAAGGTGTCATCTACTAATTACTATTTGATCAAACTTGATCAGCCAGCAGCCCCCAGGTCACAACTCCAACAGTAGGAACACACTCTGAGGACATACTGATAACTGCTTCCGAGCAGGCTTTCAGGCGGCTTTCCACTCCCAGTTATTCTCACTGTAGAGACCGTAAACTCTAACACAACCCCAAAAGAAGTGAAAATCCCAGAAGCCCTTCCCCTGAGCTCTCCGTTAGTCCACCTGGGTGAGGCACCGCCGATATGAAAAACAATTTTGGGTGAAGGACAAGCTCAGCGGAGCTGGTTGCACCTTCCCGGGTGCCAAAAGAAGATTAACGCAATCGGCCGCCATGACAGAAGTTGTCTGTTGCATGTTCGAAGTTTAGTTTCCAATAAAATGCTTGTTAGTGACACCGATGCAGCTGTTAGTATCATTCTTTAGGAAACAGATGACGCAACGATTCCATCAATCCAGACTTTCGTGCTGCCAACGGCACTCCTGTTGCTACTTACGACTCTGAGTCATTCACTCCTAACTTAGGCCTGCGCCGCACATCTTGCTGGATGTTTATAGTAGCAACTGTCCTCTATTCTGTATCAGGTATCGAATTTCTTGACCATTTAGACCTTCTGGTTGATGCAAGATGCCGGAGAGTTGTCCACCGACAGGCTTTTCTTTCCTCAACAGGTTGGTATTCCTTCGTGAATCAAGATACTTTCCAGTACTTCGAACCCCAGGCCAGAAGCCGCCACGCGGAACTCCTTTCGGCTCACCCGGCAATGCTTAGGCAATTTTGACCCCCTCCCGCGGTGGCCACTAATGCCTCTGACTTGCTGTCACTAAAGCACCCTAATATTTAGCCGGCCACCTGACTTGGTACTGGATAACCTTAGCATAGGCTGAGTTTGAAAGCATGCTCGAATAAGGCGTATGGGCCCCCCGCCTAAATCTAATGGTGAGTGGCTCCCCTGCGGCGTCTGTAGGACCCTCAGTCAGGCTACTCTCCGAGATTGGAACCCTTTTCCGCATGTTAAAGACGTGACAACTTCCCTATCAGTTTTGCTCTGTTTTCAGCCACCTCGACCTTGTTAGGGCCTACCATCTAATCCTCGTAGCTGAGGCTGACACCCCTAAAACCGCTGTTACCACTCCATTCGGACTATTCGAGTTTTTGCGCATACTGTTTGGGCTCAGCAATTCAGCCCAAACCTATCAAAGGTTTACGCATGGAGCAAAACGCGGTTCGAGAGGTTTCTACGTGTACCCAGACGATATTTTTGTGGCAAGTTCTTCAGAAAAAGAGCAGAAGGCCCACCGGTGCGCTCATCCTGAGCGCCTTTGCCCAAGCGCTTTTGCCAACAAGGTGTAACCACTGACCCTATCAAACGCGAATTAGGTAGGGAGCCCACCACATTCCTGGGTCACGGAATCTCAGCCTCGCGAATGCAGCCCCTGCCTGACAGGGAGGCGGCAATTGGAGACTATCCCGGGCCTCACTCTTACCGGCAGCTACTCCAATTTTCTGGCCTGGTTAACTTTCATCACCGGTTCATCCCTCGCTGCTCCGAAAAATTGAAGTCTCTTACAAATTCTTTATGTGGAGGTGAAAAGGCGTTCATTTTTCCGGACAGGGCACAGACAGCTTTTACTTCCATCGAGGAAGCTATTGTCAACATGACACTTCCCATGCTTCCCAGTCCTTCTGCTCCCCTGGAATTAGGCACAGACGCTTTGGACCTAGCTGTTGGAGCAATGTTGCAGCAATTCGTCAACAATTCCCGGCAACCAATAGCTTCCTCCTTCAAGAGTCTCCGGCCTGCGGATTCCCGAAGTGGCACGTTTAGAACAGAACTACCAGAAATTTATTTTGGTATCCAACACTTCCGGCACAAACTCGAGGGCCAAAAGTTCGCAGTGTTTGCCGATCATAAGCCACTGTCGTATGCTCTTTAGTCAGCTTTTGATCGATATTTGCCAATTAGACCATGTTTCGCAGTTTTGCTATGGACATTTGACGCGTCTCTGAGGCACACCATCCCATAGCCAGTGCAATCTCATGCGCCCACAATATCGAAGATCCACTACCGACGGGCATAGATCCTCATTAGTGCCACTGACCCTCCCAACTTCAGACATAACTATTACTTGCCACGTGTCACAAGGTCGACCCGGACCACTAGTTCATGCCAGTTTTTGCCGGCAAGTTTGCATCGGTCTGCACCACGTATGGCACCTTGGTGTAACTGCCTCAATGAGACTAGTTACTGAGCGTTTCGTCTGGCCTCGCGTCAAACGTGAAGTACATCTGATCGTCAGCCATAGTCTTCGTCGCCTACGCGTTAATATGCATTGGCACTCTAAATCCAAATTAGGCACATTCTCCGAGCCAGAAGCACGTTTTCATCAGGTGCGTGTGGATTTCGTGGGGCCTATCCCACCTTATAACAGCTACTTTTTACACCCTCACATGTATGGACCGTTTCATTCGCTGACCACAGGCCAAACCCATTCCCCGTCTCACCTCAGAGGAAGCTGCAAAAATGTCTCTGACCGGTTGGGCAAGTCAGTTTGGTTGCCCTGCTATCGTGACCACTGACCGCGGTCCTCATTTTGAAGGTGCGTTCCACTAGCTATTGAAAGCACTTAGTTGCAGACATAACAAGACGACAGCTTATCATCCTCAGGCTAGTGGCAAGGTGTAGGAACTCCATCGCCAAATGAAAGCCGCCTTTCGTGCTCGAGATAACTCATTATGGAGTGAAGCCTTGCTGGCGGTTCTCTTAGGACTGCTCATCTCCGTTAAAGCCAATATGGGTGTTATGTCGGATGAACTGATTCATGTTTGCACATGACGACTTCAAGGTGAATTGGTCACTTCATTACCACCTGTGAGTTTTAGGTAAGGGGATTGCGCCAAACGTTTGTCATACCAAATGAGGGCGCTAAAGCCCATACCGCCAAAAGAACAAACTCTGATCACCCACACGCCTACCACCCTAGCTACCGCCAGCCATGCCTTTTATGAATGGAAGCGGTAAAAGCAACACTACAAACTGCCTACTTTGGCCCGCTCAGGATTGTACAGCTGAAGGAAAAAAAAGACTTTACAGACGTCGAGGTCAGGGAAGAAACCGTCATACTAAGCTGCCTCAACTCAGCCTTCGTCTGGGTTGAACCCAACCTGGACTACCTGCTCAAAGCCCCCACGTGATCACAACCTTCGGTTAGTCGCAGTGAGCTGGCACTAGTTAATCCCTCTAGGGACTCCCCATCACCGGTTGCCACACCGAACTCCAAGGGGGATACAGGTGCACCAGTTAACAGGGGAAGTCGATGCCACCGCTAGATGCGACGGCCAGCGAGGTTGTCTGAGGATGCGACAGTTGTATATACTTGAGTTTATTCCTCGGATTGCATCTGCGCATAGTTCAGTTACGCATTACCTCGGGACCACGCAGTTTATCACGACAAGAGTAGTTGCAGGCTGCACTGCTCCTGTATGTCCCTTTCAGCTGAATATAAGTCCGCCTTCCGAGGCTCAACTTCCTTGTGTTTCTTGCGTTCCAGCTAGTCCAGTCGGACAGAACCCAATGGAATTCCGGAATCTCGCATAACACAAAAACAACGCTCATTTAACCGCCACTGGACTCGTTTGACCCCGGATGCTGGCTCGTTTACTAAGACAGTTCCAGCCACAGGCAAACGGAACCTTAGGATAGCCGGCGACGAGAGAACCCACAGCACGACCACCACTGAAACCTCTCAAGCAGATCCTAACCAGGTTAAATCTGATGCAATGGAGGTTGCAATTTTGCGATTGACGCACAGCCACAGGTGTGAGTCACAAAGAACGGCTTGCGCTGGCTTCGTTGATGTGTTCGACCGCTGCAGGAAGCAAGGAAAACATCTCTCGCCACCGAGGCCGACGTATCTACTACAGATCGAAGCCCTCATGCTTCGACCTTCTGGGGGAAGACCTTGACGTTACTCACAAGAATAGCAAAGACAAAGACTAACGAGCTGCTGGCTTTGGTAGCACCAGTTGCTCCGCCTGTGTAAGCCACCTGCACGCCGTAGCTTTCCTCCAGTACTCAAGTTACCGCGCTCCGGCCTTTTGAGTTTCGCTTTTTTTGAGCTGATGAGTGTATTTGCCATCGTGTCATGAAAAGAGGACCAGGGGCTATAGGCCCTATACCGGAGCAGATCCTAAATAACCCTGAAAAATCCTAAATGAATTAGGTGTACAAGCAGATTGTTCAACCACCTTCACTCGGCGCCAACGGAAACAATCATCAAAACCTCAATCTGAAGTTTGTCGAGAGCTGTCTTAATTTAAGTTCGCCCAGACCTTCTGCTATCATCCTCCGTATGCATGTGTTTTAGCCCCTTGAAACCTCTGATTATGACAGCATTTTTACCACCATGCCAGATTTGGTAGCTTGCGCCGGGCTCATCAAAAGTAAGCCACCCTTATTTTGATTTCTGTTATTATTAGTGTTCCTCGAGCAGAAGCACGCCCTACAAGTTCTCCTAAAATAGGGTAGTTATTTTGCTTTACTGGCGCTATGCTTCAACGAAAGAGTCACATTATATGCAATGTTATTCAGATCCACACCTTCGGTCAATGACAGGGTTTCAACAAGCGGTTCCGTCTAAAGGATCGCACGACTGATCAAGGACACCAAACGTTGTGATTGATTTCGTCAACCTAAATTAGTAACACAGTGGTTCGTTGCACTTGTATCCTTCCAGCGAAGTAAGCCCACTTTCTCCACATGTGAAGGCTGCTGAGCGTAAAGGAATGAATGCTTTCCTAGTGTTGTAGACACGGTATCGGGAGTTCGATCAACAAAGGTCAAGCTAACGGTCCTCCGAAAACTTTCTGACTTAAGCACTGCCTTAATCCGACAGAGACTTGTTGAAAAATTCTCTCCCACCATGTTGGGCAGCTCAGTAAAATCTTCATTTGAAAAACTTCCCTCCTCTTAAGATTTCACATTAAAAAGGTTTCTGGTATCTTTTCCAGTGCCCCTCGGTGTTTTATTACCTATTCCGAGATGTAACCATATCGGATTGAAATCCTCACCGTTTCTAATAAATTGCACAGGCACTCGCTCCAGTGCACTCTGATAAATTTTGGAGTCTCACCAATTTATCGATTATAATAACTCAAAGCTCCAAACGGACTACCCTCTCCAGTTTTTCAGTATGTGGTTCTACTATTATCCACTCACCTGCGGCCAGTTCCACTCCTCTGCCACACTCGTTAGTCGCATCAGTACCCACCTTTCTGCCATCCCTATTACTTCCAGAGCTGCCCTCGCCACTGTTGGTTATAAGCAATTTGGAGCAAACAAGTTCATTATTTAGATTGAACCCGCGCCAAAATCTGGGTCAGAAGGAACACCGTCGGCTAAGTCATGGCTTTACTGCTACATAATAATATTATTAATATTAGTTTATTTCGGATGACCCTAAAACATAATGCAGTGCTAGATTAACGGTTACGGCTGAAAGCAAAACTGGAGTTTCAGGAGAACTTTACAAGTACTTGCACTTGATAGAACTTGGCTAAAAACAGTTAAGTCAAGCTTCGCGGTGGCACCCCGCAAGTTTACACCCAAGGTCAGTTGGCCCAACCGGCCGAATCCAGATGCGGCGGACTGAGAGAAGTAAAGATGCACATCAGCTCCGCGGAAGGTAGACTGTCCTGCAGGGGGGCCAAGCTGGACTTACAAATAATTGATTACGGTGAAGAAAAAAAACTCATGAAAGAGACGTAATCAGGCATCAGAGCTTTGCAATGTATGCTAGCGGTTTTTATGTAAAATAAAACAACGGTAGGGGATTACTGCGGATACACAACAAGAAAAATCAGGCGAGGATTACGATTGCAGAGTTTGGTGACCGAGTATCGGTTGAACCATTTATATAACAAATCCTTTTAGCAAAACCTCCGCGAAGCCGCTCGAAAACCAATCGGTTTTCATCCGGTCTGTTTGGTGGCCATTTTGCACGGATGAACACTGAATCCATACGCGGGAAATCGATGACCAGATCAAAGTGCAATGCTCGGTTGGCGACGTATTTATATGAGGGGATGTATTTCATCGGAACGTCCTGAAAACCTCAAAGAGGATCGCTCTATTTCATTCCCTTCGAAATAAGTAAAATAAAGTCAGTTATGGGAAAATCATAAATTAAGAGATAGAAATGAACATCATCATACATAATTTGGAACTCAATGAGGAAATTACCAAGGCATATCACGTATTTCAAACGATTAGCGTGAATCAATCGGAAACCGTTCGAAAGCCGTCCGGGGAATTGGTCTGGAACCACTCAAAAATTGCTCAAAAGCGGATCGGCGTAATAGAAGAAACCTATTAAAAACCGGTCGAAACCTGATTGGTTTTGGATCATTTCAGGACATCAAAAGGGAGATGCGCTCCGGTTGGTGTCTGGAAACATAAAAATGGAGGGACGCAGTCTGGTATGCTCTCAGCTTGGGATCAATTATCAGCCTTGAGAAGAAAAGTCTAGTAATTAAGACGCAGACTACTTTGAGAAGAATGAGGACAATGAGCTGTTGGGAGCGAATGGGAATACGGAAATATTGACGAAAACTAGGGATAAGGATGAAGATTTGGAGATGACTGGTGGTCACCGGAATTGGATTTGAAGTTGGAATGCCAGGGCAAAAAGAAGGGGAATATGGTCAGTTTGGACCAAGTAAAGCCAACCAGGAATTATGGAGGTAGATAAGAGACGCCAGAAAAAGTGAATTAGGGACATTCCAACACGAAAAGTGTCAGTGATGTAAATCATTCTAGAGGATACCAATGTGCTGGCGACGGAGAAGGCATACTAGGCAGACGATGCCGGCGACGCAAAAAAGTTACCCAGTGTGAAGAAAAAATATTGAAAATCCTTCCAAATGTTCTACCTGCCTTATGAAGTTGACCATAGTTGAAGTTACTTTGAAAAACACCTCCACTCACCGCACTTTTGCACTTTTGTTTATCCATGTGAGACGTTTGAATTTGGCCTTGAACCGTTTCTCACTGTCGTGCTTGAGCCACGGGGCTTCGAACTTTAGGGGTTTACTGTGGAGTCTATTTGGCCGCATACTTGAGGTTTGCATATATTTGCACCTGTTGTAAATTTCAATTTGGTACCGTAAAAACTACGAATCCGTCATGTTCTTGTTTTCGGATTCGTTTGAATTGGCTACGCTTTGCTCGATTTGCAAGAATTGACTCACACCAGCGTCATGTTTTCTTTGAACTTTCCAAAGTCTGGTTTATCTCCATAAGCTTGTTTTAAAGCAGTGCATTCATGGGTTAACTGTCGCACTTCAGCCGCATTTTGAAACTCTGTGAGGACAGTTTTCAGTTGGTCTAGTGTCTGGTAGGCCCGAATGACTCCAAGGGTTTGTTTCAAACTCGAGAATTGACGGTGCCGAAGAACCTTTCCCTCAGTTTTGTCCCGGAGTATGGAACTTCAGTGGTATGATTTTGGTTAGTAAGAGATTAGAGTGCTTCTTGAGCGAAACATAGATCGGTGATGGGCGTATGCTCTCTAGAATGCAGGAGAATGTATTGAAGATATAAAATTGAGTTTTATTTGCCGTGGCCGCAGGGGTTTAGGTTTTGGTAGCTCACATCTCCTTGTATTTCAGAGGAAGTGATAATCCGGGTATTCATCTGAAGAAGGATAGCTGGACCCTTTCGATCGCAAGTCCATCAGATTTGCCCATGTAGGTGTATACCGGATGGTGGTTCAGGAGCTGCGGCGTGGCTTCGGATTTGAAGCTCAGAAGATGGCTATCGCGCATTGGAAAAGCTTTACAAATAAGGACTATCGTTCTCTTGGTCCTAGCCGCCTGCTAGGTGCCTTGTCCCTGAAAAGTAAACATGCAAGAATACTGTGGACCGAGATCTCGTACTAAAGGAGTAATAGGAATGTACGGGCCATTTAGGGTGAGGAATTTAGGAGGAATTTGACTTTTATACGTAAGAATGGCACTCATAGCAGCGGAGAAACTCATTTTCCAAGTGTTGCACCATATGTCAAGAGCATTCATGTCGTCAGCTATTTTGGTGAGGGTATGGGTCAAGTTATGGGGTTCAAGGAAAATACAGGTTTGATATCATTGACGAAGAGAAACCCGATTCATTCCGAACACGTCGTTTTGCAGCCAGAAATAAAAGTGGGCCTAACACACTGCCTTGTGTAAAACCACTTGTGACTGGCTGGGGTGATGAAAGGTAACCCTCAATGTTTACTGCTTGCGATCTCATGCTAAGATAGGATGACAACCAAGAAAAGAGTGGGTCTGTCATGCCGTAAGATTTAACCTTGGTTAGCAGCTGAGCAAGAGGCATGCGATCAAATGCTTTGGTCATATCAAGGAAGATATCCAGAAATGCCTTTCCAGAGGCAGCCGACGTTGTGATTGGGGTCCAGGAAATCAATTTACCAGACTAGAAACGACCTAGGATTTAGGAAGATGCGATGGTAGTTATTTATTATTCTACGTGTGAGAATGAACTGGGCAACCTTATCTTAAACTACTCGTTCCATTATCCTAGACACAACGGGAGTGGCATTTATGGGGCCGTGGTTAGCGGGGTATTGCAAGGCCCCATTCTTTTTAAGAGGTATGATAACGGACGTTTTCTCCTGGGTTGTAGGAATGCCTCGTGACAAGGAAAAGGTTAAATAAGTTCGGTACAACCATCACAATGATCGGGCAGACAAGGCCAAACAGACCTGGAGGGGTACCACCGGTTCCAGGGCGGACCAAATACCGGGGGGTATTTAACAGCTTTCTGACTTCGTTAGCTGAGAATACTGCGGTTGACAAGGTATCGGCAGTCGAGGAGGTGACATCTTGGGGTGGACTATTGTGATCAGTTATGAAGTTAGAGGTGAAGATATTATTAGATGTCCTAGTGACTACCTGCGGCCAGCTAATATAAACGTTCTCTGATAGGAGCAAGCGTGGTATTTTGGTCGTACAGCGAAACTGTCCAGTTTTATCGAAGCCAGAGCACGAGCTATCTTATTCGGCTGGTTGAAAGCGTACAGTTCTTGACTTTTTAGCTTATTCTTTCTTCGCCTAGTAGCTGGCAAGAGAGGTGGCTGAGGCAGAGGAAGTTAGACAGGTTATTGGTCCTTTCGTCGTCATTTTGCAGCTTTTGAAATTTACATTGCATTTTGTACTGCCAGTAGGTTTTTCTCACACTGGATTTCACTGTCTCGGGAGGAATGTTGTATAGAGAGGAGAATAGTTTAGGGTACATCACATCCGACTCCAGTTGAGGATCAGATGTTGGGAAGAAGTCATCCCAGGTCTGATTACGCAGGATGGCGGGTAGAACGTCTCAGGTTGCTTTTCGGAAAGATTTCTGGTTTTGAGGACTTTTGTGGTGATGCGGTTGAACGGAGAATTCACGTGGTATGACCTTCGGATGACGGCCAGGAAAGTGGCCAAAGACATTTGTCTTTGTATCCAGGATGCATAAAATAAAGACAAGGTCACAAATATTTTCCCCCCTTGGAGGTAACGTAGTGCTCCGCTTCCATCCGCCTGCACGGGTGAATTGGATAAGAATACGTAATTTTGCAGGGGATTTAGGGGTTGTCCGACAGATAACGAAGAGGTTGGAGTCCACGGCTGTGATTTTGGCGGCCTGCGGGATTTCAGCTACCTAAAAGAAAGCATTGGTGATAGCATTTGCCTCACCCGTGTTACAGCCCGGCGGTTAGAAAACACAACCAATGATCAGCTGTCCCCGAATCTGGGGCATAGAGTTCCAAACAAGGTCTTGAACCCTTTCAAGGACAAGAAGTTGGAGTAAGGGCGTTCCAAGGCCGTTCTCACTGTAATCAGAATATCCGGCACCACCTCTCTCGGATCTGTTCTTAGCGAATCTAATGAAACCTGTTATGGAGGTGTGTTGTAGGTGAGTTTTATAGGTAAGCCAGGTTCCGGTCACGGGGATCACGTCCGGGTGAGCTAGTAGTGCAAAGGAGCGGATGAATGCAAGTTTGTTCACAAGGCAGCGACCACGGAAGAGTGCAACTGCAAAGCTATCGTTTTGATGGCTACGACGTACATTGAAGGTACGACCCTTAAGTTGGCTGCCAGATTTGGAGGAACTGTAGGCACTGGTGGTTTGTAGGATGGTGTGGGGAGCGATATGGTATAGCAGGAGGCACGACTCTCAGAGAAAAAGGAAAAACTGGGATATGTGGATGGGTTGGAGTTGCTTCCGAAAGCTCACAACTATTTGGAAATATGGAGCAGAATGCATGTGGTTGGACGGGCCGTAAGTAGTCAGCCGGGAATGCATTTAGATGAGGTCTTGGCATGACGGCGTGAATAATTTTGCCGAGAATTTATTTATTTATTTGATGAAGATTTGCTATATTTCACACTACCCGGAGGCAAAAACTGATTAGGACCGGAGAGCGAGGCCGGGTCCCCGAGGTGAGATGACTGAATACGCCGATAAAGTTACTCCGTTTTATCTTGAATTCAATGCGGATACCTGCACAAAAACATCTTTCCCAGGGCCTTTCTGAGTTTTGCTCGGAATGGCCAATTCCGTCATCGGCGGTTTGAGGATCACTGAATTAAATTTAGATATCGAGCTGTTTTCCCGAACCGGTGTTTAAATTCGGGTTCCTGCGAAAGTCAGCATATGTTTTTTTCGGACTATAGGCTGTGTGTGTATTTTGTGAGTTCGACCAGACATTTTTTTGAGCTTGTCGACGGAATCATTTCATTCGAACTTTTATATGATAATATGTTACCAGCTTTGGAGTCAGGTGGACTTTCATCGGTTTTGTGGACTCTGGGGAAGCGTACAAGATTGAACCTTTTCATCTAGGCTATTCGGTAAGCTTTTCTTTTGCAATGCGACTCAGATGGAGTGAAGACTGACGAACTATCTGGGTGAACAGTTATTATGCAAAAAACCACAGAAGACATCTTCGTATGATGGCTTATTCTTGGTAAAATGACCACCGGGGTTATGATTTCCAGCATGGCTTTTGTGAACCTCTCTTTGCAGAGGGGTGTCATCTGGAAGTATCCATGCTCGCCTGAATCCTGTGTTAGCCATTACAAAAGACTATCGGCTGGTGAAATGTTTGGCAGCAACTTCAGTTTTGAGCTGAAACAGGAGCGGACAAGCATTTTGCTGTGAAGCTGTGCGGATATGGAAGTCGTAGCACGGTTACAAATCCAGGTTGAAAGACTTTAAGAATTAATTTTTGGCAGCTAAAAGGGGTGATCTTTCTGGAATGTTAAATACTATTACACGGTTGGCTTCTTGAGGCGTCTGAAGATTACAGACGTAAAGGTATCGATGAAATCCGTGGCCGAGATCAATTTGGCTTAAGCGTGGTGTACAGATGGGTTGAGTAGTAACGCCAGTGGTTTTAACTGACCGATGGTTTGGTCAGAAGCGTCAAGCCGAGAGGAGAAACTAGTCACAGTTCTGCCTTTTTCGGAGATTGTTTTGGCAGCACCTCCAAGTATGTCTACGAGGGATGCTGAACAATAATTAGGTGTGCTTTGGAAGTGAGGGATCTTACAGCGGAGAAAGCTGGCTGTGATTTTGGGACAGTGGGTGGCAATGATACGTGCATCTAAGACTTCGGAATGATTGGTAGTTATTCAGAAGCAAAGTTGCAGAAAGTAAAGTATTGCCGGTAAGATGACTACTGACAAACAAAGGGGGAGTTAACGGACCAAGTTAAACTGCAGGGCAGCGAATATGGCGGGAAAAAAGTGAGTAATTGACTTTGAGAGACCGGATAAAAGGGGAACACGCAGAAAAGGTTTTAAGCGATGGATTAAGTTCGCCGGAAACCAGGAACCTCTATAAAAGATTTATTGTAGTCATTTGTTATAATAACTGACGTCCCTAGGTCGGTGCAAGGCAATAAGTGCTACTACCAGATCAGTAAACCGGATAGAATTGTAATAAATACTAGCAACAGCTAAATACTCGGCTCTACCGCTAAAAAAAAATGAACGGTACAACCTTAATTTGCGTTACGATGACCTTGGCCCGCATTACTTGACATAAAAACACTTCGAATGGGTCAAAGTCTAATCCCACGTGAGTAAAAATCCTCCTCCATGGGCGGCAGTCTAAAAGCAGACCACTGCTTTATCCGGAAAATCAAATTAACCACATTCCTGTTGCAAGCAAAGCTTGAGGCAAATTTTCAAGTCCCACCTGACTGATTAATTCCTATCCAACAGACTGATGGTGATCAAAACGACTTTTGGCTTATCGTAGGCAAGTTAGACTTTGTTACTGACATACTTAGCCCCAAACAGGCGGCTGGTGACTGTTATGCACCAGGTATCCGTTAGTTTACTTTGGATGCCCCGCAACCTCTAGTCCACTTCCTGACTAGCATCCGCCCAGGAATTTGGAACCAACAAGCAAGTGCCCGACTAAAGGCAGCCATATACTTCAGCTCACCTTTATAGTGGTCTTGACTAGGGTATACACTTCGGTCGGGAAAAGCATCCCGGATATATGACCTTTTTACTAGCAAAGTGTGAGTTTTTAGTGCAAAAACGAAACCGTCCACAAAAGTACCACCCAAAGACAGTTCCACAGAGCTAGCTAGACCCACTCACCCCATTTATTCGCTCCCAGGACTGAGACTCTTTGTTCTATCTGACAACCCGCATATGGTGGTGGACCGCCTCTACTGCACGTCAAAAGCTTGCCTTGATATGATCCCCCCAACCCAAGGACTACCTGTGGGTGATAAATCAAAAGATTTTGCTGATTAAAAAGGAAGCTTTCCGGACTGCTAAAAAATTCTCCAAGTTCGGACTTTCTTCATTGCTCTTACAAATGAATCGTTTATCTCACCCAATACGGCTGATTGAAGATTCCTTCAAGAGGAAACAGGGAATGAGGGTGCCAAGTCACACCGGCTGGACCGAAGCCTTACCTAACTTGATGGAACGAAGAAAAAGTCAGCGCAATTCCTCCATCCCACTGTTATATATAGTAACTGCCGCATAAAGAACTCCCAAGATACCTCAGAGGCTTTGGGTAACCATTTTACCTGTTCTCTGAAGGCCAATGAGTTCCTCTGCCTACGTCATGTTGGTCACTGAAACCTGAGCAGTTCACTGCGATTTCATTTCTCTCCAATAACGCAACAGCGATGCTGGTTAAAGCTACTTTAACCTACCACCGTTGGTCAGATGTCATACCAGAGGGTACTCCTAGTTCAGGCTGGATCGACATCCCAATTTTGTTGTCAAGTGTTTCCAATTTTTCCAGGAGCAGCAGCACTTTCTCCTTGCTTTGGAAAAGATTGGTTTTTATTCTTATTCATGCTAAAGGTTCACGACGAGGCCTGACCACCTATCAGCCAGCGAATCCCACCCCCTTGGTGTCTTGAGTTATGGATGTCCTGAATGAAAAGGTGTTGCTAGCTCATCCACCCAACTGTGGCCTCACTTACTGCACCCAGCACCGCGTTCTTCAAAGCAGGTGGTGTGCCTCTCGTACAAATGACTTCCTCAACCCGATAAATATGGCTGTTAACAGTGGTAAACCGAGGATCGTAAGTCTCTAAGACATAAATAGGGTCTTCGGCGGAGTATCCCGTAGTAGATTTCTGGCTACAATTAAGGCTTATGTACCAGTAAACCTAATCCCGAGGTGGTTTTCGTCACATCCAAGATCTCCAAAAAGGGGGTGGATGTAGAGGACAGCCCTCAAGTAAGTTGATGCATTCCTTTTTTGCAAGCAAAATTAAAATTACTCATTTGAACCTAAGGCTTTAGTTTCTGACATTGCTGTCACATCAAGCAACGTATTGTCGCTGGATTCGTGAAGCAATCACTGGTCGATGAAACTCTCCGCTCCTTGGAGATGCATCCATGTGTAAAAATGTCAGGTTCCCACAAGAACGGTGAAACTATTGATCAAATGATCTCCAACAGTCAGGATACAAAGGAAGGGGGACTAAAATATTCGAGTAAGCTACATTTTCCCGAACACTCAGCCGAGCAGGTTGCTAAGGCTAGGCGGACAATCAGTCTGGTTAATAGAACCTTCGGTCTTCCAAAGAGCAAGATGAGCTTTCTTGGAGTTCTCTATGGGCTATTTTGGAATATGGTGCTATCGTTCTCCCTAGCGTGTAGCGGACTGACCGATTAACTACAGCAATTGTACAAGGCAGATTTACCTAAAGTTATTAGGTGTTTCTCACCTTTAAATTATGAAAAGCGATGTGAAATACTGAGTTTAGATCCCTTATGGCTGTGTCGTCTTCGACTAAACCTGTCTTCGTTTTGTAATATTACGTAAATTACATCTTGAAATTCAGCCCCCTGGATCAAAGGTCTCTCCATCTATCCCTTGAGACGTAGAGACTCCACGGTCGTGGTTCCAGTTTGTAGGACCGAGACGGCATCTTATTTCTTCATCGTCAAATATTCCTTTTAGAACAAGCTTCCAGAGGGAACAAGTTCGCCATCTTCAGCCTCTTTAATATTCAAAAAAGATGTAAATAAACTGCTGGGTGTTCAGAATCTCATTCTAATGCATGATTCCCACGCGCTTATTACTCAAACTCACGAACTTGATCTGGGATACTAACGAGTAACTTAACAATTGCTTTTTCAATGGATAGTCTCTCGCCAGAACAGTTCTATTCTCCTTTCTCTTCCCCGTTCATTCCCGGAGTCTAGCCTTTAAAGTACAACGGCCCACTTCTGTTGATGCTAATCTCTTGACCGACCCAGGATGTTGCATAATATTTTTCCCAATGTCTCTCCTTTACTCCCCGGCCGGTATAGCTGCTAGACAGCAACCTATTCCATTTAGCTTCCAGGACTTACCTCTCAATGAGGACTATCACCATCCTATGAATATTAATGTGTTATCAGTTTTCTCGCTAAGCAAAACTACCGGATTTCCCTTGAGACTCGACTTTTGCCCGTCTGATTACTGTTTTCCCACTGGGACCAGCTCCCGGGATCCCTCAAACCGGGCCATTAGAAACTTGACCACTTAATCCCACCTTACTTTCACGTCCAAATCTGATCCCAACACTGAAGGACGCGATGGGATCCACCCATCTTTGCCAGCGCACATCGACGTGCAAGAAGTCTGCAGCGGTGTGCAGGTCCAACTACGATGGCGGATCTCACCTCCTGCCTCCACAAGCAGTTTTCAGGTTGGATATCTAAAGCACGGTCAGTCTCACCCCCTGGCAGCGCCTGCGGAATTCAAAATTTCATTTTTATGCTCTGTCCGCTGCTGCATCCATATCGCTTGCTTTCTTCCCCCCCCAATTATCACCGGTTTCCTTCCCGGCTTTCTCACGATGTAGACTTTACAAATTACCCTTCGCATGTCGGGCGGAATTTTCACCCCATCAGTATACTGATCGGTGAATAGCTTCAAGCTCTGCCTGTCATTCATCTTTTACTTTGCAAACGGCGGCTATTTGTATGAGATCTCATCCATATTGGCTTTCTTTCCGATGACCACCTTCCCTAAGTTACAGGTTTCTCTTCCCCTCCGTCCTGTTACTAACCCCATCCATTTCCCATTTTATAACTCGCCAATAACATTCAACCTTTGGCACGTTTATCGTTGCTGTTTATTCTCTCACCAAAATCGCCAAACAAAATCGGTACTACTTCAGAGGTCAGTGAGGTGGTTATTGATGATCCGCACCTTTAATCAGTCCAGCTGATAGCCCTCATGGTGCTATTCGATTGCTTCATCCAGATTTTACGGGTTACAATGTTTTCCCCATGGTTGGAAGACTCAGATATGTCCCACTTTGTTTTGCAGCTTCACAGTCATCATATATCACACCTGAAGTGTGGTCTTTAAGAATTGTACACTTGCCGCCCACCTACCATGTCGTCACCCCCTTTCATGCTCCCTTTAGCAGCTTCTTTCCCCCGGAGATGCCATTCGTATGATACGTAATCAGGACTGGTTCTGTGTCTAGCCTTCCAAATTCTGCCACAGCCATCACCAGCTGAGGTATTTCATCTTATTATACAGCCGTCGATACGTTCACATCTTCTGCGATACACGTTACGTTGCTTTATCCATTAAACATTTTCGCGTGGTACTCGATCCAAAGAGTTTATCTATCATTGCACACTTGCGAGTCCTCTACTCTCTCATCTATCTCATAAAACTTACCGCCCTCGCAATCGCCGCAGTTGCGCACCCCATTCACGCTGTGGGCCTCTTCAGTAACGAATGATTTTCCAGGTACTGCTACTAACCGACATTGCGTATTGGATGCCCCAAAGAAAGGCGAGAGCACATGCTAAGCTGTAGAACTCCTGCCTGACCCTGTGCGGGATGACAAACGCGACGAATGAACTATCCACATATAAACTCACCTCACTTCCCCCAGATTAAACCCCTTTTCGGGTTTCTCGTTCCACCTCCGGCTAGCCCGTTGACTCCAAGCCCCGTTGTCCACGCACGCTCTTCAAAGTGCACCCATGTGAAGTCCATGTTCAAAATCCTTCTTGTTGATAAGCGGACCAATTATCACCAGAACCTGATAACGCTCAAGAATAACAAGAAAGCTAAGTGTCACGGAGGCTAACCCGTGGATGCCTACTCATAAGTTGTTTGCGAACTCATTACGTTTATGTGATCCTACTTTGTTTTTCCTTATCGCAAGTGAAATGTGAGCTCGAACTTCCTACGCCGTAGCCTCGGGCTTCACTCTTTAAACGTATATAATTGCACAATGTGTGAAACATGTGAAACACACATCAAGAATGTAAACTTTCCCACCGTTGACTCTAGCCGCTGACCACCGGAGCGAAACCAAACGATCAGCTTCCAACCACGCATAAAAGGAAGCAAGTGCTCAGATAGTCATAATATCCAACACAGCTCTCTTAAGACTATTGATTTCCTGTCCTAACCTAGCAGTCGTTCCCAGTGAAACCGTTTATATCCCACTACGCGTGCAGGTGTATGACCTGCCGTTGTCTTGATAATATTTCTCTGAGAATAAAAACTTCTAAAAGGGGACAAATCTAAAATTACTCCATAAAATGATGCTCGCCACCAAGCGTATGCTCGTATTCAACTGTCGAATTATGACCAAATTGACATCTTGGTCCGGGAAAATTCACGTATTTGTCCGTCTAGCCCACACAACGTCGAAAACTTGTCCATCCACCTCCTGCTGGAACAAATTCTGCCAAGCATAAAGCGCTCCAATACACCGTGAATCTCTCAGCTTTCGGCCGTTTACACTCCATAAAAACTTTGGCTTATCCCCGTCAACACACCCCCTTTAAGATTCTGCTATCAAGACTCGGATCCAACCTCCTGTCCATGGCGTTAAATATGTGCCACCGACCGTGAGAATGAATCTGTACCCTTGCGGTCATAATACGAATACACCTAGCTCATCATATATTGCCTCCATTTGCTATCATAACCCACAGCTCGAGCCAATTCCAGCTTGCCGATCTCCACAAAATATTCTGAGCCCTGGTTACTCCCGTAAAATTCTAATAGCTGGAGTTATATTGGTAAGTTAGTGATAAATCCCAGCAGGAACACCGTCCAGACCGCCGTGTCTCTGGTCTCCTTTCAGATCGTGCTGGTTACTTGGGTGGTCATAGGTCCACTAGGCGCTACCTTCGGATTACCGCAAGGATTAATAAATCTGACTGAGCTGACTGGACTACTTTCCACACTGTAGGGCCATGCTCCAAACTTTAACCCACGCCGGCCGGTGCTATGTGGAGCCTCTTACATTGCACACCATTGTGACTACAATAAAGTTACCTGGGTACAAGCCACCATAATGGTTTAGCCGGACCACAAGGCGGGTTTCCTACACCAAATGGAATCACGCACGGCTCGAACAATGACTACCAGCATATCCTCCATTCGGTCATTCACACTGCCTCGTAGCACCCAAACCACGACTGGAATCCTACTGCCGCCTTTGAATTTTAAAACTACAATCCGAATTCCGCCAACAAAAGCAACTTTAGCCCATTTTAGCCTGCTACCCAATCATTTTCTTCATGAACGGCCTTAGTTCGTGACCCGCCTTCGGTGGTATATGTGAACTTTATGAAATAAAGTACAAGTCTCTCGCCGTTGGTCAAAACTTGTATCTGTATTTCTTTTCACATAAACAGAAACTCTCATTCTTACATCCAACATCACATCCTTTTTCACCTCGGGTCTGGTACAAGCAAACCACTGCCATAGGACATGCTTACCCGCATTCCATCTCTTCATCTTTGCTTCGAAACATTTGCTCCATTTTCTCGTTCCAGCTGACTGCTTCCTCAGTGAACTCATTTTGAAATATCTAGCTAAGCGCCCAACCATCATTGATGCGGTTATGACAGCACGTTACTTTTACTGTGAAGCACTTCTCTCCATGCCCCCTTTCAAATAAAACGTTTTTCTGTCCATATCGCAATGGAATTACCCAAATTAAAACGGACAACGAAATAAAATCATCTGACTTCACAGGCTCCCCCGTTCTTTAGGCTCCCAACCAGCTGTCCACCGGCCTAGAGATTTGCCCAGATTACTTCAGCGAACTACCCTTCAGTAAGCCGCTGACGTTGCCGATTGATAGGGCGAAGGTAGCCTTACCCTCCACCGTGTCTGAATGTTCGTTGGTGGAAATATCCCTCCGGTCTTTTGGCCCGGGTCCTCCAGTCAACTGTGCATCCATGTACTTCCTTGTAAACATCTCGATGTTTCTTCCATTTCTCAATGAACCATTGTCCAAACCGTTCTTGTACGTGCTACGTCTTCCCCGCATTTAAACAACGCCTCAAGCAGCAGTTTTGCTTTTCGCAGACTGTCCACGGTGCCCTGCTTTCCAAGTCAACGCCGCTTTGCACTTTTCGCGTTAACAGCTTTCAATTTGGTTAATTTAAACACTTCCTAGTCCTGTCTTACAGTTACTGAGACTTACAAACCCCGCCTTCGAAATTTGTGATATTCACGCTGTTGCGAAAAAGTCGTACTACGTGATCATGCTTTGTGCGTGTGTCTTGGTCCAAGTCAAGAAACATTCCATTACTATCGTTATTGCTGTAGCGACTTATCTTCCATACTTTTGCTTCGACATTGCTTGACCACACCAATGTAAATTCATAAACTTCCCGTTAGTATACCTATATCCCTCCAGCCACTCCGTCTCATCTTTACCGCGATAGCCACTCTCTCCCTCGGGGTGCGTCACCTGTTTGCTATATATCCCATTTCAATGGCGCCCAGCCATCAATTTGTACCGTCATCCCAGCTGACTGGTACCTTTTACTCCATACCCGACGTCCAACTCTTGTTAGCCATCTCGGACTCACTATCCAGGAGGCTGTATTCCTGCCACAACCGAGTAACCTACCAACCATGATGGTAGTCAGCACACCTACTAGCCTTCTATTACCCTATCATTTTTGAAAGCTACAAGCCTGTGCCATCAGTCTACAGTGCAGACCAGATCGACTTATCATCGTATTTCTATTGTTTAACATACACATTGTAAAGTGAAGAAATGGTTTACCTCTGGAATCTCTCTTTTTACGGCATTCTTACGTGTGAATGCAGTAGAAAGGGCATGTTACCCCATACCCACGAAGACTCCTTACACTACTGGGGATAACCGGCTACCAGACAGTGAGAGTCGGAGTGGAGGAGAACCGCATATGGTCCCAATAGGACAAAGTAGCAACGATCCGGAGAATATTGCACTGACGTATAACACCAAAGTGTGCTACCGAGGTTTCTATCCGCATGCTCTACACATCCCCTATCGAGCAAGTGAATCTTTACATTACACTCAACAAAAACAAATTATCTCTTGAATGTGTTCGAATCTATAGCCGTTGTCATTGTAAGACACGTTTGAGCAATGAGTGGCAAAATTCGCAACGGATCCCGAAATCAAAAGGCGATTATCCGTGAAATTCTACGATACTAGATTAGCAGATAAACAATGACACTGAACAGATTCGAACCTCAATTGTGCAACCACAAGGATTTAAAAAACGAAAACCGAATTGCGGCGGGCGAGAAAGGAGCACGTGCGTCACGCAGGTCCAAAACAAGGATATGACAGCGCAACGCGCTGAGCGCGAACGAACAAGCGTTGGTCCGTAGAACCAAACAGTGCATAAAGCAAGTCAGTAGTGTAAATAAGTGAGTGATATTAAGGAAGCATGGAAACTGCAATGGTTTTGGGATAATTCCCACGACCAGTCTTTACACGGCCCACCAACCCCCCCCCCCTAATCTCAGCAGAATCGAAGGTTTGGAATAAGAGCACTGATTCTTCCTATCTACCTAGACCCTGCTCTCAGTGCGTGTACCTAAAACCTTGTCGTCACCGTTCTACTCACGATCGCTCTTGATCCGGTGGCCACACCGACGCGAGGTTACTCTTCTTCGTCCATGAAAACGGCTGATCGATGGCGGGCGTGAAGGCGAAACATGGGTGCTGTCCTCGGGTTAGCCGCGTTGCCTCGGCCGCGTGTGCTTGTGTACGTGTAGGTGGGTAGATGGGTGGGTGTGGGTGCCATAGGTGAGCACTCTGGCACGTGGGCGAATAGTAGCTACCGTTACTTGCTGGAAGGATCTTCCATAATGTCAATCATGAACGAGGAACAATCAGCCCTGTGGCGTGTTTTGATGGAGGTCATGAAGTTAAGACGTGTATTATGTAAGTGTGATTGGTGTGTCTAGGCATATGATAGAATCACAGCTACTAACACACATGCCAAATGTCCCCTGTAACTTCAACGAACAACGGAAGGCACTGCAACGTATTTAACTGAGGTCAAGAAGTATAAACGTGTACCGTGTAAGTGTGTATGTGTCACGGTGTAGGATAGTTTTGTGCGTCAGTATGTTGTGCATGCCCCTTCACATAGGGATTACTTTCATTACCTCGAAGACGCGTGAGAGATGGTCTGCTGCGTTTCCTTGTTACCGGCTTCTCCGTCTTCACCCTCGAGGAGGCTGATACTGCGTATATCGCGGATTACCGTTCCGTGGGCGGTTTTCACCTTCACAGTCCTTATCTTTTCGTAGGAGCTTTCGATGGTTTCCATAACCACACCCAAAGGCCAGGTGCTGAAATGCGCGTGTGTGTCTGCGATCATCACTACATCCCCAACCCTGAATGGTCTTGTTTTGACCAGCCACATCTGCCAAGCTTAAAGTGATTGTAGGTAACCCCCGAGCCATCGCCTCCAAAACCCTTGGCAAGATAGTTTGCCTGTTTCCATCCGTGGAGGTAGCTCCTACGAAAGTTTATCTGTTCTTGGAAACTCTTGTTCGATCTTAACATCAATGAGTCGTTCGGGGTGAGCGCTAGATGAGTGGGGTGGCCTTTGGCCACCGGAACCAATGGGCGGTTGTCCAGAATTCTTCCTACCTCAGTCATGACGGTGCCTAACGTCTCGTCGTCAGGCGGCTGTTGCTTAATTGTCGACAACAATATTTGCTTGGTAGACCGGACCAGGCCTTTCCACACGCCGCGGCAAAGCCTGGCCTGCGGGATATTGAATTGCTGTCGTACGCCACAGGCCACGATTTGATTCTGCAGTTCGTCCCTGTTCATGTTTTTGTGGCAGCGCTGCCGTTCCCTTTTAGCCCACACGAAGTTCGACCCATTGTCGGAGTATACGTCTGCCGGTATGTCACTCCGGCTGATAAAGCGCTGCAAGGCTCGTAGGAAAGAGTCGGTTGTCATTGAATGCGCAGCTTCTAAGTGCCCCGCATGTGGCTTCATGCAAGTCATGATACAACAGTATCGTTTTTCCAGCCTCCTCTCACACGTGATCCACAAGGGCCCAAAATAGTTTTACCCGGTGTTGCTTAACGGCCACCAGCCTGGAATAACTCTGCATTCTGGCAGCGGAGCCATTTGTCGTTTATCTGCCACGGCCTTGCGTCGCCTGCAGTGTACACAACATCGAATTACGCGTTTTACAGTCGCCCTTCCTCTCAGCAACCAAAGGCGCCTCCGAGTGAAGCTTGTCACGTGACATTCCCCGGCATGTCCCTCCACGGCGTGGACGTGTTGGACCATTAGCTCTATCACAGGTCATTGAGCCGTCAGCGATATGGGATATTTCGTGTCGAAGCTCAGGTGAGAGTTGGTCAACCTGCACCTACCCGTAGTAGTCCGTCATTGAGTCTGGGGTTTAAATGCTTCAAATCGCCTCTCGGAGGTGATATGCCGTTGTCGTTTGGTCTCCCTTCTCTGGCTTTCTCGACTTCCCGGGTAAAAGCCTCACGTTGTACAATGCTGAATATATTGTGTTCTGCGGCTCGTAGTTTGCCGAGGCTTATCGGATCCACTCGTACCCGGCTGGAGGGGCGGATCTCTTTCATGACTAGCAAATGTCCCTTGAACCTATCTAACAAAACTGATGGACGAAGTGTCTATATCCAGGAACAAAATCTGACCATTCGTGACAAAATAAATGTCGCTTCGACGACTGTGGCCGTCATCACCACGCCTTTGATCTCCAGTTTCAATTCCAGAGGGGGTTTTAGTTCATACACAGGTCGGTCCTGCTTAGGCGTTTGCAGGAACTTCGATCCTTCCGTCCACGTGTCGAGCTGCCGGAAGTTCGTTGCACCCCGGGAGCACAGATATGCTGGGTTATCGCCAGACTTGATATGGTTCCACTGGTTCACGGCCGATTCGTCGTGGATGATCGTGAACCGGCTGGCCACGAAAGAACTAAAATGGCTTCTGGTGTTGTTAATGAAGTGCAGTACTATCATCGTGTCTGCCCAGGAACCAGCCTACCAAATGTACAAGTCGAAACATCTCTTTACTGCTTTTACCTCCCTGAATGCTAACACAGCTGCACTGATTTCAAGGCGCGGGATCGAAACCGTCTTCTGCGGAGAAACGCGGGCTTTGGCAAACAGGATCCTCGTAGTATATTGTCCGTTTCCCTTGAACCATAGTCCGTATACCACGGCTCCGCGACCGGTCTCGGATGCGTCAGAAAAGGCGTGCAGTTTCCTTGTCCATGTTGCATGACCAAGGGGCAAACGTCGTGGGATTCTTGCCGCCTAGTTTCTTTAAGGTGTTCAGAAGTTCTTCCCAGACCAGTCGGTTTTCTCGGTCTAGCAGCTGGTCCCAACCGAGAGCCTTAAGGCAGAGCCGCTGCAGCAGGGTCCTTCCGAGCAACAGCCAGGGAGAGTCAAAACCGAGCAGATCGAATAAACTAGAGACGGCAGAAAGTATGCCACGACGGGCTACTGGCAGTTCGGGTATGTTCGGCTCAAAAAAGTCGTCCGGTCCCGAGTTCCATTGTATCTCAAGAGTGCGTTCGGTAGGGAGTGGAGAGCCGTCCAAACCTCTTGCCCTTTCGGCCCTTAGGTGACACGGACTGACTTTGAGCACTTCTGAAGCTTCGACATCCACTCCGTCAGATGGAAGCAGCCCTCTTCTCGCAATATCGTCAGGCCCCTGAACTGCTCTGGAGCTGCTTCTATATCATTGAATGACCCAAGATAGCCGTCCACGTAGAAGTTTCTGCTGACGCTACCTACAACCGACCGGTGGACCAAATCTCCACGTTTGCTCGCTGATTCTCTAAGGGCGTAGTTCGCTAAAACGGTGATGACATTGCTCTGGAGGAGTGGACGGTCATCTTATAATTTATCACTGCGTTGTCCCGGTTGCTCTTTTCCCACCGCAGGAAACGCAACACATCTCGTTCTTCTACCGGTATTTTCACCTGGTGAAACATTTCCCTGATGTCGTCGAACAAGGCCACTTTACCCACTCTGAAACGGCACAACACTCCGATCAATGGCGTGGTCCAGTTAGGCCTTTGTAGTAAGCGATCATTTAACGACTTGCCCTGAATCTTGGCTGCACAGTCGAAAACCGCCCACAGATTTTGGGTTTCTTGGGGTTGATGACCGGGTGGTGAGGTAGACACCAGACCCCGTTCCGGCCGTCGGCGGTAGCAGGCATCCTTTCAGCGTAGCCTAGGGTTTCTTTTCGCTTCATTAATTCCGCGCATCGTTCCCATAGATCATGGTCTCTAAAGGAGCGTTCCTTCAGTCGAAGTAGTCCTCGTAGAGCATAGTTTCTGTTGTCAACCCAAGGTTCACCTGCTGTGCGCACTGGAAGGGAAACCTCGAACTATTGTTTAAGGCCTCTAGTCCCTTGCCGCACTGATTTTAGAGCGACGTGCTCCTCTTGGGACAACCGTAGTCGTTCTTCTCGGATGTCCTGAAACTCCTTTTCATACATCAGCTGCAATTGATACTCTATACGGTTCATTTCAGCTGATACGTAATTTAAGAAACCGCATCCACTTACTGGATCATATAATGTCCATCCCGGAGCTGTGTTTGCGGCATATGATGCCTGGAGGTTGCCCACTCTCTGGTCAAGTACCCAATGCGCCTCTGGCGCATCGCAGCCAATGAGAAGATCCACTTCGTTGCCTTCCCAGTCTACAACGGTTACATCCTGCAGGTGGGGCCACCTTGGCAAAACTGAGTTCACCGAACTTGGTACTCTCGTGGGGAGATCAGCCAGTGTAAACGCCTTCGTTGATTCGATTTTCTCGTTAGCGTCTAAGGAGATGAGCTGAGACCTCAACCGGCTGGTAGTCATTACTGGTGATCCGCCCACCGTGCCCACTGCTATCGACGTCGTACTTTCAGCAAGCCCGCGTTTGTCGGCAAACCTTCACCAGGATAATGTCCGATCAACTGTGAACGAAAGCCAACTCTTTGATCACCCCAGTTGGGGTCATCACCCACACGGCAGGTACTCCTAGATGCACTGGTTTACTGGTAGGCCGCGACTTTGAACAAATAATACTGGGCTTGTTGTTCGTCTCTGGTGTGGCTTCTCTCACCTGGTGTAACAGTCGATGGTGTCTGCCCAAGCGACCCTCGTGACCATATTTGGTCTTTGTTTGGCAACCTGCCATCCGGCGCGTGGTTCTGAGGCATATAAAACGCGCTTCAGTCGACCTCGCCATTCCCCAAAGTTTATCTATCGTGGCACCGACGAACTTGGGGCTTTCTAGCAGCCCATGGCTAGCGTCGCAGGACCAGCAACTTGGATGCGCTATAGTGTCAAGTGAAATAGCTTGCGCGTTGGTCCAAGGCTGGTATTTCGGATGTTCCTGTGCGGTGGTTTGAGCCTGGATGGTGCTAGATTTGTATGCTTGGTTACTGTCCCGGATGGGTCGGCCGAATCTGTTATCGGCTATCTTGGTTTGCCTGTCCAATTAGTCGGTCAGGTCCTCGAAGTTGGCCCCACGGTTGCCTTGGATCATACGTTCCGCCTCTTCCGCCCACCGACCCCGTAGTTCGGGAGAGAGGTGGCGGACCACGCCCTCGTACTTATGCATTTCATTGAGGTCAGCTCCGTAACTTAATGGTCGAGGGCCATTGAAGAGTTCTGCGTTTTGATCACCAGGTCGGCCATTGAACAGACGTCTCCCTTGGTTCTCTTTGCCTCTACCACCACGCCCTTTATACGTTACCGGCTACCTTGAACGGCTGTCCGAACAATTCCCTCAAAATCTTTCTTGCTCTTGTATAGACTTGTTCCGGGTCGAGCCTGGTACACCCATCGATGGCTTCTCTTGCTCGGCCTCGACATTAATGAGTCAGGTAGAGGAGACGTTGCTAAGGGTCGGTAGTCTTGTTTTCGACGAAAGTTTCCAACTGCCTGCTGAACTTGCAGTAGCTTTCAGATCGTCCGTAAAATACTGTCAGTTCTACTCTTAGCAGGTCGATCGCTGGTGCAGTTGATGTTTTATATTCGGCGACCGGCGCAAAGTGTCCTATTTTAATCTGTCCTGATCTGTCGAATAGGTGGAATTCGCCAACCTCCTGCAGAGGCTGGTTCTGCCTACACTTCTCTTTTGCTTCCTGGGCCGGCTGTCAACCTGATAACAGTTGTTGTTCTAGGTCTAATATCTATAGCTTTAATAGATCCACGTTCTTACTATCCATATTACCCTCAGCAACGCATGAGCTGGCACTGACAGGACTGGGTGACCTGGCAATAACTAAAGAATCAAAAATACCCCAAAACCCTACCAGTGACTTGCAGTATTACTTCTTGTCCAGATTCTAATGTTTTCGATCATTTTCTTGGCATGTTGCAAATTTTCTCGTTCCAAGTTGATCAATTGAGTATTGTGAGACACGTTTGAGCAATGAGTGGCAAAATTCGCAACGGATCCCGAAATCAAAAGGCGATTATCCGTGAAATTCTACGATACTAGATTAGCAGATAAACAATGACACTGAACAGATTCGAACCTCAATTGTGCAACCACAAGGATTTAAAAAACGAAAACCGAATTGCGGCGGGCGAGAAAGGAGCACGTGCGTCACGCAGGTCCAAAACAAGGATATGACAGCGCAACGCGCTGAGCGCGAACAAACAAGCGTTGGTCCGTAGAACCAAACAGTGCATAAAGCAAGTCAGTAGTGTAAATAAGTGAGTGATATTAAGGAAGCACGGAAACTGCAATGGTTTTGGGATAATTCCCACGACCGTTTGTAAGTCATTGCGGCCTGCAGAGTTTGTGCAGGCACCCTAAATCTTCATTCTACCTTACTCCGCCCTAGCCGAACTGACCATCCGACCCTAATTTTCAGCGTTACCGGGTGCTGCTAGCATTTGAATCCATTTCAACCTTCTCCCATAGTCCTCTTTGGGCAATTTTACCCTTCCCCGAATTCCCGTTCCGTCACTACTTTCATAAATTCAACATGCATCGCTCTATGCCTAGGACCCTTTTGAAATATACCCTTGTTATCATCACTAGCATTCTCCGCTGCCTCATACTTCGGTACAACCGACTGAGCTTCTGCCACCCATGTCCGACCCCTGCTTGAATACTGCTCTACTCTCTCCTCGCACCCTTCCAAGTCCGGCTGCATTGCCCCAAGAAACTTTTAATGCACCATTGCCAAAAACTGGTTTCGACGTCTTTCCTTTTGATCTCTCGAAGGCATTGTGAGGTGTATGAGCCTAAAACGCCATGGATCCATCGCATTGGGCTTAATTTCACCTTTGCACTCTAGTTGATTCCCCGTCGTATAGGCGCAACTTGCCAGTTGTCTCTTGCCTCTTCCGGCCTTTACTCCCTGTCCACCCCGCGGTTTCCAAAGCCATCACTCTATCCAATGAACCCGTCAATGTCAATACTTCAATCGAAGTAGATCTTCCGATCAGTCATCTGAACCGGTATTATAACCCTAAGGGCATGTGGCCCCCACTTCCTCTGCCACCTACCAACTGCGCCTAAATGACGGTTAGGTTACGTCATTCAAAGTAGCATTTTTTCGCCCGTGTATTTTTCAAGAACCTCCCCTTAGGAAAGTTTGTCACTGTGACCCCCAATGTCATCGAACAGGCTGGTAAAAAATCTATTCGGTTAGTCCCTTTTACACAGTCTTTTACCCGTGTAGGTTTGCTCAGATCGCATATCTAACCTTTTACCATACCTGCTTCTTCTCCCTTTTGCATGTTTCCTGGCTTTTACCTACATATGGCCTCAGCTTTTCAAATTTCGTTCTTTTACAACCTCCAGCTACCTTGCCTTTCGTACTGTATGTCCCCTACAAGGCATTTGCTCCTACTGCGGGACCACTGTGCGAACCTGGCCAACCACCATTCATGACCCAGTTTACGCATCACTATCATCGGTTTCAAGCTGCATATGACTCTGGCCCCTCACATAGCACTCCTTTAAGACCATCAGTGACCCCTTCGCTTATGGAAAGCACACCCTTCCACCCTCCTGTCTTGCCTTACGGGACCTATAGCCACTGGCAGAGTCCGTCTTCTTCCGCGAAGCCCAAGTTCTCTGGAGTCACTATTTACCTTTTGGTGTTGTACCCTCAGCCCATGAGCGCATTACCTACAGCCCTGCAAGTGTTTCACTAGGAAGAGGCCATGGCGTAACATCAGCCATGCCTGCTGCCATCTCTGTTTCGCATTCCTCCTTGCAGTTCAACTATATAAGATTCTCGAAAGTCAAGTGGCATTCCTATGTAGCCAGTAGTGGTCCCCTATTATACCGCGCTTTTCCTCCAAAACTTACCTGAAACTTGCCGCAGAAATTTCTACAACTGTCAATAATCTCCGTTCCCCTGCATAACCCAACTTATTTTATACCCCTTCTGCTTCACCTGTTGAGAGCTGACCACCACCTCGGATCCGTCCAGACTGTGTTTTTGGCGTTAACCCCCTGGCTCTTCAGTCACGTACATATAATCCTACCAGGTTTTATCGCTTTGGGTACTAAGTCCGCCTCTATTTGGGCTGTCGCATTTGATTTCTAATCTGCAGCAAGTCCGTCAACCAATCGATGTATTCATTGACCTTGGTCCACGGGACTCTTCGCAACCCTGCCGAGTGACCGTGGAATATACCATTCCACCGGCTGCGTTACCAACCGCGTGCGAAAAATAACAGTGCCCGCGTTTGCTCATCTAGACGGCGGGGAGCGCGGTCGAAGTCACCGCTCTGGTCGGCTTACGTGGGGCCTACAGAACGCCCGTTGGTGCAGCCGGGCCGGCAAATAGCGCCTCCTATCATCAGAGATGGTCTTCATACTGAGTGTCCGGAACACTGCCAGTCCCATGCACTAGCACTTTTTGCAGTTTGCGAAATCACTGTTTTTGCGGTCGCTGTGTTGTTGAGACCGTGTCACTTGTGTAATTGTCTCTGGTCACCACTGCTTTCCCGCCAAACTAGCTGTGATTGTCACCAATGCCACTTCTCTTTTCCGCCCAGTTAGGAATGTTGCTCCATCGGGGGAACCATCAAGGCATACCTCTTATATCTAGTTATCAGCGTCTTTTCTGAACACATTTTATTATCTTATTTAGGCCGTCCTCAGTCTCTATGGCATGTTCTCTACTGCCTGCAGTCAATGAGATTTGCCCCCAATGATTGCGGGTCCCGCCGGTGAACATGTCCATTTCGCACGACAGGCTCGCCGTCACTACAGACACGCCTTCACCCGCATGTTAATCGTTCCTGTCCATCCCCGCACCATTATAACCAAACGACGCCCCTCACTTAGGTGTCTCTCCGCAATCCTTCGATAGCCAGCGAAGTGCATTCAAATTATCCCCCGTCTTCATCAGTCTCACTGTTCTCACAAACAGGGCACCCCGTGATATTATCCTGATTTTTCAGAGCACCAAGTTTTTTCCATATCTGCGTACATCAAGTAGATCCAGCCTGCAGCTTCACCTGTTTGTCATTATTGCATGAAACACACGGAAAAATGATCATCAGTCGGTGAAGTGTTACTCTCCGTATTCTCCACCATCACCGTCGCATGCCAGTCGACTCTGGTACCGCCAGGGCTGTGCACCCCAGACAGCTGTATTACCCAGTGGCCTTTTTCCCGTCTGCATACCAACATACCCAATAAAAGTGATCAACCATTAGGAAGCTTACCATTTTCTCTCGGGCAATCTCCCTCATCTTCACCCCGGCTTCTGCTTTCTGTCTACAGAGGGGTTACTGGTCTGCCATGAAACCGATTCTGTCAGTATTTAGCCGTCCGCAAAAATGGCTATCTTCGCAAAATTTGTTTTACTTTATATCTGGCTGTTCAGCCCCGGCGTTCGCCTTCGATTGCTTGGCAAAGCGGTCATTTCTGTTCGATGACCCATTAAGATGGTCATTAAAAGTTATGTCCCAGCCTTCCATCTACTTTATCATCGCCTTTTGTATGCCACTGGTTTCTGTATTCGCCGTTGCTTTGCGTCTCCGACTGATTTGCCACCCACTCCACTGTTTGGCTTCTAGTATTTTGAGATCCATTTATCATATTATTGCCGTTCAATAAGCGGTTTACCTCCAGCAGTCTCTTACATCATCATTCTGGCAGTCTTCCTCCATCTTCGGCTACGTCATTCATTTGCTTATACCTGATTGTGTCAAATTTCCCCCATATAACATTACTGCTACCTTTCTCGACTGACCAATTTCACTTTATTATGCATTGGACTTTCCATCTCCTTCTTTTCTTTCCAGCCCAGTCTCACGCTGCCTTGCTTTTTTATCGTTATGGTTTGATCTCTCCATTAAAATGGTCACCAGCAGATGTACATTTACCATTCATGTGCTCCGAAGGCTCCATCATCATACTTGCGCTCTATTCGTTTCTGTAATCTCCGTGGCCAAAAGCCCGAAGTCGATTTTTCACCGTTAACCACCGGTTCGAATCGGGTACTTGCTTTGCTCAAAGGGCTGGGGTATTTCTCACGGCTACCTGGTGTGTAAGCAAAAAGCCCATCTTTGTTCTTATCTGACCTAGGCAAAAGTGAACCTATACCACAGTGTTGTCCCAGCAGATTCGTCCCTGCCTGTGTCCTTAATTGCTTTCTAACCACCAGTCCACTAACTAGTATTTCACCCATCAACCAAGGCCCCTGCTCTTCAGTTGCAGAAGATATGCGAGAAAACACAGCCTAAAGCTACCACTCTTCATTTAGACTGCCATAGTTGGAACCAGGTCCTCAGCAATTCTAGAGTATATGGTCCAGGAGGGAGACGCCCAATAAAAAGCAAACAATCCCATTCTGCTGTCTCTGTACAACACGCAGTTCTCGATGCCGCTGCCGACTCAGTCTGGGAAAACCCGAGACTGCCGTCACAGGAACTCCTGCTTTGTGGCGTTTATCGATTGCCTGAAAAAACCAGGGACAATAATGTGCTCATCGTTGACTCCTTCCACTTTGACTCCACCCGCCCTACCGATCATATGTTGATTGTAGATGACTTCAACGCCCCAGGGGAGTGTTGATCATCACCCTCTAACCCACGAATTTGTCAGGATTTCGTTACCTATGCTCATTCTGTTGGTTGGAACCAACACGTCCGGCAACCTACTACAGGAACCAAAGCGGTGGATTTATTTTCCCAAGGTCTCAGCAAGGTGACTATCTCATTAGGGGCTGGCTTCCCCGAATGTGATCACACGGCAGTCTCGTGCGTGTTCTCTGTAACAAAAATCTTCATTTCCTCCCAACCGTCCGCCAGACCATATCATCTAGCTCACGGAGACGGCCTCCCAAACAAAATCAGATCTCAAAATTAAGATACTTCCTTTCTTTCGCTCGATCCTCATGTGGTAACCATTCAACTATATTCTATTTGGAGGTAGAGCTTAAATACTGTTGCCCCAGCTATGTCGGTCTCAATTAAATCTAGAACGAACAGATTTAAACTAATGAAGTACAAAACCTTTCGGCTTCACCGACATGCACTTAAATCCCGAGTGCTGCAGGTGTACGCCCAAACGCACCGACCGTCAATCACAACCAAATCACAAACTGAACTCACGTCTACTCTGTAAGAATTAAAGCTCCATGCCACACGAAGAAGTCAAAATTTTTGAGTAAGCTGATGAAAACGGAAAACTCTCAAAACCTCGAGTGCGGCTTTCATCAATGTAAATAACTCCTGCTTGGATAAACAGGCCGAAATCCTTCAAGCTATCGACACGTTTTTCACGTCGACCCACCCCAGAAGTACATCCTGCATGCTTACCATGGGGATTTCATTCACAACTTCATTTATCCTGATGATATTTCTCCACTTCCAATCTCTACACGACTATCTTTTCACCCAGGCTCGGACGGTATTCCGCCGGCTGCTTTGGCCTTGGAGGGCAAGTATATCCCGACCATTTTATCAAACCTATTCAGATGACTGAACTCTAGCTCTCTCCCTAAGCCATGGGGAAGCATTCACCCTCGCATAAAAGTGGCTTTGATGGAGTTCCTGAAGATTATCTTCCTACCAATCGTACACCAAACATCCACCAAATCATGAGAAACCTTGACAAAAATAAGATAGTGGTTCGCATTTGAATGAAGGACTTTTTCAGTGTGGGTCAACACGGTTTTGTGCAATACTGTTTATGCTCTGCTGACCAAGTTGACTTCCTGAACTCATTCACAGAAGCTGCTGACAAAAAATGCCCATGACGATTATCCTGTTAGATAAGAATAAGGCTTTTGACCGGGCCTCACACAGATGGCTCTTATCACAAGCCACCCCTCGCGGCATTCTGGACCCGCTACTCATTTGTTTGGATACTTATTTCTCTGACGGCCACCGGTTGGTCTAGATAAACGGGTCCGCTTCCAAACCCAAACCTGTCACTATTGGTGTCATCCAAGGCAACTCATTAGGCGCAGTGCTGTTCCTCATACGTACAAATGACTTTTTAATATATTTTGTCATAGTAGTCTCCACTGCTCCGTGGTCGACATCAGAATCATGTAAGCTTCTGATTCCAAAATGCTTGGATCAGTTGTCATTGATATACCGCAAGATCCAACAGCTATCAGTTCTTGGTTCACTAGTTCATTAGCAAAGCTTTCAACTGAGAAAAGCAAATAGTCTCACCTTCGAGTGCAACGTCCTTCCAGGTATATTCAGTATTGACGGTCCTCCAATCTCCAGCAACCCGTTAATACGGGAATGGGGTTCACAGTTTTCGGACACTTTCACTTTCTCATAGCATACTACCACACGAAATGCGGAGGCTAGAGGACTAATAGATCAATTCCTAGAACATTCAGCCTTCCGGAAAGCAAGTTCAATACCTATAAGACCTCTGTTAGGCCCCTACTGAAAAACTGCCCCATAACCTGCACCAGCATGCGCCACTGGGATAAAGCGGTTATTGAAGACTTTCAGGGCTAATGAAAAAAGGGCTATTCGATTGTTCCACTCAGCTCAGTTACAGCCATCACCGTGAATACTTAACACTAAATCTGCTTTCGCTTAGATGCTTGAGGCTAAACCGTATATCCTTCGATGGCGCTGTGGCATATAGAGTTATCGCATCGGCACAACTTTTCAGAAACTTCGAGCATCCAAATTGTTCTTTGGGGTTGAAACAACTCAGCTACCATTCCCACTTCCAAGAGTGCTCATAGATCCAGATTTCTTTCGGTGAAGTGCGCGGCTTACAAGAACAAAGCACCACAAATTATACATTTTATAAAGCCATCTAAGATTTTTGGGACCCACACAAGCGAATAACTCACAGTTTCATCTTTGATGCAACTTGCACATCCGTACATTATTGAAGAGGGGGTCTCCGAATTTGGGTTGGGTTTCTAACGGTTTTCGAGCTCCATTGTTTAAACACTTCATTGTCTTTTGTGCCATGGCCGCATCATGCTAATTACCTCTAATATCTTTTCACTTACCCGTTTATTTCACTTCTCTCCTCCATCTGATCTTGCCACTTGAGCTTCATCTAGTTAACTTACCGAGCCAAGTCTATAGCAGCTGGCTTTTAGTTTTATGGTCTGTCAAAATAAATGCCGCAGACAGTTAAACTCTTACTCCTCTGTGTCGCGTTCTACGCAATCAAATGCTCTAAGGTAAATCCACCACATAGGGCACTTCCATTTTTTCTGTCCCTAACTCGGCCGTCGGCTTTATGGTTGTCGTTCTGAGTAATTTTACCAGCATTACATTTAAGTGGGCCCCAGTTTCCTTTCCTTCCTTTCTGAACTCTGGCGCCTCAATCCCGAAGCTTCTGATGTTATTTTTATCCCCTCAGCTTGTCTCACTTCTGCTTTGCTTTCTAATTCTTGAAAACTACCGTTTCTGTGATACTCTCCGTCATCAGTCAAACACCTCAAGGTCCATTACAGACAACAATCCAGATCAGCACGTACTCATCTGTGCAATTCTTTGACACACTCCTTAACCCTACGAATAACCGGAGGAAATGCCCAGAATACAGCACGGAAGGTTGGTTTTGCAGCGGACCAAGCCTGTACTTGTTCAGTAAAAACAGCCCCTGCTGTATCTATTCGCACGTTCCTATGAGCTTGTTTTGTTCCCCTTTTCCTCTACTTGTTTCAATCCACCAGTCTTGATAATAAACAGTTGATGATAGTGGATAGGCGTTGGTCTGTGCCGGCTCCTGGAAAAATCTGGAGTGAGCTTATCCTGTGGGCTTGTTTGTCCTCATCTTCCATTCTCTTCACTCTAAACCGCGTCACTCTCGGTGGCAACGGTAATTAGGTCATAGCTGCTCCCAAAAGAGGAAATGACAGACCACTCTCAGCGGTCTCAAGCACAAAGTGCAAGCTTCGAAGAATATAGCGAGCAAGGGATCTACGAAAGTTACTAAATTGAACTAATCACTAATCTGCGAAAAAATTGTTACAAATGAACACCCCATCCCGAGGAAACTCTTTTCTTGATGCTGGCAGAGAAGGAAGTTGTCACTTTACACCTCCAGCCTAGACCAGAGCTTGCGGATTGGGAACCCTCACAACAGTGCCCACTATCAGTTTGCCAAATATGCTACTGGTTCTTCAGCTTGCACCTAAGTAGGCCGACGGCGCATTGCGCTGTCCTCATACTCCTGCAGACCGAGCCCCCTGATCCTTGTCGTCTTATCCCACCTAAGCACCTAATGGCCTACATGCTAACGCCACCGGCGAACGCCGAGCCCTTCCTTTCATCGGCTGATGCCTGAACACGAGCCAAAACGCCAAAATGTACCTCAGGAACACGAACAAAGTGAAACGGAAACCCAAGCCACTCCCCACCCCCTCGATAGAACCTTGCTCTACCGGCAACCACTCCCTGGGCATCACGACTTAAGCCACACCCGTGGAATCTGCATATCAAAGCCCTGACTATGGTTGTACCATCTAGGGTTGCTTAGCTACCCACCCAAAAAGCAGCTTGGTGAAACGGGACACTCTGTGTACGGTTGAGCTGATTAGTTCGGTATAAAAATATCCTCCTGAAACCCTGAGAAACATTCCGTTGTCGTTTGAGTCTGAGCCGCTCTTCCATACTGAATATCAAGAACCACCGATCTCATAGACAATATTCAGCCTTCCTTAAAAGACTAAGTTCATAGTGATATCTGATAAAATCGTATTACCACTTGAGTTCATGCAGTAGTCCACCGTTCGGGCGCAGTCGAGAGTGGTTCTTAGCTTTTCTTACTTGATTTAAGTTGCAACTGTTTAATTCCGTTTATATCTTCACTTTATCTCACTCGGTTTTAATCCAACTAATAAATTTCTACTCAGTCCTTGTTAGGCCTTTTGTCCCAGTCCGAGCGCCTTCTAATCCCTCGAGAAATCATTCCTACTTGCTAGCCCCCGCAAGCGTAGAGTCCCCTATCACAGCCGATTTATCCACGTACCTTCGCTGGCCTCCTTGTTAAAAACATCCTGCTCTAAATTCGTCGATATCTTCCGTCAGCCTTGAGCCGCTTCCTGTCTGTCAGCCAGCATGCCCGAAAAGGTGGTGCTAATCTACCCTTAAAATGTCGAACCCAATCCCTATCTGGAAAGTCTTTCAGACTGCCGCTCTTTCCATCTGTTTTAGATTCCGCTGGGTACCATCATATCTACCGCAAAGCTCGGATATAAACCTCAAAGAGGGCACGGTTTCGTGAGCTGGCTAAATCTGCCCCGTCTTGCTCCATGTTTAACGGCCACTGATTACAGCCTGATTTGGGCTGTTGGAAGCTTAACCGGAACCCTCTGTTTCCTGGATTCTCTGATTGCACTCTTGCCAACAGGCACAAATGCTCTCCTGGAAGCTTCATATTAAAACGATTGGCATTTCTGATCCAGCTTTTTCCCTATTGATGTCTTCATCCGAGCCTACGTAACGACAGACCAAACATCAACTGCTACAGCACCTGCACACAACGTCCGTCATTTTCAACCAACATGCTTCCCCAGATTCGACTGATAGCGTCATCCAACTATTGATAGCCCTATGGCCTAGGCAAAGTATCTCTTTCCAGTAGAGGACCATACTCACAGGACAGTGTGCATTACCAATGGCAGTCAGCCGCCGACAAGTTTTACATGGCCGAAGCCTCACAGTGTCAATTTCAAGTGTTCGACAATCATGAAAAGGCGCCCTTCTCAGTAACGTGTCAATGAGGCCCTTCCTCCCGAGGCTTCACAGCGAGGCGGACACATAAAATCCAAATACTCTGCCCCATTTTCATCTACAATGTTCGGTACGGATGCACAAAATTCCTGAGAGACTAAACAAAAACATGTGTTCGTCATTTTGACGGGGTAGTCAGGCCTCAGTCCGAGCTAACACTTTTGCCGTCTTCTCTGTGTCGACCTTTTGTTCCTCGTTCACTGCACTCCGACTGGCCTTTCATTCTTCATATTTTGGGACATCATCCCTTTTCCTCCGTCTGCGGATTCCAATCGCTGGACGGTACCTATCGTTTCTAGTTATCACCTCACCTTTTTCACGAGATCACGATTTCTTCCCTATTCGTACGTTCTCTTGCTTGCGTTATGCGGCTTTTCCCCGTTTGTCTGCTTCGTTCAAACAGCCTAGAGAGGCCTCTTCGATTACTCCTGCACCATCTCTGCGGACTGTGTGCCTTAGGTATACTAAAACACCGTTCGTTTCAGCAATTTAAAGTCTTGCCGATTTTTTGTTATAGCCAGCAATTATATCGAAAACTGCTCATACTTACCATACTTACCGTTGGAAACGTGCTCCATTTAAACCCCGATCACTACCATAAAAATTATTATTATTCCATCTCAAATTGTTGTACACCTTAACCCTGCGCTGATGCAGGCATCTTAACAGCGGTTAGGAATTATGCCCTTATTATTAATAATACTATTACCAGTAATATCATTATCTTTCTATTACGGCCCTGAAACGTCAAGACCGTCCCACTATAAAGCTACTTATTCACACAGCAATCGCCCCTCTTCTTCTGGTCTTTTCCTTCATCACTTTACTGGTACCCTCTCTGCACCGAATACTCTGTCCATTTTCCATAAGTAAAATCCTTCATTACATTGTCGTCAAATTCTACTGGTATACTTGTTCATGGTCTCCAATAGTTTTCTTCCCGGCTTTCCATTCCTGACAACTGCTGGGTTCCCCATCCATGTACCTATCATTCCTTGCAGTGTGCTAAAGAATCCCTTCAGCTCCTGCTTGGGACTATCTTCTCCTTGAAAAAAACCGAAAATACCGAAGACGTCTTTTAATTATTCTGCATCTCTCCGCTACTAGGATCACATTCGTCAGTGTTTGTGAATCTTCCCCACGTTTTCAAGTGACTTCGTCCGTTAAGGTCGACCTCTCTAGCTGACCCTTGGTTTTCAATTTTTCTGGGTGTTGTTATGGTTTTAGACCACTGAAAATTTTGTTCCAGCTTTTCGTAGACACGTCTCTGTAAGCTTTATGATGTTTCTTATTTTGTCATCGCCTTTGTCATCCGACCATATGTGGCAGCATGCCTCGCCGTCCCCCGAAAAGAAACCACAACCATCACCATTTCCCTTGTGGTCCCCACTGCTGGCAGTTTCCCCCGTTTTCAGAATCTTTCCCTGGGTTCAAATTATTTTCATCTCCTCGGTAACTCTCTCAGTGGAGGCCATTGTAGTGACATGTTCGTCTTCACGAGTGACGGTTACTGATTCTCACACCGTCATGCAGAGCAGTAACTGACCAGATGAACGACAGTCACCCAGAAATAATGGTTGGTTGCCACTTTCTCGTGCGCTTTTCGGTGTGATGCCTACACTGCATCACTTAATTATTCTACTAGCGCGTACCAAGCCCATTCTATCATTTCGTACCCTCAGTGGGTAAAAAAGCTGGTCTATGGTTTACCGACATTAAGAAACGACAACAACATACTGCAGCAATTGGATGATTTTGTGTGCGCATGCGGTATCTTTGGCTTTACAGTATGGTTGGGCCGTAAGGTGCTGCTTTGTTGGCCATGATCACACTATCTTGCCACACCACCTTTTTTAATTCGGATCTTCGGTATTTCACTGATTGGGCTCGGAGTAGGACAGTCGGTCCAACGGATGCCGTCTAACGGCTTCTAAACCATGCTGCTACGCCCCTAAATTGTGGCTCAAGGCTCTTTAAGTAATAAAAGTACTGCAGTAGCAGCCGGCACTGTCAAAGACCTAAAGGCACTTTCTGGGACAGGAGAGATAGTCCTATTCACGGAGATGCATCTAAACTTATCCACTAACTATTACTGCTTTACTTTTCTAAGGTCATCCGTTCGCGTTCATTGTCTCACCTCCCATAGCCATAGTTTGCTTACTTAGCGGCCGCCAATTAGGTACATCTATTCCGCCATTTTCTACTGTGGTTTCCTTCCTCATTCTCGTTTCCACGGTTAAATCCCCACTTAAGTAAAGAGCCTTATACGTGTTGCTCTTTCGAAGCTTCACCACCTGCTCTGCTCCCTTGTCTCACCGCAGCGGTTTTGCCGTTGACTTGCGCCTCTCATTTTTTCAGTTCTTTTTCTCCTTCTACCACATTAGATCTTATCCATCTGGCTTTAAGCTCTCATTACGAGTTCGTGAGCACCTTTTTGCCTACGCCTGTACCTGATTCTCTTCATTACCGGATCTCACTCTCCAATCATTCTAGTTTTGTTTCATTTTTTACCATCGTCCCCAAGCTTTCTTCAGATTTTCCCGCCGGCCATCCGCTAACCTAAGCCTGGATGCTTTTGCTGTGTTCACATATTCCCTCAGCAAGTCGTTTGCTATGAAATGCTTTGTCACCCTTGGTACATTTTACATCATCCCAATACTTACCTGGATCCGACCCAAAATAGCCCCTTTTCCGAAAGTCGTTTATCTTCACATGGGAAGCGCCCAGACTGGGTCTATCCAGTACTTCCCCGGTCCAGTCTCTCGGGAGGCTTTGCATAGAAGCGATGGAGTATTTACGGTTCCGGGACAGTTTGCTCCCAACCTGGCCAAGGCCTCGGTGGATAAATCGAAAAATATACACCCGTTCAATCTCAACGGTGCGGGGTGCGTCAGATCCGCCAATTTGGCCGGCGCACCTCCGGGGTGCAGGAGTTCTGGAACTGTGAGGGTGCAAACGAGATGGCGGATGGCACCTTCTGCTTTCACTCTTTCAAGTGTTTTCCAGGTTGGTTGTTCTACACGCGGTCAGTTTCACCCACTGGCTCCGGCTGAAGGTTTCTTGGTTCCGTTCTTCTGGCCACCCAGCTCCTCACGGACACTACTCGGTTTGGCTTACCCTACCCTCGTTGGTTACTGTGTTTGTTATTATTCTCCAGCCCCTTACAGATATACTTCCGTTTTCTTTTCCAAAAAGGCGGAACTCCTCGCTACCAGCGGCATAGCTTTGACTACCACTTCTACTGCTGTCAAGCTCTGTTTCAATACGGACCCCCATTGACATCACTGCCTGAGAACCACCTCCGTTTTTACTCAGCTGCTACGTATTTTGATTGATGAATACTTTCTCTTCTCCTCCAGTTCAACTGGTTATCTGTATTCAGATCTTGCACAACATTTTTCTGATCTTGCAGAGCACCCTTTTTAGGCAGACCACGGGGCCCCAACAGAGAACAGACTCTTCTGAGCGAGATGACACAAGGCAGACAAGGGCGGAACAGACACCGTACTTTGCAAGATTAGAAAGATGTTGTGCAACATCTGAATAAGGATAACCAGTTGAACTGGAGGGGAATAGAAAGTATTCACCAATCAAAATAAGTAGCACCTGTTCAAAAAAGGAAGTTGGTTCTCAGGCAGTGATGTCAATCTGGGTCCACATTGCAACAGAGCTTGGCAGCAGTAGAAGTGGTAGTCTAGGCTATACTACTGGTAGCGAGGAGTTCCGCTTTTTTCGAAAAGGAAAGCATTATTCACTTATTTTCTCTGAGTATCTCTTTGTCTGCTCCGGTCAATATCTGCCACTGCCATGACCGTATGACTCATCAGTCCTCCCAGTGTTCACATCCCTTCCTCACCTGTTGAGCGGCGAAAACCCCAAGCAGACCGAGTATCCAGGAGAGGTCAACGAGCACAATAAAATCACAAAGGTGTCAGCGGCGAGGGGTCTTAGGCAAGCTGTATCTGACAAATCCGGATCTGAGGGCCGATGCTCCTCTACAATTCAGTAAGATTCTATAGAACTTTCCCGGCTGAAGTGAACCGTAGCTTCAAAATGTCAAGGGGTAACAAGGAGCTAATTCGACCGCATGTAAAACACTGTGTCCGGGAGTGACGGCCATTCTTGATAAAAGATGCCTAGCTACAAGAACACGCCCAACGGGGCTTCATCCGACAGTTCGCTAGAATGAGGGATCCCACATACTAGCAGAGAATAAGAGCTTCGGACTCGTTCTCGCCTGGGCGCAGGGAACGTCGCGGCCTTTCCGTATAAAGTGTAAAAACCATTAAAGATTATGACAATCTCTATGGGTGAGCTCCAAAGCTACTGAACATCAGTAATAGCAGGGTCATCAAGGAGTTCGCCACTTTTGGTGAGGAAGAATCTCAATTCGCTTGCGAGGTGATTCTTCTGCCTTAAGAGCTGTGAACGATTGAAACCAGCCCTTGACGGAACCGATAATCGTTGAAATGGCTATGGGGTTCGAACATTGGCTGCAAAGCCTCTGGGGCATTAGTTGCTGAAACCAGAGGACAACCAGCTGCCCTGCCTGACAATATGATTGTCAAGGTCGTCGTGAGGCAAAATCGGGATGTCTCAGTCTTTTTTGCCTTTCAGAGTTAAGACTAAGAATTTAGCTATTACCAGTATTTATTACTATTTCATCTGACTTACTGATCCAATAGCTGCAATAACTGCATCACCTTGACCTGCGGGCGTCAGTTATTATCTCGAACCAGTGCAACAGAAAGTTTTAGAGATTCGTATTTTCTAACGAACTTAATAAATTTTTCAAAACCCTCCCTAAGTAGTCTTTCTTATCTGGTCTCTCAAGCCTAATTAGTCACTTTTTCTCCCACCTTTTTGATATCCCGCAGTTTAACACAGTCCGTTAATTCGCCCATTGTCTGTCGGCTGTCACCCTACTGGCGCTACTTTACTTCCTGCGATATTGCATCCAGTTAGCTGCCAATCACTGCAACAGCTTAGCTATGCATTCCATTGCCGCCCACTGGCCAAAATTCACAGCTAGCACTCGCCGTAAAAAGACCCCTAACCTCCAAAGCGCGCTCAAAATGTTTTCAGTATCCCGCGTAGATATGCTCGGAGATGCTTCCAAATCAACCGCCGAAATGGGCAAAACTATGAATAGTTTTCCTCTCGGCTTGAAGCTTTCGACCGTACCATCGGTCAATTGGGTCCGTTAACGTTCCTGCTCGGCCCATCTCTACATCACACTCAGGCGAACCTAATCTCGGCCACAAAGTTGATCGACACCCTTGCCTCTGAAATATTTAGACGCACCAAGAAGGCCAACAATGCAATAGCATTCAAAATTCCAGATAGATTACCTCTCTCAACTGCTGAGAATTTAATCTTAAAATCATGCAACCTGGATTCGCAACCTTTCTACTGTGTCAGACTCCGCAAAACTTCAACGCAAAATACATGCCCACTCCTGTTTCACTTTAATACTGAAACCGCTTCCAAGGAATTTATGAGCCGACAGTTTCTTCTGGTTGCCAATACAAGATTCAAGAGGGCAAGAGCACTTCCCGATGAAACCCCTCTATAGAGAGGGGTTCACAAAAGCCATGCCAAGAACCATAACCCTGGTAAACCTTCAGCCTGTTGTCCTTTTCAGGTGGTAAGTCTACCAGGCGTCGGTTATCATGCGAAGACCTGTTCTGTAGTTAGTCGCAAAATAGCTGTCGACCTAGATTGCTCATCAGTCTCCACTCCATCTGAGCCGCGTTGCAAGCGTCAAAACTTGCAGAATAGTCTCAATGAAAAGGTCTAACTTAATGTGCTCCCTGATGTCCACAAAACTGACAAAAGTCCCCCTGGCCCAAATACTAGTAATAAATTATCATACAAAACCCGATCAATATGACTCCTTTGACTAGCTCAAGAAGTGTCTGGTGGAACCTACAAACTACTCCCACAGAATATAGCTCACAAAACAAATGCCGACTCTTGCAGGAGTCCAAAATTTAACACCGGTTCGAGAAAACAGCCCAATACCTGAAGTAAAATCAGTAATCCCTTAACTGTCGACATCAGAACTAGCCATTCCTTGCGCACCACAGAGAGGCACGGTACTAGATGTATTTGCACCGGTATCCTTAAATAAATCGAAAATGAATAGAGTAAATTCCTCGCCAAAATCAGTCATCCCACCTCGGGGACCCGGTCCTTGCTCTCCGAACCCAATCAGTCTTGCACCCCCAGGTAGAGCGAAACATAAAAACACTTCCCTCACAGCGAAAAAAGAAGTCTTAGCAAGACTATTTAGATCGTTGTGCCAGTACCTTATCCAAATACAATTCCGTTTGACTACTTACCGCCTGCCCAAATACATGCTTCCTGCTCTCCAATTCCAAATGGTCATCGGCTTTCGGACCCAATGCCACCCCATCCAAATTCTCCGGTTTTTCCGTTTCTTCTAAATATTCCGCCTCCTCCTATACCATATCACCTCCCACACCATCCCACAGTCCACCAGTGGCTACAATTTCTCCAAACCTGGCAGCCAACTTAAGAGGTCATACATTCAATGTACGTCATGGCCATGATGATGACAGTTTCACAATTGCACTTTTCATTGCTCGCTTCCTTCCCAGTAAACTTAAATCTATCCGCTCTCTCGCACTACTATATCACCCGGATGCGATCCTAGCAACCGAAACTTAGCTCACTGATAAAACTCCCCTCCAACACATCTCCATACCCGGTTATAATATATTTGCTGCGAACAGATCTCAGAGACGTAGAAATAGATGTCTTGCTTATAGTAAGAGCAGACCCGGAACACACTTACTCCAACTTCCTGTCCTTGATAGCGTCCATGAGTCTGTATGAATCTCATTACCACTGCTTCAGGGACAACTCGTCATTGGTTGTGTTTACTGTCCGCCGGGCTACAGCATGGGCGGTTTAAATGCAGTCACCGATGCGTAGTTGAAATCCCACGCGCTGCTAAAATCATAGCGGGGGACTTCAACCTCTCTGGCATTTGATAGACAACTCTGAATTCCCCTACGAAATTGTGCAGTTTGATCTCATGTATCCGTGCAGGCGGATGAGAGCAACACGTAAAATCACCAACCAGAGGGAACAATATTCTAGATCTTATCTTTACATCAGGCCCCCAGCATATAAAGGCAAATGTTCCTAGCCACTGTCCTGGTTGTGATCATAAGGTTATTATTCGTTCAAGGACATCACCAGAAAAGTCCTCACAATCGGAAATCTTTCTGAAATGCAAATAGGGACATTCTGCCCGCCATCCTGCGTAATCAGACCTGGGATGAATTCTTCCTAACATCTGATCCTCAGTTGGCGTTGGACGTGATGTACTCTAGCTTATTCTGCTCTCCAAACATCATCTTTCCCGAGATAACCGAATTCGGTGTAAGAAGGGCTTGTCGACAACAAGAAATGCAACGTAAATTTGAGAAGTTGCAGCTTGCCTACGAAAGGGCCAACGACCTCTCTATCTTCCTCTGCCTCAACCACCTCTTACACCGATTACTAAGCGAAAAGGAGAACAAGCGGAAAAAAGCAGGAATTGTACGCTCTCAACCAGCCTAACAGAACAGCCCACCTTCCTGGCCTCATTACAACTCGAAACCCCCGCTGTACAACCAAAATACCATACTTGCTCCTATTCGAGAACACTTATATTAGCCCACCTCAGTTAACCGCTGAGGCGTTCAATAACTTCTTCGGTTCTACCTTCATAAGAGACCACCACAGTCCAACCCAAGTTGTCACCTCCTTGACTGTCGATACCCTGTCAGCCGTAGTGTTCTCAGTCAACGAAGTCAGAAAGCTGTTAAATACGGCCCGGCCTCTGGCCCGCCCTGAAACCGATGGTATCCCTCCAACTCTGTTTCGCCTTGGCGGCCCGGACATCGTGATGCTTTTGCTGAACTTATTTAACCTCTCCTTATCATAAAGCATTTTTCCATCCCAGTGGAAAACTTCCGTTATCGTGCCCCTCAATACAAAGGGTGCCTTACGTGACCGTGCTAACTACCTCCTCATAAACCACACTCCCATTATTTCTAAGATAATGGAACGAGTAGTTTAAGATGAGTTTGCCAATTTTACTCTCACCCGAGGGTTATTTAACAAAAACCAACATGGCTTCTTAAAGTCTGGGTCGTGTCTGACCTGCCAACTTGACTTCCCTAATCTAGTCACAATGTCAGCTGACTCTGAAATGGCACTTATGGTTATCTTCCTTGATATGACGAAAGAATTTGATCGCGTGCCTCACGCCCAGCTGCTAACCAAGGTTAAATCTTACGACATAACAAACCCACTCCTTTTTTGGTTGTCACCCTATCTAAGCATGAGATCGCAAGCGGTAAACATTGAGGGTTACCTTTCATCACCCCAGCCAGTCACAAGTGATGTTATACAGGGCAGTGTGTTAGGCCCACTTTTATTTCTTCTCTGCATAAACCACGTATTCAAAGTGATACGCCATGGCGCCGCTTTTCTATTCGCCGATGATATAAAAATTGTATGTTCCTTGAACCCCATACCTTGACCGATACCCTCACTAAAATAGCTAACCGTATGAATGCTCTTGACATCTGGTGCAACACTTGGAAAATGAGTTTCTCCGCCGCTAAGAGTGCCATTCTTACGTATAAAAGTCAAATTCCTCCTGAATTCCTCACCGTAAATGGCCCGTACATTCCTATTACTCCCCTAGTACGAGACCTTTGCCCGCAGTATTCTTGCTTGTTCACCTTTGAAGAATAAGCCACCTACCAGGTGGCTAAGACAAAGAAAACAATAGCCCTCAGCTGCAAAACTTTAATAATGCGCGACAACCAGCTTCTGATTCTTAAGTCCCAAGTCGGATCGCAGCCCGGGTATTGCCTCTGGTACACGTTGACATGCGCAAATCTGATAGACGTGCCATCAAAAGAGTCCAGCGATCCTTCATCAAGGTCCCCCTCGGCTCATCATCTCCCTTGAACCACACACCGAGATGTGATCAACTAAGACCTGGATCCCTGTGGCTGCGGCGTATGAAACCCAGTCTTTATCTTCTATTCGACCTCCTACATTGAGGAGCACATAAGTCCATCACTGATCTATGTTTCGCTCAAGACGCACCCTACCTTCTCCGTAACACAAACAATACTACTAAAGTCCCACACTCCAGGACGAAACTAAGAATAAGGTACTTCATCACCGTCTATTCCAGTACTTGGAACAGACTGCCTGCAGACATTGCGGCCAGATACTAGGCCGATTTGAAATCGTCCTTACAAAATACTTAGATGTCGCCAAAGTACTACAATTGGCTCATACGTGCAACACGTTGGAACAAGCTTATGAGGGCAACCTAGATTCCTAAATAGATAAAAATCACGACCCAGGTAACATCTGTTGCAACGTCGATGTCACCTACCACGTACGCTTTCTCCATCGCCAGCATACTAGTATCCCTCAGAATGATTTACACCACTGGCACTGCCCGTGTCAGAATCTCCCCAATTTACGCGCTCTTACGTCTCCTTTCCGTCTCTACTACAGTTAATTCGCTTTACTCGATCCGAACTGACCCACTTCCCCTTCTTTATTTTGTCCTAGAGTTTCAATACTAAATCCAATTCCGGCGACCGCCGTTCACCTCAAACTCATCATCCTTATTCCTAGCTTCGTTTGCTATTGTTGTATTCTCATTCACTTGCAGTGGTTCATAGGCGTCATTATTCCCATAGTAAACTGTGTCCAAATTACTAGATTCTCTTTTCACCACTGACCTGTGATCCTCGGCTGGAAGCATCCCAGACTGCGTCTCTTTATTCCTATACTCTCAGACAACAACCGGCGAGCTCTCTCTATTGATGGATTGGAATTATCCGGAAAAATACCAGCAAACTATCTGGCACAAACTTCCAACTGGAAATCTGATACCCGCCCATCATTCCTCCGCTCACCCATTGACTTTATTTTCCAGGAACCCTCGCACTCTCCTAAGCTACTCCGCAAGTCAATTCTCGCAAATCGAGCAGCTCATGGCCAATTCAAACGACCCCCATTACCAGAACAAGATTGATTCGTAGTTTCTCCGGGACTGAATTGAAGTTCACAAAAGGTCAAAATACACACGAACCTCAATTATCCGGCCAAGTAGACTTTACGGTGAAACCTAAAGGTTCAAAGCCCCGCGACTCAAGCACGACTGTCAGAAACGGTTCAAGACCAAATTAAAATGTCTCACATGGATAAGCAAAAGTGAAAAAGTGTGGTGTACGGACGGGCTTTTTAAGGTAGTGTCAAATATATTCAATTTCATAAGGCAAGCAGAACATTTGGAAGGACTTTCAGTATTTGTTCTTTGCGAACTTCATCTCTACGGCAATGTGATCTCGACCGACATCACCTGAGCACGTCGCGCCGGTGCGAGGAGCTGTCAGGTTTACCGCTTTGGCCAGTGCATAGCAGGCTTGCAGGACATCTCCAACGATGTGCTGGAGCGAATAGGTTGGCCGATCGCACCTCCTGCATACAGAAGTGGTTTTCAGGTTGGGTGCCAAGCTCGCTGTCAGCCTCACACACCAGCAGCTGTTGCGGACTAAAAGAATAAACAAAAAGAATGCCTTTCATATACTCGAAATGCCGCAAATATACTTCTGTCTCCTCCAGCTAACATGGACCCTCCATCGTGCTCACTTCCAAATTCACTTTGACAACCTACCGCTTTTTACGCCCGGCAAATTTTGTTTTCTCTGGCGCACAATTATCGCGTACTTAAAAACCCATCAACATTCTTGGCTCCTTGTTCCCAATCCACTTCCCGCGGTTTCATGCTAAACTATTCACCAGTCTTTGTTGTAAACTTCACCATTCTCTCTTCCGTATCACAATCTTCAAACAGTATATGACACTGTGAAATATATCTCTAGGGATTCCCAATTATCGATTTTTTCTGTGATGGTCTGCTTCCTCTATCAGTTCCGCTGTTCGCCCACTTAAGGTTGTTGCATCGCAATGTCCTCATCTTGCAAGGTATCATGTCCCACATATGCATATCTCATAAACTCTTGCACGGCAGAGTTCTGTTCTTTCTCTACTAAGTGGTCTTTTTTCTGTAATGAACATAAACTGGTAGTCTTCTACCCGTCAATTCATCATTTTTACCAGCTGTGTCTCTCCTACTGTTGTAGTCAAGCACCAAGCATCGATTTTTGCCAGTTCCCAGTTTCATGTTCGTGCGTAACATTCCTTTCTTCTGAAAGTAAAACAACCCGCTCAGAGTCAGTATGTTCTTATCCGGCCACTTCTCTCATCACCACTTTGGCGACCACAGTCCAGTTTGTTTTCCGTTTGTCATACAACTGCATGGCCCATCCGATGTACGGTCACTGAACTTCACAACTGTAATCCTCGACCAATTTTCTTGGTCTTTATGTGTAATGCCACCATTTTCATTGTCTAATTTTACATCGTAACCCCTCTTGAAGCTCTGTTGCTTGATAACATCTCCCTCGAGAATGCTTCTTTTTCACGAGACCCATGTATTCGTCAGTCCAGTCTGGTTCTTCGGCAGGAAATTCTTCCTTCCGTAGGACTTGTTTGATTCTTCACTATTCCCCATCCACTCCACTCTTTGGCAGAATAAATGCACCTCACATTGGGCCGGCGAAAGTCAATTGTCGAACTACCACAAATGAAACGGTAATACCGGCCGAAATAGACATTTTGTGATGAAATAAATTACATGTAAAAGAAGATGAAAAAATCCGGTTGGGTGTAACCGAAAGCAAAGGGTATTATAAAATATTGTTTATATCACCAAATTTACACTTGTATATAAGGCCTAGCACAGCAAAATGTCAGCACCCATCTCACTCGCTAGCCACGTGAATGGCCATGACCGTTGACAACACTGATACGTTTTCGAGATTAGTAAGAAACTTCTACGAAGATCTCGATGAATTCACAACCGATTTCCGAGAGTTCCAGCTTTGCACAGGTACAAGCTTTTACAGTTACAATGCCAGCACATGAAAACAGGCCAAAAAAGGCCGGCTAACAATAAGCGACGAAATGAAGTATCACTTCGTGAAATAATGTTGTGTCTGTCGGCTCCGAAAAGGTGGAGATGGATGAAGAATAAAGTAATTGTATGCTGATGTTTAACTTCACTGTAGATACAAGACTCTGAAGTGCGGACCTTTTGTCACCTTAGTCGCCAAAGGAACTAGATATCATGTTGCGAAGTGGTGTACGGTACATAGTCATAGGTTCCAAAGAGGCAATCCTGGTTTACAAGTGGCCATCCGAAGGCTGACAGCTTTTCAAGAGTATATGGTGTATGGCTTGGTGGATACATTCCATAATACAGCTGAATTAGGGGAGTACACTAGCCATGTGTTCAATAAGCCTCTGAACAGCACGGACTTTCGGTCTATACTTATTCGTCACAGTCATGACTTACGTGGTAACGTAATAAGGGTAAAATAATTACTTGATGATGAAGGACTTAGCCAGGTAATATACGAGGAGAACGTAGTCAAATTTCTTTTCTTCATACCCAACGAGATGATTCCGTTTGCTGGCAGATGCAGCCAGGTGATTCTAGCCGACGCTATCCACCAAATGAACAGCGGAGGCTATGTATTATGGCACTCAGTGATAGTGGATGAAACTGGCTTAGGTCGTAGTATTCTGTTTGTTGCTGCCCAATGAAAGCAGTGCAAGCTACAGACAGGCTGTAGGCTTCCTGTATGAATACCAACCCGCAACTAGGGAATGTAAAACAGTAGTGGTAGACAGTAGTCTGGCTCAGTTAAACGGGTTCAAGACACACTATCCTGAGGCCCAGGTAGTGTTATGCCAGTTTTATTTGTTGCAAGATATGCGAAGATGGTGCAACCGTCTAGTTGGAGTGACAACGCAAGAAAAGGACCGTTTTCTCCACTGGATGCGGAACATGGTGTTCGCAAATGGCGAGTCTGCTTTCGATTTCGTGCTGCTATTCAGGCCTGCAGCTCCGAGGCAACGGATTACTTAGTAAAGATGTGGATGCCGTTTAAGTATTTCTGGGTTAGTTACAATTGTTCGGCAGAGAGGAAGAGACCCGAAAAATATTAGAATGTCCCACGGATTCGAGTACAGTTGAAGGGTATGTCTTACGGTTGGAACCATCGAAAGGAGATTTAACCATAAAATAGGGAACAGCGTCTGGAAGATAACCATTAATTGAGGTTCAGTTTACTGACGAGAGCGATATTCAGGTTATAAGAAACCCTTTGCAGCGTATCCAGTTCCGCCAACATCGGACAACTACGGCCAACCAATTCCAAATGACAAACAAGAACGGAAAACTGAAAAAGGCCACCGTTTCCAATGTACAAAGACGTTTGCAGCTTTTGTCGGGGAGAGGATCTAACGGCCGACCTGGACGAGGACGTTCAATGGGTTCAATGCCAAACGTTTGATCGGTGGGCACATTGTCACTGCATGGGGTTCACAAACGCGGAGGACTACACTTGTGTGTATTGTCTAGCGGGATGAGCGGGAGCCCACTAGATCAACAAAGGCCCTATTCAGGGCGGCCGCATCATGATTCCTGCCATATTGGCATGGTGTTCCTTATTTATTTTTTTATTTAAGCCAGCACAACTAGGTTGTTATGGCGCGTGTTCACTTCGTCAGTCTTATTTCGCGCTGGTGAATACTGGATGGTAGATTGGAATCGTACATATATATATATATATAGAGAGAAAGAGAGAGAGAAAGAGAAAGAGAGAGGGAGTAGTGAGAATGACAGATAGGATTTTAGTGGAGCCAATGACCGGAGACGTTAGTAAATTCCCTCGTGGGATTTCGGTTTACTAGCAGGCATTTCCTGACAATGCAGCCTAATATCTAAAGTCGTAGTGTAGTCTTCTTCCCGAAAATTTTAGGCCTGAGGCCCGAACCGATTAGCCTCATGACCATTAGTTATCACTAAGGTAGCAAACTTACAAGTCTGCCGTTATAACCACAGAAGTTCGTCTAGAAACGTAACGGTTGGCCAGTAATTATGCACATAGCATGCTTCGGGCGTTTCCGAAATAAACCATTATTATTATTATTATTAATTGTTATATTACGAAGGCTTTATCTATTCCCCCTGCGAGAAGTAGCATAAGTCTGAGGGAGGTTTTCATGTAGGCAATAGCACAGTGGCCCTTCCAGTGTACAAGTTGTACAGGTTGAACGAGAAGGAATTTCTATATCCTTCCCTGTATTGTTCCTGTCGAACCATATCTACAAAAGATCGTTTGAAATATTTTCCTATTTTGCAAATTATTTAGTTCCAGAAAGGTATCCGTTTTGCGACACAAATGGACATCCTAGCAGATAAGTAAGAAAACTTTGGTGGACCAATTTCATATTTTTTTCGGAAATGTTAGGCCAGGCTGCATTTACTGTATACAGCTATTTCTCCGGGCCCACCGAGGTCTAAATTTAGTAACGAGACTCGAAAGTTTAGCAGATGTGAACGGAAACAGTGGCAGACTGATTCCGCCATTCTCTCATTCAAATATAGCGGGGTGTGATGTTCGGTGGTCTTGCTCACTGGCGCCCATTCACATCCCATTATGGTAGTTTCATTCACAGTGGCCTGGGCCGACTTGACCACCTAACCTTGAGCTTAAACTCACCGGGCTGTACCGTAACAACTGGCTTGAATGCTTTCCCTTACATTCAATAGATTTCACGTAATTGTACAATCCTCCTATGACTCTGATTTAGCTTTCAACTGTACTGTTTGATTTTGAATTGCAGCATACTTCGGGATTATCCGAAATAAACTATTATTATTATTATTATTGCTATTCTTGTGCAAATTTCATTCTTTTTTACCATTGTTGCCCTTTTGGCTTCCCGGCGAACGTATGCACTTGGCTCTGTATTCCTTCTCGTTTTCCAGACTCTAAACCTTTCGCTGCATCATCTACTTACTTTTCCCGTCTGCCATCTTTCTGCCAGTACCATCTGATATCACCTTTCATCAAAAGGATTCCCACCTAGACAGTTTCCGCAGGTAAGGTAGGTGGCGCTCCAGCGGGAGATCTCCGAGGTACGGCGACCCCATGAGGCTCCTCAGACTGAAGCACAGCGGAGAAAGGTAATCTCTCCTGTTCATCCTCACCAAACTACCAAGACAGACTCTAGCGCTTTAGTTGTTGCGGCACTGGTTGATTCACAAATCCCGCGATGCAAGACAGCGGATCAACTTGGCTCGCTGCTATCTACATCCAGCGATCCGAAATGAGTTCAATTGAACTGAATGGAGCACACGGGGATGAGGTATTGAGCCCCTGATATTTTGTCAGTAAACGTGTCTATTGTGCGGAGCTCAAGTGACAAATGGGGTACGGACGCAACGGATGACCCCAGTCACGAATCAAGAAATACTTTACCAGTAGGCAGGAAGCCAATGTCATTAATCTAAGAATGTTTATGCGATCGTCCGCGACAAAGCGCACAGAGTGGGGAATCATCGAAGAGGGCCTGCAGAAGAGTGTGTCACAGTGACAGTCGAACCAGGAGCAGCTTCAATTGCGATGATAAAATAGATTATACGTGGGGTGACATCAAAGGTGATGATTGCCGAAAATGATGGCAGTTCTAACGCACTTACCCGCTGAATGTCATAGTGCCCCGCAAATTCTGCCTTCTAGAAAAATCACTTAACAAACGGCGCAGGGATCTAGGGGGCAATCGTTTAGAATGCGACCCACTGGATACACGGTTTGTCTCGGCCACTTCCATCATGTAGAAGCTGTAATGGACCGAAGTTGGAGCCACAGAGACGCAGTAACCTGACTATCATTTCCCATAAGATCCTTGAGCACGTGCTGAAACTTGTTGACCTGGCCCACCTGCACAACAACCGGCTTACCTCTTCTGTTCAGCATTGTTCTTGTCGGGAATTCCATGCTTCAATAACGCTCTGCATCGTGGAATGCCTTAATCAGGGCCGCGACAAAGACATGATCCCACACACGGCTTCACCCGCTTCGCAAAGTGCTTTGGACAGTGTGTCACCTATTCCCCTTATGCACAACAACTGGTCCTACGGAATTTACAGCAATGTGTTCGCTTATTTTAGCTTTCTCAACGATCTCCCGTGAGCAGGTAGAGATAGTCCCTGTCTTTCCGAACCATCTATCCACCCCGGGGTCCCCGAGGATTGATGTTAGGTCCTTTGTCGAACCTGACTCACATTAATGAGCTGACTAACAACCTATCAGTGAGCATCGTAATGTACACTGACGGCGTTACGACCCAGGGCGGCAATGCCACATAAGTGCGGTCGGCAATGGACCCCGTCAAGCAATGATCTGTCGACTGGAGCTTACCTATTGGTAACGGCAAGTGTGTGGGTATGTAATTTGGTAAAACCTTGCCCAAAACCTCTGGATTGGAGATGCCACAACAATCCGGGGTGTGAGTCTTGAAGTCTTGAAGTAATACACGGGTACGAGGCTCAAGCCCAAATGTTCACGGATCTTGTGATTATCTTGTCATCTGAATGTCACCACTGAGCTGTAAGACAGTTCACTGGATAGCGGGGAAATGGGAAAACGGAAAAGGGTTCAAAAAACAAATCTTGACAGTAGCTTGCATCTGGTGTTGCCGGCGAACTGGAAGGCAGACCGCTGGAAAATGTGAAAGGGTTAGGGACACTAGTCTTGACTGCATCTTGCGTCTTGAGCTGCCGGGAATCTGGAAGATGGACCTTTCGACTGTGGGAGAATTTCAGCTTCGCTGAAGTCCGTTCAGCTTGAGCGACACGCAAGGTTCTATCATGGGAAATCTGTCAGACATCAAACGGCGAGGTTTTCGGTCCACGCGCCGCGCGCGACCTTGCCGCCAGTTGAGACAGTAAAGTTCCTCCGCTTTCGGGAAAGCAAGTGGTTATTTTCATCTTATCACCACAAACTGATTAATGGGCTCGACTTTAGCACTCTCAACAAAAAGAAGCAGAACTTCCCCGCCATCCTCAATGGTGACTTCCAGATCTTTTACAAGACATAAAAGATTTGCTCTAGGATAGGATGTTCGGATGTTACTATTCGGCCTAATAGAGAATCGAGATGGTAATGCGTGTACAAAAAGGACACGAAGCCCGTTTACGGAATTTCGCACACCCACCATTCGAAGGGGCTGACCAACCAGAAACGGTTTCCATTAAAGGCTTGCAGAATTAGGGGTCCCTTCTTAGTGTGAAAGGTTTTAGCTGCAGGGCTTGTATACCACATTTCCCAGCGTTCACTTTTAAGCAAGCTAAGAAGTTATTCAAGCCTGGCGCTCGTACAAGAGCTCTTAAGATAGTTTTAGCAAGCAAAACGGCTCAACTTTAGAATAACCTACGGGAGGAGGCTACCTATGACTAAACAGAGAAACCGGCAAAAGGCAAATGGATAGATTGAGGTTCTAAAACGTTGCTTAGGTTTGAGGCCTTGTGCCTAATTGCCCCTGCCTTGAAGTACTCGCTTCCGACTGTCGGGGTAGTAGACCTGAAAATAAAGCTAGCTAGGTGGAGGGAGTTGGCCATCGAGAAGAAATGTAGGTATTCTGTCACCAAACACACTCTCTTAACAGGGGTGGGAATTAGACAGTGATAAACGTATGTCAGAATGGAAGTGAAGAAAAAGACATGCGGTTAACCTTTCTTTTTTCTTCGACATGAAACTCCCGCTAGAGATTAGGGTAGAAGCCTCTTTTTTAAGAAATGGTTCTGTTCCATGAGAGAAAATTATCCTCCAAAAGAGCCTTCGACGAAGCAGCCACCCTATAGGTAAAAGTTAGCTTGGAGGGAGACACGTGGTAATGGTTCAAAACACCCTCAGCTGTGAAGGCGGGCAAAGGCTAGACAGACAAGTTAAGGGCAAACGCCTTAAAGTTGCTCATATAGGTGAATTAGAAACCAGGCCCCCTCCCATGTGTCTTATGTCGAAGATGAACAGACTGAGGACTAATTGTCTTGCAGGACACGGTAGGTGAGACATACACCATACTGCTTAGATGGAAGCTCTCTCGAAAACTTTAAATATATGATCTTGGACAAGGTCAGTGTTCAACAACTTTATTTCTGAAAAGTCTGGGCCCGAGTTAAGTAGACTTCAGCACACTCATCGACAAACCTGTCCCTTTAATTTGATCCGCTGCGATTAAAATAAGCGCAGTTGCAATTAGTTAGATTAGTAATCAAATCCCGGACACAAAAGATACAGAAATCGAAGCGGTGAGCTTGAAAAAATGTAAGGTACCACCAAAACCATTAAGTGATAAACAAATCAGCACGAGCCTCGAAAGTAAGCCCAAAAGATTCGTCCAAAGCCACTGCGACGGATTAGATAGCAATGAAGCATTACTACTTTGCAGTGGATGGTCGGTGTACAGGGCACAACACTCATTGTAGAAGAGGGAGCGAGCAAAGCAAAACGTAAAGCTTAGGTCAAATGGCAAAGATGAGACGAAGGGATTGAATACCGTGGATATCAGGCAAAGAAGTAGAAATAATCGACGCATATGTTGAAGGTAATTTGGATGACTGCGCAAGAAGCGGTCGGCGGAGAACCGCAGGATGCTGAGCAAAAGTATTTATACACATACCTATAGGGGAAGCGGGAGCAAAGAGCAATGGAGTTCTAGAAAAGGAGAATGTCAGTGATTGTGAGAGGGGCAGTTGGGGTTGGATCGAATGATACAGAATCAACTTGGGAGTATCCCGATGAATTTTCCTTATAAAAGGCCAAAAAGGTGTGTCAACAGAGAGAGAAGCACAAAAGAACAAAAGCGATCACGGCTGTGAGGAGCAGTTCATAAAAGAAGAAATGTGAGGAAACGGATCCGTGAAAGCAGTTAAGAATGCGTTTGATAATCTGAATAATGCCGGTGCTACTTATGGTGACTGTCGAGAATGAGGAAAGCTCTAATGAATGGACTAATGTTATTCGGAGGGAAAAGGATGGCGGTGGAAGCGACTGAGGTGTTGAGAGCAAACATGGACACAAGGTGGTCGGAGTGGTGTAGACCGCTAGTGGAGGATAGTGCCTGGGAGGTAAGACTGGCTGCGATGCAAGGATGCAGCAGCTGTAAAAGCGAACAGAGTGGGATAGGAATAAGTAAAAGGAGGACTAGAAGAATCGGCTAACGGCAGATCAAACGGATTGAACCCCTAGGTGAAAATCATGACGTAACGTTGTTTTTACATTAGGTGGACCGTGAAAAAGCAGACGAAGCTGAAAGGCACGCAGTGAATGCCCCGGGCAAACAACAAGCAAAACAGGAAGTGGTGGCACTGACCGAAAAGACAGGTAAAACATAACCAGTCAGATCGTTTCACTACAAGTGAAAGCGAAGAGGGCTGGGAAGAAAGAGCACCGGGACAGGTAAACCGGTGGCTGAAAACAAGACACGGGAAATGAATGCGAGTCGGAGTTGGGGCAGTGAAACTGGAGAGCCTCATGTCTGCAGGCACTTGTACAGATGGATGCAGCTGGAGGGTGCTAATCGGGCAGTGCCTAATGGGAAGATTCACATAAGAATCACGGAATCAAGCAAAGAAAATATGGTGGCGGTGATTAGATAATAAACGTGGCTGCAAAGGACGCAAAGTTTGGGACGGCGAGCTCTAATATGGGGATTTGTCATGGGTGTGGGCATTGGACACGAGGAAGGGGAACAAGGAATGATTCGACGAGACGGGGGACACTGGGGTATAAAATGAGATCAATGGGCTTTATGAGCAAGGGGGGCATCAAATGAATAGAGACCAGGAGCCAGCAATGACGACATTCATCGAAAAGAAAATATTGGCGGTCGTCAGCGGAGTAAAGTGGGTAGGACGATAATGGCACCATGTAGTGATAGGCGACATGGTGAGGGTCAATAGGAGCGACGACAGAGAGAGTAGGTGTGCATACCGTGGAAGGACGACAAAAGTGGAAGTGATGAGAGTGATGGCAGGGGTGGTAGGTGGGCGTACCATGGCGGAACAAGGAGGGCGAGAGCGTGCGATCCGCAACCGACAGCACTGGATGCGCTAGTGCGAGGAGACTTAAAGCGCGGGATCCGAAACTGTGCTTGTGGGCGGCGCTGGCCGTGCCCTGGACACCCAACCTGAAAACACCTCTAAGTGAACGCAGGAGATGTGATCCGCCAGCACAGTTGCGCTCGCACGTCGCCGCAGACGGCCTGCAAGCCCGATGAGCACCGGTCAGAGCGGTGGATCTGACTGCTTCCCACACCGTTGAGAAGGACACCAATATTCATTGATGGTTACTCATGTGAGGTGTGGTTCAGCTATGAATGTATAAGATCCTCGGTCGGGTGGCCAGGTTGCAAGGGGTCTCAGAGGGCGGATCCGGCGTTTAGTTATCGACCATTCAGCAGCGTTATCGAAGCAAGTATACCAAATTTGGAGGTAAAATGCACATGAGGAGAAAACTGACGAAGGAAAGCAGGTAAAGAAAGGTAGGCAAGTTGTGCCCCTGCTGTAGATTACGGGTTGTTCGAGGGAAATAAACACCAATAAGGTGCGAAGCATGAGGGTGACTGAGACTACGGGAGGGGAGGCAAGCACTGTGCAGGAAAATGAAGTATTAAAATTCAGTTTGTTCATCATGAGGTGGACCACATTTAGTCAAGCGTTTGAATTCAGCCAGCCCAAGGCCAGTCCAACCCAGTAGCACCGATTGTGGATCGCAAGCTCTTACTTTCCACGGACTACCGCATCCAATGCTGTCGGTTGAAAATTGCATTCTCCTCTCCACGGTACGCCCAACTATAATTCTTGTTACCACTTTGCATCTTCGCCGCTCTACCACGGCATGCACGCCTACCCATTCTGTTCCTGCTCATATCGCCTCTTACCCTATCACCTCTCATTGCATGAAGTCACTACTGTCCCAAACACTCTTCTCTTCGGACGCTTGCCAATATTCCTTTTCTCCGCCTACCGTCATTGCCGGCTTCTATTCTCTATCCACTTGGTTTTACCCTATGCTCGTGACGACCACTGATAGCATTCTTATACCTCACAGCCTGTAGTTTTGTTAAATCCCTCCTTGTCCTCCTTCCTCATGCCCAATGCCATTGCGCACCAGTCACACCAGCACCTATGACCAATCTCCATATTAGAACTCGCCGCTCCAAACTTTGCATTTTTTGCTGTAGCGTTTATCATCTAATCACCATCACAATATTTTTCTTTCGTGGCTCCGCACCTGTATTGACCAAATAATTAGAACCGTTCTTACCTGTTCTCTTCTATCCCGTCCTTGATCTTCCCTCTTCTATTACCTTCTCCTCACATCCAGCATCACTTCTGTGCTTATCCAGTCTTCTCTCTCTGTTGCTCTACCATGTCATCCCGTCGAGGAAAAAATTCGTCTGAATTTTTCCAAGCCTATCCTACACGTTTCAATCTAACCCTACGTGCCTCTTTCAATCACTGACGCTTTTTCCTCCTAGTACTGCATTGCTCCTTGCTTCTGCTCCTAGCATATCTGTTTACAAACATATATATGTACGTATACATATGATCGCTCTGCTTTCTGCACTATTTTGCTGGCCACTTCTTACGCTATCATTCCGCTGACCCTCATGAGTTGCGTTCATTCTTTTTACATCTGTGCCTCACATTTATCTTATCCAATCCCTAGATATCATTTTGTCATCTGTGTCACCCTTCACTTCGTCCAATGCTCGCTACCTGTTCTACAAGGATTTTTGTGCCCTGTCCGTCGACCATCTATTGCAGTGTAGCAAGGCTTCGTTACTATTTCATCCCTAGCAATGAATCTCCTTTATTCTCCGCCGTCTCCCGCTACCATCCTTTCTTATATCAATTTCTAGCCCCTTTCATGTATAACTCTCAGTTTTCAGATATCCTCACTTGAATCACAGGCACTTCCTGTCTGCCCTTCACTTTGGTCTGCTTTGCCATGTTCCACCGATTGTAAGGACAAAGTAAAATCATGATATTCACTGACGTTTCCAAATCGTCCGATCTGCCACCACCCGCTTCCTCTGGTCAGTCACCACATGTCATACTTGCATTGACCAAGTAATTAGACCCATTCTTACCTGTTCTCTTTTATCATGTCCCTCATCTTCCCTTTTCTATTACCTGATCCTCACAGTCGTCACCACTTCTGTGCTTCTACATTCCTTTTTTCTCCCTGTGTTTAGCCGCCAAGTTCACCTGTCATGAAGATAACTCACCACGATATTCCAAAGTTAATTCTACAACCAATGGATCTATCCTCACCTGCCCCTCTTGGTGACTGATAATTTCTTTTTATAACCCCATTTTTATTGATCCTGCTGCACTTATATGTATATATATGTATACTTAGACATATGTGTGTATTCACTCTGCATCTCGCAGCACCTCACCGGCCATTTCTCTTGCTATCATTCAGCTGACAGTCATTATATGCATCAGCCCCTTCTACACGTGCCTCACATTTACCTTATCGAGCCCCTACAAATCATTTTTTTCATCTGATCCAAGCTTCACGTCTTGCTTAGCTCGCTCAGTGTTTTACTCTGAGTTTTGTGCCCCGTCCGCCGACCATCTACTGCAGAGTACCAATGCTTCATTTCTATCTAATCCATTGCAGTGCTTCTCTCTTTCTTCTCCATCTTCCCCTGGTACTGCAGCTTCTTACACCGACTTCTAGCCTTTCTCATATATATCAGTCGGCCCTCAGGTGCCTCCGCCCGGAACAGTCGTACGCTTTATTTGACCTTGGCTTTCACGCTCACCGGGCGTCTACTTAAAACCACCCTTGGGTTCACTCAAACCCCCTACATTTTATTTGGTGTGCATACTGCTGTCATACACTCAACATAATTTTATCCCACTAGATTCCCACTTCTGAGCCCCATTTTGACTTACTTTTTCATGGTAGTTTCCACACTCTTATGAATTATCTCTGTCCTTTCTGTCACTTGTAAAAACTTGATCATGCACCTGGCATGCTTCGGGCCTCTCCGAAATAAACCAACGTTATTATATTATTATTATTATTGATGATTGTGTCCTCGATCGGAGGGAGCAGGGTCTGCGAAGGAGTTGGCCATAGAAGTCGAGGCCCCTCTCGTACGCTGTATCCTTGGCTACGCCCGTATTGGATGACTGAAGTGCACGTGCAGCATTGAGATATGGAGTAAGTGCCGATAGAAATTGGGGCTCGATCTGTGAGGCTCGAATAGTGAGGGGAAACTTATTTCAGAACTTGAAGTCGACCAGAGGAAAAAGTATGATCGAATGGCTGATTTAGCTATGCCAGAAGGGACAGTAAAAGCCTGTGCCGAAGTGTGTAAGGGGTTTTACGGGAGGAGCATACTGGGTTAAAGGAAGAAGACTGGCTGTGTAGCAGGTTATGCAAGAAGAACAGGTTTAGTCTCAAATGGCTGAGCCAGAGTGGGTCAAGATTCAGATGTTAGAGTCATTTTCTATAGTTTAAAGACGTGGACGAACCGAGTTGTCTGGTAAAAAGCCTTTGTATGCTTTCTAGCGCAACTCTGTCGAATTTTTTTGCGTAAGAAAATATTGTTGGGTGGTATTCAAGCAAAGGCCTGATGTGAGATCAGTAGGTACTGATGATAGTGCCCCGGAGATAAAGCGGGCGAAATAAAAGGGTCATACCCCTTCCAGCCTTGGTCGCTTGGATGGCGCCTTGCTCAGAGAAGATGAGGGAGCCAGAATAGATGGGGCCCAAATCGCGGATGGTAGGTCGACTGGCTATTGGGGACCCACCAAGAGTTAAGGATCCAGGGAGCAATTGGAATTTGTAGGTTGCGATCTCGCATTTATCAGCGAGAAAATTCGCCATCCGGGAGTGGCACCAGCGGTCAAGTGCAGAGAGGTAAGGGGAAATATTGCAAAGAGTAGGGATAGCGTCATCACTTGAAACAGTAGACCATTTTTATATCGTCTGCAAACAAGAGTGGCTTGCCATGGTGTACTGGATCCAGTGAGTCGATAATATACATTAAAAATAGGAGAGAACCCAGTACACTGCTCTGTATAACGCCACTTGCAACAGGTTTCGGGTTGGTTGTACGTCCGTTAGTGAGGACCACTTCGGAACAGTGAGTGAGATAAGATTGCAAACAAGAAGCGGTGGGTCAGCAGTGCCAAAAGAAATCAATTCAGCGGTCGGACGGGGCTTGCAACACGGTCGAAGGCTTCCGACAGATCTAGGTGGATAATGAGTAATGCCTGCCCGCTATCAACAGTCTTAGTGACTAGGTTGAGGAAGCCGACCTGGCATATGGTGCTTGATCGCGATTTGGGAAGGCCGGGCTGCTTACCCTAAGAAGGTCTGAAGCGAAAAGATAGGTGGTGATGCCGTCTTTGATAATCGTTTCCATTACTCTGGAAATGATGGGGGTGCGATTAATGGGACGATAATTAGCGAGTTCGTGGAAGGGTCCTTTTTCGTGTCGTGGAAAGATGACTGGACGCTTCCAGTTTGATGGTACCAAACTCGATTTGAGTGACGAAGTATATAGGTTAAGTGATAAAGGTGGGGGGTCCGATCCACAGGTAATGATTGCAGCTAGGGTTAACCAATCTGGTCCAGCGTGTGCAGATGCTTTATGGCGTTAAATGAGCCTTGAAGTAGTTTTTACTCCAAATGTTAGGGTAATTAGAGAGGAACTGGTGATAGCATGAGGATTCGGGGGGGTTAATCTGAGGTTGGGCTATAGAATTGGCGAAGTAAAGGTTAAAGGTCTCAGTGATATCAGGAGGAGGGTGGCCGAAGTTCTATTTAGTAACACAAATTGCTGGATAGTAGCATCTTTTGTCGACTTCATAGGTTTATGTAGGAGTGAGAGTTTTGATGCTTTATTAGGATGCCTCACAGCTTTTGCCTCTTCATTGCGAAGGCGGTCTTCCTTTAGGTCGCGGAAAGTATCAGTAAGATGCGTTTGTCTCATCAGAAGTGAGAAGTCGCGGTTTTTGCGGTAAAGTTTTTGCATCTTAGGGTACTTTTGGGGGGATGGCAAGTTTGGATTTCCCAGGGGGGGGGTTAGGCTATTGAAATAAGCTTCAAGAGGCATTTTCTCATGTTAAGGCAACGGTGATCAGCTGCCAGAAAAAACTGCTTACATCTTGGTTGCGAGTGAAATTAGGCAGGGGACTCCAATTTAAGCGGAGACAGTTGTAGCTTGGGGTCAGATGGCCTGATGGATAAGGATGGAAAGAAAGATTACCCGCTACTATTTTATGGTCACTACCAGGAAATTTACGCGGAAAGGAAACCGAAATGTTGAAAAAGCTGAGTGAATATAATATCTAGGATGTTGACGTTTCCAGTAGGGGTTTTAACCTGTTGCCTCCAACCCCCAATGTGGGTATGGGAGACAAAGTCCATTAAGTCGGTAGGTGCTGTGAGGTTCTTCCAAGGTATTTTAGGCCACCTAAGATCACCGGCTATGACTTTCGCTGCCGGAGGTAGCAGTGGAAGATGATCGGAGGCTCCAGTTAAAGGCGATAAGTCTGTAGTATTGGAGGTGGGGTGGGAGATAAACACAACCAAAGCGCGTGACTATAGTTGAGAGCTGAACCGTGAGCCACAGGGAATCCGGAGTTCAGTCGAGCATGGTATATTTGTTGAGGGCCACTGGAAGGGCGTGCTGTAAGTACACTAGGCACCCACATCCGGGTCTGGCAATCTTATTTGCTCTAAAAATCTTGAATCCCTCAAGTAGGATTTCGCTTGTGGGAGTGCGTTTCGTAAGGACGGTATCGGGACTTGAGGTTATGACATGATGTTTTCGGTGACGAGGCTTATTTGGGATGGACCGGGAATTAACTTAGGCCAAGGATAACCCACTCACATAGAAGTGAGCTTCTTGGCTAGGTAACGTAGGGGATTTATTGTACGGAGAAAGTACACGGGGAGGAGTTGAAGCTATCACAGAAGAAGAGGAAAAGCGAGCTGTGGACACCTCCACAATGGCTTCAGAAGATTCAGCCGCGGACGACCCGGAAATAATTAATTTCGGGATATTACGAAGTAAACGAAAAGACCTTTGACTAAGTAGCCTTGCTACTTGTTCTGATTCGTTGGGATCGTTCGATGCTCGAGCGGGATGGCAGAATATGGGGTTATAGAATATAATGGCTTTCCCGTGTGGCAACCTTGGTAGTAGCTGGTGTTGTGTGGTAACAGCAGGACTCAGGAGGTAGGAATTAGAAGAGTTTGGAGTGGCTTCGCCGTCTGTCTTTGCTGCTTTCTGAAGTGGGGAAGGATAGGAATAGGTGGTTAGCACAGGGGTATAGGAAGGTTACTCTGGAAGAAGGTAGTGGGAATAAGCAATTTTGCGTCCTTGGCCCGCGGATTTTGGTGTGCTATCAAAGATGTAGACGACTGGCAGGGTGCCAGTATTGGAATATGACTCGCTGAGGCTAGAAGAAAGGAGAGATTTTGGAATGGCATTCCACAGGGTGCCGGAAGTTTACCAGGAGGGGGTTTGTGGATGTATCCTGTTGGTAAGGGGAATGTAGGGGGATGAGCCATGTGGGGCAAAACGGAAACTTCCGTACGGCAATAGAACCAAGGGGGAAGACGGCTGGGGCAAGGGGGGCTAGGAAACGCTGAGTTGGGTAGAAGCGGGTTTGAATAGTAGCTGTGAGGTGGGTTGCGCGCATCATGAGTTTAAAAGCGAGTAGAGCTGAAATTTTGCTGAGAGAAAGTACGGTTCGAGCAACTACCTGTTTTAGGGACAGAGATTGCAGGCCATGGTATTAGAGAAATCCTACTGATTTGTCTGTTCTTTTCTAAATTTTGCAAGGCCATCGGAGCTTGGCATGGCTATATAAGGAGGTTGCTGCCTAGTAGAGTAGACACTGAGGCCTTTAGTAGAGATGGAGGTCTGGCTGCCGAATTTGGACTTGCCTCAGTGGATTTCCGTCTGTTCGGACACTCTGCGTTGGGGGCTACGTACAAATCGTACCAACTTTCGGCTCATGCGTGATAAGTAAGATTGCAATGACGAGCTTGTGTCCTTGGGGACCATACTTTTTAGCTGTTTGTTTGCGGGAGTATGCCCTGGGGGCTGAAGGGGCCTGATCTGTACGAGAATGAACTGGCAGTCTTATGGTGCGGTTCAGTTGATGGTTTTCAGTTGCAGCTAGATGGTGGAGACAAGAACGACCATACTTTGGTTTGTGTATCGCCCAGAGGGAGAGGCAATGTTGTTATGTTAGGGGAGCTACGCTATTTCGGTGGCCATTTTCGGTGCACAGGGCCAAGCTGTCTGGTAGGACTCGGTGGGTTTGAGACCCGAACATCCATGACATTGTTGACCACTCTGGGGCGCTTGGGGACTGTTGGATTTGGAGAAGACTCAGGCTTTGATTCAAGGTGCACATGAGACAACTGTTGACTGGCAGACGTTAGTTGCATAGAGTGGGTTGGGAGAATCCAGGGGGTAGGTGTCCTCTCGGCGGATTCCCGCCTTGAACGTTTGAGACAGCTCAACTTTTTTCAGCAGTTCTCTTTGTAGTGGCATTCCGTCAGATGCCGTTTGAATTATTTTGTATAGAGATTTATTAACAATAAAGCTTTGTTTGTGAATAAACTCACTGGCTGTCTGTGAGTCCGAAAACGGGAAAAGCAGGAGGCAGCGGTTTCGTTGTGTTTGTTTTCGTAGTCTGCTGCTACGGCATACCGGCCGTCCCATGTTAGTGGTCTTTAGCAAGGTACTGCTGACTATGTTCAGTAGGGCCTCTCATGAATGTTGAGCACAGTGGTTTCATTAGAATGTTTTAGTCGTTTCAAAACCTCTGAGGAAAAACCACCAATGAAGTTACGTGCGGCAACTAAATTACAGCCTGTAGTTATCATAGAGTGCTGGGGAAGTTGAACCAATGGGGTCAGATTACTGGTGGCTTTGTCAAGAGCCTCGGTTTACTATTCGAATGAGCTAAAGATTGTAAGGGGCTGTTATTCTTTCCATGCTCGTCATCATGGATGTTAGTAAATGACACGGAGCAAGGCACTGTGACTAGGAGATGAACGGCTTCGCGTTACAAAACCTTACTGGCCGGTGGGCTTCTTTTGGAGTAGAGCATTGTGACGGTAGGCTTTGGATAATCAACTAATTTTGGGGATTGCAAAAGCCTCGGTACGAAAAAAAGGTTAAACCCTATAGACAGTCACCTAGGATGATTATTAACCGTGTTGACTAGGTGTTTTCACTGTATGGACGAGGGGGATAGAGGTTTTACCCAAGGAGGGGACGATAACTAGAAGGGATGATTTAGCCGGCGACCTCTAAGTATTTTATGGATGAGCTCGCGAAAGGTGATTTGTAGCAGGTAAAGATTTAGGTTTCCTAATAAAATGTTTAGTCGATTTTTCGTGGTAATAAGTTACGGACGCACAGTGTTGTGCTGCAGTTATTGCCACGGACAACTTGAAACTTCAGTGTGAATAACTAGTACTATTAGAGGCGACACAAAAATTGGTCCAAAACGGTGGAAAAGGGAAAAAAGAGACAACCTTATTTACCAGTCAGTTTTTATACTTGAATACCGTAAGTCACCAGAAATGCATTTCAAGCAATGCTTATTCGATTTGCGCGAATCCCAAAATCAGAACAAGTTTGACTGGTAGTCTCTACTGTACTAAAATGAAAATCACAAAGAGCACTAACGTGAGCAAACCTCGAAAATGCGGCCAGGCAGACTTGAAGGTAAAACCCAGAGGTTTAACTTCCCATGGTCTAAGGGCGGCAGTCAGAGAAGGTTTAGAGCCAAATTTAAATGTCTCACACAAACAAAAGAACGTACGAAAGTGTTGCGCGTGGAAAAGCGTAGCAAAGTAATGTCAGTTATAGTCACATTCAGAAGGCAAGGGGATTATTTAGAAGCATTTCCAATTTACGTTAATTCCATTTTGTGCCCTCTTCCGAGAGTGCTTTTCGGGTCGTTTGTACAAGGCACCGACAATTCCTTCCACTGACACCATCTGCGGACAGCACATTCCGAGTCCATCCTCCTCCTTCCGTACCCACACCTTCCCAGTTATCTCTCATATCCTTAGCGGCATTCCTCGTAATCAATTTTTCCACAAGTTGCCGATACTTTCACTTTCACTTGAAGCTCTCATGCCCAGCATAATACATTTTCCTCATATGTATCAGAAGTTTATCACATTGTTTTCATATGCTGCTGTCAGTCCTCTCCATAAGGTAACGACCGCATTGTCCTTTACAAACGGTAATCCCCCCTTGAGGTACTGTTCACTCATTTATATTCCAATTTCTTAGGCCCTATTATTTGTCAGCATATTCTGTAGCCTCACCGAGTCCCAATTTCAGAACAAGTTGATTTTACCATTTCAAAGTACACTGGAGGACACTCGCTTCCGCTCTACCGCCGAAGTCAACATCTTGGGGAAGTACTCCAGACTTTACCGTCATCCGATGACAAGTTCGGCCATCATCTGCTCGCTTTTCTTCAGCCGCTGTCATAACGGATCACTCCAGACACTACAAGCCAGTTCATAGATTAGTGCCTGAATGATTTTGATACATAGCGATCCACCTATTTTGATGTACATTTATCTCTTCAAGTCACTGTGACTTTCGCAGCACCGCTTCATGGTCGCTGTCAAGTCCCCTCAGTATGCGCCTATTTAAAAGACAATAGCAGTCAGTTGGAGACTTTCGCCCATCGAATGGTCCTCCTAATTTCGCTTAAGAAAACACTTTGACCTGTTTTGTTTTTTGGTGGCCAGATTATATGACAGAAAAGTGCACGTCAACTAATGAACTCATTTGTTAAGTATGCCGTTTGATAATGGCAGACGAATAAAACAACATAAAGTATCTAGAAAGGCAGGATTGGAGTAGAGGCTGTAGGATAAAACAAATTATTGGCCGAAGATAACGGTAGAATTTAGGGGCCGGTAGCTGAAAGAATCAGTTACATAACAACCTAGTGAAACTTATGGAGGGATAGAATGATTTCCACCGTGGCACTGAAAGAAAACACTGAAGGAAGGCGGGTGAGCGTTCGTTGAATTACTTGATATATAATACGTGGGTAGTGAACTATCAACATGAAGCTAATAACTGGGTGGTAAGTCGACATGGCATGTAATGCACGGCGATTGTAGGGGCGAATGACATGGTAGGGGGAATGTGGGCGCATGTTGTTTGTCGATCATGTTGATAGGCGTGTCATGAGACGATAATAAAGCAGCGAAACAGCAGGAAAAATGTGTGGGATGTTTGGATATGGAGAAGATACGGTACTTTGCAAGATGGGGATGAGACACCGAAATGGCAATGTATGAGCGAACAATCAGACTGATAGAATAGATAACCACCACTCACGTCGCCGACCGCTGGGGAACTATGGAAAGGTAGTTTAGCGAGTGACATCGGTTAGTGATTTTGATGGGAAAATGAACAGCGAAAAAAATATGACAGTGACTGAATATCACGACAGAAGCAACGAGTTTCATATGGTGAAGGGATACTCTTAGGGATGGAGCTGTTGATCGGTCAGGCGTGGAAATCGGGAAAGGTGAGCCGCGAAGAACACGTCAAGGAGATGAATTAGTGTCTGCATGTGTACTCGTTCTACTCCGATGAGAAAATTGTGGGTAATTACAGGCCACACCTACTCATTGTTTAGCGCATAACATGGTAAACTTGGTCGGGTATAGAAAGGTGTCATAACATCAGTATTTGGGGTGAGGTCTCCGCGAAACCAGTAACAACTCGAGAGAACTGAGCGAATAACTTTTGCAGCAGCACTACGTGCATAAATATAATATTTTGTTATCCGCGTACGGCAACGGTGGGTGGGAATGACCGTGCGCCGGACTCTCAAGCCAAAGGCCTTTCTGGGTGAGGGAAGTGCAGTCAACCAACCAAGTCGCACCAGCACATCGTAGCAGGCGTCCTGTCCATCCGATCTGCCCCGGGCGAGACGGCAGTTCTGACAGCACCCTGTAAGTTTGGGACTATGAATAAGCTTTATCAATGCGCCTAGTTCAAGGATTCCAGGTACTGGTGAACGGGGTTCGGGAATCCTGGTGGACAGAATCAGCAAGAAAGCAATCGAGTGACAGGCAAGCATCAAATCGCATCTACAATCAAGTTTACTTACCCAGCGAGCAATGAACGTTCCAAGTTATTTTTCACCGCGTGAGTATCGATCAAAACATAGGGGTCCTCGTCAGGGTGAAGCCTGCCCAATGATTCACTGATCGATCCACCGAATAATTAGCTTCACGCCTTCTGAATAGCGCCCTGGAACCTCGAAGCAACACGTAGCCCAAGTTGATGCGGAACCGAAATCGAAACAAGACTGATCCGCAAATTCCACGGTACCGCTTGTGAGGTGGAATATAAGTACTTAATGATCATATCTTTGACGGCGAGCCCTTATCAAAATCAGGGCAAAAATCTGCACAACGATAACGGTTGATCAAATAAGTAGGCTAAAAGTACCTGTCCTGTAGTTCAAACAGATAGGACACGTTTTTCACGCCCAATCAGGCCCATAAACAACTTCCTGAGCGTAGAGCCAAAAATCAACGTAGACGAGCTGAACGTCTACGGTCCGTCAATGTGAGCGAGAAAGCGAAACCTAACCGCAATAAAACAAACTAACCCGGACCACTGCGACTCAGTATCATACTGAATGTTCACAAAGTTATCTCACCAAAATGCACGACGGAGAAAGGAGAAAGTAAATGTCCCGATCGTAGAGAAAACGACGACTACAAAACAGTATAAGCAAGAACAAGGTGGGAAAGAGTAGTCCAAAATCTGTAAAGAGAATATATGAGGGTACCGAATGAGGAACTCTCATTCATTCACGATGTTACAGAATGGGGTAAGTAAGATTCGTTTGTGAGATGTTAATTCTGGGGGGAAAATTGGGAAAAGCCGCGGTCTGGCATTGTCACCAGCCTTAGGTTCTTGGGGTGACATGGAGCGCAAATGTCGTGCTGTCATCTAAGTGAATCGCAGGATTAGTATTGACAAAACCGGGCCTTTGTAGTTTTGGAGGCTAGATGTTGAGATTGGGCGAGAAACGAAAACCAATATACAAAGGGTCTAACAACGGACTATCCTGAGATTTGGAGGGAATGAATGACGAAACAAAGTGGCCAGAATAACCAAACCAGAAAGCGAGTATTTGTCCGTGAACCGAATATGGGTACAATGAAGTGAGGTTTAGTGGCAATGAACTGTTATCAGCCAATGATCAGAGACACAGAAGACGACTAGTAGTGGTTGGTAGGGTTATAGAAGGAACAACCCTAAGAAGCGGGCCATGGGGTTCTGGACCTGGGAGAGGGTGAAGATTTGGGGTAAGAAGGGTTCCTCCAAAATGAAACACAAAATAGGGGTCCTGTTCGGAGTGCCGCATTAGCACAGCAGTTCAGTAATATAAGACTGAGGGACTACACGATTACCTCTCCCATTTTTAGGAATGCTCTCAGATCAATGTTTTTCTGGTCAAGCAATTGACTTCCTGGGACAAACTACCCACAATGTACGTTCTGCAGCTCCATCGTAGACGTTTTAGGCCCCCATAAACAAATACCTCACAGAGGAAACTATAACCCAACTTATAGATCAGTACATAATCAAAAAATGGCCTTTCAAGTTGGATTATGTTTCTGACAGCCTTCTAACGCCCTCGTTTTAGCACCTCGCCGTCTTTGTGCCATACTCGCAGCACGCTTATTCCCTCTACTCTCTCACTACTCACTCTTTCACTTTACCTCTCTCACACTTCTGGTCTTACCATTTACTTCTTCAATACTTTCTCGGTAATGTCCGATGACAGCCGTCTAGGAACTTTCCCTGGAGTATTTCACCAACCGAACTCAACCCCCAATTATGATGGCACTTCCTTTCCCATCCTCTAGCTTACAGCTTCTTCTTTTCCACTTTTTCTCAAAGAATGGTTTTCTCTTCAGTCCGGTAATTCTGTTATACCCCCATCTGTTCTGCTGAACCTGGCAGTCAATAGTTATCCAGTACAGCCGGTCCCATCATCCTTTTTTTCATAGCCACTGCACGGCCACTTATTTCTTGCTTGCTTACATTCACCTACTCACTTTTATTCTCCTCCTCATCAGACCTTGCCACAATGCACTCCAATTTGCATACACATACTTAGTCAGCAATTAGAAACCTGTTCAAAGCTCAGGTGAAACAATGCCTATCCGGTAAACGTCAGCTGACTCTGACTCACTATTATGCCTGAGGCTCGTGGGTTTGAAACAGTTCTTCACCTTCAACCTGTTCTTCCTAGAGCGCCTCAATCCTCTACACAACACACCCGCAACTGATCGAGTTTTTCCATCGTAACCTATAACAGAATTTCTGCCGAAACAAGTTTCTCCTTTATTTGCCAGTTATCGGTATACTGAATCCTAAGATCTTAACAAATCATCGGTTTTCTTCCTCAGTGTGCGACTTTGGACCGGAGCTCATTGGTTTTTCTGCGTCAGCCACCCAGTACTTCAGCAACAGCTGGCGGCCAACCTTCTCAAAGCCAGTGGTGACACATTTTCACTGCCGTCGTCATGCTGAGGAAGTTACCCAGCATATTATAACGGGCAATGCAGTCACCAGGTGGCTCGTGTATATACTGTAACCCGTCCGACTCTGTTATTGGCAGAAGAAAGCGGCCAAGTTCTGGCCCCACGAAAGTCGCCATTATCTGAGTGAAGGTTCCATCCTCTACCCTTTCATTTCACAGCCTATGGCAGCAAAACCCCAAAGGTTTTGGCATCTGGCCTGTGGCATTTTCACGGTAAGGGGAAACAGCCATCCCTATCAGTCTCGGAAACAACGGGCCAGGAGTAAAGAAAGGGGGGTCGAGGAGAAATGGGAAGTTCACCCTACCGTGTAACTTTGCTCTCCCACTCCTCCATAAAAAAACACTCCCGGCTTAGAAGGTCTTGGGCTAATGCCCTCTTTCCTCTTCAAAACAGATGGATTTCTGATAACGGCCTAGACCCTACCCTGCATATGGGAAACCCCAAGCTTTTGAGGTAGCCTTCAGTTCTTTTTGTCTGAACCAGTGCGGAGTGATAGCACGACACCCGAGCTCTTCACATATGGTCCCTGACCCGGCCCTCCTCAGTTTCAACCTTTTTGGGTTTCCTGATAACCCCCTAACCAGCTTGCCGAAGTCTAATGCAGTAGTCAACATGGGGTACGAATTGTTATATTTTTCGGCCTCTGTTCTGACGACCCCCGGTATTGATAAGCCTACGGTTCACAGCCAGCAGTTAGACCTCGCCTGTGTTGGTTGCCGGAATGAGGAGCTTAATCGTAGCACTTGTTTAGTTTACCATCCCCAACTTTACTTTTCTGTGTCCTCCTCGAGCCCACCCACTAACAGTGATGTTCAGAGCCAGCGACTATCTGGCTGCCACGTTGTCGATTCAATCACCCAACCAAACCGTTTGCCGACAAAAGCTCCCCTAACAAATCGTTTTGTCCTTCAATGGTGGGTGCCTAACTTCACTTAATTCTCCTGTCTCTGGCTAGAACTCGGCGGTCTCGTCGTGCCTTTCTTTCGCTTTTTTCCTATACTCAAGTCTTACTACGCAGATAACTATTCTTCAATAATCAAGAATCACTGATCTGCGCATATTCTCACGGTAAGTTAAGACCCCATTCCACCCGGAATCAGTATACTTCTAATTTCTACTGACCCCGAGAAAAACCAGCGCATTTGCATTCAAGTGAAATGGCCTCAACTAGACTCCGAGTATTTCCTTTCCTCTCCACTATTTTTGCCGCCCTTGACCACTGTTCGCGCGCCGACCAGACTGCTGACTTCCTTTTCCCCATTGCTCTTCCTGATCCTGCCCTCTTCTGTTGATTCATCCCTGGTTCTCAGATGGGCCCTTCTCCTCATCCCCTACCTACCAGCTAAATTATTTTGCCCTCTGGCTGAGCCTGCGCTTGATATATCCCTATATCTCTATTGTCACCCAATTACCCTGCTAAACTGCCCGTCTAAGTTCGTTGATCCCCCATAGATCGGCCCACTGGCCGCCAGATAACAAAATATTCATTGTATAGTTTCTATCAAAACGATAACCCTAACCCAGAGCTACGACACTCTCCAGACTGCTGCACTCCTGATCTCTTTCAGATCTCACTGGTTACCTAGGTAGCCAACAGCCAACTCGACGTTACCCCTGGATTATCGTACGGACTAAACGATATAATCAGTCGGATTACCAACGGTTCAGACCCATACTCGCGCCTGCCGAAGCTATATGGGGCGCCTTACATGGCTGACAAGTGATCACAATACCATAACCGGAGCAGCAGTCCCTCATGAAAGTATCACCGGATTGCAGGGTGGATTCCCGACACCAACCATCAACCCACTCCCGCTAAACATCTATTTTCCTTACTCCATACAAGTAGCTCAATTCATTCTGCGTTGCAGTACGAGACCAATGGCCGTAAACTAGCCCTCGCCGCTGCGTTCCCAACCCACTTTGTCCAGTCCGTCAACCTGGCCTCTTTTTGCCTGCTACTCTCGCCAGTCGCTACCTGCCACCACCTGCAAACAAGGTTTTTATGAAACAAAATACCGGCCATCCGCAGCCAATCAGAACTTGATCGTTAATTCTTTTATCGTGTATACAGAAAATCTTATCCTTACCCTCTTCTAGCCTCTGCTTGTTTGCATCAATAGCTTTTGTCCCCAGTAGTCCGTTTCTTAGATGGCAGTTCCTTGAAAATCTGTTCTGCATCCATATAACATTCATGCTTATCAAAAGTACACTGCATTCCTCGTGAAGTTTTTTGCCTTCATATGAATTTCCATATGACTCTGAAATCACCTATACAAAAAGGTTTATCCCATTATCAATTCCGACTAACTTGCCTTTTTAACAGGCCCCTCCCATCATTAGTTACACAATGTCGGATCAATTTTCTATATTCCGCCGACACCTCTGACTACACTTTGATAACCCAATGCGGGTTTTATCTTTAGCCGTGTCTTTTGATGGCTCTCTCACACTCTTCCTCATTGGTGATCCTCCAAGTATCCAGTTGGCGTAACTTAGAATCTTTTCCTGGACGCCCCGACCCGTCGCACCTAGTTTTCGGCATCCATGAGGCTCGTTTTGTATTATTCTGTCCATGTTGTGATGTCCTAAGCCTGTTGCTTTAATGGTTCTTGCGAACACTTTACTTTTAACTTTCTACAGTACCGCTTATATCGGCATTCCCACTTTCGCCCAGCCATTCACAACACCCTCCCCGAGTTCGGAGCTAGGTTGCAATTCCTGCGGTAACCATCTCCACTTCTGTTCACCCAAACACTGCTCAGCTCCATTGTTTTACTTCCGCTACGATGTGACTGTTAAGTTTCAAAATTACGAAGACCTTACATTACTATGTACTGCTGTATCCTCTGGTCTTGCCCTGCGCATGTGTCTTGACCACGGTCAAGAAATATACCATTATTATTAGAGTCTTTCCTATCTCGTCCCGTTTGTTTCAAGAGTCCAAGACCTTGCTCGGAGGCATCATCAAATGATACAAGTGTTGACTAGGCTACGTTGTCAAAAGTCAAATTTGAAAAGTGTGTGCACTTTGAAGGGTATAGGCAGAGGTGTAATTCAGTAATGCAGCTGAGGCAGCATCATACCTTGGCAAGTACTAACTTCTAGATCAGGTGGTCGGATCCGTCTGAATTAAGTGGACGTGGCCAGAAGGCTGGGGTAATATATAAATAGGGGTTAAAACGACTGCATTAAATGGGACAACAACTAGGACCAATAATTACTTTGTCTCTCTTTAAAAGCTCGTAAAACATCCTGGGCAGCAGCAAGGCCCTGCAGTGGACGAGTCGGATAACCACTGCTTGGTTATCCTACCACAGTCAGCCATAAAGAGCAGTGTCCTGTCCGGAAGAGTGAACCTCTATGGACAGGCCATACGAGGATTGTTCTTCAATTTTTGCATGTGCCTACAAGTAGCCTAGTACTTTTTCCACCAACAGGTGTCCACTCGACCTTCCGCCGCTCCATCCGTCGTAGAAACCCTCCTCTTTTCATTCCGAAATAAAGATAAACTCTGAGACACACTTTCGTTTACCTGAAACAACCTGTACCCTGGAATACACTCCCCAATATTGTTCACCAATGCCAATCAATATCCATTTTGAAAACTTCGTAACACATTATCTCACAAATGACAGTGCTGTGATATGAGCTGCCTATGTCACTTCTGAGACAAAATCCAGAATCTCATGGCCCGCTTCTTAGGGTTGTTCCTTCTATAACCCTACCAACCACTACTAGTCGTCTTCTGTGTCTCTGATCATTGGCTGATAACAGTTCATTGCCACTAAACCTCACTTCATTGTACCCATATTCGGTTCACGGACAAATACTCGCTTTCTGGTTTGGTTATTCTGGCCACTTTGTTTCGTCATTCATTCCCTCCAAATCTCAGGATAGTCCGTTGTTAGACCCTTTGTATATTGGTTTTCGTTTCTCGCCCAATCTCAACATCTAGCCTCCAAAACTACAAAGGCCCGGTTTTGTCAATACTAATCCTGCGATTCACTTAGATGACAGCACGACATTTGCGCTCCATGTCACCCCAAGAACCTAAGGCTGGTGACAATGCCAGACCGCGGCTTTTCCCAATTTTCCCCCCAGAATTAACATCTCACAAACGAATCTTACTTACCCCATTCTGTAACATCGTGAATGAATGAGAGTTCCTCATTCGGTACCCTCATATATTCTCTTTACAGATTTTGGACTACTCTTTCCCACCTTGTTCTTGCTTATACTGTTTTGTAGTCGTCGTTTTCTCTACGATCGGGACATTTACTTTCTCCTTTCTCCGTCGTGCATTTTGGTGAGATAACTTTGTGAACATTCAGTATGGTACTGAGTCGCAGTGGTCCGGGTTAGTTTGTTTTATTGCGGTTAGGTTTCGCTTTCTCGCTCACATTGACGGACCGTAGACGTTCAGCTCGTCTACGTTGATTTTTGGCTCTACGCTCAGGAAGTTGTTTATGGGCCTGATTGGGCGTGAAAAACGTGTCCTATCTGTTTGAACTACAGGACAGGTACTTTTAGCCTACTTATTTGATCAACCGTTATCGTTGTGCAGATTTTTGCCCTGATTTTGATAAGGGCTCGCCGTCAAAGATATGATCATTAAGTACTTATATTCCACCTCACAAGCGGTACCGTGGAATTTGCGGATCAGTCTTGTTTCGATTTCGGTTCCGCATCAACTTGGGCTACGTGTTGCTTCGAGGTTCCAGGGCGCTATTCAGAAGGCGTGAAGCTAATTATTCGGTGGATCGATCAGTGAATCATTGGGCAGGCTTCACCCTGACGAGGACCCCTATGTTTTGATCGATACTCACGCGGTGAAAAATAACTTGGAACGTTCATTGCTCGCTGGGTAAGTAAACTTGATTGTAGATGCGATTTGATGCTTGCCTGTCACTCGATTGCTTTCTTGCTGATTCTGTCCACCAGGATTCCCGAACCCCGTTCACCAGTACCTGGAATCCTTGAACTAGGCGCATTGATAAAGCTTATTCATAGTCCCAAACTTACAGGGTGCTGTCAGAACTGCCGTCTCGCCCGGGGCAGATCGGATGGACAGGACGCCTGCTACGATGTGCTGGTGCGACTTGGTTGGTTGACTGCACTTCCCTCACCCAGAAAGGCCTTTGGCTTGAGAGTCCGGCGCACGGTCATTCCCACCCACCGTTGCCGTACGCGGATAACAAAATATTATATTTATGCACGTAGTGCTGCTGCAAAAGTTATTCGCTCAGTTCTCTCGAGTTGTTACTGGTTTCGCGGAGACCTCACCCCAAATACTGATGTTATGACACCTTTCTATACCCGACCAAGTTTACCATGTTATGCGCTAAACAATGAGTAGGTGTGGCCTGTAATTACCCACAATTTTCTCATCGGAGTAGAACGAGTACACATGCAGACACTAATTCATCTCCTTGACGTGTTCTTCGCGGCTCACCTTTCCCGATTTCCACGCCTGACCGATCAACAGCTCCATCCCTAAGAGTATCCCTTCACCATATGAAACTCGTTGCTTCTGTCGTGATATTCAGTCACTGTCATATTTTTTTCGCTGTTCATTTTCCCATCAAAATCACTAACCGATGTCACTCGCTAAACTACCTTTCCATAGTTCCCCAGCGGTCGGCGACGTAAGTGGTGGTTATCTATTCCTTCTATCAGCCTAAATTCTCGCTGAAGCAGTGCTGTTTCGTTTGTCTGTCATTTTAAAACGGCACACTTAACAGGAGAACCACTCTGCATGACTTCCTTATTATCTGCCCGCTTCTCACAGCAGGTAAAATTTCCCCCTCATCTGCCCTCCCTCTTGCTTATCAATAATTGAAAAAGTCTTAAATGATTTACCTTGACTCCTCAAAGTGGTAGCTCCTATCTCTCAACCAACGACTTGGCAAGGGTGTCTTAACCTGATGCACTTGTTTCAGGAATATAATATGACCTTCGCATTTCCTGCTGAACACAGGCTTGAAGGTGGCCGTGCACTTTATAATTCGGAGGACTCTCATTATGCGAGCTAAGACCTGGCCTGCTCCCGGCTATCCTTGCTTCCAGTGGAAGTGATGCCCCAAAATTTCAGTGACACTTCCATGGGGCGGTAGAATTACCAGTTTACCATTGGGTAAACTACAAAGCACAACATTCCCGCCACGGAGGTATAGTACACCGTCATTCAGCATCGATCCTGACTACTTCGACTTGGAAGTTCAAGAGCTTTTATCGGATTTTCTTTCAAACAGTCCAACTTCGTCCCCGAACCGGTAATCCTGAGTCAGCCTTGCTGCTATTCTCCGGCTTTTCTCCCTTCAATTGCAGCTAACGGTCTCATCCTGATAATAAAAGCAGTGTCGCACGACTTTACGGCACGAGTATACAGAATAAATCCTCGCGGTCGGGCCACGGCTTTTATTCAATTACACCACTATGGAAGGCCTTCGGCGGGTCCAGCAATCAGTTGCAATTCTTCCTCACTTATTGTCGCTTGACTGTTCTAAATAGCTTCCGCATCGTGTGTCCCACTCTAAGGCAGTACTCAGAGGTTCGCCCGTCAGCTTTCCTCGGCTTCTTAAAAGAATGGTGGACCGGCCAACTAAATTTTCTTCTCGTTCGATGAAGCACTGGTGGCTCCCTTAGAGGATATTTCGATGGGGTCCCTGCTCCAAAAAACAGGCCTCCACTGCCCTGTCTCAAATGATTTAAGACTCGTTTTGGTTCATCTTGAGGGACCCTCAGTGAAACAAGCCAATGCACTCATAATATATTAAGACAGCATTGCAAAATCTTTCCATAAGGACGAGCGGTCTTGTTAAATTTGCAGCTCCTCTGTGATATGCTTCGTGGGTTTACGGACAAGAATGGCCACTGTGAATCGGTAGACAGGCATCGTGATAAAATTTGTTGGGAGGATATTCACGAAGTCAAGTACATACCAAATATCCAACACAAGTGGCAAGACAATGCCAGGCTGATGATGAAGAAAATGGCCGGAGGGAGATAGATAAACGTTGACCGAATACTCTGCTTTATAATAGGTACGCCACGGAGTACGAACATGGAGATGGGAGCTGGATGATAGATCAGTGTTATATGCGCAACTCAGACAACAACAAATGCGAAGAGCATTCGTCACGCAGCTCTTTGGCCCATCGTTAGTAAGAAATCTGATTTGAAAGATGAAAGTCAGTCTACAGCTGTTCATCTGTCACTTGCCTTATCATCATCTTAGCAAGGTATCCACATCTGCTTTTGCCGTAGTCGCGCATATAACAATGACCCATCATCCAGTTTCCGTTTTCATGTTTGTATACCCTGATCCACTCATTATAAGGTAAACTAATCGTTCAACGCTTGCCTGTTGCTTTCCACCTAAACTAGGCTTTCCCTAAGAGCACAGTTCAACCTAACGACTTGGTGACCTCTAATTAGACAACTGCGGGTCGTCATTCGTCCAGCGACATACGAACCCTAATCCACAATGGGATCGAAAGGAACACCTAAATAGTCGGAACCACGTATAATACGGTATCTAAAATGAGCAAAAATATAAGAATGCAACAAATCACACGGCCATAAGTGACCTTAGTACCTCTTGGGGTAACCGTGTATGGAACAACAAGGAAGAGCTTAGCAGCTCAGATGAGCTTCATCTAACGGGGAACGAAAGTACTTTTGAAGAGGTGACAGTCATTTGGTACAGATAAGCCAAAATGGGAAAGGGTCTGAGGATGAGAATACCGTTCAAGTACACTTATCACGAAGTTGAAGTTTTATTAGTCGATGGCCTACGGTGGATCAACCGCTTCGACATTTGTCTCTCCCCGGATGCTTCTTCCATCGGCACTCTGGCAGTCTGTCATCATGTATATTTATTTATTTTTATATATTCCATCCTTTCCATACCCACCCGCCAAACTCTACCACTACATACGTCGAGCAGTCCATATCATATCAGCCTTTTGTTTATGTTCATCTTCTGGTTCTCAGTCAAAACTATCATACATTAGGACTCGTCATGCGTCTTTCAGTCTATTCTGGGGACATTCGTCCTTTCACAAAGCTAGACAAATACTCATCATTTCAGCACGACTTTAAATTTTGTTTCAGTCATCTTTGGAATACTGGTGCGTATATTCCGTATTCTTGGCCAGATCTATCTGGTTGTGATGAGTTCGATCGCCTGACATAAAGTTCAAAATGGCCCAGAGTTACCATAAATGCGTTTGCTCTTACTACTAACCAATCCAGTGCCTTTATGGGTGCTTCGTTTAGGTCGCAAGAATTGCATTTCAGGCAGCGCGTACTCAATTCGCACGAATCTCAAAATCAGAACAGGTTTGACTGGTAGTTTCTACTGTACTAAATTGAAAACCACAAAGAGAACAAACGTATACAAGCCTCGTGTATGCGGCCGGGCAGACTTGACGGTAAAACCCAAAGGTTTAGCTTTCCATGGTCTAAGGTCGGCAGTCAGAGAAGGTTTAGGGCCAAATTTAAAAGTCTCACACAAACGAACGTACGGAAGTGCTGTGTATGGAAAAGCGTAGCAAAGTAATGTCAATTACAACCATATTCAGAAGGCATGGGGAACATTTGGAAGCATTTTTGAACCATGCCCCAAAAAATCATTGGCCGGCGGGAATGACTTGGAACGGTTGCAAGTTGTCTCTGGAAGCAAGTACTTAGGGTTTATGCCAGAAAGCTGTTCAAGCCAACGAAGCGGTGCACCGGGATCGGCACTATCGTGTCTGAAGTTGGAAATATTCCTATCAACTTTCATGGCAACACTGCCACCCCACGCCTAGAGGGCGGAGTGCAGGCTTGGTCATACTTCTACAACAGGACACCGCCTGCTTCGAAAAACGTCAACGTCTCGCGGTGCGAAAGGTCAAAGGGAAGAGAGGCGCGACGTATACATGGAGACCGGGTGATCTCGAATTCTTCTGTTTGGAAGGGTCTAGACTTCCAGATCTTAAGGAAGCTCTCAGGGTACAGCGAGGTTTCTCTAGCCTCAGGCCGAACAGAATTTTTTAGATGACTTCGAATTCCCAAAAAGGGGGCGGTAGAAGGAGTTGGCGAATGTCAGGGCCTGCTCAATGACCAGATCGCACTTCTTTAGAGGCTGGGTAGTGAAGAGTTGAAACCTCCTGCGTGGTGGAATGATAGACCTACGGACCGTTCAGCCCTTCAATGGAGCACTAGATTGTAAGTGGGAGGAGGTTTTTCCCCAGTCGTGTGTAAAGCACGTTAGCTAGATGGTTGAAAGGTGCCACTATGGTCCTCCCAGGGTCTATTTCAGCTGACGCCTTTTGGTTGTTGGCCAGTGTCTAGAGAATAAGAAACTTCAATGTGTACAGCACGCACCTGGAGGCAGGTGAAGATGCATCCATATAGTTTCTCCATGCTGCGACCACGTTTATCCGAAAACTAACCAAAATAGTCCATTCCGGCATACTGTAAGGGAAACCAACCTAGGTGGACTCTGATGGCTGGTACAGGAGCCATCATCTGTTTGCCCGCGACTGCCAAATGCTTCCGACATTTCCAACATCCTCAAAGCGCAGGCCTGACGGCAGCTCCACTCTGTACAATCCAAAATGTTCGCGAAGCCCTGCTGGTACCTGAGATGGTCCTGGTTATCCTCCTACTGAGTGATACCATCGGACTATTAGGTCCCTAATCGGATAAGTTTAGGTAGCTTCCCCAAATGCTTCAGGCCATGGAGCTGGTTGGAGTAGCTCATTCGTCTTCCAAAACAAGCCATTACATTTATAAAACTGGACCGAGTTCCAGTAGCTTCTTGTTCATGAGAGACCTGTTAGCGCACGGGTTATTATTCCTGTCTCGTGACCATTTTAACTCTTCACCATAGACCTTGGCCTGCATGATCAGAGTAACGCTTTCCGCCGCCCTGGCAATACCATGTAACTTCAAAGGCCGAGTTTTCAGTGCTAGATCTGTTATACCGCTTCTCGTTATCGCAATTTATTTTTTAAACCGATTTAGCCACGCAGAGGTCGTGCCGGCGGGGTCAGCATATGCTACGATAACTCCATCCCCCTCCTACTGTATTGACAACTCCTACCTTTTCATGTATTGGTTGTCTGTGGGTTGTGTTTACACTCTCCAGGACAAACACCCTACTGCTCGGTATAGTGTACCGCCCTCCAGCATGCGATTCAACCGATAGCCTAGGTCTCACAGATTTATTGGGCTCCCTGAGAAGCCACTCAGAATTCAACCATCTGTTAGTCACCGGTGACTTCAACTCCCTAAGAATTCAAAATTTTTGAGATCCCCAAAATGACCTATTCTGACCAGGTCAGTACAATTACTAGCTCCCAGCTAAGTTCAGCTAACCCAGGTAACTCTCCTGCTGGGATGGAAGCCAACCTCAGAGAGTTGATCTCCTTAGCTGATAGGTTATTTGTCCCCAGAATTCGTCTTCCAAAGACCGGCAGGCGGCCCCTCCCTCGCCCCATCGGGAGCATTCTAGACGAAGGCGCACGCCAGATATAAAGCCATGGGTCTCGCTTGCGATACAGAAGACTTCAGGATTATAAGTGTATTGTAAGTAAAATATGGAACACCTTTCCTATGGCGTTTCACTCCAATCCCAACATCCTCTCGGACACTGTCAAGCAGCCACCGATTTCCAAAGAGGAATGGTCTTGCTCCGATTTCGGCAAAATATCCAGCACCTCCTCACGACTACACACCTGCTTATGAAGCCGAACGCCACCACGTGATAGTAATTCACACGTCTGAAGGGCAAAATTCGTGAATTCTCCAGCGTAGGCAAGGACACGAGGCAGTTGCCTACATAGAAATTATCACACACTCGGCCCTGGAGACGTAACCCTTATACTGCACTCCCCAATCGTCTGCCGTTGGACGTAGCACCAAATTGGCACAAAGTGGGGAGAAAGCGGCACCAAATTGGCGAGCATTCATTTGCTATTCAACCGGATTACCACCTAGTTGACCGTTTCCCTGGCGAAGAGCTCTCGGTGCTACTCTGTCTCTTTTCGGCACTCGAACCTGCATAAACGTATATTCAATGTCCACAGCTAATGCGACAAGTTCCTTTGGAAAACGAAGCAACACCCTAAATGGACTTCCTATCGTGTCCGGTCCCTGTAGCAAGTAATCCTTCAAGCAGCGTCCCTGGGAAGCAGCCGCACAGTCAAACGCCACCCTCAACATGCTAGGCTTTTTGAGTCTGTTACTCAGTGATGTTATAAGTACCACTTAAGCTGTGAATCCATTTCAAACTGCATATGGAGTACTAACTGTAAGTGGCCCTTGCTCAAATATCCCTCTATTGCTGTAAAGCATCTACCGAAGAATTCAGGGTCAAGCGCAAACTTCCTTCTCAAGCCGTTCAATCTCTCTTCGGCCCCCATTATTATTTGGAAGTCTCACTGTAGGAATCCTCCATGGAAGCGCGACTTCATAATGTCCTTCCAACAAGGCTACGGCATTGGAAACCATGACAGAAGCCTGTTTGTCTTTCAGTGGACGAGAGTTTTTAATGCATCCCCGTCACAGAAACCGGAGTTGCATAGTCGACCGATCTGTTCCGCTAAGGTATGGATTCCAGCAAAATATGGCTCCTGGTTTGTCGGAGCAAGAACAATCCATTCTATAATCGTCCGCACGACACGGGGTTGTTTTCTTTTGCCACTTTTTCGCTCTAATGCCCAATGGGCTTCTGGAAAGTCGGCATTTAACAGGATTTGGCCTCCTGAATCTTCCGGATTCTGCATTTGGACTCAGGGCAGGTGAGGCCAGGATAAAAAGTCCGCATCTGCGCAGTACTGGACTGCTTCGATTAGTGGTGCATCTACACAGAAGGCTCGTTCTATATGCACGAAATCACTTCCTAACACTGAGTTCAGTCGCAGCTCCGTTATTCCCGAATTCCAAGAGGCACTCCCAAGTATGGTCGGAATTGGAAGTGAGGTGGGTGATGGCTTCGGGCCCAGCACCTGCATAAGATCTTTTTTATGGAAAGTCGCATCGGACCCGCTTTTCAGCACAGCCCAGGTCTCCACAGAGCACCCCGGTCCATCTACTCGTACCGGCAGCACACTTAAGCTGACGTGACATTCTGGCCTAAGAGTGGCCGTACAATTATTGGTCCACCGCCCAGGCTTTCTTGCGCCGTCCGTACTCAACTTATCCAGCTGCAGTCCTTGTGTTGAAACATGCATGACTAGACCGGCGAGTTGCTTCTATGCATTATGCAGTGCATGGCAGTGCCTCTTCTGACAACCAGCTGTTGAACACGGTTTAGGAAAAGGGCAGTTGCTAGATAGGTGCCCACACTTGAGACACGAAGAACAGGGCTCGATTTATTTAACGAATGTCCAACGACCGGGTATATCACAAGGCAGGAAGCACCGAGTATTTATTCCACTACGTACCAAGCATCTATCAGCTGTTATCAACAACGCACTACTCTGTTTTTGGCATGAAAAGAGTCACTTTTGGATGGTGCTTTTGTGTATAATTTCTCAAAATGGATGACCACGAATAACCTCGGGCCTTGCTATTGGCAGCCAGTTTACCAAATATACTTCGAGCTACTCGTGAATCACGGGGCACTAAGAGCTGCACGTCTTGGGATCTGGGTTCATCTCCTCTTCTCAAGATATCACCAAAGGTCCTAAAGCAAAGTACATGAGTGGGAACCCTCCCCAGCAGTTGTCACATTCTTATGTTGTTGAAACTATGCTTTTTATCTTTGTGACCCTCGGACAGGTACAGCACGCATCAGCAGCTACACTTGAACATTTGTTTATATTTTGCTCAGGTGCCGTGGCATATGTTTCACTCGAACTCGGACTGCCGTGATGGTGGTACCTGGCAATGACCTTTGTTGAGCCCTGGGCTTCGTTGCTAAACGTTTTGGCCGTGTAGTTGAGGTTCGTACCTGTTTATACGCATTTAGTTTGTTAATTCAGCACTGTAGAATCACCAAATCAACCTTGTTCCGACTTTGGGACTCGTTAGTTGGGCTGCACGTGACTGACGATCGGAACAAAAGTTGCACCTAGCCCACGAATCCTGGAGACGCTTCGGTAGCACTCGGGTGATCCGTTCCACCGTCTGTGGTGAGTTAAGGTCTGACATGCTATTCATCTAATTAAGCGCAACTTCACAGTTGGGATTTTTCAACGGCAACTTGGTCATGGCTTCCGAATCTTCTACTGGAGGCTCCAAGCCTTGCACTAAGCCATCCATCAGTGAACGAGCCACTACATGATCTTGTCCATACAAATCCTTTAGGATTTCTCTAGCCCTATTGTATGTCAGTCTCAGAGGCAGCATAACAGTTCTGAAATCGCATCCCTAACTTGTCTCTTGCAGTGAAGCATGAAACAAAGCATGCTCTGACCATTCCCTCGAACTCTACCTTGACGTAATATCCAAACTGTTTCACAAACCTCCAGTAGGTTGACCAGCGGCCCGGAAGGGACTCCAGTACCACTCTGGACAAAGCCGAAAGGTAATCTATTGCAAGTTCTGCCACTGAAACCACGTGTGTCGTTCGTGGTGCGTCGTTCTGTGTACAACAATTACCCAGGTACCGAGGCAAATGTTCATTGACCATCACTTCGCCTTTGACTTCATCTCTGACGGCTAGGTTTTCTTCTTCCTCAGCGAGTGCCAAAAGCAGTTTTGCCATTTCCGTCTCATTCCTAACCTCCAGCAGCTTACGATGCCTATCTTACTTTAATGGTTCTGCAACCTGCTTTTCTCTCAATTAAGCTGACAACAGATCAGCTCTAGCACTATGGGAAGCCGAACTGACCCTAGAACAATCCGATACGCTAGAGTCTGAGCAACAGACATGGCCTACACGTACGGGAAAAATGGGTTAGTTCAGCTGCAGGGTATTGTCCTTCGATCCGGAACGGTTCGCCGAATATCTGCGTAATTTCACCTCTCAGAGGTTGCCAAGGCTATTGAGTACTGCAAAGTCCAGCTCATGGAACGTTCGAGCGAGGCGTAGCAACCAATTCCGATACAATTCAAAACAAAGTCGATTTTTAATGGCTACGGTATTATATACAACAACCTAAGAAATTTTACAATAACCAAACCCCGACAGTGTTCCTTCTCGGCTCTTGCGCTCCAAATTGAACAACAAATCAGCAACTGCAGCTGGATTTTAGCAAAAGGTTGGACACATAAAACGAGATTACCGAATACGGTCACAACAAAGTCCAAGCAAAGCAACTCGCGCTTGAGGTAAAGGTGAGCGTCCGGTTTGTGACAAGAATTTAGAACAATAAAATAAGCAGTCAGAATTCCGGTAAAGAGCTCATACAAGTGAAAAATGTTGTCTGCAATACGGATGTTGATGAATGGAACAGAGTTTCCTGAACTCCTTTACACATGGGCCGCTTATATTACAGCCAAATTTATTGACGATGGCCTGCCCCGAGGAGTGAATCACGAGCATGGGAATAAACTGGCGAACAATGGGAAGTCAGAGCCTTAGAATTTGTTCGCTTATGTGCAGTCCAGGAAAACCACACGGGAGAACATAGATACTTTGGAAGTGTCCCACGAAAGTTCTGCTCTTGATGACAAAGACAAGGCGGAAACCTTGCTTGCTTCGTTTAACAGCGTGTATCGTCAGGACTGCTGTGGCGGGCTCCGAGAATGGAGGTGCGCTAGGGCTTTGGCAGTTTGCCGCGTGTGTGGCCGAGGAGTTCCGTAAACTTAAATCGTTGTGCAACCACAAGTCAGCTGGACCGGATGCAGCCTATTAGGCAACTTTTCAGTCCATTTCCGACATCTTATCAGGGTTTGTTACCCAGCTGCACGGAGATCCCCTAATAGATCGTGAGGTGCCAGAAGACTGGGGTAAGGCCACTGCCGTAGCAATACATAGGGCAGGATCAAGGCATTAGGCGGAGAATCATTGACCGGCCAGCCTGGAGTCAATTCTGTACAAATGCTTGGAAAGTATATCTTTCGGTGGTCCTCCAGTGGCCAGTGAAGTGATTAGTGGTTATTGATTGCCTGCTCCCTTCATCAGTCCATCCGATCGCCTCCACTGTGCTATTACAATGAGTTCTTCGAGTTTCGCAGACTACCAAATTCCCTCCATGTTTGAACGTCTCCGATATACTTCTCATGCAGCTTGGCCGCTCCGTCGCTATCATTTGTCCCACCTGTCAAACTGGTCGTTAGGAATGCTACATTTACCGTCTACCTACTATACCATAACCTTTTTCACAACCACATTCTGGAAGTTCCTCTCTCCCTGCAAATATTGCATTCGTGTGTTATAAAGCCGGAATTGAAGCTGTATCCAGCCTCTATATCCCACAACTATCTACATCGGCTGATGTATTTTATTTTATATTTGCCGGTTCGCTGCCCCCTTCCGCGATATGCCTGGGAAGCCTTATTGATCTGTCATTTTTGCATGGTACATATTACACAGCTTTCATCTATTGACGTACATTTACCTGTGAAATATTCTACCATCTCTCTGGCAAAACTAAACACCTGTGTAATAGTTGTAACCACGTTGTCCGTATTCATTTATCTTCCACTACCGCCTTGATATCTCTTTCCTACGCTGAATGAAGTTAGCAATTAGCTGCAGACTCACCTGTTTTCCTCCGGCCGCTCCCTCCCACCACCGATCTGGTAGTCTCCCTCCCACGAAATACGCCATCGTTTGCTATATATCTGATCCCTCCAGTACCCATCCCCCTCTTCATATACCACCATCTCTACAGAGTGACATATTTCCGTGTTGATACTTCTTGACATACCTGTTATAAAGTGAATAATTCGCCGAAAGCATCGACGAGATTCATATCCATATGCCTCTAACATACTGCAGCCCATAAATAACCCTTTCCACTCAGCTCGATAAATTCCTCTCTGTATGAACACCAAAAGCATGACCATTGAATATGTTCAAATTCCCACCAGTGGTAATTACTTCCTATATCATTTATGCATTACTAGAGACTTTCAGCTGATATCACCCAAAAATAGCTGAACCGAATACTTCACGAGTCTCCTATTTGCCGGGTGTTACTATCACTTTAGTCCATTTCACTTTTCTCCCATAGTCCTCTGAGTGCACTTATTTTGTCCTAATGTAAACTCTGACTTTTCACCTGAGCTTTCTTCTGCCATACTTGATTACTATCTCAACCAAGAAGCAGATCTAGCTTGTCACTGAGCTAAGCGACCACCTGACTTTCAAATATGATTTCGACCGCCTTCTCCACAGAGTCAACCATTTGACCGTGACCTTCAAAATCTGCCGGGCATTATTACCGTTTCAGTCCACTTTAGTACTCCTTTTAATACTGTGAGCAAGCTTGTTGTATCCCTTTGTGAATTCTCACTCTGATATCACCTGAATCATCTGATCATGCACTCTAGCGTGCTCCGGGCGCATCTGAAATCTACCGTCATTATCATTACTATATGAAAGCAATGATACTTGCATATGGTTAATAAAGAACCGCTAAAGCCTGTAAAACATGGTTCCGGCAAAAAAGAGTGGGCTTGAAAAATCTACTGATGTTCTTGGATGAGACCACAAGACTGACGGATGAGGGCACGACAGTGGAGGTTTGTTGTTTGGATTTCACCAAGACTTTTGGCTCTACGTGTATTCGCCTGACGGGCTATAAATTGCATACCCATGAGGTACTTGAGAAAGCAGGTGACTGGATAATACACCTTCTTGGAAGTCGTAGTTTCCGTGTCAAGTTTGATGGTTATCCATCGAGGTCGGAGAGGGTTGCCAGGCGCGCTTCACAGGGTTCAGTACTGGGAACTTTGCCCTTCGTCCTTTACATAAGTAACCTGGTGAAGGGAATGAGCTACCCATGGTCGGTCTCTACGGATGACGGCTCTATTACAGGGTATAGACCATGTTCTCAGAAGCCGTGGCCGATGGGGTTTAGCTTCGAATCTCGCTAGAGGCCAAGTACAGACTACCGACAGGGATGGAACGGGCAGTACACTGTTTCCAAGTGTCGGAGGTGAGAGAGTCATGTGTGGTAGTAACGTAGTACATTGACCCACGTAAACAACGCTGGGGAGCTGCCAACATGACCAGAGGGGTATTACTAGGGTGCATTATACAGCCAAGTGCGAAAATGGGAAGTCTTCGTCCCATTTTACAAGGTTTTGGTGCGACCCCTTCGGGACTATTGTGTATAGGCATAACGCAAAGACAGGGAAGGCTTGGAATAGTGCTGCAACTTGCGACTAGAATGATCACCTGTCAGAGGGAGAAGTCTTGCTCCCAGCATCTAGGCAATCTCAGTCTCTTTCCTTTAGCATTTTGTAGAGACCGGGGTGACTTGAAGGAAGCCTTCAAAGATAAAAAGGGTCTGTCGGGTATGGCCATGAGTGACTTGTTCGTTTCTATCCCTGGATGCGGCACCAGGCGACATAGTCTTAGGCTACAAAGGACACACCCAAGTATTTTACCAGCAGGACTGTACTTACGTGGAATCGGTTATCAGCGGATGCTGTTCGATGCAGCGAAGCAATTACTTATAAATACTTCCAGGATTAGAGCTGGAAAGCAAAGTTCCCAGGGTGATTAATCAGAGGAACGCTCTTCCGGAAGATGCTGTCCTCTTGCAGAACGAAACTATCTTCAAGAAAAAGTCAAGTATCTACCGTGGTCTCTTTCAGTAATTCCTTGTCCAAAAAAGTGAAACAGATGTCTCTTACTGCATTTCCTTTCCGCTATATGTTCATGAATGTCGCACCTCCATCGCGTTTAAGACACTGTCAATGGTGAGACACTGCATGACGTTATGTATATTTAATTTTTGTTGCCACGCCCCCCCCCGCTCCGCTTCCCGGCAGGGCAGCGAGTGGCCAAGTCTCAAGGATCTCTATGTTTGGTGTTTGACAGATTTACCACGGCGGAGTCTCCGGAGCCATTCAGGCTGAACGGACTGCCGCATATCTGAACTTTTTCTCACCGTCTAGCTGTCTATCTTCCAGACCCATCGACAATACGAGAGGAAAATGCCTTCGGAACTGGTATTTTGGATCCCTTTGGGTTATCCAGCGGTCCATCTTCCAGCTCCCCAGCAATACCAGATGCAAGATACTGTCAAGATTTGTACTCTGAACCCTCTCTATTTTCCCAGTACCCTTTATCCGGTGAACTATCTTCCAGCCCACCGGTGACATTCAGATAACCAGATCATCACAAGATCGGGACCATTTGGGCTTCAGCCTCGTACCCGTGTACTACTTCAAGACTTCAAGACTGCTCTCGTTTCAGCTCCGTGAACCCGTCAGGACAATTGGGCTCAAAACCTCGAACCCGTGTAATACTTCAAGACCCCAAGACAACTATCTGTGTGAACAAGGGGCGAGAAAGAGTTCACTTTCTTAAAAGGAAGGAGTGGGGAGGGCAAACCCATGTGGTAGAAGGCTGCAATAGCCAAGGCCATTAAACGCAAAAAGCGCAGCTGGAACCAGTACAAAGCCTCCAGCAGTCAGTGGGCCGGAAACTGATATACAAGGCTGAGAAACGAGACTGTGAGCCTTCTCAGAACTCCCAAGCGGGAATTTGAGCTCAAATTGGCCCAGTGTGTAAGGCAACAGAGGAAAACATTCTACATCTAAGTGCAGTCGAAAGGATCACCAAAGAATGCCATAGGTTCACAATCCACCACAGACCACGGTGTTGCCACTGATGACCAGGGCAAAGCAGGCACCCTGGGGAAAACTTTGGTGGTGTACGTAGGATAGATAGTGGGGTACGAGTAGATCTGGCTCTGATGCGTCCTGCTTCCCATTTGAACAAGCTACATCCCTCAGAGGAAAGGTAGATTAAGTACCTTCAGGAATTAGACAGCCACTAGTAAGCTGGCTCAGGTGACATCCACCCAGCTATCATCAAGCGGTTGGCGGATAGAGCAGCTCCATCGGCATGCAGGCTGTACAGGTCCACGTTGGATCAAGGTTAGCCGCCTCAGGACTGGAAAGTCGCGGCAGCCGTGGCAATACGTAAGGGTGCACCCAAGTCGGCTACTCATAACTACAGGCCGGTAAGCCTAACTAGCATCCTTTGTGAAGTCCTTGAGAAGATCATCCGTGCCCACATCCGCCAGCACTTACTGGAGCACCCTATGCTAAGTCCGGCCCAGCATGGATTTCTGAAAAATAGATCTTGTCTGACTAATCTGTAGAGCTTCTTGGATGAAGTAACCCGACGACTGGACGAGGGTAAGCAAGTTAAGGTATACTACCCCGACTTCAGCAAGGCTTTCGACTCCGTTGATCACTGTCATTTTCCGTGCAAACTGGAGGCGTTCGGTATAGGTGGACCATTATATAGGGGGCTGGCTGACTTCCTCTCCCACAGGAACCTTTACGTCAAAGTGGGGGACAGGTGCTCCAGTTTGGTGAATGTCACCAGTTGTGTACCCCGGGGATCCGTCCTAGGCCCGGTCCTATTCTTGTTGTTTATTACCGACCTGGCATCCGCTCTTCAATAGCCTAGCTTTATTTATGCCGATAATATGAAAATTGTTGGATCTGAGGGTAGGGTGGACTTGAGCAGGGATATAGATGCCGTCCTGGACTGGACATACAAATGGGACTTACCAGTGAACGCTGGAAAAAGCCATCTGTTGTCAATGCCAACAGAAAGCCTAACTGTCGCTCACGATCTAGGGCTGTTCATCATCAAAGCAGTCAGTAGGGCTAAAGATCTTGGGGCCATCATGAACAGTGACGTCAAATGGTCGAAGCAGTGCAACGCTGCTGCGCATAAGGCTCGTGGGGAGCTCTTTAGACTGCGATCAGACTTTTTGCCGGCAGCGGGAGATATTCGTACCTCTTTACTTGGCTATAATACTGCCTCACTTTGAAGGTAGTGTGCGGGCTTTGTCACACTTCTACGGAAAGGACTCTGCCCTTCTAGAGAAAGGTCAATGTCTTGCCACGCGAATGGCTGAAGGGCAAAGGGGTGATACGTATGGGCAGAGACTCTGTGGTCTGAATCTTTTCTCGTTTGAAAAGAAAATGCCAAGGGGATCTTATAGAAACGTTCAAGGTACTGAAGGGCTTTTCTGGCCTTAAACCAGATAGTTGGTTCCAAGTGGCCGCGGATTCCAGAACAAGGGGACACGAAAAGAAGCCGATAAAAGCCCGAGCTAGGTTGATGACTAGATCGCACTCCTTCTGCAGCAGGATAGTGAACAGTTGGAACGGTCTGCCTGGTGGGATGATATATCTGCAGATTTTCCGGTCCGTAAGACAATTTGATCATTGGGTTGCCAAATTCACAAAGGATCCCGAAATCAGAAGGCGATTATCCGTGAAATTCTACGATACTAGAATATTGAATGACCAAAACACGAAACAGATACAAACCTCAATTACGCGATCAAAATAACTCAAAAATGAGAACCGAATTTCTGCGTGCGAGAGAGGAGCAAATGTGTCACACAGGTCCAGAACAAGGATATGACAAAGCAGCGCTCTGGGTGTAACGAACGTTTCAGAAGCGCGTAGCCAAATTCGCAACGGATCTCGAAATCAAAAGACGACTATCCGCGATATTCTACGATACTAGATTACTACATGAACAATGACATCAAAAAATATACAAACTTCAATTATATGATCATAAGGACTCAACAACGAGAAACCGAATAGCAGCGTGTGAGCAGACAGCACGTGCGTCACGCAGATCCTGAACAAGGATGTGCCAAAGTAGCGCTCTGGGCGCGAACAAACAACAATTGGTCTATAAAAACAACCAGTTCGTAAAGACAGGTCAATAGTGTATGGAAATGAGTGATGTTAGGAAAATCACTGAATCGCGAGGGAAAAAGGGGGATTTTCCACCACCGGCTGTTACACCGCCCACCAAAATCCTCCTGGATCCTTAGCAGAGTCAAAGGTTCGGTATATGTGTACTGATTCTTTCTACCTGCCTAGGCCCTGCTGTCAGTGCGCCCGTCTAATGCTCGTCGTCAACGTTCTACTACTGGTCGCACCTAACCCATTGGCTACATAGACGTGAGGCTAGTCTACATCTTCCACAAGACCAAATGACCGAAGGCAGGCGTGAAGGGGCCACATAGATGCTGTCCTTGTAAAGGGCCGTCCTGTCCTGGATGTATGTGCTTGAGTGTGTAAGTGTGTGTCGGGGTGTACAATAAAATCACAGGTATGACTACACATCAAAGGAGGACTCTCTGCAGTGTCAACAAAAGACTGTGTGGCAGGAAAAAACGATTAAAATGTAGCAAGTGTACGTGACCTAAGCTCCGCTACTTCTACATATGCAAGAGACATTCGGTAACGTCAACAAAAGGCAAACAACGAACACTGTCACATGTCTGATGGGCTACGGGGTGCAGAGTGCGTCGTGCATTTGTGTGTGTCGGGATGTACAATGGAATCGCATTCATCACCAGATGTCAGAAAAACCCTCTGTAATGTCAACGAAAGACCGCGAGCACTGTCCATGTTTGACGGATACCGTGTGGTATATATGGTGTTGTTTTATCCACCTCGATGACTAGTGTGAAAAGGTCTATCGGGCTTCGGGGTTATCAGCTCCTCCGCCTTCGCTCTCGAGTAGGTTAATACTGCGTATGTCACGAATGAGCACTCCGTTAGCTGTCTTCACCTTCACCTTTCCTATCATTCCGTCAGTGATTTCGATGGTTTTCGTAACTACTCCCAAAGACCAAGCGCTGAAATGTGCGCGTTCGTCTGCGATCATAACCACATCCCCAACCTTGAATGGTCCTGTTTTTACCAGCCACTTCTGTTGAGTCTGCAGAGCCGGTAGGTATCCTGGAAGCCAGCGCCTCCAGAAGACCTTGGCCAGATAGTTCGCTTGCTTCCATCTGTGGAGGTAGCTCCCGCGAAGGTTTACCGGCCCTTGGAAACCCTCGCTCGACGTTAACGTCAATAAGTCGTTCGGGGTGAGCGCCAGGTGGGTGGGGTCGCCGTTCAATACTGGAACCAGGGGGCGGTTGTTCAGGATTCGCTCCACCTCAGTCAAGACGGTGTTCAGCGTCTCGTCGTCGGGCGGCTGCTGCCCCATGATTGACAGCAATATCCGTCTGGCGGACCGGATCATGCGTTCCCACATGCCGCCTCGGTGACTGGCCTGTGGGGGGTTGAAATGCCATCGTACGCGGTAGGCCACGGTTCGATCCTGCAGTTCGTCCCTGTTTATGTTCTTGTGCCAACGATGCAACTCCCGGTGAGCGCCCACAAAGTTCGATCCATTATCTGAGTATATATCGGCCGGTACGCCTCTTCGGTTGATAAATCTTTGCAAGGCCCGTAGAAACGAATCGGTCGTCATCGAATGTGCGACTTCTAGGTGTACCGCACGTGATTTCATGCACGTCATGATACATCCGTATCGTTTTTCTAATCTTTTCCCGCACTTGATCCACAAGGGCCCGAAATAATCCAACCCGGTGTCACTGAACGGCCACCAGCCCGTAGTCACCCTACATTCTGGTAGTGGGGCCATGAGTTGTTTGCCCGCCGTGGCATTGCGTCTCCTGCATTGCACACACCGTCGGATTACGCGTTTTACAGTCTCGCGTCCTCCCAACAACCAAAGGCGCTTTTGGATGACGCTCGTCACGCGACTTTCCCCGGCATGTCTCTCCACGGCGTGGATGTGTTGGATCATTAGCTTTACCACAGGTTGTCGAGCCGGCAGCAGTATAGGATGCATTGTGTCGAAGTTCAGGTGGGCGTTGGTCAGCCTACCACCCACTTGCAGCAGTCCATCAATGAGTTTGGGGTTTGAAAGCTTCAATTCGCCTCTTGGAGATGATATTTCTTTGTTGATTGGTCCCAATTCTTCCGCCCTCTCGAGTTCTCGGACGGAAGCTTCTCGTTGTATCATTCTGAAAATATGGTATCCTGCAGCCTGTCACTCATCGGGACTTATCGGGCCGACCCGTATCCGGCCTGAGAGGCGTGACCCCTTTATGACTAATAAATTTCTCTTTAACCTGGTTAACCAAACTCTCGCACGAGGTGTCTTCATCCAGGAAGAAAACCTGACCAATCGCAATAGAATGGATGTCGCTTCGACGAAATTGGCCACTATCACTATGCCTTTGATCTCCAGTTCTACTTCCGTAGGGGATTCAATTCGAACACGGGCCAGTCCTGTTTAGGCACTTGCAGGAAGTTTGGCCCTCTCATCCACGTGTCTAGTTGCCTGAAGTAGGTCGCTACTCGAGGGCACAGATCGGCCGGATTATCACCAGACCTGACATGACTCCACTGGTTCATGGCTGATTCATCGTGGATAATCGTGAGCCGGTTAGCAACGAAAGTACTAAACCGGCTCCGGACGTCGTTAATGTAGTAAAGTACTAATGTTGAATCCGTCCAGAAGCTCATCGACCAAATGTAGAGATCGAAACATCTCTTCACCGCTTGCACCACCCTGACTGCCAACACGGCTGCGCTGAGTTCAAGGCGTGGGATTGAGACCGACTTCAGTGGAGCAACGCTGGCTTTGGCGAACATGATCCTCGTAGTATATTGTCCATCTTCTGCGCAACATCGTCCGTACACCACAGCTCCATAACCGACTCCGGATGCATCGGAAAGGCATGTAGTTCTCCAGTCCGTGTCGTATGGCCAGGGGTCAAACATCGTGGGATTCTTATGTCCCCTAATTTCCTCAAGGTGTTCAAAAATTCTTCCCAGTCCAACCGGTTCCCTCGGTCTAGTGACTGGTCCCAATCAACTTTCTTACGGCACAGCCGCTGCAGCAAGATCTTTCCGGGTAGCAGCCACGGTGAGACGAAACCGAGCGGGTCGAACAAACTTCAGACGGCAGATAGTATGCCACGACGGGTTATTGGCAGCTCGGGAACGTTCAGTTCGAAAACAAAGTCGTCCGTTTCCGCGTCCTATTGTATCCCTAAAGTGCGCTCGTTAGGAAGTGGAAAGCCGTCCAAGTCTTTTGCCCTTCCGGCCTTTTCGTGATACGGGATGACCTTCAGCACTTCTGAAGCGTTCGACATCCATTTAGTTAGATGGAAGCCGCCCTCTTCCAGCAATCTCGTCAGACCCCTGAGCTGCTCTAGAGCTGATTCCACATCATCGAATGACCCAAGGTAGTCGTCGACGTAGAAGTTCCTGCTGACGCTTTCTACCACCGTCCGATGTACTAGATCGCCATGTTTGTTCGCTGATCCCCGGAGGGCGTAGTTCGCACAAAATGGTGACCATATGGCTCCGAAGGGGTGGACGGTCATCCTATAATTCACCACTGCGTTGTCCCGGTCGCTCCCTTCCCACCACAGGAAACTCAAAGCATCTCGTTCTCCCACCGGAATCTTCACCTGATGGAACATTTCTCTAATGTCGGCAGACAAAGCCACTTTACCCACCCCGAAACGGCACAGAACGTCGATCAGTGGTGTGGTCCAGTCAGGCCCTTGTAGTAGGCGATCGTTTAACGACTTGCCCTGGAACTTGGCCGCACAGTCGAAAACCGCCCACAGATTTTGGGTTTCTTGGGGTTGATAACCGGGTGGTGAGGCAGATACCAGATACCCCTTTTGCCGTCGGTGTTGGTGGGCACCTCTTCAAACGTGACCGAGGGCCTCGTTTCGCTTCATCAAATCCGCGTATCGTTCCCACAGATTCTAGTCTCGGATGAAGCGTTCTTTTAGTCGTGATAATCGTTGGAGAACATAATTTCTGTTGTCAGTCCACGGGTCGACGGATGGGCGCCATGGGAGGGGAACCTCGAACAGTTTTGTGAGGCCTCTAGTGCCTTGCCGTACAGCTTGTAGAGCGGAGTGATCTTCTTGAAACAACGATGGTCTTTCGTCTCCGATGTCATGAAACTCCTTTTCATACAGCCGCTGCAGATGATACTCTATGCGGTCCGTTTCGGCGGATAAGTAATTCACGGAACCACGTACCCCTACTGGACCGTATAACATCCATCCCAGAGCCGCGCGTACGGCATAAGGTGCCTGGCGGTCACCCACTCTCTGGTCAAGCACCCAATGCGCCTCTGGCACGTCGCAGCCGATGAGGAGATCCACTTCATCATCTTCCCAGTCTACAACGGTTACATCCTGCAGGTGGGGCCACCGAGTCAAGATTGCGTCCACCGACCTTGGTGCTCGCATGGGGAGATCCGCTAACGTGAATGCATCAGTTGGTTCAATTTCCTCGTTAGTGTCTGGATAGATGAGTTGCAGCCTTAATCTACCGGCAGTCATTACCTGTGTTCCGCCCACCGTGCTCACTGCCAACGACGTCGCACATTTAGCCAGTTGGTGTTTGCCGGCAAACCGCTCTTTCACTAAAGTAGTGTCGGATCCACTATCGACGAAAGCCAACGCCTTGACAACCCCAGTCGTGGTCACTACTCCCACGGCCACTACGCCTAAACGTACCGGTTTACTGGCAGATTGTGAAGTTGAACAAATCACGCTGGGCTTGGCAATCGCCTCGGATATGGTTATTCTCGCCTGATGCAGCAGCCGATGGTGTCTGCCCGTGCAGCCCTCGTAACCACATCGATTCCTTGTTCTACAGGCTGCTGCCCGGTGCGTGGTGTTGAGACAGATGAAACATGCTCCTGCCATCCTCGCCATTCCCGACCGTTCGTCTATTGTGGCGTTGCCGAACTTGGGGCATTCTGGTAGGCCATGGCTAGTGTTACGAACGTTTGAGCAATGCGTAGCCAAATTCGCAACGGATCCCGAAATCAGAAGACGATTATCCGTGATATTCTACGATACTAGATTATTAAAATAAACAATGACATAAACAATATACAAACCTCAATAATATGATCACAAAGACTCAACAACGAGAAACCGAATAGCAGCGTGTGAGCAGACAGCACGTGCGTCACGCAGGTCCTGAGCAAGGATGTGCCAAAATAGCGCTCTGGGCGCGAACAAACAACAATTGGTCTATAAAAACAACCAGTTCGTAAAGACAAGTCAATAGTGTATGGAAATGAGTGATGTTAGGAAAAACACTGAATCGCGAGGGAAAAAGGGGGATTTTCCACCACCGGCTGTTACACCGCCCACCAAAATCCTCCTGGATCCTTAGCAGAGTCAAAGGTTCGGTATATGTGTACTGATTCTTTCTACCTGCCTAGGCCCTGCTGTCAGTGCGCCCGTCTAATGCTCGTCGTCAACGTTCTACTACTGGTCGCACCTAATCCATTGGCTACATAGACGTGAGGCTAGTCTACATCTTCCACAAGACCAAATGACCGATGGCGGGCGTGAATGGTCACATAGACGTTGTCCTTGTAAATGGCCGTCCGGTCCTGGATGTGCGTGCTTGAGTGTGTGTGTGTGTGTGTGTGCCGGGGTTACAATGAAATCACAGGTATGACTACACATCAAAGGAGGACTTTCTGCAATGTCAACAAAAGACAGCGTGGCAAGAAAACGAGTAAATGTAGCATGTATGTGTGACCTGAGCTCCGCTACTTCCACATATGCAAGGGGCATTCGGTAGCGTCAACAAAAGACAAACAAAGAACACTGTCACATGTATGATGGGTTTACGGGATGTAGAGTGCGTCGTGCATGCGTGTATGTATCGGGATGTATAATGGAATCGCACTCATCGCCACATATCGGAAAGAACCTTCTGTAATGTCAACGAAAGACCGCGAGCACCTTAACGTGTTTGACGGAGATTGTGTGGTATATATGGTGTTTCTTCATCCAACTCGATTACTGGTGTGAAAAAGGTTTACTAGGCCTCAGGGTTATCAGCTTCTCCGTCTTCGCTCTCGAGTAGGTTAATACTGCGTATGTCACGAATGAGCACTCCGTTAGCTGTCTTCACCTTCACCGTTCTTATCATTTCGTCAGTGCTTTTGATGGTTTTCGTAACTACTCCCAAAGACCAAGCGCTGAAATGTGCGCGTTCGTCGGCGATCATAACCACGTCCCCAACTTTGAATGGTCTTGTTTTGGCCAGCCACTTCTGTCGAGTCTGCAAAGCCGGTAGGTACTCCCGTAGCCATCGCCTCCAGAAGACCTTGGCCAGATAGTTCGCTTGCTTCCATCTGTGGAGGTAGCTCCCGCGAAGGGTTACCGGCCCTTGGAAACTCTCGTTCGACCTTAGCGTCAATAAGTCGTTCGGGGTGAGCGCCAGGTGGGTGGGGTCGCCGTTCAATACTGGAACCAGGGGGCGGTTGTTCAGGATTCGCTCCGCCTCAGTCAAGACGGTGTTCAGCGTCTCGTCGTCGGGCGGCTGCTGCCCCATGATTGACAGCAATATCCGTCTGGCGGACCGGATCATGCGTTCCCACATGCCGCCTCGGTGACTGGCCTGTGGGGGGTTGAAATGCCATCGTATGCCGTAGGCCACGGTTCGATCCTGCAGTTCGTCCCTGTTTATGTTCTTGTGCCAACGCTGCAACTCCCGGTGAGCGCCCACAAAGTTCGATCCATTATCTGAGTATATATCGGCCGGTACGCCTCTTCGGTTGATAAATCTTTGCAAGGCCCGTAGAAACGAATCGGTCGTCATCGAATGCGCGACTTCTAGGTGTACCGCACGTGATTTCATGCACGTCATGATACATCCGTATCGTTTTTCTAATCTTTTCCCGCACTTGATCCACAAGGGCCCGAAATAATCCAACCCGGTGTCACTGAACGGCCACTAGCCCGTAGTCACCCTGCATTCTGGTAGTGGGGCCATGAGTTGTTTGCCCGCCGTGGCATTGCGTCTCCTGCATTGCACACACCGTCGGATTACGCGTTTTACAGTCTCGCGTCCTCCCAACAACCAAAGACGCTTTCGGATGACGCTCGTCACGTGACTTTCCCCGGCATGTCCCTCCATGGCGTGGACGTGTTGAATCATTAGCTCTACTACAGGTTGTCTCGCAGGCAGCAGTATAGGATACTTTGTGTCGAAGTTCAGGTGGGCGTTGGTCAGCCTACCATCCACCCGCAGCAGTCCGTTGATGAGTTTGGGGCTTAAATGCTTCAGCTCGCCTCTTGGAGATGGCATGTCTTCATTGGTCGGCCCCACTCCTTCCGCCCTCTTGAGTTCTTGGGCGAAAGCCTCGCGTTGTATCATTCTGAAAATATCATACTCTGCCGATTGTAGCTCAACGGGACCTATCGGGCCGACCGGTATCCGACCTGAGGGCCGTAGCCCTTTCATGACTAGTAAATTTCTCTTGAACCTGGTTAACCAAACTAGCGAACGAAGCGTCTTCATCCAGGAAGAAAACCTGACCAGTCGCGATAGAATGGACGACGCTTCGACGACGTTGGTGGTTATCACTACGCCTCTGATCTCCAGTTCCAATTCCGTAGGGGTTTTTGATTCGAACACGGGCCAGTCCTGTTTGGGCAATTGCAGGAAGTTTGGCCCTCTCATCCACGTGTCCAGTTGCCTGAAGTTGTTCGCACCTCGGGAGCACAGGTCGGCCGGATTGTCGCCAGACCTGACATGACTCCACTGGTGCGTGGCTGATTCATCGTGGATAATCGTGAGCCGGTTAGCAACGAAAGTACTAAACCGGCTCCGGACGTCGTTAATGTAGTAAAGTACTAATGTTGAATCCGTCCAGAAGCTCACCGACCAAATGTAGAGATCGAAACATCTCTTCAAAGCTTGCACCACCCTGACTGCCAACACGGCTGCGCTGAGTTCAAGGCGTGGGATTGAGACCGACTTCAGTGGAGCAACGCTGGCTTTGGCGAACAGGATCCTCGTGGTATATTGTCCATCTCCTGCGCACCATCGTCCGTACACCACAGCTCCATAACCGACTTCGGATGCATCGGAAAAGGCATGTAGTTCTCCAGTCCGTGTCGTATGGCCAGGGGTCAAACATCGTGGGATTCTTATGTCCCCTAATTTCCTCAAGGTGTTCAGAAATTCTTCCCAGTCCAGCCGGTCCCCTTGGTCCAGTGCCTGGTCCCAATCAACTTTCTTACGGCACAGCCGCTGCAGCAAGATCTTTCCGGGTAGCAGCCACGGTGAGACGAAACCGAGCGGGTCGAACAAACTTCAGACGGCAGATAGTATGCCACGACGGGTTATTGGCAGCTCGGGAACGTTCAGTTCGAAAACAAAGTCGTCCGTTTCCGCGTCCTATTGTATCCCTAAAGTGCGCTCGTTAGGAAGTGGAAAGCCGTCCAAGTCTTTTGCCCTTCCGGCCTTTTCGTGATACGGGATGACCTTCAGCACTTCTGAAGCGTTCGACATCCATTTAGTTAGATGGAAGCCGCCCTCTTCCAGCAATCTCGTCAGACCCCTGAGCTGCTCTAGAGCTGATTCCACATCATCGAATGACCCAAGGTAGTCGTCGACGTAGAAGTTCCTGCTGACGCTTTCTACCACCGTCCGATGTACTAGATCGCCATGTTTGTTCGCTGATCCCCGGAGGGCGTAGTTCGCACAAAATGGTGACCATATGGCTCCGAAGGGGTGGACGGTCATCCTATAATTCACCACTGCGTTGTCCCGGTCGCTCCCTTCCCACCACAGGAAACTCAAAGCATCTCGTTCTCCCACCGGAATCTTCACCTGATGGAACATTTCTCTAATGTCGGCAGACAAAGCCACTTTACCCACCCCGAAACGGCACAGAACGTCGATCAGTGGTGTGGTCCAGTCAGGCCCTTGTAGTAGGCGATCGTTTAACGACTTGCCCTGGAACTTGGCCGCACAGTCGAAAACCACCCGCAGTTTATTGGGTTTCTTGGGGTTGATAACCGGGTATTGAGGCAGATACCAGATACCCCTTTTGCTGTCGGTGTTAACAGGCACCTTTTCAACGTAACCGAGGGCCTCGTTTCGCTTCATCAAATCCGCGTATCGTTCCCACAGATTCTAGTCTCGAATGAAGCGTTCTTTTAGTCGTAGTAATCGTTGGAGAGCATAATTTCTGTTGTCAGTCCACGGGTCGACCGGTGTGCGCCATGGGAGGGGAACCTCGAACTGTTTTTTGAGGCCTCTAGTGCCTTGCCGCACCGTTTGTAGAGCGAAGTGATCCTCTTGAGACAACGTCGATCTTTCGTCTCCGATGTCATGAAACTCCTTTTCATACAGCCGCTGCAGATGATACTCTATGCGGTCCGTTTCGGCGGATAAGTAATTCACGGAACCACGTACCCCTACTGGACCGTATAACATCCATCCCAGAGCCGCGCGTACGGCATAAGGTGCCTGGCGGTCACCCACTCTCTGGTCAAGCACCCAATGCGCCTCTGGCACGTCGCAGCCGATGAGGAGATCCACTTCATCATCTTCCCAGTCTACAACGGTTACATCCTGCAGGTGGGGCCACCGAGTCAAGATTGCGTCCACCGACCTTGGTGCTCGCATGGGGAGATCCGCTAACGTGAATGCATCAGTTGGTTCAATTTCCTCGTTAGTGTCTGGATAGATGAGTTGCAGCCTTAATCTACCGGCAGTCATTACCTGTGTTCCGCCCACCGTGCTCACTGCCAACGACGTCGCACATTTAGCCAGTTGGTGTTTGCCGGCAAACCGCTCTTTCACTAAAGTAGTGTCGGATCCACTATCAACGAAAGCCAACGCCTTGACTATCCCAGTCGGAGTCACTACTCCCACGGCCACTACGCCTAAACGTACCGGTTTACTGGCAGATTGTGAAGTTGAACAAATCACGCTGGGCTTGGCAATCGCCTCGGATATGGTTATTCTCGCCTGATGCAGCAGCCGATGGTGTCTGCCCGTGCAGCCCTCGTAACCACATCGATTCCTTGTTCTACAGGCTGCTGCCCGGTGCGTGGTGTTGAGACAGATGAAACATGCTCCTGCCATCCTCGCCATTCCCGACCGTTCGTCTATTGTGGCGTTGCCGAACTTGGGGCATTCTGGTAGGCCACGGCTAGTACCACAGGATCTGCAATTTGGTTGCGCCGTAGCATCTCGTGAAATGACGTGTGTGTTGGTCCAAGGCTGGTACTTTGGATATTCCCGTACAGGGGTTTGGGCTTGGCTAGTACCGGGCTTGTTTGCTCGGTTGCTGTCCCGGATGAGTCGGCCGAATCTGCTGTCAGCTATCTTCGTTTGCCTGTCTAAGTATTCGGTCAGGTCTTCGAAGTTGGCTTCTCTGTCGCCTCGGCTTATCCGTTCAGCTTCTTCCGCCCACCGACCCTGTAGTTCGGGAGAGAGGTGACGGACTATGCCTTCCAAAGTGTGCATGGCGTCTAGGTCAGCCCTGTAACCTAAATGGTAGAGGGCTATTGAGCAGTTTTGCATCTTGATCACCAGGTCGGCCATGGTGTAGACGTCGCCCTTGGTTCTCTTAGCCTCTTCCATCACGCCCCCTACTAGGTTACGGGCTACTTTGAAAGGTTGGCCAAACAAGTCCCTTAGAATTTACGTTGCTCTTGTGTAGGCTTGTTCCGGGTCGAGCATGGTACACCCATCGATAGCTTCTCTTGCTCGGCCTCGGCAGTAGTGAGTAAGGTAGAGAAGCCTTTGCCCAGGGTCGGTTACCTTATTTTCAACGAACGTCTCGAACTGTTTGACAAACTTGCAGTATTGCTCAGCTCGCCCGTCGAAAACCGTTAACTCCACTCTAGGCAGATCGATCGATGGTGGTTTGTAGTCGGCGACCGGCGTGGGGCTCCCTACCTTATTGCACTCTAACCTATCGGAAGTGTCGAAGTCACTGGTCTCATGCTCTCGCTGTTTCTGTGTACACTTCTTCTCTGCTTCATGCGCCTGTAGTCTAGCCGAAAGTAACTGTTGCTCTAGTTCTAGTATTCTCAGCTTATATAAATCGACATCCTTACGATCAATATTGCTTTCAATAACACATGAACTAGCACTGACAGGACTAGGCGATCTAGCAATAACTAAAGAATCATATGTACCCAAAACCTCCCCAGAGACTTGCCGTATTACTTCCTGTCCGGATTCGACTGCTTTTGATCCTTTTCTTGGCATTTTGCGTGATTTTTCCTCGTTCCAAATAGATCTATTGAGTATTGTTACGAACGTTTGAGCAATGCGTAGCCAAATTCGCAACGGATCCCGAAATCAGAAGACGATTATCCGTGATATTCTACGATACTAGATTATTAAAATAAACAATGACATAAACAATATACAAACCTCAATAATATGATCACAAAGACTCAACAACGAGAAACCGAATAGCAGCGTGTGAGCAGACAGCACGTGCGTCACGCAGGTCCTGAGCAAGGATGTGCCAAAATAGCGCTCTGGGCGCGAACAAACAACAATTGGTTCAGAAAAACAACCAGTTCGTAAAGACAAGTCAATAGTGTATGGAAATGAGTGATGTTAGGAAAAACACTGAATCGCGAGGGAAAAAGGGGGATTTTCCACGACCGGCTGTTACAGCTAGTACCACAGGATCTGCAATTGGGTTGCGCCGTAGCGTCGCGTGAAATAGCATGTGTATTGGTCCAAGGCTGGTATTTTTGACGTTCCCGTGCATGGGTTTGGGCTTGGCTAGTACTGGCTTGCTTGCCCGGTTGCTGTCCCGGATGAGTCGGCCGAATCTGCTGTCAGCTATCTTCGTTTGCCTGTCTAAGTATTCAGTCAGGTCTTCGAAGTTGGCTTCTCTGTCGCCTCGGCTTATCCGTTCAGCTTCTTCCGCCCACCGACCCTGTAGTTCGGGAGAGAGGTGACGGACTATGCCTTCCAAAGTGTGCATGGCGTCTAGGTCAGCCCTGTAACCTAAATGGTAGAGGGCTATTGAGCAGTTTTGCATCTTGATCACCAGGTCGGCCATTGTGTAGACATCGCCCTTGGTTCTCTTAGCCTCTTCCATCACACCCCCTACTAGGTTACGGGCTACTTTGAAAGGTTGGCCAAACAAGTCCCTTAGAATTTACGTTGCTCTTGTGTAGGCTTGTTCCGGGTCGAGCATGGTACACACACCGATAGCTTCTCTTGCTCGGCCTCGGCAGTAGTGAGTAAGGTAGAGAAGCCTTTGCCCAGGGTCGGTTACCTTATTTTCAACGAACGTCTCGAACTGCTTGACAAACTTGCAGTATTTCTCAGCTCGCCCGTCGAAAACCGTTAACTCCACTCTAGGCAGATCGATCGATGGTGACTTGTAGTCGGCGACCGGCGTGGGGCTCCCTATCTTATTGCACTCTAACCTATCGGAAGTATCGAAGTCGCTGGTCTCGTGATCTCGCTGTTTCTGTGTACACTTCTTCTCTGCTTCCTGAGCCTGTAGTCTAGCCGATAGTAACTGTTGCTCCAGGTCTAGTATTCTCAGCCTATATAAATCAACCTCCTAAGAGCAATATTGCTCTCATTACCACATGAACTAGCACTGACAGGACTAGGCGATCTAACAATAACCAAAGAATCAAATGTACCCAAAACCTCCCCAGAGACTTACCGTGTTACTTCACGTCCGGATTCCAATGTTTTCGATCCTTTTCTTGGCATCTTGCGTGTTTCTCCTCGTTCCAAATTGATCTATTGAGTATTGTGACGAAAGTTTGAGCAACGCGTAGCCAAATTCGCAACGGATCCCGAAATCAAAAGACGACTATCCGCGATATTCTACGATACTAGATTATTACATGAACAATGACATCGAAAAATATACAAATCTCAATGATATGATCATAAGGACTCAACAACGAGAAACCGAATAGCAGCGTGTGAGCAGACAGCACGTGCGTCACGCAGATCCTGAACAAGGATGTGCCAAAGTAGCGCTCTGGGGGCGAACAAACAACAATTGGTCTATAAAAACAACCAGTTCGTAAAGACAGGTCAATAGTGTATGGAAATGAGTGATGTTAGGAAAAACACTGAATCGCGAGGGAAAAAGGGAGATTTTCCACGACCGGCTGTTGCAATGGGCGCGAGCAAACAAAAGTCGGTCCATAAAAACATACAATGTATAAAACAAGTCAATAGTGTAAATAAGTGAGTGGTTTTAGAGAAAACATGGTACTGCCGTGTTTTGGGGGGATTTTCCAGAACCGGCCGTTACACATTCCTTCAAAGGTGCCCTAGATCGCAAGTGGTAAGATAAATTTCCCCGTAGCGAGCTTTGAGTATGTTACCTAGATGGATGATGGGGAGCACTGGTCCTTCTGGAGTATGTTTTATTCGACTTTTCCGCTCATCGCACACTGTCTCAGTGAACGCTCACGGTGCATGATGTCTCCTGTAGTTGATGTGCGATGAGGTTTCCCGTTTCCCTTTCTTTTTTTAGCAGGAATTCGACGAAATACACTCGGCAGTGGTGGGTGCATAACTGGTGTGCTTACTATAGAAAGAATTCTGGACCATCGATTGGCCGTGGCCATTACCTGTCCTGTGCAACGTGAACTGAACTGAACAGGACTGAAGAGCCCCTGGCGTTTCTGTCACATAACTAGTCCGCAAAGGTTATACTGCCTCTCAAGTCCTGCCTATCAGACCAAACATCCTACCAGAAATTTTGGGAGCCAAAGGAACCTGCCGACAACACAATGATCTGGATGTACGACTTGTCTCGACCACTTTCGCCCTGTGCGAATTGAACCGAATTGCCCCTCTTCTTTAAGGGCTGCAGACATGGGATTACAGGCTCCATGTTGGCCATCCTACGTAGCTTCCTTACCGGCCGCACCTTTGTGGTTAAAGTCGGGAATGTTTTGTCTCAACCCTCCCCAGTAACAACTGAGGTCCCCCAAGGGTCGATCTTAGGTCCTCTTCTTTTCTTGATCTGCATGAACGATCTTCCGACAGCCCTTCCTGCGAGCATTGCCATGTACGCAGATGATGTAACCCTCTGGAGTTCAAGCGTTGAAGACCTGCAAATTGCAGTTTATGAAACGGAACGCTGGTCCGAGGATTGGAACCTCCCAGTTAATGATGACAAATGCGTGAGCATGTCTTTCGGCAGAGAGACTGGTCACACGTTTTCCATTAACGGAGCAACTACACTGCCAAGGGTTGACCGACACAAGGTGCTCGGTTTCTGGCTAGATTGTAACTTGTCCTTCTCTAATCATCACCAACTGGCGAGCAAGTCTGCCTTTTGAGTCCTAAACATGATTCGAAGGTCCTTCCCATGCATATCTAGGGATGATTTCCCCATAATTTCCGGCACGCATATCCGACCTCTGCCGGAGTATGGTAGTCAGATAGTGCACTCTGGTCTTGTCCGAGACCGTGAGATCCTAGAAAGAGTTCAGAGGGTCTATCTCACGGACCTTATCCCGTCCGCCTCTCACTCTTCAACCTTTATCCCCTTGACTTAAGACGCGTAAGAGGTGATCTGTTTTTGAGGTTCCACGTTTTTGAATCGGGTGAAAGCAATTGCTTCTTCTCCGTCTGTCCAGCCTTTTCTCTCCGTGGTCATATCAGAAAGGTTTTCACGCAGAGGCCACGCACCTCACTAAGGAATAATTTCTTTAGCTATAGGGTTATTACTCTGTGGAGTGCACTTCCGGAAGATATTGTCCTCTCGAAGAACAAAACTATCTCCAAGAAAAAGCTGGACCTCTACCTGGGTCTCTCCCAATAATTCCTTGTCAAAAATACGAAATAGAAGTCTTTTATTGCATATATATTCATGAATGTCGCACCCGCACTCCGCTTAAGGCACTGTCCACAGTGAGATACTGCATGATGTTATGTGTATTTTGTTTTCGCTGCCACCCCCCCCCACTTCGTTTTACTCCCTTTTCAGCTCGGTGAATCCGATAGAAGATCAAAGTTTCCTCGATAACCGGGACAATTGGGTCAAAAGCCTCAAACCTGTGTAGTACTTCAGGAACTTCAAGAACTGAAGTCAGTTGCCGCGTGGTTGGAATTTTCGAATTGCTCTCAGAGTTAAGCATTTTTTGCATTGTTTGGTGGAATAGCACACGGTATTTCGCCCAAACTATCGTACCGTAATTAGTATTTCGGTGCGCGTACCTTTTGAAGAGTTCACTCTCTTCAGAAGAGTTTATTCTCTTCAAAAACTGAGTATACCTTTTGGTGTCATTTTTGATGTTTTTTGTTGGTGTCAGTGCAACTGATACCGGATAACATCTTTTTGTGGCGCCTTTTCTAATGTACTGCCTTTGTGGAACTTCCGTAATGTGCTTGTTTACTGCACTTGCCTTAGTGTACAGTTTGTCTGCTTAAAAGGTTGTGTTATTATCTTACTGGTGTTCGAGACGGTATTTTCAAACAAACTCGATCATCACTGCCGAAGCGAACAGAACAGAGGTTGATCCCATTGTTCAGGCAGTAAGCTGTGGGAACGAGGAATGCACGGACCTGGTGCAAGATGAGGGAATTCAATGCGACCAGTGTTGCATTTGGTTTCATCAAAAGTGCTCCAAGCTGGGAGAGAAAAACTTCGAGCTGCACATCAAGTACCCATCGCTCAAGTGGATATGCGCCCACTGCTTCGCGTTTGCAAGCGAGTGCTCGCGCGTAATTGGAAGCTAACTAAGGAAAGAGGACACGAACATGAAGCTGGAACCGGGACTAGAGAGAGCGAGTTCGATCCATAGCTTAGAGGAAAAAGAAAACGGGGTTCCAGAGCACAAAAATAAAAAAGGCAACCCAAGCCAAAGGGCGTAGAAAGCAAAGAGGTAGCAGGATTCACCAATGTGGAAGAAAGCCTCCTGGCAGAAGTAGAATCCCTCAAGGGGCAGGTTAAACGTCTAGATGTTAAATTGCAACACATGGAGCTTGGCACTGAGGTCGTGGTAAACAGACGTAGAAGACTGCTACTCCATAACCTTAGGGAAAACATCGTAAAAGACTGCAGAATCAGGAAGGAGGAAAACCGCCGGCACGTGACTGAGGTTCTTAGGATGGCTGGCCTACCTCCTACGACACCAATAGTCAAGTGCCATCGAATAGGACCATGGCGTGGAGCACAACCAGCGCCGCCACAACCCCTGGTAGTTGTGTTCTACAGTGTCTACTGGAGGTATATATTGCTGTCCAGGGCGGGAGCAGTTGAGGGCAGCAAGCAGGGAATAGTTAGGGTTACACTCGACAGCCCAGCATTTGTCAAACCGGTTAATGCCATAGTCTCGCTGAGAATGGGCACACCTGATCACAAGAGGCCGAAGCTACATATAGCGAAACTGGAGATGACCCCTCTTGGGCAGTCAAAACCTAAGGCCCAAGGAGTAATCCAGGTACCAAAGGTGGATTCAGGCGCCGGTAAACAAAAAGCCAAAGTTCAGGAAGTTCGAAAGACCAAAAAGAAGGGGACTCACAGGGCATTCAGTCCGGTCTGTGTTGAGAACGTGCAGCCAGCCAGCCCGAGTCTAAGGGAGACTCCCAAAGCGTTCTCTCTGGCGCAACGAGCGAAGTTGGGGGTATCAGAGGGAAAATCTGGGGAAACCAGTTGGGCTGAGGTGGTCGCAAGACCATCCCGGGCCATTGGTACGGCGACTCAAAAGGGAGGAATGTCCTTTTTTGTCATGTTCAGCCCGACATCGGGTCGACGGGTGGAAAAGAAAAAGCCACGAAACTCAGAGTGTCACTTGATATGCAAGATGCTGCACCGCCGACACCTTTAGAGGCAAAAAACGGGGCATCACCTCGGAGATTGCGCCCGAGGATACCCTAGCCGTAAAATTAGCAATGAAGTCAGTAACGAGGACCAGGGAACCGTCAATACGGTACACCAACACCTGCAGTCTCCCGGGAAAAAGAGGGGAGTTGACGGCTAGGATCGCAGAGTCTGATGTCGTTGCGTTGACGGAAACTTGGATGAGGCCATATACTGACATGCGCTTTCAGGGAAACGCTGCCTGCAGACAGGGTAGAACAGGTGGAAGGCAGGGGGGCGGAGTGGCACTTCTAATACGGACCGATATAGGCCATTTGGGAGGCTCCGTTCAACTTAGTCTCCGGCAATGTACAGGTCAGATCCTGCTTTATCAGGATCGAGGGGCGTACAGTATGCATTATCTGTATCTACAGGGCACCGCTAGCCACAGATGAGGAAGACGTTGAGCTCTCGCAAACGTTGGATGCGGTGCTGGCACAGACAAAGGAGTTCATCTTATAAGGGCATCTCAACCTACCCGAAATGAACTGGGAAAGCGGGATCGCACCAAGGGGATCAACGGGCGACAAGTTTCTGCAGTGGGTCCAGTTACATGCACTTACGCAGCATGTGACGCAGGCCACTAGACAGGGGTGGACAGCACCCGTCTCTCCTTGACTTAATCATAACGCGGCACCATCAGGACGTTAAGGAAATTAAGTGGGAAGAGCCACTTGGAAAAAGTGATCATGTAGTCCTAAGGGTCACACTAAGACTAAGCAAGGCGCCGAAGGAAGTCGTGGTACATCGGCGCTACGGGGGACTCAACATAGGTGAACTAAAGAGGGCGGCGGAGGAAATTCAGTGGACACCGAGACACACAAACGCCTCCGTAGAGGAACGTTGGGAGAACATCAAGATGGGGCTACTCGAACTTACAGATGAGTTCGCACCCCTGACGTTGGCAAGCAGTAGAAATCTACCCCCATGGTGGAAGTCAAAAGTCTGCAAGGCTATAGTCATTCTGAGGCAACGATGGGCGGCGTACAATCTGTACAGAACTCAGGGGCATGGAATAGCTATAAGATGACTGGGAACAGAGCTCAAGAGATCCAAAGAGTGGAGAAGTATACCCTCGAGCGTCGGTTAGCTGCGTCGGTCAGCACAAACCCAAAGAGATTGTACGCCTGCGTGCAATCTCACAAACGTATGAGAGAGAGCGTAGCAACTTTGGAAGGAGCACAGGGACGACTAGCTCTAAGCGACGAAGACAAGGCTGACATGCTCTTGGAATTCTTCAAGACCATATATCGACCGGAAAATAGTTTGGAGGAAAGAATGGAGGGCCCACAGGTGCCTCCAATACCCGAACTTACTGTAGGAGAAGAAGAAGTGTACGCGGAGTTGCAAACGTTGAACAGAAATAAAGCAGCTCCAGACGGGATTCATCCAGCAATCGTACAGCCTCTGACCGAGGTCCTGAAGGCTCCGGTGACGAAGCTGTATGAAACCTGACTTAGAGAGGGAATTGTGCCGGGAGACTGGAGGAGAGCAACAGTGGCAGGCACTTACAAGAGTGGACCCCGGCAAAAGGCCGAAAATTACCAGCCGGATAGCTTGACTTCAGTACTGTGTAAGTGCCTGGAGCGAATAGTCAGGAAACAGATCTCTAGGCATTTGTTGCAACACAACCTCATATCAAATGCTCAGCATGGGTTTGTGGCAGGGCGATCCTGTCTGACGAATCTCCTGCTGTTTCTCGATGAGGTAACCAAGCGTCTGGAAGAAGGGCAACCGATTGCGGTCTGTTACTTGGACGTTTGGGCGTTTGATTCCGTGAACCACAGATTTCTGGACGTCAGACTGCAGGCCATGGGAATTGTTGGAAAGGCAAGACAATGGGTAAATAGTTTTTTAGCAGGGCGAACCTTTAGTGTTAAGGTGGGGAGTCATGTTTCAAAGCCGGAAGGTGTAACAAGTGAGGTGCCACAGGGCTCGGTGCTCGGCCCTCTGCTCTTCCTCATCTTCATCAACGACCTAGCAAGTGGGCTTACAAATCCCACCTTTATGTTTGCCGATGACGTCAAGATAGCTGGGGTAGATATAGAACTTGACGTGTTAGCAGTACAAAACTGGGCACGCAAACGGGACCTTCCACTAAACCTCACCAAGTGTCAATGCCTGGCCACAAATACAGGGGCTAGTGGGAATGGTGTGGGTTCGTTGCAAGTGGTCTCGCAGGCCAAAGACTTAGGAATTATAATGGACAACAGCTTTAAGCCGTCAAAGTAGTGCACCTCAGCAGCCAATACGACCAGGAGAGGGCTCTTTCGAGTTAGATCCATTATGTCGTGTAGAGATCCGGAGATTTTCGTTCCGATATATCAGGCCATAGTTAGGCCGCATATGGAGTACCGCGTGCAGGCCTAGGCACCGTACTACCAGAAAGATATCGACTGTCTGGAGAAAGTGCAAGGGCTAGCCACTAGAATGGTGGCTGGGTAAAGGGGGTTTAACTACACAGAGCGTCTCCGTGCCCTAGACCTATTCTCGATGGAAAGACGGCGCATTCGCGGGGATTTGATAGAAACCTTCGAGGTAATGAAAGGACTGTCAGGAATAAGACGAGAGGACCTTTTCTTTCTGATCCCCGAGAGAGGTACAAGGGAGCATAGCCTTAGATTACAAAGGAAGCATTCGAGGCTCCAAATTAGGGCGAAGTACTTCTCAAATAGAGTGGTACCCTATTGGAATAAGCTCCCGGAAGAGGTCATAAATACCACAACCGTGAAGGCTTTTAAGAAAGCAGTAGACTTATGTTGGGTGGCAGTATACCCCGAGTTATGTTAAGCAGCTTCTAAGGTCAGATGCAATTTACTTATTGTTTCCACCTTACTCTGCCAGGGCTGATACTGCACAAAATTTCTGCCTTTCAGAAAAAGAAAATCACGCAGTGTTAGGAGCTACGGAAACGCGCCGACAACACAACTATCTGGACACACGATTGGCTCTAACCACACCAAGTCCTGTGCAAACTGAACTGGCCAGTATATAGGTGGTGGGCCAGTATATAGGTGGCTGGAGGACTTCCTTTCCCACAGGACGCTTTACGTCAAAGTGGGGGGCAGGTGCTCCAGTTTGGTGAACGTCACCAGTGGTGTACCTCAGGGATCCGTCCTAGGCCCGGTCCTATTCTTGTTATTTATTATTGACCTAGCATCCACTCTTCAATCGCCCAGCTTTATTTTTGCGGATGATGTGAAGATTGTTGGATCTAAGGGTAGGGCGGACTTGGGCAGGGAAATAGGCACCGTCCTGAACTGGGCATACAAGTGGGACTTACCTCTAAAAGCTCAAAAAAGCCGTTTGTTGTCAAGGGCAACAGAGCGCCTAACTGACGCTCATGATCAAGGGCTGTTCACCGTAGAGGCAGCCAGTAGGGTTAAAGATCTGGGGATCATCATGAAAAGTGACTTCAAATGGTCGGAGCAGTGCAACGCTGCTGTGCATAAGGCTCGTGGGGAGCTCTTTAGACTGCGATCAGCTTTGTCTTGCCGGAAGCCGGAGGTATTCGTACCTATTTACATGGCTATAGTACGACCTCACTTAGAAGGTAGCGTGCAGCCTTGGTCACCCTTCTACAAAAAGGACGCCGCCTGCCTTGAGAAAGTCCAACGTCTCGCCACGTGAATGGTTGAAGGGCAGAGGGGCAAGACTTACGAGCAGAGACTCTGTGACCTGAATCTCTTCTCGTTGGAAAGGAGGAGACGTCGAGGGGATCTCATAGAAACGTTCAAGGTAATGAAGGGCTTTTCTGGCCTTAGACCAGATAGTCTATTCCAAGTGGCCGTAGACTCCAGAACAAGGGGACACGAAAAGAGGTTGATAAAAGCCCGATCTAGGTTGATGGCTAGATCGCACTTCTTCAGCAACAGGGTTGTGAACAGTGGGAACGGTCTGCCTGGTGAAATGGTAGATCTGCAGACAGTCCAATCCTTCAAAGGTGCCCTAGATCGCAAGTGGTACGAGATCTTTCCTTGTAGTGAGCCTTGAGAATATCAACTAGATGGACGACGGGTAGCACTGTGGTCCTTCTGGAGTATGGTTAAGCAGACTTTTTCTCTCATTGCGTACTGTCTCAGTGAACGTTCACGATGCATAATGTCTCTCGCAGTTGATGTGCCACGAGGTTTACGTTTCCCTCTCATTTTTAACGGGGATCCGACGAAATACACTCGACAGTGGTGGGTGTATAACTGGTGCGCATACCATCGAAGGAATTCTGGACGCTCGATTGGCCGTGGCCATTACCTGTCCTGTGCAGACTGAACTGAACTGAACTGAACTGAACTGAAGTGACCTTCACGCGCCTGTTCCGCTTTCAAATTGTGCGTCACGCTTCTTGTAGGATGTCCGAGGTGAACGCTTTGGAGGCGAAAATTATCAAACAGATTGAGGTTTGTGAAAGTGTGTAGTAACTTTGAATTCTTAGTATTATTTTGGTGACATAAACCTGACACGCGACAAGTTTATGAAGCAAGTTATCACCGAAAATGACGGTTGTAAGTAACCTCACTATCTCAATTATGCAACTAGGGATCTCATTCGATACAATGCTGAAGTTCAACCGACTTAAGACTCTGACAGAGGATGTTGGTATCATCAAGAACGCTCTGTCAAAGTCAACTTCGGGATTGCTCGAAGTTGGGCCCAATGGTATCAGAAGAAACCCCAACCACGCCATACCGGATAGCTTCGATGACGCGTTTCTGGCGTGCAAAGACCGCAGCGTGTACGTCAAGGGCTTCAATACAGATACCACTCTCGACGAAATTATCGAGTGGCTGGAAAAACACGGTGGGAAAACTGTGAATGTCCATATGCGTCGAATCCCCAAGGATAAGAAATTCAAGGTTGGTCGCCAGCTAGTTGAAATTTATTCTAAAGGGAAGTGTATTTGCTGTTTTCGAGACTAAAGAAGAAGCCGAAAAGTTCCTTCAAGCTCCCGATGCCTCCACTTTCGGCGAAAATAGTACTATCCGGATGTACCGGTAAGCAAATGTTCAAGTTTAATATAGTGTTATTCGTAGCTTTTTTTGCTTGTATTGTAGTTTGATCTTTTGCGAATGGATTTTTCTGTTTATCAATGATTTGATGGTATATAGGCTTCGCATCTGTTATCAGTGAATTTTGGCGCTGTTTCATGTTCTTGTAAGGTTGGTTAGACCTTACGCACGTTCGCTAGTCCTTCCCAACACGCTTGGACCACCTGTTCGTTACAGTGGTACTCTGCAATATACCATCACGATCACCACGACATTGTTTCCCACAACCCATGAGAAGGAGAACACTATAGGTAGGGAGAGAGTGGTTAGTGTATATTGGAGAAGCATGCACGGACAACGTTCAAGTGACCACCGCGCTTGGTGGTGCGAGTTCACATAAACACTGATGTGTTTAACAAATAATCAGGGTTGAATGCCACTACATTCTCAGTCCTTCGACTGAATAGTTAACGAGGTACCAGCACTGAGCTACCAGACTCAAGCTGTTGTCTCAGTCAGACAGGGTGTGAACAACCTTGTGTTGAAAACACTGGTAGAGGTGAGCATAATTTAATTCAACTTGAGGATATTCTTTTAAACCATCAAACGTGAGGTAACAGGTTCATTTCAGCAAATTTCTATCAACAAACAAGCCACTATTCGGCGCAGTACCGGTGTTCACCCATATGTGTTATACAAGACCTGGGTGGGATTTACAAGCTTCGGGCGTCTCTATTTATCATGCGGATCAGTTGTTAGCCTGTACAACTTACGATAGTTTACTCGTGACGAATGGCCACGTTAATTAACCTAATTTCCCAACGACGAAAAGAGCAGATGCTCGATAAAGCACGCTTTGGAATTCCTGTTAGTGTTGAAGAGGCCGAATTTCGTATGCCATCTCGGTAGGTGAAGCACTAGTCAGACTGATGGAAATATTGAATTTTATTTGCTGTTAAAGACCAACGGAACGGGCACATAAGTGCTTCATTCAGTGTTTGAGTTAAAACTAGGGTGAATAGGTCGACTTTGTGTCTCAACCGTATACGCATTTTCGTGCAGGGAGGTGGTAAAAGCGTCACATGACCTCAGACGTCCTCTACACCATCGAGGAGGTCCGGCAACAAATCTCCTTTGACTTGAAGTGGCGTGTATGACTACGCAGTCCCCGTAGGTCAGGTCAGGTCTGGTCACAGGACTTGTGGCTTGAGCCAGTAAACGTCCAGTTTCTTGCACTGCAAGCCCAAGCAGTTCCCGCAGTGCTGCAACTTTCAGGTATTTTTAGTAGCTAAAAGGAAGGAAAGGGAACAAGCTCGCCCTCGGGAGCATCAACCTCACACTAATATAGATTCGGCGCCTCAACTCACTGCTGTCCCCATGTGAGACATACTTCGAGTCCTTGAATAATATAGAGGTGTTAATATGAGATGATGATGAGTAGGGTCATATGAAGGCTGTGATGGAGATAAGTGCAGTTAGGAAACACTAGCGTTGTGAGATGCAGTATGGGATAGTTAGTCGAGAGGGGAGAAAGGACGGATAATAAGAACAGAAAGAAAAGCCTCCTAGGATGGTTAGTAACAGTCTGGGAATACCTCTGCCCAGCACGCATCCAGTTTGTGCTTAAAGGCAACGACCAAGTTTGTCCTTTAAAAGTCCTCTAACACCTTTTTGTCTTTCACTAGGCTCGGTGCCCATGCTTGAACAAAAGTTTCCAAGTGTGATGCCTTACGGTCACCTTGTATATAGGTAGTATTACTCCGGCCTTTCTAGACACAAACGTTCGTCCTAAGTTGAAAAACGTCCTGTTTGCCGTGGCTGCTGCTGATGTGCACTACTCGGTGGGTTTGAAGCTCTCGTGCACAAGCACACCTAGGCCTCTTACCACAGCAGCGGACTCAGTCCTAGCCGGGACGGACAGCCCTACGTACCTGTCTTCGCTGCTTCCCCGGTCTGCCAACAAGTGTTTGCATTTGGCTGCATTCAATGGCAGCTCCCACTTTTCAGCCCACGCACTAATCCTGTTTTAGTCGGTTTGCAGTTGCCTTGAGGTTGATTCACCCGCTATTTTTATATCGTCTGCGAACAGGAACCCTGGGCAGTTCCCAGATCATTCACGTATATCAGGAACAATAGTGATCCCAACACGGAACCTTGCGGCACACCACTGCATGCCTGGGCCAGTATAGACCTGGTGTCCTCGACCTGTACGAAGAAGGCCCTGTTATTTAGGTAACCCTCGATCCACCTCGCAGTCTGTGGGGCCACTCCAAGTGCGTTCAGTTTGCCCAGCAAGAAGCGGTGGTTTACTGAGTCGGAGGCCTTTTGGAAGTCCAAGTAGCATACCTCTACTCGTCCCCCTTGGTCTAATCTGCGAGTTACCTCGTTGAAGAACGATAACAGGTTAGTGAGGCAGGACCTTCCTTTAATAAACACGTCTTACCAATTAGCAATCAGCTGGTAAGTCCGCAGGTATTCTGTTAGTCACTCTAACCCGTCCCTCTAATACTTTGAGGGCTATTGGTAGTAAGCTTACGGGACGGTAGTTAGAGGTCACCTCCTGTCTGCCTCCTTTGTGAATGGAGACAACTTGTGCCAGTCTCCAATCGTCCGGTAGCTCCCCGGTGTCCAGAGATATGTTGAACAGCTGTGCTAGCGATTCAACCAGTACACTCGCTAGGGCTTTTAGAATGAACACCATCCGGCCCCGCAGCCTTATTGCTATTCAGAGTGCTCAGCACCAGTTTAACCTCACTGTTACTAATAACGACTTCATCCATGATGACCGTCTGTTGAGCTACGGTTGTCCCGTGCTGTCTCCCAGTGTCTCGTCTGTGCACACGTTCAAAGAAGTTCTTCAGAGCCTGCGCTTTCTCGTAAGCGCTTGTTGACTGCACTCCGTTTTCGTCGACTATGCACCCCACGGCGACTCCTGCTGTAGCCTTAGACTGGACATAGGTATAGTAAGCCTTGGGACATGCCTTTATTCTACGCACTAGGGCCGCTTCATATATTGCCTGGCTATCTCGCTGCACCCTAATGACACGCTCACGGGCTCACAAATATTGCACCAATCTGTGGTCTCCACCTGTTGACCGATAACGATGTCACGCTTTGCGCTTCGCCATTTGCGTCTTGGCAGATCGGCTCGTCCACCACGGTGGTTTGCCCAATCTTTTGACGCGTCTCAGTGGGGCGAATTCGTTGGTCAACCTGAGGAGGTGGTCCCTGATGACGGACCATCCCTCTTCCACTGTCTGATAGTGAGCGCTCCAGTCAACTCTATCTGCTGCTTCCCTAATTGTGGTGATGTCCAGACTCCTGAAGTTCCTTCGCATCTTATTTGGCACCCTTGGATCAGGAATCTGATGACCACATGGTCGCTCTTCCCAAGCGGAGCGGTGAAATCTAGTACACCTTCCTCCGGGTGTCTGGTGAACAACAGGTCAAGTACACTCGGAGTTAGCCCTTCCCTCAACCTGGTCGACTGGCTGACGTGCTGAAAGAGTGGTATGCATTCCACCAGCTCAATTAATTTCCTACTACGGTAGGTGTTAGTCGAAGAAGACAGGCTCTCCCATTTTATCTCGGGGAAATTGAAATCCCCCATTATCAAAATCCGGGATGCCTGCGAAGCAATTATGGCTACATATTCGAACATTAAAAGGTCTTCTTCTGGATTAGCACTTGGGCTGCGGTATACGCATACTATATCCATAAGAGATCCCGGAGATAGTAGGCGGCATAGTGAAACTTGTATATTTGGTGTATGCAGAGCTTCGCCGGATTTCTGTTCAAGGTTTTCGTTTATTAACTAGCGTTCCTCCCCTTACCCTGCCATCATCTCTGTCCGTCCGGTAGGCGCAATATCTCTTGGCGGGTAGCAACTCCGTGGCTGCACCGAGGTGTAACCATGTCTCCGTTATCGCAACGCAGTCGGTTCCAGTTGTTTCAACCTCGAGTTCCTTTCTTTTGTTTAGTATGCTGCAAGCGTTGGTGTACACTACTGAGTTCCCCCGTAGGAAGTACTGTTTCACGTGGAGGCGGTACACCGGACCTATGCCGCCGATCGCGTTTTGACACTTCAGTCAATACGGCTGCATTTCTGTTAGATAATTAATGACAACGACGAGACCGCACCTTGGCGTGGTATAATGACTTGCATACCTCCCATGACCCAGAGAGTTGTGCAGGATGGCTTCCTTAAGCCGGAGATGCAATCATGCGTGACAAGTCAATGGGTAGAGGTCAGACAAAGTCCAGTCTCAAAACCAGTTGGTGGGCAACGTCTGGTTCTAACCACTATGTCGCTGGAGAGGCCACTCCAGCGAATAAACACGAAGAGATGCAGTTTGTCGGTCTAAAAACCTTCACTAGATGGACAGAGAAATGGAGCACCTGGGGTTTCTCTCGACGGTGGGAGAAGTGATCACACTTCATTGGACAGCCCGCCTAAGTTAAACAGCCCCCGGTGCAAAGGATGCTGCCCCGTCCACGTTTCGTTAGCTCCACTGGGTGCATGAGGCTAAGGACTGACTCCGAAAGGCGGATCGATAACAGCACCAGCGACGACAAGGCAGAACATATGCATCAATCAGGTCTCACGTGACAGACCAGAAGAAGCTCTTTCACGAGTTCTTCGGTAACGTTCCCGTGCTGGGTTAATGCCCTACTGTCTTGTGGTTGAGACTTTTGAGTCAAAGGGTCTGGTTAGAGTTGCCAAAGAAGAACCCCTTCTGCGGTATGGGCGGCCGCAAAGTACGATTCACCCAGAAACCTCCAGTATCTTTCCTGTAATTTTCCCTCTTTCTATTTAAGGTCGATGGAAAACGCCGCGGTTAATTGCGGCTGTGGTGAAAGCAGTAGCCCAGGAGTTGGGTGTAAATTGAATACACTTCTTAAGCCTAAATGTTCACTCCACTTGGCTGCCTTTAATGTTCGCACACTATGTCAAATAGGGCAACAGGCTGCCCTAGCTGAAACACTTGACCTTTAAGATAGATGTATGCTATCTCCAAACACGCATACAAGACCCCACATCTGTGATAACTCTCCGCACCCCAGATACCACCTCAGTCTCTCACTTCATTCTTCGGGTATTCGATGTCTAGAGCTCGTAGACAGGTTGACGTTGAGACTGCTTTGGGCAAGAAAGCTGAGCGTGCACTGCTAGACTGGATTCCAGTCAGCAGCCGTTTGTGTACAGTTCGGTTGGACGGTTCTGTTCGTGTCAACAGCAACAAACTGAAGCGTCGATGCTTGTTCGTCGTGTCTGTGTATGGTGTGGTGGTGGTCAAGGGGTTTAGAGCATTTGCTTACCACCTCGGAGGTCCGAGGTTCGAATCCCCGCCATCACCGGTTACTTTGGTGGTAGACAGTAACCCACTGTCGTCCGGATCGTTACCACACTCGATCTACTGGGACCTTATGTGGTTCTTCGCCACTACATATCTCAGGGTTCGGTTGCCGGTTATCCTCACTAGTGCAGTGGGCCTTCGTGGCTATGGGGTAAATACCCCTTCCATTGCACTCATGTCTAAGCATGTAATAAAAAATGCGCCAACTGACTGCAGTTCCTCTAAAACCAATGACGGATTCTATCACAATTTGTCTCAGCTGCTTCGAAGCGCATGCTCAACAGACGTGGTGGTCGTTGCTGGGGATTTCAAAGCCCAAGTTGGCCATTTTGGAGATTCCAAAAGGCACATCGAAGGCGCGTTTGCTATTCCAGCTGATCACACCGATTACGGTGATTGTCTCATTCAGCTGTGTTCTGACCACAGATTATTTCTGGCAAGTACGAACTTTTGCCATAAGAAGCGGCATAGACTCACAAGTACTGAATCTGAACAGGTTAAGGTGGTTGAGGCATGTGTTACGCATGCCTACAGGTAGACTTCCTCAGCGTACGCAGCTCTCTGAGACAAGTGGTGATTGGAAGGTAAGTCGAGGTGTTCAGCCCATGACATGGCAAAAAGGTATGAAAACCTTGACCAGTGGACTTGGCCACGTAGGACGTATTAGACTTCCAGGTTAGGGTCCACGTGATCCGTCTACCAAATGGTTGGAGACAGTGAGTGATATGGCTAGGTGTCGCGGTCAGCGACGCAGTTGCATTCGGACTCTTCCTCTCCATGATTTCCGCTTATTTCTTTGATTTTTGAATCTTTTTCACTTTATGCTTCCGTTCTTTTTCCCCTTCACTGGAGGTCGAAGGTAGCAACCGAAACCACAGCACTGAAGAGCGAGGTTAGTAGTTGTTTGAACTTTAACGGGAATCGATTCATGATTAATGTAATACGATTGTTGGCGACGTTCCCATTTATGTGGGATTGTAGATAGCAAAAACGAAGAACATACTCTGTCGTGCGTTATAGACTTCAAAAAGACCTTCCAAATGAATCGCAGTTTACTGTCTACTTGGGTCCTATCAACTTCAGCCACAACTCTCGGCCTCGCCCTTATCCACATTTTTGTCGTTAGTATCATCATTGTTATTACTATTATTATAATTTGGAAAATAAGTTGGTGAACAAGCTCGTTTTCAGTGATTCTTAATCATACCAGTTCATCAAATTATATGTGACTGAATGCAAAGAAATACAGCCAAGCCGAAACGAGTCAAATGGAGAAGCGTCTGGCTAACAGGTTACAGCACCTTGAGTGAAAGAGTATTGTTGACTCCGTCACATTTGAGAGAATTCGACCTACACGGACCACGATCCCAAAACTGTATGGATTGCCGAAAATTCATAAGAAAGGAGTTCCCCTGAGGCCCATTCTAGACGTGTGCAACTCACCGTATCACACCGTAGCCGAGTGGTTGATTAGTCTGTTAGAGCCGGCTAGAATGGCAGCGACAAAACAATTTGAAGGATACATTCGAACTTGTTAAACGTGTAGGGGATCTAAATGCGAAAGGACAATAAATGGTCCCAGACGCCACGTCACTATTCACCAATGTTCCAATCAGTGGAACCATTGATTCTCTTTGTGGCTACATACATGCAAATGGGGTTACACATAGGTATGCCACTGGACTACCTGCGACAACTATTCTTTTTATGTACCCGGAATATTCAGTTTAAGTTTAACAAATAGGTTTGCCGCCGAGGAGACGGTGTAGCAATGGGGTCTCCACTGAGGCCATTATTTGTTGATATTTTGATGACAAATTTGGAAAGCGGCCCGTTGTGACCACCGATCCGTGAACTTCGGTTGTACAAACGATATGCGGATGACATTCCATGTATAACATACCAATTTGTCTACAGAGATCAACTGCTAAACAACTCCCAACAAGCACGCCAGAACTTGCGCTTTACAGAATCAGACAACTTACTAGTCTTAGACTTATTTTTGAATCTTCGAGAAGATGGCTCAGTGCATAGGAAGACAACGTGGAATGAATAGTATATCCACTCCCGTGGCTTCGTACCGCTTAAATCGATAAGAAATCTAACATGCCTAACAAACAGCACCGAAGATACCACCAAACAAGGACTTACGATGCGCAACATCTTTACTCAAAACGGATACTTAGAACGGTTAATCGATCGGATGATGCAGTTGGATACAGAAAGTCCAAGGAAAAACGGTTGAGAAAAAACCAGTGTGCATCTCTGCCATTTAAAGGTGACACTGGCAGATGTAGTCCATAGAAGATTGACAGGTGTCGTTAACAAGAGATTTTGTGCTGCTAGACTGTGTGTTTTGTTTGCATCCAGGCCAGCGGTGTTTGCGAGTAGAAGAAAATGTGCCTGTTTCTGCAGCCTCGTTTTGTGTATTCTTTCGTTTGTTCATGTGGAACGACGTATATCGGCCCCACAACCAGACGCTTGTCTTAGAGCATCGGTGGGCATCACCCAGCATGGCTGAGGACTGGGACAATTAAGTCATTTATCAGCGCAGTCGTTTCATCTACCTGATACCAACCACACGGCGAACGTGCATCAAGCTTCCCGCCCCCCCCCCCCCCCCTTATAAAGCCCGAGGTCGGCTGTCAAGATTGGTGTGAAGTCCCATCTTGGCCACAGTGGAAGCGGTCGGGATTCGCCTCCACAACCCTCCTTCATGTGGTCAGAAGGAATTTGTGCATGCACTCAGTGTACCCCGGCCCACTCACCGCCCGACGTTAGGTCCAAGAACGTCCGAAAGCTTACACGTTGAGAACCTGTTAGTCGATTCACAACTGATCTCCGGACTATCCCGTGCCAGTAAATGTGAACAATGATCCCTAACGCTATTTGCTTGACTGCATCGTTTACGCATTTAGTTATATATTGTATTGTATTGGTGTGATTAAGAATCACCGAAAACGAGCTTGTTCGCCAACCTGTTTTCCAAATGTGCTCTATGGGATTTTTAGGATATTATCATTATCATTATCATGACGTTTACACTGGCTTAAAATCAAGCATGGTACCAGCGCAACAACGACAGTTAAAAAAACGGGGCGGTGGGAGGTACAACAGTATAACAGTCAACCCTTGTATCATTGGTGTCCTCTGTAGTTGTTTGCGTTGAGGGCCGTTGTACTGCTCGGTCGCCCTGTTCAGAGTAGCCCTTTTTGCTCGAGGATGCACCTCTAGCCTTTGTGCAACCCAGCGCGTCTTGCAAGACAGTGGCTTTGATCTAGAGGAGCCTCTGGTCAGTTGGTTCATTCGTCTCTTCTGGAGTAAGTAAAACATAACGAAGGTATGGCCTTATTCAATGTCGGGCCACACTCGCTACGTCACAGTGCCGTCAGCACCTTTGTGGCGTTTCAGAAAGAACGTTAGCGAAGCAAAAGTCCAACCATATTCTCGAGCAGTATCGCCGATCATCCACGACCGCTTACTTGGTGAATACGCTTTATTCATAGTTAATCGCGAAAGCGGCTCTTCCTCTGTCAGCGACCTGGGATCGCGCCCGGTTACATGCAGCTCTGCTCTGTCCGGGTTGGATTAGGCTGGGCATCCATGTGACTAGATGCAAAAGTTACAGCTTCTGTTGTTAAACACAAGCTCAATGTATCCATGATTAAAAATTATCTTTGCATGTATGGAGCAAATCGCATTCATCTATGGTCAGGTGGACAAGAATGGGCGCCACGGTTGCCTGCTTATTTATCCGCACCAGTCTGCGAACAAACTGCGTCGTGGGGGTTACGGTGACAATTTACTCGACCACTTCCAATACGTAATGGTTTGAAGTCCATGTTACGAACCAACAGCCCACGAACACCATGTGTCCCCATATCTTAGTCGGATGAGTATCTACCCATAAAAGTGGTTGATAGTTACATTCATCAGTTTACAGTAATAAGTGGTTATCTGATTTCGTTCATCTGTTTATTCAATCATGGTAGTCTGGTTCGCGTTATGGTACTATTTTTTCAAAATCATTCTATCGTCGAATCAGGGATGAATACTGGGAAAAAAAGAAAACCGAACAAAATGCCAAGCACGAGGCTCGGGCTGAAAGAAACGCTGCAGCGGATGCAGCTCGTGCTGAACAAGTATCATCTCGAATGTACTCGGGAGCGTTGTTGGAGCTTTCTGGTCTTCCTGACGCCAAAAAGTGTATGTTTCATCACAGGATAAACGTTCGTTAACTTTTTGCCACCATGTTTTACGTTTAAATAGTGTAGTTCTCAGTATTTCAGTTACGAAATTCTTACTTTCGTAGAATGTACGTAACACAGATTCGGATCATGATTGGTTTCCAAACAAACCAGGGGATATCGTACAACCAACCGGTTTATTGAATTTGCGGTATACTCACATCGTGGATCTATACCTAAAAGTTTGAAAGTGTTAACAGACGGTAGAAGTATTCAAACGGGTTTTCACCTTTTCTGCGTCAATTTTCCTTCATCCACACAAATATCTGATAACTAGAATCGCTTAGCGCCATTTAGTGCTTTTGTTCAACGAAGTGTCATTCCACGTCATTACATTTTCGGTTACCGTTTTGAGTGTCACCGATCTGGTGACTTGTCTGTTTCCATTGGGTACAATTGTGTGGTAATAAATGAGGTGTAAATACAATGTAAAGTCTAGCAACCAACAATTAAATGTCCGCATTGAGAACGCAACAAAATGTACAACTATCGTGAAAGATCGCGTTATTATTTTCCTTCACATGTTATGGAATCTCCCTACAATATGATTCATCATGTATTGTCCACGCACACCTAGCCGTTGAAAACCACCGGAGCGCAGCTGTTCCATCCTTGTTGGGAATAATTAGCAGTGCACATCCACTGAATCTCCACTGGGGCCCAAACCTAAAATGAACGGATGTGAGTCGAATATCCAACCACCAAGCTATCCTGGCTGGCTCTTCACGGTTTGTTGAACACATACTTTTTTTACTGTATGCCTCCGCACGAGTGCAAAGGAAGGTTTTTTACCTCATAACCCCGAAGGCCCATTGCACTGTTAGGAATAGCCGGCAACCCGACTCTGTGGCATGGAGTGAACCACATGCAGCCCCGTTTAGTCAGGCGAAGTTATTAGCCGAACAACAGTACATAACTGTCTACCACTAAGGTGACCGGTGGTAACGGGGTCTGAACATTTGATCTCCAAGGTGGAAGGTGAATGTACTCAACCACCAGACCAGGTACATAATATGGCATCCTTCCGTCACTGGATTTGAATGGCAACAACCCGTTACACGCATGGTGATCGAAATCTCTGTAGAGCCCTAAGTGAAACAAAGGCATTTTGGTGAACAGCCCACAGAGCTTGGTTACTATGAATGTAAGTAATAGGAGTCGTAACCATAAATTAATCGTGTCATACTGTGGAAGTGTATGCAGCCGCTGGTCCAGGATGACAATGTGCAGTTTATTTTGAAATATCACTTTCTGACCACCACTTTAGATCCTACTTCAAATCGCATCTGTTATATTTCTTTTAATTTTCCACTCGTCAACGATGTGCTCTCAACCCTGGCTAACGATGACCGTACGAAACTTAGAGAAGCTTCCCGTCTTTCTAATTACCAAATAAAGAAGCTTTTGATTACGCCAATGGTGACTTTCGTGTTGGCTCCGCTTAATGGGTTGTATAGTTTAATTTTCATCTGAGATCAATCAGCCCCATTGTTTATTCTAACTAATAGCTATTACGGTTGAGGAATCCACGGAGTCACAAGACAAATCAGATGAGTCCGCTAAAACTGAGGAGCCGGAGCATTCTGCTGAGCCTATGAGCTGCCCCGAGAACGGCAAAGTGGCGGCCATAGAGTCATCCAAAGACGAAGATGCAGTACCGGACGAAGGATCTGAGGCTCTAACAGTGCTCAATTTGAAAAAATGGCTTGTTGAAAAGGTAGACCAATTTCTCGTTTATTCATCTAACAGTTTCACTTTCATCGTTATTCGTTCATGGTTGGAATGCTTGTTCTCATCTCTGTGACAGAGTTTCCGGGTAGATCAAAAAAGTGAATGTCACGTATGTCTTACTGCTTTATTGAAGGCCAGAGGAAACTGTAATAACAAGTCGGCCATAATTTTGTCCGTCTTCCAGAGCAGTATTGCAATGATGTATGACACCTAGTGTCTGAAGCATAAAAAATCGTATATTTCAGAAATGCTCACTGGGTTAAGCTTTCCAAGTCTTGGTGCGTAATGGTTCATTCAATTGGTTGGGTGGTTCGCTGAGGTATTTTTGAATGAAGCTATGTTGTTTTCGTTCATTCTTCCATATGTTTGTGCGCATGCATTTTTACACTGATGCTGTTTAAGCCAAAAAGCATTGGAATCATTACAACCTTTCGTTATCTGACTCTCGCCCAACTCAGTTGTCACTGATAAGACGGTTAGCACGATGCCCTGGGCGCATTTGTAGTGCATTGAATTTCCAAGTCTGGTATGGAGGCGAGTGTTCGATAAAACCTCTTGACGACTGATAGAGTCGAGAGATTCCCTTCTGCGTCGTATGATGCTACACTAGGCGATCGTAAAACGAATAACTCATCTTTTCCTTAATGAAGTAAACAGTAATCGCGAACAGTCGAGTTTTAGATATGTTTACACTCTTATACATGATTGGTCAGGATACAATAACGTATGGACATTACAAATGTAGCAGAAAAGAGGTCCAAACCCTAATAAAACGCCTGGGGATCTTGCCCGTGATGCTAGTGGAAGTATGCATATCTGAACAAAGCTCTTGTGCGCAGTATTTGTGCAGACGCTTTGATTCGCTTGGGTCATTTTGAATGGATTATTTGGAACATTCACTTGCAACTGAATGCACCTGTATTGTGGGAGTTGGATGCCTCAGACTCCGAAATAACCACTCGTCCTGAACACCTATCGAAGTGTTCTCAAATGACCGTGCATCTCCGAAGGCCCCTGCTGAGGGGATCTTTTGCAGGGCCTTCTCGTGGTGGGGGTGTTCCCACCATAGTGCCACGACGAAGGCGAATGCTAGGCGCTCCACCGGGTTGACTGACTGATCATCAGTCCGGTGGTGATAGAGTGGTTTAGAGCGTTTGATTACCACATCGGTGGTCCGGGGTTCGAATTCCCGCCATTACCGGTCACTTTAATAGTAGACGCTAATCCACTGTCGTCGGGCTGGTTACCACCTCCGATCTACTGGGACCTCATGTGGTTCTTTGCCACTCCAAGCCTCAGGGTTTGGCTGTTGGTTATTCCTAATAGATCACTGGGCCTTCGTATCCATGGGGTATATACTCCTTCCACTGCACTTATGCACTATATGTGATAACAAAAAAGTCCAGGAGATATGGCTAAGTGCTGATTCCAAACCAACTTTGTGCGATGTATGAGGTGTACAACACCAGCATCTGTGGTGAAGGGGTGTTCTAAGCACCCGGGATGTCTGACCCTATTAGATGGGCGTATGAACTGATCAATCAGTCAGCGGCTCCCAGAGGGCTACGGATCCTCATATCGTCCCACTGCCTCGTAGGTTAGTCGTTCTGGTCAAAAGCTTGGGGTAAGGCTCCTTAAGTCAATCCTTTACTTCGGTTTAGGCAACCGGGTGGTATCCCCATGCCCCCATGGAAACTTCTACACACACGATTACTCGTTTTCGCGCTTTGCTTTACTTACTCAGGCTACACACAATATGACTGAGATGCTGGCGGTCAAGTAAAACCAACTACTTATTGCTACACTGCTCCTTTTCAACCGTTCTTTTGCACAGCAACATTGACATTACTATTCCGTGTGCTTTTCAGACCACCACTGACGAAGACGCTAGGCATAAAAATCGAATTCATCCTTGTTACATGCGTTTCATCAGGGCCACTACCAAGACCACGTGCCACTAAAGCCCACAGCTTTAAACGTACGCACTCGGATGCACATAGGCTTTAGCGCGCATTTTCGAAACACTGGCCACTGACGCCTGCTGCTTGTCTGAGGTGGCACGAGCGTCCAATAATCCGGGTTTAGCCATTTTCCCTAGACTGGCTGTCGGTCAGTCAGTCATTCCGGTGGAAAGTGCCGGGCATTTACTTTCATCCTCTCACTTTGGTGGGAAAACCGCCACGAGGAGACCGTGAGTAGGACTTCCTCAGCAGAGGCTGTGGCGGACACAGTCATTCGGGTGCATTCCGAGACGCGTTCAGGACGAGTAGTCATCTTAGAGCCTAAAACATCCATCTACCATACTGAGGCATTTGGAGGCCGAATAAATAATTCCACAGTTTAGCGCGCATCTGCGGAACCGGGTGTGTCGCATACCCGGTTGGTGCCACGGTATCACTACCAGCTTCGTTGGCTAAGGCACATATTACGTAGGCCACCCCATCGACTTCGTCGTGCTCTACTCGCCGAACCTAAGGTTGGCAGGGAACAACAACGTGAAGGCCAAACCATGACATGACACTGGTCTATCAAAGTGTTGATGTCAAAAGTTGACTCTGTCGGTTCCTCACGCTTGCATGGTTGGGGACCTCGAGATCCACTGCGCAGCTGGCTGAATCCTTGTCGAATATGGTTCGAAGTCGTGCTCAGTGGCAATTATGCTGTGACAACTTGTGCTCGAATTCCTAGGAGATTTCCTCCTTGATTCTTCGATCATTCTTCTGTTTCATGTTTTTACAGGGCACCACGCCTCTTTCGGTGAATAAAAAACCGCTTTTAAGTTATAAACAAAGTGAACGCATGTTTTGCTCTGGTCCCTTATTCACTTATTCAAAGGTGGATTTTTTTTGGGTTTGGAATAAAGCCGAGTCCGCGTATTTCCTTTTGCACGCTGCAGATTGGCTCAGATATAGCTATCGCTTGGGTTGACGTGGATCCGACGAAGGGCAAAGCTGTGGTTCGTTTCAAACAACCGGACACGGCTGAAACTGCCTGGACAAAGTTGACCAAATCGTTTGAAGACAAGCCAGTAGTCTATTCTGGTAGTACAATCACAGGGCGCGTACTTTCCGGTAAGCTTCCTCATCCCGAGGTTTTTTCGTAGCCCCGATAATGGAAGCGAGGGTAAGAGACAATAGTTGATCTCTTACTTACCAGCTGTTTCTTTGACTTTTACATTGCGTAACTTGTGGTAGCCCACCGATTGATTACTTTACTCCACTGATGGATGAGTCCCCGTACAAAGAATCAAATTTGGCATTCATCGGCCACATTCATTAGTTACTTTAAGGCTCACCCCTTTTATGTCACTGCTCCGCTTTGACATTGGAATCCTACTTCTTCATCAGTTGTTCTTGGCTACACGTAGGTTACAGGCTCGTGTGGCAATTTTTCTCGCAGTTTCACAGTTTTGGATTTGAGTTAAAACCAACAGTGTGTCAGGTTGAGACAATCAGCGAGAGAGAGCCGTCATGAATTTCTCGAGTGTGATGGTGTCTAGAGCGGTTACTTTTTTTGTTGTGCATGTGTTGTTCCGTCAAACTGTATTTTACGCTTCTACTAATCCAACGCGCATTCCACCAAAAATGAACCGGTTTGAGGAAACGACTAAACGTTGCAATAATCCGATTTCATCGGGTGTTATTGGCTGCTATCACAGTCCAGAGCGAAAGGTAATCGAGCAGGATCTCAGTCCTGAGCTTTTATTCTGGACACACCTTCAGTCTTAAACTGATAGCTGTCCCGAAGACAGTACAGTTCACCCGTTCTATGGGAACTGAGTTCACATGCACCGGGAGCACTGTCTCGTCGAGGTACAAAGGTCTTAGTTACCATCTACCCTATTTTGGCCGCTGGTCTCACAGTTTTCTCAGTTATGGCCGCTATCTTGACAAGCATTTTCTTGAAGTCACGTCTGAATGCCAGGTGAAGACCTACGGCTCAGGGAAATGCCTAACAAGGACACGGCAGATCCCAATCAGAGAGACTACCTCTTGACACCCCACGTAACCACAGGAGAAGTGTCGATACCCAACCATTGATGCGTGTTCAGTTTGCATAGGAGACTTTGGGTGCAGTTTATTGAATATAGTTAAGGCAAAGTAAGATGGTTGGGACGTGTTTCGTATGCCCACAGATAGATTTACTTAGAGCACGTTGATCTCCAAGGCAGCTGGGGATTGGAGGGTGGGTTGAAGTGATCAGTTCATAATTTAATAAAAAAATTTGAGAACCCTAACCGGCGGACGTGCTATGCCTCCGGGTCGAGTTCCAGGAGCCCCCCACCTGATGGTTGAGAACACAAGGTGACATGGCTAGATGTCGCGGTGAGTGACGTGCTTGCATTCGAGTCCTTCGCCTTCATGATGTCTACTCATAACTTACGCTTCTGTTCGTTCTTCCGTCGACTGAAAAATGCTCTAAGGTAGCAACCGAAGCCAAAGCATTGAAGATCGGAGGTAATGGTTGAAGAAAGAACCAAAATAAGTCGTCCGTTTGAACGTTCATCTTTCACAGATTAGATGGGTTGCATTTGCATGTTCCAGATTAGGTAGATTGATAGGCCTTGATTGCAGGTGAGGATGTAGATGTGTTATGTGGACACCGAATGCATTTCAAAGATGTGGTTGTGAAGTTCTTCGTTTGTTCTTATTTAAAGATATTTTTACACAAAATGTAACACAACAAAACCCGCCACAGTTGCATTCTGGTTTCATGGGTGCAAACCTCAATCAGATCTTTTTGATCCTCCAATTATTCCACCTTCACTTATTGAACACTTCGATCCCACTTCAACTTATCATCAGGTGATGAGGAAAAAGCCCACTGGAAAACCGTTTTGGCCGCGCAAATGCACAAAGCACAAAAGCGTCGCGGTGGTCGCCAGGTAAGTTCCGTGCACAATTTCTATGTGCTAAGCAATTTTCCCAATCTAAAGTATGAGGTCACTTTTTCCACAGTCTAGTCTCGAGTTAGTTGGCATTTTTCAATACGGTGTTTGCCGCTGCTCCACGGTTTTGTTCGTGAACACCACAGTTTTGAATCCTACTCAGTTGAATCTTGGTCGGTTTGTAGGAGTGTTGGACTATTAGGTCTGTGGTGCGAGGTTTTTACCGTACCACTTTTGGTCAACAGCACTGGTTTACCCGGCTCGTTACCGCACCTGGTGTACTGAAACTTGTTTCTTCATTCCAAGTGACGGTGCTGTGATTGTCGATCCCTCTTGCTAATGAAGTAGGTCCTTTTGGCTTAAACGGTGTGCTCTTTCACTGCACGTGAGCACACACATGGCATAAAGTTTTATTTGACGGTCAAAAGCTCGTGCTGAGGAGAAAAATAAGCCACTCATTGGTTAAATTAGGGTTATTCGGGATTAGATAGTTCTGTGACTAGGCAGTTCAATCGATACAATGAGCATTCTTGTGATTTAATTAGTATTTTCAGATGACTACAGAGGTACGTTCTTCACATACTTTTGTAGTGGTAGTTTTTACTGATACGCGCTTGTCACAGATTTGTCAACCAAGGTGTTGCGCAAACAGTAGAGACCAGTGATACGTATGTGCTTGCGAAATCCAAGGGGTTGAGACAGGCAGAAGACAGGCCTAGGATTAAGGCTTTATTCGACGCGCAACTCATCAGTAGGGGTTGAAAATAGTAAGGAGGAGTTCAGGCGAAAAATAATAACAAAACTGATCAAAGACGTTTGGGTATGTACGGAATGTTTCTCTTTTCTCTCGCAGTCGCCGTACCAATAATTCGGAGATCTAACCGTCAGAACTCCCCATATCAGTCAGAGCTTCCATAGGGATCTTGCTTGTGGTAATCATTGTTGGTGCATTTGAGAGGCAATTCGGCGAAGATGCGATGGTTGTATTTGAGTGTACTAGTGTTGTGGCAGAGGCTATTCGTTTCGCTGGAGGCGATTGGCAGACATATTTAAGGTGTCCTTTCCGTAGTTACTACAAATCGCGTTGTTAGCAGGACATTTGAAACAAGAATGTCTATCGTTCCCACAGAAATATTATTTGGTTCCCGCGAATAGTTATCAGTTGATTCGATGGATGTTGAAGCCGTATACGATATCGATGGTGTCTAGAAGGCATTGGATTGCTGTTGGCTGCATGCCGCTTCTGAAGGACTCCCGGATGGCATCATTTTGATTTCGCTCAGCCGTAATAACCTGGAAGTTGCAATCTTTAGCTAGGGATTTCAGCTTTTGGAAGCATTGAAATCCTGCCCCTGTTTCCTGTTTGCAGATTGCGAGTAGATGGCGCGCGAAGACTTTATTAGGCGGCTTGATAAACAGTTTTTCTAGGGTTTTAGTAGTATCGTCTTATGATGTATATTCAGCCACATAATCATGAATGGTCGAAGAGCTATAGTTGTACAGAAGGTCAAGCTGCTTGGAATCATCTACGCAGACTTTGGCGAGAAATATGTCGAACGTACAGAACCAATGTCCCCGGATTTTCGAATAGTTAGTTGAGTTCGGATCCGCGTCAACTCGTATAAGACGTGGGCAAAGTTCCATTTGAGGACGAATTGTATAGCTGATAAGTTGATGCGTATGCGCTTACGAAATCCGAGTGGCTGAGGCGTGCAGAAGACAGAAGCCTAGAATTTAGGCTTTATTCGACATACAACTAAACGGTAGGAGCTGAAAACAGTAGGAAAGAAATCCAGAAGAACAATCATAATAAAACTAAAGTAGATAGGAAATAACTGGTGAACATAATCCAGGGAAGTGGTTATCATTGTCGTCACCTTTTGTTAAGGAACAACGTTACTACTTGTTAGGTCTCAGGAAGCTCACATGTTCCACCTCAGACAGACCACATCTGTACCGTTGAAGATAGCCGCAGGGATAGTCACGAGATGGCCAGTGATGGTTCTGCGATATATGCATTTCACTTCTAAGGTACGACGTTCGAACCCTGCACCGCCGACCAGTGCTTTACTGTTGCCCGGCTGGTTATCACGCCTGACCTATCGGAACGCCACGTGATTCCGCACTGCACTTGAGTGTGCCCTTTGCACTGTATTCACGCGCAAGCATTGTATATCAAAAATCATTAAGTTAGTCCCGTCAGTAATCTCAACCACAACGGTGCTACCTAACCCTTGCTGATCACTGCTCCGCTGAACGGGACGAGCTCTAGTTACCGTTTATCGTTCCACGAATAGAGGAACTGCATAAATTGCATATATGCGTTTAGAAACCAGGGTAATTACTGAAACTGTGTAGTTCCACGTCGTGAGATCCCTCGCAATATGGTAGAAGCAAATTAACCGTCTATTGCCTCAGCGGGTTCCATTTTTTACGTCGTGATTGGTATTGGTCGGTCTCACCCAAAATTTCGTCCTAATCTTCACGTGGTTAAATAGACAGCAGACATTGATAATACTGATAACAATCTCATTGCCACTACTTTTTATCGTGTTTTTTACTTTCTCCAACTATCTTCTAGAATGGGAAACACTTTGGGAATAAGCGCCGTCGGGTGAACTGATCTCCACTCGGATGTGAATCGGTCGTTTCCACGCTTCTTCAGAATATCGATGCCATTTCCCTCCTCCCCAAGCGCTCTCAACCATCTATGTATAAAACATTTGGACAGAATAAAGCCATTTGAAAATGCCTCAGTTCCTTTTTGGAAAATGACCAAACGGGGGTGACGAAGGCATAATATTCGTTTTTACTTCAATCCAAATATCAATTTGTTTTACAGCTCTGAAGTCGAGCCTTGTGATGGTTCGGGATTCCAAACCCTCCAAACGACGTCCGGGTTCCACCACCAATCTCAAACGCCGAGCTACCGAGTCGCCAGAGTTTGAGTCAGTAAAGAGAACGGATGATCCGGATCTTAAACCAACAACGCCGGCACTTCGACGTCGTGCGACAACCACAAGAAGCTCTCTAAGAATCTCAGGCGATACAAATCTACCCAGACATTCGGGATTTGCACGATCCCACTCAAATACGGATCGACGCCGACGCCTGCAGACCTTGATTCGTGAAACCTATCAGGGTGTTCGTCGCGCTCATTTGGTTTCCCACTGGTCACATGTGGTCGATTTGATGCATGCTAACCGACTTCTACTCCAGGATCAGCTACGCATTGCGAAGGCCGCCAACCTGTCTAATTCATCTGTACTCGCTACCGAGGATCTCTTCTTAGTCGGCGACGACTCAGGTCCGTCGGCACCAAACATCACTTACTCATCACCACAGCAGCAGCAGCACCATCACCAGCAAGTCACACTTGCCGAACCGGTCGAGATTCCACAATTGTACAATCAGTTTGGACGATTTGAAGCTCGAATAGCGGGTAAACTTTTCCGAGTTGGATTGAACATGATTCCACAGGTGAGCTCGGTTGACCGCTTGGGCTTGCGGTGTCTGAAACAAATTAGACCTATCCACTCAGCAGGAACCACGCCGCAAACCTCCCAGATTCGCTTATCGTGAAACTGTCCCAGCGTTTCAACTTAGTTTTCCACTATCAATTATTCGACTTGCCGAATCAACATTTCCTAATCTGTATGAGTAATAGGAGATTAGATTTTTTTACATAGCGTAATTTTTCATCCCCGGCTAGTCTGGTGGTTTGAGTGTTCGACTCACAATCGTTCATCCTGGGTTCGAGCCTCCACGAGGGTGCCGTGGATTTGCTCTACGGATGATATCAACCGGTGGCGGTCGAATGGTTTAGAGCGTTTGCTTACTACCTCAGAGGTCCGAGGCTCGAATCATCGCCATCATCGGTTACTTTGGTGGTAGACAATAATCCACTGTCGTTCGGATCGTTACCACACCTAACCTGTTGGGACCTAATGTGGTTCTTCGCCACTCCAAGTTTCAGGGTTCGGTTGCCGCTTATCCCCAATAGTTGCAGTGGGTCCTCGTGGCTATGGGGCAAATACCCCTTCCGTTGCACTCATGCCTAAGCATGTAATAAAAAAGAAGAGAAAAAGCTGTACAGTGCTTCCTTGGTTCTCAATAGTTTGAATGTTCACATCATGATGAATCATTATATTTCCTAAGCTACTGTCCATATTTCATGACTCCAGTTCACCTTGCTTGATGAGTTTTCTTTGTTCAATAAAATCCTCTCGTAAAACACTTCAATTGCTTCGAGTGTTATTGTAATCGATAGAAACGCCAGTTAATTTATTGAACAGTTAGATCTGTTGGAACAATAGATGCACTGTTCACCGTTGTCCCGTCGGTAGTAATCCACTGTTGTCCATCTCATTACCACACCTGACCTGATGTGGTATCCCACTCCAAGTCTCAGGGTTTGGTTGTCGCTAATCGGTACTAGTGCAGTGGGCCTTGCGGCTATTAAATATACCCCTTCTACTGAACTAATGGGCAAGCATGTAATAACTACCACTACATGATTCATGAATAAGTTGATTTCATTTTGGTCCTTTATAAACCCGTTTTCCTCAAAGATGCAAGGGGTCTCGATTTTCGTTTCTTCGGCTTTCTCCTTACGTTGATATTTTTCCAATGAAGTCAAGATGTAAGATGCTAAAGCCTAAGATTAAACTGTTAGATCTAGGAGGAATGTGTGACTACTGAATTTGCGATATTTTCATTCCTGATTTTGTGGAAGTTTTCACGCCATCGAACAACTTCTGAACCACCTGTTCACCTGTAGTTAGTGCGTTTTACTCCGTTCGGGTAAAACTGTATAAGTAGAACTCTACAAATCGACATGCTTGCGTTCTAGCAATCCAGGTTTCTGACTTTGAAATCCAACGTAGGAAGTTCGAATTCCGCCACTCCGTCACAATTGATGGTAGATAGCAAACACAATGCTGTTATTTGCTTCGGTGGCGGTAGTGGTGTCTACGTCAGTGGTAAATCGCCGATAGGGAAGCAACAAATTATCGAATAAGAGCTCATTGATGGTCAGCGGCGTTACTGGGAGACGGAGCGGGTTCTCACCAAGCAACAAACTCTACATAAGAGCGGCAAGCCCGTAAAACGCAACGTGACCCACCACTAAATACAGTTAGTATTTCTTTCCTCTTACGCAACTATCCTAGACAGGACAAGATTCACCAGGACGCGTTGGGTATCCTGAACTGGCAGATGGCCATCCAGAAGACGTATAAACCGCCCGATTGGTCACGGACTCCCAACACACGAACAGTCTTCCTGCTAGGTAGCAGTTGATTGTGCACCGGTTAGAGGTGCTACCTCGAACAAGGCGGGTGAAGCTGGGGACGCCATTTCATGCATTATTCCCAAGAGCCTTCGAATACATCACAACGAGACTACACCTTGGCGTGGTGTACTGACTTGCGTACCTCCCATGGCCCAGAGAGTTGTGCAGGATGGCTTCCTTAAGCCGGAGATGCAATCATGCTTGACAAGTCAATGAGTAGAGGTCAGACGAAGTCCAGTCTCAAAACCAGTTGGTGGGCAACATCTGGTTCTAACCACTATGTCGCTGGAGAGGCCACTCCAGCTAATAAACACGAAGAGAAGCAGTTTGTCGGTCTAAAAACCTTCACTAGATGGACAGAGAAATGGAGCACCTGGGGTTTCTCTCGACGGTGGGAGAAGTGATCACACTTCATTGGACAGCCCGCCTAAGTTAAACAGCCCCCGGTGCAAAGGATGCTGCCCCGTCCACGTTTCGTTAGCTCCACTGGGTGCATGAGGCTAAGGACTGACTCCGAAAGGCGGATCGACAACAGCACCAGCGACGACAAGGCAGAACATATGCATCAATCAGGTCTCACGTGACAGACCAGAAGAAGCTCTTTCACGAGTTCTTCGGTAACGTTCCCGTGCTGGGTTAATGCCCTACTGTCTTGTGGTTGAGACTTTTGAGTCAAAGGGTCTGGTTAGGGCTGCCAAAGAAGAACCCCTTCTGCGGTATGGGCATTCGCGAAGTATGATAACCAGAAATCTCCAGTGGTCAGTTGGGAAACACTCCTCATCCCTCTGCTCTGCATCCTTTATGTTCCAATTTTTAATGCTTACCAGTGCCACAGTGAGCCGTGGCTGTGAATTTGTAGTTCTCGAAAAGGACAGCAAACTAAAGACAGGGGAAAAAAGAGAATTCGTTCTCCAACCTAAATATTTTCTACTTAACTGCTTTCAACGTCCGCACACTTTGCCGAACGGGGCAACAAACTGTCCAAGCTAGGACTCTTGAAACCTTCAACACAGACGTGTGCTGGGTCTCCAAAACACGCATACAACGTCCAACTTCAGTGTTACCATTCGCTCCCCTGATACAAGTTGGAATTCTCGTCTCACTCTTCGCGTGTCGGGTGCTCGTGGTCAGGCTGGCGTTGGCATCGCTCGGATCGTGAAGGCTGTGCGCACTAGTGAACTGGATCCCAGTCAGCAGCCGTCTGTGCGCAGTTCGGTTGAATGGTTCTGTGCATGTCAACAGCACTAGACTGAAGCGTCGATGCCTGTTTGTCGTTTCTGTGTATGCCCTAACTGACAGTAACTCTCCTGAGGCTAAAGACGAATTCTACCAGGATTTGTCTCAAGTACTCCGTAGTGTGCGCTCTATGGACATGATGGTTGTTGCTGGTGATTTCAGTACTGAAGTCGGAAGCCTAGACGAGACGGAGAGGAATATGGGAGGTTGATATTGCGTTCCAGCTGATCGAGCTGATAACGGGTACAAATTTCTCTCACAAGAAACGACACCGACAAACCTGGCGTCCTCCTGCGACTTCACAGCGTTGGACTCAGATCGACCATATTGCTGTCGGTTACCGCCGGCGCGATCAGTTCAGGATTGCCGATCATTTTCGTCCTCGTCCGTAGACACCGATCACGCTGTTGTTCGCGCGCACTTCAGCTTGCGCCTTGTTGGTGGCCGAAGCGACGCCTCGCAGCTGCTACTGGACGATAACCAACGATCTGCTTTCCGAACAAAATTATCCACCATGTTATCGATGCAGTTAAATGCCCAGGATTCAGAAGAGCGATGGACGGAAATCAAACAGGCTTTCAGTACGGCTGCTGATGCTACCCAAGGTCCAACAACTAGAAGTACATAGAAACGAAGGATATCTGCATCCTCATTTGCACTAGTAGATGCTGGCAAATCGATTCCTCCGGATTCCGGATACGATGAGGCGCGGAGATGCCTTGAACGCCGACTGATTCGGAGCCTGGGGAATGATCGTGAGCAGTAGTGGATTGCGAAGTGTAGGGAGATAGAAAAACCTGCGGCGATTGACAATAGCCGCAACCTTTTCCGTCTGATTAGACAAACCGGGCCACGTAAACCAGGCGTTAGCGAATTGATCAAGGAAGCGAATGGCTCACTGATTCAAACTCAGAGGCGTCGTCTACTACGCTGGGCGGAGCATTCCGAGAAGCACTTGCATTGGCCTTTATCCTCTTCAGGTTTGTTCACTAGCGCAATGGGTATAGCTTATGTTGTAGTTACCAGTCCTCCGTCAAAAGCGGAGGTTGTTCGCGAGGTAAGCTATCTTAAACGACATAAGGCTGTTGGATCGGATGGGTTGCCTCCATCTGTTTTCAAAGACGGTGGCCCAGCACTTGTACTGGAGTTGACAAAACTTCTCGGGTTGATATGGGAGAAGGAACAAGTTCCAAAGTGTTGGTGTGAATCGGTGGTCGTATCGATTTATAAGAAAGACGACGGGTCCTCCTATGAAAGCCACAGAGGGATATGTCTGGTTAGCATCGCATCCAAACTGCTCGCTGGTATTATTGTCCACCGCTTATCTAACCCTCGCGAACAATGTTCGCACGAGTATCAAGCTGGGTTTAGACCTGGTCGAGGTTGTATTGATCACATCTTCGGTACTTGAACACCGACCTCTTTGTAGCATTGCTCAAATACTTTGGAAGTACCATATAAGTAATGCTGAGGTTTGACGGAGAGTCTTAGGTTTATTAGATGAAGCACTCAAAATCACCAGGTTAATAAATATGGTTGGGACGTGTTACGCATGTCCCCTGACAGGATCCCTCCTCGTGCTGTTTGCTGAGGCTGGTACCGGTTGGGAGATGAGTAAGGGTGGTCAGTCTATGACGCGGAAGAAAGGTATGAAAAGCCTAACTAGTGGACTTGGCAATGTAGGGCGTGTTAGAATTCCTGGGTGGGGTCCAAGGGATCCACCCACTCAATAGTTGGATACTTTGGGAGATATGGCTAAATGCAGCGATCAGTGGCGCTTTTGCATTCACAAACTTTCTTCATCGACTTAATTCCAATAATGTAGTTCTCCTCTCACTCATTTCATACTCTTTTCTCCCTCATTATTTCCTTTTGAGGTTGCCGCTAGGACATAACAACCAAAGCCACCGCACGCAGTGCATGGTTACCGGTTGTCTGAACTGAACTGAACTGAACATCTGCGAAACTGGCTGATCCTCTCAGGAGCTATTAGTATGGCACCAAGTACTTGACTCTTGATTACATTTAACCTGTTGGCATCCTTTATGGTTTATTTCAAGATTGGAGGTCGCTGGAAACCCTTGATAATGGAGTGAATCTTCATGATCATGTTATATGCCAATTCCATTGCACTAATGAATGGAAAAAATTTGGGTCGGCTAATCAAACATGTGTTTACTATATCACTGCAGGTTGTCGATTATCAGTGATAATGCAGCGAATATATGCGGCTGAGTAGGTATGTGTTTTCCACTGCACTCACGGTCGAGCAAGGAAAGAAAGTGCCGTATTTTAGGTGTTGAGGTTCTGTAGTTATATGTCGGGTCCCGCCTGTGGTTCACCTACAATAATGATTTGTTGATCTGTGATTGCGTCGTGATCGCATTGCGCAACTTCGTTTGCTACGTATCAGTGAATAGTTATAGGGGTGTGCATCGTGAAGGGATCGCGGGGACGATGCAGGCAATCGAGCGGACGAGATAGTCTACATGAACAGTTTTCAAATCCCTCCGATGCAGGTTTGAATCACTACAGATACGAGCACCTCCGCTGAGCAATCGGGTATATTAGGAACTGTTTTCTCTCATCTCCGTTTGACGAAATCACTAAAATACCGGTATCTAGTTGAATACAACTTCCCGCTTGAATTTGCTACCATACGAGTCAAACCATCAAAGGATCCAAGGTGTGGCTCCAATAGTCAGTCTAAGTTAAACGATCGAACTATGCAGTGGCCTACCACCGAAAATCATGTTTGTTTACTTCTCTACCTCGCTGTTTCGGTAGTGTTTTTATTGATGTTTTTCGGTCAATACGTGCATGCAAGGATAATAAAAGAGAAGCTTATGGAAGAGAATCGGCGACCGTAACCCCTCAACTTTGAGCAGAGAATCACACAGAAGACCCCGATAAGTCAGACGCTGTGGTTAACCTAACAACAGCGGAGTGCTATCCACCACCAGTTCTCACTATTGTTTTCCTCAAACAGGCAGGCAAAATCTCACGCATAACAACAGATAAAAAGCTTGATGTTAAGTTTCATTCAGTAGAAGGGTAGGAATTAATGCATAGGTGCCAGCCATTTCAATATACCTCCTCTAACACTTTGGCTGAAGATAACACGTGGTCCATTGAGTGTATCAGGACTGAGAACATCTCGGTTTTCGTACGCAGATCGATCCCGTACCTCAAATGTGCACGTGGGCTCCAGTTCAGCACAATTTCTCTGTGGAAGACGAGACTGAATTGGCTAATCTACCATATATGGGCGATGACCAAGCACAAGAGGACGCTAGCTTTCTAGAAGAACTCCTCAACAATTATGATGGTCGTTTGCATGGCAATTTTCCGTTCGAATTCGAAGAGGCATTTCTCGGACCGCTGGTAACCGAGGTGGCCAAGCATTGGTCCGAGATTAGTCGTAAATGCGGACTTCCTGTCCCATCCACGGACTTCGCAGATCGTGAAACACCTGTTGGGGATGGCAGTAGTGGGTTAGTAACCACAACTAACGTGGACCAAACTGATCTGCTACCGTTGTCTCCGTGTACATCTCGAAAGCCAAAACGCGCTCGGTCTGACGTTGATACTGAAATGGACAGCCAACAAATGCCCGCCTCATCACCGGCTGTAAAGCGGTCAAGACGTTGTCGTTGGCCCACGCAAACCTCCATAAATGTGAGTTCCCTCGGTTGTCGCAAGTCCTCTATAACTCTTGTTGATTTTTGAACGGTCTTGACTGAAATAAAACAGTGGTTTGCATGATTACGAATTTCATCCGGAGTTGGAATCAAGTGGTTTTCATTTGAATGGACCATGTTCCTTCTCTCAATACTTTGCGTTCTTTATGCACCGCGGCCCTTCCATGATTGTGAATGGCTCTTCATAAGTCCTCAACTGCATGAAACAGTTTATTGCTCTGCGATAAAACACTTTTTGTGTACTTCGCAGCTGTTTTTATCGTGGCAGGTAAGTGTCATAACTGTCGATAGATTTCAAAGTAATATGATGTGTATTGTGTGATTCACGGAGGTCTCCAGTAACTCATTTGAATAATCTTTGAAACCATGATTCAGAATTCTCCTCCAAGGTGCCTTCAGCGTTTACACTAGTTACTGGTGGTCTAAAAAGGCGAGCGGTACTCGGACCATTCCCATTTTTTTCCAGTCCCCTGAACAGATCGACGTCACGACACCCGGTGTTACTGCCTGCGCTACATCAAGCAGTCCAATCAAACTGGAGGAACCGGACTCCTCTGGAATTTCCGGAGCAGTTGGATTAGCCCATCGAAACTCCGATCTGTCAGAACAGACCCCGGTGACCACGGTGCCTCGTGCACTAGATTCACCTAGTGGGATTGTGCAATGCAACACCACCAGTCCATTCCGTATGCGACGACCAAGTGGCCCCACTATACCAGATGCCGTTTTCACAGTAAGCGCCTCCTTAGTTCATATATTCATCCTTGCTCTGTTTTACACAACCATTCCGATGCTTGTGGCTAAACTGTCATTCCGAAGAGCTGATAATCTAGTGAGTTCCGGTTTCCAATCGACTGTATGTAATGTATGTATGTATGTGGTGAATGTAATGGCGGCGTTCAATGAAATCCACGTCACTCTTTGTTTCTGTCTGTCTGGCTTCAGTTCGCTGTGCGATGAGCTTGACTTCGTATCCAATATTAAGACCGGTAGCCAACATTGCTATGCTTGGATTTTGTGTTCATAACATTACACTCAACACGTTAGACGTATAGGCAATCTGAATAACGTGGAGTTTCTGTTTACCGACGAACTACACGCTGTTCGCTTTTTCTGTGAACCAGGGCCTTTGATATATCGTCACCACATAAAATGACTACCGTGACTGCAGACCATAAATTGACCATTTTCAATAAAATGAGCATACGCACGCTACCGAATAGCTAACCTTCTGTGCGCTCGGTCTTCATCACTCCCGACACGCAGGCCATTGCCGGAACATTCGGATCAGTCGATGACGTGGGGAAACTTCAAACCCGATTTTACGAACAGAAGGAGCGATCTTCCACATCACACGTGAGTTGTTTTTTTGTTTTGTTTTGCGAAAGTGCATACGATTGCTGTTTCAGATGTGTGTATTATGGGGGAACCCTTCATAGTTTGATCATTTGACATTGCCATTGTTGGGAGGGTTTAATTACCGAAAAGTCTATCGGACAGGTTCAGAAACAGACAAAAGTGTTAACTAGGTAAGTTTCACCAAAAGGTTTTCTCTCAAAGCGCAAACCCTCGGCTAACTGATTGATCGACCCGGACAACTGGATGAACAGCCTGGGAATTGTATTTCGGCAAGAACTCTCCCAAGGCATAGGAGAACTGAGATTTCCCATTACCTTCAACTTGTGTTCTAGTTTTGCCAGGACTAACCGTTGCACTGCGTACTTTTCCCTTTCATCCCTCGACTAAGATATTAACAATGCGTTAGCACTGAAACCGGTAACAGCAGTATGGTTATCATACATTGAGCTAATAACAACGTTCCAGAGTTCATAGATAGTCACATCGTCGAATGGAAACCCAGATAAAAATGTAATAATCCGTTCTAGATATAATGCTGGTTTTATGTGTACTGTTGGTTTCTCGAAATACGGCATTTCTTTTTCTCGTATAAAATGAAGCCAGAGCGAATCGATAGTTTTAATTATTGAAGATGCTTTTCAACGATCATCTCAGTCGGGAACAAAACGAGCGGTCTTCTATTTAGGCTTATTTCTGGTTTGCATGGAGAGAAAGAGAGAGAGAGAGAGAGAGAGAGAGAGATTACTTTGACTTCTTTACTCGTCCGTTGTCTGTTCTCAATTACTTCTTGTAGTCAGTTGACGATGTGCTTCTTTGTTCACCCAATTTGGACAATCCGGTCGAAGTGGCATTGGCATCGAAAAATCGACGGATCACACCTCCGAATCGGGCCGAAGCACTGCACTCATTTCGCGCACTGTTCTGTCGACGATGTTTCAAGTACGACTGTGCACTCCATCCGTACAAGTCTACACAATCAATGTGGAGTCATCGATGGCCATTGACGCACACAACAAATCTGGGTTAGTTTCTGGTTTCCTCATTTCATTTTCTTCTCTGGACCGCGTAATTTTCAGTAGTTGGTGTGAAGAATAGAAACGATCACCTTGCTTCACTAAATTTTCTAGCTTTTGTTTGGGTATACAAACTAAAAGAGTGAATTCTCATTAGTCACCCATTTATCCCGTCTGCATTGAGTGAGCAGCGTCAGTCAGTCACGTTACTAGTTTAGAAGTTTGATTATTAACGATGGGTTTTGCCTCTGACTTTCCTCCACTCGTTTCCATTATTGGTTCCGATCTGCCCTCCCTGTTTCGCTGCACAACATATCTCCAGAACCGGATGCCCCCTTCTGTGGTCGTTGGTGTGTTAGGCAACATCAACAAACTGGACCGGACGAATCACGTAGTCCAAGCCGCACCGGTTACGGCACATGGACTCCGTCGGAGATCAGCATGTTTCAAGTCCTCGCACCACTTTATCTCCCGATCGGGCATGCAGCCTATCATCAATACACCTGGTGTTGCACACTTGCTCGTCTGTTAGGCACGAAAACCTGTTTGGAGGTAAGTGTTGATTTTCATGATCATCCATTAGTAGTGTAAGAATCTGGAGGACGTGCTGCGTAAGCAGGTCGCTTATTGGAAACCATTCACCCAGGCAGCGCCAAAGTCATTCAACCATAAAAAGTGTTCATTTGAATCTAAGATATCCAGTCCGTTTTAAGCCATTCGTTCGACCGGGGGATGTCTTCGCATTGTTTGCACATCTTGCTTCAAGTCGTTGCGTTCGGTCTATGTTACGCCGTCACGTTTATTGTTGTTCGGTTGTCCATAATTGTTTTGAAGCAATGAACTACTTGCTACTCAGATGAGTGTTATGTATACTTCACCACGTCAGTGCCTTAGACTGCTTTTGAAATTAAAAAAAATAACACGCGCATGTATTTACTGCATGCCAATCACGAGGATATCGCTTTCCGCTAATAAACTAGAAAACCTTTAATGCAGAAACGGATATCACGTTATCGTCATTTTTAGTGAATCGCGATTCTGTTCCCCCTTTTCCCTCTCTTTATCCAGATTTTAAACTATAGTGCCGTACGTCCGATCCCTTCACTGGTTGCTCCCGACCCAGGCCAATTAGTCCAACTTAGTATCCCCGGTGTTGGGTTCGAGTGGTCAAAAAGGTCAGCCAGTTCCGGCTCACTGAATGATGCGACCACAGTCGCAGAGGCTGGAGTGAACGGCACAGTCAATGGCGCTGACAAGGACGGCAACCATAACGGAAGCTGTACCGGTGCACTATCTGTGGACACAGATGAAAGGACTTTCAGTCGAATTCCCCGCAAAGTGTTCACTTTGAATGCGGCTCACGCGTTTCGCCGTAAACGATCTCGTCGACGTCGTTCGCGCAAAAATGTGTTCCCCGGTCCGGCATCACGTCGTCCTGGTTAGCGCTCATTGGTTATTAGGATATTCTCGGTGTGATGTGTCTCCTAGAATCACCTCATCTCAGTGAGATATACTGGTGATGGCACGTGTGACGACAGTTGTACAAATGCAAACGATTCTGCGCGAGAAATTTGTAATCAGTGGTCTTCAGATAGTGTCTACTCCTTTATATTTTCCATACTTACGCACCAATTGAATCCCGCTATAACAAAGCCTCAAGGTACCATCAAGGAGGAATGATCTGTAGCCGGAATGGCTTAACAATCATCAGCTGTGATGGTAGTCTGATGGAATGTGCGTTCTACTTACTGAATAAGTAAGTAGTTGATTGCTCAAAACAATAATGAACAACAACAGAGCGATAACGATTGCGACTACGGCATGCAGACTGAACGCAATAAAGTGAAGTAAGGCATGTGAACTCCATGATTGCATCCTGCGATCAGGTTACGACTTCCTTCAAATGGACTGGACAGATGTTATACGAATAAGCAATCTTGTTATGTTTGATTAATTTTGATGATGTCCAAACGAGCGGTTTCCGATAGGCGACGTCATCCGGAGTATAACAGTAGTAAGTAACCTATCGTCGTCCGGTTCGTTGCCGCACCTGACCTATTGTGACTCTGTACGATTCTGTGTTCGTTTCCTCATGTTCTGGTTGTCAATTATATGATATACCCGTTCTACTGCACTCAAGAGTAGGCATGTAATGAATATGACACGGGTTTCTTTTGTTTTCTCATTTTGCCAATCCCCTCTAGTCGCGAACAACCTAATTCAGACAGAAAGTGGTGATACTAAGGGGGTCATGAGTGACATCACTAACAGATCGGATGTGGTTGCTCATGACCAGTCAATTTTGATAGTTCAGTTCAACTGATTTCAAGCTGAAGACACTTTGACTGAGAATCAATACGCGATAGGATTGACTGATAACTGGAAAGATCCGCAGATCACCTGCTTCCAGAATTCCCTAACCGCTTCGGATTTCATATAGCAAAGCCTCACTGCGTAAAACCAGTCGTTCTACTAATCATCAACAACATCAAATCGATTTGGTGTACTTTGTTGGGGAAGTGAATCACAGATCACATGAAAAGCTGCGTTCATGCATTTTTCATCGTTGATTTTTAGACGATGAGGATACTCTCAATCAGCGTACCAATGGTGGCACCGTCAACGGGAATGGAGCTACAAACCACGGCTGTTTTGCACATCAATATCATCCATGTGATCATCCCGGGCGAAGATGTGATGACTCGTGCTCATGTCGTCAAGCTGGTACTTTTTGTGAGAAATTTTGCCAGTGTCCGGCAGATTGTTCGAATCGGTGAGTTATCATCGTTGTTTGTATTGGTTTCGTCGTTGACGCTAATGTGAGTGTCATTTTTTCAGATTCACCTTGCTCAGTATTCCTTTTAGATTTAGAATAGGTTGCGCCCGTCGATGACGAATACGAGTTCAACTCACTTGGAAGAGTCAGTAATCATGTGGTAAGTGCTGTGGTCCTAGGTCGGGTGTGGTAATGAGCTGGATGACAGTGGATGACTGTTTACCACGAGAATAACTGGTTACTGTTCGTTTTGCTCTCGACTTTTTTTATTACATGCTTGCGCATGAGTGCTGTGGAAGGGGCATTTCACCCATAGCCACGAAGACCCACTACACCATTAGAGATAACCGGCAGCCAGACCCTGAGACTTGGGGTGCCGAAGAACCACATAAGGTCCCAATAGGTCAGGTGTGGCGACGAGCCCGACGACAACGGGGATTACTGTCTACCACCAAAATTGAACGATGTGACGAGGTAGCAACCGATACCAGGGCAAAGGAGTGCGAGGTTAGTGAGCAAAAGAACCGAATTACAGTTGACTAGCCCATCACGTTGAATAAGCGTCCAGTTATTAGATCCTCCGTTTCCCAATTCAAATCAGAACGCTCAGAAGATAGCGCACTAATCTTAACGCACAACTACTGTTCGTTTGCCACGCAGATGATTATCCACTTAACCAATGTATTTGTTCACAAACCATTGCACCATTATTCACGTTCCACTATTAACTATTTGGATTAATTTCATTAGCAAAAGTCGGACGATGGAACCTTGTCTATCAGCACATTTTTTTTTCTCACTCTCTCTCTCTCTGGTTTGTTCCTTGTTTTCACTCCGACGCAGTACATTAGTTGTACATATGTCAATCCCGTTTATATTCCAGATTTCTGGGCTGTCGTTGTCGTGGTCAGTGCAACACGAAACTGTGCCCGTGTTTATTGGCCGTGCGTGAGTGTGACCCAGATTTGTGCTTATCCTGCGGAGCACAGCAACCCGGTCGGGCTCTGCACAGCGGCCACGCAGTCACATTGGACTGCGGGGTGACGGGATCGCACAATGCGCATCCGTTATCGGCGCCGACCGGTACATGTCGAAATGTGGCCATACAACGTGGTTGGCGCAAACATTTGCTCATGGCTCCGTCCGATGTAGCCGGGTGAGTATGTAATTACTGAGGCACAATGATATTCCAGTGCCAAGGGCTATCACATCATCAAGTAACCCACTGTATTCTTGGTACTTATACATGATGACAATGGACATCAGATAGAAAAATAACGAGCGAGTCTTCAATTGTGAATGATTTCTTTGTTGGGTCGGATTATGAGCTGTTATTTCAATCATTTTTTCTTTCTTTAGGAGAGGTGTTTGGGCAACTAATAGGATCGTGGTAGCCGGTTCTTTCCTTGCAATGGGCTCCGGCGGTTATGTAACGCATTTATCCTCATTCGTTTGTTCAGAGAATAATCGCACATAGCACATTTTTCTTGCGATTATCCATACAAAAATTTGCCTGACATATAATTCCGATTTCAGATGGGGTATATTCATCAAAGAAGGTGCCGAGAAAAATGATTTCATTTATGAGTACTGTGGCGAAATCATCAGTCAGGACGAGGCAGATCGACGTGGTAAGTGTGTGTATGTCTGCTACGTAGTCATACACGGACCTTTTGTCGTCTATGCGAGTGATACAGATGAGTCAGACGTTGAAGCTTCACTATCCTTTTTCCGTACAAAATTGTTCAGTTGAACAGTTCGCATGTGTGTTCTCTAAGTCTGAAGCAAGTTAATATGTAGGCGCTGTTTTCTGCCTCTGCAACCAACACGTACCCAATCAGTGCTGGTCTGTGAAATGTTATTGATGTGTGCGTGAGACGTGAAGTGAATCAGAGTATTCTCGAAGGAGCATGTTCCAGTTTTACTGCTAATGGTATGCACCATGCTTTGAAATTCAGTGAGAGAAGACTACCTGCGCGGTCAGCAAAGTTCATGAGACGCCGATGTTGTCTTTACTGATGGTGATGATATTAGTGATATTATGGCGATACTACTCAATCATTGAAGTTGGAGTCGCACCGATCTCTTCAATTGAGGTTGCATTTTTAGGTTTTGCACGTATTAAACAACGCGAAAGACCGGGGCTCTGGCGCTCTGACAATTGGTGGAGTGATTGGAGGAGAGTTAACTTAATTCCGGAATCAGCCGAAATCCTGGTCAGAAATTTCCGGCTTCTATCGGAGTCCTCTACACTTACTTCACTGAAGCCGAATTTACACGAATAAGATAGTTTCTAATCAGGATTCAAAGATCCAGTTCCGTTTTAAGTGATTTGATCTTTTCGTCAAACAGGTTAGCAGGGTTATTACCTTTTGGGGAAAGCAAGAGCTTTGTCGTGCCGCTGGCGAAAGCTGAGTATCCAGTAAATGATATGAACGGAACAGTTGATTTACAAATCCACAACCACAAAAAATGTGAGCACCGCTCATATGGAGTTACTACAGTCGTAGACACAGCCCGTCTGTGTTGCTCAAGCCTGTCACTTCCGGCCTGTTAAAGAGCTTGTATGATTCGTCACTCCAAACCTCGAGGTCGTGATTTGCATCTTCATCGTATATCAAGTCAGGTCCATCTGAATCAGTCGCTCTTTGTCAGAACTTCATTGTTCCTTAAACGACATAAGACTGCTGGACCGAAAAAGTTGCCTGTTTATTTTTGAAGGCGGTGGCTTAGAATTGTAACTGGAGTTAACAGTTCTCCTCGGTTTGATGTAGGTGAAGGAACAAGTGCCAAAAAGTTGGTGTAAATCGGTGATCGTACCGATTTTCGAAGGAGGCGATAAATCCTCCCGTGAAAACCACGGGGAATATGTCTGGCTAGTATTGCATCTAAACTGATCACTGGTACTCTTCTCCACTGCTTAGCGGGCGCTCGTATTCGCGCGAGAATCAAGCTTGGTTTAGATCTGGTTGAGGTTGTGTTGACCACATCTTCACTCTATTTAGGTATATTGGAGACTATGACTCGGTATCGCGATCAGTGAAGCTCTTGTATTCAAAAACTTTGCGGCTTGGTACTATTTACGGTTTTATTATTGGTCTTTTCACACTCATGTTTTTCCCCATTATTTTAGATTGAGATTGTCACTGAGCGATAGAAACCAGTGCATGGTGAATGGTTGTTTAGAATGCCTTTTCCATATCATGGTGCTTACCAAATTGGTTTCGCAAATGGTAACGACATTTGTACCCTAATTTTATCCCACTGTCGTCTGTTGTTCTCCTTGACAGGGAAAATCTATGACAAGACGATGAGTAGTTTCTTATTCAACTTGAACCGTGATTTTGTGGTCGACGCAACACGCAAAGGGAACAAAATTCGATTTGCTAATCACTCAGTGAATCCGAATTGTCATGCCAAAGTAAGTGAGAGCCTGGTTGCAGCCTGTTCCTTCAGTTGTTATGGTGTCTTGACAAACCTTCATTTGCGGCTTTCGTATCCTCATCGAATGCCGAGAAAAGGCTGTTGCTGTAAAATCAGTTTAACCGTGCAGTCTGAGGAACGATGAGCGTGCTCGCGGAATGACCCGAATAGTCGTTGGCTGTGTTAGGTTAATGGCAAGCTCCGGGAGAACCGTAGCCGAACTAAAAAATGATGTACTTCAAGTCGCCCAAAGTATTGATTTGTCTGAGAAGGCGGCGCACTACTTCACACAATGAACGATGGGATGTCTGTTTTGTACATCGCGATAAGTCTTTGGTGAATAGGGCCAAACTGTCTTAACCACGAACATTGAAGGAGGACAGACAGTGAGTCGATACGGTTATTTTGCCCTCTTTTTCCTTTATTCTATAGCGTATGATGTTAGTCAGTTTTTTGTGAGTTAGGTGCACGTACCAATGGTCAGGTGTCTGCAATCCGATGGTGGTTGAATGGATTAGAATGTTTGCTTACCACCTCGGAAGTCAGAGGCTCGATGCAGCGCAATCATCAGTTACTTTGGTGGTAGACAGTAATTCACTTTCCTCCGGCTCGTTAACACACCTGACCCATTGGGACCTTTTGTGGTTCTCCATTTCAAGTACCAGGGTATGGCCTCCGGTTATCCCTAATAACACAATGGGCCTTTGTGGCAATGGGGTATATCCGACGCCTCTGTGCTTTGAACCAAATTATCAGTGAATATATATATATATATATATATATATATATATATATATATATATATATGCTTTGCGGCATAGTTCTTTCAGTCAGAGCACCTTTCTCCGCATAGGTGATGATGGTCAACGGAGATCATCGAATCGGGATCTTTGCGAAACGTGCTATCGCGCCGGGAGAGGAGTTGTTCTTTGACTATCGATACGGTCCGACTGAACAATTGAAGTATGTTGGAATCGAACGGGATACAGATGCTCCCGGGAAGACTTTGCCTATCCCTCTCGAGCTGCAAAGTTTTATTGCCCAGTCGTCGCAGGCAATGAAAAATGGTGCTCCCGGCAATTGAAGTTCGTTGGTGATGCCTGCTGGTGGCGCTTTCAAAGGTGCGTTCGCAACTCTCAATGGGCTACTGCTTTTTATCTAAGTAGTCCAGTCGTTTGCGTTTAATTATAAGCAATGCACATGCAGGCTTTTCTTTTGACTGCAAATCACCCGAGGACACACTCCCCCCCACTCCAAATGCAGCAGGTTATCAAACAGCTACCATGGTGAAATCCACACTTCTATCCTGGATTTCTCAAGTATCCTACCAATATTATGTTATAAGAAGAAAGTAAGTGATAAAACAAAAGTTCGTTTTGTGCAGAATGTTCTTCATGAATGGGCACACCCCTGGAGCTTAGAATTTCTACTATTACTACTGAGAACAGTAGCAGTAGCCAGATTTGAACGTTTTCTGAATTCTCACGAGGAAAAATTGTCCACTTGAGAAAACGGTAAACGACAACAGAATTTGTAAATTATACATACAAAAATACTAGTTTACCCACAGAATGATTGAATAAAGCTACCTACGTAAATGAAGTGAACCTTTAGTGGTATATAAACTAGCATGAACTTACTCATTGTGAATAGACGGGCCATGTTGGTCAATTTAGAAGCGTCTTGCATGGAAAACCCGTATATTCACTTCGCTTTCCTGAATGTGGAAGACTTCAGTTGGAATAACCATTAGCGGTTGTTGGATTGTGACTGTTCTGATTGCTGCTTCTCACCAGCAACCCAACTAGAAGATAAAAGTTATCAATATTAAAGCAAAGTAGGAAGAGAGGTTAAACCAATGATAGCATTATGATGTACGCGATTTAAGTTGAAATTTCTATTTACTCGCACTTCTGCATATCGCTATTCTATCTTGCCGTATATTGTTTGTGTGCTTGTTGAAAGTCACCGCAGACCTACGGAACTGTTTACTTGAATAAAAGCCACCATCTTTTGCATGTATTTCCCGATTCCGTATTTTATATTCACAGACATGCAAATGCTAAAAGTCCACCCAGTTAAGCAATAAGCTACCCATAACTTGAGTACAAAAGCGTCGCTTGTCATGATGTGTAGTCATATCTTCCTGTCTGCCCATGATCACTGATTATATGGATTTCGTGGAATTCCGAGACAAGAAAAATAATCAAATGCAGTGGTCCGGCTCAATATATTGCACCCACCTGATGGATGTCCACCTAACGGCGCTTACCCTAACAAGGTTTATGCAGCTTTTGATAAGTGCTAAATGTTTACTTGGTAAAGTCGACATTACCAACCTGACAGTGGGTTAAACCTAGTCGAATACCCGGCATACTGTGATAAAACTAATATTTGCATATTAGTAACAATTGTTAGCTTCCTGACACTAATTTCAATAAAGCCGGTAAACAGGTATGATAAACACGTTAGATAGTTCTGGAAGAAAACATTGTGACTGCGATTGCCGTGTGTACGGTAATGTGTGCTTATTTCTTGTTGTCCGGTGATTGATAGAGTTTCTGATAGTTATAGTTAAGTATTAGTTCGAGTAACTTGACCGGATGTTAGATATGTTGGTAAGTTCTACTTCATTGAACTTCACTCCCCAATACTGAAGTGAACTGCAATAAGGTAGTAGTGAAACCATACAGTTCTTTTGGACCGTGAAGTCGTCGAGATAACTGAATGAGAACATCAGTCTGTATTCCGTTCACTTCGACCATTTTGGCAAAATAGATATGCCAAGGAAGCTGATGCTCACATAATTTCATCACAGTGTAGACGTGGCAGTGATTAGTATTCACGCCTATACCGTACAGGAGCACCATTCAGTCAGCAAGAGGCAAGACTGCCTCAGCAATGGAATGACTGGGAAGCACGACCAGTTGATGAACTTCGACCATCGAATATATATTGCCATTGTGACTGAAATAACTAGCTTGTTCGTGGGTACCTATTCGTGGACCTGTGGCTGCGTCTAAGCGGTTAGCACAAGCTCTAGTTGTGTTTATCAGACAATATAATCCAATCTTCGTCCTCTAATAATAACCACCCTAAATCCTTAAGAGTGCTAGATGCAAATGGACCTCTGGTGTTTCAATCTCGTAACTATTACTTCATCTTGTCAATCCCTATCAGTACTGCTCATAAGCGATGAGTAGCCCAACACACTTTCCCTACATTCACCGTAAAAAGTTCACCCTTAGCAGTGCAGTTGCTTCCGTCAATGGTAGGTCACTCTGCTTGCACGTCTTCGCGTTAAAGCGCCGAGATGGTTTCCTGGTCACACTTAATCGCGCTGTGCGGGGCACTAGGACTAGTTTCGCCCAACAATCCTTAAGATTGTCTCACCACTGTGTGTATATTGTGGTTAGCGCACACAAGCCAACGCACGTGCATGCACCAACAAACACACACCTCCTCTTACACCCACCACAAATATGTGTGGGCAATTATTACTGCCTTTCGACATGGTTCACTCGTCACCTGCAGTATACCATAAAACTACAACAGTGATGAGACCAGTTCATTATCGCTAATGCGGTAATCAAATGGTAGCTGTGTTTCTTACCATAGTGATGAATGAGTATAAAAGCAGGCAGTCATAGTTGAGGAGAGAACAATAGTAGAATGGAAATTGGGAAGGTAATAACAATGAGGGCTGGGTCTTCATTCACGCGTCCGGTGGACGCTTCACCGCCCGCTAACAGGCGTCCACTGCTATTCGGTCAGATGCAACCTCTGGTGCTCTCACTCTACTGAGCCATCCGAAAGACTGGGACATGCAGGACCTACAACATAATGCCTACGTGTCTCCTACCAGCAGGGTCTCTCAGAGCCTCTGGCTAACTAACTTTAGTCGACCTGTGGTTGCATTTCTGCCCTGCCAGTGTGTTGTCTGAACTGGAGATTGCCAGTTTCAGTTTCAGAAAACGTTCCACATGAGAAATTCAGATCGACACAAACAATCCCGTCATTTGTGCCAAAATGCTTCTAAAATGCCATTGACCACGAGAGGTGTGCAACGGAGTAGGGATATTTCTTGCGGCAGGTGACGAGTGAACCATGTCGAAAGGCAGTAACAATTGCCCACACATATTTGTGGTGGGTGTAAGAGGAGGTGTGTGTTTGTTGGTGCATGCACGTGCGTTGGCTTGTGTGCGCTAACCACAATATACACACAGTGGTGAGACAATCTTAGGGATTGTTGGGCGAAACTAGTCCTAGTGCCCCGCACAGCGCGATTAAGTGTGACCAGGAAACCATCTCGGCGCTTTAACGCGAAGACGTGCAAGCAGAGTGACCTACCATCGACTGCATTGCTAAGGGTGAACTGTGCGCGGTGAATACAAGACTTATAGGATATGCGGTATATATATATATATATATATATATATATATATATATATATATATATATATAAATCTAGGAATAAATAATTTTGATGGCTGCCAAGGACGTTTTAAGACACAGGCATTGTTCGTAATTTATGCTTTTGTAACCTATAGATGTAATTGTTTTAGCCGCGATGATGTAACCGAAAAGGAGTTTGTCCGCTATTCATGTTTTATGGATAAGGTGTAGGGCAAGTGTGTTGGGCTAATCATCGCTCATGAGCAGTACTTATTGGGATTGACAAGATGAAGTCATAATTAGGAAAGAGGTTGAAATACCACTGAGGTCCATTTGTATCTAGCTGAGAATAGCGGAATCCTCTATCATCCTAAAGGAATAAAGGTGGTTATGATTAGCAAACAACAGACTAGTGTTTGTCATGGCAACCACTATATAGTTCATTGGTCTTTCTCCGTGTTCTGAATGATACTCTCTGGAGAAATTATGACTACAGTATAGATACAGCTTGAGCTGTACATCTATTTTCCATAACTTGTTCATGTTCTTTTTCATCGTTATTCTTCAAGACGTTTTTCATCGATAAATCGCCTATAGAATCACCTTTTGTGTTTTGAAACCGTGAGGGTCGGAACAACTGTTTGGTTTGTTCTGAAATGTAACTTTTCCAGTTATTTTTTAAAGTGTACATCATGCTGCGTACCATATTACAGATACGACCCCGTCGACTATCCCATATCTGATGGTAACGATTACAGATTCTCAAATTGTTTGGCGAAATACGCTTCCTCCACTACATTTATACGCACGATGAACAAATAAACTGGTAAAAACTACCGCGTGGCTTTTATGTGTCACCGTTGAATGTTGACTGTTTCTCTTTTCCTATCCATTTTTAGAGTATTTCCTTTCCGCGGCGAATCCCAGCCTCTTATCGTCCTACGCAGTCAATTACAGTCGAGTGGTTCATTGCGTTTTGTCGTCAGTGGAGTGTGTTCTCCGACTCTTGTATTGTATCTCCTTTCCTTGTAAAACACCCCCCCCCTGTGAGCTGAACCACATTTGTATACTCCAGTTCACTTCTTATTCATTTTTGTTTTTGTTTTTCTCAATAGTAATAATAATAAAAAAGTCTGATGACAATCTAATTACGTTCTCACGGAACATCTTGGGACTGCAGAGCGCAGCTACGTGTGAGTAGCATTTCTCGTTTCTATTCGACAGCTTACCTTGAGAACTCCGCTCATTAGATTGACATGTTCGGGATAGCACTCTGAGTATGGATATGGATACCGAGGTGGTACTGATCGTAGCACGTGTAGTGGAGTGCCATAGGCGAAGTGGAGCAGTAGAGCAATGCCGTACAGGCTGACCAGTAGCCAAAATTCAGTTACCCACTAGTGTTTACGGAGAGAATTTCTTAGTGGGGTACCTTCTATCACGGGATCAGTGAAAACGCCCTTTATTAAAATAAACCTCTACGAGTGTGATCCATGTCACCCAAGTGAACAAGCGAGTGTACCAAGATGCCTACCCACTTTGTTCGAAGTCACAAGATGAAATGTCACCGTACGTTCATTCTCAAACAGCTACTAACAGATGAGAGATGAAGTCGCTATTATTTCCACTTTGAGTATGCTGTAGAGTGTTGAACTGGAAACGAGCAGAGGAGACGTGTTTCTTTTCGTCCCAAATGTTGTCCAATAACGGCAAAACAATCCAGGGTTCCTTCACCGGTGGGCTGGAGGGCATCTTTGTTCTTACTGCCCTAAGTTGTGGCGCGGGAACTCGATTTGTATATCATCAGCCAGTTTCCTCATACCAGCAACTACACGGAGTAACAACATAATCACAGTTTCCCGGTGTCTCCAGTTTTGGCGGGTGGGTTTGTCGGACAGTGAATTCCAGGATTGATCTCGGGTTGTTGTTGAATTAACCGTAGGCCGAATTATGTACTAATTCTTACCCTCAGTTTAATTGTAGAAGGCGGAGTTGGCTCAGCTTGTGTGCGTTCAGAGAAACGGCAGCAGGCCAGGGAGCGTAGACAGTCAACATGAGAGACCAAATGTGATCACAATGCCAGTGAAGACCAGTCGGCACGTGGTTGATTAGTATTCATAAGCACGAGCATGTGTGGCTAAATGGTAGTTCTTTCTTTTTCCCAACTCTAGGACCACTCCCTGTTCATCTTGTACAGTGTGGTTTTTGAGTCGCGAAAAAAATTTGGGCTTGCCTAGGCCCACTTGAACCACATTTTGCACTGGACTGCTTTCCGGCTTGTGAGCAGGCAAATTATCGAAAAATCGACTTGGGATATCAGCGTCGGCCTGACAAAAATCTCGCCAGTGAAAGTTGCGATGAGGCCTCGATTATCGACGGACAAATACGAATATGTATTCAGCTCCCCTGAAGTCCACAAAGTTATGAAGCTGGTGGTCCAGATTGCTTATCGACAGTTTTGTTGCATGTTGTAACAAGTTAATGTTATCAATACCAATTCCTTTTTGATTATATCGAACAAATGAAAAATACGATCCGTACGGTACGGATAAAATTCCTTGGAGGCATGTGAGACTTTATTGCAAAAGATCCCTGATGTGAACCATGATGAGTATTACCACTCAAACAGCAGATCAGATACTGTGACCTCTAACGCCATAATTTTTTTTCTATTACTCATCGGGAACCGTGTAGTCATATTGTTTCCAATGCTAAGCGGATGGATTCAGTTTTGTCAATCTATCAAATAAAGATGGATGGTGATTACTTTTGTTCTTTCTGGTGGAATACAGAGTAACTGTGATTATTATGTGCACGATTATTTGCGCGTATTCTGTAGTATTTGGCATAATTCGCGTTATCACCTTCTGACCACCATGACGCCGAAACAACCCAAGGGGGCACTGGCTTGTAGTAAAAATGGAATAACTTGATTGTCAATGCAATTTGTTGGAGTTTTCTGACTTTTCCTAATGATAAGTTTTGCTCGTTTCCCTAAAGTTTCGCTGAAGTGGTGTTTCATAGGTGCATTCCATTCCCCTAATAACTTGAGTATATTTGGAACGACCCCATTATTGGCTATCGAATTTGGTCCCGTTGGTTTGTGTGGGGCTTTTTTCTTCTTCTGTCATTATGATGCAAAGTGTCCATACGGATATGTCGCCATTCTGTCGAGGTTCATCCCTCTGTCTTTCCAGTGTGTGGCAGCTTTTCGCCTGTTATGGTAAAGTTGCATATCAGGGAAATTGGAGAATCTTGGACATGTCGGCAGTTTTTTTTGGAGTTCGTTGTTTCTTCATTATTTTTGTCTGTCTCCTAGTGGAAGATTTTTTCATTTTGGAAGGGTCCATCGAAGTAATATCACGATTCAGTGTAATCTTTTACCTTATATTAGTCAGTTTCCTAACGGAGGTGTACCTCGCTTCATGCGAAAAACCGTGCTGCAATACCTCAGATTGACTTAAATAGATAAAACTGGAAAAAGTTGCAATCAACTCGTTTTAAAAGCAAGCAATTCTAGTGAACCGCGCAGTCGCCTAGATTTCTGAATGGCGTCATTTCGTTCTTTTATTCGATCATATCGGTAACGGCACAGCATATAGAAGCATATGGAATACGTTTGGTGGTGGCAGATCTGATGTTAGAAGGCATTGTCGAATAATCTACTGCCCACACTCATTCATCTTAATAAAGACGTGCTAGAGACTCGTATTCCTGGCAATGCACCAATAAATCAGTCAAAAAGCTGCTTCAGGAGTGAAATGACTTGGAAGCGAGACCGTAGGTCAAATGCGAGACAAGTGGCCCACATTTTGTTATCAGTTTTGATCACCCACTCTACTACAATCCAGATTGAAATGATTAGCTAGTTCATCAGTAAGTACTCACAAGCCTGGAGCTACAAGAGGCGCACCTGTATGTTCGCCATAACCCCCTTAGTAAGTCGTCCGAAGGACGGAAGGAAAGATCGAAGTGAATGAATCAAGTTTTAGTTGTCATGATATGCACTCGTCTTTATCAACCCGTAACCGCAACCACCCTAATTAGATAGAGATGTGTTGGGTAAACTACCATCCTCGGCCGGATATCTAGTCACACGATCAGTGCGAAAGCACATCACTGCATTTCCAATCAATCCCGTCAGGACTATCACTTTCGCATGCCAATTGGTATCGATACGTCTCGAAAACGATGGATCTCGAACAGATTATCGTTATTTTGTGCGGATTGATCGAAACTCCTGTTGTCAATGTCTGGCGATCAAAAAGGACCACAGAACAGACAGGTTTTTCGTGAAATCTGGGTGAATGAGTGAGCGCCTCCTGTGCGTGCGCATGTGGGCACCAGCTAGGATCAAAAGTAAAATACCCTGGGACTTGTGAGTGGTCGTAATTGGCGCCGGAGTCAACCACCCAGTGATGTGTACACCCAGATTGAGCTGTGTTCATGTGGACGAAAGCACCATTGTCAAATCACATATGCGCATCATGCATGTTCAGACGCGAAATATTTATGCTACGTTCAGGATTGGGAGCCGCAGTCCATGAAAATCATGCAAACAACTTCGCTGCTGTTCCCAGATTGTGCACTTGTGCGCACGCACAACGGTAGACTCATCCAGACATCCAGCTTTTAACCAAGGCCTGTCTGTTCCGTGGTCCTTTAACCGTCAGGGTTCCAACAACTGGTGGACTACATTTCGATACCGGACGGAGCTGAGCCCTTTTTCCGTGGTTTATCTTAGTAGTCCACGCTCTTTTACGTCTCATGTGACGTTTGTGGTGTGCAAATACCAGGACGATACAGAGTAGGTTTTTAAAAATGCGGTGAGAAACAAAGGAAAATGTGAATATAGATTTACCACAAAATTAACTGGAAATGCCTGGCTGGAGGATCAGAACACTCGGTAGAGAACGAAATCGTTTTCGGGGCTTCTCAACTGGCTAAATATAGCGCGTTTCATAGGCATTCAAATTCAGAATACATAAGAAAAAACAATAAACTTGGTAGTCATGGTGACAACAGATGATATTTCCATGTCCACTTAGTTACAGCACTATCAGCGTGTTGATAATTGTCATGCAGAATTGCCTGAGCTATCAAATTCGAAAGATAAGTCAGCACCATTTGCGCACACAACTGAAAACGTGAGAATGTCAGTGCTTAACGTCACTCCGAGGTGCTTAGGAGATTGAACTCGGTGTAATTAAATTGTGCGTGGAGTATACTGATCACTCCAGAAGGCTGAGTGGGATGGGGCGGAGATACACTCAGAACACTAGGAAGCGTTACGGAAAGGATCACTTGGTTCATATCAACTCAAATGTTTTGGAAATTATCAGATAGATTATTTATTCCTCTTTGGTTGATATCGTAGGACAAATACTTGAGACGTTAGCATACTGCGTTTCATTTCTAGAGAAGCTATACGAGAGGTCGCTTACGCAATGGGGTGACCATGAACACCTTGTTTTTGTGTCCTGGAAAAAAAGAGGTTAGGGGTCTTCCTGGAGTATGAACCGATTAGCAGATTTCGGCAAAATTTTGAGGCAAGGCACAAAATTTATTATCAGGAAAAGTCACTAAATTTCAACGAACTGCTGCGAAAACCAAATCATTAAATCTTACAACCAGCCAGTGTCTTCTTGGACTCTCGGCGTTCTACTGCTAGTTAGGAAGCAACACGAAGCATGTCAAAAGGTACACCGTACGCACAAATGGTCATGCACACAATAGTTGCAGCTCTTGTGCATCCTACCACAACAGACTTTATGGTTTCCTAAATTAGTCACTCTAGGGAAGCTGGAAGTGAGAACCACCGCGAGTGTGGGGATTGTCATCCATCCCTACTTGACAACTAGATAAGGCCTTTTATTAAATTATTGTAGTCAAACACTATACACGTTTAACTCGTGGTCAGATTGGTGGTGTTGATTTGGCTAATTGATAAAAGACAGATCTAAGAGGAACACCGTTTTTGTCTAGTAATTAGTTGTCGAACAAAAGCATTTATGAAAGAAGGAAAGTGTATTCAAGTACGCCGTACGATAAACGGTAGTTTGGACGGTAAAGACGTGTTATGTTGCAGTTGGTTAACTGATCTCTGGTTGGTAGTGGGATACCGCTTGTCACTGAAGTATATAGCAAGCTTTCTTGCTGACATAACTCAATTCACCTGTTTATTATTTAACACGGCATGACATATTTACGGTTTCCGATGAGTGATACAAGAAAAATTATGACGTTAGAGAGGTTACAGTATCTGGTCTGCTGTTTGTGTGATAATACCCGTCATGGTTCACATCAGGGTTCTTTTTAAATAAGATTTACATGCCTCCAAGGTATTTTATATGTACCACACGGATCGCATTTTTCATTCTTTTACAAGTTCTACAGATTCAAGTTCTTAATTGTTTGATATAATCAGACGAAATTGGTATTGTTTGAACAGTCCCATGGTCACATTAAAAAGACAACATTGGAGAGCGAACAATTGTTTTCAATGATTCCTAATCTTGCTCTTACACATCATATAGGTGACAGTTATGCATTTGATTGGCCGTTGGCTGGGTTGAAGGACATTTTTACAGTAGTATGGGGGGGAGGGGGAGATGGTGTGGTGTTTGTCAGTTAGTGTGTGGTGATGCTGAATCGACCACTGTTAGTGGGTTTTCAGAGGTCGTTTCTCGTTTCGGATGCTCCGTCTTTGGCCAAGGCAACTGAAGTGCCTGAACCAGTCGCTTTTGCGCGCACAGATCCGGGCTTAGTAGACGTATGGCGATCGCTTCAGCCGTGGCCAGGGTCCGCAGTCGTATCGTGTTCCCCCCAACCGATCAAAGGCAGCCCGACTGCGGACCCTGGCCACGGCTGAAGCGATCGCCATACGTCTACTAAGCCCGGATCTGTGCGCGCAAAAGCGACTGGTTCAGGCACTTCAGTTGCCTTGGCCAAAGACGGAGCATCCGAAACGAGAAACGACCTCTGAAAACCCACTAACAGTGGTCGATTCAGCATCACCACACACTAACTGACAAACACCACACCATCTCCCCCTCCCCCCCATACTACTGTAAAAATGTCCTTCAACCCAGCCAACGGCCAATCAAATGCATAACTGTCACCTATATGATGTGTAAGAGCAAGATTAGGAATCATTGAAATTGGTATTAATAACATTAACTTGTTGTCACATACAATGCGACAGTCGGAAAACAATCTGAACCTCTAGCTTCATAACATTTACACTAAATTAAATCCTCGAAGAGCACCGAGGAATCAACTACACCCTGATATTTGCCCGTCGATACTCTTGATCTCACGAAAGCCTTTACGGGCGAGAATTTTTTTCAGTGTGCAAAGTATGCCGTGCAACCAATCAGGCTGGCCTCTCTGGGCCCAAAAGAGTTTTCAATAATTTGCCTACTGAGAAGTATAAAAGTAGACCGATGCAGAAAGCAGTTCAGATAGGCTGGAACAAATTTGCAAATTTTTTTTCACATCTTAAAAAACACTACATTTATTTCTACGTGCGAAAGGAAGTGGTCAATGAGGCTTGCTATGCTGTCTAGGGCTGTACAATGATGATGATGCATGTATGGACAGCTGAGAGTACGGACATGGACAGGTGTGCGTGTGTGTGTGTGTGTGTGTGTGTGTGTGTGTGTGTGTGTGTGTGTGTGTCTGCCCGAGGGGACTAAACATGTGCAGATGATGGAAACGCCGTAGCAATCGCAAACTTGCACGCTGGCTTGTTGATATCCCTGCTCCTATTCGGAGACATCTAACACATCTGCTGGACTGCTTTGAATTCTCAGACGTTTTAGAGAGTTTTGACAAAATGTACTCATTTGATGTTGGGCCCTTTTTATTAAGGTGAGACAGTAAGTTATCGGTGTTTTTATTTCGAGTAGTTTTCGTTTACCCATTGTCTCACACACAGTTGACCGACAGTAGTGGTTCTCCTGAACTTGAAGGACGCCTTCCATTCGGTAGATCAAACAACGCGATTCAGTACTCTTCACCGGAAAGGTATGCCACAGAAGTTCATGAACCTATTTAGGTGATTGTACTCTCATATTTCTGATCGCGTAAGGGTTTACGGTGAACTAGCCGATCGGTTCGAAACAACCAGCCGTGTTCGAAAAGGATGTCTTATGTCTCAGTTCCTGTTCAAGTTCGTCATGGACGAAGTTATGGAGAGTGCCTTGCGAGATCTCCAGAATGTGGGCGTCTATCTAGGAAATAGTAAAAAGTTGTGTGACCTAGGTTACGCCTACGACCTTATGCACTTGTTCGAATGCTCAATGTGCACTAGACAGATCTGCGAGAGCTGTAGCTCCATTCGGCATGCACTTTGTACCTTCAAAGAGTAAAGTGATATTGCAAGACTGGACGTCAACGATTCCGAGCTTAATGCTCGATGGCGAGGTGCCGGCAACTGTCGACCACTTCACCCACCTCGGCAGCAACGTGACGACGGATCGAAGCACAGTAGTAGAGGTAAGCACACGCATATCCAAGGCTCGAGGGGCGAACGCTGGACTGAAGCACTTATGGCGCCGACCTGATTTTTCGTTGAAGTTGGAAGGTTGTGTTTATTATGTCACAGAACGTTCAATTTTGTTGTATAGTTGTGAGACTCAGGGTGTGTTCGCTGAAGACATTCGTCGTCTTGAGGTTTTCGACCATCGATGTTTGCGCAGTATCACTAAAGTTGGGTGGAATAGCTGAGTGAGCAATGATGAGGTCAGAAATCGAGTACTGAATATGAATTCAGAGAACGTCCTGTCACAGCGTATCCAGCTTAGTAGACTTCGTTGGTTAGGACACGTGTTACGTATGGCGAACACACGTCTACTATACGGTGCCCTTTTCTCCATTCTTCCTCGGGAGTGGAAGGGACCACGTGGAGGACAACAGATGATGTGGCAGCGAGGAATGAGAAAATACACAGCAAACTTAGGGAAAGTAGGTGCCTCACCTCTTCGTGGTTGGGATGCAAAAGATCCGTCAACCAGTTGGTTGCATACGGCTGTGAACCGTGAGCAGTGGCGATCGTGTTGTCACTTTCTGTCGGATCAGAATGATTGATCGCTGCGTGTTTGTACAGTTGGACTGTGTATTCCGTGTGTTGGCTACTAGGGCATTCTTTCCTTTTCCGCTAGCGTAGGTCCACTCCCTCTCCATAATGTATATTCATACTTTCTAATTCAGCGAGCAACATGGTGAGAAAGGTAGTGGTAGTGGTCAGTGGGGCTTGCTTTATTGTTGAACGGTGTACGACGATGATGATGACCCATCTCTGGTGAATATTTCAAGAGAACATACATTTTAATTTTGAAGGGATAACGTATAAACAGATTGCCGATGTGACTGTGGAAGTTCGCTGAGTCCAATCGTGGGAGATATATTCTTGGGAATGATCAAATGACAATTCGTATAATATTTGTCGATTTTCTGTTTACAGACCGTACGTCGATGTTATTTTAATTTTTTTTTTCGAATGAGTAACGGTTGATTCCTCTTAAAAACATTCTGATACGTGTTACTCACGAAAAAGAACGTGGCAACAGTCTACTTTTTTAGATATCCTAATAATAAGACGTCCAAACGGAAAGTAGCAATGTAGTATTTGCCGTAAAATAACTTGTGCGGAGTGCACTGTTTACACTTCTTCAGCTTTGCACCAATGGCGTGCAAACGTGTATCAGTCAGAACTTTCTTCAGCAAAAAGCATAAAATCTACACCGATGATCAAGTGCGAATGAACAATCAGACATGTCTGTGCCGGATGGCAAGCAGAATTTCATTCTAGTTCCAGGCAGGAATTTGGTATTAGTTGACCGCAACGCATCCCCTATCTTTTCACCGAAAGTAAAAGACTGAAATCCATGGGCAGACAAATTAAGTTCGTCCAAATTCAGTTTTTATGGTCATTTTGTTTTCGGTATTCCTGGTGTCAAGCATTCAATCAATGATTGTTGGTTGAGCCCTAGAAGCACGTTGTCCGGTGTTCCAATGTACGATGATTTTTCACCGTGCGTCTGCTGCAGCCTCTGGCGAGGTAGTCTTACTCACTGCCTTCTTGTGGCGGACTTGTTCCCACCAAAGAGAAAGGGCGAAAGGAAATTCCCGCTCACGGACATCGGTGGCGGAGGGGTGATCTGGACACCCAGGATTTTTGGACTCATCCGAAGGGTTTATGAGCTGAGCAATCACTCACCGGCCCGCAGTAGGATACGGGATCCACACTCTGTCCCGCTGCTACGCGGGTTAAGCCTTGGATAGCTAAAGGCTTAGATTGTGAATCCATAAGAAAACCACCGGCTGTGGCCTGGGAAACCTGACAGTATTGCGCCGGCAAACAAAACAGGGAATTACTGGATTGCATTCAGTGTCGACGAGTAATTCACAGAATCTCTCTGTCCATTCTGCGTTGCTTGCACAACCATCCAGAAACCCACCCGTCTCTTTATCTCCTTTCCTTACCGATGATGCAGAATCGAGAAGCAGTCTAAGATTCACTAATAGATCCAGCCCTCCACTCTCGGATGCTGCACCTCTTTCCCGACCATGCTCACCGTGCAGGTTTGTGACGTATATTGTGCGCACCCTGATGCGCATAGGTCAACAAGCAGGGTTATCAAGGACCTTGGAGAAGGTTAGGGTTGATATCTGTTGCCGACAGCAGACCCGCATTAAAGACCCCAGTCACATAACATAGTTATCGTCTACTGGAAAGCATGTGACTTTTCCTTTACGCTGTTCTAGAGACCCTGAAGCTGAGGCCTCTGGCCAAGCAGGAGTTGGAATAGTCCTGAATGATAGATCCAAGGCTAGTCTTCTAGAGTGGATTCCATTTGACAATCGAATATGTGCTGTAGGAATCAGAGGTTCATGCATAGTAAGCAGAAAACGAACTGATGGACGATGTCTGTTTGTGATTTTTGCGTATACCCCCACAGACTGATGTTCGGATACAGCGAAGGATAGGTTCATTCAATGCCTCTACGACCTAATAAGAACAGCACAAATGACGAACGTCATAGCTCTGGCAGGAGACTTCATTTATAGGGTCGGTAGTATCTCGCCTAATAAACATCATCTAGGAGGTAGTTTTGGACTTAATTGTTGCGCCCGAATAATGGTGAAGGGCTTTTAAATCAATGTTCTCATCACCAACTGTTTCTATCCAGTACCAACTTTAGAAACACATAGCGCCATTCAGCCACCTGGTGACTTTCGTCAACTCAACATTTGGCTCAGATAGATCACATTGCAATTAGCTACAGATAGCGAGGATGTATACAAAGATGCCATTCAAACTGGGGAGCCAGTGCTGATTCTGATCACGTACTGGTGTGTGCCACCCTATTTATGCGCTTAGGCTGGACAACTGGAAAGATGACGTCGCGAGCTCATGCCTTCAGAATGTCGGAGCCCAATGTGCTGGCCAGATTCTAAACTGAAGTGGAAGATAGATTGAGCACCTTCCCATCATGCCCCTAGAGCAAAGCTGGGCTCTCGTAGAATCGGCCCTTGCATTCGTTTGTCTGGTTAGTTGTGGCAAAACCTCCAGACCGGCCAATCATAGGATAAAGGCAAACTCCCTTCGACTTTTAGATGTTCGCAGTTCAGTCTCAGCAAAATTAGCTCCCATCGAAATTCGTCTGGCCCTAAAACTCGAGCTCACTGCAAGCCTAAGAAAAAATCGCGAAAACCGGGGATCGAGACGGTCTACTGAGATGGAATCAGCTGCTGCTTCCGGGAACTTTCGAAAGTTGTTCCCCATTATCCGCATTACCCGTACCAAAAGACAGTGTCAACGAGACAATCTGCGAAGCTGACAGAATGTCTATTCCTAATCTTCATAAACGCCTAGAAAGATGGACTGAACACTTCAATTTGCAATTCAGCTGGCTTCCTGCGCAGACAGCAATCGGATTACGTCGGGGATTTTGGCGTCTGTCGTTTTTCATAGAATGTCTTCACAGGGAGGAGCAAGTCAGTGAGGAGCAATCGACACACTTACCGAAGGCCGACTATCGCCATATTCCTGAATGTCCGAGGAGCCTTTGATTTGGTTGACAGGACTGCTACGAGGGAATGCCTGTTGAGAAACGGCTATCCTGAGGAGCATGTATCAATCATCAAAATCCCTCTACCACCATACTTCAGGACGAGTAAGAGTTCACGGTAACATTAAGAAAAAGACTCTGAAGAGCGAACAATTGTTTTCAATAAGTCCTATACGTGATCGTACAATTCATATGAGTGAAGCAACATTGAAATGCGTTAGCCATTGGTCATTTTCGTGGCGTTGGAAAAGGGGAGTTGGGAGGGGGGGGCAGTGTCCCTACCATGTTCGTGTTGTGATGAGAGTTTCACTCCCGCCGTCACGAGTGGTAATCGATGGTGGATTTTTGGGGTCCAGTCGGCGATCGGTGGTTTCCGGTGTCGGCCAGGGCAGCTGGAGAGCCTGGAATAGTCGCTTTTGTGCACGTACGGTAAGCTTTGGCCTGCCTTTATTGCTTCCAATGGAATTCGACAGGGGTCTCCTATCTCACCGTTTCTCTTTAATTTCGCAGTTGACGATGCCGTTAAGAAATCGGCCGAGAGCCTCGTAGATGGTGGTGTCGAACTCTTCCCGGGGCACAGGATTACTGATCTGAAATAATCCGATGACATCGTCAGCACGCTTCTAACATCTCAGCTGATCAACTTCTACTGAACCGCATGATAACTGAACTAGATCGATACGGGATGTAATTCGCCCCATCAAAATGTAAGGTGCTACTCCAGGATTGGCGAGAGTATGTACCCCCGTTTTACTTGAGCAAAGAATGTCTGGAGTTTACAGAAAGTTTTGTTTACTTCGGCAGTTGTATTACCGGAAATAGCGGCGTGGGAAAGGAAATATCTATACTTATTTCAAAGGTCTGACTAGCTTTTTTGAACCTTAGGCATCTCTGGCTCCGACTCGACATCAGTCTTTCCTTGAAAGGCTGAGTGTGCAATACCACCTTGCGCCCCGTACCGCTGTACGGTTGAGGAAAATGGCCCCTCCGAGTTCAAGATATCAGCCGTCTGATTATATTTGATACCCGCTGCTTACTTAGCTTTGCCCGTGTTTGATCGGAGCAACATACCAGCAATGACCAAGTGTGCAGGAAAGTGTTTGGTACAACCGAATCCTCCTTATAAAAAGACCTTATTGCAGCACTGTTTCCGCTGTTTAGGACATGTAATAAGGACGCCTGCTCAGAACCTGCCGGTTCGCTCATTGTTAGCGCTCCTTGGGCTTGGCTGGAAGAAAGAGCGAGGAGGACAAGCGACAACGGAGCGCTCAGGAATGAACAAACTAACACGATATCTGTCACCTGTGAGGCCGTCTTGGTTACGAGGTTGGAACGGTAGGCTGGTTTATCTCACCAATGAACATGGCTCGAAACCGAAGTCACTGGCGGGAGTGTATCTCTTTTCTGTTGTAATCATTAGGCTTTAACGAGAAAAAAAAACCAAAAATGTGGACACAACAAAACAAAAAAGAACTGCTTTCTCACCTTTATTTCCCCCCATTATGATGTCACATACTCATTCCTTCCTGATTGTACCATGTTTTGTTTGGCACACAGCCTGAAATCAGGCTTGTGTGAAAATATGTACACGTACATCTTCATTCTCAAATATCACTTTCCTGTCTCACTCGGGCTCATCGGACCTTCGTCTCATCTAATTTTCCACCCATTGGTGTCATTTCGTCCAAACACCAAACTCCGAACTTCCCTTTTGGCGTTTCGATTCTGCTGACATGAATGATTCACGTGACTTTCTTGCCTGTTACCCATGAAACGACTGTTGCTTTGTGTCCAATGTTTCCGTGTCTGTTTCTAACTTAACTAAGAGTACGCATCTTCACATTCGCCATTTTTCCATAATCGGCAACCTACGATCACCTGAGTGGTTTAACCAGGCTTGCAACCCTGCTATCCGTTTGCAAAATTCAGCGCACTGCCGGTGTCGCTGCTTACCTAATCAAACATCTTGACATCGTTTTGTGCAAAGCTAGGAACAAATGCTCGCTCACCACACAGAGAGCTAAGGAACACTCCGTACGCCACAAAACTGAACGACTAGCTTCATCCGCTACCGGTAGACGATCATTCTGGTCCCTTGCAAGGACAGTTCCTCGTAATTTCTGCCCTTCCAACTTTCTTCCCACTTACAATTCTTCTGGTCCTCTGGTCTCCGATCCTCTCCATAAGACCGAGGATTTTGCTTCCCGTTTTACCTCAAATTCCACTGTATCTGTCAGCCCTACTTCTTTTCTGCCTTCCTCTCACGTTCTCACCCACGCTTTTCTTCCTGCAATAACTACCAAAAGGGTTCGCCAAGTTCTGCTTGATTTGAATGTCTCCAAACCACCCGGTCCGGACGGTATTCCGTTGTCCCGAAACGGGTAAGTAGGAAGGCGGCACGCTTGTACGAATGAACGTGTATTCTGTAGCAACGTACAGTTACAGCCCGTACAATCAAGCAGTTGAAAACACCAACACGTATGCAAGTGTGTGGGTGAATTATGTCTGCAATCCAAAGCGTAAGGCAACTATACGATCGGATTAAGCAGTGCAAGGTCGTGCAACACGAGATATGGTCTGATTGGCCTGTGCCGTCTGGGATGAAGGATAACAAACGTCAACGGTGTACGTGTGTACGACTGCAGACGCGTGTCCATGATTGCATCGGATTCACACCAAGGGTGCTTGCGTGTGAGCACATGACTGTTCAAGACGGACACAACAATTCTGCCTATCGTCCTAAAAAGTGTACTTCAGAGCTAGCCCAGTTTTACGCCGTTTGTTCCTTTCTTCCCTAAATCAAGAAATTTCTCCCTCTTCGTGGAAGAAAGCCATTATTTTGCTATCCCTTTCGACATCAACAACCATCGCCCCGTGATCCTCACTTCTGTGCTTTCGAAAGTTTTTGAGACCTTTATTTCCGACCAAATTGTATTCAATTCAATTTAGTTTGACTTCCAGGATGTGACGGTAGTCCACCAGATCGTCCAGTTTCTTGCACTGGTGAACTCTTTGATCTCAAGGTGCTTCGACGTTACGAAGAGTCGTCTCTTCTTCGTAGGCGCCTCCGGGGACGGTGGGACAGGAAATTTCGGGTTAGACCTGCCACAGTGCCTCTTTCCGATTTGACTCTATGATCGAACTGTTAGTCGTCAACTCTTTTGACTAGTCGTCTCTTGGAAAAAGACTGATGATGGGCGGAATGAGAGGCAGAAGAGTGATAAAGAGGGTTCTAATCACTACTCTCATCAAACAATCCGTGCCGGGCCTTATCTAGTCTACTTTTAAAGGAATCCGCCGACGTAGCTTCAATGATCTACCCTGTTAGTTTATTTCACTATTTAGCACCTCACAGTAAACGACGGGCTCCTAATCCCTGTTCCTACATGGTCTTTAGTTAGCTGGAGTCTGTGCCCTCGCAGCCTGTCATTACCCCGAAGTCTAAACAGAGATTTCCTAGGTCCGGTAGAAGTGTCCTCCCTTTTAACAGTTTTGAACACCTTTAATAAGTTCCTTCCTAATCTCCTGCTTTTCAACGAGAATAGGTTCACAGTCTGTAGTCTTTGCTCATAGCCTAGTCTCCGGCGGTCTCTAAACCACCTAGAGAAACGCCACTGTACTTGCTTGAGGATTTTTTTATCCAGCACCGGAGACGGACTATAGGTCTGGACGCGGTGTTCCAGTTGGGGGCGCAAGACGGCCCTGTGTATTGGTGGCAAGACCTGCGGTCACCTCGAACTCACCGTGCGCTTCAGTCGGTAAAGTGTGCTTGAGGCTTTTTCACGGCATTCTCACACTGGATACCCGGTGGGCCCATATAGAGATTGAGCCGCCGCTCTCTCATCAATTAGGCTTTGACATTTGTTCACTTTGAGAGAGAGAGAGATCCCACGTCACGGATCACGCACGCATGCAATTCAGATCTATCTGTACGATGCAACGTGCAACAGCTCCAAGCGGTTTGTCATCGTTGGTAAACTTGTAGCAGATGCTCTTCAGTTGATTTGCTAGGTGATTATTAAACAGGCGAAGGGCGGGGGACTGATGACAGATCCCTGTGGTACATAATTAAGCAATCTTACCATTGTGGACAAAACTACCTCGACCCTCACCTGAAACTGCCCTCAAGTCGGTCCGCCGATGATCCATCTCCCTACCAACGAGCTCAACATAAATTCTTCCAGCCTATCCGTCAATAGCCTATGATTAACAGAGTAGAACGCCTTCCGCAAATCCAAGTAGCAATCTTCCAGTGTCTCACCTTCGTTTAGTTTTCTGGTTACTCCATCCAGGTAGAGTATTCGGTTAGTCAGGCACGAATTTCGGTGAATGAATCCGTGCCGATGAGGTGATACTGTGACACGGTAACGAACGCGCCCAGTACACAACAAAAACGACGACGACGACGACAACAACAACAACATCCGGGGGGGGGGGGGTTCGACACGGACACAGACGCGCAGGGCTGCCGGACGTGCTGGATGCAGAACACTTCCGTGGGGATTACTGGTACACGATGTGCAAAGGTGTGGAAGGAATGAAAAACCAATGAGCTGAAGACCGGTAAGTGTATAGGCAGGTACCAACACTTACATCAAAGAGAACGGGAAAGGCGGTCTATGTCAGTGCGTTACAATACAAACCGGTGGCTTTCCAGATGCTTAATTACAGGGTCCTGGCTTTGCCTTTCCATGACTGAGTAATACTGATGTCGGGCTTATCAATCGATAGTTCACGCGTGTTTCCCTGTCACCTTTGTGGATTGGAGTAACTGAGGAAGTAAGCCAGTCTTGGGGTGCCTCACCTTCTTCCAATGATGCGCTGAACAAAAGCATTGACGGTTTGGCTAATAGATCAGCGAATGATTTCACCATCGCTAGATGAACTCCATCAGATCCAACTGCCTTACAAGAAGAAAGGAGACCTAGATTCTCGTAAACTTGGTTCTAGAAGAATTCGGCATCTACCAACTCCGGGATGTGCTTTTTCTATCTAATGGATTTTCCGAACGCTCCTTTGTCTGGTTTGTATACCCCATGAAAGAATCGCAGTAGATTCGTGGCCTTTCGCTTCGTGCACATCCTCGTCCCATTTTCTTCCTTAATACCCCCTTCCCCTACTGCTACTCACAAGGTGGCATTTGATTGCATTCAATTACAGTAAGCTTTAGGATTCACCTTGAAGTTCACAGAGGTCTTGATTTCGTAGCCCTGCTTGAATTCTAGTTGTATTATCGAGGCCCTACTCCCGGCCGCCCAGTACTGTAGGAAGACTGGATGCCAGACGATTCAAATTAAACTTAGTGAAGATGCAACATCGGAGTGTACAAGTATGAAGACGAGTGGGCAGGGGAGTACGGGGTACGCATTCCTGATAACCGTGAAACTGGTAGTGTGCTTCCACGGAAATTTTGTCCACACATTTACATACTAATTACTATCAATATGAGCGTTTGCGCATACAGCCTCTTTGTTCGTTGGGTTAGCGGTGGCCCAGACACGAATAACTATCAGAAACCACAGTTGTGATTCATCTGTGGGCTCTTCAACGAAGATTATCCATTCACACTCCTCACTTTGATGTGACAACAATTCATCTTCCACTTGGCCAGACCCCAGGCTATGGTACGTACACATTATCAAGATTTCAAGTCTCGTCGCGACTATCATTTCTATGGCTCTCACTTCCGATGGTATCATGGGGGTCTCCTGCGGATACGAAAACACCATCTCCTGTCATCCCTATCAACGCGATGGGCTGTGTATTATTTCCGACACAGCACATTAATGTCTTCAGCTGGCTGCAGCCATGTTTCAGTGACAGCTATGAAATCCAGGCTCTCTGTCCTAGCCTGTAGTTCCGGCCACTTTTTCCCCACACTTGCTGCGTCCGAGTAGACCATGTGTAACCCCACCCTACCTTGACTTTCTCTTGGCTGATCAAGGAGGGTCTTGTTTCTGGTGTATCACACCCGAGGAAACTGATCGTTTTTTCACACAACGGTATTGGTAATCTTATCGCGTTTATTCAGTTTTTCTTCACTCGCCACTCTAGCAGCCTGCAGCTTGCTCGCCACCAGAGGATCATGTGTCACTGTCTGCGTTGTCATGTTCCACGTGTCTGCCGCATCAATTTGTCTATCAGCGACCGCCTTCGTAGCCTTAGCTTCTGACACTGGTTGGTGGGTCCTCTGGATTTTCATTAAGGTGACGTCTTCAGCCCTGTCTTATATCTTGATATTCGAATATCTCCTAACCCCGCCTGCTTTTCATTCAAAATGTTATCATCAGGTGCAATCCGGATGATCCCACCTGTGAGACTTCTTATGCCTTCAGGCCAAACTCAGGAACCTGTCTCCGTGTCGCTAGTTGACAAACATCACAAGAGATAGACGCGGCTTGAGCTTCCTATTTTCTGCCCCGGTACACTTTCCTAACCGCATTACTTTTCTGAGGGAGACATGCCCGGGTATGCCCACTGTCCTCAGATGTCTGAAAACCTTTTGTCGTTGCCTATCCTCTTTCATATAGGGTTCCGGTAAACCACTAATTACTACGTTTTTGCTTCACCCAAGGGCCATACCACTTCAGTTATTAATATTTCAACAGTTGTTATCTACTCTCGAAGGTTTTCGACTATTTCTATCGCCGACTCGATTTTCCCACTTTCCTTGACTTTCCCTATCAAAAGTCTTTACATTTTAGAGGCTTCTTTTTTGGAGAACCGGCACGTCGGTTATGCGCGCTCTCTTTTCATCCTTTCCAGGCAGTTTATTATCCTCTCCTATCGTCCTAATGATGATATCCTGTGGCTCAGCTTCCTCCGATTCCTCAGAGGAAATATGAACCTGATTTTGTAGATTATCCATCTGTCTCAAACTTGGAAGGTTTCTTCTCCTTTCTGTCATGGGCTGTCTATTTCTGCGCCCTCCCTACCTTCCTGTCTAAGCAATAGGTTACGGTTTTCTCGGAACCAGCTTTTACAATTTCGGCTTATCCAAGTCAGTTTCTGATATTTGTGGTACACTGAATAGGGCCGCTTTGCCAACCCTCTATATTACATTTGAAATCATAATTCACACATTTCACACATGATTTCGCTTGTAGTGACCTCGATCGTTTTGAGAAAATGACTATTTTCTGGACACCATTTTGAATCTATTTTCTCCACGATCTTTTCTGACGTGTGACATTGACCTCAGTGTTCTCCGGTTGCGTACGTTTTACTGGACTGACTTTTCCGAGGTTTCCGTCGACCTCGTTTCAAATCACTTTCACTTTCGGTCGTTCGCTCGCGGTTCGCTTTCTGCACAGCCTTCGATTTTCTTTCCGTTTTCCGTTCGGTGTATCTCTCGTATCGGTACTGTTTCGGTGCCACGATATATAGAATACACCTCGCATCTGTAAACCGACTTGCGTCTTCTCTATTCGTCCGATAGAGGGGATATCGTTGGTATTTCGCTGCTAGACCCGATAGGAGACACGTTCGCCAGCCGCACTCGAACGTCTTCTATACGCTCTTTTCAGCTGGGCTCTCTCAGCATAACGTGTTTCCACACTTAACTCCCCTGGTATCACGGCATGGTGTGCTCTAACCAGGGGATAAAGAAACATTTTGTTTACCTACGCTAAGAGCTAGAAACAAAAGTGCAAGCTAGTAAATGGAAGTTTCATTACGAATTAGAAAATTAGACGGAACTCTTAATAACTGAGCAGATTGAGTTGTTAGACTACAAATGTAATACGAATGCACAAGTATACGAGAATAATGACGATGAGAGGCAATCTGGTCAACAGATAGTAAACCAGAAGTTCACTCACCTGCCACTTTCATCACTTAAGAGCACGGAAAGGTCGATGGTTCCCTGTTCTTTTTCACTAGGTTTTCCGGACAGTTTCTCTTGTCCTTTCTCACGGTTTGTTTCTTTTCCAAACTCGATTTCCACGCTGCTTCGAGTCAAGGTGTAGCGCAGTTCAACCTAGTCCTCGTATTTTGGTTGTCATACTTCCTCAACAAGCGAACCATCTCCGTCCAAGTCGCTCTGTCTCAGTCGTTCCCTGTGAACGTTGGAGTTCCCCAAGGTTCCATACTTGCGCCCTTCCTTGTTCTTCTGTTCACTAATAATCTTCGGTCTCCACTCGGTTCGCTGTTTCACCGATGATGCCGTTTATCATTGTTCTCTTTCTTACCTTAACATTGGACAGGCCTCCATCAACATCAATCACGGTCGCCCTGTCATTAGAGTATCACTTGCTTCTGATCCAGAATAAATCTCCGCTGGCGGTGCCACCGACCATATGTTCAAATGCTTCTAAAATTTCTTTTCTTTCTGTTCCACTCAAACATCTCCTTTATTCTCCTAATTTGAGTTTTACCTCGAATTCCCTTTGTTTCACAGGGTTAAATTCCCGATCCGGGTTGCACTGACCTGGAGCAGAGCTGCATGCTACCAGGTACGTCTCAAGGTCGCGGATAGGGACACGGCCACCAAACTGGAGGTTAGTGGTGAATAAAGCGAGTTTAGGCTCATTTAATTAGCAGCCCAGACGTGCAGTGGCACTCCTTGGGGACATGATGGGTTTTCGCTTGACAGGATGTGGTGATTCAGCAGTTGTCACACATGATACGGCTAAGTACAGTTTCGTAACCACGTACACGAACGAGCCTCAACCAATCAGGATCACCGCTGAAAAGTTCGAAAAAAGCTCCCTGTGATTGATCATCTTCGAGTCCATCAATTATATTCTCTAATGTAACGTATTTATACAAATTAGATCTGCAATAAAACTAGCACGCTATTTCGTGGCCTTGGTCTTCTTGCCACTTCCGTTCTCCTAGTTCTACCACCAAACTAGCGTTCTCCTTTCTTAAACACAACACGTCTGCTAACTGCATTGTAAAGTGGCGCATGCAGCCGGTAACCAAATAAGGCCATTGCCCCTGCTGCCTTGCAGGCTGCACTTGGATGTGCAAAGGCTAGAGATGCACCGTCGAACAGAAAGGGCCGGACTGGGCTACCGAATATCACAAAAGTCCCCAATGGTGCTGAGGGCAGCGCTTCTCTTGACTCTCCATGGCTCTTAGTGAATTTAGGGGCTCCATCATGACTCGGCGTCGCCGGTAAGCGACGTGCCTCGTGTCTCAGTGGTCGAGGTGATAAGACAATGAGCTGGAACTCTCTACCGTAGAAAACTGTCACACATAGCCTGTTGGAATGTGAGGACGCTACTGGATATAGGTAGCCAGAGTAACACAATACGAACACTACATTATTACCATGTAGACATTGTCTGCCGTTCGGGAGTTCGACCAACCTGCTCCGGCACTCGGTATGTTAAGGTTCCGGGTGTGGATACAGTTTATCTGTATCACAGTGGACCTGAGAACAACTTAGGACACCATGGTGTCGCATTTGCCATGAGCAAAGAGGCCAGCTGAGCTCTGATTTTTCGAGAACTGAATTCTTCGAGGCTACTCCTAGCAAGCTTCAACGGCTCTCCCCAGAATACGCCGGGGATTGCTATCTACGCACCAACAAATGCGGCTGCAAATACAACAATAGTTGACTTCAGGGACGAACTACAAGATCTAATCAATCGTGTTCCAAGCAGTGATATACCCTTTGCGGCCGGCGACTGGAACGCACGAACTGTCCACTAGCCAGGTCCTAGGAAAGTTCGAACTTGGCCAATGTAGTGAGAACTGAAGCCGCCTAGTGAACCTGGTCGATGCTATTAGGTTAGCCATCTGTAACACTCACTTCCAACACCCGAGAAAACATTTGCTAACCTGGTACTCAAATGGTGGTCGCACAGCGCATCAGATAGATCATATTCTGTGGCAATCCTATTGGGCATCGTCAATAGAGTGTACCGCAGCGCAGTAACGGAAAACACGAATGGCACAGACCATTTCCTTGTATGTGGGCGCTTCAAAATTCATCCGTCTGTGCCTCTCAAAGTGTCACCACCCAGCCGAATCAGTGTCGCAGCCCTGGAAATACCAGAAAAGTGCATCGATCTTGAATGCTATTCCAGTCCGGCTGGCTATTGTAACTAGAGTGCAAACGAATGGGTCCTCCGTGGAAGAATAGCGAAAGGTGATCAGGTGTGTGGTCAAGGAGGCTGTTAGGAAGAAACTAGAGAGAACTGGGAAACGTCTTAAAGACTGGATCCTAGCGGCCATCTTCCAACTACCAGCCAAGGTTTACGAAGCCGGACTACTAGGGAGCGCTGAATGCCGAAGACTACAACGAGAGATCTCGCGCTCGGCCAGAGCCGATGGAGACTGCATCCGGTACTGGTGACTTCGTTAAATTATTTCGGCTCATTTGAAGTGCTTCAAATAAGTGACACGAGCCTGGATCCGTCTCACGTGATGCAGCAAGCCTGAATATTCCAGAACAGGGAAGAAGAACTGAACCTAGGGTAGAGTGTTTTGACCAGCTTCTCAACCGACCTTCCGATTACACGGTGGACCTTTCACCCTCCTCGAATGTAGAGGTGTACGACGTCAACTGCGAGCCACCAAGTATGACTGAAATCGCTAGGATCATCAAGCAGTTGAAAAAAGCTACTGGAAAGGATATCATATCACCAGAAGTGTAGAAGACCTGTTTATGATCACTGATAGACAAGCTCCACGTGTTGTTCAGATCTATATGGGAAGGAGAGATATTTCCGATAGGCTGGGGTGCCTCTATTCTGTTACCCATTCCCAAGAAAGGAGACAAGACAGTGTACGAGAACTACCGGGGGATCATCTTAATTGACATCGCTGCGTACTGCTACTCCATTGCTTCCCATCTGCGAGAAACTCCCACACTCGGTCGAACCAAGAGGGTTTCTGCAGTGACAGATGTTGTGTGGACAAAATGTTCTCTTTGCTTCGAGTACTGGAACACCTCCACAAGTTTCAGCAACCAACAGTAGCCTGCTTCGTTGATTTTCGGGCTGCCTTTGACTCGGTCAATCCTGAATGCCTTTGGGGTATACTAGAATCTGATGGTATTCCTGCCAAAAGTTTCAAGGATCCTGAAAGCTTACTATGCCTCCACTGGTGCACGTGCTTGAATATATGGTGAAGAATCTTCGGCGTTCGCAATTAGTTCCGCAGTTAGACATGACTGCCCTTTCTCACCTATGTTGGTCAACTATGCGGTGGACTGGATAATGATCAAAGCCTTGGCTGATTACATTTGTGTCCAGTTGAGTCCAAAGGTGCTCTTCTCGGACCTGGAGTTGGCAGACAACGAAGTCGGGCCAATAGATTCTCCCGCCACAATTCAGCCAGTCCTGGACGAATTCAGCTGCTTCTCGGAGAATATCGATCTCAAAGTCAGTTCAGTGAAAACGAAAGCTTTTTGACTTGCTTAGAATGATCAGCTCAGTTCATCAATGATCGGGCAATCGGGTAAGTATCATTCTTCAGATATCTGAGATCAGCTTTACTTCCGACTGGTCAGGTGAAGGAAGAAGTACTACCGAGGACGGACAGCGCACGGAAAGAGTTTCTTCAGCTCCAGCATGTGCTACGGTCACGGGAGAAATTAGCCTTCGAAAGAAGAATCGAGTCTTCTGTGCCGCTATCCCATCCGTGCTCACATATGGGTGTGAAACCTGGCCACTACGAGCTGAAGATACTAGAAGGTGTTCGACCATGGGTTTCTGTGCCGAATTATTCGTACAAACTGACAGGTGTATACTTTACCAAGCTGTTCCCTTATTATGCGCTTTCGATAGTCCTTCCTGCTACGAGTGGACCACCCGTTCGTTACAGTGGTACTCCGCAATACGCCACCTTGATCGTTAGGGCAATGTTTCTCACATCCGTGAGAGGGAGAACACTCGGTAGGGAGAGAGTAGTTAGCGTATATTGGAAAAGCTTGAGTGTACAGTGCATGGGCAACGGTCAAGTGACCATCGTGCTTGGCAGCAAAAGTTTAGCTAAACAGAAATGTGTGTTAAACAAATAAACAAAATTGAATCTCGCTACACAGGAAAGGTTATCTAACGACGAAATATGGAGGATATGCTGTAACACTGACCAACTCTCCTTCCCTCTTCAAAGCTGCTGCCTGCTGGGATTCCGCCACATACTCCGGCTATCGGAAACGGAACTATCCAGACAAACACTGAGCCCTGCACCATGGACGGAACGGCGCTGATGCCTTGGTGTTTAAATGAAAATGTGGTTGAGCACCGTCGACAAAGACATGGAGCACCCCGGACAGCGTACGATCTATGACTTACCATACCGGAAGAAAACTGGGTGAAGATTTGCTCGGAGCTCGTAACCAACCGCCGAGCATGGTAGGCGATGACCGCGATCTTCATGAAGCCAACTTATCTTCTGACAGGGTACAGTCTTGCTGAAGTAAAAAACAAGTAAATCACTTTCCCTACTGGGCTTATCCATAAATTCTTTTCTTGGATGTACTCATTTTGTGTCTATATTTGCCTAGAGTGCTACACGCAAAGTTGGTTAGCTGTTCCGCGCCAGACGCTTTTTTACACTTGATCAACTTTTCTTTTTCAAAGCTCGAATCCACCCGTCTGTTAAACTACAGTCATGTATGGGGTAAAGCTTCGTTAACCGTAGCCGGGAACCCGACCGAAAGACTTGGAGTAGAGATTCGCATAAAATCCCAATAGATCAGGTGTGGGAACGAGCCGGACGACAGTCCACCACCAAAGTACCTGGTGATGGTGGGGATTCGAACCTCGTTACTTCAGTCTTCCTTAATTCCTTGCGTCGCAAAGCTTTGGAACACTCTCCCCCTTTCCGTATTTCCAACCACCTGCAATCTTCCGGTTTTCAAAAGTAGGGCCAACAAGCTGAATCTTACTTGAGTATTCCCAACGAGCATCCCCTTCACATTGTCTTTTGACTACGGGGTCTATTTCTTTTACTGTAATTCAGTTTGTGTAATAAAAAATATCACTACTGGCACTCAAGGTCTGGCGGAAGTGAATGAGAGACCCTTGGGTGTGGACCTGATATGGGCCTCGGAGATAATTGTGAAGTGTAATGAAAACTGGTGTTAGTGTGGGTCATTAGAGATCCCGCTGAATGGCCCGACCAAGTTGTGGTCCTAGGGAAGTGAGTAGGCCTGGTGTGTGCGGTGTAAGAGTACGGAACACTGTGAACAGTGTTCTTTCGTGTAGTGAGCAGACTGTAAGCAGCCATTTTTTTGTTCGAATAATTTAAGAGTACGACCCTCTTGATGCGCTTATTGAGTCTCGGCTCATGAAGTTTATTGTGCTTTTCCAGGTTGGACATGTGCGACTCCTTCGGAGGAGCATGGCAATTCCTTCCAGAACTCGAAAATCACCCTATTTATTGCCAGACAGATTGTCTGTTGGAGATGATGTCGGTCTACGGAAGATTCTAAGCAAGAGATACATTCGGCCAATTCCCGCTGAGGAGCAGGTAGATTTAGTCCTCACATTGCCGTCAAAAGAGATATTTGGGAAGTGTTCTGTACTCTCCTACTAACTCCAGAGGAAGACTTTTCTGCCCTCGAACCACCTCAGTTTATTTTGCCCAGAACACTTTGTTTGTATAGGAAGAAACGGCCCCTGCCACCAATCGTTGCAGAACAAACTAATTGGTTCGAACTTGCATCGGCTAATCTCGCTTCTAATTGGTCGACTGATGATGTTACCAGCTACCACTTGACGGAAATCTTTTCTCGTCTTATCAGTCCTCTATCCCGGCGCTTGCTAATCTGCTGGCTCAAGTACTGACCTAGATTCTAGACAGGCGTGGACATGCTGATTACTAACTGGACTTGGCCGTCTATCAACCATGAGTCAGCAGAGAAAGCCGAATCTCTTTTCGCCCTAATATGTTGGGTTGCTGGAAATCTGGAGGCTGACAATGACTATCAGGAAGAGTTCTTTCTGAGCACTCATACAAGAGGGGAACGCTGGGGGGACTATCTGTCGGCACTGCGTCGCGTTGCTAGGATGGGGTTCTTCGAAGAACCGATGGAGCACAAGGAGACCCGAATTGAGTCGATTCCTGGCGGGGTTGCGAGATCCAGTGACACAATTTTCCTAAGACTGCAACCACGAAAGTACCTGCTCTCATTATAATCCAAGAGCATCACGCTGAACCAAAAGAGTGGCAGAACGGCTCCAACGAGCTCAGGTACTTTGGCAGCCACAGAAGGATCACAACAACGTAAACTACCCCACGAGGTCAACATCTGCTACTACTACCATAATTCTGGACATATCTGCAGGAATCTTATGTAACAGGCCAATCGTAAGTAATGAAATAACCTGGACCCGGACTACGAGTACGGGAAGAATGACAAGACCAGACAAGAACAACAAGAATGTATTCTGTTACATTTGGTTGGTGCTGACTCGTTTATATACTAAAATAGGCATGTACTTATTGGGAGATAACGTGCTGACCAATCACAAGGTCACTTCGCTGTATCTACACGATATAACATTTACGGCCTGGCTTCACCTGATTAGCTTGATACTGGAAATGAAGCTGTAGCTCACTGGACCGCATGCGGAGACAGTCGAATCAATACAGTATCGCAAAATTCTGCTGACGAAGGCAAAGCCATGGGGGTAGGTATAATTTTAATATAAGAAATGTTAGTATTTTTACTCATAAAAGCTTACTGAGGAACAACCCATGGTCGGCACTATGATTGGTCACGGTAGAGTCAAGGCTTTGGTCTATTCAGGGTGTACATGCAGTTTGAATAATGAACCGTTGGACGAAAGAATACTACGAAAATTAATAGACGACTGTCCAACACTGTTGAAGAGCGTAATAGGCTCTCCTCTCAGTGTGATAGAAAATGGGACAGCAAAGTCCTGCTAGGCTCTCACAAATACAGGCAAGTTTTTGCAGTGGTACGTGATCTACAGGTACCTGTAACCTTAGAAGTTGATTTCCTACGCACTGCAAATCGTACGATTCACCTCCGGGAAGCCCGGCTTCGCGTGACGGAGGGGACAACCGAATAGAAACGTAGGCTGCTGCAGCTAGTTTCATAAAGAAAAACAGCCCGAGACTGAAGCCTGAGATTGAGTATTTACTACCGTCATAATCGTCGAGGTAAACCGTAGTCCAACCGTATTGTTACTTTCTTCCAGTGAAAGGTTCTTGTTCCTGCCTGATTTTTTGCGGCTGTGGTTTTCCAAAGCCCATTCTCGAATCACTTTTCGCAATACTTTCGCACAGCTCCTGGCTCTCTTGCAAACTTGACATGGGAACCGGGTAACAAGTTCCGTGTATACGGACAACGTTGCGTTCATTTGGCTCCCAGATATAACTGGAAGTGTTTTATTCCGGTGCTGGCGCGTTCCAGCTGGAAGGTGTACGGATTGCCCTTGGACTTGAAAAGCTCCTCTAGTTCGTTTGGTGTTTTTTTTTGTGGATTATTATATGTGACCAGAAAGTGGAATTTATACAGTCCCGGTGAGCTCTGCGACATGACTGATGGTCGATTGACTACGTCTGTTCTGCGCGTGCATTTTATTGGTCCTATGGTTGGCCGTGGTTACAACCTTTGCGGTCTCTACGCTTGCTGCGGTGCTATTGATTCAAGGTGAAATTGGAACTCAGCTGATTGTGCTGTTGTCTGTGCCTGACTGTCACGTGATTTGCCCGAACTCCCTTTGTTTCCCATGATCAAGGTCGCTCATATTAGTGCCTCAGTACGCTTCCCTTTTGACGCTACTAGATCTTCTGGGTATTGCAGAATGTCTTTCTGTATATACAGAGGCATTGACACGGTTATTCGTGTCGTATTGTCTCACATGTTTCCGAAAGCGGAAGAGCACGTCATCGCATTCGGAAGTCACACGTAAGACAGGATTGGTTGTAATTATTGTACTACCCGTAAGCAGATGCTGATCCTAGTACATTCCACCAAGTATCTACTTCAATAACTATTGGGGGAAATATAGTCCGAACGGATTATTCATCACTACAATGGTTGCTGAACTTTTAGATCCCCGAAAGCCAGGTAGCTCAAAGACAGAAGAGTTTGCAGGAGTACCATTTCGAATGCCAGCATCAGGCCAGAAACACCTGGTTGCTGGTGCACTGTGAGGCGATCCCATAATGTCTTTGGGAGTGGTCCTAGTTGTACTCAGATTTGGACAATGGAAGTATAGTTGCAAAACTTCAAAAGCGAGAGGTGGGGAAAATTTGATGAAACGAGGTCCTGATCTTTAAGCAATCTACACTCTTTTAGCGGATGGAAAAGGCAAACCATACCTCAAGTTGATGAGGGGCCGTAGTTGAGAGATGAGGTGTTTATAGTCCCTTCAGGATGGTTTTACAATTTAGAGGTGATAACGTTTACTTCGAATTCGGGTCAAACGACACTCACCGCCTTGCGGTACCAGAAATGCAAGTAAGCAGGATATTGCAGGAGTTACAAGAGGAACTGCGAAAAGTGGGCCTGGATAAATAAGGGCCTGCTAAAAGACAACGGTTTCGTTGACCCCATCACGGGTGAGATATGCGCATTACGTGCGCAGCATGCAGTTTACACGACCAGATTAAATAGTCTGTGCATTGGGTCGGGAAACCTCTACAAAGCCTGGCTATGAGGTTTTCCTGACAATATAAAGGCAATCAAAGTCACGGGCCACTGTCAGAGACAGTAAAAGAGAAAGACATATCCTGGTATTGATTGACCCATTCACTAAATGTTGCGTGTATGTATCAATACCCCGAGTTGACGCCCGTACGACAGACGATGCAATTTTTACGGCTTGGATAGCTTGCTTGGGTGAGCCGCACAGAATTCATTCGGACAAGGGAGCTAATTTTGAAAGCTCGTTGACGAAGGAGCTCTGTCAGATATTGGGATCCCCTAAGGTGCGCACTACAGCGTACTAACCTCACATTAACGGGGTAGTTAAGAGAGCGGATCATACGCTTAGGGGTTTCCTGCAAGCTTTCGTGGATCGTGAGGACACTAGATATGAGGACGAGGGGTTGCCACAGTGCTTACTAGCATATCGTTCCACGATACAGTCATCTACAAGACAAAGGCCCCATTTCATGGCGACTGGGCGAGAAACGCAAATTCCTCCCCAATTGACCAACACACACACCCCACACCAGCTGAACGTTTAGGCATGGGCTGTGTACTCCAATATCGGGAAAGCTTTATCCGCTGCATTCAACCGGTACTCCAACAGCTGCCGGCTGAACAATAGCCACACAAGGATTATTATGATAAATTTACATATGGTAGACCATTGGAACCAGGTGGCTGCAGTAGTAACATATTGATCCGGGGCTACCCATAAACCTACATCGAGCGTGGATAGGTCCATATAAGGTGCAGGAGATTCTGTCTCCTTTGACGTGCTCTATCCGTTTGTTTGGCGAACCATATCTAAAACTCTGCGGTACACTAGGATAAACTGAAAACAGACACGAGTGGCAGGGTCATAAAGTAATCCGGGTCCACGGCAAGTGGTCGTACATTGGGAGGTCCCTTCTGAAACTGGCTCAGTAAGGGCACTGGGGCAGTGCAGTTATAAGAGGAGGGGGGTAGTTTCATATATATATATATATATATATATATATATATATATATATATATATATATATATATATATATACTAATTACCATCAATATGAGAGCTTGCACATGCAGCCTCGTTGTTCGTTGGGTCAGCAGTGACCCAGACACGAATAACTATCATAAATCACAATTGTGATTCATTTTTGGGCTCTTCAATGAAGAGTATCCATTCACACTCCAGACAATTCAAATTAGATCCTAGTGAACATATATCATCGGAGTGTACAAGTATGAAGACGAGTGGGCAGAGGAGTACTGGGTACGCATACCTGATGAGCGGCAACAACCGCGAAACCGGTAGTGTGCTTCCGGGGGAGTTTTGTCCAAACGTTTACATACTAACCAACAAGTGAACTCCGTGAGAATTTGCAGAAAGCGCTCTCCAAGATTATATATATATATATATATATATATATATATATATATATATATATATATATATATATATATATATATATATATATATATATATATATATATATATATATATTCTCACGGTATTCACATGTTGGTTCCAGGTTTCCTTGTGGATGGGACGAACCAGGGGACCGCGACCGAGTGATCTTGGTCCCGAAAGAATGTTATTGAGTCGGGTATATTTTACAAGAAAGATTCTGAAGGGAAGTGACAAACAACAGTGTGAATTACCCCACGGCCAGTATTGTATTATTTCTGATGACTACACCTATCCTATCCGTTTGCGTTGCTCCATAAATCCAGCCAAGGAGTGGATGTATGAGTAATGTCGTAAGACCCACATAGATTGTGTTTTCACTTGATCGTCCCGTTCCAGTTCGAACGCAAAAATGTTTTCCTACTGCAGCTACCGGGACGGATCAAATCACGAAGGTTAAGCATAACGGTCAATACCAAATTTTCATAGCTCACAGATTATTACCAATTATGATAGACCGACTTGCCAATCTTGATCATGATCAAATAGATAGGACTCAAACGGTGTTCTCTTTCTGTCGGCATTCTTCATGGAAATGAGTTCGAAATCTGGTTCAAACCTAGATTTGAGTTCGTGAAATCAATCTCGTCAAATTTGCCCCCGTCACTTTTGTTCTGGATTAAGCAATATTCGCCCGCAAGAATATTTACATTGGGAATTGTTTACACAGGATGCTTTATCACACTAGATCAGAACCAACCCCAACGAGTATGGGGATGGTAATGTTGAGAATGAGGATGATAATGATGTACGGGGGCTTGAATTTCTACCACATTCTCAGCTGCGGTCTTGGAATGTTCTCTTCATTTTAATCACCACTCGTGCGTGAGTGGTTTGCCCGCGTCACACAGAAAAATCACCGACTGTTCAACGAGCCCCAACCGGAAATAAAAAAACACAGCAGCCAAAGGCGCGGAAGATGAGGACTTATCTGTTTCAACAGATAAAGCTCGTGCAATAAGTGTGAACTGAGCAACAAAGTATGCTAGTATCGAACATTATAAGCGTGTCGTTCTCGGTGCAGAGAAGTTATTTACCGAAGCCCAGTGATGGAGTGACTCCAGACTCGGACAAACTCATGACCATCTCAGGTAATACGAGAGATCTTCCCCTCGTGTGAATTACAAATATCTTCCCGATAGAAATCAGCTTTCCAAAAGTGTTCTTATTCTTTAATCTATTCAGACTGTTTTTCATCTTGAATGACACAGTAATAATAACAACGACGTTATTCAGTTTTTCACAGGAAATAGCACTTGTTTAATTATTGCAACTTTTACTAACCTGCTGTCAACGTTAAACTATCATTGTTATTTCACTTTTCTGATCACCATCGTACAGCTGTCAGTCAAATGACGTCTATACTACTTATTGCCTTCAAATAAATATGAACATATATAATCTTTTGAACGTGTCTTTGTTTTCCTTGTTTGAGTTACCTAATACAAAAACTAATGAATTAAGTGTGAATGAATTATGTGTGCGAATTATGTGTGCAATGAGATATTGTGACCTTTATTGTGTTCAGCTTATTGACAATCAGTGTGATGAGGAAATATTGTTACGAAATTCTACACCAGTCATTATTTAGCGTCGCACAAACCAAGATGAAAAGGGGTGTTCACGAATCTTTATTTGCAAAAAAAACATTTTTGGAATTATAGTGCGACAGATTCGAGAACTCACAGGCCGCTTCCATGACTACGGGAGCAACTGTAATCTGATTACTGAATTGAGAACTTATCGAAGATACCCAGTACAACATTCAGGACACGAAGGCAGCGAACTAACTTGTTTTCGGTAATTCCAACCTCTGCCTAAGATGGTTACAAAATTCAGGTGCTTGAGTGTTTTACAAGTCACTTGAACGAGATGATTAATCCGGGGGTGTTATCTGCCAAAGTGTGTGAAAGATATAAAAGGCAAAATTACCACAAAAATTGATATAGAACTAATGATCGAGACTGCTGAGACAGGCGAAAAATGTAGTTTTTTTATAACACCGGAACAAACCCTCAGTGAGGAGAAAAGTCCCAATCATTTCGGGTGATTCGTTTGATTCTCACTAATCCGAGTAAAGCAGAACACAACTAAACGGAATATTCTACGTGTGAAAGTGTTTTGGTTCGAGTAAATCACCGACACGAGCATTTGGTTGTCGCACCCAACGAGTCACCTTGACACCTGTTGGAAAGCCTGGCACGTTCTACGGAAGTATTCGTCTGCACGTCTCGCGGAACCGTGACCCATTTTCGTCCAAAATCAATGTACGTCGAATAGGTCAATCCGGAGGCACAAGAAACATGAGCCTCAATGTGGTGATTTTGTCCTATTCACGTGCATTTCGAGAAAACCGATTAGGACCAATCAGTGTTCATTCGTTCGGTATACATTCCAAAGAGCATCCACGCATTTCGGCGCTCAAACAAATGCGTCATGCGCATACGACTCATCTCAGTCCAACCATGTGTATTGATAATCGCAGTATGCGTATCTTGGGCGCAAGATCTACTACCATATCAAGTGACAGTGCCTGGCTAGTGTGTGCCCACGAATCACATGACTGATGGGTCAATACTTGTGTGTGAATGTGTTCCGTTCGTTATTTCATGCATATATAACAGCCGCATTTTATTTTCTAAAGAACAATACATTTCAGTGTCAGCTGGTGTGACTTCTGGTTACATTTCTAACAATCCGGTTATTACACTCAAACAACATACCATGGTAAGACTCGGATTTGGATCCAATGGCTGGAACGGTTCAGTCAATTATATTCGAAATACCACAGATGATCGAGTATGACACGGGAGAGATCAAAAATGATTTGTCAATAACCAAGATGCCTGATCATATATCCGTTTTACAGGAAAGAATATGTGACGAAAGATATGGGTGTGAGCATCAGTGCTTGCGTTCAGCAGAGTTTTAAATTGAGATTGTGGCAACACAGTTTATTCACCTCCGGGAGTTGCCAACATAAGTTACTGTTCGTTTGGAACCGAAATGTGTGTGTGTGTGTGTGTGTGTGTGTGTGTGTGTGTGTGAGTGTGTGTGTGTGTGTGTGTGAGTGAGTGTGTGTGTGTGTGTGTTTCTCATGCCGCGTCACCGTAGATATGCTGATCCAAAAGAACCTTGTCCGGTACTCTATCATAGTTCCCTAGATTTGGGTACCGGCTATCCACGGCCTCTGAGACCACGAGGTATGCACTTCCACGGCATTCGTCCAAAGATATAGATAGCGAAAATGTTCCACCTAAACAGTTTTCAAACCCAGCTATTCGCTTGATTATATGGAAGCACCCAGAAAGGATTTCATGAATAAAAGTGAAATAAATGTAAAATGAAAAGGAACAATTTCAATGATTAACTAATGAACAATTATCGATCATTCCAAAAACAGATCCTTTCACTGTTCGCCTTGCAGAAAGGACAATATCAAACTATCACGTGACTCAGCGAGGAAATCGTGATTAATGATTGACTCATCGGAGGAAACCAGTTTCGGAGTCAGTGTATTATTAGCTGGAAAATGATATGTACCCAAAACGCTTTAATATGTATCGGCAAGTCAACCAATACCTCTCAGTTTCTCATCTGTTTTCATTTCGTCTCGAGCTTGTGGATCCACGGTGTCTATGCAGTGACAACTTTGGTAAATATTCTGGATTACTTTCGTCACTGACAGGTGGGATAACACGGGATGTTTTGTATTTGTTGTCCATACTGTCGTAAAGTGTAACGATCGTTTCTCTCCAGCCTGTAGTGATATATTCCAAACGAATTGTCATACCCACTCATATGGGTACAACCATCACAAATACATCATATTGTCAATATATCAAATGTGTTGCAAACTTATCCACCCACTGTTATCTACAACCACATATATCTGCTTCCCGAATACCAATAAACGTAAATGATCAAAGTGATATGAAGAAGGAAATTCCCTCAGTTTACAAGCTTTTGAATGAGCGGGCGAATAATTTCACAAAAACATGAAATTAGGCACAGGCAACAAAAGAACTAAGAAACAACCTTTCCCCGGTACAAATTTGCAAACAGAAGTCAAAAACATAGATTGCACGATGTATCCTGGATCATTTCGCTGCATCTTTACAAAGTGCATACTGCAGTCGAAGTGATTATTTTTATAGCAAAATAAATGAACGAAATGTTTATAAACAAAGGCAAAATCACATGACGCACACATTCACACATGTCTATCGGATGATCACACAACAATTATCACACCTCATTACCACGGCAATGATAAATTGATTACAAGTTCGCGTTGTTTGCAAAGTTCAGGTTTGTGTGCACGGATCGACAGGGCCTCCATGTATCTTAATAGTTTGGTACTGGTGGTCGAGTAGATCACTTTGAACGCTTGACTTGCGTTGACGCAATGTTTGGTCTCGTAAATATGCCGAGCAATTGATGGTCTAATTGACCTTTGCTCGGTTGATGATGCAATGGTGGCAAAATCGTTGCTCATTGTCTTCTGAAGCCACACTGGAATGTGTTCAGCCATTCGATGACGTAACTGCCTTTCCGTTCTGCCTATGTAGGTGGCTGAGCACTCACATTTGAATTGGTATATGCAGTTTGATTTGGCGTGGATAGGCAAGGGTTCTTTCATCGATGGCCTAGTTAACCGATTAGTTGTGAATATAATCACCGGATCGGCTGCATAGTAGGTGCGGCTGACAGCTGACTTCAAGCGTTTTTTGATCAACTCACTTACATTGTCACCTTTGTAGGGGAGTTTTAGATATACTTTCATCTTAGACACTGTGGTTGAAATATCCTTTCTTGGTTTCAGGTGACGATACTTTGTCAAAAATGATGTTGGATATCCATTTTCCGTCAGAATTTTAGTGATGTGATTTATTTCTTCATCCAAAGTGTCCGCCGTGCAAATCTTCTGTGCTCTGCAGAACAATGTTTGCACTGTGTTTATCTTGTACTTTATCGGGACGAAACTGCTGAAGTGTAGATATTGCCCCGACCAGGTGTCTTTTCGATAAACGGACCTCCTGATTGAACCATCTTTTCTGCGGAAAATTTCAATGTCTAAGAAGCTTATGGTGTCATTGTCCTCATTGTGGACTGTCAGCTTTATATTTGGGTGTAGATTATTGAGCAAGGCATGCAGCCTTTGTTTATAAACATTTCGTTCATTTATTTTGCTATAAAAATAATCACTTCGACTGCAGTATGCACTTTGTAAAGATGCAGCGAAATGATCCAGGATACATCGTGCAATCTATGTTTTTGACTTCTGTTTGCAAACAAAAGAACTGTATTGCTTCAACGAATTCCATTTAAAATGAATACATCATTTCATTGATCGATTCAATGTGGAAGCGAGTTCAGGCTCAATCGATCGACGACTTGCACGGGGATCAGTACACAAACGATTTCGCGATCATCTCCAGTTTGCAATTCCCATTTCATAGTGGCGCGCCACTGGAATGTGGAAAGTAGAAAAGGAATGAGATGAGATGATTTTGAAAGTACATCCTACAGTGTATCCCGTGATTATTTTAACTTCACTCATGGATACTCAGTATTCACTCGTAGTTTATTTTAGCTGTTTATTGAGTTGTACAAAACAATCTCCCGGCTTCCGAACTATGCTTTTATCAAGTCAGAAATTGTTAAATTGAAATTTTTAGAATGGGGTTGAACAGCCTACTTGTGTGATTTCTCGTATTTTCGATCGTTCGGGGTCTATCAAACATTGGACAAGTTAGACAATCAAAGCAATCAAAAACAAAGTTCAACCTCATCTGTTACGTGGTCGGATTGATGGGTGAGCTGATGAATCGTTACAGTTCGTTTTTGGTGGTTTTCTACCCACTAAAATAGACAGCTCCATCACTGAGGACCACTGTGGTGGTTCACCATTTGGCAATAGGTTCAATATTAAAAAACCATAATGGATAGTGAGATCCCGATTGAAGTGGATGATTCAAACAAAATGAGATGTAGCCGTACAGCTTCAAACGAAGATAGAAGACGTTTTGACTAGTGTGCTCGGAATGAAGATAATTTGGGGTTTCTTGACCGAACTCTAGTATTAGAGATCAAAACATGCCTAGCCATTGCGACAACAGATGGTTAGTAGACCGTGAAACGTGGAAATTTCCTTCAATAGATTCATGATGATTATGTGAAAAACTTGATGTATGATGGGTGAATGCAAATCCAGGATATTCTTCAGTTCAGATGAGAATGAAAATGGATAATGAAGTAACCGGTGTAACAATTGGTACTTTATCAGTCGATCGCTTGTTGAATGGATATGCCAATACGAGGGAACACATTGACCATAAAACCAACCAAATACAACCGACCGGATGTGAAAGACAGACGAGCCGATATCGCGCAAAGGCTCATCCTGGATTGCGCAGCAAAACAAAGGTTGTAGCGTACTAATCTGTCTATATGGTACACTAAATGAATGTCAACAATATCTAAGACGACACATGCAAACTAAGGTGGGCGGAGGAGCGTGCGGTGATAAAAGGCCAAAAGGGTATGTACATTAAGAATTAAAATGAAACAAAAGGTGTGACAGAAACTCACAGTTGTTCAGTGTTCTTGTGTTCAGGAAATTTACAGGTACCTACGCAACTCCCCCGCCAGAGCGTTTGTTGTACAAAATAAACGCTCGATAGAAAAATAGAAAGAGGAAACGGTTAACAAAAGAAAACGTCAACTAACAAAGTCTTAAAATCCGACAGGATGTCGAACGTTTCTGCCGGAACAGCGGGTTACCAGGGAAGGTTGTTGCTGTGGTGGTGCTGGCGGGTGTGGTGTAGTGTCTGGTGTGATGATAGAGAGTGGATCATCAACAGGAATTGTTGGTGGTGTGTCTGTGGATGGTGATGGTGTCGGTGTTGCTGGTGATGGAGGTGTATCAAAATACGCGAGTTTCAATCTGTCAACGGAAACAGTGTCTGTCTTATCGGCTTTCTGAACCACGAAGTATTTGCCTGTGCGACTAAGTACCTTAAATGGACCATCATACGGTTGTGTGAGTGGTTTACGAACAGCATCGTTACGAATAAAAACGAAAGGTGACGTATATAGATCATTATGTACAAAAACGTGTGTGGATGTTGAGCGAGTGGGTATTGGACATAGATGTGACATACGGTCTTTGAGTTGTTGGACAAACTGGGATGGGTTAGGACTGGCAGCAGTGCTGGGTTGGACATACTCACCTGGAAGGCATATGGTGGTACCGAAAACGAGTTCAGCCGATGTGCTGTGGAGGTCGTCTTTGACTGATGACCGCAGACCCAAGAGAACTAGTGGCAGGTTGTCGCTCCAGTTATTCTGGTTTGGCTGTGATATCAATGCTACTTTGAGTTGACGGTGTAGGCGCTCTACCATGCTATTGGACGAAGGATGGTATGCAGTTGTTGTGATGTGTTTACAGCCAATCAGGTTAGTGAACTCACGAAACAAAGTCGATTGGAATTGGCTGCCACGGTCTGTGGTGACGGTAGACGGTACACCAAATGTAGCAATCCAGTGCTGGAGTAGTACTTTCGCAATATTTTCTGCCGAGGTGTCGGAAATGGGTACTGCCACTGGCCAGCGTGTGAAACGATCAACAACGGTTAATATGTGGGTATGTCCATTTGATGGTGGTAGTGGACCAACAAGATCGACGTGAATATGTGTGAAACTGACGTCGGGAAGGGTGAATATACTGGGAGGAGAAAAAGTGTGGAGGTGGACTTTGTTTCTCTGACATTGTAAACATTGTTTAGTCCATAATGCAATGTCAGAATTCATACTGGGCCAAACAAATCTGGCAGAAATGAGTTTGCGAGATGCACGAATACCAGGATGGGAACGAGAATGAAAATGATCGAAAACGATCTTCCTGTAGGAAGTTGGAACGATAGGACGAGGGTTACCCGTAGATCAGTCACATACGACTGTGCCATCGGCTGAAGGTAAGGGAGAATCCTTCAGCTGGAGGGTGGAGGATGTGCGCAAATCGAGCAAGGATGGATCATCACGCTGGAGGTTTGCCAGTTAAGTAAGATCGAATTTAGTCTGCACCGTGTTGATGTCAGGTCTGGATAAAGCATCAGCCACAACATTATCAACTCCACGCTCGTAGCGGATGTCTGTTGTGAACTGAGAAATATAATCCAAATAGCGGATATCTCTGGGTGACTGTCTGTCAGGCTTGGCATAAAGTGCGTGTGTCAGGGGTTTGTGGTCAGTGTGCACACGAAATTGTCGTCCTTCCAAAAGATGACGGAAATGACGGATGGACGAGTAAATAGCCAGGAGTTCACGAGAAAACGTGCCGTATCTTGTCTGTGCCGCCTGGAGTTTTTACGAGAAGAACGCTAAGGGCTGTAATTGATTGTCCACAATTTGGTGAAGCACTGCACCGACCGCAGTATTTGATGCATCAGTCGTTAGGATTAACTCCGTATTTGGATCCGAATGTGGATGATGCAGCATGGTGGCATCTGCGAGAGCTTTTTTGGCCTCTGCGAAAGCTGTCTCGGCCTCGGGAGTGAAATCGATAGTCTTGACGTTGGGCTTGAGAAGATCAGTTAAAGGTGAAACGATGGTCGCACAATGGGGAATGAAGCGACGGTAGTAGTTCAAAATTCCCAAGAAACGTCGTAACTGTGTGATCGTTTGAGGTGCAGGAAATGACAAGATGCTGCGCACCTTATCTGGGAGGGGTGTCAAACCTTTTTGATTGATATGGTACCCGAGAAAGTCGAGGGACGGAAGGCCGAACACGCATTTACTAGGGTTCAGCTGAAGTCCGTATTGATGGCAACGCTTAAAGAGTTGATGCAGATGAATGGCGTGCTCTGATGGAGAGGCGCTGGAAATTAAGATGTCGTCGATGTAGCCAAACGCGAAGGGTAGACCTCGAAGCACTTCATCGACGAATCGCTGGAACGTCTGAGCAGCGTTTCTCAATCCAAATGGCATGCGAATGAACTCAAACAGGCCAAAAGGCGTGGTGATGGCTGTCTTGGGAATGTCTTCTTCGGCCACGGGGATTTGGTGGTATGCATTTACGAGGTCAACCTTGGAAAAGATTGTCTTCCCATAGAGATTCTGTGCAAAATCATGAATGTGTGGGATCGGGTACCTGTCCGGGACGGTGGCGTTGTTGAGAGCACGGTAGTCTCCACAGGGTCTCTAATCACCAGATGACTTTGGAACCACGTGCAAAGGCGAGGCCCATGGGCTTGAAGATGGTCGAATGATGCCAAGATTCATCATATGTTCGAATTCAAGGCCTGCAATACGGAGTTTGTCGGCTTTGAGTCGGCGTGGTTGAAAATGGACAGGTTGGCCTTTTGTAGCGATGTGGTGATGCACAGCATGAGAGACTGGGTCGGTGAACTGACACGGTTTAGTGAGGGATGGAAACTCCTTCAAAATGTCAGCAAATGGCGATTGCGGGATCGCCAGCCGAATACCCAGAGATTTGGTGCATTTACCAATGCCAGCTGCACAAAGCTTGCGATTTTTGAGGTCCACAGTTAGGCCAATGTGTGAGGGGAAATCCGCGCCTATAATGGGAGTCTGAACATCCGCCTGGATGAAAACCCATTGAAAAGAGCGTCGGAGGCCTAAATCAAGAGTGATGGACCGTTGGCCGAATGTCGCAATAGTTGTTGTGTTTGCTGCTTGCAGTGTAAAGTGAGATGGTTTGAGGCTACGATGTTTGGGTGGGGGGATTACACTGATCTTGGCGCTGGTATCAATGAGGAATCGAAGGCCACTGGATCGGACAACGATATAAAATAGGCGACTTTCATGTGGAGAGCCAGCCGTAGTCGTCGCCGTTACTGGCTGGCCTGGTCGTTTGACTGTGAGGTGGAAGTGCGGAATGAACATGGAGGATCACAGCGGCGTGCCTTGGAGCCGAATGTGCGGTGGTACCAACACCAGGTTTGTAACCGGCGGTTTCTGGACCGTGATCTAGGTCGACGAGGTACTTCGGCGGACACAGGTCGATGAGTAGTTAATGCGTTGCACATTGCACCGACCTGATTGCACAACACGCAAACGGTTTCTTTTAGGTCCGTAATGTCCTTATCGATATGAGAGTGATGGGATGGGAAATCAGGACTGCGAGAAACGTCGCCACGGCGATCTGGGGCAGATACTGGTAATGTCATAGGGGATTCGTGCATCGGAGTGGTTTCGGCGGGTGATGTCATGTGAACACAGGGTCTACCAGCCGGGTAGCATTCCATTATTCTATCGGCGTGTTGGGCAACTTTGTCAAGAGGAGTAGTGGGCTCCAGCATTGACAGGACCTGCTGCATCAGGAGAGGTAGTTTATCAACCCATATCTCCCTGAAAATGGCGTCGTCCATTTGACGTCCAGCCAGTAGCGACCGCATGTGGCGCATAAGCTGGGACGGAGTTTGGTCTCCGAGCTCCACCTACGTGAACAGCTCCCGGAACATTTTTCCGGCTGATTTTCCCGTACGCGGAATGACTGCCTACTTAAGCTTCGTGTAAGGAGCTTCTGGTGGAATGGGATCGAGGAGATCTTCCACGTCAACAGCGATGTCAAAGGGAAGCGCTTGGACAACGTGAGAGTATTTCACGCGCTCTCTGGTTATACGTAGAGTGGCAAATACGGCTTCTATTTGTCGAAACCACACTCGACGGTTGGTCGGGGCAAAAACGGGCAGTTTGAGAGCAACCGCGTGGATGTCAATAGATTCGGTGTCAGACATGGTGAATCGTGTGGAACTTGGACCAAAAGAATCAAGCTAGTGTCAAAGGATGGAAAAACAACCTGGGCTCACCAGTTTTGTAGCGTACTACTCTGTCTATGTGGTACACTAAATTATTGTCAACAACATCTAAGACGACACTAGCAAACTAAGATGGGCGGAGGAGCGTGCGGTGATAAAAAGGCCAAAAGGGTATGTACATTAGGAATTAAAATGAAACAAAAGGTGTGACAGAAACTCACAGTTGTTCAGTGTTCTTGTGTTCAGGAAATTCACAGGTACCTACAAGTTTGAATTTGGATGAAACGAATGCCATCATTCAGTGCCCACTTTCCTATGGAAGATCAAGAATGGCATTGTCCTGTGTTTCACTACTCTCCACTTGCAAGAGAGCTAACCTAAACTTGTTCGCTTGTATGTTGGTTGTTAGAATCTTGGATCATGAATGTCATTTCGAATCGAATTGGTTTCATTTCAACAATAACTCTGAACATTGTTTTATAATCTAAAGATGAATAGCGTAACAATTAAGATTAAAACATCTGACGTAGTTCTCTCAATTCCTAATGAAAATGTTTACAGTTTTTCGGCTTTCTTTGTATATATTTCACTTTGTTTAGGGTTTCGACCCAAAAGTGAATGGATGAGTTGGCGGAGATCAGTTGAGCAAGAAGCGAAAGTAGCTATTCGCGCGCATGAGCATTTCAGAGGCATATCCACAAAAGTTGATTAGTGATCACAATCATACGGAAATCAGTTACACAATCAAAACTATATTGGCATCCTCATACTTTGTCACCCAGAGACAGGTGCTCGGTTTGCCACATAATTTGCCACCACTCATCTTCTGAAATGCTGTTTGGGGAAACATAGCTGATCCAGTGAGCATAAAACGATGAGTATATCTACCACAACGATCTCGTGACTGATGATGCGACATAGTATAATCCAGGACCAAATTGTCACTCAAATCGATTGGGGATGCATCTACCTCTCAGATTCATACTACAACTAATTAGTTAGTGCAAAACTGCTGTTGTCAGGCAAGTGAGGTACGTTTTTCACCTCATGTTAGCTTGGAATACAGTTCGAACAGTCAGTTCGTGTTCGAAGTTTTTCATTTTTGACCTCTGGAACTACACTATCAGAACATTTTATTACACGAATCATAACAAATATCAAGAGTGATCAACTTTTTCAACATGCTTCTCGAAAGTGTTCACAGTTCAGGGTAATCATTGAGATTCAACGATCGTCAAGTGACATCAAAACAGATCGTCGAAACCGCATGTGTTAATTATTGTTTCTATGGTCGATGTTTTGTTCATTAGTAGGTCATCTGCCGTAATTCGGCTGTCATTGTGGACTGAACAGACAAATCGTTTTTCGGGTCTTCGTTTACAAAACTCTCGAGAAACTATATAAAGCTCTATCCTGAACAATAGTCGCCTATCCAGGTTACTTCTCTCCGTTAAATTCGGTAACTTTATCACTTATGACGGTAAAGAGTTCATAATTTGGGGCTCCAGTGAAGGACGTACACCAGCAAATCTAAACGCATTTTATTCCGATCCAAATCAATAATGTTGGTTTGCTTGACATATGAGAATCCAGTGAGATGATTTTTCTGGGATTATTCCTATTCCGAATGACTTTTCTTAACCTTCCACAGATCACCATATGTCAGACACATAAGAAACAAACCCATCGTCAAAATAACAGGCCTCACGATTTGGTTACTTGATGCAATCAATACGTGCCTTCATTTTTGGGCTTGCAATCCAGCCTTCATATCACGTGACATTTGCCGCAATGAAAATTGTGGCTACTTTATGTCCAACAGGAAGTGAGATTGCCTGGGAGCATTCCCGAGCTGGATTAAGGACATGGGTTTCAGGCACTGTTTTTTCAGCGTAATGTACATATCCCCGAACACGAGTTGTAGGCGAACATACGTTTTCGGTGATTTCATTCGCAAGCCATTACAATCACTTTTATATGAAAACGAATTACTAAGAAGAGTTGGAAAAAGTCTCACTAAGTCAGTGGGGAGAATTAAGGGTGAGGAAGGATGGAAACCCTTGTGAGTGATCATATTATGTAACCGGTGGTAATTAGCTTACGTCACTGCTGCGCCCGGCTATGTAACACTGTTGTGTGTTGGCCATGGGACATGTAGTGCTTGGGCTAATTTTCGCTGCTCGCACAGCTCAGGCTACAAGAGGCAGTTGCTAGTATCCGGAGCCTAGTGTGTTGTGGGACCCAGTAGGTGACTTTGAAGGCGGACTGGATGCCGACTGAACGCATTAAGGAGCACCCCCCACGATGGCTTAGACTCGGAGGCAATGGAGTAGTATCAAGTTCTATCGTCTCGCACGTGTTAGAAACTGGGCATTCAATCGACATCCAGTCCGTCTTCAAAGTCGTCTATCGGGTCCCACAACACGTATCAAGAGCAATTAGGCTCCAGATATATACCCGGGCGCAGCGGTGACGTAAGCTAGTTAGCACCGGTTACATAATCTGGTCACTCACAAGGGTTTCCATCCTTCCTCACCCTTAGCGAGACTTTTTCCAACTTTTCTTAATAATTCGTTTTCATATAAAAGTATTGTAATGGCTTGAGAATGAAATCACCGAAAACGTATGTTCGCCTACAACTCGTGTTCTGAGTATTTTGATGGGCTTATTCCGCAGTCTAATGTACATATCCTGCATTTCCTTCGATTTGCCAGTTCTTCTGCCTCCGAAAAGTGTATCTGTGGTAGTTCATCTGGGATTTGCCCCATGATTGGTTATACTATTTAGATTAAAACACTGAGCAAGTTATATATCACGGAAGATTTAAACTAATGGGTCATTTCAGTTTCACTTATGCTCCCACTGAGCAGATTCCGAGAAAATTCGGTTTAAGTGGATCTTTTCATCCGTAACGCAATAATAATATAGGAGATTAACGAGAGGCTCACAAAAAAAACCTTGAGGCCAAAGCTCACATTGAAACGAACCGGAATTTCAATTATTCGGAATGTTTAACAGTCGTCGTTAGGGAGCAGTTTTAATGCACGTGTAACGTGAAGTTTCCAAATTATGAAAACATTTCTCTAGACCTTCCCTTATAGGTACGACCGCGAAAACTATACGGACGGAAGAAACGGCTTCAGCCAACATATTTAGGTAGTAACTCAATCCAAATATAACCCAGGATAAGTAATGCGATTCTGTTGAACAATTTAATTATATTTCTACACTGCGTAACATTTCAGCTTACCTTGCTCAGGGTCTTTCATTCTAGCAACCGATGTCACTCAGGTTCAACCATTTACAGTGCAGCAACGGATCAGCGTTAATAAGAGGAAGCATTGATTAGATAAGTATCATTACTCAGTGGCCAGTTATACCTCAATAAGACCAAGAAGCTCGAAATAAATGCTGAGTTAACTTTCCTATGCATCAACAACGCATCACAATCGACACTACCTATATATATATATATATATATATATATATATATATATATATATATATATATATATATATATACATATATATATATATATATACATATATATATATATATATCAGAACATTTGAATACACAAATCATACCAAATATCAAGCGTGATCAACTTTTTCAACATGCTTCTCGAAAGTGTTCACAGTTCAGGATAATCATTGAGATTCAACGATCGTCAAGTGACATCAAAACAGATCGTCGAAACCGCATGTGTTAATTATTGTTTCTATGGTCGATTTTTTGTTCATTAGTAGGTCATCTGCCGTAATTCGGCTGTCATTGTAGACGAATCAATCACTCTGTGAGCGGCAAACTATTGACTTGAACAAATACCATGTTACTGTATCCAAAGACCTGTAATGAATTGTCCAGTGTAGTCTTTGTCTACTAAGACCCGACAGGGATTGGAAACAGAAATGGACGGCTGTGTCCCCTCCCCCCCCCGCCCCCCTCGCACACACGAAAGATGCGTGGCTCTCCCGGTTGGATTTTCACAACTAGCTTCATTCGAAACACGACCCGATCCAGCTGCTCTTCATCACTCCAGTTGAAGTCAATAGTTTGCCGCTCACAGAGTGATCGATTCTTCTCCAATGACAACCGAATTACGGCAGATGACCTACTAATGAACAAAACATCGACCATAGAAACAATAATTAACACATGCGGTTTCGACGATCTGTTTTGATGTCACTTGACGATCGTTGAATCTCAATGATTACCCTGAACTGTGAACACTTTCGAGAAGCATGTTGAAAAAGTTGATCACTCTTGATATTTGTTATGATTCGTGTAATAAAATGTTCTGATAGTGTAGTTCCAGAGGTCAAAAATGAAAAACTTCGAACACGAACTGACTGTTCGAATAGTAATACAGGCTAACAATGAAGCCAACAATTGGGCATCCTGTCTCGTGTATATATAAACAAGATGGATGTCGCCTAAGTACCACAAACAGTACGGTAACAGTTCCCAAGCGCAACAGTATGATGAGAATCCAACTGATTATCGTCTTGGCATCGCTCATTTGTATCGCAACCAGTTTTCGACTGCAGGCAACCGCATTCAAGGATTGTGGTAAGTTGAAACGTGCATTGCATCTGCGTTGACAATGACACAGCCAATAACTTAGTCGAATCTCAGTCTGGATGGGAGCACTTGGTCCGTGTAATCGCCAATGTACCTTTCTCATTTATTCCTTACAACACCATTCAGCTTTTTCGAAATATTCCCTTCTATAAAATCTCTGACTGTCCACTAATCTCCGTGTAATTCAGGCTCGCAACTTGCCGAATTGATGAATGTGACTGTGACACCATGTGACACTACTCCGTGTAGTTTGTATCGTGGTGAGAACGCCCAACTGGAAATCACTTTCCGAACAAGTGAGTTTACGATTTATTCGCGTAAGCCTAGTCTTCGTGACTAGTCACCCAAATTAAATGAATTGCATCTACCCTTTGACATTACTTTATTGTGATCATGCTCATGTGAACCCATATAGTAGACTGAAGTTTCTCAAGCTTTAGAATAAATCATACTGAAGCATAGTGACATATTGCATTACGATTATATGGATCATCAGAAAGATCACATTATGAATGATAATGATTTTGGTTCGAAGACTGGCTTTGCGATGTGTTGGACAGTCTTTCTGGAAGCGACGAGTTTGCGATGAGGAGAATCACGAGATTAGTGATTCATCGTCCTTCCCTGAATACAGAAATAGGCAGTTTCCGAAGGTGCACTGCACACAAGGTGTATCCCGATTCATCGTTTATCATTCAGAAAAGGACAAGATAGCGAGCAAGCTCTTTTTCGGTAACTTCATCCTTTGTCTAATGCAGTAACATCTCCCGCCGCCCCTTTGCGCGCCCACTTCAGTAGCCTGTAGGTAGTTTCTAAGAATCCCAAAGACAAACTGGCTTCACTTTCCCACTTCATAATAATCTATCCATTTGTTTGCACATGTTCGGCAAGTTATATATGCAAACTACAAGGCGGCTGTCTGAAGGAATCAAGGAACACAAACCGGCTTGACTGAGAACAGGAACTAGAAGAACCGTAACTAGTGTAATAGTAGAGCACCTTGCAGACACAGAGCACCGCGTCAATGACGAAGCCTTTGGGATAATTTATGAAGTACTTGTGAGTTCGTGGAAGACCCTACTTCAAATCCATTTTAGAACAGCGGATGCAGTGGTGATGAGACGGTTAGACCCATGGCTTCGTTCGCGCAAACGATTTGGATAATCACTTCAGCGACCCTGGGCAAGACCCAAAAATTGTAGACAATATCCAGGTGGCCTCGATCGTGACATTTTAGTAGTGACAGAAAGCAGCCAAACCTTCCGAAACATACTTGTTGGCCGGATATCCCACCCACCAAAAACACTCCTTCCCAAATCAAATTGCAGAATAACTGCAACACTGAATAACCAGTCTTATTCTGAGATTCTAAACGCTATAAATAAAACAGGCGTAGTTTCTACATATACTGTAACCGTATTAGCTAGAGAATGAAGTTATTAAAAGCGAGATTTCTAGCCACCGAGGGCTTTTCTCGTTGTTTTTTCCCAACTATGAATTCCCAAATTACTCGTAGAGGCCGTACAGTTCTTGGATGCTGGGCAGTAAGCGGAAACCAAGGCCGGTAAGAAGATTAAACTGTGCCATTCAAATCGTACCGGACTGGCGTTGATTAGTGGTACAGCTTTTGCGAGACTATGTTGGCTCTTCTTTGTTTTCGATGGAAATCCAAATTTGGAGAGCTTCATTTGTTTCAACCGCGTATTCCGTTGGCAAATGACGCCACAGTTTGACGCCGAAACAAGAATAGGTAGACATAACTAGTGACAGAGGGAAAGTGCAAGGTAGACAGAGATCGAACAAGCATGAAATAATAACGTAGAAGTGTCGTTTTCAGTCAAAATGATTGATTGGATTAGAAAATCATAATACTCCTCGAGTGAATTTAATCATTCCTTGGTCTGTTACAGAGGAAGTTGTCAAGTCTGGCAAAGCAGTCGTTCATGCAATAGTCGCACGTGTGCCTGCCCCATTCCCACTGGATGACTACGATTTGTGCAAATTCACGGAACCGAAATGTGAAATCCCTGCCGATACAGTAGCCTTGTATACCTATTCTCTACCCGTGTTGAGAGAGTATCCAACAGTAAGTTTGAGCAATGGATCGAACCAATTCGATTTGTTTTGTCCTCGTGCCGTTTGCGACTCGATTCTCGATTTCATGAGTGTCAGTTTTGGTTTGTGCAAGCAAGTAAACCAACAAAGCGAATATTGATCAGCAATCCATATGATCGTTGTCCAGTCAAATAACAGAAAACATGGTATATTATGCTACCAGGCCTGTTCCTTACTGCTACAAAATTATCTAGTACCATTCTCAGCAAGACCTGGGAATCCTGCTTCTGACCAAAGATGTTTCAGTCGGTCAAGTTCGGTAAGATGCCTGGTGACAAAACAATACCGTCATCTGCTACTGTCTTCTACGTTAACATTCTAATTAATCCCCATAAGTTTAAATGAACCTAGTCAAGTGTACTTAGATACTCTGCCTGTCCTGTCTGGTTCGAAGCAACGAATAGCGTGCAAATGCATGAGGGTAACTGATGATATATACCCTATAACTCGACAGATCCACTGTGCTATCAGCCGATAACGGTCATTAGGTAAGGCTTGATAAAGTGTTGATAAAATTGTTGATTGTTGTATAAAAGAATCAAGCTTGATGAGCTTTTTGTCGGGGGTTGAACCCTCGTACCTCAGAGGTGAAACAGACGTACATTACTCGAATAGCACCGGTTATTTTGCACTAGCCAGTTTTACATTTCCCGTCAGATCCCTTGAATGTCTGCATCGACTTGGGGACTTCACTTACGACCTGCACATCCACTCTGCCACAACGCACTTTCTCTCGTAAAATCCCACAAGAACGCACAAAATCCTTCATCCCGATCCTAACATCATCATCTGTCTCTCGATCGCATTACAGATATCCGTTTGTTCACACTAGAGAACATATAGATCCTCTATGGTTCCTTACGTCGCCCGACTTCCTTTACTCGCTTCGCCAAATACGCCTTTTATCCTAATGCTGTTTTTCTACTGCTATATACATATAAATATATATATATATATAAATATATAATATGTGTTCACTAGAATCTAATTTGAATTGAAGAGCCCACAGATGAATCACATCTGTGATTTCTCGTAGTTATTCGTGTCTGGGTCACTGCTAACCCAACGAACAACGAGGCTGCATGTGCAAACGCTCATATGGATAGTAATTAGCATTATATATATATATATATATATATATATATATATATATATATATATATATATATAGGTAGTGTCGATTGTGATGCGTTGTTGATGCATAGGAAAGTTAACTCAGCATTTATTTCGAGCTTCTTGGTCTTATTGAGGTATAACTGGCCACTGAGTAATGATACTTATCTAATCAATGCTTCCTCTTATTAACGCTGATCCGTTGCTGCACTGTAAATGGTTGAACCTGAGTGACATCGGTTGCTAGAATGAAAGACCCTGAGCAAGGTAAGCTGAAATGTTACGCAGTGTAGAAATATAATTAAATTGTTCAACAGAATCGCATTACTTATCCTGGGTTATATTTGGATTGAGTTACTACCTAAATATGTTGGCTGAAGCCGTTTCTTCCGTCCGTATAGTTTTCGCGGTCGTACCTATAAGGGAAGGTCTAGAGAAATGTTTTCATAATTTGGAAACTTCACGTTACACGTGCATTAAAACTGCTCCCTAACGACGACTGTTAAACATTCCGAATAATTGAAATTCCGGTTCGTTTCAATGTGAGCTTTGGCCTCAAGGTTTTTTTTGTGAGCCTCTCGTTAATCTCCTATATTATTATTGCGTTACGGATGAAAAGATCCACTTAAACCGAATTTTCTCGGAATCTGCTCAGTGGGAGCATAAGTGAAACTGAAATGACCCATTAGTTTAAATCTTCCGTGATATATAACTTGCTCAGTGTTTTAATCTAAATAGTATAACCAATCATGGGGCAAATCCCAGATGAACTACCACAGATACACTTTTCGGAGGCAGAAGAACTGGCAAATCGAAGGAAATGCAGGATATGTACATTAGACTGCGGAATAAGCCCATCAAAATACTCAGAACACGAGTTGTAGGCGAACATACGTTTTCGGTGATTTCATTCTCAAGCCATTACAATCACTTTTATATGAAAACGAATTATTAAGAAAAGTTGGAAAAAGTCTCGCTAAGGGTGAGGAAGGATGGAAACCCTTGTGAGTGACCAGATTATGTAACCGGTGCTAACTAGCTTACGTCACCGCTGCGCCCGGGTATATATCTGGAGCCTAATTGCTCTTGATACGTGTTGTGGGACCCGGTAGACGACTTTGAAGACGGACTGGATGTCGATTGAATGCCCAGTTTCTAACACGTGCGAGACGATAGAACTTGATACTACTCCATTGCCTCCGAGTCTAAGCCATCGTGGGGGGTGCTCCTTAATGCGTTCAGTCGGCATCCAGTCCGCCTTCATAGTCGCCTACTGGGTCCCACAACACACTAGGCTCCGGATACTAGCAACTACCGAGGCAATTATCATCCGCCTCTTGTAGCCTGAGCTGTGCGAGCAGCGAAAATTAGCCCAAGCACTACATATCCCATGGCCAACACACAACAGTGTTACATAGTCGGGCGCAGCAGTGACGTAAGCTAATTACCACCGGTTACATAATCTGGTCACTCACACGGATTTCCATCCTTCCTCACCCTTAATTCTCCCCACTGACTTAGTGAGACTTTTTCCAACTCTTCTTAGTAATTCGTTTTCATATAAAAGTGATTGTAATGGCTTGAGAATGAAATCACTGAAAACGTATGTTCGCCTACAACTCGTGTTCGGGGATATGTACATTACGCTGAAAAAACAGTGCCTGAAACCCATGTCCTTAATCCAGCTCGGGAATGCTCCCAGGCAATCTCACTTCCTGTTGGACATAAAGTAGCCACAATTTTCATTGCGGCAAATGTCACGTGATATGAAGGCTGGATTGCAAGCCCAAAAATGAAGGCACGTATTGATTGCATCAAGTAACCAAATCGTGAGGCCTGTTATTTTGACGATGGGTTTGTTTCTTATGTGTCTGACATATGTTGATCTGTGGAAGGTTAAGAAAAGTCATTCGGAATAGGAATAATCCCAGAAAAATCATCTCACTGGATTCTCATATGTCAAGCAAACCAACATTATTGATTTGGATCGGAATAAAATGCGTTTAGATTTGCTGGTGTACGTCCTTCACTGGAGCCCCAAATTATGAACTCTTTACCGTCATAAGTGATAAAGTTACCGAATTTAACGGAGAGAAGTAACCTGGATAGGCGACTATTGTTCAGGATAGAGCTTTATATAGTTTCTCGAGAGTTTTGTAAACGAAGACCCGAAAAACGATTTGTCTGTTCAGTCCACAATGACAGCCGAATTACGGCAGATGACCTACTAATGAACAAAACATCGACCATAGAAACAATAATTAACACATGCGGTTTCGACGATCTGTTTTGATGTCACTTGACGATCGTTGAATCTCAATGATTACCCTGAACTGTGAACACTTTCGAGAAGCATGTTGAAAAAGTTGATCACTCTTGATATTTGTTATGATTCGTGTAATAAAATGTTCTGATAGTGTAGTTCCAGAGGTCAAAAATGAAAAACTTCGAACACGAACTGACTGTTCGAACTGTATTCCAAGCTAACATGAGGTGAAAAAACGTACTTCACTTGCCTGACAACAGCAGTTTTGCACTAACTAATTAGTTGTAGTATGAATCTGAGAGGTAGATGCATCCCCAATCGATTTGAGTGACAATTTGGTCCTGGATTATACTATGTCGCATCATCAGTCACGAGATCGTTGTGGTAGATATACTCATCGTTTTATGCTCACTGGATCAGCTATGTTTCCCCAAACAGCATTTCAGAAGATGAGTGGTGGCAAATTATGTGGCAAACCGAGCACCTGTTTCTGGGTGGTAAAGTAAGAGGATGCTAATACAGTTTTGATTGTGTAACTGATTTCCGTATGATTGTGATCACTAATCAACTTTTGTGGATATGCCTCTGAAATGCTCATGCGCGCTAATAGCTACTTTCGCTTCTTGCTCAACTGATTTCCGCCCACTCATCCATTCCTTTTTGGGTCGAAACCCGGGGTGAGCCATTGCGCGATTTCGGCTCGTCTGTCTTTCACATCCGGTCGGTTGTATTTGGTTGGTTTTATGGTCAATGTGTTCCCTCGTATTGGCATATCCATTCAACAAGCGATCGACTGATAAAGTACCAATTGTTACACCGGTTACTTCATTATCTATTTTCCTCCTCCTCTGAACTAAAGAATATCCTGGATTTGCATTCACCCATCATACATCAAGTTTTGACATAATCATCACGAATCTATTGAAGGGAATTTCCACGTTTCACGGTCTACTAACCATCTGTTGTCGCAATCGCTAGGCATGTTTTGATCTCTAATGCTAGAGTCCGGTCAAGAAACCCCAAATTATCTTCATTCCGTGCACACTAATCAAAACGTCTTCTATCTTCGTTTGAAGTTGTATGGTTACATCTCATTTTTTTGAATCATCCACTTCAATCGGGATCTCACTATCCATCACGGTTTTTAATATTTTACTCATTGCCAAATGGTGAACCACCACAGTGGTCCTCAGTGATGGAGCTGTCTATTTTAGTGGGTAGAAAACCACCAAAGACGAACTGTAACGATTCATCAGCTCACCCATCAATCCGACCGCGTAACAGATGAGGTTGAACTTTGTTTTTGATTGCTTTGATTGTCTAACTTGTCCAATGTTTGATAGACCCCGAACGATCGAAAATACGAGAAATCACACAAGTAGGCTGTTCAACCCCATTCTAAAAATTTCAATTTAACAATTTCTGACTTGATAAAAGCATAGTTCGGATGCCGGGAGATTGTTTTGTACAACTCAATAAACAGCTAAAATAAACTACGAGTGAATACTGAGTATCCATGAGTGAAGGTAAAATAATCACGGGATACACTGTAGGATGTACTTTCAAAATCATCTCATCTCATTCCTTTTCTACTTTCCACATTCCAGTGGCGCGCCACTATGAAATGGGAATTGCAAACTGGAGATGATCGCGAAATCGTTTGTGTACTGATCCCCGTGCAAGTCGTCGATCGATTGAGCCTGAACTCGCTTCCACATTGAATCGATCAATGAAATGATGTATTCATTTTAAATGGAATTCGTTGAAGCAATACAGTTCTTTTGTTGCCTGTGCATAATTTCATGTTTTTGTGAAATTATTCGCCTGCTCATTCAAAAGCTTGTAAACTGAGGGAATTTCCTTCTTCATATCACTTTGATCATTTACGTTTATTGGTATTCGGGAAGCAGATATATGTGGTTGTAGATAACAGTGGGTGGATAAGTTTGCAACACATTTGATATATTGACAATATGATGTATTTGTGATGGTTGTACCCATATGAGTGGGTATGACAATTCGTTTGGAATATATCACTACAGGCTGGAGAGAAACGATCGTTACACTTTACGACAGTATGGACAACAAATACAAAACATCCCGTATTATCCCACCTCTCAGTGACGAAAGCAACCCAGAATATTTACCAAAGTTGTCACTGCATAGACACCGTGGATCCACAAGCTCGAGACGAAATGAAAACAGATGAGAAACTGAGAGGTATTGGTTGACTTGCCAATACATATTAAAGCGTTTTGGGTACATATCATTTTCCGGCTAATAATACACTGACTCCGAAACTGTTTTCCTCCGACGAGCCCATCATCAATCACGATTTCCTCGCTGAGTCATGTGGTAGTTTGATATTGTCCTTTCTGCAAGGCGAACAGTGAAAGGATCTGTTTTTGGAATGATCGATATTTGTTCATTTGTTAGTCATTGAAATTGTTCCCTTTCAATGCACTCATTTAACTCTTGGTTATGAAAAGCACGCTGGCTAATAAATCTTTACTGTTACTTAGTCGCCAGATGTACGTCGATGAAATGACGCATCTCTAACTACATACTAGGTTAGTTTTCGTAGATGTCACTGTTAGCACTAACTGTGGAATATTCTCTAAATGTGTACTTTCATTGTTTGTTCTTCTTTTCACCAGGTTCACATGTCCGACATTTTGATGTAATGGATAACCCTTTACTCTTCAGAAATGAAAACCACATTTGCCGGAATGTATCCTCTTTATTTCGTTGGTTGATCATATACATCATTTTACCAATTTATAATTTGAAACTTAAGACAAAGGTTTCACGGAAACCAAGATCACACAGTTTTGATTACCGTTCACAGGTAGCCACAGAATTAATTTAAGCAATATTAAGTGACATGTAACTTGATATATAAGTATAGACATAAATTTATGTATGTATGTATGCATGTATGTATGTATGTATGTATATGTATGTATCCTAATTTTATTTGATGTAAATTATTCGATTAGGAAAGACCAATTAACTGCTAGGAAAGCAAACTATCAATCGAATTCAGTTGATGTTTGAATTTGTGATTACCCATATGTGGTGTACGAATAACGTGGAGGTTTAAATTCGCTAACTGCAGCTCAAAGGCTTGTTGGCAGGTCAATGGATTTTTTTCTCATTTTGTTCTTTTCTCGACTTTCTTTTTGTTGTGTAACAATGGTGCTAGGTTTCACGATGGGAGGTGCGATCAATGAGAGGCCGATAAATGAAGAATTAGACCAGCGGAATGGGCAGGATTCGATATCGAGAATTAAGGTTCTTGTAGTAATCACAATGAAGTGAACCGATAGGACATGTTGAAATTGCCCCCACCCAGAACTACGCGAACGAAAGTAACAGGAAGAGCAAGGCTCTGAAATAGCACGTTAGTTGTATTGCAGAACTGGTTCGTATAAATATTTCAAATCAGAGAAGAGAATTGGTAGACTCGAAGACGGCCAGTCACACGGAGCTTTTGTCGGACTTTTCAGCCGTGATCCTGATTGGTTGAGGCTCATCGGCGTGCGTGGCTACGAAGCTGTACCTAGCTGCATCACGTGTGACAGTTGCTGAATCACCACAGTTCTCAAGCCCACTGCGATGAACATTTGATTACTACAAGGAAAAATAATGAAGAAAGGCATCAACGCTGTCATGGAAGTTCGATGATGAGATAATTGCCGGACTCGACGGGTATTGAACCTAGATTAAGGGACCTATGCTCCCTACTGCAGGTAAATGAAGGCTGCTTATAGTTACATATCTATGAATGAGTAATTCCTTGGGTATCTACGTTTAAGCTGATGGAGCAAGCCACTAGTCTCAGGACGATACAGGCGTAAACTAATAATCAGATTTGTTTTACTATATACAGAACATCGTATATTTCACCAAGTTTCCTGTAGGCAAGATGAGAAATGCTTTGCAGTAAACGACGAGTATGGTTAACACAGTGTGCAAATCATTCGACCTTGTTAACTTCAGATTGGGGATAACATCTGAATGACGCACGAAGGTGGATTGGTCCATTAGATATTCATTGAAGTGCTAGAGCAGACTATTTTCAAACATTAGTTTATTTATGCCTACGTGGAGTAGAGACGGAGTGATAAAATTATATTTTGAAGAACGTATGTAGCTGAAATTTAGTCAAGAAGTTGTGACCACAACTAGGCGTAAAATATTCCCAACTTGTTAAGGGATTAGTTAAATGACCTCTGATGGATGGTGAGCTTTCGTCAGCAGATAACGCATGCAGCATCTTTTACCTGATTGCATCATTATTGTCTTGAGCTCAAATACAGACGAACTTGGTGAACACAAGTTTAGATTGCCCTATTTTACTCACATGACCGTGTTCGATAGCAGTTTGTTTGCCCGAGTGAATCTGCTCAGTAACCTTCTTTACTTCCCGTTTAACCACGAAGTTCACACTTGTGGCCCCGGAACTGAGAAAACCGCGCATAAAGCCACACACCACAGAATCAGAAAGTCGAAAGTGGCGGTTGAGATTCTGGCTTTGGTTGAACTTTGCAAGGCGAAGAGTTCGGCTTTCAAATTTTATGGACATTTAAAAAGTCTGCCTTAGTAGCTGAGTCTTGAAGCATTTGTGAGTCTTTCTTTAGACTTAATAGTCTCAAGTATTCGGGGGTGAGATCTTGCAACGAAAACTAGTCTGCTGAGTCCGTTTGAGCAAGCAAACTGATTTTGATATCACTGTCGTTAAGAGACGTTAGGCCTGAGTCAAACATCAGTAATTCTCATTGATCATCCTTCAACTGTTTTAACTGAAATCCCTCGTCCTCATAATTCACTGTGCGTGCATATGCAACGACATCCTTATCTGCCTGTTTGTTGATCTTTAAGCAGTTGTTACGAATGTTGAGCGTTGAAGTTCGCTCGCCGAAGATAGCCGTGGGGTATGAAACAGTCTCGTTTTGAATGAGATCGCATGAGTGTTTCGGTACAAAGCAGTTGCATTACTGTGTGCGTGCGTTCTGGTGTGCCCAGTGTTTTGTTCCGCCACACTAGCTCTAGTGAGGAAACCCTTCTAACTTCGAACCATCTCGTTTATTGTGCAAAAACGAACCATTCTTATAGACCACTAGGTGATCAGAATCAAAGTCACAGTAAGAAGTTCATTGGTACAGGGCTCTTCCCCGAACCGAGTCTTCTGAACGGCTATGTTTTACAAGTCTCCCATTGGCTGATTTCTTTGAGATCGGTTAGAACAGCCGTTTGATTAAAAACTTATTGGCCACTGATTAGTTCAATCCGCTGGGTACCCTTAAAACAAAGTCTGGCCGTTGATTCGTTGACACCGCTCGGTTCGGTAAGGGTGACTGTTCACGGCTGATTGGATGGCTTCGCCCCGTTTCGTCACGGACTGACTGAAAAATCGACCCGCTTCGCTGGCCTGAGTTTTGCCACCGATTTTGGACTGGCGAATACGTGCAGTCTTTAAACGAAACTAGGCAGTCTTTTAGTGCGTCAGCGAACATCCTTACACCCAGTGTCTGCATTAGAAGGAGGAAATTGGCCGTATCATCCAAAGCCACCATCCAAAAGAAATAAGTCCTCATATCTCTTGTAACTAGAGGTGAATGCGATTCGGTTGTTAGCATCACAAACAAATCCCTGGATTGACGTGGTCAAAGATTTTTGTAATCTCTGTTCTGGTGTCGCTTTGGATTGGGAACCACTCAGCGACACTGCTGTGACTTCTCAGTCATCAACTGAAACAGCTTTATTTCTCTCTGTTTCTGTTCTAATGACGCCTGTTGCTGTAGACGGAGTTGCTCCTGTTGCTGCTGATATAACTATATGAGACTGTTGTGTTCCATTATCTCCGTCACCAAACCGTTAAATTTGATAACTCGCACATCAGAGCAAAACAGGTGATTAGCAAAGATTTATTGGAAACTGGAAAAGAGTGTGTTGCGTAACACAAGTGGCTTCAGTAGGATACATGAACGAACTTGTTTGGCCAGCTGAGGACCCATCAAAACATAACAAACTGGACAATACTGACTCATCGAAAGAGTTATGAGAAACGGAGTAATACTAAAGCAGTGTCTGATAACTGGTTTCTAAAGCTTTTGGAATATTAGGTCAGTTGCATAACGTGTTTTCCGAATTCGCAACTATCCACCAGGAAACGTCAAAGGTTCGAACAATGAATTTTGAACATATCAGGAGATAAAATGAGTTGAGAACTCAGCAATTCATGCGTTATCTGTGTACATAAAAAGGCGACACGGAACAGAAAATCGTAGCAAATAGAAAAGCCGCAAATACTCGACTCAAAAACACGCTGAGAATCCAGCTGATCGGTACGTCGGGGTTTTCATGTGCATTGCGACCGGTTTCGGATTGCGTGTAGTACCTTTTGTCGATTGTGTTACATTGAACTGCTGATGAGTATCTGCGCTGATATCGACAAAGTCAACAAACTAGTTTGATCCCAGTTCATTTGAGAGATCATCACCTGGGTCTGAATTCTGATGTATCTTTTCATTTATTCCGTCTAGTACTGTTCTCATTTGTCGCAATATGCTCTACTCTAATTCGTCCCTCTTTACCCTCCAATTCCATCGTCCAATAGGCTCGAATAGAGGCTACTTGATTAGAGTGACTGTGACATCACGTGACACTACTCCGTGTAGTTTGTGTCGTGATGAGAAATCCCAAGTGTCAACCGCATTTCGAACAAGTGAGTTTGACCATTTGGTTGCGTGAACGTCGTCATTGTAAATGATTACTGGGAACAGCTAATCTGCAAGCTCTTCGCGACTTATTCATTACTGAATTTATCCTGATCAAGGAAAACGTTGGAGTTATAGAATTTCACCGTCGATTTTTGAGCCAAGCCAAGATTTCAAATTATGCATCGTGGCTGCAGAGTTCTGCTATACTAGACTACAAACTGTAATTGAGACTTGTGAAGAGATCGAGGGAATGTAAGTTAGTAGACAGGTAGATAGATAGATAGATAGATAGATAGATAGATTGATTGATTGATTGATTGATTGATTGATTGATTAATTGATTGATTGATTGATTGATTGATTGATTGATTGACTGACTGACACACAGTGAAGTAGAAAAATCAGGAGTGGATTATAAACGAGAAAGATTTGCTCTCAGTCTCAATGATCTCTTGCAAACCGCAGTCGAATTTTCAATAAAACCGATCTATCTCACATTCCTTCATTACAGATGAAAATGTAACAACGGGCACAGCGTATGTTCGTGGAATAATCGCAGGCATTCCCATCCCATTTCCACTGGATGACAATGATTTGTGTAAATTTACAAAACCGCCATGCGAGATTTCTGCAAAAGCCGAGGCCGTATACACTTATGCTCTACCCAAAAAGAGCTTCTATCCCAAAGTAGGCACTGCGCATGCAACGATCGTTTGGATGTATGATATTAAGCCTTCATGTTTCACATAATTTCATTTAGCTGAAATCAATTTACTCTCTATTCGTTTCTGTTTCATGAATCCACAGAATCATGGTTGTGGTCTTCTTATCGAGCTAGTGAATTTATACCTAATGACCTAATCACATGTGTAGTCTCCATATCGAGCTGGTTGATTCAAGTGCAGAACCAAAGTGAACTCAGTCAAGAACAAAGACGAATTCGGTGAAAAATGCCGTACTGTTGAGATAGAGATGATTAGCACAAATAAATGTGCAGACCCCAACAGCTATCGATCAAGGGATCAATCACCAGGACGGGGTCAATCGTCTGGCAGTCCTTCCATTTCGACGGGCGCAGCACAGCTAATGGATCAATCAAATCGGGGAAGGGGTGAGAGCGACAACAAACTGGTCACCGCGATGCTTACCGTAATGGAGAATATGGGGACAGAACGAGTCATAGGTGTGGAAATAATAACGGTTGGATAAAAAAAAACTTGAGGGAACAACAACAATGAGGTCTGGATTTTCATGCACACATCCGACGGACGCCGCGTGATCAGATCGTGAAAGGACATAGTGAACGACAAATTAAAGGTACAAATGTTTTCTGATGTCATTACGTGAATGGACGAATAGACAGCTGCCGGGTATTCATTATACATCCCTTAAGTCAGAGTGGAAGACAGTTAGTCGAATAAGTTCGACTCTGTTTCTGCACATCCGAATTTCGATTTGGGTTACTGAGAACGACACTTCCAGCTCTTGTATGACTGTGCATATGCGTACAAGTAATGATTTTAAGGAATTCGCTTTTCTCATCGACTAAATGGCGATCAGTTTAGGTTAGGAGCAGAGCAGCTTGGTAGGTAGTTGTAAAATAGTCAGCAACGACAACTGAACAAAAGTGCTACCCGTGTTTGTGACTAGCAAACAGCGCACCAACTTGAAAGCGCACCTGTGGAAAGAAATGTCGGATCACTTGCTTGCTGATAACCCTGCGGATGATTTCGCCTATTTCAGCCATCAGATGGTGCGTTACTTCATGATGCTAGCTATATAAGCTGGTGTTGTTACTCACCTCAAATGTCAAAGCTAACTGATACATCTCGTTTCTTTTCCACTCCCCTCATTGCAGTGGCACATTAAAGTGAGACTGGAATTAAAAGATGCAAACAAATGTGATATAATTTGTGCTCTAATTCCTGTGAAAATTGCTGATTGGCACGTTAAATTTACATGGATTCAATTACAACGCGAGTGATGAAATTGTGCAGTCAGTTTGAATGAGTTTCAATTAATTATTGCCTTTTTTGGTTTTGTCAGCTTTCTGATTCTAGTGAAGTTTTATCGGAGGCTTGTGTATGCTCTGATAAGACTCTTATATCTGTGATCTCTCATTCCGATTTCAACAATTTTCTTACTGCTCTCTTTTTGACGAGTGAAACAGCATCCGGTTCACTTTGGTATTCACTGCCCAAAAAACGCCATATGGTACTTGCTATTGTAAACGTTTTTGGAAGGCAAAACCTGAGGAAGTGATCAGTGCCGTTTCAGTATGCACTCTCGTTTGGTTTGTTTTATAACATTTCTCCATCGGATGCACCACAAAGACATGATATATCCAACTACCTAGCTAGACAAGTGCTGAGCAAATTTTGCTCACTGCCCTGCCATGAATCGGGTCACATCTACTTCAACATTTGCACTGGCACACTCACATGTAGTGAACAGCTGATAAGGAGCTTGCTCTGTAACAGTATTGAGTACTCGTTCCGCAAAAATATCCCCTCCTCGGTGGTTTATCAATCAAACTGGACTGCTTTCCTATTCTAAGAGCTGATATTCCAGTTTTACTGAGTAGTTATTGCGTTGATACGCAATATTTAGGCAGTATAGTTCCGGGGTGAGCTCACACACAATTGGTTCGGCACAAACACAAAGACAAATATATGCAGGTACAGTTGGTGAGGCCAACTGAAATAAGAAACTCACTGCAAAACTGTATTTGATGACAACTGTTAAGTTTAATTCAGTAATTTTTATGTCCCTTACGAAATCGGAATTCGTGCACTCCATCCTTTGGTGAACCGAAAGCAAATCTGTTTTCTGATTTATCGTTCGCTGCATTCAATAACGTAGACTGCGTAATCATCCACACCGCAGATTGGACTAAATCAGCAGCTTTCTTGGTCCAGTGGCTTCTGCCCATATAGCTCTTCAGGATAGCATTTTGTATCCTTCTGTTACGATATTTTCAACAGAATTTGTTTAAAACAGTTCACGAATCGACCAGTATAACAGGTCACCACCCGGTTTTGGCTATAGACCTTATTATCACGAGACTAGAAGTAATGAGTTGCAAACAGTAACGAATACAAGTATGAGTATCATACGGGATATTTACAGGGAATGAAAAGCATTCATAATACAGCCTTGCCACTCATAGCAACTGCAATTAGCTGTATCCCTTAGTGAATCCACTCATCCGGTAAGCGGATTTCATTGATTCCAAGCGGAAAATCAATCATTGTTTATTATTTTTCCACTGTGTTACTTTCTCACGGAACTGATGATTTTCTGTCTCACACACAACGCTCCTGTCTTCGGATTTCAATGTAATCGGAAGAAATTAATATATCTTGATACCTAAGCAATACATGTTTCTACCACTGTAACATTTTATCACTGATTATCCGTTGTTCAGAGATCCATCTCCGATCCCTAAACACCTACACCTAACCTCAGAATTTTTGATGAGGCGTGTAAACTAGAGATCAACGCTTTATTGATCCATATTTTACTGATGTTCACTGAAATAATCGTATTCAAGTTAAAGTGAAATGCCAAGACACAATTTTTCTTAGGCTAATTACACTAAGATATCATCTACTGAACGCCGATAACTTTCGTTTCTGTAGATCAGAATTAGCTAGGGGTGCTGAATTATTCTGGTTCTTTCCCATGACTTTCTGACTTAAGTTCTGGTTGGTGAACTTGCTTGTAGTAATCACTCTTTCAGTATGAAGGTAAATTTACAAAATGAACTGGAGGTTAATGAGAATGATTCACTACTACAAGCAACACTGAATACTGAAGAGGACGGAAGTCGGAGAAGATTAGTTAGTGGGTTCTCCTAAAGAATTTTTTGCTCTCAATACCAATGTCACGACCACATTGAAAGCTGATTATTCTCAAATGAATCCCACGGTGAAGCACTGAAATATGCACAAACTGAAAGGAGATCCAATCACCTCGTGACTTGATTTAGGTGCTCGAATATTAGCATTGAGATTTTTCAGTTTCATACATGCATAGGAATGCTGTCGGTTGAGGGGGTATAACCCATAGTCATCAGTCCAAGTATTCGGTGAGGGAGAATCGTTAACCGTGGCTGTGAGATTTTTTCTGTAAATAATCGCACATTTTATCAGGGAATACTGGTACATCAGAAGGAGGCGATTGTGAGGCTGCTCATTTTGGTTAATCAAGTACCACAGGCCAGAGAAGAAACCGTGAATATTTCGGGTGCCTCACAGGACAGACAAAACAGACCCTGATGACAAGCAGTTGGACACCAGCAGGATATCGGAAAAAATTAAAATGGTCCGAGTTGAGAGCAGCAGAACAAGATATCGATCGGGGCTATCGGATCAACACGGCTAGAATGGTGCGAATGAAAACAGGCTTGACGTTGGTGGTAAACTGGCTAAAGTGAACCAAGATATGCGAGGTCTTAGGGAGTGGCTCTGAAGGCAAAATTTTCGGAATCATAATAAATAGCGACCGCTAATAGTTTTCGCACATTACTGCAATAGAAAAGTGAGACACTACGTTTCACACTCTCAGGCACAGACTATTCCATACCTACAACCAACCATCCATTTAAGTCGATCAGCATGTTTACCAAACGTTACTACACTCAATCCTGGAAATATTACACACGTGAGGAAGAGAAAATTTCCCGTGTTAGGAAATAAATAAAATGTTTTCAATCCACTTCTGTGCAGAATTCGGGGATATTTTTGAACACATGTTTCTCAAGTTCACGCGATTCCGACTGGCTCATTGCAGTTCAGAAACAAGAGCATTGCAACACACAGGACCGTTTATAGGACAACAGGTGGAACTGAATCAATCAGAATTGATTCTACACACGTGACTGGCTAGTACAAGGGAAAAATAGCGTGCAACAACAACAACGACAACCGAGAACGAGGAATGATCAGGTGATAACTCCACTTGACAGTCGGTGGAACAGAAAGGGTAGGGTAATTCACTACTCAAACGAACATTGGATGATGAAGGTACCGTCTTAGTCATTGAAGTAGATCACAGTGAGAGGAATCTTGTACTAATTCACCTTGGAAAGGTATGTATCGAATGGGCAGCTGACGACAGAAAATATGTGGCTCGAATCATGGAGCACTTGATCAGTCAGTCCTATAGTGTAAAGATATGACATGCTGTCTGTGCGACCAACTCAAATCAATTATGGACTCTTAGGCTCGACGAATACCCTCGAAGGAAACCGGAATCAATGAAATAAAATGAACAGCCAGTGAGCAGAAACTCACCAGCCACACTCAAATTTGGGCGAGCACACGTGGTCAACACAAACATAGGAGAGTAAACCAAAGGAGAACAGCGGAGTCATGTGGAAATAGAAGCAGACACGTGAAGTCAGACAGCCGTAGTCACCGATGGATCCGTGAAAGGTTCAATTGGGAATCACATAAAGGAATAAAGGCGGCCCCCCTTCAACAAATGTTCTCTATTTATCGTGTTAAAACCGATTGTGTGATTTAATTTGCTGACAATTCATAGCGTGCAAAAACAAAGGAGCTTCAAATGGCACCCTGAAAACTAGTTTCACCACGAAGGATTAACCGAAAGATAGTTGCTCAAGGTGTACATCGTAAACACCAATAGCACGCAGAATCAATATGCTAAAGCTAGCAACCCTAACATAATGCCGGCAAGGGCTCATACTGAATTTGCTCACTTTTCATGCCCGCTGTGAGTATACTTGTATAATAAGCTTTTATTCCGTAAAAAATATACCGGATTGTGCGATAGAGGCATTCATCACATTTGTTCCAAACATAGGTATATCCATATTACAGTGCACATGGTGAACGTCTTCATGAAAGACTAAAAATCGATCTACTTAACCAAATTCGTCCCCAGTAAAGATGTAGCAAAATGCTCTGAATTGAATCGTGCAACCTAAAGCTCTTGACTGTTTTGGTCAATGAGTACTATGGCACCCAACTTTCTCCGAGGTAAAAATTTGTGACCCCGAGGAGCTGAAAATTATCACGCACGCAACCCATTTTAGGGTTTCTTATGGTTTAGTTGCCAATTGTAATCCCTTAGTAGCCACTGCCTTTTATTTGACTATCACAGCCTGCAGCACAGTAACCAGATCTTTTCGACACACTCATACTGCTCAAACTCACCTCAAGTTTGAGTTTCCGCTCCCTGTGACGGGTCTTGATGGCCTTGTGCGAGCCACGTGAACTGCCGCGTGCCCCATACGATTTGACCACAATCACTAGCTGAATGAGTATTTCAACTTGCACTGACTTCCCAGCAGAGAAAATTGAGTTAATGAACCTGAATATAGCAGTGAACAGAGATTGGCTCCGCAAGTGGAAAACAAGTAGTGACAAGTGCCAGTGTGCAATTTAAGATGATGATTTAAGACTTTTTCCTGCCATCTTCGAATTTGCATTAAAATCTGCAGAGTGATTGCCAAGCGAGGTAGAGTGACTCTTCTCAAAAGAGAATTCGCAAAACGTAAATGTTCAGAGGAATTCGCAGTAGAACTGTTTTCACTGTTAAGGGAGAAAACTTCAGTCACTTGGACTGGGATGAAGAAAAAGACGGAACTGACACCCCCGAACCTATCGATCCATTCATCTTGAACTGATTGTCTTCTCGATGATTAAGGTTACACTACGAAGAAACTATGTGTTCTTTCGATCGATAAGAACAGAAATAATGTCAAAGGAAGACGAGCCCAACTTATTATGTGGTCACAAGATCATGGTAGCTCAGTCTTATGTTTCACATAGATGAAACCATTTGCAACAAACAGTGCTAGTGAACATGAGGGCGATCAACGAAGAGCAGAATGTGGATCAGCACTTCGTCATCAAACAAATGTGCGAATCTCATCGATGTTGCTTAGTGTTCTACGATAAGCGTGCTATATTATGAAACCTCCCCAAAATGAACACTGGCATTTTCAACAGCTTTCTAGAAATGTGTTCTTCGAAAGTAGCAAGTAAACAGTGAAACACTGACACCTTATTTCTGTTCAGCAATACTTCCGTTCTTCAGCTGGTGAGTGAAGCACTGTTAGTAGCTGCACATGTTGTTCGATATTCCTGGTCTTAAGGGCTTTTCTTCAGTCCAATTGAGGAGGAAATCATTGTTTTTAAAGGCTGTGTTGAATGGCTTCTGCTTTCCGGAAGGTCAAACCATCACAGCACATGGGTTCGGGATGTGATACAGTTATGTAAACAATCAATGAATCGGATTTCACCCTCTTCAAGCGCTGTATCTGACAGACACAATTTCACATTTATTGAACCTCCCCAAAATTATTCTGATTGGCAAACTTGAATTCTTCACTAATTGATGTGATAAGTTTTTTCCCCAAAATTACTTGGAGGTTTTCCCTTTCAGTACCTGGGCATTCAAGTTGGTGGTTCACACAAAGCGACCGAGACCCGTAACTGGAAGAGAGAACTCAAATGTGGGGTGAACCTGTGCAGTATGGGTGTGTGTCTGAAAGATTTAGTCATGGTATTCTATACTGTGGTGGTTAAATAACTAACAGTGGTTACTAAGAACTCGCCAGAAGCTAATACACGATGGAAAACCTGTCGATTCATTTCCATCTCTAGCAGAATACGTTGTGCTTTTCACACTATTGAAAACATTGAGCCGTATGTTTCTCCAAGACTTCACTGATGAATTCAGTTGTGGAATGAGGACTAAATTGCCACACGTTATATTGGCAACATAAGCGATATGACGTGCCTTTGGAACAGCTGCTCCACTCGTTGGTTCGCATTTGGAATTACCCATTTTGAAACAACTAATTTTAATGCGATTATTCACTTGCATACAGTGCACTTGTAATTATTCAAAACAATTTACCCCATCGATAACAGACAAGCTTAGACAACGAAATGAGTGTCCACTATCGAAAGTCCGTGACTGGAGCAATCATGCAATGAAACGCGAAAGAGCAGATTGGCACGCTGCTCTCAAGTGCACAACTGCAAGCAGTATAACTATTTCCAGTGTCATATGTAATACTGTGAGTTCCCTATTCAACAGGCTATCGGGCCTTACATACCTGTTCATGATTCTCAGCTGTATCAATACCTGTGCTGCATGTTTACAAGAAACTTGGCTGAATGACTTTACGGATGACACTGTGGTTTAAATTGAAGATGCCACCTGGTTCCTCGCAAGGCCACTTGCATTAAAAGAAGAAAAATGGCAGCGGTGTTGCAGTCTACACCTATTCCAAATGGTGCAGCAAGTCCCCCGAAATGTTTTCCTACTCATTTAATGGCTTCGACTGTTTAGCTATATCAAATTGCCTTAGATTCTCTCATCTCGATCAAGTAGTCATCAGCAGTATTTACGTAGCACTACATTACTTACAAACTTCTGTTAACGTCTTCCATAATTCGTTTGTTCTTTTCATTGTGCCTGTGCTTGATAAAAACCTTCCCATTATTGTGAGTGACTTTAATCGTGCACCATCCCTTCCTCTTTTATCTTTCAATCTTCTCAATACTGTCATACTCCGACCAGTGGTGACTTCCAGTTAGACCACATCCTGATCAACCACTCAGAACTTTTCTCTGCCAAACTAAGAGCACCAGTTCGCATTAGTGATCATTGCGATTACACCTTGGGCCTAAAGTATACTTTCACAAAGGTCATTTATCATAAAATTTCCGAACAGGCGCATCTAACAACTGCAGCACTCTGTTTATGTCATCATTTTTCGTGTTTTGCTACACACTACTATTCAAGTAGTCAGACTTTATATTAGGAACATTCTCGTTCTCTAATCCAGCTGGTCAACTGTGATTTCGTACTGACTTGGTCACATTTTCGTTCGGACCATCAAATAAAGATCTTTCCCGCTTAAGACTGTTGGTAATTCACCCAGAATGTAGGTTTTGCTTCTGTTACCTATTTCTCTTGTTTAATACGGCATGTATGACCGATTTATTCATTTTTATTTATTACAGAACGCTGATTTTTGCCGGAGGTGGTCAAAAGGTCATCATGGGGTCCTTCAGGCTTTCCGTCTCTCGGTTCGAATGCTGCTTCTGCCGCCGGCCACTCCCTCAAGATGACAACCTCCAAGTAGCTGAGACCTCCTTCCCGAAATACCATTATCATACCATTATTATTACTTAATAACAGGGAAGTAAATGAAAAGAAAATGGAGAAATTTGGCTGAATTCTGGCATTATATCGACCCCTGGTGCTTCTATTTAGGTGGCAAGCCAACGTAGATTGCAAACAAATGATTTGTCGTCTACAAAGTTATTTGGGTTACTGCAACTTCACTCGAGCGAAAATCTCAGAATATGACCGAGCCAACTGGGGATAGAAATCTTCCCAATTCATCAAAACATTCATGTACAGGGTCGCAAATCTCAGTTAACCGAAAGGAATCGGACAGAAGTGGAATCCAGCTACAAATTGATAGACTGCGCATACTGGAACCTGAAAGGAGAGTCTAAGTGGAAGAGTTGAAGTGCAGAAAAGGCGACTCAGAAAGACCCCGTGGTGATTATAATAGTGATATAACCCACACCAATGCAAACAACTACAATGATCGTCCATTGAGTCGCGATGAATGTTTCTTGGATCTTGGATCCTAAAATTCGACCTTAATCCCAAACTGTATTAGGTGCTCTTGAAAGGATCTCACCCAGTTATCGAAGGGAAAGTAAAGGACAGCACTATTCAGCTCATGTACATATTTCAATACTGTGAGGGCAAAAACGAAATAAGCCATAGGAAAGTGTGCAGCATTAGAAGCGAGAGAACGGTTGAAGACTGACAAATGAATGGCGAAAAAGAGGTATGGACAGAATTATACGGTTGTGGGTGTGTTCACCTACTCTCTGGTCGATGGATCGAACCTCATGAGCGATCACACAGAAGAGATCATCCAACTGAGTCAGAGGAAGCAAACAAGCACGTTGACATTGAACCAACTGGATTGTATATCAGGCTTGGATTCTAATTGGAACTTGGATGTGGTTGTGAAGAGACTACCTTCTCAGACGAGGTTCAAATGGGCTGAAGTCGAAGCCACAATTGTACTTCAAGACAGTGATCTCCAATTGGCTGACATTGATGATTTCGTCGAGGACACAGTTAATATCGTATGTATTGGATTTAGTGAACGAGCTGTTACACAGAAAGGTGATCATAGCAGGCAGAATACGAGCATTACTCAACGGGAACCGCTGAATTTTCGCCGGATTGTACTCGCTTCAAGCAGTTCAGAATCGAGCCGATGCGTGACTGTTCAACATTGATGTTCGATTTGCGGAGATCACTACAACCCAGATGTACGCCCAATGTGAAAAAGGTTAGAGTAAAGAAACTTCGTCGCTGTAGCTCGAAATCAAATCATGCGGACAGGAGTTGTAGGTTTCTTCGTGGATGTACAGTTGGGGGATGTGGTGGACCAAATCACACACTGCTGGACACGGAAAACGAATTGGCCAATAAAGCATCAACCTCAAGTCATCATGTAGCGAAGGACATGGGAACTGGTAATACAAAGGTCGCCTTGGCATTCGTTCCATCCATGATTTGGTAGAGTAAGAATACGGACCAAACATTAGGGTTCTTAGATAACGGACCCTCATTTGCGAAAGTCTTTTGTCACGTCTTGAAGTGAGAGGCAAGTTCAAGAACCTCATCAAATTGACATTGACAAAGGAAGTAACATTCCCAGCCACCGAAGTGGACTTTGACGTCTAATCTAATGATACCAAACATGTAATCCGTGTCCGGAGAATATAATCCACGAAGTATCTGTCTCAAGTGACTAGTATTGTACCGAGCTATCGGCTATCTACGATATGGCCACTTCTGAGTACCATCAACTTCACATCACGCGAAAATATTAAGATTCGTATACTTTTAGGGTGCAAAGAACCTGGAGCTCATTGGCTGCATGATCAGCCCCTGGGTAACGCCAGTGATCTGTAAGCTGTCAAGAAGGCTCCGGGACGGATGATAATGGGACCCGTTCCAATAGGTTCAGTGGGAGTCAATAGTGTTCATTGTTGTGCGATAGCCAAACTGAAAGATTTAGGGATATTATACCTACACGAATCGCTGGACGAGGGTTCAACGAGAGAAAAGGATATGTATGTAGAAGACTGTGATGCAAAAATGAAGATGGAAAAGCACAGTGTGCTTTCGAGACGGAGGTTATGAGTCCGCTCTACCCTAGCGAACAGATTCAGGGAACTTATGGAGCAATAAAGCACATGCCAGCTTGGTTAAAGCCTCTAAATTTCAGAAAACCGTCGGTAAAAGGACGCAAAAACAACTAATGAATATCTAGAATGACGGCATAAATACACTGCCTGTGTTGCCTAAATAGTGTGTGTGCGGACAGCTATTCTATCTACCAGCTCATGTTTCAAAAAGGGGGATGACATCAACATTTTTTTCTGTCTAATCGAACCACTGATGACTACATAAATTTGGTTGAGATAAGGTTTCTAACTGCTACTTATTGGTATTTTAGGATGATCCAGTTGTCTGATGTGAAGAGTCATCAGTCGGGCAAATGCAGCAGACTAGCAGTGGTGATGAATCATACAACCAACATGAAAGAAGGGAGGCTGTCATTTCAGCACTCAGCAAGACAATCCTGTGTGCGGAAGGCAAACTCTGGTATACTCCTGAAACCTGAAGATCACCAGAGTTAACTTGAAGAGAGAACGAGTGCCTGGTACCGGAAGCAAACAATGTGCTATCAGAAGAATAGTTACGACGGCTAATTAAAGTACGACAAGCAGCTCGAACATCACGAGGAATACGCGAGAGAACCCCATGATGAAGAGAACCGAATGCATTCTCGTAATCAAGAAAAAAGGCATAAAATTACGGCCACCATGAATAAAAGTAGAAGCAATAGAGATAACGATGCAACCAACGGCATCAAAGATTGATAGAGAGGGTTTATGGTCAAATTGTATCGGGTTGGGAGAGTAAGTATGGGGGATACTTCGGTGGAGAAAAACATTCTCAAATACCTCCAGCAAAGCAGATGTACAGGTGTGACATGCACACATTTCTAAAAATCGGCAATCATCGCAAAATGAATACAACAACCAAATAAATTAGTCTGAGGGGAAGCGATTTCAAAAGATCTGGTTTTCAGTGAGATTAAGGATAGGAATTCGGGGCCACCGCTTTTATATTACTTGAATGGTAGTAGAATTTAAAGGACAGAGTCAGGTGTGAATTGGGTAGGTCAACTGGAATCGAGATTTGGTCGGAGGAGATGAGGATGCATTGGGTTTCGCGATGAACTAGTGTTTCACATTTTCGATTTTTGGTTCCAACTTGGGCTTTACACAGACCTAATTTGTCCGGGCTTTCCACATCTTACGGCAGGTGTTGGTAATCAGCGCTATATCTTTGCAGACTATTCGGGAGTATTACTTCACTCTGATGGTTGTAGATAGCCAGATTTGTACACCTTTCCCTAAGCTCCACAAAGCCTATTCAAGCGAGTGAATAAAAGCCTATCGGGCCGAATATAATAGGTCTGAATGAGGAGATACAAATGGTAGAAAACGCCGATGTAGTCGGTTAAATGTTCACAGAACCGAGAAGCATCTGGGGATAGAAAATGAGTACGATAACGTGCTAAAAATTAGACTAGGTTTATGTAGATTCTCAAATAAACATGTACACCTGCAGATGGTATGCAAGTATTTCATAAGACTGGTCAAATACGTGCTTCTACCATAAATTTTAGGATGAAAAAATAAAGTACGATGGTCAGGATTAATGGGTGGGAAACGGTTAAATACAGGGAAAGTGCTTGAGTAATTCAGTCCTACTGATTTCAAAAAAGCATAGGATTTCAATAAACTCAAAGCAGTTATCAAGTTCGATTGAAGTCTTTGGAGATCACCTGTTGCTACGGGTGAAGGATGATGACGACATGTAATCAGAAATTTTGAAATAATAGTATCAAACTTTTGAAACAATAATGGGAATATAAAGGATAGAATACGTATTCACTAGCGAAATAGGCCGAAAAGAACAAAGCGAAGATACCTCACAGCAAATTGCAATGGATTTATTATTCACCGCATTGGATTTAAATGAGAAGTGAAGGAATTCGCACCACTTGTGACGGATAAGAGAGGTTACTCAACCTCCACCGTCTATTGAGTTTGCTGTGCGATTGCTCTTGGAAAACGCGTACCCATCCATATGGACGATACCATGAATTTCTTTGTACAACCAACTTTCTTCGAGTGAATTGCTCTGACATCTATTGTTTCCTTTTCGGTGATATTAGATAATTGACCAAATTTACCGTAAAAGGGAAAGGAAGTTTGAGGATATTGCTGAAAGTGCCGGCTTTTTGCAGGAAACATGATGCCTTGGTGCAGCTCTTAAACCAGCACGATACTTTCCTTAGTCCTCAGGAAACTTGGGGAATTTAAAAAAGAGATGTAAGATAATGGTCGATCCTGAAAAGTGGTTTGGTTTTAAAGTCGAAGAAAGAAAACAGGGTTCCTGGCTAAATCATTAATGATATTAAGGTGGTATTTATGAGCATCGCCAGAATTCAGAGACCCAACCAAGGGTGTGGATGTGTCAAAATTGAGCACAACAGCCTCTGACTGTGGCAAAATACCCAGTCCGAATAGCCGTTGAACGGTTGACTGCCATATATTTTCTGATTTTACGATGTGCCTCACCTTCTATGATTTTTCCATTTTTTCCCCATTTTTACCAAGCAGAACTTCAAAACTCCGAACAACTTTACCGTGCTATCGAAGGTCGCGCTATCTTAATTGGCTGATGATCAGCCTAGAATGGACACAAATTAGGAGTGAAATATCCCGTGTTTTAGCCCAGGTATTTGGGTGCGAAAATGGAAAAAGTGTGAGTAGGAAATATAATGAACAGCGGAGTTTTAACCTTTAATTCCATTTCATGAATTTTGTGAAACGTGATTTCCCATCAGTTTTGTCAACAAATTCTAAAAGGCTTTTTCAAGCATAGCACAGGTAAAACGCTTTTTGTTCAGGATCTCCGTCGAACATTGGTTGTGGTGGAACACTTAGCACTAGAATCATATTCTGGGATATCTATTCTTCTTCTACGCACTTGCACACAGTGACCAAACTTTGTAGGTCGTTCGACGGAATGCTTGCGTCTTACTTGGACCCAGCAGATAAGTCTGCTATCACAGGAGTCGCTCGCTCTGCGTGAAACTTGATGATACCCTACAAAGCCAGTTGAGGTAAGGCGCCATGTTGTGTCGCGAATGTTCAAAAAAGTTCAGAGCCAACCCGGAAAGCTTGGTTCGACTGACAATAGTTCACCCAGGGTTTCAGTCCTGTTTGCACCTCGATGACTTTGCACTTCTAGTGAATCCTCACAAGAATGAAACAGTGGAACAATGATTCCATTGCTTTCGAGGATGATTTGGGTGTTCAAATTACATGGTGAATCATATTAGGTAGAACTCAATATCCTACTACCGATACACACTAAGTGTAATCCTGCTCATGTTTTTCCCACCAGTTCAATTAGTTCCATCAAATTTGCCTACTGACCGACGAATCTCTGACAACTGTATAAATGTTTAACTCCATCGCAATGGAAGACCGCAATCTACGATGGCTCACACTTTCCCTAAGCCGTTTTTGCTTCTGTGGTTCAGTTTGTCCCCTAAGAATATGTTGACTTGAAACTTACTGCTGCTGCACTTTGCAGTAGGCAATCTTATTGGAAAATACAGCAAGTGCGAGGGACCAAGATAAACCAAGCTCTGTTTCCAGTCTATATACTTACACACTTTCCGCTGTAGTAGATGATAAAGTAGACGTTGAAAGTTAATAAGGCAGTTTTTTGGAATCCAACCGACCGCCGTGTAAATGGAAGGATGTACGTTGAGACGTCACGAAGGAATTGTATGGGTAGTATTGCCTAATTTATTTCAGTTGAATTTTCGCCGTGTCCGCTGATCGCGGGATTACGCCATTTCTAACCGAGAATGGCCGTATTTTCTAACACCTTAGGTTGATAGTGGTGGTTACGATTAGAGGACAGTAAGAGAGCGTATTTCATGGAAGTCATGTGCCACACTGGACCCATCCTTTTACTTGTGTTTTGAAAGGCATTGTCTGAGGAGGTCATGATAAACATGGAGCTGAAGTTTGTGTTGACAGTTGAGATACAGATCGAAGTCTGCGAATAGGTACTGACGAACTAGTTAGCTACTTCAGGAAGGATTTTGGTACAATGAAAGACCAAAACAGACAACAAAATGTGACCTAGTTGTTTCACATATGATCAACCGGTTGCTCTTCCAAGTATCTCCAAAGCTGAAGCAGTTTTGTTTGAATTGTCAACAAACTCACTTTTCGGTGGGAAAGAAGGGAGGTCGGTTATCGTCACTTCGAAATAGGTGGGGAAATATTACTTCAGAAAAGAACAACCTGTTAACCTGTCGAGGTTTGTGCGACGTTACTCTGCGATTTTATTCTAGTAAACCACAACACATGCTAAAGAAGGAGCAGTAGAGTTGCAGTAGATGTGAGTACGGGAGGGGATAAGTCTAAATGCAGAACGAGTGGAGGGATGTGAAAGATATGCAGATAAGTTATTGCACAAGGGGCCTGTGGGGTCCGAGGGAATCATCACGACGAATTTTTCACTGAACATCGTGCATAAATGGCATACTTTAGAGATAAGGGAGCCCATGAGCATCCACGGGACATCGCTGGTAATAGCCAAACTGCCGTGAAGCGAGGTAGGATATTTTTCAGTAAATCATCTAGGATTATTTGAGAGCAATAGATTAGGAATAGGAAAATGCAATAATGGGCAGAAGAAAAATAACAGCTTATCTGAGACCTGACTGCCTTAACCTATGAATTTTCAAAGACAGTCTAAATAGATTTTTAAACGAGCCGGTACATGAGAAAACCACTATAAATTTGTGATTACTGTACCATCTAAGTATTTGACCAAGTCAGATCTGGGAACGAGAACAGTTTGATGACAGATTGATCATTGAAGTTTGAGAAAGGTGAATAGTAACAAGTACACTGAACACATTTGGAAACTTTGAGATGTGGGTTGAAAAGGGAAGGAAAGTTATAAATATTGCAAAACGTTCTCAGAAAAAGAGATAAAGTCTGACTGATTATCGATGGAATGACAGGGGACAACGTGATCGGCGTACTAAAAAGTCTTGCAGGTGGTGCAGTGGACAATCAGTCCCTAGGAAAAACTCCAGATCGCCTAATCGGAGTCCCAGTATAAGAGTAGAATATAAACCATCTAGACCCACAACATAAGTCGTTTTGGTCGTTCGAAATAACCAAAAGACACCTGAGGGAAATAGCTCTATTTGTGGCGAAACAGAAGGGCTGGGAGGTGATCCGTGCAGGGATGAATGAACACGGCGTTCATTTTGTGCTCATCCGTGTTGTGGTTTATTGGTCGAACCCCTTTTCCCACGTGGATGCCGGATTCGATACCAGAGAATTTTGTTATCAAGAAACAGAAAAACTGGGGGATAAATGACACATTCAGCCTCCGTATCTCTTGCTTGAACATAATAGTGACCTTTCGTAGAAACCTAATTGAATATTTTACCGGCATCTTCCTTTAGCCTTCTCAGAATCTTCAGCAATGAGAAAGCTTTCTAGGCGTTCGTAAAAGAATCCAATCTCTACGGAACAACATAGTTTGAATGCCACATTCAGTTTCCTCGTAAGCAAGTAAGGTGGACGGAGGAAGCAATCGAAATAATGCCACAAGTAAACAATAGCAACGGATCTTTGAAAAAGGGCATTATTGACCGATGACGGATTTCTAGAGTTGACATTTACTTGTTTAAGCCTGACTAGAAATGAGTAAGCAGACAGTGGATAATTTTTGGGTCTGAAAATAACTCGTTGAATTGGAAGTTTTCAATCGTAAGCGGAAAAGTTCAGAATGGTTCGTAATTATTTTGTCCAAAACAGAATTTCATCTACATGAGATAAGACAGAGGTCACTTAGAATAAATGCAAGTAAGGGGAGTGAATTCACATGAATTAATCTCTGGCTGCAATGCATAATCAATTGGATAGTAATGACAGCAGAACTCTTTGGTGTTCCTCTGGGAACAATAGGGAGCTTTGCATGGATTAGCAAATAAAGGGCCCCGGAAAATCGAAAACTTAAAACGGAATTTAACGACCAAGCAGTCAAGACTGTCACAAAAGTGAGTGAAGACGATTTCAGAGGTGCCAGACCAATGGGAATTGATTTAAGTTACCACTACCACTTGTCTTCTTCTTGCACTGTTTTCTATCTTGACGAGAGCACTCAAAGTTCTCAAGGAGAACTTCAGTATTATAATTTAATCAAAACTATTTGACACCGACTACAAAGGTAACTGTGTCCATCGGAGAGTTCAGAACACCGGTAAAAAATGGCATCTTTCCAAATAATGATCGAATGTTCGTACTGACAAATGCAGGAACTGACATCTTCCTTGGCGTTGTGTGACTAATGGCAATCTGCCACCCAGCTTGCTTGCTTTTCTTAGTCCAATTTAATTTCGTCCAAGTTGCAGAAAATTGAGTTTGCAGGCGATGGAGGAACCCATGTTGTTTCTGTCGTGTGAGTGAAAGTTTCCTTCGATCACAAGATTCTAAATGAAACGCAGTGGTTCCTCCGGAAATATAATTAAGTACATTGATACTGTGCCTATTGGCAGTCCTTTAATTAACCCTTCTGAAAGTATCAAATTTTGTTCAGATTTATTGAATGATAAGTATACTTCACGTAACGTTTACCCAGGTGGATCTGAATCCGTTAGGCGCTTCGAAGTGACATTAAACACAAATCTGATTTTGTCAATTGTACAGACGAATGGTATTCCTGGAAGGATTTTGCACGAGTTTAGTCTGGCGGGAATAATATGGAATGGAGAGAGTGATCTGTAGTCATGATAGCCTTCTGAAAGATCCTCATTGAGAGGGTCAGTAGAACAATTGGTAAAAGTCACAGGCGTTCACGTCTCAACGGCAGAACATTTTAGGCAATACAAAACATGTTTCCTTATCACAAGTGGAACGAACAAGATGTAGAAAAAGAATAGGACCGTCAAGGCTATCTACATTATATATATATATATATATATATATATATATATATATATATATATATATATATATATATATATATATATATATATATATATATATATATATATCACCTAGAGTAGCAGAAGTTATTACTAAAGCCAGACCTGAAGTTCTCTGAGGCCCGACCAAAGTGTGAGCAATTCCACGAATTCTTCGAAACGATAACGAAACACACCGTGAAGTATTGTTAGCAGATTTAAGTCTGTAAATCAAGTAGTTCACACAGAAAACCCCAAACATAGTCAGCCAACAAAATGACTTCTGAAAGCCAACCAGCACACCTAAATCGTTGGTTTTCTTTTAGTGTATTCCATTTTCTTTCCACCTGCGGCTTCCGTAAAGCAGCGTGCCATTCTCGTGGGAAGACTAGCCATATCCTCGAGGTTTGTCTCCAATCCAGATGCATTATGGCGAATACCACTCCCGATGGTTCGAAGGATGATACTGTTCTGTAGCACACACTGAGAATTCCCAGTGATTCTGATCAACAATTATACAAAACGGTCCACATTCAACGCGGCTTGCAGCATCAATTCCTTGTGGGTACTGGTAGCTACGAGTTCATCATCCCGAAATCCGTGTTCGACTTGATACAGCCCAGTGCTCTCAAAAAGTCCACTGAAGTGCGAATTCTGGGAGTCACGGATCATCTTTCTAGCTGCTGAGCGAAACCATATTGATGACAAAAACGCAAGTATTTTCAAGCAAAATTCCTGATTTCAGCAGACAGTCCATCTTTTCTGGACTTGAAGACCCTGTGAGCATTAGACCTTTCGGCAACCCTACAAACAACAACAAAGACATCGATAATTCAGGTTATCCTCCAGAGGTTGATCGTAAAGTGCTCTAACAACAAGGGTGGCGTGGTTGAATATAGCACAGAGTTGAAAGTGGACAACGATCTAATGTTCTTGAAGCGTCAAGTGCTGCCGCGCGGTCAGCGAGATGGTGTTCTGAAGGCGTTTACTCAGACTGAACACGACTGTGTTACTACACGTGTGACTTCATCCACTTGGTTGCTGATGAAGAGCCATAGACAGACACCAGCGACTTGCATTGATCTTCCGCTGACTACGAATTTGCGGCGGTAGAGGTGGGCAGCAACTACCTTGGAGCCGGAGGACTTGATGAAATGCGTGCTCGGCTGCAAGTACAATTCGAAAACTAACCTGGCCAAAGAGCACTTGCAAATTCCGCCACACAAGAAGTCCAAAGCACAACCTGCCATCAACACCACGTGGGGCATGTTCCAGTACAATTTCGTACCGTTTAGATTGCGTTTGTTGTCCGGAATCTTCCCAAATACAATCATAGTGGTGTGATTGCTTCTCAGAATGACGTGCTTATTTTTGGACCCACAATGGCAGAAAACGTTGGCTGATTGCAACAGCTATTAGGGAAATTGTGGACCGGAGTGTATTGGTCAAAATATAGGAAGGGTTAGGTTAGTTTCACCGAATCGGATTATCTTTGGTTTCATCGCTGAAGCAAACGAGTACCACCCGGGTTCAAATCTTTTCAAACCACTATTTGGAAGCTAGTCACCTTAGAATCAAGCACACCTAAGGTCAGTCATGGGATGCCTGCCACACTGTTCCCGATTTATTCCTAATTTTATGACACGAGCCTTACCATTTTTCTTGGCCTCGTCTTCCGGTGTGTGGTAGTAGGATGAGCAGCGTGAGGAAACACTGTGAGGTCCTATACAATATATTGCTGACGGACCAATTCTTGCCCCCCATTTCGATCCATCTGAACGATTCAAGCCCATTTTCGACACCTCCAAAATGGGGATTGGAGCAATTCTGAAACAGGGTTCTCTGCGCGTAAACCTCCATTCTGAACGGTGATTGGCCCTCTGTTTGCAACACTTTTCCATCCCCATTGTAAAACCTGAACTTCGTCCAATTTCATCCTGCTTGCATTTTCCTATTCGCGTTTGACGAACAATGGTTTGTGTATCCTACGAAAAAACTGCCCATAGTTTGAGGTACGTCGTTCTATACTCTTTTGATTCGTCTTCAAGCACACGTAGTTTGACCAATCGCCTTCTTTAACTTGTATTTCAGTTCATATTCAACAAGTAACCCGACCATTTGATGACGGCCTTTACGTCATCTATTCGCACAGCAAAAAAGACCACCCGGAGGGATCGAAATGCATCCACGAGTTCCAGTTTGAAAGTCCATTTGACAAGCGAGCCTAACTGACAAGGATCTCTTGAGGGAGGAAGGTTGTTAGAATTTATCCAGCTTCACATGAAACTCGGCCTAGTACAGTCACATACGTTAAGAGATCCAGTCAATCAGAAACGCGATGAACGGATACGAAAAAGCTCTCTGTCATTGCTAGACTTATTATTCACCAATCATTACTCTTGGTGCACCGTATTTATACAAATCAAATTTCGTAATATAATTGACGCACAATTCCGCATCACTGGACTTCTTGCTATTTCGGGTTGCGTTGTTCTGAGTTGAACTATCTCACCACAGTTCAATTCAGTTCAGTCATTCTAACACTGTACTTGTTTTTAATAAATTTATTCCTATAGAGATTTTACAAAGAAAACTTCGAGTAGTGATATTTTGATTGCTGAGTGCACACTTCTTATCGTCCACGTACCGTGACAGATGGGTGTTATTTATGTCGGACATTTTCCATGTGGAGAATGCTCTCGGGGAACAGTCTGATGGTGGTATACTTGCGTTGCTTACAACTTCATTGACCGAGTTCGCGGGCCAGTTTGCAGACTCGATTGTTCTATACTGTGTGCATGATTCTGAAGAAGTTAGGTCTAGCTAGTAAACAATGCTTGCATAGATTTTTATTGAAATGTTCAACTACGATTTTTCTCCAAAACGTTTCTTGCACTTCTTGTACACATGAATTCGGAGATGATTAGCATAAGATATCTGAGATGAGTAGTACCTCTGAGTTGGTACACTGTCGTGCCCCTTGGGGTGTCTTTCACCTCTTTGGTCTCCATAACTTGCTCAATTCTCTCCACGAAGCTGAGGCACGCTTCAGAGGCCACACCCCAGTAAATCGTTCGATAGGCGGCCAGATAAGGTTAAGTGTAACCAAGGCAAAAGTACTTCGGTGAGACTGCGCCCAGCATGCGAAGACGGATGAGATCTGTTGTGTCACAACGGCTATCAAGGAAACCCGTCTAATAAACAGGGTTGCATGGACCCCCGGTCATAGGCTCTTATACCGAATAGAGAATACACTTCTAGACAGCCACAGACAACCATGCATAAGGATCACCTTGGACGATTTGGGCCTCACGGATTAGTGGAACACCTTTCAAAAGGCGTCTGATAGCTCTACTGGGCATCGGCTCCCAACACATGAACTTCCTATTGTCTGACAGGTAGCACCTTGGTACCGTGTCCCCTGTGAGCGACGAGCCCTGTGCTTACCTAGTGGCCGGGGTGACCTAAATAGGAGCTGGGGAACTAAACCTTAACACAAGGTCACTGGCCCACGTGGCCTGCTGCAACGTGAAATCTCTTCTAGATGCAGAAATCTAGTACACCATCGTACACACACCATACGACTACGGAATTGACGTAGCTTGTCTATCCGAGGTAAGCCACACAAACTCCACTTGCCAACGTTTTTAAGTTCCTCAGACGGAAGCATCACAAAGGATACATATTAGTGAGCCAGTAGGCAATACCGGATTTCATGAAGTTGCAATCACAAATAATAATTGAGCCCACAAAGTTTTGATTCTTCGGAAATTAGCTCAATCAGGAATAACCATGGCACGGTTCAGGAGCACTCTATTTACCGTGACCGGGATTTTGGCTAGTGCCCCAAATATACAGGCTTAGCCAAACACTGAAGATGTCTTCTGCACTTCAGAATTCAGTCAGTCGTGTTCTCACGCGCGACATCCTGTTAACTGTCTGCCTGAGACTGGAGCATCCACCCGGGACCAGAAGATGGGTATACCTAACACGTACTGGCGGAATTCGGCCTCCGCAAGCGGTGCAAAAATGGCTACCCTATGGTCACGCTTGCAGATTTCAACCGATTTGTCGTCATCAGTATCTGCTTTTAGCACCTAAAAAGTACCTGCTGACCTGGTACTCCAAAGGTGATAGAACAGTGCACCAAATCAGACACGTCATGTTGTGCTCTCGTTGGGCCTCATTGGTCGAGAACCGTCACGCATGCCGCGCGATATAACGAAAACTGTACCGACATGGGCCACACAATGATAAGCGCCTGCCTCAAGCTTCACCTTGTCTCCACGGCAGAAGAGATACTTTTCAACCAACAATTTTGGACAACCGTAAGAACTGCAGGAGTATAAGTCACTGAATGAGGGTTGTTCAATTTCGGAAAAAAGTGTCTCTCACAATCTCCCGGTGTTCTCCTAAAGGACCTCCACACAATTGTATATATAATAAACACGAACTCTCCCGTTGTGAATAAAATGGTTTTGTTGGACAGTTGAGCAGATCCTTGCGTAGAACGCCCGAGTCGAATAGAAACTTATGTAATATTTGTTCAGCCGTATGTCACCCATCAGCACAGCTTTTATCGCTAACTTGTTTGCGGTTTCAGTTTGGTCTCCTGAATGTGAAAGACTTTACTGAATCTATTTCTGTTGGAACAACTAATAACGGTTCACGGATTGCGGCGATTATCTGATTGCTACTTCTCAGCAGTAACCTAACTAAGAAATCAACATAATCACTGGTACGGTGAAGTTGGACGAGGAGTGAAGTATTGGTAGCAATAGAGTGATCAGTTTGTATGAGTGTAAAAGCCACTTTTGTCCTGATCAGTAGCTAGACGCTTCCGCCATGATCATTAATTAGATGGATCTCATGGGAATTCGGCATGTCAAAAATGGTCAAGAGCAACGGTTCAGTTTTTAATACCTTTCTTTCATCTTATGACCTATCCACTTATCGTCACCTACTCTGTCAACGGTGCTCAGTCCTAGTTTGGATATCATTCGTGTGACCCGGTGATTCAGGAAATCACCGATCTTCATGGTTGGATATTAGTTCAAGTAAGTTGGGAGAATGTTGGATATGTTGACAAGTTTTATTTGACTTCATTTCAAAAAACTGAAATGAATTTTAACGGACTTGTTGTAGAATCACACATTTATATTGGGCCACGTAGTCATCGAAATTCTCAATTGGAAATAATAATCTGTATTCATTTAATTTTGATCATGTCGGCAAAGGTACGAGATTTCGATATACATAGAATATGTTTGTAACGGCAAATCAGTGCACTGTGTGAAATTCCCAGGCAGTCTCCTTTTCTCACTCACGTGACTCTAATCAGATCGTTACCCGGTCCTTCCCAACCAATTCAGCCTACCTGCCTTCCCTTCCTTTCACATGGTGAACCCGGTTACCTTGCCTCGGTTCACCGACCGTCCTCCTACGTGTGCACTTTTACAGTAGACCGATTTTCCATTGCGGTCAATCCAGGGGCCTACGACCTTCAAGTCTTTTGCGTCATAAGTGCCCGACCTTGTCTGCATCCGTTCTTTATTCGCTTTCTCACTCGCACCGCATGAATGACCTTTGTACTTTCCCTCCACTCCGCAGATCACGCCGCGCCTGCGTGATGGTCTCGGTCAACCGTGAGTGTGATTCTTCTGGTTCTTGCCTGATCCAATTTCATGGTCATATCTGCCCCGCCATCTCATGTACGCTAACCATTCTTTCCCTGATTGGTCAGTTGTTCTTCTTATAAAAGATAGATGTTACCCTATTCCAATGACTCGGTCCCTTATTGCTCGGCATGCATTCCCCAACAGACCCTTCCGGCTCGCGGAGTCAAACTTTTCGATGTGAAAAATGCAAGTTGGTTTTCCATTACATGAGATTCAGGCCCCTCGTGCCAACAATACTTTCTAGGAGTATATTTCAATGTCCAATGGATCACGTTCATCTGTGTGCTGTCCGTCCCATTGGGAAGTGACCGACGAGGCTAGCCCAATGAATAAAACCAGGATAGCTACGGTGTATCATTGGAATAGTGGTTCGCACATCACCGATTATTCACTTGCGTTAGTCTCTGCCGACCGTCCGGACCGCGACAGCTCAGCCGGTAATGTATCTGTCCGGTGTGCGGAGGGTCTCCGGTTCGTTTCCGGCTCGCGGCGTCACACTTTTCGATGTGAAAAATGCAAGTGGAATCTCAATTACATAAACGTATATTCCCGGACCTTCGTGACTGGATTGCCCCACAAATGGAGGTAGGTTGCTTGTAATTCCAATGATTGTTCTCTGAAATACACGTAGTTAACCAACTCGCCTTATTCGATTTGGGTTTCGAGTTCGTGTTCTACGAGTCACCCACTCACGGGACATAGGTTCAGTTACAATGTTTCCAAATAATGCAGCAGATCGCGAGTAAAATAAAAATGCAAACAAGCTGTAATAAACACTCATTCATCTCAGCATTAGATTAGTATTCAGAATTTAGTCATTTGTTGTCAAATATTTACATTAATATTCATTCCTATACACGGCACAGTGGCACCGTTCAAACTGTCAGAAGAAAAACTGCTTTAATAGCGGAATGCCTTGGAAGCATGACCGGTTGATGAGGTGTGAGTCAACTGCTACACAATTTGTTATCAACTTTGATCGTCAAATGTATTCACGTCGTTCATGAAATAAATAGATAGTTCCTCAGCAAATATTCAAGGATTTGTAACTACGCCCGAGCGGACTTCACGATCTGTAGCTATGTGGTTATCATAATCCATTCAGACAATACCATTCAAAACCAAGAGGGAGTGATCGAAATACATGAACTATTTCGCACTTGCAAACATATACACTTATATATCGTCCCTCAGTCATAATCGCCCTAGATCCTTAAGGATGCCAGAGGACACCCCCATCCTCAGTTAGATAAGAATGGACCTCGCCGGCGTTTCAGACTCTCGAGCTATTGATGAATGTGCCAACTCACTCTTCCCGTATTTGCAGTTCACCGTTCACCTAAGGACCCCGTTCACCTTAATGATGCAGAAGCTTCCATCAGTATCGGGTAACAATACACGCACACTTGCACCTTTAGGTACAGAAATGGTTTTCCGGTCATACTGACTCGCACTACCCGGTATATTAGGATCACAGCTTAACCCAACTATCCCCAAAATTGTCTCACCTTTTACAGAAAGAACTAAGATTATTGTCATGCAAAACATCCATAAATCCTTTCATATACGCGGTGGAAAAGTTCCTTCTTTTAGCACTCATCTCGTTTGCAATACAAATTATTATTTCTTTTATATCTACAATGAAAAACCCGGCTCACAAGACCGAGTCTTATTTAAGGGACACCAGGTACCAAATGCAGCAGTTACTCACGGCTCACCGATGCATCGTTGTTCCAAATGAGAGTACCACCGTTCTCAGTAAACGGTATTGAAATAATAGTGAATCAGCTTCGTCGAAAAGACCTATTGTTCTGAACAATGAGACGAGATCATGATTGGCCCACCTCACTTGTAATGACCAGTTACCTCATCAACCGTGAACGATTTCGCCAATCGGGTTGTAATTGATTCCATGTGAATGCATCCTCAGTGTCGACTGGCAATTTTTGCATGAATTAGGGCACAAATAATGTTTCGTTTGTTCGCATCTTTCAATTCCCATCTCAATTTGATGTGCAACTGAAATGAGCAAATGCGAAAGTGAATAAGGCGTAGTAGTTAACACAGACGATCGTGGTCAGTCAGAACAAATACTTGTCTAACTTATTTAGCATTGTGAAGCAATACGCCATCAAACATGTGAGCTACACGAAATCTGTTGTACAATTGTCAGTAATTAGGTTCATTCAATTCCAACTATTTGGTGATTTTTCGATACCGTAGTGTTTGGGATTTCTAGTTACGGATTGGATTAGTCATGCCAAAAAGGATCGTCAGGTTCCAAGTGAGATCAAATGACCAAACTGTCCTTCGAGAATTCCTATTGCAGAATTGGCCTGCTGTCCTGTTTCCACCTAAACTGCCAACACCTTCCCCATACACCCCCCACATTCCACGTCCCGTCATTTATTCTCACACAGTAACTGTCAAAATCTGCCTTGTTCACAACCTGTATTCCCTTGTATGCAACATTCCACCTGATCAATACTACTCTCCAGTTCTCTGTTTCTAGTCACTTATTATAGGAAATTTGATTAGGAAACTAGTTGTACACATTCAAATTCATAAATCTGATCGAAATATGGTTCTTGGTAGCTCAAATCGATGTATAGATGTCAAAAATGGATAACCAGAATCATTGAACTCATTGTCTCTCATTTCGACTGGATGGATGTGCAATCGATACTCGCCAAATATCTGCTTGTCCAGTCACGCGATATCGATATCACTGGAAATCGATATCTCTTAGTTCTCGTTCACAATGTTCATTCATGATCTGATCTGATTAGTTCAATATGCAAATTCTTATTGACTCCAGGATAAGACCTCCGTCATAATTCTGTGGATTTGTGAGAGAGAAACGAACTAAGTATAATTTGATCACATCTAAGTAAAAATACGAGAAACATGTTGGCAACATCTATCATACGTTTAAACGAGGGATTATTGTTGCGAACTTATTAGGAGTGGAAACACTACTTACTAGGACGAAGATTTCACTATCCCTGGATGAATTATATCACAGGCTGATTTGAGCTTGCATAAAATAGGTTTCAACAGAACTTCACTTTCGTGAATCATGGCAGGTCCACTCACGTAAGACCTTCGGATTGCCGTTACTTTCAGCTCCTTCTACAGACTTTCTGCTACGAATTGTGTAGCAGCTAAATTCTCATGTACTCATGTGTCTTCTTCTCTTGATGCGCTGTACTCTGCCACTGAAGTAAGTAGTTAGTCGGGCAAACTGTTGCGATGGGCATCTAAAGGATTTTTTTGAAGAAACGTCGTAAACAAGGTATAGGATCAGAAACTGAAAACAAATCAGGAAAGACACACCCGACTGAAGTTTTTTGGTCATTCAACGAATTTAAGGCTGGACTAACTGCTAGTGAGGCCGGATACATACTGAGCCTTATATTCTGGCGAGCTTTCCACATATCCGAACATACCAAATCAGGTGTGCTACCAGTTACTGGGGTTTGTGATTTGGGGCACATGTAGGTCGCATTCCGAGCATACTTAATGCTCTATATCGATTGACTGATAAGGTGAATAAGGGGAGCTAGAGAATTCGAATTTCATCTACTTTGATCTGTCTGCAACCTGGAAAGTGCCATGAGGACGTTCATGTGTGGTTGCTAGCTCCTGAGGCCAGACTTCTGAGGATATTGTTTGATTCGTGTCGAATAAGCAACCCTTCTTTTCTCGGTTCAATCGATCTCATGGAATTCAAGACACGCATAAGTTGTTTTGTAGCACATATGATAAAAATCCCGAAGTTGTTTGAGCTTATAATGAAAAGCCGTGAACTTGGACGATATATAATCATGAACTTGTTGATGAACTACTGGCAATAACCCAAAGTAATGATTAGAAGGAACATTTTGGCGCAACCGAACAAGGGGATCGTTTAATTTGTTCTCATTTAATGATGTGATTGACCCCATAATACCCTCTTTCGATTATCATATTATTATCCACCACGTAATGAAGATATTATTGAGCAACAAAAGGAATACGAATGACCATGAATGAAAAACGTAAATTTTGAGCTCCGTCTCTGGAATCACGTCTCCTTTTTATACGAAATCTCATTTGTCTTCAATTTTCCAATACCAACCGAAACTAAGGCCGTCGTAAAATGTTTCACCACGAAATTTGTTCGTATCTAACGTGCTACTGAATCTGAGTATCACCTAATTCTTTGGTGATGTTCCCTGTTCCTGTCTGAGGAAGATTCATCGTGGGGTCTTGGGCCCAGAATTACGAGCAGCGATTCCTCTACGAAAGAACGACTGAACGACTGAATGTAGGTTGGCCTCCTATAAGCTATCATCTCTTACGGATGGAGACCAATCTTAAAAACGGTCTACCAATGGCGATATATGTATTCGCACACAGTTAAGAACCCAAAGGGTTTAGCTATCGGCATACCGTTCATTGTGACATTTTGAACCCAACTAGCTGGGGTGATTCGAATAGTTTTGCCCGAAACCCGATTCACTGTAGTTTCCTTTCCAGTGTTCCACCAATCCGGTGAAACTACCCCCACGAAAGGGTCTGAGATCAGTCTTTTGTCAGCTTGCAACTATGACTTGACAAAAAACATTGGAAATTGTTACGCGGTTGTTCCCCTGCAGAACGCACGAATCGACCTAGTGAGATTATATTGAGTCACTGCTTATGCTGATTCCTCACATCGAGTACGTGCTTTTGGATTGAAGATATATTGATCGGAATTCTGACGACCGGGCATTTCCACAAGTGTCTCTCCAGGTTTATAACTCTAGTGCTTCTAATTTTCAACCAGAAGAACGTGTTGTTAGATTTTATTGTAGACTATGATTTTTGTGCAAGTAGGAACTGTCTTTTTCCTGGTAGAGCAAGAAAGACAGTGGAAGTAGAATTGTCTGTAAACTTCGCAAGATATTAGTCAGGTGTCAGCGCACACTACATTTGGGTACACAAAGTGCTCAAAACATGAGGAAGTTCTAAATACGTTCCATGACCTTCCCCGTTTACAACTGACGTCCTCATAAAACAATTTGTTTGTTATTTTTGAGTTATTCCAGCTTGTCACCTTTTTGCACCAACGGAGTTGAAACTTAGAGTCTACATTTCAATGTAGGTGGAAAGATAGAAACGATCCTGGTCACCTTCATATTCGAAAGCGGAAAAACTTAAAGGGATTTGAAGGAGCATTTTTCTACGATCAGCCGTGAAGCTCTCCGTTGCAGTCTTGATAACTTCATATTGTTTTTGTCTTTTTAAAAGCATGAGCTCCAATTTTAAAGCACAATAGTTTGCTATAACATAAATTTAATCACTTTAAAATGATTCTGAAAGTGACCCTCGCGCAGTATCACCGTTAAACCGACGAAGCTTGAAAGTAGAGAATCGTTGAACTGAATGACGACAACCCTTGCAATCTCCAGTGAGATATTCGCCATCCGGTCTTAGTTATTGTGGAACATGGAGTCCCTTTTACCATTGTTGCGTATCCAAGCGGAATATCTTTTTTTCTCAACATCTAGACATTCTACATGTTCTGTGTAAGATTTGACACAAGGGAAAACGACCAAGGCATACAAATTCTCAATCGGGAATGATTTTGTCCCACCAAAATTACTCGGAATATCGAATAACACAGATCACTATTACATGTGAATCCTAATGTGCTCCATTCGCTCCATTTAGCCAAGATTTACAGAACTATTTCTCGTACTTGTCACATGTCAAGAATTATAACGCTAACCACTATCCGCACACCCCTACACCTCATTCACAACTCCAATCAACTTTTAGCTCATTCCCCGAGGAATCGACAGTCCTATTACCAGCTGGTTCACCCAAAAAGGATCTGACAGCTTTTCTCCGAAGAAAAATATTGAAATTCACCTTGTCGATTCAGACCATTATAGGTACTGCCGATATTCGAATGAAAGTGTAGATTCTTGGAAATGATGTGTCATCAAAATGAAGAATTGTCACCGAAAACTAAGTTTTCAGGTTGTTTTGAAAGAGGAGCACTAAATTTTTCGACAAAATTTTAATATCCCGCCATCATAATCAAATCGGTGCTTTTATGCGTCGGTTCCTGTAAAGGGACCATCAGTATTTCCAGTTTCGCGTCCTTTGACTGGTTGCCCCACACTTCTGTGCTCATCATTACTTTATCGAATTAAAGGAATTTATTCGCTACGGCCACTGTACTTCGCTATACGTGGTCAGAAAATACTTCCACTCAATTAGGCTGTTTCCACCCAATCAGATTTAACCGACCATCTATATCAGGTAAATCCCATTCAACCCGAAGAACGCGTCCGTACTGACTGGCTAGTTGCCTATAATTTTACCCCTTCAACGAAGATGTTCGTTCCGTCTTCACTCCCTACCAACATACGTTGTCCATTCGCCAGAATGTCAGATCTAGCCTTTGTTCTTCGCTCTCTCATTCATGTTCATACTTGTGGGAATTGCGTAAGGGATGCGTGGCTAATTCAGTTGTGTCAATAATTAGATTGAAACTTTCCCGACAGGACAGGAATTGCACCCAAAGCAAGAACACAGGAGGCGAAATGGTCACATGTGCCGACTCCACCTGGTGTGGTAAGTCTGACGTTGTTTACTCCTGCTCAATGGACAGTATTGGTGGCTTGGTTAGGCAACTCCGTCCTAAACTTATTCGCTACAAGAGCATTATGATAACAAACTTATACGTAAATCAGTTCAGCATATAGAAGGTTATTTCACCTGTCTATGACTCTTTCGACCTTATTTTCTTCGTCACATGGCAATTGGCACGTCATTGGCAGCTATTTTAATCATGCTTCAACCCAACTCCTCACAGCTTTTGATCTAACAGATCTTTGTGTTCCTCCAATCGGAACAAGCTCTGTTTTAGACAGAACTATCACCAATCCTCTCTGATTTGTTCTCCTCAAAGTTGTGTGCACCTATCTCAACCAATGACCATTGTTTGCTTCTGTTGAGGCTTCAGATATATTCCCGGCCCACCTTTCACTCTTTCAGGTGAACCAAACCAATCAAAATTCGTTCTGAAAAGTTTCACATGAAAACATTTTTCTCCCACAGAAATCCCTCTCTCATGCTTCTTCCAGGTTTTCTTTCAAATGGTCATTAAGTGCCAATGTCAAACTTTTCGTCGAGACAGCCAATTTAATTTTCTACATATGCTGCCCCATAGAACCCCTCTTTCCTTGTAACGACCTTGCTAAATCTTTTATTCTGAAATACCCAAGAAGACGGAAGTGATGTTTTCACCAAGCCCGGGATAATATCAAAGTAAGATACATTTCTCTTTTGATAAAGAAAGAAGTTAAACGCACTGACTTGCTGCGTGCTAGTCAATTTCTTTGTAGCCACAACAGTAACCGACTTTGGCAAGACATTTGGCTGCTGTGTGGAAAGCCAACGAAACAAGTGAACATTGTTATGAAAATTGACAGTATTACAAGTGATTTCATCCACCCACCAAATGATTCCCCAATTGCAAGCATTCCAGAGGATGATGCGCACTTAACCCCGTTAGTTAGAGATGACGTATTTGAGCATCTTCGTATTTCCGAAACAATCTCACTTTATGGTCCTGATAGTTTATCGTCATCATTTTTGAGACAAGGTGCTGGTGCTCTGACTGATATATTGACTTCTCTCTTAAATAAATATTTATGCTCGTATTCTATTCCAGACTGATGGATACCACTCACTATTATTCTCATACCTAAACTCTGTAATTCTGGAGTCATAGCTAAACATTTTCGCCTTATTGCTCTAACTCTATCTGGTTTTAAACTTGCAAAGGGTGTCATTCTTGCACGTTTGAATTCCTCTATAAACTCTCCCGATAACCCCTTACTTCACCTATAACCCGAACTGGTCCACTGTGGATGCTATCACTTCCCCAATCCAACATGTAAACAAATCTTCGGATGGACTAGCGAAGTCTGTGAGATGCTCTTTTCTTGACTACTCATCCGCTTTTGATTCTATTCGGCGGTCTCTTCTCCGTAAACTGGAAACTCTGGGCTGTACTACAGTTATTTTAGCATGATTGACTGATTATTTTACCAACGGAACTCAGTGCACACGGCTAGGTTTTAAAACATCCAAACCTTTGATGAATAACTCGGGAGTGCTTCAGGGAGCTGTCTTTTCTCCTATTTATTTCCCACCTACATTGATGACACTTCGTCCAGTTCTCCGGTACAATCATTCAAATGTGCGGATGATGTGGCTCTTTGTCAAGCTGTTTCTGTCAACCAGGGTTTCAATAACGAATCCCTGTATTCCGTCCCATATTTATGATTTCTCCGACCGATCCGGTTCAACTTTGAATTCGTCCAAATGCTTTGAATACATAATCACCCCTTCCGAATCAGTTTATCACTGAGATCGATCCGTCATTTTCACAGAACCACTAGCGAGAGTCGGGTCTGTCACATCTTCAGGAATCACCATTGATTCAGATTTCAAGGGGTCATTTCACATTTCAAATTGTTTGAAAAGCCTACACTGGCTATCTTACCCAATCTGAAACTTGAGCATTTTATTGTTGAACAAAGAGCTTTTTCTCTTTACGTTTATCATTGTGTTTTTCCTGTTCCACTTTACTGTTCTTCTAATTTGTTTCCGGGTCTACTGAAGGAAAGTCCTAAAATTCTTCGCCGGGGTCTATCTAATATCAGTGGGGCATTTTTGTACGCCTAACTGAACTATCTGTTAGGTTTTGCGAACTACACCTGGCCGCAAGTGAAACGTTTGCTCATAAAATCCTTGCATACAGTACTCACAACTTTTGTACACTGAACTGCCCAAATGTAACTCTCTTGGTTCTACACGTTCCTCCTTTCGATCCAAACCCTAGGGCAGTAACCGCCTCAAAAACTCTACCGTTTCTCATTTGGCCGAATTCCTTGAAAACCGGGCACCAGTATCTACCGAATTCCGTGGTAATTTTGATTTCTAGTCGTTCTTCGTTTCATCTCCTCGATTCGATGAGCTGCCACGTGTCAGTCTTTTTCTCACTGAAATGCTGACGTCTGTCTACGCAAAAAGTATGATCCCAAAGAAATACAACACAATTAGAGTTTCCTGGAGATGTGTGACATAACGCATCACCTGACGTCGTAGTAGCACTCGTATAAGAAACTCCAATCTGACAGACTGCAAAGACGTATCACTTCAGTCCAATGAATTCTTCATTGTTCATCGCGTCACCGAGAATACTCGCCCCACTTGGATGACCATGGTCTATTCCACTTGATATCAACCGACGTAATAGAGATCTTACAAATTTAATCTTACCGGACCGAGTTTCTTTTCGATCACGCAATTATGATCCCCCAAGTGTCACCATGAACCACCAGGAGCAAGTCAATAGTCGAAAAAAAAATCACGACGAGATTTTCAACTCCTCGCAGTTGCAACAAGCGACTGCTCCTATCGGGGGTGTGAGGCTAGCTTTCAGTGGTTAACAGGTTGGGCAGCCCAGTTCACTTCATACTTTATTTCGTAACAGAGCGTGTTAAAATTTTCACCGAATAAGTCTGTCTCTCTCCTTCTATGGGTAAATTTAGTGCGTCTCTACCTTTAACCTTTTCAAAATCCATAGCACACCATGGGTCAAGTCCACTGTGACGATGTTTTGTTCACGGCATTTAGTTGTAACACCTTTTCTCATATGAGTAATTGCAAAAAAATGCTTATTCGTTCACGAGAATATTCTAGACATAATCTTGCATATAATATGTAACAGAATGTATTATCAACACTGTCAATCTTCTGTTTAGTAGTGCAATGAAAATTTCCTGTCATATGACCCTGATTTCAAGGGAATGCATTATAAAAACAAGCCAACAACCTTCTATTCCGGCAAAACTACCAATGAGCCGCCAAATGATAACGTTTTTATTTTTGCGCTCCTGTTGTTTGTGTTTCTGTCTACCAAGCAGAAACATACGGCTGGCAATTCCACAATACGATATGCTCCTGGTTGCATCCGTATTCCCGCCTCTTTGGCGATGTGATGAGTTGCACTTTCACGACTTTACAAATTGTTCTCATTTGACCGTCCACTGAAATTCCTCTGCCAAGCACCAGTCAAATGACTCATGTTGCCCGTAGTCACATAATATCAATTTTTCCCCCGGCAGAATATCACAAAGATAATGTAAACAATGTTCCATTATAGAGAATTTAGTATAAAATCTGACCTACATTTGGTATCATGCGAAAATTACGAAAGTGAAGCCCATAGCGAAGAAAGGACATTTTCATTCGAATTTCACTGCTACCTGTAGACGGAATCAGGTCTGACTGCTTTTCGTAGCTTGAATATATCCAGTTTGTTGTTTCATCCAGAATGATTGATGGAATTACCGATATAAATTCAACAATTTCTGCGGCATGGTGACCGAGCTGCAGTTCCGGTGACCAAAGTGGTCGTCACGCGCTATCACCCGGTGGTGCATAAAATGAGCAGAAGCCATTTATCTACGCATGTGAATGCGTTTCTCAGGCCGTGGGTTAAAAATCGATCAGAATGGGTGACAAAATGCCACTGCTACAAGGATAAGAGCTAAAGATTTCGTGGGTCTGCTGTTGGTTACACAAAATCCAAATTTCACTTCTATAAGTCTTGCATCCAGAAACCCAAACGTTTTGCTGTCGGAAGCATTCCATAGCTGCCGTTCGAAGACATCGCCTGGTTGAAGTTTACCATAAGTAAAGCTCGATGATATTCATCTCCCCACAGCACCTGCAGTGACTGCTAGAAATCCAGAAGCATTTCAAATATGTAAGGGAAATACATAGCCTAGCTTCCGTCTCCTGCTCGGGTTACTGATTAGCGGTAAATAATCTAGCAAGATCACGGCGCTTGTGAAACGGTCGTCATGGTGGAATTAGGAACTTTTTGTTCTCAATTCAAATACTGTCACCGTCGATGCCCAGTCCTCAAATGGTACAACATAACTGGACACGAAATCCATGACTGGAAGGAGGAAAACGACCAAATCAGTCGGTTCCGACGAGGAAAAGGTGGACACCACGTTTGCCATTTTATCCGCACATTATGGGGTGATGCTCAGAAGATGAGTGCACCGTACGAGAACTCGCGCATAATCGGTGAGGCTCGACTGACACGACGGACCTCAGATCAATCAGAACGACATCTCAAACAGCCACTCAAGTGACAATTCCGAATAATATCCACATATACTTCCAAAAATTATTTCCACACCGTGTAAGTGTACCAGTGTGGATGTAGATGCAAACCGAGTCACATCAAATTATTCATGTCACACCAGTTCACAATGTGTACAATAATCGCTTTCCTTGGTAATTGGCTACCCAATCGTTATGCTAAAATAGGTGGAGAACTGTCTGAACGCATGTCAAATGGGACAGCATGCTTAAACCACAACTGTGATCATGAACTGATCATTCCAACCATGCCTGTTTTCTCACATTGCTTTGACCAATTTGAATGCACACACTAGTGAGTTACACATTTCGGCTATTTCGGTAATCAATACGACTTGGTCACCATTTATGGAAAACCGACACAAGAAAATAGTAAGGAAATTGACGACATTGAAACGGGCGATCACGGTTGCTTACGTTGTATTAAAATAGACACCGACCACTTTGTAAACGGAGCTTATTCGGACCCCGATCTTGAAAAAATTAACAAAAGTGATAGAAAGAAATAATTTTATTCAAACTGAATGCGTGATTTCACCAATCCAGTTGTAATTGATTCCATGTGAATGCATCCTCAGGGTCGATTGGCAATCTTTGCATGAATTAGGGCACAAATAATGTTTCGTTTGTTCGCATCTTTCAATTCCCATCTCAATTTGATGTGCAACTGAAATGAGCAAATGCGAAAGTGAATAAGGCGTAGAAGTTAACACAGACGATCGTGGTCAGTCAGAACAAATACTTATCTAACTTATTTAGCATTGTGAAGCAATACGCCATCAAACATGTGAGCTACACGAAATCTGTTGCACAATTGTCAGTAATTAGATTCATTCAATTTCAACTATTTGGTGAGTTTTCGATATCTTAGTGTTTGGGTTTTCTAGTCACGGATTGGATTATTGATGCCAAAGAGGATCGTCGCGTGCCGAGTGAGATGGAATGATCGAAATGTTTTTCGAGAAATCCCATTACCAAGTTGGCGTGCTGTCATTATCCCAACCCATTCATTCTCAGTCAGTAACAGGCAAAATCTGCCTTGTTCACAACTTGTATTCCTTTGTATGCAACATTCCACCTGACCAATACTATTCTCCAGTTCTCTGTTTCTAGTCAATTATGATAAGAAATTTGATTAGGAAACTAAATGCGATCGAAATATGGTTCTCGGTAGCTCAAATCGAAATCTGGATGTTCGTCTCTCCTTTCGACTGGATGGATGTGCAATCGATACTCCCCAAATATATGCCTGTCCAGTATCGTGATATTGTTATTACTAAAATGTCATATCTCTCAGTTCTCGTTCAAAATCTTCATTCATGATCTGATGTGATTAGTTCAATATGCAAAGTTTTATTGACTTCACGAAATGGTCTCGATCAAGATTAGGTGGATTTGTGAGAGAAGAAAGAGTTAAATATAATTTGATAACATGTAAATCAAAATATGAGAAAAATGTTGACAACATCTACCAAACTTTCAAACGATTGATTAATGTTGCAAACTCACTCGTGGGTAGTATTTGGGTATTGGTAGATCATAAGTGTATACGGCCTCGGTTTATGCAGGGATTTCACATTGCGGATTTGTGAATTTACACAAATCGTTGTCAGCCAGTGGGATTGGAATTGGAATGTGTCTGTGTGCAAATATTCCCCGAACACTTGCTGTACCGGTTGTTATATTCTCATCTGTAATGGACAAGTGTGGGTCAGAATTAGTTTGATCGAACTGTGAGCTCGGATTGCTCAGATCGATACATTCTTGTTCATATCTCAATCTTCATATCACAAACACACACACACACACACACTCCATCTGTTTGCTTATGTCAATTCTCGCCGATCTATATTTGGCTAGAACATAAGTCTGTGGTGTGACTAAATCACAGCATACACGGTTGGATAAACTCATGTATATCCAGCGTATTTGCGTATCCGTTCCAGATATATGATGTATCAACGCAATTTCGATACAAGTTTTCACACCAAATCAAATCCAGTCCCTCGTGGTTTGAATGAGATAAATTTATCTACTAATAAGCTTAGATATCCGTTTAAAGTCAAGTATACCAGAACTGCAAATTTACAATGAGTAATTGAAAAATTCGGTTCAGAGTATAAACAACGAATCAGATTCTATCAATGCATCGTATTTATTGATCCGGATAACTAAAATTCCAAGTACATTGTGGAGGGGGAGGAAGCATGTTAATTAACTGTTCTCACTGATTACTCGCAATGACAAAGTTCACGTGACCGATTGGGAAACTTACGTGGTTGGAATGTGATTGATATTTGGGCCTTCTCACCACGATACAAACTACACGGAGTAGTGTCACATGGTGTCACAGTCACGTTGATCAGTTGGCCTCTCTTCGAGCCTAAATTACGAAGAGGTTAGAGAACAAGGAAGGATGAATTAGAGGAAGACACACTTTATCAAACGAGACCGATGATTGAGCGAGAGAATGATGAAGATACATGGGAACTTAGGATAAACGAGAGAATCACACAAATGGACTGAGATCAGACTAGTTCATTGACTGTGTCATTGTCAATGAACATGTCCATCCACATTCCAACTCACCACAATCGACAAACTGTACAGTTTCCAATCCAAAACTGGTCACAATACACACGAGGGAAGCCAAAGTGACAATCGATTGGATCCTCATCATATTCTCGTATTGAGTTATTGCAGCAGTTCTATTCGGTGTGACGATTTTGTGAGTTTTCTTTTATATATGCGAACGTGAGGTGGAGTTAGTTTACACTCGGGTATGTTCCACGTTCGAAGTTCAATAGTTTGACCTTTGAGATCTATCGATGATTCATTGCAAAGTTAGAAATCGAGTCACAAAATTAGCGTGGTTTGTGCTTATCTTCACCGTAATTAGTTCTGTATATGCCCTCAAAGCATTGCACTTTTCAGGATTATGATACTTTGATCGTTAGTTGTTTTGCATTCTTCATTTGTTTTGAAGAAAGATTGTAGAGTTACTGAAATACCACATTAGGGTTTATTTGTATGTTCCACTGTAGTACTGGAATTGCGAAATCGTGTTAGTTCGATTATTTTCCAATTGTTTTTCTCCCCATTCTTGTTTCATTCATAGTACACTTCAAATGTTTTCCGATCTGCGATCAACGGTGTTTGATGAACGGTGAAATTATTGCGAGAATCATGTCTCGTGCGTATGATCTGCTCCCTTATCATATGACAATGTCCGATAAGTTTCTCGGCACAATCATATTACTCATGGTATAATACTTGTGTGTACATGGGTTCCGTGACTGCCATGGCAATTTTCATCCAAAGTTGCAAATCCTGAGCTTAGTCGTAGTGGAAATTAGCCCGAGCACTTGAACTCCCGTAACCAAGAGTCAACTGTGTTACACAGTAGAGAATAGCGTCGACGTCATCTGATTATCACTGGTTGTGTCATTCGGTTACCCGCACGTATTTCCAGTCCGCATCTCACCCTGATCTCGTTATGGTCTCAGTTCGGGCGCCCTTTCGTTGACCAAAATTATCTGATTACACTTCTTGTAGAAACTATCCCGATTACTTGAACTTTCAATATAACAGAAAACGTGGTCTCACTAGCTTTACGCACGATATGGGCTGTACACGGCTACGGGCAGCAGAACAAATTCCAAATGTATAACCGTGTTTATCGTAATTTCGTGGTTCTAAACAATGCAATACATAAAAATACATAAATGCAATGACTTACAGCCAGGTGAGCAACCAAGGGCAACAGTACAGAAAGTTATCCGAAAAATCGGGACAGCGCGGTCATAAACGGTCCACTCAGCAAGGAGTCATGCGAAACTGTAGCGCAGCACGGTTGCGGTACAGACAGTGGGTCAAGAAGCGTAAGTGAAACGTTCTGCAAATTTTTCTTACAAGGGGAATGTACAATCATAGAACAATCGAGTCGGGAACATAACGTAAAATGTTCACGCACCATACGTCGGAAAGGGGTAAATCTGAACTGTGTCAGTACAGTAAAAACAGGGAATTGGATCACAAGTATTCGAGGTTCATGAGGGATATACACGTTACTCACGAGTGAGACAAGCGAAGATGTCGTCGAAAATACAGATTACAAAAAGTAATTTACACTGCCCTCGGGGTCAGGGAACCTCACCAGCCATATTCGTAATTGAAGCGTCACCTTCCAGCAAGCACAGTTGTCGTAGATCTCGTCGGTGAATGCCGTTAGCAGTGCGTACAATGACTTCTCTTGTTCGGCCGTCGCTTCCAATGGTGGCGTTTTCCACGATACCCTTACTTGGTGAAACATGGCTTCAGTATCTGCAACCAGGGTGTACCGATACTCCCGGAACCTCGGAAGAACTCCATATAGACTGTTGACGAGGTCTGGACCCGTCAGCAGTTGCTTATTCAGGGACGTTTTGTTGCATTTCTGCAGCACAATCGAATACAGCTCTAACCTTCGTTTGATCTCCGTGCTTGTACACTCCATGGTGTGCCAGATACAATACATGCGGGCCAGTCAAGATTTGTTCTGAGCCGGATACAGTCTCAGCGTAGCCTTTCGTAATGTACTCGTTGACCATGGCTGCGCATTTTTCTTTAAGGTCATGGTCCCTTTCGAATCGCTTCTTGAGAAACAGCAGTCTCTTCGGTGCAACATCCTTATTATCCGGCAAGCATGGTCCACCGGGCTTCCATGGCAGGGCTATTTCATAGTGGCCGTTGACCCAAATCATTGAGGCGGTCATATGACGAAAAGCTGTTTTATCATCTTCTGGCATACTCCGTTTGATGAAAGACTCTTCCACGAACTCAGAGTTGAACATACGCTCCGAGCTCATATCCAATTCAGTGGCCGTGACATGACTAACATTGGCCGTCGCCTTACAAGGACGTTGGCACGAAGTCGGTCCTAATATCACCCATCCTAGAGGTCCTCTCACGCCATAAGGATCATCTGGACTGCCCGTTCGTTGTTCTAGCACCCAATGTGCCTTTGGAACGTCGGCACCAATGAGAATACGGATGTCGGAGTCATCAATGGCTGGCATCAGGACTTCTTGCAGATGACTCCAAACTTTTAAATCTTGCTTTAGGTTGAGTGGTCTCAGTTTAGGCAAGTTTTCTACTGCCCACGCTCGGCGGACTTAGATGACTTCCTGACCGTCTAGCGAAGTTAATGTAAAGGATACAGTGCGCGCTTTGGTTACACAATTACTATCGATGGTCTTAACCGTCAGAAGCTCGGGCTTCCCATTGAGACCCAATTTTGTCAGGAGCGACTGGTCTACGAAAGTTGTGTCCGATCCATTGTCCAGCAATCCATTCACTGTGACCTCCCCTAAAGGACCTCGGAGGCGGACTGGCAATATAGCAAGGGAAATTCGACGGCCAGCGGTACTTTCGTCTGCTAATACGTGACCAACCGAAGCAGTGTTGTCTGTTGGCAGGTTTTGGTCACGATTAGATTCTGGGGTTTTTGGTCGATGTAGCGTCGGGTGGTGTTGGCCTACACAGCCCTTCAGGCCACACGTCTTTCGCGAACGGCAGTCTTTAGTTACATGATTAGGCTTTAAGCTTGAAAAACATAATTTCAGCTTCTTCACGGCATTATACCTGTCTATTACCTTTAAGTCTCGAAATTCGCTACACTGGTCCACGTAGTGGGGATTTTCACATATAGGGCAAACTTTGTTGGGGGTCGGCTTAGGACTGGTGCTAGATGGCTTAGTCTCGGTTGACATGATTGTGGCTACTCGCTCGGTGGAGTATAGACTGCTAGCAGGCTTTCGAGAATCTGGTTGTCTAGACGCAGAAATGGCCGGTCGCGATACGTAAATGAGGCTAACCAAGGCAGCATCACCCTGATCGCTGACAAAACTCGTTAGTTCATCGAAAGTGGGCTCCCGTCCCGATCTGAGAATGAAGGATGCCCGGTCGAACCATCTAGACTGAACACTGGTGGGCAGTCGTTGCACAATAGCGCTCAGCGTCCGGCAGGCATTCAGATCAGCCTGGTAGCCGAGGCTCTTCATCGTGGCCGAACACACCTTTATCTGATCCGCCAATTTTACCAGCGTCTTGGTATCAGTTTGCTTCAGCACAGAGCCGTCACTTAGCTCATCGATACATTTTCTGGCAATCACGTGAGGCCTGCCGAACCGGCGTTCTAGTTTGCGTATGGCTTCGTCGTAGCCTTCCTGCGGCTCAAGCACCGTGCACCACCGAATGGCTTCAGCTGGCTCCCCCTCACAGGCCGAAATCAAGTAATTGAGGAGGTAGGCGGGGTCGTTATTGTACCTAGCGACTGTGGACTGGAAATTTCTCATGAAACCAATGAAATCCATGGGATTTCCATCGAATTTGACTGATCGGCGAGCAGGCAGGCTCATACAAGCTTGCAACAGCCTGGCGGTCTCGCTGACGTGGTCGAATTCCCTGGATTTAGCGGGCAGAACACGTATTCCCGGTCCGTTCAGTGTAATTTGGTCTTCCTGCCTTGTTTTTGACCCTGGTAAGGACATGACATAATCGTGAACAATTTTCAGTCTTTCACTGCGAGGTGGCGGAGGTGGCAGTATAGGCTCCGATCCAAAACTGTAGTTATCGTCGGACAATTCTTTGACGATTTCATCCTTGACTTCATTTATGCGTTTGGTAGCCTCGGCCTCCAGCTCTAACTGCTTAATCTTCAACCTGGCCAGTCGCAGTTCACGTTGTAGCTCTGGTCTGGAGGTTGAGCCATTTGCTGACTGAGCCTCTCTGTGGTTTGCTGAATGAGCCTCCATGCGGTTAACTGAATAAGCCTCCGTGCGGTTTGCTGAATGAGCCTCATTGCGGTTTACTGAATGAGCCTTCATGCGGTTTGCTGAATGAGCCTCGATGCGGTTTACTGAATGAGCCTCCATGCGGTTTACTGAATGAGCCTCCATGCGGTTTACTGAATGAGCCTTCATGCGGTTTGCTGAATGAGCCTCCATGCGGTTTACTGAATGAGCCTCCATGCGGTTTGCTGAATGAGCCTCCATGCGGTTTGCTGGATGAGCCTCCATGCGGTTTGCTGAATGAGCCTCCATGCGGTTTGCTGAATAAGCCTCCATGCGGTTTGCTGAATGAGCCTCCTTGCGGTTTGCTGAATGAGCTTCCATGCGGTTTGCTAAATGAGCCTCATTGCGGTTTACTGAATGAGCTTCCATGCGGTTTACTGAATGAGCCTCATTGCGGTTTACTGAATGAGCCTCCATGCGGTTTGCTGAATGAGCCTTCATGCGGTTTGCTGAATGAGCCTCCATGCGGTTTGCTGAATAAGCCTCCATGCGGTTTGCTGAATGAGCCTCCTTGCGGTTTGCTGAATGAGCTTCCATGCGGTTTGCTGAATGAGCCTCCTTGCGGTTTACTGAATGAGCCTTCATGCGGTTTGCTGAATGAGCCTCCTTGCGGTTTACTGAATGAGCCTCATTGCGGTTTACTGAATGAGCCTCCATGCGGTTTACTGAATGTGCCTCCATGCGGTTTACTGAATGAGCCTCCATGCGATTTGCTGACTCAGCCTCCCAGTAGTGTTTCGGCAAACCAGGCAATTCATCATTAGAAGACTGCATACTGGACGTAATTGACTCCATTTCAGACAAATATTGGTTACTGGCTAACTGTAGAAACTATCCCGATTACTTGAACTTTCAATATAACAGAAAACGTGGTCTCACTAGCTTTACGCACGATATGGGCTGTACACGGCTACGGGCAGCAGAACAAATTCCAAATGTATAACCGTGTTTATCGTAATTTCGTGGTTCTAAACAATGCAATACATAAAAATACATAAATGCAATGACTTACAGCCAGGTGAGCAACCAAGGGCAACAGTACAGAAAGTTATCCGAAAAATCGGGACAGCGCGGTCATAAACGGTCCACTCAGCAAGGAGTCATGCGAAACTGTAGCGCAGCACGGTTGCGGTACAGACAGTGGGTCAAGAAGCGTAAGTGAAACGTTCTGCAAATTTTTCTTACAAGGGGAATGTACAATCATAGAACAATCGAGTCGGGAACATAACGTAAAATGTTCACGCACCATACGTCGGAAAGGGGTAAATCTGAACTGTGTCAGTACAGTAAAAACAGGGAATTGGATCACAAGTATTCGAGGTTCATGAGGGATATACACGTTACTCACGAGTGAGACAAGCGAAGATGTCGTCGAAAATACAGATTACAAAAAGTAATTTACACTTCTTACTTCTCATAAGCGAAACATGAGATAACGAAAGCGGATGATAGTAACGAATCAAATATACCACGCGAGACTGTAGACAGGTGAACATATATCCGTATCTGTTCTCCGCCCTTCTACCATGACGGAAGTTATCGACACCCACAATGGCGAAACACCACCATCTCTTCCGTGTTCTGTTTGGTGGTGGCAGTGCTATCATTTGTTTTCCGGCTGCGGCATTCGAATTTCGGTAGGTTAGGCACCCGCTAACAGGTATCCTCATAGATTCATCTGGACTATCCAGTACCATTGCCGAATGGCGGCGAAGACGTGCATTGCACTGCAGTGCCTTTCAATCTTATTGTAATAACGGACAATCAGCTCAGTCACCATGTGTTGACTGGGCAGTATTAGGCGTTGATTGAAAGCCGAAGGCTAACGTAAGTAGTCCAAAATTCGGTTTTCTTTACAGCTATAAGATAACACTTACCTTCATCGAACCATTTATTAGGCATGTTACCAGCCAGTAAGGATATTCAGATTTTAATCATACGCGTAAGACGTGATTCTCGCAATAATTTCACCGTTCATCGAACACCGTTGATCGCAGATCGGAAAACATTTGAAGTGTACTATGAACGAAACAAGAATGGGGAGAAAAACAATTGGAAAATAATCAAACTAACACGATTTCGCAATTCCAGTGCTCCAGTGGAACACACAAATAAACCTCAGTGTGGTATTTCAGTTACTCAACAGTCTTTCTTCAAAACAAATGAAGAATGCAAAGCAAATAATGATCGAAGTATCATAATTCTGAAAAGTGCAATACTTTGAGAGCATATACAGAATTATCTAGGTTGACAGGCACGAACCATGCCAATTCTGTCACTTGATTTCTAACTTTGCAATGAATCACCAATGCATCTCAAAGGTCAAACTATTGAACTTCGAACGTGGAACATACCCGAGTGTAAACTAATTCCGTCTCACGTTCGTATATATAAAAGAAAACTCACAAAATCGTCATACCGAATAGAACTGCTGCAATAACTCAATACGGGAATATGATGAGGATCCAATCGATTGTCACTTTGGCTTCCCTCGTGTGTATTGTGACCAGTTTTGGATTGGAAACTGCACAGTTTGTCGATTGTGGTGAGTTGGAATGTGGATGGACATGTTCATTGACAATGACACAGTCAATGAACTAGTCTGATCTCAGTCCATTTGTGTGATTCTCTCGTTTTTTCTAAGTTCCCATGTATCTTCATCATTCTCTTGCTCAATCATCGGTCTCGTTTGATAAAGTGTGTCTTCTTCCAATTCACCCTTCCTTGTTCTCTAACCTCTTCGTAATTTAGGCTCGAAGAGAGGCCAACTGATCAACGTGACTGTGACACCATGTGACACTACTCCGTGTAGTTTGTATCGTGGTGAGAAAGCCCAAATATCAATCACATTCCAACCACGTAAGTTTCCCAATCGGTCACGTGAACGCTTTTGTTTTTCGTTGGTTCTATGATCACGTATTCTGCGTTGCCCCACCAGTCCATTTTCGTTTAAATTATCCTTATCAAGTAATCAGCTACACTGACAGGATTAGATTATTGTTTTTGTGGCCAACCCAGTTTTCGTATCGTTCATGGAATCTATGGAGTACAGATTTACTCGACAACAAATTGCAAGTGAAAATTTTATTGAGATCGGGAGAATAAAATAATAGGTAGGCAGATAGTGAGTATGGGTATACAGATGGATCTTTAGGTAGGTAGGTAGATAGTTAGATTGACAGACAGACAGATAGATAGTTAGATAGATAGATAGATCGATAGATAGATAGATAGATAGATAGATCGGTAGATAGATAGATAGATAGATAGATAGATTGATAGATAGATAGATAGATAGATAGATAGATAGATAGATAGATAGATAGATAGATAGATAGATAGATAGATAGATAGATAGATAGATAGATAGATAGATAGATAGATAGATAGATAGATAGATAGATAGATAGATAGATAGATAGATAGATAGATAGATAGATAGATAGATAGATAGATAGATAGATAGATAGATAGATAGATAGATAGATAGATAGATAGATAGATAGATAGATAGATAGATAGATAGATAGATGGATAGACTGATTTATCGACTGACTGATCGATTGATTGATTGACTGATTGTTTGATGTTTTGGTTTATAGATAGATTGATAGATATTTAGATGGATAGGTTGATGTATGTTCATGCAGACTGATTGATTATTTGGTTGGTTGGTTGTTGAAAAGTCAAAAGTGCGGTATTTACGAGAATGTGTTGCTTCCGTTCTCAATGATCTCTTGCAAACCGCACTCGAATTTTTAGTAAAACCGATCTATCTCACATTCCTTCATTACAGATGAAAATGTAACAACGGGCACAGCATATGTTCGTGGAATAATCGCAGGCATTCCCATCCCATTTCCACTGGATGACAATGATTTGTGTAAATTTACAAAACCGCCATGCGAGATTTCTGCAAAAGCCGAGGCCGTATACACTTATGCTCTACCCATAAAGAGCTTCTATCCCAAAGTAGGCACTGCGCATGCAACGATCGTTTGGATGTATGATATTAAGCCTTCATGTTTCACATAATTTGATTTAGCTGAAATCAGTTTACTCTCTATTAGTTTCTGTTTCATGAATCCACAGAATCATGGTTGTGGTCTTCTTATCGAGCTAGTGAATTTATACCTAATGACCTAATCGCAAGTGTAGCCTCCATATCGAGCTGGTTGATTCAAGTGCAGAACCAAAGTGAACCCAGTCAAGAACGAAGATGAATTCGGTGAAAAATGCCGTACTGTTGAGATAGAGATGATTAGCACAAATAAATGTACAGACCCCAACAGCTATCGATCAAGGGATCAATCACCAGGACGGGGTCAATCGTCTGGCAGTCCTTCCATTTCGACGGGTGAAGCACAGCTAATGGATCAATCAAATCGGGGAAGGAATGAGAGCGACAACAAAATGGTCACCGCGATGCTTACCGTAATGGAAAATATGGGGACAGAACGAGTCATAGGTGTGGAAATAATAACGGTTGGATAAAAAAACTTAAGGGAACAACAACAATGAGGTCTGGATTTTCATGCACACCCGACGGACGCCGCGTGATCAGATCGTGAAAGGACATGGTGAACGACAAATTAAAGGTACAAATGTTTTCTGATGTCATTACGTGAATGGACAAATAGACAACTGCCGGGTATTTATTATACATCCCTTAAGTCAGAGTGGACGACAGGTAGTTCAATAATTTGGATTCAGTTTCTGCACATCGGAATTTCGATTTGCGATGATGAGTGTGAGATTTCGAGCTCATTTGTGACTGTTCTTGTGTACAAGTAAAGTTATCATGGCATTCGTTTTCATTAGCTAGTAAACGGTGATCAGTTTAGGTTAGGAGTAGGGTAGATTGGGAGATAGTTGGACAATACTCGACAATACGAAGCAAACAAAGGGGCTAGCCCTGTCTGTGACTGGAAAACTGCGCATCAACTTGTAAATGCACCTCTCGAAGTAAATGTCGGACAACTATAAGGCAGATTTTGCGTATTTCAACCATTTGATGGCCCATTGATTTGAGATGCTAGCTGTATGGGCTGCTGTTGTTACGCACCGCGAATGTCAAAGCTAACTGATACATCTCGTTTCTTTTGCATTCCCCTCATTGCAGTGGCATATTAAAGTGAGATGGGAATTGAAAGATGTGAACAAACGTGATATTATTTGTGCCCTAATTCGTGTGAAAATTGCCGATCGACACTGACTTCGCATTCACGTGTGTTCAGTTACAACGCGAGCGATGAAATCGTGTAACCAGTTTGAATAAATTCCATGGAAATAATATGTGTTCGTTGGTTTTGTCAGATCTCCTATCCTGACGAAGTTTTGGGTCCGTATAGGCTTTGGTACAACGCTAACGACTGTGATCTGTCGTTCCGTAGTCAACGAATTTCTTTCTGTTCTTCCTCTGACGGACGAAACAGCATCCGGTTCGTTTTGGTATTCCCTGTTGAAAAAGACGCAATACTGTACCTGCTACTGTAAACGTTTTTGGCTGACAAAACTTGAGGGAGTGGTCAGTTGCGATTTCAGCTTGCAATACCGTTTGGTTTGTGTTATGGCCCTCTCTCCATCGGCTGCACCACAACGACATAATAAGTCCAACTACCTAGCTAAACAATTCCCGAGCTCTTTACGTACTGCTCTGACAAGAATCGGGCCACATCCACAGCCAAATTCGCACTCGCACGCTCGCATGCCGTGAACAACTGACAAGGTGCTTACTTGTAACAGCTTACCGCACACGTTAAACACACAATACCCTCTCCTATGTGGTCCGTCAATCACACTAGGCTTCTGTCCAATTCTAAGGGCTAATATTCCAACTGTACTGAGTTCTTACTGCATTGACACAAAGTACTAGGCAGTACAGTTTCGGGGCGAGCTCACACAACTAGTTCGGTACAACAAAAAGACAAGTCTGTGCAGGTGCAGTTGGTGAGGTTACGTGGAATAAGGAACTCATTCCAAAACTGTATTTAATGATAACGGTTTAATTTAACTGAGATATTTTCTCGTCATTTATGAAATCGGCATTCGTGTGCTCCACCCTTTGGTGAATTAAAGCAAGAGTGTTTTTCGATTTATCGTTCTCTGCACTCAACAGCATAGCCTACATACCCATCCACACAGCAGATTGGACGAAATCTTCAGCGTTCTTGGTCCAGCGGCATCTATCCACATCATTTTTTAGAACAGCACTTTGTATTCTTTCTTCGCCACGATATTTTCAACAGAAATTGTGATAAAAACATTTCACGAATCAGCGAATACGAAACATCAATGCTAGTTTTGGCTATAAACCTTAACATCATGGAATTGGAAATAATGAGTTGCAAAGTGGAAAGAATACAGGTATGAGCACGAAGAGTGATATTCTCAGGAATTGAGAAAGATATATAATACTGTCTTGCCACTCATTGCAGATGCAATTCGCTGCATCGCCTAGTGCATCCACTCATCCGGTAAACGGACTTCATTGACTTCATGTCGAAAATCTACCATTGATTATCATTTTCCCACCGTGTTACTTTGCAAGAAACCGATGAGTTTTTCTCTCACACACAACGTGCATGCCTTTGTAGTTCGACGCAATCTTCGGGAATCAATATGCCTTGGTACGTAAACAATGCATGTTTCAACCACCGCAACTTTTATCACTGATTATCCATTATTCAGAGATCAATCTCCAATCCTTGAACACATACACCAAACATCAGCATTTTTGCTAATGTGTGTAGAGGAGAGATCAACGCTTTGTTCATCTGTATTCCAGTAATCTTCACTGAAATAATCATGTTCAAGGTAAAGTGAAATGCCAAGACACAATTTTTCTAAGGCTAATTACACTAAGATTGCATCTACCGAAATGCAGATAACTTTCGTTTCTGTAGATCAGAATCACCTAGGGGTGCTGAATTATTCTGGTTCTTTCCCATGACTTTTTGATCCAGGTTCTGTCGGTGAAACGTCTTGTAGTAGTCACGTCTTTAATAAGCAGGTACACTTACAAAAAACTGGAGGTGAATGAGAACGATTTGGTTGTACAAGCAACTGTGAACATTAAAAAATACGGAAATTGGAGAGGAACAATAAGTGAATTCATCTAAACAGTCTTCCACTCCCAATACCAGTGTCACGACCACATTGAAAGCTGGTTATTCTGTAATACACCGTATGACAAAGCACTGAACTATGCACAAATCTTATAGAGATCTATTCATCTCATGAGCTGATATAGGTGCTCGAATATTTGTATTGAAAACTTCCATAATCATCACTCAAAGTAATCGATCAAGAAGAATCTTTAACAGTGGCTGGGTAATTTTCTGTAACTAATCGTCCTAGTTAGTGAAGTAGATCTTAGTAAAAAGAAACGTGTACTAAATCAATTCGGGAAGGTCCATATCGAATGTGCCGTTGACACCGGTGATGATTTACCTACACTGGAAAACTTCGAATTCAAAACCAATAAGATTGTTGAGTTTTGATGTGATTTCCCTTTATACAAGTGTACCTGTTTATTACACTTTAGAATATAGACATTTTTTACTACTTCATGATGGCTCCTTAGAAGAACGAACTTCCCTTACCTCATCAGAAGTCATCACCGGCATGGAAATCTGTCTCATATCAACATCCGTTGCTTTCAAGCTCGATTTGTGCAGACAGACTGATGCTGTTGCTTTGGAATTTTCGTATCCCCCACTGCATCGAACCTTTTTCTGCATTCTATTGAACCTACGGCGCTAATGACTTTGATTCACCTTCTCCCCCACTTCTCCGTGTACGATATGTCAAGGACACCTTTCTGATTATGAAGTCAGAACAAAATAACAGCTTTGTTTACAGTCACATCCAACAACAATGGAAACAGTAGATATCAATAGAGTCATCCAATTCTTGAACTGTCTTCTGGTAGTTACATGAATCATGGAAACTCAACACTAGTGATTGTGGAAAACCCACACGTTGGGGCAGGTATTTGCACTTCCTTTCAGCTCACCCAAATTGGGTGAAACGAACACCTATTTCCTCACTAGCTGATGGAGTGGAAAATCCCTGCAAAAATGCCACTGACCATTAAAAAGAATTGATGATGATGAACAACGCCCTACATGAAAACAAATATCCGACACGATTTATAAGAAAGCAGCTGAACATATGCAGACGAATAGCAAAGACCACTGAAGAACCAAGAGAGCTTGACTTACACTGGTACTCCATATATAGCAGACACTTTGGAGGCAATCCGAATGGTCGTCGAAGACCTCAATATTCATACATTCTTCCGCCTGCATAATACTCCAAAACGCCACTTCAAGAAGGCTAAAGATCTAGTCAGCCGGCAAGACCAAAATAACTACATTCACAAAATCAGTTGTAATGAATGGTAGGTTGAATTTATGTGAAAAACCAGTGGACAACTGAAGATGAGAATTAAAAAGGGCACGAAAGAAGAGGAAAATGCAGACATTCAGGCAAGACAGCTTCAGAAAAACTTGAACGAGACTCAGCAGTCACTTCCCATGCTATACCAGATAGTCAAAACATAGATTAGGAAGAAATCAAAATGCTCCAATTCGGATTCAGAAAGTGCACTGAGGGCAAGTATGGTGAAGCTCTGTTAATGAGCACCAACTTGACATTAGTTAACCGCAATGATGGGGCAGAGATTTCCGAGATTTGGACAGCCCTAACCTCACTAACTAATTAGCATCCGAAAAGTAACAATGCCTGTTAACCTCGTCACCATCGATGCGGATGATGTGAAAGACAACAAATCACTCACCCACCACACAAATGAATGTACACACAACCACTTACTCACACACACACACACACACACACACACACACACACACACAAGCACACACACACACAAGCACACACACACGCACACCGACGCACACCCTCACACAAGCACCTAACGAAACAGCTGTCAAAATGCGAAAGTCCCCTCAGAGTTATCTGATTAAAAATTGCCTCGGGAAAGGTTAACCACGGTAGCCAAACCTTTGGCGAATTACAACATCTACCATAAAAAGTTGTCTAATTAACTTCATAACACTCAGAATCCCAATTTACATCCCAAGTGTAGATTGCAGTCTACTGCCACCGAGATAGTCTTCCAAAGCTATTTTGTTCAACACATCACGGAGATGATTCTACGTGAAGACTTCCGAACAGAAGTCAATCGATAACTGGATCTGGTAGCGAGATCCAAAACCTACCATAAATACCTGGGTGAAAATGACATGATACATCATCAAGAAACCTATGAACAAATAGTTTTCAGGCTTTAGTGCATGAGAGGGAAGGAGTGTGCGACTCCCAGCTGGTGGTCAACTGAATATGTAGTGAAAATGAATAAGAACAAAACAAAATAAATGGTAGATTTTTCAGCCCGAAAATAATTAGGAGTTGCAAGTGGAAAGACTAACAAACACGGAGCGACTGCATTACATTCAGTGAATACGTGTAAAAATGAACACTGAAAAATTTGATGCGAACTGTATCCATTTACGCTTATTACACGGACAATTGATCAATATCCCTCTCTTTTTGATGAATATGTGTCTATTGCAATTTATTCATGCCTCAGCCCACGCAATGTTGACTGATCGACTTCGGTTCTTATCGGCCGATCTAGCACGAACTAAGGCAAATGTAGGCCAGCGCATACGTGTGACCCAGCTCATTGACTTTACAATCACACTTGTCTACCTGATTGATGCTCGCCGATCGGCTACAACCGGGTTGTATGTTTGAGCTTGTACAAATAAATGGAGAGGAATTATTACGTGTTCTGCTGCTAACTACGAACACAAAAGTACCAAATGGAACATATGAACACAACGGAGAACAAAGTAATCAGGAGAATTAGGAATACTAACGAAATGGCCGTAACCTCCGAGGAAAACTTGAAAATTCGATCAACTATTGATTAGGCGAATCATGAAATTGGTATGACAAAAGACCTAAGATCACATTGGTTTCATGATCAAAGAGTGTTCTTTGAGCGTTAGGCATGATGAAGTTTGTATTGACAGTTGAACATAAACAAAAGAATTCACTATCCAAGGGGATACCTGGTGTGATTTACCAGCCTCGCGATGCCTTATACTCGGGAGTGACTCTTTTTTCACGAAATGTCTGCTGATAACCGGTATCAGTTGTACAGAACTCCACAATAATTGCACAATGCTAGACTGCAATACGACCGCGAATATACAGTACAATTTTCCTTAGATGTACAGATACCTAAGTTCATATGCATGTTCCTTTTGAAGGATATGGACCACAAGTGAACAGTTTTCGTTTAGTATACAGAAAGAGTGGAGTTATGTTATTTCACTTGTAATAACAGGGTAACAGATATGAGAAAAATGACTGGTCTTTCCAACCCCATGCTATATATGAATCAAAATATGCCGGCAGGCTAAGTCCGTAAAAAAGAGTACTTGAATTGGGTAATGGATGCAACGAAAATGGGGTGAATATGGAAGATAAGGAATTTTTCTGGAATTAGATTTTACAGGGTATAGCCCCTTTGATAACACAACGATCTAATCCACGAGGAATAACTTCTGTGCCGGGTCTTATACCTTCTCGTCAGCCATCAGAGTGAGAGCATTTTCTTTAAAAAAATTGTTATTTATTATAAGGTTTGTCACTGTCATCACTTCTGGAACTGTGCTTGATGTGTGGTTATCTTACTGCATCAGATCGATGCTGAAGATTTCAATCAATGCTTTGTATACCCATGAGAATGTGAAGTATTTTTCCCAAAATTTGCACACCAACATTTTCCTATTACTTAATCATGCAGAGGTGAAACCTAATTTGGAACTCACCTATTTGAACGGGTCAGCTTACGTTAACTCAGTCTTTTAAGTTATAGTCCACCGTTTTGTCCAGATATGTGTCATTATTTGTTTCGTTGTTGCATAAAAACCCTTAGGCATGGTCCAAATAACGTCAATACAGCCCTTTGGCTTAGCTGATTCCTCAAATTACTTTGGAGATATGCGTACATTTCCCCCATGAATGATATCCTCTTTTCATCTTCCTGTTTTCAACCACATGCTTCGTACGTACTATCACCCTATTGTACTCTACTTTCTAATAACGCTAAGCGAACGCTATTTCTCAAATTTCTATTGACAACTGTGTCCGAGTTTTCTACCGGAGAGTTTGCCTCTTGCTGATTGGTCAAACCTCACACACTTCAGAAAGTAAACTTCCTACTTTCATGGACAACTTATTCATGTTTCTCACACCGTTTTTTGTTTTCTCTTTCAAAACTGTGGGTTCATTTCCCAGTTCGTCCGGGTTGCGTATTATTTAAGTCTCACTTTTCTATGCCCGAGTATTTTGACGTGATTGCCTAGAAAGGTTGCTGTCGGTAAGCTTGGAGAATTTCACTTGTACGATTGGTTAATTTTATTAGCCAACAGTAAATTGATTCGTAAAGGTGAAAGTTTCCTGATCTGCTGATTGTAGGGCAACCGAACTGTGCCACAGCTTTGTTCCTGTCATTGATAGTAATGTATTGTTTTCAAAGCTACCGAACGGCACAAGCTTGAAACGCTATAAAAAAAATACGGTTTAAAAACTAGTGAGAACAGCGACGAGAATTTTAAGCTAGAAGTGTGATTTGAGCGAGTCCTGTTGGAGAGAGAATGTCGGAGGTGAAAATGAATAGCTACAATCTTGAAGAATGGTTCAGAAATCCAAATGAATGCGATCACCATCACAATGCTCACCTTACATCCGAAACTATGTGTGTTTGAGTGCAGAAAACCTGGGTGTACCATTTAATTTCCATAGCTTCGGCGACACGTTGTCTTGTCTAACTTGGTTTCATAAACTGAATTGAACGGACTGGATAGCTTCAGAAAAGGTCTGAGAATTCGGCACCTTGTGTGCACGAGCGTCGCGGTGACTAAACACAGTAATGTCTCACTTTTGTGAATTACGCTTTTCGAAACTACAGCATCATTGACCAGATTGTCATACATGACTGATTCTCTATATCGGTGGCATTCTTGTTTCTAGTCCAATGCATACAAGCATAAAATTAGCGCAAAACGTCCCCTTATCACCTTGAGGAATCCATTTACATGCCCTGTTGTAACTGGCATGCAGTTAAACAAATTAAATGTGAAGTATTAGCACGAACTTAATCGTATGGAAGCCAATTAAACAAGCAATTACTGACCGGGAATTGACGTCTGCTTAATGATTGTTCATTGTGCAATTTGTTGCGCGAGTTCTGGTAACTTAGATGAGGCGCTAAATGAGTGGAATCAAGAATCCCTTATGTCGCATTCATTTGAACTAATCTACCAACAGGTCATATGAAATAGTTTCTTCTGAAGCGAAGTGCATCTGGAGAAAATTCCCCATTCGCAAATGAACATGTGCTTTCCAAATTTGCGGAGTACTGAAAGGTCTGATGAAAATCGAATATTCAACCAATCATGTGTCTCAATTTTATCGGCTGATTTGATACTCAGTCTTTGGTCCTTTTGGGAAATGAACTCACGGAGGAACGCCACAAACTAACTCATGCCACATGCTCACTACCAGCTTATCTGCGGAGTCCCATCAAGTGACTGTGGACATTCCGCAAATGGCATACACAGCGAAAAACCATCAACTTCACCATCTGAAGGAGAAATCTCTAATGAATAACCAAGTGATCCTCAGTCGAATACTCGAATCTATTCAGTTAAAAACTAATGTTTGACGCCTCTGCGAACAGTCAGATTGATCCCCATTTTGAAGGCAAATGCGGTGATTTCGTTAAGGCAAATTAACGTCCCGTCAGTTTTCACAAATAATTCGGGTTTGGTCGGAAATTGTAAACGATAGCTTTTTACTTGACTCGTTTCAAATGATTATAGTTCTACTATGTGCAACAATCATTTCAACCTTTAATTCTCTCAGGAAGATATTGTTTGTCCTCTAACGGGGCTCATTCCCATAAATGGCGAACGGTCGATTCATTTCATTTTTTATATACCGCTTGCATCAATTGAAAGACCTGACGAACTAACCTGTAGTGAACAACCCAAACAATGCAATCTATCTGTTTACTGGTTTTTGTCATGAGTTCATCGCAGGGCTCTCCCATACCCAAATGCTCCTTCAAGTGCAAAGGTGGGAGGAAACCAAATTGGACAGAGGTGAAAATGTCCGTGGATGTCGGGTTTGATTTTGTCTCTTGTTTGACTGACAGTTTGGATCAGTGCCGACGGGAGGCGGACAGTTCGAGTTCAGATGCGAATGCTTTCGTCCTTATCATGGTTAGTGATAAGCATAACAGTATGCAATGTTTCTTCATTCACTATTGCCGAGGGCTGTAGTAGGGCATGTCAGTGTATATGGGGTACAAATGTGAGGAAAACTGTTACAGCACAGTTAGCTTGCTTGAAAGGTTCTACATTGCATACAGCGCCACAATCATACTTATGTGTTTTCATCTATGGCTGACAACAATGGATAAAGTGCTCGTATTTCGGAACCTATGTCTCCTCTCTTTTCTGATGGAATGTATAAGAGGGACTCGGAACTTTAGAAATAGATTTTTGTTTTAAACAGTTCTATCAAATCCCCGATTGGGAGAGTGTCAGAAATCTGCATCGCAACATCTTTTCTGGCCTGTGTTCATGAAGCTTTGATATTATAGACTGAACCGCGATATGTGTTGCTGACCCACAAACACGTTCCACACAAATTGCCAAATCATCACTGTTTGAGTCACCTCGTCCACAATAGCCAAACATTTACTTCGAAGACGCTCTCAATTGGGCACCATTCGTGTTTTCCCCTTGAAAGTTCAGAATAATTACTGTCCGATTAGTAGCAATTACTGACGAAGACCATGGAAACTACCTTCCAGAACAGATATACTTCAAATAACATTTTTAATAGTTTACTCATCAAAGTTTTATGTTGCATGAAGAAACACTAGAACATGAGCTTTCGCTATTAGAGCGACTATCCCCAAAAACGAGAGCAAATTCACCTTCCATTTTTGTGTGATGTCACACCGGTTCCGCCTGCAGAGCTCCCGTTGTTCATGATCCTCTCACCGTGCGAGTGATAGTGCGATTTCGGTTGAGTCGTTTCAGTTCCTGAGTAGATAGACGAACCGCAACAGGTACGAGTTTTTCTGAAAGCATGTTGTAGTAAGTGGATTGTCCTCATGTGTTTTACCTCAACCACTTCTTATTGTCGAGTTTTGCCCCTCCCACTATTTGTACAGTTGCTAAGTGGAACAATGTGTAGATTATTAAAAAAATTAAAATGTGCATACTATTCCCGTCAATACTGTTCAGTGCCAATCTTTTCCCCTATGACTTTCCTATCAGAACTGATCTATTTTCTTCCCTATGTCAAACTTTGTTTTATATTTTGAAATATCCTTTTCTGTGATGGAATTACGCCGTACCAATTGTGTTCTTCCTGACTTACTATTGAACACATTCAGTGTACTATTCTATACGGTTTTTGCTCAAATACATTGCCTTTTGTGTAATACCAAAAGTTCGTTTTTGTTCCGTACAACGTGGGTTCAACATTGCTTTATGTTACACTGCACTGCACTGCACTGCACTTACTTACTTACTTTTTCTCTAACCTGTAACCGTTGAACCAAAGTTATGTCCACTGGATAATGTTCTTGTTTTCTTGAAGAAAACTAACACATTTGACAAACAGTCTGATATTCTTTCGATGCTCAACCTAATAGTTGGCGGGAATTGTTGTCGGAACTGTGTGAAAAGTTTGAAATTGATATATGGAAATATTGTGTGATTAAGTGATTGGATAACATGAAATGTGCCCATCCAGTATAAGGAGATAGTGATCTTTGGCAAAAAGATTTGGTCACGAGCGGACTTTACCTGGCCGCATCGTAACCTATCCGATCTCGAAGACGTGCAACAATATGGGTTGTTCAAGATTACACTCAAAATACTGACCGAAATTCGTTACAGTGATCTGCTATATGGACGAATCTGAGTGTGCGTATGCCCTTTTGTTCAGTACCGTGTAGAGCGTAAATTTGATCCAGTTTTCCCCATCAGGGAACGACAGTCAACACCCCGCCGTGAAGAAAATATTCCCCAACCGGTATCCGAAAAAATAACTAGTGATTGTCATTCCCAGGTGATCGCATTACAACCTCCACAGGCTGTGGGAGTATTTGCTAATTACACCACATTTTCTTAGGGTTCATCACACAACATATTCAATACTCAATTTATGTAAAAGTTTGTGAGATAGTTGACCTGTACAAATCTCGGGATTTCCTTCAGTCGCACAATTTATTAAACGTTTTCCAATTCAAGTATATTTAGCTACCCCGTAATCGCAGTACTAAGATCATCCAAGATTGTTCACAAAAGATGACGAGTTTTTTCAATTTAGACGACTCTCGATCATCTCGAATTCCGTAGGTTCTTTTATCTCTTCCATCAATACAGGCAACTTGGGGAATAGAGCAATTATTCCAAAGTCTAAAGCGCCTCGTCTGATGCATCGTACTCACAGGCTGTCCGTAATAGTCATCAGCAGGTACACATTACTGCAATCTCGCACTACAAATGCCATTCCCAATTATGAATCCCCTTCACAACTGTCCTTCATTGCAGTTCATCTCTAAGGATATGAACTGCCCATATTTTAGTCAACAGCGTCCGGAACAAGCTCACCATGACCACACATTTTCATACTTTCTTGTTCAAGTTGAACTGCCAAGTGGATGTTTGACCAATAAGATCACGCATTACGAGGACAACCCATGGTGTGGTGTTTGAGGAGTCTCAGATCTCAACAAACTGATATCAGTGGTATACAGGTATTCGTATATTCGGCGCATGGTAAATGTTCAGCTTAGGTTAGTTCACCTTGACACATTATTTCTCAAGATATAGATGCATTGGCAACACAGTCCCCTACAAAACCCTGGCATTATCAGTCGCTCCCCTTACGCGGGCTACGATTTAGTTACGATTCTTTTCACGTGACCCCTTTCAGTTTGCCTACAAACTGAACAGGTCCACTGGGGATGCTATCGCTTCCTTGCACCACATTACAACCAAATCCTTGAACGGATCAGCGGATTCTGTGAGACGCTCTTTTCCAGACTACTCATCTGCCTTTGATTCTATTCCGCGGTTTTTCTTCCTCCGTAAACTGGAAGCCTTCGACTGTCCCTCGCCATCATGAGCATGGTTATCTGATTATTTTGCCAACAGCACCAAGCTTTACAACAACCAAATCTTTGGTGTATAGTTCAGAAGTGCTTCGTGGATCTGTCCTTTCTCTCCAAATAATTTCCCCTCCCCCCCCAACAACATTGACATTTCCTTCAGTTCTCCGGCATGTTATTTGAGTACGCCGATGATATGGCTCTTTGTCAGGCTGCTTCCGTGACCAACGATTTCAGTAAGGTTCCCAATCATCTGTTTCATATTTTTAATTTCCCTGTTTGATTCGGTTTAACTTTAAATTTGCCCAAGTGCCCTGAATGTATCCTTCCGATCGATCCGATATTTCCACTGAACCAATAGCCAGAGTTGGGTCTGACAAATACCCAAGGAATCACCATCGATGCACATTTGAAGTGGTCATTTCACTTTTCGAATTGTGTGGAAAAACTACAATGGCTATCATACTAAATCCGAGAGCTTAGTCAATTTATTGGTAGACAGAGTGCTATTTCACTTATGGTTCATCAAAGTGTTTTTCTTGTTTTAATTTACTGCTCTGTTGTAGTTTTCCGGTCTTCTGGAGAAAGATAGTAAAATTCTTCGGCGAGGTTCACTATCGGTCGATTATCTCTCACAACCGCAACTGAATTATCTATTAATTTGGGCTAAGTACCACTGGCAATTTGTTACTTTACAAAATCCTGGCAGACAGAACTAATCCCATACACAGCGATCTATTCAAACGCAACTCTTTTGCATCTACACATTCTTCATTTCGATCCAAACTCTACTGCATACAAATCTACAAAAATCCACCACTCCTAATCTAACCCGAATCCCCACAAACCGGACGCAAGTACCAGCTGAATTTCTTGGCAGTTTTAATATGTAATCGTTCATTGTTTCATCTTCTCGATTCGATGAGCTGCCAGGTGCAAATCTCTTTCTCAATGAAATGCGGACAACTGTCTTATCAGAAGTCTGATCAAATAAAATACAATAAAATAGAAACTCCCAGGAATAGCCTAAATGACGTCCTACCTGACACCAAAGTGGTATTCCTGAACTCATCATCGTCTTCAAAATAATCAGTACACCACCAAAATGATATAGTTTTCTATCTGATTGTGTTCGTGTTTCTTCAGCTCTTGTCTGCCAAGCAGAAACACAATCGGCACTTCCACGATAAGATGTGCTCCTGATACGATCAGTATTATTGCCTCCTTGGCGATGCGATGAATTTCACTTCCATGATTTTACAAATTGTTCTCATTTGACCGTTCATTATATTTCCTCCGTCAAGTATCAGCCAAATGAATCACGTTAACCGTAGTCACACAATATCAATTTCCCCCACAGAATATCACAGACATAATGTGAACAATATTTCATCATAGAGAATTCTGTACAAACTTCCAACCTACATTTGATATTACACGAGAAAATTACGAAGAATGCATATTTTTATTCGAATCTCATCATCTGACCGTTTTACGTAGCTTGCATATAGTCAGTTTGTTATTTCATCCAGAATGAATTCAACTAGTTCTACGTTATGATGACCACACCGCCGTTCTGGTAAATGAAGTAGTCGTAACACGTTATGAACTGGTCGTGCATCGAATGGGTAGAAACCATTTTTCGTTTCCCAAGCCGCAGGTTGAATGTCGATCTGAGTTGATCACAAAATGACACTGCTAAGAGGCCAAAAGCTACGGAGTTCGTGGATCTGATATTGGCTACACAAAATCCAAATGTCACTTCCTTAGATCTTGCATCCAGAAACCCAAACGTTCGTTATTGGAATTGTTACCTAGCTGTCACTCAAAGACATTGCCTAATTGAAGTTTACAATTCGTAAGGCTGGATGATATTCATCTCTCCACAACACTTGTACAGACTGGTTGAAATCCTGATGCATTTAAATTTTATGACAGAAAAGCAGCTCACGCTTCCACACGGAGATCATTGATATTGCTATATAGCTCTGCTGAATTGTTTATCCGGTTGTGCCCGAATTGATTAACACGACTCCGGTCGATTGACAAAACCGTTAGTCCCTGATTGGTTCATTGATCCACTTGGTCTGCTCCAATCGTGTTCTCCAATATGCATGTGCGATGGCTCCCTGTCTGGCACTGAACCAGAGTGTCTGTTTGCAATACATCAGCCCTTAATCTCACATGCAATTTGTGTATCCCCAGTAGGAATGAAGAGTGGGCAAAACATTCGTTGGTTTTGTGTGGAACAATCAATCAATCAGTGAGTCAGTAATTCAAATTCAAAGGACATTCATCAGATCCCATTCGTACCTGATAACTCGAAGTAATAAAAGCGAAAAGAATGCAACTGACATTATGAAAGCCACTCTGAAAAGGTAGCAACATATGAAGATGCAATCCATGGATGAAAAATATAAATATTTTCCGTTTTCCACAACACATGAAAGCCAATACAGTCTCCAACATTCTTTGTCACACGTGATACGGTTGGCGCAGCTTTGTCCACTTGATCCACACAGAACACGAGAGCCAACTGAGAAGCCTCCTTCTGCTTGCTGATTGAGTTATCGATCGCTGCGCGATCATCTAGACTACTCACAAAGAGTTTCAAAAGGTTATCCTTGTGGACTTCATACAATTCTGTCTCACCACTGATGGTCAATCCAAAATTGGTAGACGCTAATTCGCCACCCGATCTGTTCACGCAAACTGCACCATGATTATACAATCAAGAGAAGCAAATAGTGAAAGGAAAGAAAGAAAGCTATGAAGGTGATTAGTTCCAATGAAGAAAAGGTGGATACCACGTGTGTCATTTTATCCGCACATTATGAGGTGATGCTCAGAAGATGAGTGCACCGTACGAGAACTCGCGCAAAATCGGTGAGGATCGACTGACACGACAGACCTCAGATCAATCAGAACGACATCTCAAACAGCCACTCAAGTGACAATTCCGAATAATATCCATATATACTTCCAAAAATTATTTTCACATCGTGTAAGTGTACCAGTGTGGATGTAGATGCAAACCGAGTCACATCACATTTTTCATGTCACACCACTTCACAATGTGTTCAACAATCGTTTTCCTCGGTAATTGGCTACTTGACCGTTATGCTGAAATACATGGAGAACTGTCTGAACGCAAGTCAAATGACGCAGCATGCTTAAACCACAACTGTGATCATGAACTGATCATTCCAACCATACCTGTTTTCTCACATTGCTTTTACTACTTTGAATGCACACACTAGTGAGTTACACATTTCGACTATTTCGGTAATCATTACGACTTGGTAACCACTTATGGAAAACCGACACAAGGAAAACAGTAAGGAAGTTGACGATATTCGAATGAGCGACCCTAGTTATTAACGTTGTACTAAAATAGACACCAACCACTTTGTAAACGGTGCTTATTCGGACCCCGATCTTGCCAAAACCGACAAAAGTGATAGAAAGAAATAATTTTATTCAAACTGAATGCGTGATTTCACCAATCCAGTTGTAATTGATTCCATGTGAATGCATCCTCAGTGTCGATTGGCAATTTTTGCATGAATTAGGGCACAAATAATGTTTCGTCTGTTTGCATCTTTCAATTCCCATCTCAATTTGATGTGCAACTGAAATGAGCAAATGCGAAAGTGAATAAGGCGTAGTAGTTAACACAGACGATCGTGGTCAGTCAGAACAAAAACTCGTCTAGCTTGTTTAGCATTGTGAAGCAATACGCCATCAAACATTTGAGCTACCCGAAATCTGTTGTACAATTGTCAGTAATTAGATTCATTCAATTTCAACTATTTGGTGAGTTTTCGATATCTTAGTGTTTAGGTTTTCTAGTCACGGATTGGATTAGTGATGCCAAAGAGGATCGTCGCGTGCCGAGTGAGATGGAATGATCGAAATGTTCTTCGAGAAATCCCATTACCAAGTTGGCGTGCTGTCATTATCCCAACCCATTCATTCTCAGTCAGTAACGGGCAAAATCTGCCTTGTTCACAACTTGTATTCCTTTGTATGCAACAGTCCAGTTGATCAATACTACTCTCCAGTTCTCTATTTCTAGTCACTTATTAAAGGAAATTTGATTAGGAAACTAAATGCGATCGAAATATGGTTCTCGGTAGCTCAAATCGAAATCTGGATGTCCGAAAGGGGAACCAGAATTATTGAACTCATCGTCTCTCATTTCGACTGGATGGATGTGCAATCGATACTCTCCAAATATTTTCTTGTCCAGTATCGTGATATTGATATTACTAAAATGTTATATCTCTCAGTTCTCGTTCAAAATTTTCATTCATGATCTGATGTGATTAGTTCAATATGCAAAGTTTTATTGACTTCACGAAGTGGTCTCGATCAAGTTTGTGTGGATTTGTGAGAGAGAAACGAACTAATTACAATTTGATCACATGTAAATAAAAATATGAGAAGTATGTTGGCAACATCTATCACACGTTCAAATGATTGATTATTGTTGCAAACTTGCTCGTGGGTAGTATTTGGGTATTGGTAGATCATAGGTGTATATGGCCTCGGTTTGTGCAGGGATTTCACATTGCGGATTAGTGAATTTACACAAATCACTGTCAGCCAGTGGGATTGGGATGGGAATGTGTGCGAATATTCCCCGAACACTTGCTGTACCGGTTGTTATATTCTCATCTGTAATGGACAAGTGTGTGACAGAAATAGTTTGATCGAATTGTGAGCTTGGATTCCTCAGATCGATACTTTCTTGTTCATATCTCAATGTTCATATCACACACACAAACACAAACAAAAACACACACACACACACCATCTGTCTCCTTATCTCACGTTTTAACTATCTCGGACATTAGTCTGTGGTGTGACTAAATCACAGCATACACGGTTGGATAAACTCATGTATATCCAATGTATTTACATATGCGTTGAAAATATGAGATGCATCAACGCAATTTCGATACAAATTTTCACACCAAATCAACTCCACTGCCTCGTGGTTTGAATGAGATGAATTTATCTACTAATAAGCTTATATATCCGTTTACAGTCAAGTATACCAGAACTGTACAGTTCCAATGCGTAATTGAAAAATTCGGTTCAGAGTATAAACAACGAATCAGATTCGATCAATGCATCATATTTCTCGATCGGGATAACTACAATTCTGAGTAAATTGTGGAGGGGGAGGAAGCATGTTAATTAACTGTTCTCACTGATTACTCGCAATAACAACGTTCGCGTGACCGATTGGGAAACTTACGTGGTTGGAATGTGATTGATATTTGGGCTTTCTCACCACGATACAAACTACACGGAGTAGTGTCACATGGTGTCACAGTCACGTTGATCAGCTGGCCTCTCTTCGAGCCTAAATTACGAAGAGATTGGAGAACAAGGAAGGGTTAATTGGAGGAAGACACACTGCATCAAACGAGACCGATGATTGAGCGAGAGAATGATGAAGATACATGGGAACTTAGGAAAAACGAGAGAAACACACAAATGTACTGAGACCAGACTAGTTCATTGACTGTGTCATTGTCAATGAACATGTCCACGCACATTCCAACTCACCACAATCGACAAACTGTACAGTTTCCAATCCGAAACTGGTCACAATACACACGAGGGAAGCCAAAGTGACAATCGATTGGATCCTCATCATATTCTCGTATTGAGTTATTGCAGCAGTTCTATTCGGTATGACGATTTTGTGAGTTTTCTTTTATATATACGAACGTGGGGCGGAATTAGTTTACACTCGGGTATGTTCCACGTTCGAAGTTCAATAGTTTGACCTTTGAGATGTATTGGTGATTCATTGCAAAGTTAGAAATCGAGTCACAAAATAAGCGTGGTTTGTGCTTGTCTTCACCGTAATTCATTCTGTATATGCCCTCACAGCATTGCACTTTTCAGGATTATGATACTTTGATCGTTAGTTGTTTTGCATTCTTCATTTGTTTTGAAGGAAGACTGTTAAGTAACTGAAATACCACATTAGGGTTTATTTGTGTTCCACTGGAACACTGGAATTGCGAAATCGCGTTAGTTCGATTATTTTCCAATTGTTTTTCTCCCTATTGTTCTTTAATTCATAGTGTTATTTTTTGCAAGACCCGCCCGTTTATTCAAATTAGCTCGATCGGAGATACACAGAGTCAGTCAAATGTCACAAACATTCTTTTTGGTAAATGGCTGTCTTGTCCACTTGAAGACAGTCATCATCTAGACTGAGGAGCAGTCTTGTGGTTTGCATACCGTCGTTCATTTCACTGCTACTAGTCCTTTGGACATAGCGGCGATTTCTAATCCACAGCTGTCCATAGTTACTTTCCAACAATCAACTACTTACCGAGTAGTAAATACACACCACCACAACAGTTCAACTTCGGATGTTTTCTGATCTGCGATAAATGGTGTTCGATGAGCCGTGTTTTGTTAAGCGATAATATTGCATACCACTCAGGATTGGGTTTTTATCAAACAATTTCTCATTCCTCACTTCACACGTGTGACCATGTTCGGCATATTTGTCCGCACAATCATATTGCTGGAGGATCAATTCGTGTGTGTATATGCATTCCATCACGTATTCCATGCAAATATAATTTCCATATTTTATACAATCAATGACGAATACATTCCAGTGTCAGTTAATGTGTCTTCTGATTCCATTTGGGGCAATTCGGTCGGTACATAAATACAATCAGATTTGAATCTGCTGAACTGACTTCTCCCAGGTATTGAAAATCCCTCCTTCATGCCTTGCAGGTGTTTTTGAAAATGCATTTGTTCGGATAAAAAATCCATTTTTTGATATGACTTTTGATCGACTTCACGAGACGAACGCATTAGAGTACGCGTTTGTATACTAGGCAACCATACGAAAAGAGAGTGTGATTATTGTATAGTGTTGTTACCCGTTCATGCTGTGAACTCCATTGTGAGAAATTCGGTGAGCCGATTACAATCTGAGTGTACTTACTGGCTGGTGACACGGCTAATAAACGGTACGATAGGGGTAAGTATTATCATATAACTCTGAACAAAGACGGAAATCTGGACTACTCACATTGGTCTTCGACTGCCAATCAGCGCATAATATTGCCCAGTCAACACATGGTGACTGAGCTGGTTGTCCGTTATTACAATAAGATTGAAAGGTACAGCAGTACAATGCACGTCCCCGTTGCTGTTCGGCAAAGGTACTGGATAATCTAGGAAAACGATGTTGTGAGGATACCTGTTAGCCAGTGCGAAGCCTACCGAAATTAGAATGCCACTGCCGGAAAACAAATGATAGCACTGCTACCACTATATAGAACACGGAAGGGATGGTGGTATTTCGCAATTGTGGGTGTCAATAACTTCGGTCTTGTTAGAAGGGCGGAGAACAAATACGGATGTTTGTTCACCTGTTTACAGTCTCGCGTGGTATATGTGGGAATCCCTTAAACTGACTGTTTCATCAAGGTTTTATTGCGCTTCATTGGGTGATGTGGATCGTTGGCGGAGATATATAGCGACGATGAAACTATCTTCGTGGGTTATTTGTCAGAATTGAAAGAGTGCGTACCTAGATGGAAGCAGGAAAATTGAACGACAGTCTGCTATGAACTCGTTTGTCTTTTGATTCGTTAGTTTCATCCGCTTTCGTTATCTCATGTTTCGCAAATGAGTAGTGGGCGGTGTAATCAGATAATTATGGTCAACGAAAAGGTACCCGAACTATGAGACCATAACGAGATCAGGGTGAGATGCGGACTGGAAATACGTGCGGGTAACCGAATGATGTAACCGGTGATAATTAGCTGACGTCGACGCTATACTCAACTGTGTAACACAGTTGACTCTTGGTTACGGGAGTTCAAGTGCTCGGGCTAATTTCCACTACGACTAAGCTCAGGATTTGCAACTTTGGATGAAAATTGCCATGGCAGTCACGGAACCCATGTACACACAAGTATTATACCATGAGGAATATGATTACGCCGAGAAACTTATCGGACATTGTCATATGAAAAGGGAGCAGATCATACGCACAAGACATGATTCTCGCAATAAATTCACCGTTCATCGAACACCGTTGATCGCAGACCAGAAAACATTTGAAGTGTACTACGAACGAAACAAGAATGGGGAGAAAAACAATTGCAACATAATCGTGGGTTATTTCTCAGAATCGAAAGACTTTAAGGCTGAGGATTTGACAAGTGGATGAAAAGTGCCCAGGCGGTAACGGAACGCAAATACACACACGAATTGATCCTCCAGCAATATGATTGTGCGGACAAATATGCCGAACATGGTCACGTGATGTGGGAGAAGATCATATGCTCGAGATATGCTTCCACAATAAACAACATTCATGATTACACTAAGATCAGTCACACGCGCGTGGTGCATTCGTTCATGTGCAAAAATGCATGGAGGCTGATTGGAATTTATATCCAACAAATGAACGCTGATTGATCCAAACGGGTTTTCTCGAATTGCATATGAATCGGACAAAATCACTACAACTTACCTTCCGAGAAACGATGAGACAAGGGGAAGTAACGATGGCAAGCCCTGTCGACAGAATCAACCGTGTGAGAAGCCTTCGTGTATAGGACACACGTGTGAAGTGAGGAATGAGAAATTGTTTGATAAAAACCCAATCCTGAGTGGTATGCAATATTATCGCTTAACAAAACACGGCTCATCGAACACCATTTATCGCAGATCAGAAAACATCCGAAGTTGAACTGTTGTGGTGGTGTGTATTTACTACTCGGTAAGTAGTTGATTGTTGGAAAGTAACTATGGACAGCTGTGGATTAGAAATCGCCGCTATGTCCAAAGGACTAGTAGCAGTGAAATGAACGACGGTATGCAAACCACAAGACTGCTCCTCAGTCTAGATGATGACTGTCTTCAAGTGGACAAGACAGCCATTTACCAAAAAGAATGTTTGTGACATTTGACTGACTCTGTGTATCTCCGATCGAGCTAATTTGAATAAACGGGCGGGTCTTGCAAAAAATAACACTATGAATTAAAGAACAATAGGGAGAAAAACAATTGGAAAATAATCGAACTAACGCGATTTCGCAATTCCAGTGTTCCAGTGGAACACAAATAAACCCTAATGTGGTATTTCAGTTACTTAACAGTCTTCCTTCAAAACAAATGAAGAATGCAAAACAACTAACGATCAAAGTATCATAATCCTGAAAAGTGCAATGCTGTGAGGGCATATACAGAATGAATTACGGTGAAGACAAGCACAAACCACGCTTATTTTGTGACTCGATTTCTAACTTTGCAATGAATCACCAATACATCTCAAAGGTCAAACTATTGAACTTCGAACGTGGAACATACCCGAGTGTAAACTAATTCCGCCCCACGTTCGTATATATAAAAGAAAACTCACAAAATCGTCATACCGAATAGAACTGCTGCAATAACTCAATACGAGAATATGATGAGGATCCAATCGATTGTCACTTTGGCTTCCCTCGTGTGTATTGTGACCAGTTTCGGATTGGAAACTGTACAGTTTGTCGATTGTGGTGAGTTGGAATGTGCGTGGACATGTTCATTGACAATGACACAGTCAATGAACTAGTCTGGTCTCAGTACATTTGTGTGTTTCTCTCGTTTTTCCTAAGTTCCCATGTATCTTCATCATTCTCTCGCTCAATCATCGGTCTCGTTTGATGCAGTGTGTCTTCCTCCAATTAACCCTTCCTTGTTCTCCAATCTCTTCGTAATTTAGGCTCGAAGAGAGGCCAGCTGATCAACGTGACTGTGACACCATGTGACACTACTCCGTGTAGTTTGTATCGTGGTGAGAAAGCCCAAATATCAATCACATTCCAACCACGTAAGTTTCCCAATCGGTCACGCGAACGTTGTTATTGCGAGTAATCAGTGAGAACAGTTAATTAACATGCTTCCTCCCCCTCCACAATTTACTCAGAATTGTAGTTATCCCGATCGAGAAATATGATGCATTGATCGAATCTGATTCGTTGTTTATACTCTGAACCGAATTTTTCAATTACGCATTGGAACTGTACAGTTCTGGTATACTTGACTGTAAACGGATATATAAGCTTATTAGTAGATAAATTCATCTCATTCAAACCACGAGGCAGTGGAGTTGATTTGGTGTGAAAATTTGTATCGAAATTGCGTTGATGCATCTCATATTTTCAACGCATATGTAAATACATTGGATATACATGAGTTTATCCAACCGTGTATGCTGTGATTTAGTCACACCACAGACTAATGTCCGAGATAGTTAAAACGTGAGATAAGGAGACAGATGGTGTGTGTGTGTGTGTTTGTGTTTGTGTTTGTGTGTGTGATATGAACATTGAGATATGAACAAGAAAGTATCGATCTGAGGAATCCAAGCTCACAATTCGATCAAACTATTTCTGTCACACACTTGTCCATTACAGATGAGAATATAACAACCGGTACAGCAAGTGTTCGGGGAATATTCGCACACATTCCCATCCCAATCCCACTGGCTGACAGTGATTTGTGTAAATTCACTAATCCGCAATGTGAAATCCCTGCACAAACCGAGGCCATATACACCTATGATCTACCAATACCCAAATACTACCCACGAGCAAGTTTGCAACAATAATCAATCATTTGAACGTGTGATAGATGTTGCCAACATACTTCTCATATTTTTATTTAGATGTGAATAAATTATACTTAGCCTTACGAATTGTAAACTTCAATTAGGCAATGTCTTTGAGTGACAGCTAGGTAACAATTCCAATAACGAACGTTTGGGTTTCTGGATGCAAGATCTAAGGAAGTGACATTTGGATTTTGTGTAGCCAATATCAGATCCACGAACTCCGTAGCTTTTGGCCTCGTAGCAGTGACATTTTGTGATCAACTCAGATCGACTTTTAACCTGCGGCTTGGGAAACGAAAAATGGTTTCTACCCATTCGATGCACGACCAGTTGATAACGTGTTACGGCTACTTCATTTACCGGAACGGCGGCGTGGTCATCATAACGTAGAACTAGTTGAATTCATTCTGGATGAAATAACAAACTGACTATATGCAAGCTACGTAAAGCTGTCAGACCTGATGCCATCTACATACAATGATGAAATTCGAATAAAAATGTGCATTCTTCGTAATTATATCGCGTAATATCAATTGTAGGTTGGAAGTTTGTACAGAATTCTCTATGATGAAATATTGTTCACATTATGTCTGTGATATTCTGTGGGAGGAAATTGATATTGTGTGACTACGGTTAACGTGATTCATTTGGCTGATACTTGACGGAGGAAATATAATGAACGGTCAAATGAGAACAATTTGTAAAGTCATGGAAGTGAAATTCATCGCATCGCCAAGGAGGCAATAATACTGATCGTATCAGGAGCACATCTTATCGTGGAAGTGCCGATTGTGTTTCTGCTTGGCAGACAAGAGCTGAAGAAACACGAACACAATCAGATAGAAAACTATATCATTTTGGTGGTGTACTGATTATTTTGAAGACGATGATGAGTTCAGGAATACCACTTCGGTGTCAGGTAGGACGTCATTTAGGCTATTCCTGGGAGTTTCTATTTTATTGTATTTTATTTGATCAGACTTCTGATAAGACAGTTGTCCGCATTTCATTGAGAAAGAGATTTGCACCTGGCAGCTCATCGAATCGAGAAGATGAAACAATGAACGATTACATATTAAAACTGCCAAGAAATTCAGCTGGTACTTGCGTCCGGTTTGTGGGGATTCGGGTTAGATTAGGAGTGGTGGATTTTTGTAGATTTGTATGCAGTAGAGTTTGGATCGAAATGAAGAATGTGTAGATGCAAAAGAGTTGCGTTTGAATAGATCGCTGTGTATGGGATTAGTTCTGTCTGCCAGGATTTTGTAAAGTAACAAATTGCCAGTGGTACTTAGCCCAAATTAATAGATAATTCGGTTGCGGTTATGAGAGATAATCGACCGATAGTGAACCTCGCCGAAGAATTTTACTATCTTTCTCCAGAAGACCGGAAAACTACAGTAGAGCAGTAAATTAAAACAAGAAAAACACTTTGATGAACCATAAGTGAAATAGCACTCTGTCTACCAATAAATTGACTAAGCTCTCGGATTTAGTATGATAGCCATTGTAGTTTTTCCACACAATTCGAAAAGTGAAATGACCACTTCAAATGTGCATCGATGGTGATTCCTTGGGTATTTGTCAGACCCAACTCTGGCTATTGGTTCAGTGGAAATATCGGATCGATCGGAAGGATACATTCAGGGCACTTGGGCAAATTTAAAGTTAAACCGAATCAAACAGGGAAATTAAAAATATGAAACAGATGATTGGGAACCTTACTGAAATCGTTGGTCACGGAAGCAGCCTGACAAAGAGCCATATCATCGGCGTACTCAAATAACATGCCGGAGAACTGAAGGAAATGTCAATGTTGTTGGGGGGGGAGGGGAAATTATTTGGAGAGAAAGGACAGATCCACGAAGCACTTCTGAACTATACACCAAAGATTTGGTTGTTGTAAAGCTTGGTGCTGTTGGCAAAATAATCAGATAACCATGCTCATGATGGCGAGGGACAGTCGAAGGCTTCCAGTTTACGGAGGAAGAAAAACCGCGGAATAGAATCAAAGGCAGATGAGTAGTCTGGAAAAGAGCGTCTCACAGAATCCGCTGATCCGTTCAAGGATTTGGTTGTAATGTGGTGCAAGGAAGCGATAGCATCCCCAGTGGACCTGTTCAGTTTGTAGGCAAACTGAAAGGGGTCACGTGAAAAGAATCGTAACTAAATCGTAGCCCGCGTAAGGGGAGCGACTGATAATGCCAGGGTTTTGTAGGGGACTGTGTTGCCAATGCATCTATATCTTGAGAAATAATGTGTCAAGGTGAACTAACCTAAGCTGAACATTTACCATGCGCCGAATATACGAATACCTGTATACCACTGATATCAGTTTGTTGAGATCTGAGACTCCTCAAACACCACACCATGGGTTGTCCTCGTAATGCGTGATCTTATTGGTCAAACATCCACTTGGCAGTTCAACTTGAACAAGAAAGTATGAAAATGTGTGGTCATGGTGAGCTTGTTCCGGACGCTGTTGACTAAAATATGGGCAGTTCATATCCTTAGAGATGAACTGCAATGAAGGACAGTTGTGAAGGGGATTCATAATTGGGAATGGCATTTGTAGTGCGAGATTGCAGTAATGTGTACCTGCTGATGACTATTACGGACAGCCTGTGAGTACGATGCATCAGACGAGGCGCTTTAGACTTTGGAATAATTGCTCTATTCCCCAAGTTGCCTGTATTGATGGAAGAGATAAAAGAACCTACGGAATTCGAGATGATCGAGAGTCGTCTAAATTGAAAAAACTCGTCATCTTTTGTGAACAATCTTGGATGATCTTAGTACTGCGATTACGGGGTAGCTAAATATACTTGAATTGGAAAACGTTTAATAAATTGTGCGACTGAAGGAAATCCCGAGATTTGTACAGGTCAACTATCTCACAAACTTTTACATAAATTGAGTATTGAATATGTTGTGTGATGAACCCTAAGAAAATGTGGTGTAATTAGCAAATACTCCCACAGCCTGTGGAGGTTGTAATGCGATCACCTGGGAATGACAATCACTAGTTATTTTTTCGGATACCGGTTGGGGAATATTTTCTTCACGGCGGGGTGTTGACTGTCGTTCCCTGATGGGGAAAACTGGATCAAATTTACGCTCTACACGGTACTGAACAAAAGGGCATACGCACACTCAGATTCGTCCATATAGCAGATCACTGTAACGAATTTCGGTCAGTATTTTGAGTGTAATCTTGAACAACCCATATTGTTGCACGTCTTCGAGATCGGATAGGTTACGATGCGGCCAGGTAAAGTCCGCTCGTGACCAAATCTTTTTGCCAAAGATCACTATCTCCTTATACTGGATGGGCACATTTCATGTTATCCAATCACTTAATCACACAATATTTCCATATATCAATTTCAAACTTTTCACACAGTTCCGACAACAATTCCCGCCAACTATTAGGTTGAGCATCGAAAGAATATCAGACTGTTTGTCAAATGTGTTAGTTTTCTTCAAGAAAACAAGAACATTATCCAGTGGACATAACTTTGGTTCAACGGTTACAGGTTAGAGAAAAAGTAAGTAAGTAAGTGCAGTGCAGTGCAGTGCAGTGTAACACAAAGCAATGTTGAACCCACGTTGTACGGAACAAAAACGAACTTTTGGTATAACACCAAAGTCAATGTATTTGAGCAAAAACCGTATAGAATAGTACACTGAATGTGTTTAATAGTAAGTCGGGAAGAACACAATTGGTACGGCGTAATTCCATCACAGAAAAGGATATTTCAAAATATAAAACAAAGTTTGACATAGGGAAGAAAATAGATCAGTTCTGATAGGAAAGTCATAGGGGAAAAGATTGGCACTGAACAGTATTGACGGGAATAGTATGCACATTTTAATTTTTTTTAATAATCTACACATTGTTCCACTTAGCAACTGTACAAATAGTGGGAGGGGCAAAACTCGACAATAAGAAGTGGTTGAGGTAAAACACATGAGGACAATCCACTTACTACAACATGCTTTCAGAAAAACTCGTACCTGTTGCGGTTCGTCTATCTACTCAGGAACTGAAACGACTCAACCGAAATCGCACTATCACTCGCACGGTGAGAGGATCATGAACAACGGGAGCTCTGCAGGCGGAACCGGTGTGACATCACACAAAAATGGAAGGTGAATTTGCTCTCGTTTTTTGGGGATAGTCGCTCTAATAGCGAAAGCTCATGTTCTAGTGTTTCTTCATGCAACATAAAACTTTGATGAGTAAACTATTAAAAATGTTATTTGAAGTTTATCTGTTTTGGAAGGTAGTTTCCTTGATCTTCGTCAGTAATTGCTACTAATCGAACAGTAACTATTCTGATTTTTCAAGGAGATAACACGAATGGTGCCCAATTGAGAGCGTTTTCGAAGTAAATGTTTGGCTATTGTGGACGAGGTGACTCAAACAGTGATGATTTGGCAATTTGTGTGGAACGTGTTTGTGGATCAGCAACACATATCGCGGTTCAGTCTATAATACCAAAACTTCATGAACACAGGCCAGGAAAGATGTTGCGATGCAGATTTCTGACACTCTCCCAATCGGGGATTTGATAGAACTGTTTAAAACAAAAATCTATTTCTAAAGTTCCGAGTCCCTCTTATACATTCCATCAGAAAAGAGAGGAGACATAGGTTCCGAAATACGAGCACTTTATCCATTGTTGTCAGCCATAGATGAAAACACATAAGTATGATTGTGGCGCTGTATGCAATGTAGAACCTTTCAGGCAAGCTAACTGTGCTGTAACAGTTTTCTTCACATTTGTACCCCATATACACTGACATGCCCCACTACAGCTCTCGGCAACAGTGAATGAAGAAACATTGCATACTGTTATGCTTATCACTAACCATGATAAGGACGAAAGCATTCGCATCTGAACTCGAACTGTCCGCCTCCCGTCGGCACTGATCCAGACTGTCAGTCGAGCGAGAGACGAAATGCAACCCGACATCTACGGACATTTTCATCCCTCTACAATTTGGTTTTCTTCCACCTTTGCATTTGAAGGAGCATTTGCGTATGGAAGAGCCCTGCAATGAACTCATGACAAAAACCAGTAAACAGATAGATTGCATTGTTTGGGTTGCTCGCCACAGGCTGATTTGTCAGGCCTTTCAATTGATGCAAGCCGTATACAAAAAATTAGATGAACCAATCGTTCATAATTCAAGGGAATGAGCCCCGTCGGAGGACCAACAATATCTCCCAGAGCGAATTAAAGGTTGAACTGATTGTTGCACATAGTAGAACTATAATCATTTGAAACGAGTCAAGTAAAATGCTACCGTTTACAATTTCCGACCAAACCCGTATTATTTGTGAAAACTGACGGGACGTTAATTTGCCTTAACGAAATCACCGCATTTGCCTTCAAAATGGGGATCAATCTGACTGTTCGCAGAGGCGTCAAACATTAGTTTTTAACTGAATAGATTCGAGTATTCGACTGAGGATCACTTGGTTATTCATTAGAGATTTCTCCTTCAGATGGTGAAGTTGATGGTTTTTCGCTGTGTATGCCATTTGCGGAATGTCCACAGTCACTTGATGGGACTCCGCAGATAAGCTGGTAGTGAGCATGTGGCATGAGTTAGTTTGTGGCGTTCCTCCGTGAGTTCATTTCCCAAAAGGACCAAAGACTGAGTATCAAATCAGCCGATAAAATTGAGACACATGATTGGTTGAATATTCGATTTTCATCAGACCTTTCAGTACTCCGCAAATTTGGAAAGCACATGTTCATTTGCGAATGGGGAATTTTCTCCAGATGCACTTCGCTTCAGAAGAAACTATTTCATATGACCTGTTGGTAGATTAGTTCAAATGAATGCGACATAAGGGATTCTTGATTCCACTCATTTAGCGCCTCATCTAAGTTACCAGAACTCGCGCAACAAATTGCACAATGAACAATCATTAAGCAGACGTCAATTCCCGGTCAGTAATTGCTTGTTTAATTGGCTTCCATACGATTAAGTTCGTGCTAATACTTCACATTTAATTTGTTTAACTGCATGCCAGTTACAACAGGGCATGTAAATGGATTCCTCAAGGTGATAAGGGGACGTTTTGCGCTAATCTTATGCATGTATGCATTGGACTAGAAACAAGAATGCCATCGATATAGAGAATCAGTCATGTATGACAATCTGGTCAATGATGCTGTAGTTTCGAAAAGCGTAATTCACAAAAGTGAGACATTACTGTGTTTAGTCACCGCGACGCTCGTGCACAAAAGGTGCCGAATTCTCAGACCTTTTCTGAAGCTATCCAGTCCGTTCAATTCAGTTTATGAAACCAAGTTAGACAAGACAACGTGTCGCCGAAGCTATGGAAATTAAATGGTACACCCAGGTTTTCTGCACTCAAAAACACATAGTTTCGGATGTAAGGTGAGCATTGTGATGGTGATCGCATTCATTTGGATTTCTGAACCATTCTTCAAGATTGTAGCTATTCATTTTCACCTCCGACATTCTCTCTCCAACAGGACTCGCTCAAATCACACTTTTAGCTTAAAATTCTTGTCGCTGTTCTCACTAGTTTTTAAACCGTATTTTTTTTATAGCGTTTCAAGCTTGTGCCGTTCGGTAGCTTTGAAAACAATACATTACTATCAATGACAGGAACAAAGCTGTGGCACAGTTCGGTTGCCCTACAATCAGCAGATCAGGAAACTTTCACCTTTACGAATCAATTTACTGTTGGCTGATAAAATTAACCAATCGTACAAGTGAAATTCTCCAAGCTTACCGACAGCAACCGTTCTAGGCAATCACGTCAAAATACTCGGGCATAGAAAAGTGAGACTTAAATAATACGCAACCCGGACGAACTGGGAAATGAACCCACAGTTTTGAAAGAGAAAACAAAAAACGGTGTGAGAAACATGAATAAGTTGTCCACGAAAGTAGGAAGTTTACTTTCTGAAGTGTGTGAGGTTTGACCAGTCAGCAAGTGGCAAACTCTCTGGTAGAAAACGCGGACACAGTTGTCAATAGAAATTTGAGAAATAGCGTTCGCTTAGCGTTATTAGAAAGTAGAGTACAATAGGGTGATAATACGTACGAAGCATGTGGTTGAAAACAGGAAGATGTAAAGAGGATATCATACATGGGGAATATGTACGCATATCTCCAATGTAATTTGAGGAATCAGCTAAGCCAAAGGGCTGTATTGACGTTATTTGGACCATGCCTAAGAGGTTTTTATGCAACAACGAAACAAATAATGACACATATCTGGACAAAGCGGTGGATTAAAACTTAAAAGACTGAGTTAACGTAAGCTGACCCGTTCAAATAGGTGAGTTCCAAATTAGGTTTCACCTCTGCATGATTAAGTAATAGGAAAATGTTGGTGTGCAAATTCTGGAAAAATTTTTTCACATTCGCACGAGTACACAAAGGATGCATTGAAATCTTCAGCATCGATCTGATGCAGTAAGATAACCACACATCAAGCACAGTTCCAGAAGTGATGACAGTGACAAACCTTATAATAAATAACAATTTTTTTTAATAGAAAATGCTCTCACTCTGATGGCCGACGAGAAGGTATAAGACCCGGCACAGAAGTTATTCCTCGTGGATTAGATCGTTGTGTTATCAAAGGGGCTATACCCTGTAAAATCTAATTCCAGAAAAATTCCTTATCTTCCATATTCACTCCCATTTTCGTTGCATCCATTACCCAATTCAAGTACTCTTTTTTACGGACTTAGCCTGTCGGCACATTATGATTCATATATGGCATGGGGTTGGGAAGACCAGTCATTTTTCTCATATCTGTTACCCTGTTATTTCAAGTGAAATAACATAACTCCACCCTTTCTGTTATATTAAACGAAAACTGTTCACTTGTGGTCCATATCCTTCAAAAGGAACATGCATATGAACTTAGGTATCTGTACATCTAAGGAAAATTGTACTGTATATTCGCGGTCGTATTGCAGTCTAGCATTGTGCAATTATTGTGGAGTTCTGTACAACTGATACGGGTTATCAGTAAACATTTCGTGAAAAAAAGAGTCACTCCCGAGTATAAGGCATAGCGAGGCTGGTAAATCACACCAGGTATCCCCTTGGATAGTGAATTCTTTTGTTTATGTTCAACTGTCAATACAAACTTCATCATGCCTAACGCTCAAAGAACACTCTTTGATCATGAAATCAATGTGATCTTAGGTCTTTTGTCATACCAATTTCATGATTCGCCTAATCAATAGTTGATCGAATTTTCAAGTTTAATTCGGAGGTTATGGCCATTTCGTTAGTATTCCTAATTCTCCTGATTACTTTGTTCTCCGTTGTGTTCATATGTTCTATTTGGTACTTTTATGTTCATAGTTAGCAGCAGAACACGTAATAATTCCTCTCCATTTATTTGTACAAGCTCAAACATACAACCCGGTTGTAGCCGATCGGCGAGCATCAATCAGGTAGACAAGTTTGATTGTAAAGTCAATGAGCTGGGTCACACGTATGCGCTGGCCTACATTTGCCTTAGTTCGTGCTAGATCGGCCGATAAGAACCGAAGTCGATCAGTCAACATTGCGTGGGCTGAGGCATGAATAAATTGCAATAGACTCACGTTCATGAAGGAGACGGATATTGATCAATTGTCCGTGTAATAAGCGTGAATGGATACAGTTCGCATCAAATTTTTCAGCGTTCATTTTTACTCGTGTATAACGAACGTAATGCGGTCGCTACGTGTTTGTTAGTCTTTCCACTTGCAACTCCTAATTATCTACCATTTATTTTGTTTTGTTCTTATTCATTTTCAGTACATATTCAACTGACCACCAGCTGGGAGTCGCACACTCCTTCCCGCTCATGTACTACAACCTGAAAACTATTTGTTCATAGGTTTCTTGATAATGTATCATGTCATTTTCATCCAGGTATTTATGTTAGGTTTTGGATCTCGCTACCAGATCCAATTATCGATTGACTCCGGTTCGGAAGTCTTCACGTAGAACCACCTACGTGATGTGTTGAACAAAATAGCTTTGGAAGACTATCTCGGTGGCAGTAGACTGCAATCTACACTTGGGATGTAAACTGGGATTGTGAGTGTTATGAAGTTAATTAGACAACTTTTTATGGTAGATGTTGTAATTCGCCAAAGGTTTGGCTACCGTGGTTAACCTTTCCCGAGGCAATTTTTAATCAGATAACTCTGAGGGGACTTTCGCATTTTGACAGCTGTTTCGTTAGGTGCTTGTGTGAGGGTGTGCGTCGGTGTGCGTGTGTGTGTGCTTGTGTGTGTGTGTGTGTGTGTGTGTGTGTGTGTGAGTAAGTGGTTGTGTGTACATTCATTTGTGTGGTGGGTGAGTGATTTGTTGTCTTTCACATCATCCGCATCGATGGTGACGAGGTTAACAGGCATTGTTACTTTTCGGATGCTAATTAGTTAGTGAGGTTAGGGCTGTCCAAATCTCGGAAATCTCTGCCCCATCATTGCGGTTAACTAATGTCAAGTTGGTGCTCATTAACAGAGCTTCACCATACTTGCCCTCAGTGCACTTTCTGAATCCGAATTGGAGCATTTTGATTTCTTCCTAATCTATGTTTTGACCATCTGGTATAGCATGGGAAGTGACTGCTGAGTCTCGTTCAAGTTTTTCTGAAGCCGTCTCGTCTGAATGTCTGCATTTTTCTCTTCTTTCGTGCCCTTTTTAATTCTCATCTTCAGTTGTCCACTGGTTTTTCACATAAATTCAGCCTACCATTCATTACAACTGATTTTGTGAATGTAGTTGTTTTGGTCTTGCCGGCTGACTAGATCTTTAGCCTTCTTGAAGTGGCGTTTTGGAGTATTATCCAGGCGGAAGAATGTATGAATATTGAGGTCTTCGACGACCATTCGGATTGCCTCCAAAGTGTCTACTATATATGGAGTACCAGTGTAAGTCAAGCTCCCTTGGTTCTTCAGTGGTCTTTGCTATTCGTCTGCATATGTTCAGCTGCTTTCTTATAAATCGTGTCGGATATTTGTTTTCTTGTGGGGCGTTGTTCAGCAGCATCAATTCTTTTTAATGGTCAGTGGCATTTTTGCAGGGATTTTCCACTCCATCAGCTAGTGAGAAAATAGGTGTTCGTTTCACCCAATTTTGGTGAGCTGAAATGAAGTGCAAATACCTGCCCCAACGTGTGGGTTTTCCACAATCACTAGTGTTGAGTTTCCATGATTCATGTAACTACCAGAAGACAGTCCAAGAATTGGATGACTCTGTTGATATCTACTGTTTCCATTGTTGTTGGATGTGACTGTGAACAAAGCTGTTATTTTGTTCTGACTTCATAATCAGAAAGGTGTCCTTGACATATCGTACACGGAGAAGTGGGGGAGAAGGTGAATCAAAGTCATTAGCGCCGTAGGTTCAATAGAATGCAGAAAAGGTTCGATGCAGTGGGGGATACGAAAATTCCAAAGCAACAGCATCAGTCTGTCTGCACAAATCAAGCTTGAAAGCAACGGATGTTGATATGAGACAGATTTCCATGCCGGTGATGACTTCTGATGAGGTAAGGGAAGTTCGTTCTTCTAAGGAGCCATCATGAAGTAGTAAAAAATGTTTATATTCTAAAGTGTAATAAACAGGTACACTTGTATAAAGGGAAATCACATCAAAACTCAACAATCTTATTGGTTTTGAATTCGAAGTTTTCCAGTGTAGGTAAATCATCACCGGTGTCAACGGCACATTCGATATGCACCTTCCCGAATTGATTTAGTACACGTTTCTTTTTACTAAGATCTACTTCACTAACTATTCGCATTTGCTCATTTCAGTTGCACATCAAATTGAGATGGGAATTGAAAGATGCAAACAGACGAAACATTATTTGTGCCCTAATTCATGCAAAAATTGCCAATCGACACTGAGGATGCATTCACATGGAATCAATTACAACTAGATTGGTGAAATCATGCATTCAGTTTGAATAAAATTATTTCTTTCTATCACTTTTGTCGGTTTTGTCAAGATCGGGGTCCGAATAAGCTCCGTTTACAAAGTGGTCGGTGTCTATTTTAGTACAACGTTAATAATTAGGGTCGCTCATTCGAACATCGTCAACTTCCTTACTGTTTTCATTGTGTCGGTTTTCCATAAATGGTTACCAACTCGTATTGATTACCAAAATATTGTGTGCATTCAAATTGGTAAAAGCAATGTGAGGAAACAGGTATGGTTGGAATAATCAGTTCCTGATCACAGTTGTGGTTTAAGCATGCTGTCCCATTTGACTTGCGTTCAGACAGTTCTCCATCGATTTCATCACAACGATCAGGTAGCCAATTACCGAGGAAAACGATTGTTGAACACATTGTGAACTGGTGTGACATGAATAATTTGATGTGACTCGGTTTGCATCTACATCCACACTGTTACACTTGCAAGATGAGGAAATAATTTTATGAAGTATATGTGGATATTATTCGGAATTGTCACTTGAGTGGCTGTTTGAGATGTCGTTATGACTGGTTTGAGGTCTGTCGTGTCAGTCGAGCCTCACCGATTTTGCGCGAGTTCTCGTACGGTGCACTCATCTTCTGAGCATCACCCCATAATGTGCGGATAAAATGACACACGTGGTGCCCACCTTTTCTTCATTAGAACTAATCACCTTCGTAGCTTTCTTTCTTTCCTTTCACTATTTGCTTCTCTTGATTGTAAAATCATGGTGCAATTTGCGTGAACAGATCGGGTGGCGAATTAGCGTCTACCAATTTTGGATTGACCATCAGTAGTGAGACAGAATTGTATGAAGTCCACAAGGATGACCTTTTGAAACTCGTTGTGAGTAGTCTAGATGATCGCGCAGCGATCGATAACTCAATCAGCAAGCAAAAGAAGGTTTCTCATGTTCTGTGTGGATCAAGTGGACAAAGCTGCCCTAACCTTATCACGTGGGACAAAGAATGTTGGAGACTGTATTGGCTTTCATGTGTTGTGGAAAACGGAAAATATTCATATTTTTCATCCATGGATTGCATTTTCATATGTTGCTACCTTTCCAGAGTGGCTTTCATAATGTCGGTTGCAATCTTTTTGCTTTTATTACTTCGAGTTATCAGGTACGAATGGGATCTGATGAATGTCCTTTGAATTTGAATTACTGACTCACTGATTGATTGATTGTTCCACACAAAACCAACAAATATTGTGCCCGAATTTCCATTCCTACTGGGGATACACGAATTGCATGTGAGATTAAAGGCTGATGTATTGCAAACAGACACTCCGGTTCAAAGCCAGACAGGGGGTCATTGCACGTGTAGAATGGAGAACACGATTGGAGCAGACCAAGTGGATCAATGAACCAATCACGGACTAACGGTTTTGTCAATCGACCGGAGTCGTTTTAATCAATTCGGGCACAACCGGATGAACAATTCAACAGAGCTATTTAGAAATATCAGTGATCTCCGTGTGGAAGCGTGAGCTGCTTTTCTGTCATAAAATTTAAATGCATCAGGATTTCAACCAGTCTGTACAAGTGCTTTGGAGAGATAAATATCATCCAGCCTTACGAATTGTAAGCTACAATTAGGCAATGTCTTTGAGTGACAGCTAGGTAACAATTCCAATAACGAACGTTTGGGTTTCTGGATGCAAGATCTAAGGAAGTGACATTTGGATTTTGTGTAGCCAATATCAGATCCACGAACTCCGTAGCTTTTGGCCTCGTAGCAGTGACATTTTGTGATCAACTCAGATCGACTTTTAACCTGCGGCTTGGGAAACGAAAAATGGTTTCTACCCATTCGATGCACGACCAGTTGATAACGTGTTACGGCTACTTCATTTACCGGAACGGCGGCGTGGTCATCATAACGTAGAACTAGTTGAATTCATTCTGGATGAAATAACAAACTGACTATATGCAAGCTACGTAAAGCTGTCAGACCTGATGCCATCTACATACAATGGTGAAATTCGAATAAAAATGTGCATTCTTCGTAATTATATCGTGTAATATCAATTGTAGGTTGGAAGTTTGTACAGAATTCTCTTTGATGAAATATTGTTCACATTATGTCTGTGATATTCTGTGGGAGGAAATTGATATTGTGTGACTACGGTTAACGTGATTCATTTGGCTGATACTTGACGGAGGAAATACAATGAACGGTCAAATGAGAACAATTTGTAAAGTCATGGAAGTGAAATTCATCGCATCGCCAAGGGGGCAATAATACTGATCGTATCAGGAGCACATCTTATCGTGGAAGTGCCGATTGTGTTTCTGCTTGGCAGACAAGAGCTGAAGAAATATGAACGCATTCAAATGGAAAACTGTATCACTTTGGTGGTGTATTAATTATTTTGAAGACGATGATAAGTTCAGAAATACCAATTCGGTGTCAGATAATGCTATTCTTGGGAATTTCTGTTTTATTCTATTTCATGTAATCAGACTTCTGATTAGACAGTCGTCCGCATTTCATTGAGAAAGAGGTTTGCATCTGGCAGCTGATCGAATCGAGAAGATGAAACAATGAACGATTACATATCAAAATTGCCAAGAAATTCAGCTACAACACGAACAGATTGTGTTCGTCAAACAAATGTGGGGTATTTGAGGTGCTGAATCTCAGTCGTCAAAACCCGAAACTCGTCATCTAGTATGGAAAAATAACTCGACATACGTCGCAGTGCACTACCTGATCCCCGGAACCGAACATTTTGAGGCAGAGGGATTTTTTACACCACCAAAGCAGTTTAGCCGGTTCCAGCGGCATTGCACCTCGATATCTGTCTCCCCAACTCGCAATCGATCACATTCAAAATCGGTTTTGGTTCATACACGTTCCACCAAATCAACCCCAACAATTGTCTCCGCAAACTTTTCAACCAGTAACATCTCATTTGTCACACAAACATCGCCGATCCAATTCGCAGGCTGCTGCTTCTCCACTATACACAGAGCCTCACATCCGAACACACGCACCTATATTTCACATGGTCTCACCGAAAATCTCTTTACGCCAGGTGTCACAGACACCCCAGCCCCAAATCTAAAACTGCAATTTTCAGTTCGCCACCCAATAATGATCTCAACCATGGGCACCCCCATCGACTTAAATGTGGATATCGAGAAACAAGACAAACGCACGTTTTTCTGGAAAATATGGGGAAATATATCCTACCTTGCCACATGTAAAACACTTCTTCCGTGCCCCATACATCAATACTTCGTTCTTGCATTGTGTTTGTTTGTTGAGTTCCAGCTTCAGTTGCGCAATTTCCTCGATCATATTCTGCAACGTAGACTCCAGTTCCGATTGCTCCAATCGAGAAACCATTACTCCTTCTTGGGCAGCACGAACAATCATGAACAGGCGTTCTGTATCATTCACCCAGCATGCAAATGTCATTCTCAACCTATCTTGGACAGTCGGGCTCATACTTTGAACAAAGCGATCACGAACATGGCATGCTCTAGTTACGCCGCTTGTCTCAATCAGCCTGATCGATAGTTGGCACAAAAGGTACCGATAATGGACAACCGGGTCTTGGGTGCTGTCATACCGAGCCGTGTTGAGTCTGACCATAGCATTCTGATGATCACCTTCTTGTGTGAACTCCGTCACCAGCCCCTCACACATCTCCCGTTAAGTGAGCCTTGTTTTTTCTACCATCTTCAAATTACACATCATCTTGGCACGCCCAGCTATATATGCCCAAAGCGCCACCAACAATGATGTATCTCCTCCAATGCCGTTGCATGCCACTATACTTCGGAATTCTGTGATCCACACCTCCGCATCAATATCCGCAAACGGAACAAGCCACGGAAACATCATTGCGTGAGTGTGGTCACTGCACCAATGTAACAAGGACGACAAGACGGACTAGGACACTTGTATTTCAATGGTCAAACAAGTTCCCATTGTTCCTCTTATCAGCTTAGGGAAGCCTCATTTATATTCGTCTTCTGTTCTTCTGTCTGTAGCTCTCGGCTGTTTGGTCCGATCGATTTGATATTCTGGTCGTTCTCTTGGTCCAGTAATCCCCTCTACAATGGATCAATTCGAACAGCCGTCAAATATGAATTATTTGAGGTGTAACGTTCTTCCGTGGGAATTGCACTTCCACAGTCTGCAAAAAAGAAAGAATTAAATCCGAATGTGTCGGAGCTCAGTGAGTGTTTGATGAGCAGGCACCAAAACTCGGATCAATGAAGATGAGAGTGGCAGTCTCTGTCATTCTTTGAAACGAATGTCGGAATGTGGATAGTCATTTTTCTAGTCATCGTTCTCACTGTTATTGACCAATGCAGTGACAAGAATGTTGTAATCAAAGAGAAATATGAATGCATCAAGTGAGCACAGGAGAAACATTCCAGTGTGATCTGACGCAATACGATGATGATGACAGACCCCATCGAGACTCTTAACCGGGTCGCTGGATTCAGAGTGCAGAGTGATAACCGCTACACGATGAGGCCATGCAGTGTGAGGAAATCAGCGTCCAACGCTTAACACCCAACAAGCGACACCCAACACGAACATAAACCACAAAATAGAACTCACAAAAAAACACCACACTCTAAACGTGGGTGAGAAACAGGAGCAATTGAATTGCATCTCCTATTTGGTCGCATTAGGATGTTTCCCATGACCATCACATATAAACATTGCCATTAGTTCGTCAACAATCTCATGTCTTTATGTCGTCCAAGATGATGGCAATAAAGGCATTATACGCTTGAAGACCTCCGAGACATTAATCGTGTCTCCAACAAATTGTGCATTTCTCGAACGGTTGAACGAAGAAACGAAAGTGACCTTGTCGATAGACGGTTCGTAGTTGCACTTCTACATGAAAGATGAATCGAGCACATTATTACCCACTAGGATTCGACCACTATTATTGATCATGAGAGATTCAATGTATAATCCTGATCTCACACATTCACCCGAGCTTTTGTGTAGTATTCGTGCGAGAATGCTCTTTGGACAAACATGTGCACGACGCTCTCATGCGATTGGACAGTATTGAATGCAACCGGCGCTATAGGAAATGAGACAGATAGAGGATTTGAGGTGGAGTTGTTATTTGCCTCAATTCTTCCCCGTTTGGAAAATCTGATAGTATTTTCAATTAATTATTTATTGAATACCAATGACTATTTAGGTGTTCAGTGCTTCTCACACATTTCTCGTCCGCACTGCATGAACAACAATAAATTGTGCACTTTAGTATCCTGTTTACAGACAAAATTACTTTTATTCTCCGAATCTCGTGATTATTACACATTCCGAAAATTTACCCTCCCACACGAAACTCTTGTTCCCACCATCTGTTGTGCATTGTCTCTTTCTAGTCAGACCAAATATTTATTCAATATCTAACTATGAGTACTCCGAACATTTGAAGTGATGGATCAAATTTCGCCTACATAATTTTACTAGGAATGTGAAGTAGAAATATTTCGAAATGCAGTAGTCGGTAGTTCTACACTCAACCCACGAGACACGATCAAGAAGGTGCTCAATTCAGGTGGTATTCAATGACGTGTGTTTGTTGGTAATAGTATTCACGTATTTACGAACAAGCATGAGAGGAATAATCAATCAGAATTTGGTGGAGAATAGTGGATTTCATTTGCGTGTTTGTCCTTGTATGTGCATACCAGTGTGTCAGTGAACTAAAGGGACAGTCGTTCAGCCATGGCAACACTACCGGTTGGAGGTTGGAGAACTATGTTCCACGACACACCAGATTGGAATTGTTCAAACATGACGAAACATGTGACAGAGGACATGGATCATAGCGTGCAGCATCATGGGATTCGTTGTTCGGAATACAAGTCTGAAATTGAACAACCAAATTGTTTGTCGGTCCCATCACATTATATTGGGACGAGAGTTCGTGTATCTCGCATGATGCACAACTCAGATATGTAGTTTCATGATTCCCTAACATTTATTATATTTTATATTATCTAATTGAAAAATTATTTGTTGAATGGAGTTGCTAGAATAATGCAGAGAGGGAGATGGTTATAGTCAAGTAAGAACTATGAAAGCGGAACAGACCCACGCTGGTATAATCCGCGTTCAACAAGTACATTTTGACTGTATTTCTTTCGAAGCTGATTGATGTGCCTCATTCACTGCTCTTCTCCGACTAGCAGCTCGTAAGCAAATTGTCCTTTCCCAAATTCCATTTAAGATGACGTTGTCTGAAGTCCTTTTGCATAAACACTATTGCCAACACTGAATCCACGTTTAGGCCCTCGCGATTGAAATTCCTGTTTCCCTAACTGTTGATCCTCTGCTGGTGGTTTAGGAAGCATCATTTCCTACTTGGTCTTACTTTCCACCTAATCAAACATTCGCTAGGTGATATACCCCCTGAAACATTTTCACTTCGATTAATTCTATAATTAAGCAGAAATAGGTTGATCATGTTGTCCAACTCCTCTTCCTTTGGGTATTTTCGTGTGTCTTTTTGAGGTATCAACGATCCGTTCCACCTGATCGTTTGATTGCGGGTGGTACGCTGGAGTTCGTATGTGTACAATGCCATTCAGAAAACAAAATTCGAAAAGTTCCGTGGATATAAACTGAGCACCGTTGTCTGAAACGAGCGTCTCAGGGAAACCTAATCTGCAGAATATGTTTCTGAGGTAACGAATCGTCGACTGGCTAGTAGGTCAATGTAAAATGCCGACTTCTGGCCATTTTGATGTAGAATGCAGAGGTGGACGTCACGAATCGGTCCAGCAAAATCAATATGAACAAGGTTCCATGGTATTGGTGTCAATGGTCATGACTGCGGCTCAACTTGTGGTTGGGATTTCAAAACCACTGCTCATTGGCTGCACTCTCTGCCCAAATTTTGGATGTCTTGGTCCACGAAAGGCCAATAAACATAGCTTTGTATCAAGGATTTCATTTTGTTTAGCTCCGGATTTGCCTCATGTAACTGTCCCAAGATATCAGATCTCAGTGATTTCGGGATAACTAATCGTTCTCTGAAATGAAGACAGTCATCTGTGACCGATAGCAAATTGCGTGGTGAGAAGAACTCACGAATCGATGGTTCAGTAATTTTCATTGGCCACCAGTGTTTAAGGGAATTTTGTTTTCCTTGATGCCGTCGTCGTTATTAGTGACATTCTTGATCGCGTTGGCCGTTGTTACTAGGTATGAGGTGGCATTCACGAGCACCTGATGAACCTCTTTCTCAATGTTGATGGAAGCGATAACCATGTTGTCATCTGTTATTTTCTGTACCAATATTAACTAAGATAATGCATCAGTATGTCTCATCTTTGAAGAGGGCTTATGTTGAATTTGGAAATTGTACCCCAGGAGAAATTGTATCCGACCTTTGTAGGCGGTTGGCAGTATGAACCGGTATACCCTCCTTATTGTTGAAAATGGCTAGAAGTGGTTCGTGGTCAGTTTGGAGGATGAACTTCCATCCCTCGTTCATTTTGTGAAATTTGTGCATTGCAAAGACAATGGTCAAAGCCTCCTCAATTTGGCTAAAATCAGGTCGATGGGGCACACCATGGAGTGCGTTTATTCAGCCGTGTCTATGCCCGCCACCATGTAAAGCGGTGATTGCTTGATCACATAGGGTGGTGCTAGTCTTGATCTATCGTAGTTTACGTCGTCACATGATAAGACAAAAATTATCATCATATCTTTCGAAAAGTGGGGTCGATGCATCATTATTGAGATTTGGTGAGTGTCTGTGGGCATGGTGCAGGATGGGGTTCATCAATGGCCACCTACTGTAACAGAAAACAGTGTCGATCTGGATCATTCTCTCCTTCTAGGGAGACCGAGGATATATTCATCATCCACCAATGAAACATACGTAGTGCCGAAACACTATCTTCTCTGCCAATAATATGTCCCTCTTCATAGATTTCTCACAACTGTTGCTTCACGGCCTTCTTTCATTTATTGATCAATCCTTAGTAGTGATAATCTCTTTACCAGTACCTTGACGGCCACCTGTCGCCTTTGTTGCTCTGCAGAAACTATTCTGTGTCCAATGGCAGATTAGACTGACTCCATTGAAAGTCTATATTAAAGCTGATGGACTGTACTTCAAATTCCACGATGGTCGTGTCGTAAACTACCAACCACATTTGTTGGACGTTGTGGATCACGTATATTTCGTCACATTCCTTTTGGTTTTGGTGAGAAGTACCGTGCGATGAACCACATGCAAAGTTAACATAATGTACGAGTGATTCGAACATGTGAGTTTTAAATGGCGACATATAATAAGATGATGAAAGAAAATAGATTGGTCAATAAGTCATTCACTGATGTCCGAAAGTAGACTTCAAAGAGAGTAGTATGTGTGGGATTGGAACAGAGTGGCAAAATGTTACCCTGAAGAACTTCTGTCATTGAAAGCAGTTAAGATGTTGTGACTAAGACGTTGCGGCCGTGACAGTGGTCTTCGTTGTTGCTTTTACCATGTTCAATGTGCAACTGAATACTAACCGTAAAAAGCGGTGACCATTTGGCCGCTGCTCTTGCGTACGCTATCAAATACACTCTAATCAATCGTTCTCTTGATTGCTTTCTCGTTCGCACGGGTCGCGGATAATACCGTCATGGTTAGCGTATTTGTACAGTGCCAAGCATTAGAGTAACGTGCAAGTGGTCCACGTAGTACGATGGACCGAAGAAAGCGTGTAACAAAGAAGCTGCTAGTTGGGGTTTAGCATTCTTAGAACGTGTTATTGGTTTGCGATGGTTAAAGGGATCAGATAAGTGACCTCCGATGAATGGAAGACTACCATCAACACCTATTGCACATTTGAATGCATCATTACAGTCCCGACTACCAATACAAGAGGATCGACATATATTATAGAATGGGAAAAATAGTGTATGACTTATATTAACATCAAATGGGGCCCTCAACTGAAGCTAGTCAAGCTGACCGGACTAGTTTTGTCATCTCAGAGGACGTTTATTGCAATATGAGTAACCGAACGCAAGTGCAGATATTAGATGGCACGATATTAACTTCCACGCAATGAACATGCACTCGCATCATGGGCGCCACTCTAGCTTAATCCAGGAGATTTTCACGGAACAAAAATTGACCGCATAAACATGTTAACACTGAGGATGAAATGAGAGCACATTCAGTTTGCAACCTTGACGAAAACACGTCTTAACCATTGATCCTATCACACTTCATCTTCATCAGCACTCCATATAATCAGATAGAATATATAACCTATGAAACCTTTTCTCAAGGTTAGTGTGGAGCCTTGAACCGCAATTTTGTTTCTCTATAAATCGAATTTTGCGTAAACTTTTATCTCACATTGATGTTTACTTCGTGGTATTTGCTATACTTTGCCTACTACCAAGAATTTGAGTAGCAATTTGCGGGGCTGGGGTGTATGTGACACCTGGCGTAGAGTGAATTTCGATGAGACCATGTGAAATATAGGTGCGTGTGTTCGGATGTGAGGCTCTGTGTATAGTGGAGAAGCAGCAGCCAGGGATTCGGATCGGCGATGTTGGTGTGACACATGGGTGTTACTGGTTGAAAAGTTTACGGAGACAATTGTTAGGGTTGATTTGCTGGAACGTTTATGAACCAAAACCGATTTTGAATGTGATCGATTGCGAGTTGGGGAAACAGATATCGAGATGCAATGCCGCTGGAGTGTATACACATAATTTGCCCACACTGTACATCACAACCTATGCAGAGGCATCACATAGAGGGAGTCTAATCTGTTGCCCTACACACAGGGCCACTGATGTGAACAGTAGTGTATAGGATGTTGATAAAGAAACCACCATTAAGGAAGTACGACGATGAACGGCACTTACGAAACGGTGAGCATGATAAATCTTCTAAACGAAGGTCCTAAACTCGGATTATACCATCGTGGGTCTGTTCCTCTTTCATAGTTTTTACTTGACTATAACCACGTCCCTCTCTGCATTATTCTAGCAACTCCATTCAACAAATAATTATTGAATTAGATAATATAAAATATGGTAAATGTGAGAGAATCATGAAACTACACATCTGAGGTGTGTATCATGCGAGATACACGAGCTCTGTTCACAACATAATGTGATGGGACCAACTATCAATTTGGTTGGACAATTTCAAACTTGTACTTCGAACTACGAATCCCAGGATAGTGCACACGATGTACCAAGTCCTCTGTCACATGTTTCGTCATGTTTGAACAATTCCAATCACGTGTGTCGTGGAACATAGTTCTCCAATCCCCAACCGGTAGTGTTGCCATGATTGAATGACTGTCCCTTCAGTTCATTGACACACTGGTATGCACATACAAGGACAAACACGCAAATGACATCCACTCTTCTTCACCAAATTCTGATTGATTATTCCTCTCATGCTTGTTCGTAAATACGTGAATACTATTACCAACAAACACACGTCATTGAATATCACCTGAATTGAGCACCTTTCTGATCGTGTCCCGTGTGTTGAGTGTAGAACTACCGACTACTGCATTTCGGAACATTTCTACTTCACATTCCTAGTAAAATTAGGTAGGCGGAATTTGATCCATCATTTCAAATGTTCGGAGTACTTATAGTTAGATATTGAATAAATATTTGGTTTACCTAGAAAGAGACAATGTACCACAGATAGTAGAAACAAGGGTTTCTTGTAAACAGGATACAAAAAAGCCCGATGTATTAGTGTTCATGCATTGATGACGAGAAATGTGTGAAAAGCACTCAAAACCTAAATAGTTATTAGTATTCAATAAATAATTAATTGAAAATATCATCAGATTTTCCAAACGGGAGGAATTGATGCAAATAACAACTCTACCTCAAGTTCACTATCTATCTCATTTCCTATAGCGCCGGTTGCATTCAGTACTGTCTAACCGCATGAGAGCGTCGTGCACATGTTTGTCTAAAGAGCCTTCACGCACGAGTACTACACAAAAGCTTGGGTGAATGTGTGAGATCAGGATTATACATTGAATCTCGTATGATCAATAATAGTGGTCGATACATCTTTCATGTAGAAGTGCAACTACGAACCGTCTATCGACAAGGTCACTTTCGTTTCTTCGTTCTACCGTTCGAGAAATGCACAATTTGTTGGACACACGATAAATGTCTCGGAGGTTTTCAGGCGTATAATGCCTATAATGACACCATCTTGGATGACATAAAGACACGAGATTGATGACAGATTAATGGAGATGACTAAATGTGATGGTCAGAGGAAACCAACCAAATAGGGGATGCTCTTAACTGTTTCTCACCCACGTTTAGAGTGTTGTGTTTCTCGTGAATTCTGTTTTGTGGTTTGTGGTTTGTGGTTTGTGGTTTGTGGTTTGTGTTTCGTGTTTCGTATTTCGTGTTGGGTGTCGCGTGTTGGGTGTTGAGTGTTGCACGCCAATTTCCTCACACTGCGCGGCCCCATCGTGTAGCAGTTATCACTCTGCACTCCGAATTCAACGACCCGGTTAAGAGTCTCGATGGGGTCTGTCATCACCATCATCATATTGCGTCAGATCACTCCGAAATGTTCCTTCTGTGCTCACTTGATGCGTTCATATTTCTCTTTCACTCTCACATTCCTGTCATCTCATTGGTCAATAACAGTGAGAAAGATGACTACAAAAATGACTATCCACATTCCGACATTCGTTTCAAAGAATGACAGAGACTGCCACTCTCATCTTCATTGATCCGAGTTTTAGTGCCTGCTCATCAAACACTTACTGAGCTCCGACTCATTCGGGTTTCATTCTTTCAATTTTGCAGTTTGTACAAGTGCAATTCTCACGGAAGAACGTTACATCTAGCATAATTCACATTTGACGACCGTTTGAACTAAGCCATTGTAGAGGGGATTACTAGACCAAGAAAACGACCAGAATATCAAATCGATCGGACCAACCAACCGAGAGCTACAGACAGAAGAACAGAAGACGAATATAAATGAGGCTTCCCTAAGCTGATAAGAGGAACACTAGGAACTTGTTTGACCATTGAAATACCAATGTCCTAGTCCGTCTTGTTGTACTTGTTACATTGGTGCCATGACCACACTCACGCAATGACGTTTCCGTGGCTTGTTCCGTTTGCGGATATTGATGCGGATGTGTGGATCACAGAATTCCGAAGTATAGTGGCATACAACGGCATAAAAGGAGATACATCATTGTTGGCGGCATTTGGGGCATTTTTAGGCGGTGCGTAATCTGAAGATGGTAGAAAAAACAAGCCTCACTTAACGGGAGAGGTGTAAGGGGATGGTGGCGGAGTTCACACAAGAAGTTGATCACCAGAATGCCATGGTTAGATTCAACACGGCTCGGTATGACAGCACCCAAGACCCGGTTGTCCATTATCGGTACCTTTTGTGCCAACTATCGATCAGGCTGATTGAGACAAGCGGCGTAACTAGAGCATGCCATGTTCGTGATCGCTTTGTTCAAAGTATGAGCCCGACTGTCCAAGATAGGTTGAGAATGACATTTGCATGCTGGGTGAATGATACAGAACGCCTGTTCATGATTGTTCGTGCTGCCCAAGAAGGAGTAATGGTTTCTCGATTGGAGCAATCGGAACTGGAGTCTACGTTGCAGAAGATGATCGAGGAAATCCCGCAATTAAAGCTGGAACTCAGCAAACAAACACAACGCAAGAAAGAAATATTGATGCATGGGGTACGGAGGAAGTATTTTATATGTGGCAAGATAGGATATTTTTCCCCATATTTTCCAGAAAAACGTGCGTTTGTCTTGTTTCTCGATATCCACATTTAAGTCGATGGGGGTGCCCATGGTTGAGATCATAATTGGGTGACGAACTGAAAATTACAGTTTTAGATGTGGGGCTGGGGTGTCTGTGACACCTGGCGTAGAGTGAATTTCGATGAGACCATGTGAAATATACGTGCGCGTGTTCGGCTGTGAGGCTCTGTGTATAGTGGAGAAGCAGAAGCCAGCGATTCGGATCGGTGATGTTGGTGTGACACATGAGATGTTACTGGTTGAAAAGTTTACGGAGACAATTGTTAGGGTTGATTTGCTGAAACGTTTATGAACCAAAACCGATTTTGAATGTGATCGATTGCGAGTTGGGGAGACAGATATCGAGGTGCAATGCCGCTGGAACCGGCTGAACTGCTTTGGTGGTGTAAAAAATCCCTCTGCCTCAAAATATTTGATCCCGGGGATTAGGTAGTGCATTGAGAGGTCTGTCGAGTTATTTTTCCGTAATAGATGACGAGTACGGTCTTTGCGACTGAGATTCAGCACCCCAAATATCCCACATTTGTTTAACGAACACAATCTGTTCGTGTTGTAGCTGAATTTCTCGGCAATTTTGATATGTAATCGTTCATTGTTTCATCTTCTCGTTTCGATGAGCTGCCAGATGCAAACCTCTTTCTCAATGAAATGCGGAAGACTGTCTAATCAGAAGTTTGATCAAATAAAATACAATAAAATGGAAACTTCCAGGAATAGCCTAAATGACGTGCTACCTGACACCGAAGTGGTATTCCTGAACTTATCATCGTCTTCAAAATAATCAGTACACCACCAAAATGATACAGTTTTCTATTTGAATGTGCTCGTGTTTCTTCAGCTCTTGTCTGCCAAGCAGAAACACAATCGGCAAGTTCACGATAGGATGTGCTCCTGATACGATCAGTATTATTGCCTCCTTGGCGATGCGATGAATTTCACTTCCATGACTTTACAAATTGTTCTCATTTGACCGTTCATTGTACTTCCTCCGTCAAGTATCAGCCAAATGAACCACGTTAACCGTAGTCACACAATATCAATTTCCCCCCACAGAATATCACAGACATAATGTGAACAATATTTCATCAAAGAAGATTCTGTACAAACTTCCAACCTACAATTGATATTACACGAGAAAGTTACGAAGAATGCACATTTTTATTCGAATTTCATCATTGTATGTAGATGGCATCAGGTCTGACAGCTTTACGTAGCTTGCATATAGTCAGTTTGTTATTTCATCGAGAATGAATTCAACTAGTTCTACGTTATGATGACCACACCGCCGTTCCGGTAAATGAAGTAGCCGTAACACGTTATCAACAGGTCTTGCATCGAATGGGTAGAAACCATTTTTCGTTTCCCAAGCCGCAGGTTAAACGTCGATCTGAGTTGATCACGAAATGCCACTGCCTCATCGTGTAAGTGTAACAGTGTGGATGTAGATGCAAACCGAGTCATAACAAATTATTCTTGTCACACCAGTTCACAATGTGTTCAACAATCGTTTTCCTCGGTAATTGGCTACTTGATCGTTGTGTTGAAACCGATGGAGAACTGTCTGAACGCATATCAAATGAGACAGCATGCTTAAACCACAACTGTGATCATGAATTGGTCATTCCAACCATACCTGTTTCCTCACATTGCTTTGACCAATTTGAATGCACACACTAGTGAGTCACACATTTCGACTTTTTTGGTGATCAATACGAGTTGGTAACCATTTATGGAAAACCGACACAAGGGAAACAGTAAAGAAGTTGACGATATTCGAATGAGCGACCCTAATTATTAACGTTGTACTAAAATAGACAACGACCAATTTATAAACGGAGCTTATTCGGACCCGGATCTTGACAAAACCGACAAAAGTGATAGAAAGAAATAATTTTATTCAAACTGAATTCGTGATTTCACCAATCCAGTTGTAATTGATTCCATGTGAATGCATCCTCAGTGTCGATTGGCAATTTTTGCATGAATTAGGGCACAAATAATGTTTCGTCTGTTTGCATCTTTCAATTCCCATCTCAATTTGATGTGCAACTGAAATGAGCAAATGCGAAAGTCAATAAGGCGTAGTAGACAACACAGACGATCGTGGTCAGTCAGAACAAATACTTATCTAACTTATTTATCATTGTGATGCAATACGCCATCAACCATGTGAGCTACACGAAATCTGTTGCACAATTGTCAGTAATCAGGTTCATTCAATTTCAACTATTTGGTGAGTTTTCGATGTCTTGGTGTTTATTGTTTTCTAGTCACGGATTGGATTAGTGATGCCAAAGAGGATCGTCGCGTGCCGAGTGAGATGGAATGATCGAAATGTTCTTCGAGAAATCCCATTACCAAGTTGGCGTGCTGTCATTATCCCAACCCATTCATTCTCAGTCAGTAACGGGCAAAATCTGCCTTGTTCACAACTTGTATTCCTTTGTACGCAACAGTCCAGTTGATCAATACTACTCTCCAATTCTCTATTTCTAGTCATTTATGATAGGAAATTTGATTAGGAAACTAGTTGTACACATTCAAATTCATAAATCTGATCGAAATATGGTTCTCGGTAGCTCAAATCGAAATCTGGATGTCCGAAAGAGGAACCAGAATTATTGAACTCATCGTCTCTCATTTCGACTGGATGGATGTGCAATCGATACTCCCCAAATATATGCCTGTCCAGTATCGTGATATTGATATTACTAAAGTGTTATATCTCTCAGTTCTCGCTAACGATGTTCTTTCATGATCTGATGTGATTAGTTCAATATGCAAAGTTTCATTGACTTCACGAAGTGGTCTCGATCAAGATTGTGCAGATTCGTGGGAGTAGAACGAATTGAGTATAATTTGACCACATCTAAATCAAAATACGAGAAACATGTTGTCAACATCTATCAAACGTTCAAACGATTGAATATTGTTGCAAACTCACTCGTGGGTAGTATTTGGGTATTGGTAGATCATAAGTGTATATGGCCTCGGTTTGTGCAGGGATTTCACATTGCGGATTTGTGAATTTACACAAATCGTTGTCAGTCAGTGGGATTGGAATTGGAATGTGTCTGTGTGCAAATATTCCCCGAACACTTGCTGTACCGGTTGTTATATTCTCATCTGTAATGGACAAGTGTTGGGCAGAATTAGTTTGATCGATATGTGAGCTCGGATTCCTCAGATCGATACTTTCTTGTTCATATCTCAATGTTCATATCACACACACACACAATCCGTGTTTCCTTATCTCACTTCCTGCTTATATACTTTTGGCTCGGTCATTAGTCTGTGGTGTGACTGAATCACAGCATACACGGTATAATAAATTCATGTACATCCGGTGTATTTGTATATCTGTTAGAAATATAGGATGTATCAACGCAGTTTCGATATAAATTTCCACACCAAATCACCTCCAGTCGCTCGTGGTTTGGCTAGAAAAAATTCATCTACTAATAAGCTTAGATATCCGTTTAAAGTCAAATATACCAGAACTGTACATTTCCAATGAGTAATTGAAAAATTCGGTTCAGAGTATAAACAACGAATCAGATTCTATCAATGCATCATATTTCTCGATCCGGATAACTACAATTCTGAGTAAATTGTGGAGGGGGAGGAAGCATGGTAATTAACTGTCCTCATTGATTATTCGCAATGACAACGTTCACGTGACCGATTGGGAAACTTACGTGGTTGGAATGTGATTGATATTTGGGCTTTCTCACCACGATACAAACTACACGGAGTAGTGTCACATGGTGTCACAGTCACGTTGATCAGCTGGCCTCTCTTCGAACCTAAATTACGAAGAGATTGGAGAACAAGGAAGGGTTAATTGGAGGAAGACACACTGCATCAAACGAGACCGATGATTGAGCGAGAGAATGATGAAGATACATGGGAACTTAGGAAAAACGAGAGAAACACACAAATGTACTGAGACCAGACTAGTTCATTGACTGTGTCATTGTCAATGAACATGTCCACGCACATTCCAACTCACCACAATCGACAAACTGTACAGTTTCCAATCCGAAACTGGTCACAATACACACGAGGGAAGCCAAAGTGACAATCGATTGGATCCTCATCATATTCTCGTATTGAGTTATTGCAGCAGTTCTATTCGGTATGACGATTTTGTGAGTTTTCTTTTATATATACGAACGTGGGGCGGAATTAGTTTACACTCGGGTATGTTCCACGTTCGAAGTTCAATCGTTTGACCTTTGAGATGTATTGGTGATTCATTGCAAAGTTAGAAATCGAGTCACAAAATAAGCGTGGTTTGTGCTTGTCTTCACCGTAATTCATTCTGTATATGCCCTCACAGCATTGCACTTTTCAGGATTATGATACTTTGATCGTTAGTTGTTTTGCATTCTTCATTTGTTTTGAAGAAAGATTGTAGAGTAACTGAAATACCACATTAGGGTTTATTTGTATGTTCCACTGGAACACTGGAATTGCGAAATCGTGTTAGTTCGATTATGTTGCAATTGTTTTTCTCCCTATCGTTGTTTAATTCATAGTGTTATGTTTTGCAACACCCGCCCGTTTATTCAAATTAACTCGATCGGAGATACACAGAGTCAGTCAAATGTTACAAACATTCTTTTTGGTAAATGGTTGTCTTGTCCACTTGAAGACAGTCATCATCCAGACTGAGGAGCAGTCTTGTGGTTTGCATACCGTCGTTCATTTCACTGCTAGTAGTCCTTTGGACATAGCGGCGATTTCTTCACCTTGTCTCATCGTTTCTCGGAAGGTAAGTTGTGGTGATTTTGTCCGATTCATATGCAATTCGAGAAAAGCCGTTTGGATCAATCAGAGTTCATCTGTTGGATATAAATTCCCAATCAGCATCCGTGCATTTCCATACATGAACAAGTACACCATGTGCATGTGATTCATCTCGGTGTAATCATGGATATTGGTTATTGTGGGAAGCATATCTTGAGCGTATGATCTTCTACCACATCATATGACGATGTCTGACAAGCTAGTCCGCACAATCTTATTGCTCATGGATCAATACCTGTGTGTATATGCATTCCGTCACGTATTTCATGTCTATATAAGTGCCATATTTTATGCGCTGAATGACGAATACATTTCAGTGCAAGCTGGTGTGCCTTCTGATCCCATTTGGGGCGATTCGGTCATTACATAAGTACATTCGTATTGAAATCTGCTGAACTGACTTCTCCCAAGTATTGAAAATTCCTCTTTCCTGTCTTGCAGGTGTTTTTGAAAATGTATTTGTTCGGACGAAGAAACCATGTTGTGATTTGACTTTGTTGATTGACCTCATGAGAGGAACACATCAGAGTACGCGTTTGTTTACTGGGCAACCATATGGAAACGGAGTGTGATTATTCACTAGTATTGTTATGCTTTCCTTTCCTGAGGCCCTTTGTGAGAAAGTTGGTGAGCTGAATACAATGTGAGTGTACTTACTGGCTGGTGACACGGCTAATAAACGGTACGATAGGGTTAAGTGTTATCTTATAGACCGAAATTCGGACTACTTACGTTAGCCCTCGGATTTTAATCAGCGCATAATATTGCCCAGTAAATACGTGATAATTTAGCTGATTGTCCGTTAATACAATAAGTTTGAAGGGCACAGCAGTACAATGCACGTCTTCGCCGCCATTCGCCAAAGGTACTGGATGAACCTATGAGGATACCTGTTAGCCGATGCCTTACCTACCGAAATTCGAATGCCACTGCCGGAAAACAAATTATAGCATTGGTATCACTATATAGAACACGGAAAGGATGATGGTGTTTCGCATTTGTGGGTGTCGATAACTTCGGTCATGGTAGAAGGGCGGAGAACGGATACGGATATTTGTTCACCTGTTTACAGTCTCGTGTGGTATATGTGGGAATCCCCATTAGCCCTTAAACTGACTGTTTCATCAAGGTATTATTGCGCTTCATTGGGTGATGAGGATTGTTGGCGGAGATATATAACGACAATCAAACTATCCTCGTGGGTTATTTGTCAGAATTGAAAGAGTGCGTACCTAGATGGAAGCAGGAAAATTGAACGACAGTCTGCTATGAACTCGTTTGTCTTTTGATTCGTTAGTTTCATCCGCTTTCGTTATCTCATGTTTCGCAAATGAGTAGTGGGCGGTGTAATCAGATAATTATGGTCAACGAAAAAGTGCCCGAACTATGAGACCATAACGAGATCAGGGTGAAATGGGGACTGGAAATACGTGCGTGTACTCGAATGATGCAACCGGTGATAATTAGCTGACGTCGACGCTATTCTCTACTGTGTAACACAGTTGACTCTTGGTTACGGGAGTTCAAGTGCTCGGGCTAATTTCCACTACGACCAAGCTCAGGATTTGCAACTTTGGATGAAAATTGCCATGGCAGTCACGGAACCCATGCACACACAAGTATTATTCAATGAGTAATATGAATATGAGGAGAAACGTATCGGACATTGTCATATGAAAAGGGAGCAGATCATACGCACAAGACATGATTCTCGCAATAATTTCACCGTTCATCGAACACCGTTGATCGCAGACCAGAAAATATTTGAAGTGTACTACGAACGAAACAAGAATGGGGAGAAAAACAATTGCAACATAATTGAACTAACACGATTTCGTAATTCCAGTGCTCCAGTGAAACATACAAATAAACCCTAATGTGGTATTTCAGTTACTCTACAATCTTTCTTCAAAACAAATGAAGAATGCAAAACAACTAACGATCAAAGTATCATAATCCTGAAAAGTGCAATGCTGTGAGGGCATATACAGAATGAATTACGGTGAAGACAAGCACAAACCACGCTAATTTTGTGACTCGATTTCTAACTTTGCAATGAATCATCGATAGATCTCAAAGGTCAAACGATTGAACTTCGAACGCGGAACATACCCGAGTGTAAACTAATTCCGCCTCACGTTCGTATATATAAAAGAAAACTCACAAAATCGTCATACCGAATAGAACTGCTGCAATAACCCAATACGAGAATATGATGAGGATCCAATCGATTGTCACTTTGGCTTCCCTCGTGTGTATTGTGACCAGTTTCGGATTGGAAACTGTACAGTTTGTCGATTGTGGTGAGTTGGAATGTGCGTGGACATGTTCATTGACAATGACACAGTCAATGAACTAGTCTGGTCTCAGTACATTTGTGTGTTTCTCTCGTTTTTCCTAAGTTCCCATGTATCTTCATCATTCCCTCGCTCAATCATCGGTCTCGTTTGATGCAGTGTGTCTTCCTCTAATTCATCCCTCCTCGTTCTCCAATCTCTTCGTAATTTAGGCTCGAAGAGAGGCCAGCTGATCAACGTGACTGTGACACCATGTGACACTACTCCGTGTAGTTTGTATCGTGGTGAGAAAGCCCAAATATCAATCACATTCCAACCACGTAAGTTTCCCAATCGGTCACGTGAACGTTGTCATTGCGAATAATCAATGAGGACAGTTAATTACCATGCTTCCTCCCCCTCCACAATTTACTCAGAATTGTAGTTATCCGGATCGAGAAATATGATGCATTGATAGAATCTGATTCGTTGTTTATACTCTGAACCGAATTTTTCAATTACTCATTGGAAATTTACAGTTCTGGTATACTTGACTGTAAACAGATATCTGAGCTTATTAGTAGATGAATTTCTTCTAGCCAAACCACGAGCGACTGGAGTTGATTTGGTGTGAAAACTTGTATCGAAATTGCGTTGATACATCCTATATTTCTAAAGAATATGCAAATACACTGGATATACATGAATTTATTATACCGTGTATGCTGTGATTTAGTAACATCACAGATTAATGACCGAACCAAAAATGGATAGGCAGAAAATGAGATAAGGAAACATGGAGTGTGTGTGTGTGTGTGTGTGTGTGTGTGTGTGTGTGTGTGTGTGTGTGTGTGATATGAACATTGAGATATGAACAAGAAAGTATCGATCTGAGGAATCCGAGCTCACTATTCGATCAAACTAATTCTGCCCAACACTTGTCCATTACAGATGAGAATATAACAACCGGTACAGCAAGTGTTCGGGGAATATTTGCACACAGACACATTCCAATTCCAATCCCACTGGCTGACAACGATTTGTGTAAATTCACCAATCCGCAATGTGAAATCCCTGCACAAACCGAGGCCGTATACACTTATGATCTACCAATACCCAAATACTACCCACGAGTGAGTTTGCAACAATATTCAATCGTTTGAACATTTGATAGATGTTGACAACATGTTTCTCGTATTTTGATTTAGATGTGGTCAAATTATACTCAATTCGTTCTACTCCCACGAATCTGCACAATCTTGATCGAGACCACTTCGTGAAGTCAATGAAACTTTGCATATTGAACTAATCACATCAGATCATGAATGAAAATTTTGAATGAGAACTGAGAGATATAACACTTTAGTAATATCAATATCACGATACTGGACAGGCATATGTTTGAGGAGTATCGATTGCACATCCATCCAGTCGAAATGAGAGACGATGAGTTCAATAATTCTGGTTCCTCTTTCGGACATCCAGATTTCGATTTGAACTACCGAGAACCATATTTCGATCCCATTTATGAATTTGAATGTGTACAACTAGTTTCCTAATCAAATTTCCTATCATAAATGACTAGAAATAGAGAATTGGAGAGTAGTATTGATCAACTGGACTGTTGCGTACAAAGGAATACAAGTTGTGAACAAGGCAGATTTTGCCCGTTACTGACTGAGAATGAATGGGTTGGGATAATGACAGCACGCCAACTTGGTAATGGGATTTCTCGAAGAACATTTCGATCATTCCATCTCACTCGGCACGCGACGATCCTCTTTGGCATCACTAATCCAATCCGTGACTAGAAAACAATAAACACCAAGACATCGAAAACTCACCAAATAGTTGAAATTGAATGAACCTGATTACTGACAATTGTGCAACAGATTTCGTGTAGCTCACATGGTTGATGGCGTATTGCATCACAATGATAAATAAGTTAGATAAGTATTTGTTCTGACAGACCACGATCGTCTGTGTTGTCTACTACGCCTTATTCACTTTCGCATTTGCTCATTTCAGTTGCACATCAAATTGAGATGGGAATTGAAAGATGCAAACAGACGAAACATTATTTGTGCCCTAATTCATGCAAAAATTGCCAATCGACACTGAGGATGCATTCACATGGAATCAATTACAACTGGATTGGTGAAATCACGAATTCAGTTTGAATAAAATTATTTCTTTCTATCACTTTTGTCGGTTTTGTCAAGATCGGGGTCCGAATAAGCTCCGTTTACAAAGTGGTCGGTGTCTCTTTTAGTACAACGTTAATAATTAGGGTCGCTCATTCGAATATCGTCAACTTCTTTACTGTTTCCCTTGTGTCGGTTTTCCATAAATGGTTACCAACTCGTATTGATCACCAAAAAAGTCGAAATGTGTGACTCACTAGTGTGTGCATTCAAATTGGTCAAAGCAATGTGAGGAAACAGGTATGGTTGGAATGACCAATTCATGATCACAGTTGTGGTTTAAGCATGCTGTCTCATTTGATATGCGTTCAGACAGTTCTCCATCGGTTTCAACACAACGATCAAGTAGCCAATTACCGAGGAAAACGATTGTTGAACACATTGTGAACTGGTGTGACAAGAATAATTTGTTATGACTCGGTTTGCATCTACATCCACACTGTTACACTTACACGATGAGGCAGTGGCATTTCGTGATCAACTCAGATCGACGTTTAACCTGCGGCTTGGGAAACGAAAAATGGTTTCTACCCATTCGATGCAAGACCTGTTGATAACGTGTTACGGCTACTTCATTTACCGGAACGGCGGTGTGGTCATCATAACGTAGAACTAGTTGAATTCATTCTCGATGAAATAACAAACTGACTATATGCAAGCTACGTAAAGCTGTCAGACCTGATGCCATCTACATACAATGATGAAATTCGAATAAAAATGTGCATTCTTCGTAACTTTCTCGTGTAATATCAAATGTAGGTTGGACGTTTGTACAGAATTCTCTATGATGAAATATTGTTCACATTATGTCTGTGATATTCTGTGGGGGGAAATTGATATTGTGTGACTACGGTTAACGTGGTTCATTTGGCTGATACTTGACGGAGGAAGTACAATGAACGGTCAAATGAGAACAATTTGTAAAGTCATGGAAGTGAAATTCATCGCATCGCCAAGGGGGCAATAATACTGATCGTATCAGGAGCACATCCTATCGTGAAAGTGCCGATTGTGTTTCTGCTTGGCAGACAAGAGCTGAAGAAACACGAGCACATTCAAATAGAAAACTGTATCATTTTGGTGGTGTACTGATTATTTTGAAGACGATGATAAGTTCAGGAATACCACTTCGGTGTCAGGTAGCACGTCATTTAGGATATTCCTGGAAGTTTCCATTTTATTGTATTTTATTTGATCAGACTTCTGATTAGACAGTCTTCCGCATTTCATTGAGAAAGAGGTTTGCATCTGGCAGCTCATCGAAACGAGAAGATGAAACAATGAACGATTACATATCAAAATTGCCAATAAATTCAGCTACAACACGAACAGATTGTGTTCGTTAAACAAATGTGGGGTATTTGGGGTGCTGAATCTCAGTCGCAAAGACCGTACTCGTCATCTAGTATGGAAACTAACTCGACATACCTCTCAATGCACTACCTGATCCCCGTGATCCAATATTTTGAGACAGAGGGATTTTTTACACCACCAAAGCAGTTTAGCCGGTTCCAGCGGCATTGCACCTCGATATCTGTCTCCCCAACTCGCAATCGATCACATTCAAAATCGGTTTTGGTTCATACACGTTTCAGCAAATCAACCCTAACAATTGTCTCCGCAACGTTTCTACCAGTAACATCTCATGTGTCACACCAACATCACCGATCCGAATCGCTGGCTGCTGCTTCTCCACTACACACAGAGCCTCACATCCGAACACACGCACCTATATTTCGCCGAAATTCCCTTTACGCCAGGTGTCACAGACAGCCCAGCCCCAAATCTAAAACTGCAATTTTCAGTTCGCCACCCAATAATGATCTCAACCATGGGCACCCCCATCGACTTAAATGTGGATATCGAGAAACAAGACAAACGCACGTTTTTCTGGACAATATGGGGACAAATATCCAACCTTGCCACATATAAAACACTTCCTCCGTACCCCATGCATCAATACTTCGTTCTTGCGTTGTGTTTGTTTGCTGAGTTCCAGCTTTAATTGCCTAGGACACTGGCTAAACACGTCCTAATGGCTCCTCTTATCTGCTTAGGGAAGCCTCCGACATATTCGCCTTCTGTTATTCTGCCTGTAGCTCTCGGTTGGTTGGTCCGATCGATTTGATATTCTGGTCGTTCTCTTGGTCTAGTAATCTCCTCTACAGTGGATTAGTTCGAACAGTCGTCAAATATGAATTATGCTAGGTGTACCGTTCTTCCGTGAGAATTGCACTTGCACACTCTGCAAAATAGAAAGAATGAAACCCGAATGAGTCGGAGCTCAGTGAGTGTTTGATGAGCAGGCATCAACCATTGGATCAATGAAGATGAGAGTGGCAGTCTCTGTCTTACCTTGAAACGAATTTCGGATTGTGGTTAGTCATTTTTCTAGTCAACTTCCTCACTGTTATTGACCAATGAGATGGCAAGAATGTGGGAACGAAAGAGAAATATGAATGCATCAATTGAGCACAGAAGAAACACTTCAGTGTGATCTGACGCAATATGATGATGATGATGACAGACCCCATCGAGACTCGTATTCGGGTCGTTGAATTCGGAGTACAGAAGGATAACCGCCTCGCCATAGCGCCATGGGCTCGCGCGGTATTGACATTGACATGCAACATCCAACACCCAACACAAAACACAAAACACAAAACACTCAAAACGCGCGAGAAGAACAATCAAGATTGGCACAAGCAATAGCTGCCTCTCATCAACAGGGCCACCAAAAACTAGATGGAGCATTTCTGTAGTGTTTCTCTCGAGCAACCGTAACTCACATTCTTCATAAAATTTCTCTGTATCACGTGTTATAAGTCAAATTCAATGGAACTGGTCAAAATCACATGCTATGGGAAAATACTGCTCATACATTGTTACATCATCTACTAATCTGAGAGGATAAGAGCAGTGCTAATGTCATTCAGATGTAAAGATCCCACTGCCTCAAAATAGCTTTTTAGAAGACTATTGATAAGTGGTAGATCACAGTGAAGATGGAGCTTACGTGAACAGAAATAAAATGCCCGTTTTCAACCTTTATCTGTGTAGCCACGTTTGTGCAACTAACCATTTCGGAATGGAACACCAATTGAAGGATGTACTTTGCAACCTGTGCAGATGTATTGCATAGATGTAGTGTAATCTGTTGTTATATGCACAGGACCACAGACGCGAACTTTTGTCCATAGGATGTTGATAAAGAATCTACCATTACTGAAGACCAACGGTGAACGGCACTTGGGAAATGGTGATCATTATAAATCTTGCATACGTAGATCCAACATTCGAATCTTGTGGCCACCTGATTTGCATTGGTTGTGGCTATATAGCTAACGAACATCAGTAAATAAACGAGACGAAACACAAACCACAAAACAGAACTCACAGAAAAACACAACACTCTAAACGTGGGTGAGAAACAGTTAAGAGCAATAGAATCGCATCCCCCATTTGGTCGCATTAGGATGTTTCCTATGACCATCACATTTAGTCATTGCCAATAGTTCGTCAACAATCTCATGTCTTTATGTCGTCCAAGATAATGGCATTATAGGCGCCATATGCGTAAGGAAATTCGAGACATTTATCGTGCCTCCAACAAATTGTGCCTTTCTCGAACGGTTGAACGAAGAAACGAAAGTGACCTTGTCGATAGACGGTTCGTAGTTGCACTTCTACATGAAAGATGAATCGCCTACATTAATCACCACTACGATTCGACCACTATTATTGATCATACGAGATTTAATGTATAATCCTGATCTCACACATTCACCCAAGCTTTTGTGTAGTATTCGTGCGAGAATGCTCTTTGGACAAACATGTGCACGACGCTCTCATGCGATTGGACAGCATTGAATGCAACCGGCGCTATAGGAAATGAGACAGATAGAGAACTCGAGGTGGAGTTGTTATTTGCATGAATTCCTCCCCGTTTGTAAAATCTGATGATATTTTCAATTAATTATTTATTGAATACCAATGACTATTTAGGTGTTCAGTGCTTCTCACACATTTCTCGTCATCAATGCATGAATACTAATAAATTGTGCATTTTAGTATCCTGTTTACAATCAAAATTACCTTTATTCTCCGAATGTCGTGATTATTACACATTCCGAAAATTTACCCTCCCACACGAAACCATTGTTCCCACCATCTGTTGTGCATTGTCTCTTTCTAGTTAGACCAAATATTTATTCAATACCTAACTATAAGTACTCCCAACATTTGAAATGATGGATCAAATTCCGCCTACATGATTTTACAAGGAGTGTAAAGTAGAAATGTTCCGAAATGCAGTAATCAGTGGTTCTTCACTCAACCCACGAGACACGATCAAGAAGGTGCTCAATTCAGGTGGTATTCAATGACGTGTGTTTGTTGGTAATAGTCTTCACGTATTTACGAACGAGCATGAGAGGAATAATCAATCAGAATTCGGTGAAGAAGAGTGGGTGTCATTTGCGTGTTTGTCCTTGTATGTGCATACAAGTGTGTCAGTGAACTAAAGGGACAGTCGTTCAGCCATGGCAACACTACCGGTTGGTGGCTGGAGAACTATGTTCCACGACACACCAGATTGGAACTGTTCGAACATGACGAAACATGTGACAGAGGATTTGGTACATCACGTCCAGAAACATGGAAATTATCGTTCGACGTACAAGTTTGAAATTGTCCAACCAAATTGATAGTCGGTCCCATCACATTATATTGTGAGCAGAGCTCGTGTATCTCGCATGATACACACCTCAGATGTGTAGTTTCATGATTCTCTCACATTTATTATATTTTATATTATACAATTCAATAATTATTTGTTGAATGAAGTTGCTTGAATAATGCAGAGAGGGAGGTGGTTATAGTCAAGTAAAAACTGTGAAAGAGGAACAGACCCACGATGGTATAATCCGAGTGTAGGACCTTCGTTTACAAGATTTATCATAATCACCGTTTCGTGAGTGCCGTTCATCGTCGTACTTCTTTATTGGTGGTTTATTTATGAACACCCTATACACTACCGTTCACGCTAGTGGCCCTGTTTGTAGGGCAACAGATAAAACTCCTTCCATGTGATGCCTCTGCATAGGTTGTGAAGTACAGTTTGGGCAATATATGTGTACACACTCCGGGAGAAGTCGAAGTTCGCAAATTGCTACTCAAATTCTTGGTAGTAGGCAAAATAATGCACATACCACGAAGTAAACAACAAAGTGAGATAAACCTTTACGCATAATTTGGTTGACAGAGAAACAAATTTGCAGACTTGACTAATACTCAATGTCGAATAATGGCTCAAGGCTCCAAACTAACGTTGAGAAAAGGTTTCATAGGTGATATATTCTATCTGATTACATGGAGTGCTGATGAAGATGAATTGTGATAGGATCAATGGTCAGGACGTGTTTTCGTCAAGGTTGCAAACTGAATTTGCTCTCATTTCATCCTCAGTGTTAACATGTTTATGCGGTCAATTTTTGTTCCTTGAAAATCTCCTGGATTATGTTAGGGTGGCACCTATGATGCGAGTGCTTGTTCGCTGCGTAATATAAGTTTGGAGATCGTTCGTCGTGACGTGATAATTGAGCAGTTTTCCCGATCGATATGGTAAAGTATATCAGGTGAATTTGAAGGATATTGGACAATTCGACGAATTCCATTTCGTTCCACTCTCCGTCATCACTTTTCTTGGTCTTCTGGTGAAAGATTGTCATTTTGCAAAGGTTCAATAAATTATTGACAAGCTTTCAATCTAGCCCAAGTGAGTGACACAGAACACAACCACACCGGAAACTCGAGTGTATCCAAATGACAATGAAAAATGCATGCTTCAATCGGTCAAGTTTCAACAGGACCATCTGTTTCCATTCTTACTGGCTCCTTTATATCTTCCCTCATAATTGAATAAGGCTCGTATCTGCTCAGTTGCGTGTTGATTTTCAATGGTTGTGTGAACCTTCGGTAACGATATGGATATCTGCTTAAGGGAGAATGGTCATTGTGTGTGTCTGTGTTGAAGTATCGTCTAACCACTCGTGTGAGTGATCATTGGTGTTGCGTTCAACAAGTCCATTTTGACTGTATTTCTTTCGAAGCTGATTGATGTGCCTCATTCACTGCTCTTCTCCGACTAGCAGCTCGTAAGCAAATTGTCCTTTCCCAAATTCCATTTAAGATGACGTTGTCTGAAGTCCTTTTGCATAAACACTATTGCCAACACTGAATCCACGTTTAGGCCCTCGCGATTGAAATTCCTGTTTCCCTAACTGTTGATCCTCTGCTGGTGGTTTAGGAAGCATCATTTCCTACTTGGTCTTACTTTCCACCTAATCAAACATTCGCTAGGTGATATACCCCCTGAAACATTTTCACTTCGATTAATTCTATAATTAAGCAGAAATAGGTTGATCATGTTGTCCAACTCCTCTTCCTTTCGATATTTTTGTGTATGTCTTTTTAAGGTATCAACGATCCGTTCCACCTGATCGTTTGATTGCGGGTGGTACGCTGGAGTTCGTATGTGTACAATGCCATTCAGAAAACAAAATTCGAAAAGTTCCGTGGATATAAACTGAGCACCGTTGTCTGAAACGAGCGTCTTAGGGAAACCTAATCTGCAGAATATGTTTCTGAGGTAACGAATCGTCGACTGGCTAGTAGGTCAATGTAAGATGCCGACTTCTGGCCACTTTGATGTAGAATGCAGAGGTGGACGTCACGAATCGGTCCAGCAAAATCAATATGAACAAGGTTCCGTGGTATTGGTGTCAATGGTCATGACTGTGGCTCAACTTGTGGTTGGGATTTCAAAACCACTGCTCATTGGCTGCACTCCCTGCCCAAATTTTGGATGTCTTGGTCCACGAAAGGCCAATAAACATAACTTCGCATCAAGGATTTAATTTTGTTTAGCTTCGGATTTGCCTCATGTAACTGTCCCAAAATATCAGATCTCAGTGACTTCGGGATAACTAATCGTTCTCTGAAATGAAGACAGTCATCTGTGACTGATAGGAAATCGCGTGGTGAGAAGAACTCACGAATCGATGGTTCAGTAATTTTCATTGGCCACCCGTGTTTCAGAGAGTTTTGATTTCATTGATGCCGTCGTCGTTCTTAGTGACATTCTTGATCGCGTTGGCCGTTGTTACTAGGTATGAGGTGGCATTCACGAGAACCTGATGAACCTCTTTCTCAATGTTGATGGCGGCGATAACCATGTTGTCATCTGTTATGTTCTGTACCGATATTAACTGAGATAATGCATCGGTATGTCTCATCTTTGAAGAGGGCTTATGTTGAATTTGGAAATTGTACCCCAGGAGAAATTGTATCCGACCTTTGTAGGCGGTTGGCAGTATGAACCGGTATACCCTCCTTATTGTTGAAAATGGCTAGAAGTGGTTCGTGGTCAGTTTGGAGGATGAACTTCCATCCCTCGTTCATTTTGTGGAATTTGTGCATTGCAAAGACAATGGTCAAAGCCTCCTCAATTTGGCTAAAATCAGGTCGATGGGGCACACCATGGAGTGCGTTTATTCAGCCGTGTCTATGCCCAGCACCATGTAAAGCGGTGATTGATTGATCACATAGGGTGGTGCTAGTCTTGATCTATCGTAGTTTACGTCGTCACATGATAAGACAAAATTATCATCACATCTTTCGAAAAGTGGGATCGATGCATCATTGTTGAGATTTGGTGAGTGTCTGTGGGCATGGTGCACGATGGGGGTTCATCAATGGCCACCTATTGTAACAGAAAACAGTGTCGATCTGGATCATTCTCTCCTTCTAGGGAGACCGAGGAAATATTCATCATCCACCAATGAAACATACTTATTGCCGAAACACTACCTACTCTGCCAATAATATGTCCCTCTTCATAGATCTCTCACAACTGTTGCTTCACGGCCTTCTTTCATTTATTGATCAATCCTTAGTAGTGATAATCTCTTTACCAGTACCTTGACGGCAACCTGTCACCTTTGTTGCACTGCAGAAACTATTCTGTGTCCAATGGCAGATTAGACTGACTCCATCAAACGTCCTGAATAAACTGATGGAGTGCACTACAAATTCCTTGATGATCGTGTCGCAAACTACCAACCACATTTGTTGGACGTTGTGGGTCACGTATATTTCGTCACATTCCTTTTGGTTTTGGTAAGAAATACCGTGCGATAAACCACATGCAAAGTTAACATAATGTACGAGCGATTCGAACATGTGAGTTTTAAATGGCGATATACAATAAGATGATGAAAGAAAATAGATCAGTCAATAAGTCCTTCACTGATGTCCGAAAGTAGACTTCAAAGAGAATAGTATGTGTGGGATTGGAACAGAGTGTCAAAATGATACCTTGAAGAATTTCTGTCGTTGAAAGCAGTTAAAATGTTGTGACTACGACCTTGCGGCCGTGACAGTGGTCTTCGTCGTTGCTTGTAACATGTTTAATGTGCAACTGAATACTAACCGTCAAAAGCGGTGACCAGTTGACTGCTGCTCTTGCGTACGCTCTCAAATACACGCTAATCAATATTTCGCTTGATTGCTTTCTCGTTCGCACGGGTCGCGGATAATACCGTCATGGTTAGCGTATTTGTACAGTGCCAAGCATTAGAGTAACGTGCAAGTGGTCCACGTAGTACGATGGACCGAAGGATGCGTGCAACAACGAAACTGCGAGTTGAGGTTTAGCAATCTTAGAACTTGGTATTGGTTTGCGAGGGTAACGGGATCAGATAAGTGACCTCCGATGAATGGAAGACTACCATCAACACCTAATGCTTATTTGAGTGCATCATTACAGTTCTGACTACCAATACTAGGGGATCTACATATATTATAGAATGGGAAAAATAGTGTATGACTTATGTTGACATCAAATGGGGTCCTCAACTGAAGCTAGTCAAGCTGACCGGACAAGTTTTCTCATCTCAGAGGACGTTTATTGCAATATGAGTAACCGAACACAAGTGCAGATATTAGATGGCGCGATATTAACTTCCAGGCAATGAACATGCACTCGTATCATGGGTGACACTATAACATAATCCAGGTCATTTTTATGGAACAAAATTTAACTGCATAAACATGTTAGCACTGAGGATGAAATGAGAGCAAATTCAGTTTGCAACCTTGACGAAAACACGTTTGGACCATTGATCCTATCACACTTCATCTTCATCAGCACTCCATGTAATCAGATAGAATATATCACCTATGAAACCTTTTCTCAACGTTAGTTTGGAGCCTTGAGCCATTATTCGAAATTGAATATTAATCAAGTCTGCTAATTTGTTTCTCTATCAACCACATTTTGCGGAAACTGTTATCTCACTTTGTTGTTTACTTCGTGGTATTTGCATTACTTTGCCTACTACCAAGAATCTGAGTAGCAATTTGCGAACTTCGCCCTCTCACGGAATGTGTACACATATTTTGCCCACACTGTACTTCACAACCTATGCACAGGCATCACATAGAGGGTGTCTTATCTGTTGCTCTACAAACAGGGCCACTGATGTGAACGGTAGTGTATAGGGTGTTCATAAAGAAACCACCATTAAGGAAGTACGACGATGAACGGCACTCACGAAACGGTTAGCATGATAAATCATGTAAACGAAGGTCCTACACTCGGATTATACCATCGTGGGTCTGTTCCTCTTTCACAGTTTTTACTTGACTATAACCACCTCCCTCTCTGCATTATTCTAGCAACTCCATTCAACAAATAATTATTGAATTAGATAATATAAAATATAATAAATGTGAGAGAATCATGAAACTACACATCTGAGTTGTGCATCATGCGAGATACACGAACTCTGTTCACAATATAATGTGATGGGACCGACTATCCATGTGGTTGGGCAATTTCTCAGTTGAACTTCGAACTACGAATCCCATGATACTGCACGCTATGATCCATGTCATCTGTCACATGTTTCGTCATGTTTGAACAATTCCAATCTGGTGTGTCGTGGAACATAGTTCTCCAATCCCCAACCGGTAGTGTTGCCGTGGCTGAACGACTGTCCCTTTAGTTCACTGACACACTGGTATGCACATACAAGGACAAACACGCAAATGACACCCACTTTTCTTCACCAAATTCTTATTGATTATTCCTCTCATGCTTGTTCGTAAATACGTGAATACTATTACCAACAAACCCACGTCATTGAATATCACCTGAATTGAGCGCCTTCTTGATCGTGTCCCGTGGGTTGAGTGTAGAACTACTACTACTTTGTGGTTTGTGTTTCGTCTCGTTTATTTACGAATGTTCGTTAGCTATATAGCCACAACCAATGCAAATCAGGTGGCCATAAGATTCGAATGTTGGATCTACGTATACAAGATTTATAATGATCACCATTTCCCAAGTGTCATTCACAGTTGGTCTTCAGTAATGGTAGATTCTTTATCAACATCCTATGGACAAAAGTTCGCGTCTGTGGTCCTGTGTATATAACAACAGATTACACTATATCTATGCAATACATCTGCACAGGTTGCAAAGTACATCCTTCAATTAGTGTTCCATTCCGAAATGGTTAGTTGCACAAACGTGGCTACACAGATAAGGGTTGAAAACGGGCATTTTATTTCTGTTCACGTGAACTCCATCTTCACTGTGATCTACCACTTATCAATAGTCTTCTAAAAAGCTATTTTGAGGCAGTGGGATCTTTACATCTGAATGACATTAGCACTGCTCTTATCCTCTCAGATTAGTAGATGATGTAACAATGTATGAGCAGTATTTTCCCATAGCATGTGATTTTGAACAGTTCCATTGTATTTGACTTATAACACTTGATACAGAGAACTTTTATGATGAATGTGAGTTACAGTTGCTCGAGAGAAACACTACAGAAATGCTCCATCTAGTTGTTGGTGGCTCTGGTGATGAGAGGCAGCCATTGCTTGTGCCAATCCTGATTGTTCTTCTCGCGCGTTTTGAGTGTGTTGTGTTTTGTGTTTTGTGTTGGGTGTTGGATGTTGCATGTCAATGTCAATACCGCGCGAGCCCATGGCGCTATGGCGAGGCGGTTATCACTCTGCATTCCAAATTCAACGACCCGAATACGAGTCTCGATGGGGTCTGTCATCACCATCATCATATTGCGTCAGATCACACCGAAATGTTCCTTCTATGCTCACTTGATGCGTTCATATTTCTCTTTCACTCTCATATTCCTGTCATCTCATTGGTCAATAACAGTGAGAAAGATGACTACAAAATGACTATCCACAATCCGACATTCGTTTCAAGGTAAGACAGAGACTGCCACTCTCATCTTCATTGATCCGAGTTTAATGCCTGCTCATCAAACACTCACTCAGCTCCGACTCATTCGGGTTTCATTCTTTCAATTTTGCAGATTGTACAAGTGCAATTCTCACGGAAGAACGTTACATCTAGCATAAATTCATATTTGACGACCGTTTGAACTAAGCCATTGTAGAGGGGATTACTGGACCAAGAGAACTGCGTGAATATCAAATCGATCGGACCAACCAACCGAGAGCTACAGACAGAAGAACAGACGGCGAATATAAAGGAGGCTTCCCTAAGCTGATAAGAGGAACACTAGGAACTTGTTTGACCATTGAAATACAAGTGTCCTAGTCCGTATTGTCGTTCTTGTTACATTGGTGCAGTGACCACACTCACGCAATGATGTTTCCGTGGCTTGTTCCGTTTGCGGATATTGATGCGGAGGTGTGGATCACAGAATTCCGAAGTATAGTGGCATGCAACGGCATTGGAGGAGATACATCATTGTTGGTGGCGCTTTGGGCATATATAGCTGGGCGTGCCAAGATGATGTGTAATTTGAAGATGGTAGAAAAAACAAGCCTCACTTATCGGGAGATATGTGAGGGGCTGGTGACGGAGTTCACACAGGAAGGTGATCATCAGAATGCTATGGTCAGACTCAACACGGCTCGGTATGACAGCACCCAAGACCCGGTTGTCCATTATCGGTACCTTTTGTGCCAACTATCGATCAGGCTGATTGAGACAAGCGGCGTAACTAGAGCATGCCATGTTCGTGATCGCTTTGTTCAAAGTATGAGCCCGACTGTCCAAGGTAGGTTGAGAATGACATTTGCATGCTGGGTGAATGATACAGAACGCCTGTTCATGATTGTTCGTGCTGCCCAAGAAAGAGTAATGGTTTCTCGATTGGAGCAATCGGAACTGGATTCGACGTTGCAGTAGATGATCGAGGAAATCCCGCAATTAAAGCTGGACTTCAGCAAACAAACACAACGCAAGAACGAAGTATTGATGCATGGGGTACGGAGGAGTTATTTTATATGTGGCAAGGTAGGATAATTTTCCCCATATTTTCCAGAAAAACGTGTGTTTGTCTTGTTTCTCGATTTACACATTTAAGTCGATGGGAGTGCCTATGGTTGAGATCATAATTGAGTGGCGAACTGAAAATTGCAGTTTTAGATTTGGGGCTGGGGTGTCTGTGACACCTGGCGTAGAGTGAATTTCGGTGAGACCATGTGAAATATAGGTGCGTGTGTTCGGATGTGAGGCTCTGTGTATAGTGGAGAAGCAGCAGCCAGCGATTCGGATCGGTGATGTTGGTGTGACACATGAGATGTTACTGGTTGAAAAGTTTGCGGAGACAATTGTTGGGGTTGATTTGGTGGAACGTGTATGAACCAAAACCGATTTTGAATGTGATCGATTGCGAGTTGGGGAGACAGATATCGAGGTGCAATGCCGCTGGAACCGGCTAAACTGCTTTGGTGGTGTAAAAAATCCCTCTGTCTCAAAATATTGGATCACGGGGATCAGGTAGTGCATTGAGAGGTATGTCGAGTTTTTTTCCATACTAGATGACGAGTACGGTCTTTGCGACTGAGATTCAGCACCCCAAATACCCCACATTTGTTTAACGAACACAATATGTCCGTGTTGTAGCTGAATTTCTTGGCAATTTTGATATGTAATCGTTCATTGTTTCATCTTCTCGATTCGATCAGCTGCCAGATGCAAACCTCTTTCTCAATGAAATGCGGACGACTGTCTAATCAGAAGTCTGATCAAATAAAATACAATAAATGGAAACTCCCAGGAATAGCCTAAATGACGTGCTACCTGACACCGAAGTGGTATTCCTGAACTTATCATCGTCTTCAAAATAATCAGTACACCACCAAAATGATACAATTTTCTATTTGAATGTGCTCGTGTTTCTTCAGCTCTTGTCTGCCAAGCAGAAACACAATCGGCACTTCCACGATAGGATGTGCTCCTGATACGATCAGTATTATTGCCTCCTTGGCGATGCGATGAATTTCACTTCCATGACTTTACAAATTGTTCTCATTTGACCGTTCATTATATTTCCTCCGTCAAGTATCAGCCAAATGAATCACGTTAACCGTAGTCCCACAATATCAATTTCCCCCCACAGAATATCACAGACATAATGTGAACAATATTTCATCATAGAGAATTCTGTACAAACTTCCAACCTACAATTGATATTACACGATATAATTACGAAGAATGCACATTTTTATTCGAATTTCATCATTGTATGTAGATGGCATCAGGTCTGACAGCTTTACGTAGCTTGCATAAAGTCAATTTGTTATTTCGTCGAGAAAGAATTCAACTAGTTCTACGTTATGATGACCACACCGCCGTTCCGGTAAATGAAGTAGCCGTAACACGTTATCAACTGGTCGTGCATCGAATGGGTAGAAACGATTTTTCGTTTCCCAAGCCGCAGGTTAAAAGCCGATTTGAGTTGATCACGAAATGCCACTGCCTCATCGTGTAAGTGTAACAGTGTGTAGGTAGATGCAAACCGAGTCATAACAAATTATTCATGTCACACCAGTTCACAGTGTGTTCAACAATCGTTTTCCTCGGTAATTGGCTACTTGATCGTTGTGTTGAAACCGATGAAGAACTGTCTGAACGCATATCAAACGGGACAGCATGCTTAAACCACAACTGTGATCATGAATTGGTCATTCCAACCATACCTGTTTCCTCACATTGCTTTGACCAATTTGAATGCACACACTAGTGAGTCACACATTTCGACTATTTCGGTAATCAATACGACTTGGTAACCACCTATGGAAAACCGACACAAGGAAAACAGTAAGGAAGTTGACGATATTCGAATGAGCGACCCTGGTTATTAATGTTGTACTAAAGCAGACACCGACCACTTTATAAACGGAGCTTATTCGGACCCCGATCTTGACAAAACCAACAAAAGTGATAGAAAGAAATAATTTTATTCAAACTGAATGCGTGATTTCACCAATCCAGTTGTAATTGATTCCATGTGAATGCATCTTCAGTGTCGATTGGCAATTTTTGCATGAATTAGGGCACAAATAATGTTTCGTCTGTTTGCATCTTTCAATTCCCATCTCAATTTGATGTGCAACTGAAATGAGCAAATGCGAAAGTGAATAAGGCGTAGTAGACAACACAGACGATCGTGGTCTGTCAGAACAAATACTTATCTAACTTATTTATCATTGTGATGCAATACGCCATCAAACATGTGAGCTACACGAAATATGTTGCACAATTGCCAGTAATTAGGTTCATTCAATTTCAACTATTTGGTGAGTTTTCGATGTCTTAGTGTTTGGGTTTTCTAGTCACAGATCGGATTAGTGATGCCAAAGAGGATCGTCGCGTGCCGAGTGAGATGGAATGATCGAAATGTTCTTCGAGAAATCCCATTACCAAGTTGGCGCGGTGTCATTATCCCAACCCATTCATTCTCAGTCAGTAACGGGCAAAATCTGCCTTGCTCACAACTTGTATTCCTTTGTATGCAACAATCCACCTGATCAATACTACTCTCCAGTTCTCTATTTCTAGTCACTGACTTTAGGAAATTTGATTAGGAAACTAGTTGTACACATTCAAATTCATAAATCTGATCGAAATATGGTTCTCGGTAGCTCAAATCGAAATCTGGATGTCCGAAAGAAGAACCAGAATTATTGAACTCATCGTCTCTCATTTCGACTGGATGGATGTGCAATCGATACTCCCCAAATATATGCCTGTCCAGTATCGTGATATTGATATTACTAAAGTGTTATATCTCTCAGTTCTCGCTAACGATGTTCTTTCATGATCTGATGTGATTAGTTCAATATGCAAAGTTTCATTGACTTCACGAAGTGGTCTCGATCAAGATTAAGCAGATTCGTGGGAGTAGAACGAATTGAGTATAATTTGACAACATCTAAATCAAAATACGAGAAACATGTTGTCAACATCTATCAAACGTTCAAACGATTGAATATTGTTGCAAACTCACTCGTGGGTGGTATTTGGGTATTGGTAGATCATAAGTGTATACGGCCTCGGTTTGTGCAGGGATTTCACATTGCGGATTTGTGAATTTACACAAATCGTTGTCAGCCAGTGGGATTGGAATTGGAATGTGTCTGTGTGCAAATATTCCCCGAACACTTGCTGTACCGGTTGTTATATTCTCATCTGTAATGGACAAGTGTTGGGCAGAATTAGTTTGATCGAATAGTGAGCTCGGATTCCTCAGATCGATACTTTCTTGTTCATATCTCAATGTTCATATCACACACACACACACACACGAACACACACACGCACACACACACACACTCCATGTTTCCTTATCTCACTTTCTGCCTATCCATTTTTGGTTCGGTCATTAATCTGTGATGTTACTAAATCACAGCATACACGGTATAATAAATTCATGTATATCCAGTGTATTTGCATATCCTTTAGAAATATAGGATGTATCAACGCAATTTCGATACAAGTTTTCACACCAAATCAACTCCAGTCGCTCGTGGTTTGGCTAGAAGAAATTCATCTACTAATAAGCTCAGATATCTGTTCAAAGTCAAGTATACCAGAACTGTAAATTTCCAATGCATAATTGAAAATTTCGGTTCAGAGAATGAAAAACGTATCAGATTCTATCAATGCATCGTATTTCTTGATCAGGATAACTACAATTCTGAGTAAATTGTGGAGGGGGAGGAGGCATGTTAATTAACTGTTCTCACTGATTACTCGCAATAACAACGTTCACGTGACCGATTGGGAAACTTACGTGGTTGGAATGTGATTGATATTTGGGCCTTCTCACCACGATACAAACTACACGGAGTAGTGTCACATGGTGTCACAGTCACGTTGATCAGTTGGCCTCTCTTCGAGCCTAAATTACGAAGAGATTGGAGAACGAGGAGGGATGAATTAGTGGGAGACACACTGCATCAAACGAGACCGATGATTGAGTGAGTGAATGATGAAGATACATGGGAACTTAGACAAACGAGAGAATCACACAAATGTACTGAGACCAGACTAGTTCATTGACTGTGTCATTGTCGATGAACATGTTCACGCACACTCCAACTCACCACAATCGACAAACTGTACAGTTTCCAATCCAAAACTGGTCACAATACACACGAGGGAAGCCAAAGTGACAATCGATTGGATCCTCATCATATTCTCGTATTGAGTTATTGGAGCAGTTCTATTCGGTATGACGATTTTGTGAGTTTTCTTTTATATATACGAACGTGAGGCGGAATTAGTTTACACTCGGGTATGTTCCGCGTTCGAAGTTCAATCGTTTGACCTTTGAGATCTATCGATGATTCATTGCAAAGTTAGAAATCGAGTCACAAAATTAGCGTGGTTTGTGCTTGTCTTCACCGTAATTAATTCTGTATATGCCCTCACAGCATTGCACTTTTCAGGATTATGATACTTTGATCGTTAGTTGTTTTGCATTCTTCATTTAATTTGAAGAAAGACTGTTAAGTAACTGAAATACCACATTAGGGTTTATTTGTATGTTCCACTGGAGCACTGGAATTACGAAATCGTGTTAGTTCGATTATTTTCCAATTGTTTTTCTCCCCATTCTTGTTTCGTTCTTAGTACACCTCAAATGGTTTCTGGTCTGCGATCAACGGTGTTCGATGAACCGTGAAATTATTGCGAGAATCATGTCACGTGCGTATGATCTGCTCCCTTATCATATGACAATGTCCGATAAGTTTCTCCTCATAATCATATTACTCATTGAATAATACTTGTGTGTACATGGGTTCCGTGACTGCCATGGCAATTTTCATCCAAAGTTTGCAAATCCTGAGCTTAGTCGCAGTGGAAATTAGCCCGAGCACTTGAACTCCCGCAACCAAGAGTCAGCTAATTATCACCGGTTACATCATTCGGTTACCCGCACGTATTTCCAGTCCGCATCTCACCCTGATCTCGTTATGGTCTCATAGTTCGGGTACCTTTTCGTTGACCATAATTATCTGATTACACCACCCACTACTCATTTGCGAAACATGAGATAACGAAAGCGGATGAAACTAACGAATCAAAAGACAAACGAGTTCATAGCAGACTGTCGTTCAATTTTCCTGCTTCCATCTAGGTACGCACTCTTTCAATTCTGACAAATAACCCACGAAGATAGTTTCATCGTCGCTATATATCTCCGCCAACGATCCTCATCACAAAATGAAGCGCAATAATACCTTGATGAAACAGTCAGTTTAAGGGCTAATGGGGATTCCCACATATACCACACGAGACTGTAAACAGGTGAACAAACATCCTTGTCCGTTCTCCGCCCTTCTACCATGACCGAAGTTATCGACACCCACAAATGCGAAACACCATCATCCTTTCCGTGTTCTATATAGTGATACCAATGCTATCATTTGTTATCCGGCTGCGGCATTCCAATTTCGGTAGGTTAGGCACCTGCTAACAGGTATCCTCATAGGTTCATCTGGTTTATCCAGTACCTCTGACGAATGGCGGCGAAGACGTGCATTGTACTGCTGTGCCCTTCGAGCTTATTGTATTAACGGACTATCAGCTAAATTATCACGTATTTACTGGGCAATATTATGCGTTGATTAAAAGCCGAGGGCAAACGTAAGTAGTCCGAATTTCGGTCTTTGTTCACATTTATAAGATAACACTTGACCCTATCGTACCGTTTATTAGCCGTGTCACCAGCCAGTAAGTACACTCACATTGTATTCAGCTCACCAACTTTCTCACAAAGGGACTCAGGAAAGGAGAGCATAACAATACTAGTGAATAATCACACTCCGTTTCCATATGGTTGCCCAGTAAACAAACGCGTACTCTGATGTGTTCCTCTCATGAGGTCAATCAACAAAGTCAAATCACAACATGCGTTCTTTGTCCGAACAAATACATTTTCAAAAACACCTGCAAGACAGGAAAGAGGGATTTTCAATACTTGGGAGAAGTCAGTTCAGCAGATTTCAATATGAATGTACTTATGTAATGACCGAATCGCCCCAAATGGGATCAGAAGGCACACCAGCTTGCACTGAAATGTATTCGTCATTAAGCGCATAAAATATGGCACTTATATAGAAATGACATACTTGACGGAATGCATATAAACACAGGTATTAATCCATGAGCAATATGATTGTGCGGACTAACTTGTCAGACATTGTCATGTGATGTGGGAGAAGATCATACACGCGAGACTCGCTTCCCAAAATAATCAATATCCATGATTACACCGAGATGAATCACATGCACATGGTGTACTTGTTTATGTATGGAAATGCATGGATGCTGATTGGGAATTTATATCCAACAGATGAACGCTGATTGATCCAAATGAGTTTTCTCGAATTGCATATGAATCGGACAAAATCACCACAACTTACCTTCCGAGAAAAGATGAGATAAGGTGAAGTGACGATGGCAAGCCCTGTCGACAGAATCAACCGTGTGAATGCTTTTGTGTATAGGACACACGTGTGAAGTGAGGAATGAGAAATTGTTTGATAAAACCCAATCCTGAGTGGTATGCAATATTATCGCTTAACAAAACACGGCTCATCGAACACTTGATCGCAGATCAGAAAACATCTGAATTTGAATTGTTGTTGTGGTGTGTATTTACTACTCGGTAAGTAGTTGATTGTTGGAAAGTAACTATGGACAGCTGTGGATTAAAAATCGCCGCTATGTCCAAAGGACTACTAGCAGTGAAATGAAGGACGGTATGCGAACCACAAGACTGCTCCTCAGTCTGGATGATGACTGTCTTCAAGTGGACAAGACAACCATTACCCAAAACGAATGTTTGTAACATTTGACTGACTCTGTGTATCTCCGATCGAGTTAATTTGAATAAGCGGGCGGGTCTTGCCAAAAATATCACTATGTATTAAACAAAAATGAGGAGAAAAACAATTGCAACATAATCGACCTAACACGATTTCGTAATTCCAGTGTTCCAGTGGAACATACAAATAAACCCTAATGTGGTATTTCAGTTACTTAACAGTCTTTCTTCAAATTAAATGAAGAATGCAAAACAACTAACGATCAAAGTATCATAATCCTGAAAAGTGCAATGCTGTGAGGGCACATACAGAATTAATTACGGTGAAGACAAGCACAAACCACGCTAATTTTGTGACTCGATTTCTAACTTTGCAATGAATCATCGATAGATCTCAAAGGTCAAACGATTGAACTTCGAACGCGGAACATACCCGAGTGTAAACTAATTCCGCCTCACGTTCGTATATATAAAAGAAAACTCACAAAATCGTCATACCGAATAGAACTGCTGCAATAACTCAATACGAGAATATGATGAGGATCCAATCGATTGTCACTTTGGCTTCCCTCGTGTGTATTGTGACCAGTTTCGGATTGGAAACTGTACAGTTTGTCGATTGTGGTGAGTTGGAATGTGCGTGGACATGTTCATTGACAATGACACAGTCAATGAACTAGTCTGATCTCAGTCCATTTGTGTGATTCTCTCGTTTTTTCTAAGTTCCCATGTATCTTCATCATTCACTCACTCAATCATCGGTCTCGTTTGATGCAGTGTGTCTTCCTCTAATTCATCCCTCCTCGTTCTTCAATCTCTTCGTAATTTAGGCTCGAAGAGAGGCCAACTGATCAACGTGACTGTGACACCATGTGACACTACTCCGTGTAGTTTGTATCGTGGTGAGAAGGCCCAAATATCAATCACATTCCAACCACGTAAGTTTCCCAATCGGTCAAGAAATACGATGCATTGATAGAATCTGATACGTTTTTCATTCTCTGAACCGAAATTTTCAATTATGCATTGGAAATTTACAGTTCTGGTATACTTGACTTTGAACAGATATCTGAGCTTATTAGTAGATGAATTTCTTCTAGCCAAACCACGAGCGACTGGAGTTGATTTGGTGTGAAAACTTGTATCGAAATTGCGTTGATACATCCTATATTTCTAAAGGATATGCAAATACACTGGATATACATGAATTTATTATACCGTGTATGCTGTGATTTAGTAACATCACAGATTAATGACCGAACCAAAAATGGATAGGCAGAAAGTGAGATAAGGAAACATGGAGTGTGTGTGTGTGTGTGTGTGTGTGTGTGTGATATGAACATTGAGATATGAACAAGAAAGTATCGATCTGAGGAATCCGAGCTCACTATTCGATCAAACTAATTCTGCCCAACACTTGTCCATTACAGATGAGAATATAACAACCGGTACAGCAAGTGTTCGGGGAATATTTGCACACAGACACATTCCAATTCCAATCCCACTGGCTGACAACGATTTGTGTAAATTCACAAATCCGCAATGTGAAATCCCTGCACAAACCGAGGCCGTATACACTTATGATCTACCAATACCCAAATACTACCCACGAGTGAGTTTGCAACAATATTCAATCGTTTGAACGTTTGATAGATGTTGACAACATGTTTCTCGTATTTTGATTTAGATGTGGTCAAATTATACTCAATTCGTTCTACTCCCACGAATCTGCACAATCTTGATCGAGACCACTTCGTGAAGTCAATGAAACTTTGCATATTGAACTAATCACATCAGATCATGAAAGAACATCGTTAACGAGAACTGAGAGATATAACACTTTAGTAATATCAATATCACGATACTGGACAGGCATATATTTGGGGAGTATCGATTGCACATCCATCCAGTCGAAATGAGAGACGATGAGTTCAATAATTCTGGTTCCCCTTTAGGACATCCAGATTTCGATTTGAGCTACCGAGAACCATATTTCGATCGCATTTATGAATTTGAATGTGTACAACTAGTTTCCTAATCAAATTTCCTAAAATAAGTGACTAGAAATAGAGAACCGGAGAGTAGTATTGATCAGCTGGATTGTTGCATACAAAGGAATACAAGTTGTGAGCAAGGCAGATTTTGCCCGTTACTGACTGAGAATGAATGGGTTGGGATAATGACAGCACGCCAACTTGGTAATGGGATTTCTCGAAGAACATTTCGATCATTCCATCTCACTCGGCACGCGACGATCCTCTTTGGCATCACTAATCCGATCTGTGACTAGAAAACCCAAACACTAAGACATCGAAAACTCATCAAATAGTTGAAATTGAATGAACCTGATTACTGGCAATTGTGCAACATATTTCGTGTAGCTCACATGTTTGATGGCGTATTGCATCACAATGATAAATAAGTTAGATAAGTATTTGTTCTGACAGACCACGATCGTCTGTGTTGTCTACTACGCCTTATTCACTTTCGCATTTGCTCATTTCAGTTGCACATCAAATTGAGATGGGAATTGAAAGATGCGAACAGACGAAACATTATTTGTGCCCTAATTCATGCAAAAATTGCCAATCGACACTGAGGATGCATTCACATGGAATCAATTACAACTGGATTGGTGAAATCACGCATTCAGTTTGAATAAAATTATTTCTTTCTATCACTTTTGTTGGTTTTGTCAAGATCGGGGTCCGAATAAGCTCCGTTTACAAAGTGGTCGGTGTCTATTTTAGTACAACGTTAATAACTAGGGTCGCTCATTCGAATATCGTCAACTTCCTTACTGTTTTCCTTGTGTCGGTTTTCCATAAGTGGTTACCAACTCGTATTGATTATTAAAATAGTCGAAATGTGTGACTCACTAGTGTGTGCATTCAAATTGGTCAAAGCAATGTGAGGAAACAGGTATGGTTGAAATGACCAATTCATGATCACAGTTGTGGTTTAAGCATGCTGTCCCGTTTGATATGCGTTCAGACAGTTCTTCATCGGTTTCAACACAATGATCAAGTAGCCAATTACCGAGGAAAACGATTGTTGAACACATTGTGAACTGGTGTGACATGAATAATTCGATGTGACTCGGTTTGCATCTACCTACACACTGTTACACTTACACGATGAGGCAGTGGCATTTCGTGATCAACTCAGATCGACTTTAACCTGCGGCTTGGGAAACGAAAAATCGTTTCTACCCATTCGATGCACGACCAGTTGATAACGTGTTACGGCTACTTCATTTACCGGAACGGCGGTGTGGTCATCATAACGTAGAACTAGTTGAATTCTTTCTCGACGAAATAACAAATTGACTTTATGCAAGCTACGTAAAGCTGTCAGACCTGATGCCATCTACATACAATGATGAAATTCGAATAAAAATGTGCATTCTTCGTAATTATATCGTGTAATATCAATTGTAGGTTGGAAGTTTGTACAGAATTCTCTATGATGAAATATTGTTCACATTATGTCTGTGATATTCTGTGGGGGGAAATTGATATTGTGGGACTACGGTTAACGTGATTCATTTGGCTGATACTTGACGGAGGAAATACAATGAACGGTCAAATGAGAACAATTTGTAAAGTCATGAAAGTGAAATTCATCGCATCGCCAAGGGGGCAATAATACTGATCGTATCAGGAGCACATCCTATCGTGAAAGTGCCGATTGTGTTTCTGCTTGGCAGACAAGAGCTGAAGAAACACGAACGCATTCAAATAGAAAACTGTATCATTTTGGTGGTGTACTGATTATTTTGAAGACGATGATAAGTTCAGGAATACCACTTCGGTGTCAGATAGCACGTCATTTAGGCTATTCCTGGGAGTTTCCATTTATTGTATTTTATTTGATCAGACTTCTGATTAGACAGTCGTCCGCATTTCATTGAGAAAGAGGTTTGCATCTGGCAGCTGATCGAATCGAGAAGATGAAACAATGAACGATTACATATCAAAATTGCCAAGAAATTCAGCTACAACACGAACATATTGTGTTCGTTAATAAAATGTGGGAAATTTGAGGTGCTGAATCTCAGTCGCAAAGACCGTACTCGTCATCTAGTATGGAAAAATAACTCGACATACCTCTCAATGCACTACCTGATCCCCGAGATCGAACATTTTGAGGCAGAGGGATTTTTTACACCACCAAAACAGTTTAGCCGGTTCCAGCGGCATTGCACCTCGATATCTGTCTCCCCAACTCGCAATCGATCACATTCAAAATCGGTTTTGGTTCATACACGTTCCAGCAAATCAACCCCAACAATTGTCTCCGCAACTTTCCAACCAGTAACACCCATGTGTCACACCAACATCACCGATCCGAATCGCTGGCTGCTGCTTCTCCACTATACACAGAGCCTCACATCCGAACACACGCACCTATATTTCACATGGTCTCATCGAAATTCACTCTACGCCAGGTGTCACAGACACCCCAGCCCCACATCTAAAACTGCAATTTTCAGTTCGCCACTCAATTATGATCTCAACCATAGGCACTCCCATCGACTTAAATGTGTAAATCGAGAAACAAGACAAACACACGTTTTTCTGGAAAATATGGGGAAAATTATCCTACCTTGCCACATATAAAATAACTCCTCCGTACCCCATGCATCAATACTTCGTTCTTGCGTTGTGTTTGTTTGCTGAGTTCCAGCTTCAGTTGCGCAGTTTCTAGTGTTTGCAAACGACCCACCACAGACCCTTCAATCCCAATGCCTCATATACGCCAACGACCTAACGATCTGGCGCACCACGAGCACACAGTGAGAACCTGTGCCTCAGTGTGGTGAATACTTGGTCCAATTCGCCGTTCATTTGGACCTCTATCCCTGGACACATTTTCGATTGGTGTTTGTCTCACATACACATCCTCGATTGGAATATGATGGTCCGGCTGTCTACCCCTACATGGCGGCAAAGGAAGCCAAACTGGTACGAGTGTAATGAGCTGCCACACTCCGCGTGACTGAACTACGTGGGACCAGCTATGAGGAATGCCTGGAAGCCACCACGTTGTTTCCCTTTGTCTATAGACGTCTTCGAGGTGACATCATCCACTCCAGGCGAATCATGCGTGGTGAGTTGGGCCCGGAAATGCAGTTGGAATTCCCACTCAGGAATAATGACCGTACGTGAGGACACGTAACGGTAATGGACAACCGGGTCTTGGGTGCTGTCATACCGAGCCGTGTTGAATCGGACCATAGCATTCTGATGATCACCTTCCTGTGTGAACTCCGTCACCAGCCCCTCACACACCTCCCGATAAGTGAGGCTTGTTTTTTCTACCACCCTCAAATTGCACACCGCCTTGGCACGCCCATCTAGAAATGCCCCAAACGCCGCCAACAAGGATGTATCTCCTCTTATGCAGTAGCAGGCCAATATACCTCGGAATTCTGTGATCCACACCTCCGCATCAATATCCGCAAACGGAACAAGCCACGGAAACATCATTGCGTGAGTGTGGTCACCGCACCAATGTAACAAGGACGACAAGACGGACTAGGACACTAGTATTTCCATGGCCAAACAAGTCCCAATGGCTCCTCTTATCTGCTTAGGGAAGCCTCCTTTATATTCGCCGTCTGTTCTTCTGTCTGTAGCTCTCGGTTGGTTGGTCCGATCGATTTGATATTCACGTCGTTCTCTTGGTTCAGTAATCCCTTCTACAATGGATTAATTCGAACAGCCGTCAAATATGAATTATGCTAGGTGTACCGTTCTTCCGTGAGAATCTTACTTGTACAATCTGCAAAATTGAAAGAATGAAACCCAAATGAGTCGGAGCTCAGTGAGTGTTTGATGAGCAGGCATCAACCATTGGATCAATGAAGATGAGAATGGCAGTCTCTGTTTTACCTTGAAACGAATGTCGGATTGTGGATAGTCATTTTGTAGTCATCTTTCTCACTGTTATTGACCAATGAGATGACAGGAATATGAGAGTGAAAGAGAAATATGAACGCATCAAGTGAGCATAGAAGGAACATTTCGGTGTGATCTGACGCAATATGATGATGGTGATGACAGACCCCATCGAGACTCGTATTCGGGTCGTTGAATTCGGAGTACAGAAGGATAACCGCCTCGCCATAGCGCCATGGGCTCGCGCGGTATTGACATTGACATGCAACATCCAACACCCAACACAAAACACAAAACACAACACACTCAAAACGCGCGAGAAGAACAATCAGGATTGGCACAAGCAATGGCTGCCTCTCATCACCAGAGCCACCAACAACTAGATGAAGCATTTCTGTAGTGTTTCTCTCGAGCAACTGTAACTCACATTCATCATAAAAGTTCTCTGTATCAAGTGTTATAAGTCAAATACAATGGAACTGTTCAAAATCACATGCTATGGGAAAATACTGCTCATACATTGTTACATCATCTACTAATCTGAGAGGATAAGAGCAGTGCTAATGTCATTCAGATGTAAAGATCCCACTGCCTCAAAATAGCTTTTTAGAAGACTATTGATAAGTGGTAGATCACAGTGAAGATGGAGCTTACGTGAACAGAAATAAAATGCCCGTTTTCAACCTTTATCTGTGTAGCCACGTTCGTGCAACTAACCATTTCGGAATGGAACACTAATTGAAGGATGTACTTTGCAACCTGTGCAGATGTATTGCATAGATATAGTGTAATCTGTTGTTATATACACAGGACCACAGACGCGAACTTTTGTCCATAGGATGTTGATAAAGAATCTACCATTACTGAAGACCAACGGTGAACGGCACTTGGAAAATGGTGATCATTATAAATCTTGTATACGTAGATTCAACACCGCCACCCCAAAGCCAGAAAAAGGCCGGATGGGCCGGTGCTCAAGGCTATGGCGAGAATCTCCACGGCACCATTACGACAGGACGATTGCTGCAGGTCATTCGAAAATTTAGTGACAATAGGGGCCGACGACTGGTAGGTTAACCACTTGTGAGTAGGGCGTGCTTCAGTTTCGGTTCCTGTGATTGTGGCAAGAGTAAATTGTACCATTTTTGCATGGAGCCGTCTGGAGTGTTCACAGTAGCGAGTGGGACGTTAGTAAAGCCGTGCCGGCTTTGGGGTGGCGGTGTTGAATCTGCTTTGCCTGTTCCATCCTGCTCATTCATGACCACCAACTCGTGCTACGTTCGGACCGGTTTGACATTCCTAATTCATTTGACGTTGACCACATGGTTGCACGGCTATCAGTCCACATAATTCCTCATCGCTCTCAAGCGTTGCCTGTTCGTCACACACACACACACACACACACACACACACGCTGAACAATCACTCGGTCGATTGACTAGACCTGGACTAGACTGCTCGAGTGGGCACCGAATTCTGATCGGCTGCACCCGGCAGGCATGTTCGATCACGCACATGTACCGATGCATACACGCACGCACCCACACAAGAGTGTGACCTGTTTGACCCGTGACTAATCGTGTATTTGCGCGCCTGAGCGAATCCCTGCCCTACTCCCTGGTTGGTCAGAACCATCGATCGATTTCCGCCTGGTCGCCTTTCCGTTCGTTCATGTCCCTTATATGCGCGTTCCTTTCCTTGTCATTGTTAGTTGTGCTCGTTTCGTTAACCTACTTGGTGACTTGTGCCTCGGCCAATTGGCCATAGAACGTGTTATCCATTCTGAACTGTACGGAACGTTAGTAAACGGTGATTCCCGCGAGGACGCCACGTTTGCGGTTTGTACATTCACCCCTTTGATTGATTATTGTTTGTAGTACCGCTAATAAAACTCAGCTAGTTTGATTTGGTTTCTGAGGAGAGCGCGTCACTCCAACTCGGCCTAGACACCGAATAAAGTTGACTAAAGTTCAGAATCGGACGTACGTATCTAACACCTATGACCATTACATTTAGTCATTGCCAATAGTTCGTCAATAATCTCATGTCTTTATATGGTCCAATATAATGGCATTATAGGCGCCATATGCGTAAGGAAATCCGAGACATTTATCGTGCCTCCAATGAAGTGTGCGTTTCTCGAACAGTTAAACGAAGAAAGGAAAGTGACCTTGCCGATTGACGGTTCGTAGTTGCACTTCTACATGAAAGATGAATCGAGCACGTTATTCACCACTACGATTCGACCACTATTATTGATCATATGAGATTCAATGTATAATTCTGATCTCACACATTCATTCGACCTTTTGTGTAGTATTCGTGCGAGAATGCTCTTTGGACAAACATGTGCACAAAGCTCTTATGCGGTTAGACAGTATTGAATGCAACCGGCGCGATAGAAAATTAGGTAGATAGAGAACTCGAGGTGGAGTTTTTATTTGCATGAATTCCTCCCCGTTTGGAAAATCTGATGATATTTTCAATTAATTATTTATTGAATACAAATGACTATTTAGGTGTTCAGTGCTTCTCACACATTTCTCGCCCTCACTGCATGAACATTAATAAATTGTGCACTTTGGTATCCTGTTTACAATCAAAATTACTTTTATTCCCCGAATCTCGTGATTATTACACATTCCGAAAATTTACCCTCCCACACGAAACCATTGTTCCCACCATCTGTTGTGCATTGTCTCTTTCTAGTTAAATCAAATATTTATTCAATATCTAAGTATAAGTACTCCGAACATTTGAAATGATGGATCAAATTCCGCCTACATAATTTTACTAGGAATGTGAAGTAGAAATGTTCCGAAATGCAGTAATCAGTGGTTCTTCACTCAACCCACGAGACACGATCAAGAAGGTGCTCAATTCAGGTGATATTCAATGACGTGTGTTTGTTGGTAATAGTATTCACGTATTTACGAACAAGCATGAGAGGAATAATCAATCAGAACTTGGTGGAGAACTGTGGGTGTCATTTGCGTGTTTGTCCTTGTATGTGCATACCAGTGTGTCAGTGAACTGAAGGGACAGTCGTTCAGCCATGGCAACACTACCGGTTGGGGGTTGGAGAAGTATGTTCCACGACACACGTGATTGGGATGGTTCAAACATGACGAAACATGTGACAGATGACATGGATCACAGCGTCCAGAAACATGGAATTCATAGTTCGAAGTACAAGTTTGAAAGTGTCCAACCAAATTGATAGTCGGTCCCATCACATTATATTGTGAACAGAGCTCGTGTATCTCGCATGATACACACCTCAGATGTGTAGTTTCATGATTCTCTCACATTTATCATATTTTATATTATCTAATTCAATAATTATTTGTTGAATGGAGTTGCTAGAATAGTGCAGAGAGGGTAGTGGTTATAGTCAAGTAAAAACTGTGAAAGAGGAACAGACCCACGATGGTATAATCCGAGTGTAGGACCTTCGTTTACATGATTTATCATGCTCACCGTTTCGTGAGTGCCGTTCATCGTCGTACTTCCTTAATGGTGGTTTCTTTATGAACACCCTATATACTACCGTTCACGACAGTGGCCCTGTTTGTAGAGCAACAGATTAGACTTCCTCTATGTGATGCCTCTGCATAGGTTGTGAAGTATAGTGTGGGCAATATATGTGCACTCACTCCGGGAGAGGTCGAAGTTCACAAATTGCTACTCAAATTCTTGGTAGTAGGCAAAGTAAAGCAAATACCACGAAGTAAACAACAAAGTCAGATAACAGTTTCCGAAAAATTTGGTTGATAGAGAAACAAATTTGCAGACTTGACTAATACTCAATGTCGAATAATGGCTCAAGGCTCCAAACTAACCTTGAGAAAAGGTTTCATAGGTGATTTATTCTATCTGATTACATGGAGTGCTGATGAAGATTAAATGTGATAGGATCAATGGTCCGAACGTGTTTTCGTCAAGGTTGCAAACTGAATTTGCTCTCATTTCATCATCAGTCTTAACATGTTTATGCAGTCAATTTTTGTTCCTTGAAAATCTCCTGGATTATGCTAGAGTGGCGCCCATGCTGCGAGTTCTTGTTCACTGCGTAATGTAAGTTTGGAGATCGTTCGTCGTGACGTGATAATTGAGCAGTTTTCCCGATCGATATGGTAAAGTATATCAGGTGAATTTGAAGGATATTGGACAATTCGACGAATTCCATTTCGCTCCACTCTCCGTCATCACTTTTCTTGGTCTTCTGGTGAAAGATTGTCATTTTGCAAAGGTTCAATAAATTATTGACAAGCTTTCAATCTAGCCCAAGTGAGAGGCACAGAACACAACCACACCGGAAACTCGAGTGTATTCAAATGACAATGAAAAACGCATGCTTCAATCGGTCAAGTTTCAACAGGACCATCTGTTTCCATTCTTACTGGCTCCTTTATGTCTTCCCTCATAATTGAATAAGGCTCGTATCTGCTCAGTTGCGTGTTGATTTTCAATGGTTGTGTGAACCTTCGGTAACGATATGGATATCTGCTTATGGGAGAATGGTCATTGTGTGTGTCTGTGTTGAAGTATCGTCTAACCACTCGTGTGAGTGATCACTGGTGTTGCGTTCAACAAGTCCATTTTGACTGTATTTATTTCGAAGCTGATTGATGTGCCTCATTCACTGCTCTTCTCCGACTAGCAGCTCGTAAGCAAAATGTGCTCTCCTTCTTTTCACCTTTTCCAAATTCCATTTAAGATGACGTTGTCTAAAGCCTTTCACATAAACACCATTTCCGACACTGAATCAACGTGTAGCCCCTCGCGATTGAACTTCCTGTTTTCCTAACTGTTGATCCTCTGCTGGTGGTTTAGGAAGCATCATTTCCTACTTGGTCTTACTTTCCACCCAATCAAACATTCGCTATGTGATATACCCCCTGGAACATTTTGATTTGGATTAATTCTATAATTAAGCAGAAAAAGGTTGATCATGTTGTCCAACTCCTCTTCCTTTGGGTATTTTCGTGTATGTCTTTTTGAGGTATCAACGATCCGTTCCACCTGATCGTTTGATTGCGGGTGGTACGCTGGAGTTCGTATGTGTACAATGCCATTCAGCAAACAAAATTCGAGAACTTCCGTGGATATAAACTGAGCACCGTTGTCTGAAACGAGCGTCTCAGGGAAACCTAATCTGCAGAATATGTTTCTGAGGTAACGAATCGTCGACTGGCTAGTAGGTCAATGTAAAATGCCGACTTCTGGCCACTTTGATGTAGAATGCAGAGGTGGACGTCACGAATCGGTCCAGCAAAATCAATATGAACAAGGTTCCATGGTATTGGTGTCAATGGTCATGACTGTGGCTCAACTTGTGGTTGGGATTTCAAAACCACTGCTCATTGGCTGCACTCTCTGCCCAAATTTTGGATGTCTTGGTCCACGAAAGGCCAATAAACATAGCTTTGTATCAAGGATTTAATTTTGTTTAGCTCCGGATTTGCCTCGTGTAACTGTCCCAAGATATCAGATCTCAGTGATTTCGGGATAACTAATCGTTCTCTGAAATGAAGACAGTCATCTGTGACTGATAGGAAATCGCGTGGTGAGAAGAACTCACGAATCGATGGTTCAGTAATTTTCATTGGCCACCCGTGTTTCAGAGAGTTTTGATTTCATTGATGCCGTCGTCGTTCTTAGTGACATTCTTGATCGCGTTGGCTGTTGTTACTAGGTATGAGGTGGCATTCACGAGCACCTGATGAACCTCTTTCTCAATGTTGATGGAAGCGATAACCATTTCGTCAGCCGTTATTTTCTGTACCAATATTAACTAAGATAATGCATCAGTATGTCTCATCTTTGAAGAGGGCTTGTGTTGAATTTGGAAATTGTACCCAAAGAAAATTGTATCCGACCTTTGTAGATGGTTGGCAGTATGAACCGGTATACCCTCCTTATTGTTGAAAATGGCTAGAAGTGGTTCGTGGTCAGTTTGGAGGATGAACTTCCATCCCTCGTTCATTTTGTGAAATTTGTGCATTGCAAAGACAATGGTCAAAGCCTCCTCAATTTGGCTAAAATCAGGTCGATGGGGCACACCATGGGGTGCGTTCATTCAGCCGTGTCTATGCCCACCACCATGTAAAGCGGTGATTGCTTGATCACATAGGGTGGTGCTAGTCTTGATCTATCGTAGTTTACGTCGTCACATGATAAGACAAAATTATCATCATATCTTTCGAAAAGTGGGATCGATGCATCATTATTGAGATTTGGTGAGTGTCTGTGGGCATGGTGCACGATGGGGGTTCATCAATGGCCACCTATTGTAACAGAAAACAGTGTCGATCTGGATCATTCTCTCCTTCTAGGGAGACCGAGGATATATTCATCATCCACCAATGAAACATACGTAGTGCCGAAACACTATCTTCTCTGCCAATAATATGTCCCTCTTCATAGATTTCTCACAACTGTTGCTTCACGGTCCTCTTTCATTTATTGGTCAATCCTTAGTAGTGATAATCTCTTTACCAGTACCTTGACGGCAACCTGTCACCTTTGTTGCACTGCAGAAACTATTCTGTGTCCAATGGCAGATTAGACTGACTCCATCAAACGTCCTGAATAAACTGATGGAGTGCACTACAAATTCCTTGATGATCGTGTCGCAAACTACCAACCACATTTGTTGGACGTTGTGGGTCACGTATATTTCGTCACATTCCTTTTGGTTTTGGTGAGAAGTACCGTGCGATGAACCACATGCAAGGTTACCACAATGTACGAGCGATTCGAACATGTTATTTTTAAATGGCGAATTACAATAAAATGTTGAAAGAAAATAGATTGGTCAGTAAGTCCTTCGCTGATGTCCGAAAGTACACTTCAAAGAGAGTAGTATGTGTGAGATTGGAACAGAGTGGCAAAATGATACCTTGAAGAATTTATGTCGTTGAAAGCAGTTAAGAGGTTGTGACTACGACCTTGCGGCCGTGAAAGTGGTCTTCGTCGTTGCTTTTAACATGTTTAATGTGCAACTGAATACTAACTGTCAAAAGCGGTGACCATTTGGCTGCTGCTCTTGCGTACGCTCTCAAATACACGCTAATCAATATTTCGCTTGATTGCTTTCTCGTTCGCACGGGTCGCGGATAATACCGTCAATGGTTAGCGTATTTGTACATTGCCAAGCATTAGAGTAACGTGCAAGTGATCCACGTAGTACAATGGACCGAAGAATGCGTGCAACAACGAAACTGCGAGTTGGGGTTTAGCAATCTTAGAACTTGTTATTGGTTTGCGATGGTTAACGGGATCAGATAAGTGACCTCCGATGAATGGAAGACTACCATCAACACCTAATGCTTATTTGAGTGCATCATTACAGTTCTGACTACCAATACTAGGGGATCTACATATATTATAGAATGGGAAAAATAGTGTATGACTTATGTTGACATCAAATGGGGTCCTCAACTGAAGCTAGTCAAGCTGACCGGACAAGTTTTCTCATCTCAGAGGACGTTTATTGCAATATGAGTAACCGAACACAAGTGCAGATATTAGATGGCGCGATATTAACTTCCAGGCAATGAACATGCACTCGTATCATGGGTGACACTATAACATAATCCAGGTCATTTTTATGGAACAAAATTTAACTGCATAAACATGTTAGCACTGAGGATGAAATGAGAGCAAATTCAGTTTGCAACCTTGACGAAAACACGTTTGGACCATTGATCCTATCACACTTCATCTTCATCAGCACTCCATGTAATCAGATAGAATATATCACCTATGAAACCTTTTCTCAACGTTAGTTTGGAGCCTTGAGCCATTATTCGAAATTGAATATTAATCAAGTCTGCTAATTTGTTTCTCTATCAACCACATTTTGCGGAAACTGTTATCTCACTTTGTTGTTTACTTCGTGGTATTTGCATTACTTTGCCTACTACCAAGAATCTGAGTAGCAATTTGCGAACTTCGACCTCTCCCGGGATGTGTACACATATTTTGCCCACACTATACTTCACAACCCATGCAGAGGCATCACATAGAGGAAGACTAATCTGTTGCTCTACAAACAGGGCCACTGTCGTGAACGGTAGTATATAGGGTGTTCATAAAGAAACCACCATTAAGGAAGTACGACGATGAACAATTCCAATCTGGTGTGTCGTGGAACATAGTTCTCCAATCCCCAACCGGTAGTGTTGCCATGGCTGAATGACTGTCCCTTTAGTTCACTGACACACTGGTATGCACATACACGGACAAACACGCAAATGATACCCACAGTTCTCCACCAAGTTCTGATTGATTATTCCTCTCATGCTTGTTCGAAAATACGTGAATACTATTGCCAACAAACACACGTCATTGAATATCACCTGAATTGAGCACCTTCTTGATCGTGTCCCGTGGGTTGAGTGTAGAACTACCGACTACTGCAATTCGAAACATTTCTACTTCACATTCCTAGTAAAATTATGTAGGCGGAATTTGATCCATCACTTCAAATGTTCGGATTACTTATACTTAGATATTGAATAAATATTTGATTTAACTAGAAAGAGACAATGCACAACAGATGGTGGGAACAATGGTTTCGTGTGGGAGGGTAAATTTTCGGAATGTGTAATAATCACGAGATTCGGGGAATAAAAGTAATTTTGATTGTAAACAGGATACTAAAGTGCACAATTTATTAGTGTTCATGCAGTGAGGACGAGAAATGTGTGAGAAGCACTGAACACCTAAATAGTCATTAGTGTTCAATAAATAATTAATTGAAAATATCATCAGATTTTCCAAACGGGGAGGAATTCATGCAAATAAAAACTCCACCTCGAGTTCTCTATCTACCTAATTTTCTATCGCGCCGGTTGCATTCAATACTGTCTAACCGCATAAGAGCTTTGTGCACATGTTTGTCCAAAGAGCATTCTCGCACGAATACTACACAAAAGGTCGAATGAATGTGTGAGATCAGGATTATACATTGAATCTCGCATGATCAATAATAGTGGTGTGTGAACTCCGTCACCAGCCCCTCACATATCTCCCGATAAGTGAGGCTTGTTTTTTCTACCATCTTCAAATTACACATCACCTTGGCACGCCCAGCTAGATATGCCAAAAGCGCCACCAACAATGATGTATCTCCTCTAATGCCGTTGCATGCCACTATACTTCGGAATTCTGTGATCCACACCTCCGCATCAATATCCGCAAACGGAACAAGCCACGGAAACACCATTGCGTTAGTGTGGTCACTGCACCAATGTAACAAGGACGACAAGACGGACTAAGACATTGGTATTTCATAGGTCAAACAAGTTCCTATTGTTCCTCTTATCAGCTTAGGGAAGCCTCGATTGGAGCAATCGGAACTGGATTCGACGTTGCAGAAGATGATCGAGGAAATCCCGCAATTAAAGCTGGACTTCAGCAAACAAACACAACGCAAGAACAAAGTATTGATGCATGGGGTACGGAGGAAGTATTTTATATGTGGCAAGGTAGGATATTTTTCCCCATATTTTCCAGAAAAACGTGTGTTTGTCTTGTTTCTCGACATACACATTTAAGTCGATGGGGGTGCCCATGGTTGAGATCATAATTGAGTGGCGAACTGAAAATTGCAGTTTTAGATTTGGGGCTGGGGTGTCTGTGACACATGGCGTAGAGTGAATTTCGGTGAGACCATGTGAAATATAGGTGCGTGTGTTCGGATGTGAGGCTCTGTGTATAGTGGAGAAGCAGCAGCCAGCGATTCGGATCGGTGATGTTGGTGTGACACATGAGATGTTACTGGTTGAAAAGTTTGCGGAGACAATTGTTGGGGTTGATTTGGTGGAACGTGTATGAACCAAAACCGATTTTGAATGTGATCGATTGCGAGTTGGGGAGACAGATATCGAGGTGCAATGCCGCTGGAACCGGCTAAACTGCTTTGGTGGTGTAAAAAATCCCTCTGCCTCAAAATGTTCGGTTCCGGGGATCAGGTAGTGCATTGAGAGGTATGTCGAGTTATTTTTCCATACTAGATGACGAGTTTCGGGTTTTGGCGACTGAGATTCAGCACCCCAAATACCCCACATTTGTTTAACGAACACAATCTGTTCGTGTTGTAGCTGAATTTCTTGGCAATTTTGATATGTAATCGTTCATTGTTTCATCTTCTCGTTTCGATGAGCTGCCAGATGCAAACCTCTTTCTCAATGAAATGTGGACGACTGTCTAATCAGAAGTCTGATCAAATAAAATACAATAAAATGGAAACTCCCAGGAATAGCCTAAATGACGTGCTATCTGACACCGAAGTGGTATTCCTGAACTTATCATCGTCTTCAAAATAATCAGTACACCACCAAAATGATACAGTTTTCTATTTGAATGCGTTCGTGTTTCTTCAGCTCTTGTCTGCCAATCAGAAACACAATCGGCACTTTCACGATAGGATGTGCTCCTGATACGATCAGTATTATTGCCCCCTTGGCGATGCGATGAATTTCACTTTCATGACTTTACAAATTGTTCTCATTTGACCGTTCATTGTATTTCCTCCGTCAAGTATCAGCCAAATGAATCACGTTAACCGTAGTCACACAATATCAATTTCCCCCCACAGAATATCACAGACATAATGTGAACAATATTTCATCAAAGAAGATTCTGTACAAACTTCCAACCTACAATTGATATTACACGATATAATTACGAAGAATGCACATTTTTATTCGAATTTCATCATTGTATGTAGATGGCATCAGGTCTGACAGCTTTAAGTAGCTTGCATATAGTCAGTTTGTTATTTCATCGAGAATGAATTCAACTAGTTCTACGTTATGATGACCACACCGCCGTTCCGGTAAATGAAGTAGCCGTAACACGTTATCAACTGGTCGTGCATCGAATGGGTAGAAACGATTTTTCGTTTCCCAAGCCGCAGGTTAAAAGCCGATCTGAGTTGATCACGAAATGCCACTGCCTCATCGTGTAAGTGTAACAGTGTGTAGGTAGATGCAAACCGAGTCATAACAAATTATTCATGTCACACCAGTTCACAATGTGTTCAACAATCGTTTTCCTCGGTAATTGGCTACTTGGTCGTTGTGTTGAAATAGATGGAGAACTGTCTGAACGCATATCAAACGGGACAGCATGCTTAAACCACAACTGTGATCATGAATTGGTCATTCCAACCATACCTGTTTCCACACATTGCTTTGACCAATTTGAATGCACACACTAGTGAGTCACACATTTCGACTATTTCGGTAATCAATACGAGTTGGTAACCACCTATGGAAAACCGACACAAGGAAAACAGTAAGGAAGTTGACGATATTCGAATGAGCGACCCTAGTTATTAACGTTGTACTAAAATAGACACCGACCACTTTGTAAACGGAGCTTATTCGGACCCCGATCTTGACAAAACCAACAAAAGTGATAGAAAGAAATAATTTTATTCAAACTGAATGCGTGATTTCACCAATCCAGTTGTAATTGATTCCATGTGAATGCATCCTCAGTGTCGATTGGCAATTTTTGCATAAATTAGGGCACAAATAATGTTTCGTCTGTTCGCATCTTTCAATTCCCATCTCAATTTGATGTGCAACTGAAATGAGCAAATGCGAAAGTGAATAAGGCGTAGTAGACAACACAGACGATCGTGGTCTGTCAGAACAAATACTTATCTAACTTATTTATCATTGTGATGCAATACGCCATCAAACATGTGAGCTACACGAAATATGTTGCACAATTGCCAGTAATTAGGTTCATTCAATTTCAACTATTTGATGAGTTTTCGATGTCTTAGTGTTTGGGTTTTCTAGTCACGGATTGGATTAGTGATGCCAAAGAGGATCGTCGCGTGCCGAGTGAGATGGAATGATCGAAATGTTCTTCGAGAAATCCCATTACCAAGTTGGCGTGCTGTCATTATCCCAACCCATTCATTCTCAGTCAGTAACGGGCAAAATCTGCCTTGTTCACAACTTGTATTCCTTTGTATGCAACAATCCAGCTGATCAATACTACTCTCCGGTTCTCTATTTCTAGTCACTTATTTTAGGAAATTTGATTAGGAAACTAGTTGTACACATTCAAATTCATAAATGCGATCGAAATATGGTTCTCGGTAGCTCAAATCGAAATCTGGATGTCCTAAAGGGGAACCAGAATTATTGAACTCATCGTCTCTCATTTCGACTGGATGGATGTGCAATCGATACTCCCCAAATATATGCCTGTCCAGTATCGTGATATTGATATTACTAAAACGTTATATCTCTCAGTTCTCGTTAACGATGTTCTTTCATGATCTGATGTGATTAGTTCAATATGCAAAGTTTCATTGACTTCAGGAAGAGGTCTGGATCAAGATTGTGCAGATTCGTGGGAGTAGAACGAATTGAGTATAATTTGACCACATCTAAATCAAAATACGAGAAACATGTTGTCAACATCTATCAAACGATTGAATATTGTTGCAAACTCACTCGTGGGTAGTATTTGGGTATTGGTAGATCATAAGTGTATACGGCCTCGGTTTGTGCAGGGATTTCACATTTCGGATTTGTGAATTTACACAAATCGTTGTCAGCCAGTGGGATTGGAATTGGAATGTGTCTGTGTGCGAATATTCCACGAACACTTGCTGTACCGGTTGTTATATTCTCATCTGTAATGGGCAGGTGTGGGGCAGAATTAGTTTGATCGAATAGTGAGCTCGGATTGCTCAGATCGATACTTTCTTGTTCATATCTCAATGTTCATATCACACACACACACACACACACACACACACACACACACTCCATGTTTCCTTATCTCACTTTCTGCCTATCCATTTTTGGTTCGGTCATTAATCTGTGATGTTACTAAATCACAGCATACACGGTATAATAAATTCATGTATATCCAGTGTATTTGCATATCCTTTAGAAATATAGGATGTATCAACGCAATTTCGATACAAGTTTTCACACCAAATCAACTCCAGTCGCTCGTGGTTTGGCTAGAAGAAATTCATCTACTAATAAGCTCAGATATCTGTTCAAAGTCAAGTATACCAGAACTGTAAATTTCCAATGCATAATTGAAAAATTCGGTTCAGAGAATGAAAAACGTGTCAGATTCTATCAATGCATCGTATTTCTTGATCAGGATAACTACAATTCTGAGTAAATTGCGGAGGGGGAGGAGGCATGTTAATTAACTGTTCTCACTGATTACTCGCAATAACAACGTTCACGTGACCGATTGGGAAACTTACGTGGTTGGAATGTGATTGATATTTGGGCTTTCTCACCACGATACAAACTACATGGAGTAGTGTCACATGGTGTCACAGTCACGTTGATCAGTTGGCCTCTCTTCGAGCCTAAATTACGAAGAGATTGGAGAACAAGGAGGGATGAATTAGAGGAAGACACACTGCATCAAACGAGACCGATGATTGAGTGAGTGAATGATGAAGATACATGGGAACTTAGACAAACGAGAGAATCACACAAATGGACTGAGACCAGACTAGTTCATTGACTGTGTCATTGTCAATGAACATGTTCACGCACATTCCAACTCACCACAATCGACAAACTGTACAGTTTCCAATCCAAAACTGGTCACAATACACACGAGGAAAGTCAAAGTGACAATCGATTGGATCCTCATCATATTCTCGTATTGAGTTATTGCAGCAGTTCTATTCGGTATGACGATTTTGTGAGTTTTCTTTTATATATACGAACGTGAGGCGGAATTAGTTTACACTCGGGTATGTTCCGCGTTCGAAGTTCAATCGTTTGACCTTTGAGATCTATTGATGATTCATTGCAAAGTTAGAAATCGAGTCACAAAATTAGCGTGGTTTGTGCTTGTCTTCACCGTAATTAATTCTGTATATGCCCTCACAGCATTGCACTTTTCAGGATTATGATACTTTGATCGTTAGTTGTTTTGCATTCTTCATTTAATTTGAAGAAAGACCGTTAAGTAACTGAAATACCACATTAGGGTTTATTTGTATGTTCCACTGGAGCACTGGAATTACGAAATCGTGTTAGTTCGATTATTTTCCAATTGTTTTTATCCCCATTCTTGTTTCGTTCTTAGTACACCTCAAATGTTTTCCAATCTGCGATCAACGGTGTTCGATGAACGGTGAAATTATTGCGAGAATCATGTCACGTGCGTATGATCTGCTCCCTTATCATATGACAATGTCCGATAAGTTTCTCCTCATAATCATATTACTCATGAAATAATACTTGTGTGTACATGGGTTCCGTGACTGCCATGGCAATTTTCATCCAAAGTTGCAAATCCTGAGCTTAGTCGTAGTGGAAATTAGCCCGAGCACTTGAACTCCCGTAACCAAGAGTCAACTGTGTTACACAGTTGAGTATAACGTCGACGTCAGCTAGTTATCACCGGTTACATCATTCGGTTACCCGCACGTATTTCCAGTCCGCATCTCACCCTGATCTCGTTATGGTCTCATAGTTCGGGCACTTTTTCGTTGACCATAATTATCTGATTACACCGCCCACTACTCATTTGCGAAACAAGAGATAACGAAAGCGGATGGAACTAACGAATCAAAAGACAAACGAGTTCATAGCAGACTGTCGTTCAATTTTCCTGCTTCCATCTAGGTACGCACTCTTTCAATTCTGACAAATAACCCACGAAGATAGTTTCATCGTCGCTATATATCTCCGCCAACGATCCACATCACCCAATGAAGCGCAATAATACCTTGATGAAACAGTCAGTTTAAGGGCTAATGGGGATTCCCACATATACCACACGAGACTGTAAACAGGTGAACAAACATCCGTATTTGTTCTCCGCCCTTCTAACAAGACCGAAGTTATCGACACCCACAAATGCGAAACACCACCATCCCTTCCGTGTTCTATATAGTAGTAGCAGTGCTATCATTTGTTTTCCGGCTGCGGCATTCCAATTTCGGTAGGTTAGGCACCTGCTAACAGGTATCCTCATAGGTTCATCTGGTTTATCCAGTACCTCTGACGAATGGCGGCGAAGACGTGCATTGTACTGCTATGCCCTTCGAGCTTATTGTATTAACGGACTATCAGCTAAATTATCACGTATTTACTGGGCAATATTATGCGTTGATTAAAAGCCGAGGGCTAACGTAAGTAGTCCGAATTTCGGTCTTTGTTCACATTTATAAGATAACACTTGACTCTATCGTACCGTTTATTAGCCGTGTCACCAGCCTTTGAGCACACTCAGATTTTATTCTTTATTCTTTCTCACAAAGGGCCTCAGGAAAGGAAAGCATAACAATACTAGTGAATAATCACACTCCGTTTCCATGTGGTTGCCCAGTAAACAAACGCGTACTCTGATGTGTTCCTCTCATGAGGTCAATCAACAAAGTCAAATCACAACATGGTTTCTTCGTCCGAACAAATACATTTTCAAAAACACCTGCAAGACAGGAAAGAGGGATTTTCAATACTTGGGAGAAGTCAGTTCAGCAGATTTCAATATGAATGTACTTATGTAATGACCGAATCGCCCCAAATGGGATCAGAAGGCACACCAGCTTGCACTGAAATGTATTCGTCATTCAGCGCATAAAATATGGCACTTATATAGACATGAAATACGTGACGGAATGCATATAAACACAGGTATTGATCCATGAGCAATATGATTGTACGGACTAGCTTGTCAGACATCGTCATGTGATGTGGGAGAAGATCATGCACGCGAGACTCGCTTCCCAAAATAATCAATATCCATGATTACACCGAGATGAATCACATGCGCATGGTGTACTTGTTTATGTATGGAAATGCATGGATGCTGATTGGGAATTTATATCCAACAGATGAAAACTGATTGATCCAAATGAGTTTTCTCGAATTGCATATGAATCGGACAAAATCACCACAACTTACCTTCCGAGAAACTGTGAGATAAGGTGAAGTGACGATGGCAAGCCCTGTTGACAGAACCAACCGTGTGAATGCTTTCGTATATAGGACACACGTGTGAAGTGAGGAATGAGAAATTGTTTGATAAAAATCCAACCCTGAGTGGTATGCAATATTATCGCTTAACAAAACACGGCTCATCGAACACTGTTGATCGCAGATCAGAAAACATCCGAAGTTGAACTGTTGTGGTGGTGTGTATTTACTACTCGGTAAGTAGTTGATTGTTGGAAAGTAACTATGGACAGCTGTGGATTAGAAATCGCCGCTATGTCCAAAGGACTACTAGCAGTGAAATGAACGACGGTATGCAAACCACAAGACTGCTCCTCAGTCTAGATGATGACTGTCTTCAATTCCAATCCCACTGGCTGACAACGATTTGTGTAAATTCACCAATCCGCAATGTGAAATCCCTGCACAAACCGAGGCCGTATACACTTATGATCTACCAATACCCAAATACTACCCACGAGTGAGTTTGCAACAATATTCAATCGTTTGAACGTTTGATAGATGTTGACAACATGTTTCTCGTATTTTGATTTAGATGTTGTCAGATTTTACTCTATTCGTTCTACTCCCACGAATCTGCACAATCTTGATCGAGACCACTTCGTGAAGTCAATGAAACTTTGCATATTGAACTAATCACATCAGATCATGAAAGAACATCGTTAACGAGAACTGAGAGATGTAACATTTTAGTAATTTCAATATCACGATACTGGACAGGCATATATTTGGGGAGTATCGATTGCACATCCATCCAGTCGAAATGAGAGACGATGAGTTCAATAATTCTGGTTCTTCTTTCGGACATCCAGATTTCGATTTGAGCTACCGAGAACCATATTTCGATCGCATTTATGAATTTGAATGTGTAGAACTTGTTTCCTAATCAAATTTCCTAAAATAAGTGACTAGAAACGGAGAACTGGAGAGTAGTATTGATCAACTGGACTGTTGCATACAAAGGAATACAAGTTGTGAACAAGGCAGATTTTGCCCGTTACTGACTGAGAATGAATGGGTTGGGATAATGACAGCACGCCAACTCGGTAATGGGATTTCTCGAAGAACATTTCGATCATTCCATCTCACTCGGCACGCGACGATCCTCTTTGGCATCACTAATCCAATCCGTGACTAGAAAACCCAAACACTAAGACATCGAAAACTCATCAAATAGTTGAAATTGAATGAACCTAATTACTGGCAATTGTGCAACATATTTCGTGTAGCTCACATGTTTGATGGCGTATTGCATCACAATGATAAATAAGTTAGATAAGTATTTGTTCTGACAGACCACGATCGTCTGTGTTGTCTACTACGCTTTATTCACTTTCGCATTTGCTCATTTCAGTTGCACATCAAATTGAGATGGGAATTAAAAGATGCGAACAAACGAAACATTATTTGTGCCCTAATTCATGCAAAAATTGCCAATCGACACTGAGGATGCATTCACATGGAATCAATCACAACTGGATTGGTGAAATCACGCATTCAGTTTGAATAAAATTATTTCTTTCTATCACTTTTGTTGGTTTTGTCAAGATCGGGGTCCGAATAAGCTCCGTTTACAAAGTGGTCGGTGTCTATTTTAGTGCAACGTTAATAACTAGGGTCGCTCATTCGAATATCGTCAACTTCCTTACTGTTTTCTTTGTGTCGGTTTTCCATAAGTGGTTACCAACTCGTTTTGATTATTAAAATAGTCGAAATGTGTAACTCACTAGTGTGTGCATTCAAATTGGTCAAAGCAATGTGAGGAAACAGGTATGGTTGAAATGACCAATTCATGATCACAGTTGTGGTTTAAGCATGCTGTCTCATTTGACTTGCGTTCAGACAGTTCTTCATCGGTTTCAACACAACGATCAAGTAGCGAATTACCGAGGAAAACGATTGTTGAACACATTGTGAACTGGTGTGACATGAACAATTCGATGTGACTCGGTTCGCATCTATATCCACACTGTTACACTTACACGATGAAGCAGTGATATTTCGTGATCAACTCAGATCGACTTTTAACCTGCGGCTTGGGAAACGAAAAATGGTTTCTACCCATTCGATGCACGACCAGTTGATAACATGTTACGGCTACTTCATTTACCGGAACGGCGGTGTGGTCATCATAACGTAGAACTAGTTGAATTCATTCTCGATGAAATAACAAATTGACTTTATGCAAGCTACCTAAAGCTGTCAGACCTGATGCCATCTACATACAATGATGAAATTCGAATAAAAATGTGCATTCTTCGTAATTATATCGTGTAATATCAATTGTAGGTTGGAAGTTTGTACAGAATTCTCTATGATGAAATATTGTTCACATTATGTCTGTGATATTCTGTGGGGAGAAATTGATATTGTGTGACTACGGTTAACGTGATTCATTTGGCTGATACTTGACGGAGGAAATATAATGAACGGTCAAATGAGAACAATTTGTAAAGTCATGAAAGTGAAATTCATCGCATCGCCAAGGAGGCAATAATACTGATCGTATCAGGAGCACATCCTATCGTGAAAGTGCCGATTGTGTTTCTGCTTGGCAGACAAGAGCTGAAGAAACACGAACGCATTCAAATAGAAAACTGTATCATTTTGGTGGTGTACTGATTATTTTGAAGACTATGATAAGTTCAGGAATACCACTTCGGTGTCAGATAGCACGTCATTTAGGCTATTCCTGGGAGTTTCCATTTATTGTATTTTATTTGATCAGACTTCTGATTAGACAGTCGTCCGCATTTCATTGAGAAAGAGGTTTGCATCTGGCAGCTGATCGAATCGAGAAGATGAAACAATGAACGATTACATATCAAAATTGCCAAGAAATTCAGCTACAACACGAACAGATTGTGTTTGTTAAACAAATGTGGGGTATTTGCGGTGCTGAATCTCAGTTGCAAAGACCGTACTCGTCATCTAGTATGGAAAAATAACTCGACATACCTCTCAATGCACTACCTGATCCCCGAGATCGAACATTTTGAGACAGAGGGATTTTTTACACCACCAAAGCGGTTTAGCCGGTTCCAGCGGCATTGCACCTCGATATCTGTCTCCCCAACTCGCAATCGATCACATTCAAAATCGGTTTTGGTTCATGCACGTTCCAGCAAATCAACCCCAACAATTGTCTCCGCAACTTTCCAACCAGTAACACCTCATGTGTCACACCAACATCACCGATCCGAATCGCTGGCTGATGCTTCTCCACTATGCACAGAGCCTCACATCCGAACACACGCACCTATATTTCACATGGTCTCATCGAAATTCACTCTACGCCAGGTGACACAGACACCCCAGCCCCACATCTAAAACTGCAATTTTTTAGTTCGCCACTCAATTATGATCTCAACCATGGGCACGCCCATCGACTGAAATGTGTAAATCGAGAAACAAGACAAACACACGTTTTTCTGGAAAATATGGGGAAAATATCCTACCTTGCCACAAAAAATACTTCCTCCGTACCCCATGCATCAATAATTCGTTCTTGCGTTGTGTTTGTTTGCTGAGTTCCAGCTTCAGTTGCGCAGTTTCTAGTGTTTGCGAACGACCCACCACAGACCCTTCAATCCCAATGCCTCATACACGCCGACGACCTAACGATCTGGCGCACCACGAGCACACAGTGAGAACCTGTGCCTCAGTGTGGAGAATACTTGGTCCAATTCGCCGTTCATTTGGACCTCTATCCCTGGACACCTTTCGATTGGTGTTTGTCTCACATACACATCCTCGCTTGGAATATGATGGTCCGGCTGTCTACCCCTACATGGCGGCAAAGGTAGCCAAACTGGTACGAGTGTAATGAGCTGCCACACTCCGCGTGACTGAACTACGTGGGATCAGCTATGAGGAAAGTCTGGAAGCCACCACGTTGTTTCCCGTTGTCTATAGACGTCTTCGAGGTGACCTCATCCACTCTAGGCGAATCATGCGTGGTGAGTTGGGCCCGGAAATGCAGTTGGAATTCCCACTCAGGAATAATGACCGTACGTGAGGACACGTAACGGTAATGGACAACCGGGTCTTGGGTGCTGTCATACCGAGCCGTGTTGAATCGGACCATAGCATTCTGATGATCACCTTCCTGTGTGAACTCCGTCACCAGCCCCTCACACACCTCCCGATAAGTAAGGCTTGTTTTTTCTACCACCCTCAAATTGCACACCGCCTTGGCACGCCCATCTAGAAATGCCCCAAACGCCGCCAACAAGGATGTATCTCCTCTTATGCAGTAGCAGGCCAATATACCTCGGAATTCTGTGATCCACACCTCCGCATCACTATCTGTGAACGGAACAAGCCACGGAAACATCATTGCGTGAGGGTGGTCACTGCACCAATGTAACAAGAACGACAAGACGGACTAGGACACTTGTATTTCAATGGCCAAACAAGTTCCTATTGTTCCTCTTATCTGCTTAGGGAAGCCTCCTTTATATTCGCCGTCTGTTCTTCTATCTGTAGCTCTCGGTTGGTTGGTCCGATCTATTTGATATTCACGTCGTTCTCTTGGTTCAGTAATCCCTTCTACAATGGATTAATTCGAACAGCCGTCAAATATGAATTATGCTAGGTGTAACGTTCTTCCGTGAGAATCTTACTTGTACAATCTGCAAAATAGAAAGAATGAAACCCAAATGAGTCGGAGCTGAGTGAGTGTTTGATGAGCAGGCATCAACCATTGGATCAATGAGGATGAGAATGGCAGTCTCTGTCTTACCTTGAAACGAATGTCGGATTGTGGATAGTCATTTTGTAGTCATCTTTCTCACTGTTATTGACCAATGAGATGACAGGAATATGAGAGTGAAAGAGAAATATGAACGCATCAAGTGAGCATAGAAGGAACATTTCGGTGTGATCTGACGCAATATGATGATGGTGATGACAGACCCCATCGAGACTCGTATTCGGGTCGTTGAATTTGGAATGCAGAGTGATAACCGCCTCGCCATAGCGCCATGGGCTCGCGCGGTATTGACATTGACATTGACATGCAACATCCAACACCCAACACAAAACACAAAACACAAAACACAAAACACAAAACACTCAAAACGCGCGAGAAGAACAATCAGGATTGGCACAAGCAATGGCTGCCTCTCATCACCAGAGCCACCAACAACTAGATGAAGCATTTCTGTAGTGTTTCTCTCGAGCAACTGTAACTCACATTCATCATAAAATTTCTCTGTATCAAGTGTTATAAGTCAAATACAATGGAACTGGTCAAAATCACATGCTATGGGAAAATACTGTTCATACATTGTTACATCATCTACTAATCTGAGAGGATAAGAGCAGTGCTAATGTCATTCAGATGTAAAGATCCCACTGCCTCAAAATAGCTTTTTAGAAGACTATTGATAAGTGGTAGATCACAGTTAAGATGGAGCTCACGTGAACAGAAATAAAATGCCCGTTTTCAACCTTTATCTGTGTAGCCACGTTTGTGCAACTAACCATTTCGGAATGGAACACTAATTGAAGGATGTACTTTGCAACCTGTGCAGATGTATTGCATAGATATAGTGTAATCTGTTGTTATATACACAGGACCACAGACTCGAACTTTTGTCCATAGGATGTTGATAAAGAATCTACCATTACTGAAGACCAACGGTGAACGGCACTTGGGAAATGGTGATCATTATAAATCTTGTATACGTAGATTCAACACCGCCACCCCAAAGCCAGAAAAAGGCCGGATGGGCGGGTGCTCAAGGCATTGGCGAGAATCTCCACGGCACCATTACGACAGGACGATTGCTGCAGGTCATTCGAAAATTTAGTGACAATAGGGGCCGACGACTGGTAGGTTAATCACTCGTGAGTAGGGCGTGCTTCAGTTTCGGTTCCTGTGATTGTGGTAAGAGTAAATTGTACCATTTTTGCATGGAGCCGTCTGGAGTGTTCACAGTAGCGAGTGGGACGTTAGTAAAGCCGTGCCGGCTTTCGGGTGGCGGTGTTGAATCTGTTTTGCCTGTTCCATCCTGCTCATTCATGACCACCAACTCGTGCTACGTTCGGACCGGTTTGACATTCCTAATTCATTTGACGTTGACCACATGGTTGCACGGCTATCAGTCCACACAATTCCTCATCGCTCTCAAGCGTTGCCTGTTCGTCACACACACACACACACACACACGCTGAACCATCACTCGGTCGATTGACTAGACCTGGACTAGACTGCTCGAGTGGGCACCGAATTCTGATCGGCTGCACCCGGCAGGCATGTTCGATCACGCACATGTACCGATGCATACACACACGCACCAACACAAGATTGTGACCTGTTCGACCCGTGACTAATCGTGTATTTGCGCGCCTGAGCGAATCCCTGCCCTACTCCCTGGTTGGTCAGAACCATCGATCGATTTCCGCCTGGTCGCCTTTCCGTTCGTTCATGTCCCTTATATGCGCGTTCCTTTCCTTGTCATTGTTAGTTGTGCTCGTTTCGTTAACCTACTTGGTGACTTGTGCCTCGGCCAATTGGCCATAGAACGTGTTATCCATTCTGAACTGTACGGAACGTTAGTAAACAGTGATTCCCGTGAGTACGCCACGTTTGAGGTTTGTACATTCACCCCTTTGATTGATTATTGTTTGTAGTACCGCTAATAAAACTCAGCTAGTTTGATTTGGTTTCTGAGGAGAGCGCGTCACTCCAACTCGGCCTAGACACCGAATAAAGTTGACTAAAGTTCAGAATCGGACGTACGTATCTAACACCTATGACCATTACATTTAGTCATTGCCAATAGTTCGTCAATAATCTCATGTCTTTATATGGTCCAATATAATGGCATTATAGGCGCCATATGCGTAAGGAAATCCGAGACATTTATCGTGCCTCCAATGAAGTGTGCGTTTCTCGAACAGTTGAACGAAGAAACGAAAGTGACCTTGTCGATAGACGGTTCGTAGTTGCACTTCTACATGAAAGATGAATCGAGCACATTATTCACCACTACGATTCGACCACTATTATTGATCATGCGAGATTCAATGTATAATCCTGATCTCACACATTCATTCGAGCTTTTGTGTAGTATTCGTGCGAGAATGCTCTTTGGACAAACATGTGCACGACGCTCTCATACGATTGGACAGTTTTGAATGCAACCGGCGCTATAGGAAATGAGGTAGATGGAGGACATGAGGTAGAGTTGTTATTTGCCTCAATTCTTCCCCGTTTGTAAAATCTGATGATATTTTCAATTAATTATTTATTGAATACTAATGACTATTCAGGTGTTCAGTGCTTCTCACACATTTCTCGTCCTCACTGCATGAACACTAATAAATTGTGCACTTTGGTATCCTGTTTACAATCAAACTTACTTTTATTCCCCGAATCTCGTGATTATTACACATTCCGAAAATTTACCCTCCCACATGAAACTCTTGTTCCCACCATCTGTTGTGCATTGTCTCTTTCTAGTTAGACCAAATATTTATTCAATATCTAACTATAAGTACTCCGAACATTTGAAGTGATGGATCAAATTCCGCCTACATAATTTTACAAGGAGTGTAAAGTAGAAATGTTCCGAAATGCAGTAGTCGGTAGTTCTTCACTCAACCCACGGGACACGATCAAGAAGGTGCTCAATTCAGGTGGTATTCAAAGACGTGGGTTTGTTGGTAATAGTATTCACGTATTTACGAACAAGCATGAGAGGAATAATCAATAAGAATTTGGTGAAGAACTGTGGGTGTCATTTGCGTGTTTGTCCTTGTATGTGCATACCAGTGTGTCAGTGAACTAAAGGGACAGTCGTTCAGCCATGGCAATACGACCGGTTGGGGGTTGGAGAAGTATGTTCCACGACACACCAGATTGAAACTGTTCAAACATGACGAAACATGTGACAGAGGACTCGGTACATCACGTCCAGAAACATGGAATTCATAGTTCGAAGTACAAGTTTGAAATTGTCCAACCAAATGGATGGTCGGTCCCATCACATTATATTGTGCACAGAGCTCGTGTATCTCGCATGGTACACACCTCAGATGGGTCGTTTCATGATTATCTCATATTTATTATATATTATATTATACAAATCAATAATTATTTGTTGAATGGATGTGCTAGAATAATGCAGAGAGGGAGGTGGTTATAGTCAAGTAAAAACTATGAGAGAGGAACAGACCCACGATGGTATAATCCGAGTGTAGGACCTTCGTTTACAAGATTTATCATAATCACCGTTTCGTGAGTGCCGTTCATCGTCGTACTTCCTTGATGGCGGTTTCTTTATCAACACCCTATACACTACCGTTCACATCAGTGGCCCTGTTTGTAGAGCAACAGATAAGACTCCTTCCATGTGATGTATGTGCATAGGTTGTGAAGTACAGTGTGGACAATATATGTGTACACATTCCGGGAGAGGTCGAAGTTCGCAAATAGCTACTCAAATTCTTGGTAGTAGGCAAAATAATGCACATACCACGAAGTAAACAACAAAGTCAGCTAAACGTTTACGCAAAATTTGGTTGACAGAGAAACAAAATTGCGGACTTGACTAATATTCAATGTCGAATAATGGCTCAAGGCTCCCTGGTTCATTTTGTGGAATTTGTGCATTGCGAAGATAATGGTCAAAGCCTCCTCAATTTGGCTAAAATCAGGTCGATGGGGCACACCATGGGGTGCGTTCATTCAGCCGTGTCTATGCCCACCACCATGTAAAGCGGTGATTGCTTGATCACATAGGGTGGTGCTAGTCTTGATCTATCGTAGTTTACGTCGTCACATGATAAGACAAAATTATCATCACATCTTTCGAAAAGTAGGGTCGATGCATCATTATTGAGATTTCGTGAGTGTCTGTGGGCATGGTGCAGGATGGGGTTCATCAATGGCCACCTACTGTAACAGAAAACAATTTCGATCTGGATCATTCTCTCCTTCTAGGGAGACCGAGGATATATTCATCATCCACCAATGAAACATACTTATTGCCGAAACACTATCTTCTCTGCCAATAATATGTCCCTCTTCATAGATCTCTCACAGCTGTTGCTTCACGGCCTTCTTTCATTTATTGATCAATCCTTAGTAGTGATAATCTCTTTACCAGTACCTTGACGGCAACCTGTCACCTTTGTTGCACTGCAGAAACTATTCTGTGTCCAATGGCAGATTAGACTGACTCCATCAAACGTCCTTATTAAACTGATGGAGTGCACTACAAATTCCTTGATGATCGTGTCGCAAACTACCAACCACATTTGTTGGACGTTGTGGGTCACGTATATTTCGTCACGCTCTTTTTGGTTTTGGTGAGAAGTACCGTGCGATGAACCACATGCAAAGTTAACATAATGTACTAGCAATTCGAACATGTGATTTTTAAATGGCGATATACAATAAGATGATGAAAGAAAATAGATCAGTCAATAAGTCCTTCACTGATGTCCGAAAGTAGACTTCAAAGAGAATAGTATGTGTGGGATTGGAACAGAGTGTCAAAATGATACCTTGAAGAATTTCTGTCGTTGAAAGCAGTTAAAATGTTGTGACTACGACCTTGCGGCCGTGACAGTGGTCTTCGTTGTTGCTTGTAACATGTTTAATGTGCAACTGAATACTAACCGTCAAAAGCGGTGACCAGTTGACTGCTGCTCTTGCGTACGCTCTCAAATACACGCTAATCAATATTTCGCTTGATTGCTTTCTCGTTCGCACGGGTCGCGGATAATACCATCATGGTTAGCGTATTTGTACAGTGCCAAGCATTAGAGTAACGTGCAAGTGGTCCACGTAGTACAATGGACCGAAGAATGCGTGCAACAACGAAACTGCGAGTTGGGGTTTAGCAATCTTAGAACTTGTTATTGGTTTGCGATGGTTAACGGGATCAGATAAGTGACCTCCGATGAATGGAAGACTACCATCAACACCTAATGCACATTTGAATGCATCATTACAGTCCCGACTACCAATACTAGGGGATCTACATATATTATAGAATGGGAAAAATAATTTATGACTTATATTGACATCAAATGGGGCCCTCAACTGAAGCTAGTCAAGCTGACCGGACTAGTTTTCTCATCTCAGAGGACGTTTATTGCAATATGAGTAACCGAACGCAAGTGCAGATATTAGATGGCACGATATTAACTTCCAGGCAATGAACATGCACTCGCATCATGGGCGCCACTCTAGCATAATCCAGGTCATTTTTATGGAACAAAATTTAACTGCATAAACGTGGTAACACTGAGGATGAAATGAGAGCAAATTCAGTTTGCAACCTTGACGAAAACACGTTCGGACCATTGATCCTATCACAATTTATCTTCATCAGCACTCCATGTAATCAGATAGAATATATCACCTATGAAGCCTTTTCTCAACGTTAGTTTGGAGCCTTGAGCCATTATTCGACATTGAGTATTAGTCGAGTCTGCTAATTTGTTTCTCTGTCAATCGAATTTTGCGGAAACTGTTATCTGACTCTGTTGTTTACTTCGTGGTATGTGCATTATTTTGCCTACTACCAAGAATTTGAGTAGCTATTTGCGAACTTCGACCTCTCCTGGAGTGTATACACATATATTGTCCACACTGTGCTTCACAACCTATGCAGAGGCATCACATGGAAGGAGTCTTATCTGTTGCTCTACAAACAGGGCCACTGATGTGAGCGGTAGTACAACTCCATCTCACGTTCTCTGTCTACCTATTTTTCTATCGCGCCGGTTGCAAAGGTCGAATGAATGTGTGAGATCAGGATTATACATTGAATCTCATATGATCAATAATAGTGGTCGAATCGTAGTGGTGAATAATGTGCTTGATTCATCTTTCATTTAGAAGTGCAACTACAAACCGTCTATCGACAAGGTCACTTTCGTTTCTTCGTTCGAAAGTTCGAGAAATTGATAATTTGTTGGCGGCACGAAAAATATCTCAGAGTTTCTTAGAGGGATCATGCAATGGCGCACGTATTAGCAATGATTTTAGTCCTTTGGAATTGAAGAGGACCGCTGAACTCTCCTTGTTGGTCGTATGCACTAGGTTTCCGTAATGTAACGGGAAATTTTCGAGGAACGCTTCCAAGTCGAGCAACGATCTCGGGTTGACTGATCTTAGTGCACTTATCATGGAATGCATCAAGTTCTCCGCTGCTGAATATTCATTTCTCAGGGTGCAAAATGCAATTACTTGACTTGACTTGATTTGATTTGACTTGCACCGTTAGAGCTCGGGTTGGTGTGGCACCGTACGCAGATGCCGACATCCGATTGTGTTAAGCCAGCTTTTCAGCTGCGCCTTACAGAATGGCGATCCATTATCGTTAACCAGTACCTGTGGGATTCATTCTCGGCTGAAGCATTCCCGTAACACTTGGATTACGATCGAGGTGCTTGGTGAACTGGTCAGGAACACTTCCGGCCATTCGGAATAGGAAATGATTAATCCAAGGGCGTGATACCGGTTCAATAATTGGACATAGAAGTCAGCATGAACTCTCTGCCATGGAATGTAGCTTTCGAGCTATGAGTTTCGGTTGTTCGGTCTCGAATGAACTTAGTGCAGACATGCATCACAATTGTTTGTCGTAATGCACATATCCGCATCCAATTCCGGCCATCAACACATCTGTCTAGTTAGTGACTTCGATTTATCCACACCCAATTGGCCTTCGTACAATTCTACGATAACAAACTTGCGCAAATGGAGTTGGAGTGACAAGCCAGTCACCTCGACAAAGGACGCTGTCAGGTTGGATACTGAACTCCTCTTTCAGTACGAAGAACTGAGTAGGCTTCCGCTTAATCTCGTACTGCCATCTCTTCCTGATGGCCGAAACCACGAATGGGATGTATCGTTTTGTCTGCTTCCGCAATTCTTCCCTTGACAGGGCCTCAGTAGGTGGAAAGAAATGGCATTCGTCGGCCACTGATAATCGTGAGTATCGTGACACGAAGTCTACTTGTAGGATTGTCTTGCCGGGTTGATGCATGATGTTATAGTTACGGGCAGTTAAGGCAATGCTCCATCGCTGAATCAAAGGAGCCTTGGATTTGGCGACGGATTTATCTGGGTTATATAGGAACTGACGGGCTTGGTGGTCGATCACAATCCATAACTTCAGTCCAAACAGGTGTTTGTGCAGTCAGCGTACCACCCAGAGAACGGCCAAAGATGCCTTCTGTGTCTGGAAATAATCCCGCTCTGCAACACTGGGAAGACGCGGGATACAAATGATTGGACATCCAACCTTTTACCAGAACTGTTCCTATCCCAACTTCAGACGCATCGAGGATCAGCATGGTCGGCTTGGATAACATTAATGGGGCTGATATCGGTCGGTGAAAGATATGTTAAGTAAGATCGCGTAGTGCCTTTTCACAATGCTCATTCCCGTGCGACATATCGGATGACTGAGCCAGAAACAATGATTGGGCTCTAGCTGCAAAGCTCAAAATGAATCACACCGAAGTCGTTCTTCTGTGCTTTCCAATCCCCTTCCCACTCCTGAATTCTTGTCACCTCATTAGTCAATAAAAGTGAGAAAGATGACTAGAAAAGCTATCCACATTCTGAAATTCGTTTCAAGGTAAGACAGAGACTGCCATTCTCATCTTCATTGATCCAAGTGTTGGTGCCTGATCATCAAACACTCACTGAGCTCCAGCTCATTCGGGTTTCATTCTTTCTATTCTGCAGAGTGTGCAAGTGCAATTCCCAGGGAAGAACGTTACACCTAACATACTTCATATTTGACGACTGTTCGAACTAACCTATCAGTTTCTCTTAATCTCTTTTTCCACTTCGTTAATCGCTCGTGAAGTGGTCGTTTCTTGATCGATTGCCAATGTGGTTATCGTTTTGACATTGTTTTCGCGCGTCATCGGTAAATCCAAAACCGATATGACACAATCGAATATATTTCAGTTTGACGGTGATTATGGACGAGTGTATTCTCGAAGACAAAGGCAAAAACAAAAGCAGATGCCGTGACCGAGGCCGAGGCTGAGACTGAAACGGCGACCGGACTCACACACAAACAAATACCTACGGGTTGAAGATCCAGTGTTCACATGACAGTGACATCTGGAATCGGGAACAAGATGCATTCTACCACAGGCCGAAAATCGCCATTTCGGAAATCGGTGTGATGCACACCTTGGATGATGACTAGACTGTTTTGTTGAGGAAATTCTGCCGATCAAACGCTGATACCATGTTTCTGTGAAAAAATTTAATCTACTCTGAAAATGAGTCCTACCGTGATGTTTATGGATGTTTGTAATACAAGCCCCATGCTGCAAGTGGGATATAGTCGAAAAACGATGTAGAATTTCCCAAAATGACACACTTCTCCGGGATTCGGAGTAGTAAGGATTCAGTTTGTCACGCTCAACTAGGCAGGAAACATACATCTGCCAGGTTCAGTGCACTAAATTTTCCACATTTTATCAACAAACCCAATATGTTGGCATAGTAGCTGTTCTGACCTCTCCTCAGCATTTTCATCAGGAACAACCGTGGATCACTGATATTTCTAAATTTCTCGGCTAACTCGTTTATCTGGTTGTACCTGCATCGATTAACAAGACTCCGGTCGATTGAGAAAACCGTTAGTCCGTGATTCGTTCATTGATCCACTTGGTCGGCTCCACTCGTATTTTCGATTCTGCACGTACGAGATCAGGGAAGCCATAGTGACTGGCGTCAATCTGCGGAAAACAACTGTATCAAGGTTGCGCTGATACATCCCATATTTCCCAACGGAAATTCATATGTGCTCAAGCATGTATTCTGTACCACATTTACACCACAGGCTATTGATCCAACCAAATATTTAGATAAAGAGAGGATGGGGAGTGGTGGGAAAACAAGAGTGAAATATTTGCAAGAAATCGTCAATCTCAGTCTTGGTGATTTATAGTAATCACATCTCACAGTTTGATCAAACTGACTCAGTCACACACTCGTCCATTACAGATGAGAATATAACAGCGGGCAAAGCAAGTGTTCATGAATTAATCACACCCCGATTTCCACCACATTCCTCTTGAATGACAGCGGTTTGTGTAAATTCACTGACCCAAAATACGAAATCCTAGCACAAATCGAGACCGTATTCATTTATGATCAACCAATGTCCAGTACTATCCACGAGTCAGTTTGCAACAGTGATCTATCGTTTGAACGCATGATGTATAACCAACTTGTTTCGAATGTTCCTGTTCAGATGAGATCAATTTGCTCCTAATTCCTTTCTCTTTCAGGAATCCACAGAATCAAGACTTAGACAAATTGGTCCTAATGGGAAAAATCAGATCAGGTCATGAAAGAACATTGTGAATGAGAAGTCAAAGGTACGAAAGCTTACTGATATGAATCACGTGACTGAACAGCCAGACAGCTGACGAATATTGACTGCGCATCCCTCCGATATAAATGAGAGACAGTGAGATAAATAATTTCGGTTCTCCTATTGGACATCCGTATTTCTACTTTGGGATATTAATAACGAATTTTCGGGCTGTTTTATGAATATATGCACAAGTAATGACTGAGTCAAATTTTCCACCGTAAGTGACTACACTGATTTGTGGAGATTAACATCAACCGGATGAACTGTTGTAAGCGTGTCAACATAGGTTGCAAATAAGGTTGATTGGGACAGGTTAACAGACCGAATTTCAGTGGCCGTCGAACGACTGTTTAAGTCATTCAGGTAGAAACTTGATAACGCACACACTTAGCAATGGGCATTTTCAAAGAATAGTTTGGTCATTTGATGGGAACCTAGACGGCACAATACTCTTCAGCATGAATAATCCAAACCACGATTATGAACCAGAACCATTCGGGAATCTGGAGTACACTAAACAGTTGCATTATGACAGGTATGAAATATGACGAACCAAATAACCGAAAATTATGCAACGTACTTAGTGTAGCTGATCCGTTCGATACCGCATTACTTCACGATGCTAGGTAAATAAGTAGTGTTTGTGACTGACCACGACCGTCAATGAAAACCAAATATATATTAATTTTTTCTTATTTACTCATCACAGTTGCTCGTCGAAGTGAGATGAAAACTGAAAAATGCAAAGACTCGTGGCATTATTTGTCCTCTTATTCCTGTACAAATTGCCGATCGACACTGAATGCGCATGCACATGGATTCAATTACCGTTGGAGTGGTGAAATCATGCAGTCGGTTTGAATACTCTCTTTTGGATTTCATGGTGTTTGTTAGTTAGCTCACGTTTTGGGGTCCCGATTGAATTTAGTACTGAGCCATTGACCAGGATGCCTCATTCGAATGTTACCGATTTTTCCAGCTTTTTTCTTTATCCGTTTTTCGATTTATTTTCGACTCAAGTTCACTACAGAAATAGTCAAAATACAAAACCGGCTACTGTGCACATTCACAGTAGTCAAAATATTGTCTGTAAGATGCCTTGTGTAAACGAACAAATAGGAGCTGCAGTTTAAGCATGCAGTCTCGTGCGGTTTGCATTCAGCCAGTGTACCACTGGTTTTATGATAGCAGTATAATATATCCAGCTACCCAGCTGAATGACTGCTAAGTGATTTGCGAACTGGTCTAAAATGAATCACATGATGTGAATCATGTCGTATCAACATCCGAACAGCTGACACGGAGCTTGCGATGTTATGGTATCGCTAACACGCACAAATAATGTTGCCTTTGTCATGTACAAATCAGACCAAGATGCTTCCCAACTCCACAGGTATACTTTTTGACGGCAAGGAGCATATAGAACTGATTCAGAAATTGTATTTGATGATAACAATTTAATTTCACTGAGTATTTTTCTCGTCATCTACGAAATCGGTATTCGCGTACTGCACTCTCCAGTGAGCAAAAACAGACCCATTTTCTGGCTATTTTGTTGATACATTCAATGGCATAAGCTGCACAATCATCCATACACCAGACTGGACGAATTCGTCATCGTTTTCGTCCAGCAGACTCTGTTCATGTCATTCTTTATCATAGCATTTTGTATGCTTCAGCTACTATGATTTCAACAAAATTTGTTGAAAACAGTTTACGAAAAAGCAAATATAGCATGTCAGTCCTCGGGTCTTGACTAATGACCACTATATGGAGGAATCGAAAATTCGGAAATACTGAGTAACAAAGAGTAAATCGTACAGTCACGAGTATCAAGAGGAATATTCAATCAGACTAAGAAAGGTTCATAATACAAAAGTGCCAGTCACTGAGGCTGCAATTAGCTGCATCTCCTACGGCATTCAGTCATCTGGTAGACCGATTTCACCGGCTCCATGTGGAAAATCATCCAGGTCTCACATGGTGAAGTTCATTGGCTATTCTTTTCTCATATTTCATCATGCACGGGACTGATGAGTTCATCCCTCCCACACACTTTACCCCTATCATCGGAATTGAAAGCATTCTGGGGGAAATCAATAAGGATGGATACTGGAGTAGTATATGTTTAAGCAAATGTACCATTTTTTCGTTGATTGTCTGTGGTTCAGAGATCGACCTCAGATCCCTAAACACTTACAACTAATCTCAACAGTCTCGAAGACAGATCAGTGTTTACCGATCTATGTTCTATCGATCTTTACCGATATCATTGCACCTGAGTTCAAATAGAATGCCAGGACACGGACTAAACTCTCATTCACTGGAACCTGATAGTAAAAACGGGGGAAAATACGGTAACAGAAGTAGAATATAACTAAATCCGTGCTAATTTCGCGGTAATTCTGTACTAACAGCACCGTCGAATGTATGGTTCGGAAGAAAATGTGACCGAGTTTAAGATGCTCATCCACTTAGATCCAGTCGTGAATGATAGGCTAGGGAAATTGATGATAAATGGAGAACAACTCAGTGACTAGTTTTTCTACCTCTCATTGACAGTCAGTAACTCAGCAAAGTTAACCGGAAGAGATGGATGTTACTTGGTGAGGAATCCCGACAACTGGTTGTCCCTACCGAGCTTTATTCAATTCGATGTACTTCAGCATATTACCACACCTAACCTATTTGGGCCCTGTGAAATTCACCCATCCAAGTCCGAGGTTTACAGTTACCGATTTTACTGATTGCATTTGTACCAAGGATATACAAACTACGCGTACTCAACTCGCAACTCATTCTTTTCCACGATCTCATTTCAGTATGCATTCGCAAATATTCGCTTTTCGAGCTGTAACATTCTGTCTACCTGGAGTCTTCTCCAGAATCACATCTGTCTTTGACTGAGACACAAATCAGATGGCCACAAGATTCGAATGTTGGGTCTACGTATACAAGATTTATAATGATCACCATTTCCCAAGTGCCGTTCACAGTTGGTCTTCAGTAATGGTAGATTCTTTAACAACATCCTACGGACAAAAGTTCGCGTCTGTGGTCTGTTGTGTTTGGCCTGAACAGGCATGTGCTCAGAAAGACGATCTTGCATGGACACACACGCACGTACACAGCTGACGTTTGCCATGCTTCGTCCCGGACGGCATTGACCAATCAGATTGTATCACGTGTTGCGCGACTTTGCACGACGTGGTCCGATTGTACCGTTGTCCTACATTTCCGATTACATACACGACTGACTCGCGCACTTGCATACTCGTTTGCGTTTTCACTTGCTTGCTTGTACTGGCGCTTACTGTACGTTGCTGCTGGAATAAACGTTTATCCGTACACGTGCGCCTTTCTTCTTTAACCGGATTGTGAACACAACATGGTCCTGTGTATATAACGACAGATTACACTATATCTATGCAATACATCTGCACAGGTTGCAAAGTACATCCTTCAATTGGTGTTCCATTCCGAAATGGTTAGTTGCACAAACGTGGCTACACAGATAAAGGTTGAAAACGGGCATTTTATTTCTGTTCACGTGAGCTCCATCTTAACTGTGATCTACCACTTATCAATAGTCTTCTAAAAAGCTATTTTGAGGCAGTGGGATCTTTACATCTGAATGACATTAGCACTGCTCTTATCCTCTCAGATTAGTAGATGATGTAACAATGTATGAACAGTATTTTCCCATAGCATGTGATTTCGACCAGTTCCATTGTATTTGACTTATAACACTTGATACAGAGAAATTTTATGATGAATGTGAGTTACAGTTGCTCGAGAGAAACACTACAGAAATGCTTCATCTGGTTTTTGGTGGCCCTGATGATGAGAGGCAGCTATTGCTTGTGCCAATCTTGATTGTTCTTCTCGCGCGTTTTGAGTGTGTTGTGTTTTGTGTTGGGTGTTGGGTGTTGGATGTTGCATGTCAATGTCAATACCGCGCGAGCCCATGGCGCTATGGCGAGGCGGTTATCACTCTGCATTCCAAATTCAACGACCCGAATACGAGTCTCGATGGGGTCTGTCATCATCATCATCATATTGCGTCAGATCACACTGAAGTGTTCCTTGTGTGCTCAATTGATGCATTCATATTTCTCTTTCGTTCCCACATTCTTGCCATCTCATTGGTCAATAACAGTGAGGAAGTTGACTAGAAAAATGACTAACCACAATCCGACATTCGTTTCAAGGTAAGACAGAGACTGCCACTCTCATCTTCATTGACCCAATGGTTGATGCCTGCTCATCAAACACTCACTGAGCTCCGACTCATTAGGGTTTCATTCTTTCTATTTTGCAGAGTGTGCAAGTGCAATTCTCACGGAAGAACGTTACACCTAGCATAATTCATATTTGACGACTGTTCGAACTAATCCACTGTAGAGGAGATTACTAGACCAAGAGAACGACCAGAATATCAAATCGATCGGACCAACCAACCGAGAGCTACAGACAGAAGAACAGACGGCGAATATAAAGGAGGCTTTCTTAAGCAGATAAGAGGAGACATAGGAACTTGTTTGGCCATTGAAATACGAATGTCCTAGTCCGTCTTGTCGTCCTTGTTACATTGGTGCGGTGACCACACTCACGCAATGATGTTTCCATGGCTTGTTCCGTTTGCGGATATTGATGCGAAGGTTTGCAGCACGGAATTCCGAAGTATAGTGGCATGCAACGGCGTAAAAGGAGATACATTCTTGTTGGCGGCGCTTTGGGCATTTCCATATGGGCGTGTTAAGGCGTTGTGTAATTTGAAGATGGTAGAAAAAACAAGCCTCACTTATCGGGAAGTATGTGAGGGGCTGGTGACGGAGTTCACACAGGAAGGTGATCACCAGAATGCTATGGACCGATTCAACACGGCTCGGTATGACAGCACCCAAGACCCGGTTGTCCATTACCGTTACGTGTCCTCACGTACGGTCATTATTCCTGAGTGGGAATTCCAACTGCATTTCCGGGCCCAACTCACCACGCATGATTCGCCTAGAGTGGATGAGGTCACCTCGAAGACGTCTATAGACAACGGGAAACAACGTGGTGGCTTCCAGACTTTCCTCATAGCTGATCCCACGTAGTTCAGTCACGCGGAGTGTGGCAGCTCATTACACTCGTACCAGTTTGGCTACCTTTGCCGCCATGTAGGGGTAGACAGCCGGACCATCATATTCCAAGCGAGGATGTGTATGTGAGACAAACACCAATCGAAAGGTGTCCAGGGATAGAGGTCCAAATGAACGGCGAATTGGACCAAGTATTCTCCACACTGAGGCACAGGTTCTCACTGTGTGCTCGTGGTGCGCCAGATCTTTAGGTCGTCGGCGTATATAAGGCATTGGGATTGAGGTGTTAGTGGTGGGTCGTTCGCAAACACTAGAAACAACAGGGCTCCTAACACGGAGCCTTGCATCACACCACTGCTGACTGGATACCACGTGGTCTGTGTCTATGCAACTATCACAGTAAAGGTTCTTTCGACCAAGAAGTCCTCAGTCCAGTGAAGCATGGCCCGGAATGCCAATTGCCCCGAGTTTCAGCAACAGCTTATCATGAGAAACTTTATCAAACGCTTACTATAGTCCACAAAGATGACATCGCTGACATATCCCTCGGCCTCGGCTTTCGACCAGGTTTCACGAGCAGTTAACAGGTTTGTCAGACATGACCTATTTCTCCGAAACCGGTGTTGCTGTGCGCACAGCAGTTGTTAGAGCTCCAGATGTTCACATATGCGAGAAACCACCAGCATTTCCATGATCTTTCTAGCTACGGAAATGAGGCTAACTGGGTGGTAGTTTGCCGAGGCGGATTTTGTTCTTCGCTTGTACAGCGGACCGAACACAGCTTTTTCCACACCCAAGATATTCTCGAAGAGGCCAGCAATAAGTTGAACAACCGAGTCAGTCATGGAGTTAGTTGGTCAGCAAAATCCTTCAGCGTCAACGGATGCACATAGTCCGGTTCCGGTTACCTGTGGGTTTTGACAGATTTAGGGATGTTATTCACTTCTGGCTTCACAAAATCATGCATAGCAAACAACGGCGAGCCATTCATCATCGGGGTTGGTGCTCCTTCGTCCACAGAATACACCGACAGGTAATGTTTGGCTAAAGTCTGAGCCTTTCCATCATCTGCTACAACCATTTCGTCGTTTTCGTTATATATCACGCAAACACTTGCGCGTAGTGTGTGGGACTGTTGAATCTTTGTTCGGTTGGTTGTCCTTGGGACTCCACGTTTCACGCGCAAACCTCAGGTCATCCGACCAACCAGCACTCGGAAGCAGCGGAATCGAGTTTCGCTCTTGTAAGAGCTCAACAGTGGTGCATATCCTCCGCAACACCCAGGGCTTGAACTCGGGCCCCTCCATCTTGAAGGCGTGTGTTCGTCGGATGACCTGAGGTTTACACGTGAAGCATGGAGTTCAAAGGACAATCAACTAAACAAACATTTCGTTGTTGTCCATCAGTACGGGGATATCTACCTTCAATCTGATGCGGCGCTTGAGGTATGGAAACAAGCGCTTGGGTGGTCGCACTGCACCAATCACAAGGGCTTGCTCGAACGCCATCTGCTTCGTCCGTTTTTGTTTGGTACTGGTTACGAATCCTGCAACAGAGATGATAACCTTCATCTGTAGATCGAAACAAATGCCAGGCTCGATTTCGTCGTTTGAGTAGGTGTCTTAACTCCAGGTCCAACCACGGTGGACCCTTCACTCGGGGTCTACGTCGGCTGAGAGGAAAGTAGGCAATAATAAGGTACAAGATACCATCAGTAATGAAGCTCCAAGCTTCGTTCACATCGCTATCAACATCCGAATCCATGGGAAACCATTTAACCTCAAACAGCTCTCCGGACATCCTCGAATGGTGTACACCAAACGTTACGTCTGATAAGTGGTCCAGGGGATGGACAAAGACCACTGCATCAGTGAACTTCTAGAATCATGTGGTCACTGCTCGCAAGTGGAGGGAGATGTTCGATGTTGTCGACATCAAAACCCCTGGAAGAAATGAACAGATCTATGATGGAGCCTTGATTGGATTACCTCTGGGTTGACTCCTGAACATGTTGGTGTAAGGCCAGTTCTTGGACCGTTCTGAGTAAATCTCGAGAGAAAGGATCTGCCCCGGTCGCGGTCCTGCCTGATGTTCAATCAACGAGCCGGGCATTGAAGTTGTCCAGGATGAGGCAGTGGCCGTTGCACACCCATCTCTTCAATGAATTCAACATATAATATGATTCATCATGCAGCTTGAAGAGGGGGGTTGTTACCGTTCGAAGCCAGTGACGGAAGGGTGATATATCATTTAGTGTAGATGTTCAACAAACCGTTGAGAGCCAGCCCGGATAGCCTTGTGGTTAAGGTGTTCGATTCACAATCATTCCCCCCTGGTTCGAGTCCCCGTGAGGGCTCGGTGGATGTGCACTGTTGATGATTCCTAACAACGATGAAATAGCTGTACAGTGCTCCCATGGTGTTCAATGGTGAGTTGAGCGTTCAAGCTGCATGAAGAATCATATTATGCAAATCTAATCTACTACCACTCAATTGCATAATTCAACATATCTGGATGGGCGGCCGTGGGTGTCCGATGGACAATTCCAACGGTCTTAAAGTCTGCGATGGTTATTTTGAAGCGGCGCCAAATGGCTTCACCAAATCCTTGTGGGTCAGCCTACGCCTCTGACTGCGCGGTTTGAATGTATGATCGGAAGAAAATTGTGACTACTCCACCTGACTGGACAGCACTCCTATCAACTCGGAATAGGGTGTAGCCAAGGAGGGATACCTCAGAGTCTAGAATATCGTTAATCAACCACGTCTCCGTCAGCGCCACCATGGTATGTGAGTTGGGCTGCAGCAAGTGTTCCAAGTCATCTCTCTTGTTCAGCAGACCACGGACGTTAGATAAAAGGATGACGGTGTTGTCTCTGTTTGCTATCACATCCGTCTGTTCACGGTGTCCTAGCTCGAGGGGACTGACAGGGACACCAGCCTCAGCAGCCTCCGCCGGAAGTGAGGGCGCCATTTCTGCTCCCGAAAATCCCAAATCAACTTGATCTTTACGTTCACGCTGTTTAATCAATGCATTTTTTATTTCTCACGATCCGAAGAGTCCAGATGTCGATGCTACCACACTTGTTCGCTCTCTAGTCTGTAGGATCTTCGTAACACAGAAGTTGCGTCTTCCCCAGAGTTTAGTACTACTTGCAGCGAACGGGGGCGTTCAGCGTCACTGACTTTGTCAGTTCGGAAGGCTGATTTTATCCGTATCTTCTCCACAGTCTCCTCTTCGTTGGGGTATTGTAACGATGCCAGTGTCCACTGGGACCGCATTATGGTGGGCAGGCTTTGGCATTTGTTTCTGGTGTTGGAGGCGTTTTGTTCCGGCTGGCTCAGCGACAGATGTCGATGCCACCTCCACATACTTAGCACAGGCCAGAATGGATACCTCGTCGGAAGTCTTCCCCTTTGACGGCGATGACGATTGTCAAAGTGATGACATTGGTGGGAAAGATGACGATGATGATGCTGCTGCTATTGCTTCAGCAGCTATTGATGATGATGAACTGGTGGATAGTGGTTCTGATGATGAAAATCATGACGCTGTTGTGTCTGTGTCAAAAAGCACCATTCCCACTGACTTCTTTGCCGGCCGCACAAGTGTTGATAGCTCAGTGCACTTGATGCACTGCACTTTGAGCAACTTCACACGGCATTTGTAGAGGGATTCGGAAAGATCACCGTTCATTTCGGAGCATTCAAGGTGGATCCAGCCATCACATCCATCACACTGAAAGGATCTGTCGTGAAGGTGAAAGGTATGTGGATAAAAACTTTTTCACTAATTTTGGAGGTATTATGCATAAATTATAATCGACAGATTGACACAAACACAGAAAATGCAGTTCCGAATATCACGCCGAAGGAGTTTCCGTATTTTATCACCAAACGCAAGCGGTCATCGTAGCCATTCTGACCGGTGCTAAACATCTGCAACAGGAATACCCAAATCAGTTTATTGGTACGAATTATATCGTTCAAACTGGAGGTGAATTGATCATAAACGAATCCTTGCACGAAAGCTCCGTGGATCACTGATATTTCTAAATTGCTCTGCTGACTCGTTTATCTGGTTGTACCTGCATCGAATAACAAGACTCCGGTCGATTGAGAAAATCGTTAGTCCGTGATTGGTTCATTGATCCACTTGGTCGGCTCCAATCGTTTTTTCGAATCTGCATGTGCGATGGCTCCTTGTCTGGCACTGAAAACGGGTGTCTATTTGTAATGTACAAGCCCTTAATCTCACATGCAATTTGTGTATCCCCAGCAGGAATGCAGAGCGGGCAAAATATTCGTTGGTTTTGTGTGGAACAATCAACCAGTCAGTGAGTCAGTAATTCAACTTCGAAGGACATTCATCAGATCCAATTAGTACCTGATAACTCGAAGTAATAAAAGCAAAAAGAATGCAACCGACATTATGAAAGCCACTCTGAAAACGTAGCAACATATAAAGATGCAATCCATGGATGATAAAAATAAACATTTTCCGTTTTCCACTATACAGGGAAACGAAGGCATTCTCCGACATTCATTGTCCCACATGATAAGGTTAGTGCAGCCTTGTCCACTTGATCCACATAGAACATAAAAGCCTACCAGGGAGCCTCCATATGATTGCTGATTGAGTTATCGATCGCTGCGCGATCGTATAGTCTACTCACAACGAGATTCAAACGGTCATCCTTGTGGACTTCATACAACTCTGTCTCACCACTGATGGTCAATCCAAAATTGGTAAACGCTAATTGACCGCGCGATCTCTTCCTGAAAAATTACAACCCGATTGCACAATCAAGAGAAGCAAATAGTGAAAGGAAAGAAAGAAAGCTACGAAGGTGATTAGTTCCAATGAAGAAAAGGTGGGCACCACGTTTGCCATTTTATCTCCACATTATGGGGTGATGCTCAGAAGATGAGTGCACCGTACGAGAACTCGCGCAAAATTGATGAGGCTCGACTGAAACGACGGACCTCAGACCAATCAGAACGACATCTAAAACAGCCACTCAAGTCACAATTTCGAACAATATATCATATAATTATTCTTCCAAAAATTATTTCCTCATTATTAAGTGTACCAGTGAGAATGTAAATGCGAACCGAGTCATAACAAATTATTCATGTCACACCAGTTCACAATGTTTTCAACAATCATTTTCCTTGGTAATTCGCTACTAGATCGTTGTGGTGAATCCGATGAAGAACTGTCTGAACGCATTTCAAATGAGACAGCATGCTTAAACCACAACTGTGATCATGAACTGATCATTCCAACCATACCTGTTTCCTCACATTGCTTTTACTACTTTGAATGCACACACTAGTGAGTCACACATTTCGACTATTTCGGTAATCAATACGACTTGGTAACCATTTATGGAAAACCGACACAAAGAAAACAGTAAGGAAGTTGACGATATTCGAATGAGCGACCCTAATTATCAACGTTATACTAAAATACACACCGACCACTTTGTAAACGGAGCTTATTCGTACCCCGATCTTGACAAAACCGACAAAAGTGATAGAAAGAAATAATTTTATTCAAACTGAATTCGTGATTTCACCAATCCAGTTGTAATTGATTCCAAGTGAATGCATCCTCAGTGTCGATTGGCAATTTTTGCATGAATTAGGGCACAAATAATGTTTCGTTTGTTCGCATCTTTCAATTCCCATCTCAATTTGATGTGCAACTGAAATGAGCAAATGCGAAAGTGAATAAAGCGTAGTATTTAACACAGACGATCGTGGTCAGTCAGAACAAATACTTATCTAACTTATTTAGCATTGTGAAGCAATACGCCATCAAACATGTGAGCTACACGAAATCTGTTGCACAATTGTCAGTAATCAGGTTCGTTCAATTCCAACTATTTGGTGATTTTCGACGTCTTAGTGTTTGGGTTTTCTAGTCACGGATTGGATTAGTGATGCCAAAGAGGATCGTCGCGTGCCGAGTGAGATGGAATGATCGAAATGTTCTTCGAGAAATCCCATTACCAATTTGATGTACTGTCACTGTCCCAACCCATTCATTCTCAGTCAGTAACGGGCAAAATCTGCCTTGTTCACAACTTGTATTCCTTTGTATGGAACAATCCAGCTGATCAATACTACTCTCCAGTTCTCCATTTCTAGTCATTTATTATAGGACATTTGGTTAGGAAACAAGTTCTACACATTCAAATTCATAAATGCGATCGAAATATGGTTCTCGGTAGCTCAAATCGAAATCTGGTCATTCATAATCTGATGTGATTAGTTCAATATGCAAAGTTTTATTGACTTCACGAAGTGGTCTCAATCAGGATTGTATGGATTTGGGAGAGAGAAAAGAACTGAGTATAATTTAATCACATCTAAATAAAAATATGAGAAGTATGTTGGCAACATCTATCGCACGTTCAAATGATTGATTATTGTTGCAAACTTACTCGCGGGTAGTATTTGGATATTGGTAGATCATAAGTGTATACGGCCTTGGTTTGTGCAGGGATCTCACATTGCGGATTAGTGAATTTACACAAATCGTTGTCAGCCAGTGGGATTGGAATTGGAATGTGTCTGTGTGCGAATATTCCCCGAACACTTGCTGTACCGGTTGTTATATTCTCATCTGTAATGGATACGTGTGGGGCAGAATTAGTTTGATCGAATTGTGAGCTCGGATTGCTCAGATCGATACTTTCTTGTTCATATTTCAATCTTCATATCACACACACACACACACACACACACACACACACACACACCATGTTTCCTTATCTCACTTTTTGCCTATCTCTGTTTGGCTCGGACATTAGTCTGTGGTGTGACTAAATCACAGCACACACGGTTGGATAAACTCATGTATATCCAGTGTATTTACATATGCGTTGGAAATATGAGATGCATCAACGCAATTTCGATACAAATTTTCACACCAAATCAACTCCAGTCCCTCGTGGTTTGAATGAGATGAATTTATCTACTAATAAGCTTAGATATCCGTTTAAAGTCAAGTATACCAGAACTGTATATTTCCAATGAGTAATTGAAAATTTCGGTTCAGAGAATGAAAAACGTGTCAGATTCTATCAATGCATCATATTTCTCGATCGGGATAACTACAATTCTGAGTAAATTGCGGAGGGGGAGGAGGCATGTTAATTAACTGTTCTCACTGATTACTCGCAATAACAACGTTCACGTGACCGATTGGGAAACTTACGTGGTTGGAATGTGATTGATATTTGGGCTTTCTCACCACGATACAAACTACATGGAGTAGTGTCACATGGTGTCACAGTCACGTTGATCAGTTGGCCTCTCTTCGAGCCTAAATTACGAAGAGATTGGAGAACAAGGAGGGATGAATTAGAGGAAGACACACTGCATCAAACGAGACCGATGATTGAGTGATTGAATGGTGAAGATACATGGGAACTTAGAAAAAACGAGAGAATCACACAAATGGACTGAGATCAGACTAGTTCATTGACTGGGTCATTATCAATGAACATGTTCACGCACATTCCAACTCACCACAATCGACAAACTGTACAGTTTCCAATCCGAAACTGGTCACAATACACACGAGGGAAGCCAAAGTGACAATCGATTGGATCCTCATCATATTCTCGTATTGGGTTATTGCAGCAGTTCTATTTGATATGACGATTTTGTGAGTTTTCTTTTATATATACGAACTTGAGGCGGAATTAGTTTACACTCGGGTATGTTCCGCGTTCGAAGTTCAATAGTTTGACCTTTGAGATCTATTGATGATTCATTGCAGAGTCAGAAATCGAGTCACAAAATTAGCGTGGTTTGTGCTTGTCTTCATCCCAGATAGTTCCGTATATACATTAGAGTGCGCGTTTGTATACTAGGCTGTAGAGTAACTGAAATACCACATCAGGGTTTATTTGTATGTTCTACTGGAGCACTGGAATTGCGAAATCGCGTTAGATCGATTATGTTGCAATTGTTTTTTTCCCTATCGTTGTTTAATTCATAGTGTTATTTTTTGCAAGACCCGCCCGCTTATTCAAATTAACTCGATCGGAGATACACAGAGTCAGTCAAATGTTACAAACCTTCGTTTTCGTTAATGGCTGTCTTGTCCACTTGAAGACAGTCATCTTCCAGATTGAGGAGCAGTCTTGTGGTTTGCATACCGTCGTTCATTTCACTGCTAGTAGTCCTTTGGACATAGCGGCGATTTCTAATCCACAGCTGTCCATAGTTACTTTCCAACAATCAACTACTTACCGAGTAGTAAATACACACCACAACAACAATTCAAATTCAGATGTTTTCTGATCTGCGATCAACAGTGTTCGATGAGCCGTGTTTTGTTGAGCGATAATATTACATATCACTCAGGGTTGGGTTTTTATCAAACAATTTCTCATTCCTCACTTCACACGTGTGTCCTATACACGAAAGCATTCACACGGTTGATTCTGTCGACAGGGCTTGCCATCGTTACTTCACCTTGTCTCATCGTTTCTCGGAAGGTAAGTTGTGGTGATTTTGTCCGATTCATATGCAATTCGAGAAAACTCATTTGGATCAATCAGTTTTCATCTGTTGGATATAAATTCCAATCAGCCTCCATGCATTTTTGCACATGAACAAGTACACCATGTGCGCGTGACTGATCTTAGTGCAATCGTGAATATTGTTTATTGTGGGAAGCATATCTCGAGCATATGATCTTCTCCCACATCACGTGACCATGTTCGGCATATTTGTCCGCACTGGCATTTTGCTGGTGGATCAACTCGTGTGTGTATTTGCGTTCCGTTACTGCCTGGGCACTTTTCATCCGCCTGTCAAATCCTCAGCTTTACACTCTTTCGATTCTGAGAAATAACCCACGAGGCCAATTTCATTGTCACTATATATCTCCGCCAACGATCCTCGTCACAAAATGAAGCGAAATAATATCATTGTGAAACAGTCAATTCCAAGACTAACAGGGATTCCCAAATATACCACACGAGACTGTAAACAGGTGAACAAACATCCGTGTTTGTTCTCCGCCCTTCTAACAAGACCGAAGTTATCGACATCCACAATTGCGAAACACCATCCCTTCCGTGTTCTATATAGTAGTAGCAGTGCTATCATTTGTTTTCCGGCAGTGGCATTCGAATTTCGGTAGGTTAGGCACCGGCTAACAGGTATCCTCATAGGTTCATCTGGTTTATCCAGTACCTCTGACGAATGGCGGCGAAGACGTGCATTGTACTGCTATGCCCTTCGAGCTTATTGTATTAACGGACTATCAGCTAAATTATCACGTATTTACTGGGCAATATTATGCGTTGATTAAAAGCCGAGGGCTAAGGTAAGTAGTCCGAATTTCGGTCTTTGTTCACATTTATAAGATAACACTTAACCCCATCGTACCGTTTATTAGCCGTGTCACCAGCCAGTAAGTACACTCACATTGTATTCAGCTCACCAACTTTCTCACAAAGGGCCTCAGGAAAGGAAAGCATAACAATACTAGTGAATAATCACACTCCGTTTCCATATGGTTGCCCAGTAAACAAACGCGTACTCTGATGTGTTCCTCTCATGAGGTCAATCAACAAAGTCAAATCACAACATGCGTTCTTTGTCCGAACAAATACATTTTCAAAAACACCTGCAAGACAGGAAAGAGGGATTTTCAATACTTGGGAGAAGTCAGTTCAGCAGATTTCAATATGAATGTACTTATGTAATGACCGAATCGCCCCAAATGGGATCAGAAGGCACACCAGCTTGCACTGAAATGTATTCGTCATTAAGCGCATAAAATATGGCACTTATATAGAAATGACATACTTGACGGAATGCATATAAACACAGGTATTAATCCATGAGCAATATGATTGTGCGGACTAACTTGTCAGACATTGTCATGTGATGTGGGAGAAGATCATACACGCGAGACTCGCTTCCCACAATAATCAATATCCATGATTACACCGAGATGAATCACATGCACATGGTGTACTTGTTCATGTGCAAAAATGCATGGAGGCTGATTGGAATTTATATCCAACAGATGAAAACTGATTGATCCAAATGAGTTTTCTCGAATTGCATATGAATCGGACAAAATCACCACAACTTACCTTCCGAGAAACGATGAGACAAGGTGAAGTAACGATGGCAAGCCCTGTCGACAGAATCAACCGTGTGAATGCTTTCGTGTATAGGACACACGTGTGAAGTGAGGAATGAGAAATTGTTTGATAAAAACCCAACCCTGAGTGGTATGCAATACTATCGCTTAACAAAACACGGCTCATCGAACACTGTTGATCGCAGATCAGAAAACATCTGAATTTGAATTGTTGTTGTGGTGTGTATTTACTACTCGGTAAGTAGTTGATTGTTGGAAAGTAACTATGGACAGCTGTGGATTAGAAATCGCCGCTATGTCCAAAGGACTACTAGCAGTGAAATGAACGACGGTATGCAAACCACAAGACTGCTCCTCAATCTGGAAGATGACTGTCTTCAAGTGGACAAGACAGCCATTAACGAAAACGAAGGTTTGTAACATTTGACTGACTCTGTGTATCTCCGATCGAGTTAATTTGAATAAGCGGGCGGGTCTTGCAAAAAATAACACTATGAATTAAACAACGATAGGGAAAAAAACAATTGCAACATAATCGATCTAACGCGATTTCGCAATTCCAGTGCTCCAGTAGAACATACAAATAAACCCTGATGTGGTATTTCAGTTACTCTACAGCCTAGTATACAAACGCGCACTCTAATGTATATACGGAACTATCTGGGATGAAGACAAGCACAAACCACGCTAATTTTGTGACTCGATTTCTGACTCTGCAATGAATCATCAATAGATCTCAAAGGTCAAACTATTGAACTTCGAACGCGGAACATACCCGAGTGTAAACTAATTCCGCCTCAAGTTCGTATATATAAAAGAAAACTCACAAAATCGTCATATCAAATAGAACTGCTGCAATAACCCAATACGAGAATATGATGAGGATCCAATCGATTGTCACTTTGGCTTCCCTCGTGTGTATTGTGACCAGTTTCGGATTGGAAACTGTACAGTTTGTCGATTGTGGTGAGTTGGAATGTGCGTGAACATGTTCATTGATAATGACCCAGTCAATGAACTAGTCTGATCTCAGTCCATTTGTGTGATTCTCTCGTTTTTTCTAAGTTCCCATGTATCTTCACCATTCAATCACTCAATCATCGGTCTCGTTTGATGCAGTGTGTCTTCCTCTAATTCATCCCTCCTTGTTCTCCAATCTCTTCGTAATTTAGGCTCGAAGAGAGGCCAACTGATCAACGTGACTGTGACACCATGTGACACTACTCCGTGTAGTTTGTATCGTGGTGAGAAGGCCCAAATATCAATCACATTCCAACCACGTAAGTTTCCCAATCGGTCATGTGAGCGTTGTCATTGCGAGTAATCAGTGAGAACAGTTGAATAACATGTACTCCCCTCCGCAATTTACTCAGAATTGTAGTTATCCTGATCAAGAAATACGATACATTGATAGAATCTGATTCGTTGTTTATACTCTGAACCGAAATTTTCAATTACTCATTGGAAATATACAGTTCTGGTATACTTGACTTTAAACGGATATCTAAGCTTATTAGTAGATAAATTCATCTCATTCAAACCACGAGGGACTGGAGTTGATTTGGTGTGAAAATTTGTATCGAAATTGCGTTGATGCATCTCATATTTTCAACGCATATGTAAATACACTGGATATACATGAGTTTATCCAACCGTGTGTGCTGTGATTTAGTCACACCACAGACTAATGTCCGAGCCAAACAGAGATAGGCAAAAAGTGAGATAAGGAAACATGGTGTGTGTGTGTGTGTGTGTGTGTGTGTGTGTGTGATATGAAGATTGAAATATGAACAAGAAAGTATCGATCTGAGCAATCCGAGCTCACAATTCGATCAAACTAATTCTGCCCCACACGTATCCATTACAGATGAGAATATAACAACCGGTACAGCAAGTGTTCGGGGAATATTCGCACACAGACACATTCCAATTCCAATCCCACTGGCTGACAACGATTTGTGTAAATTCACTAATCCGCAATGTGAGATCCCTGCACAAACCAAGGCCGTATACACTTATGATCTACCAATATCCAAATACTACCCGCGAGTAAGTTTGCAACAATAATCAATCATTTGAACGTGCGATAGATGTTGCCAACATACTTCTCATATTTTTATTTAGATGTGATTAAATTATACTCAGTTCTTTTCTCTCTCCCAAATCCATACAATCCTGATCGAGACCACTTCGTGAAGTCAATAAAACTTTGCATATTGAACTAATCACATCAGATTATGAATGACCAGATTTCGATTTGAGCTACCGAGAACCATATTTCGATCGCATTTATGAATTTGAATGTGTAGAACTTGTTTCCTAACCAAATTTCCTATAATAAATGACTAGAACTGGAGAACTGGAGAGTAGTATTGATCAGCTGGATTGTTGCATTCAAAGGAATACAAGTTGTGAACAAGGCAGATTTTGCCCGGTACTGACTGAGAATGAATGGGTTGGGATAATGACAGCACGCCAACTTGGTAATGGGATTTCTCGAAGAACATTTCGATCATTCCATCTCACTCGGCACGCGACGATCCTCTTTGGCATCACTAATACAATCTGTGACTAGAAAACCTAAACACTAAGACATCGAAAAATCACCAAATAGTTGAAATTGAATGGACCTAATTACTGACAATTGTACAACAGATTTCGTGTAGCTCACATGTTTGATGGCGTATTGCTTCACAATGCTAAATAAGTTAGATAAGTATTTGTTCTGACTGACCACGATCGTCTGTGTTAACTACTACGCCTTATTCACTTTCGCATTTGCTCATTTCAGTTGCACATCAAATTGAGATGGGAATTGAAAGATGCAAACAGACGAAACATTATTTGTGCCCTAATTCATGCAAAAATTGCCAATCGACACTGAAGATGCATTCACATGGAATCAATTACAACTGGATTGGTGAAATCACGAATTCAGTTTGAATAAAATTATTTCTTTCTATCACTTTTGTCGGTTTTGTCAAGATCGGGGTACGAATAAGCTCCGTTTACAAAGTGGTCGGTGTCTATTTTAGTGCAACGTTAATAACTAGGGTCGCTCATTCGAATATCGTCAACTTCCTTACTGTTTTTCTTGTGTCGGTTTTCCATAATTGGTTACCAACTCGTATTGATTGCCGAAATAGTCGAAATGTGTGACTCACTAGTGTGTGCATTCAAATTGGTCAAAGCAATGTGAGATAACGGGTATGGTTGGAATTATCAGTTCATGATCACAGTTGTGGTTTAAGCATGCTGTCCCATTTGATATGCGTTCAGACAGTTCTTCATCGGATTCACCACAACGATCTGGTAGCGAATAACCGAGGAAAAGGATTGTTGAAAGCATTGTGAACTGGTGTGACATGAATAATTTTCATTCGTGGCTAAGCTAGAAAATGGGAAACTTAGCGATACGATAGAAAGTCTACCCTTCTACCGTCGATACGTGGATGATATTTTTGTCCTAACTGACAGTCATACACGGCTGGAGTCATTGGTGGAAGAGTTCAACCAGGCACATGATGCGGTTGATTTTACGTCGGAAGTAGAAGAAAGGAACACTTTTCACTTTCTAGATGTGCTTCTTTTAAGAGGTGGCGATGGCAAACTGCTCCGTCGCGTATATCGCAAACCAACGGGGACAGTCCAGTACACCGATTTCGCCAGCTTTGTACCCATCGGACGTAAACGTAACCTTATTCGATCACTCGCAGCCCGTGTGCGAATGATTTGCTCCAATGAGACGGTGAGTGAAGAATTAGACATTTTGAAGCAGACGCTATTGGATAACGGATATCCCGAGCGCTTCATTCAGAAGAATATAGCCGAAAGGGCAACGAGACAAGCGTTAGTGACCGTGAAGAAGAAAGATCTATACATCCATCTCCCTTTCAAAGGAGATGACAAAAGTGAGTTACTAATAAGACGCTTGGAAAAGGCAATCGCTCGCACCTTTCCCGCTGCTACACTACGTGCCCACTTCACCAATCGACCAGTGATCTCGACGAACCTAAAAGACAAGTTACCTGTCCTCACCTCATCCATGCTAACCTATTCGTTTGTTTGCTCATGCTCGGCAAGCTATATAGGTAGAACGACACGGCAACTATCACAAAGGATCAAAGAGCACAAACCAACTTGGCTGTCGACGGGAAACAGAAAATCCATCACCAGCGCGATTGTGGCGCACCTCGCAGATACTGGACATCACGTAAACGACGACGCATTCAAAATAGTCTACAGAGTCCCTACGAATGCGCCGAAAGCCGCTCGAAAACAAGATCTAGCAACGGCAGAGGCTGTGGCGATCAGATTATTCAATCCATCGCTTTGTTCTCAGAAACGTTTCGTTAAAGCACTCAAACTACCCTGGCCGCGATCCGAGACCGACCCTGGAGCTCAGTGTGACCCATACGTTGACCCTTTGGTTCAAACCGGAAATGGATAATCCCCGAAACCCTTGTTCATTGTTTCACGGGCCCCTTTCCCAACCACGAAACAACAACATTTCCCCTCCTATCCTTCCTAACTACGCAACACCAACTTTGATGACCATCCAATCAATCTTTAGCACACAGACCTTGTTCATAATTTATGCATTTCCAACCTATAAATGTAACTGTATTAGCCACGAGGATGATGTTACCGAGAAACGAGCTTGTTCGCTATTCGTGTTTTCTATATATAATGAAATGGGATTATTCAGTGAATTTGTTATGACTCGGTTCGCATTTCCATTCACACTATTTCACTTACACAATGAGAAAATAAGTTTTGGAGGTATCATTATATAGTATATTGTTCAGAATTGTGACTTGAGTGGCTGTTTGAGATGTCGTTTTGATTGGTCTGAGGTCCGTCGTGTCAGTCGAGCCTCACCAATTTTGCGCGAGTTCTCGTACGGTGCACTCATCTTCTGAGCATCACCCCATAATGTGCAGATAAAATGACACACGTGGTATCCACCTTTTCTTCATTGGAACTAATCACCTTCGTAGCTTTCTTTCTTTCCTTTCACTATTTGCTTCTCTTGATTGTGCAATCGTGGTGTAATTTTTCAGGAAGAGATCGCGCGGTCAATTAGCGTTTAGCAATTTCGGATTGAGCATCAGTGGTGAGACAGAGTTGTATGAAGTCTACAAGTGGGACAGTTTGAAACTCTTTGTTAGTATATTATATTATTACTTCAAGTTATCAGGCACGAATGGGATCTGATGAATGTCCTTTGAATTTGAATTACTGACTCACTGATTGATTGATTGTTCCACACAAAACCATCAAGTATTGTGCCCACTCTCCATTCCTACTGGGGATACACAAATTGCATGTGAGATTAAGGGCTTGTACATTACACCCTTGTTCAGTGCCAGACAGGGAGCCATCGCACACGCAGATTCGAAAACACGATTGGAGCCGACCAAGTGGATCAATGAACCAATCACGGACTAACGATTTTCTCAATCGACCGGAGTCTTGTTAATCGATGCAGGTACAACCAGATAAACGAGTTAGCAGAGCAATTTAGAAATATCAGTGATCCACGGAGCTTTCGTGCAAGGATTTGATTATGATCATTTCACTTCAAGTATGAACGATATAATTCGTACCAATAAACTGATTTGGTTGTTCCTGATGAAAATGCTGAGGAGAGGTCAGAACAGCTACTATGCCAACATATCGTGTTTGTTGATAAAATGTGGAAAATTTAGTGCACTGAATCTGGCAGATGTATGTTTCCTGCCTAGATGAGCGTGACAAACTGAATTCTTACTACTCCGAATCCCGGAGAAATGTGTCATTTTGGGAAATTCCACATCGTTTTTCGACCGTATCTTACTTGCAGGATGGGGCTTGTATTACAAACATCCATAAATATCACGGTAGGACTCATTTTCAAAGTTGATCACCTTTTTTCACAGAAACATGGTATCAGCGTTTGATCGGCAGCATTTCCTCAACAAAACAGTCTAGTCATCATCCAAGGTGTGCATCACACCGGTTTCCGAAATTTCGATTTTCGGCCTGTGGTAGAATGCATCTTGTTCCCGATTCCAGCTGTCACTGTCATGTGAACACTGGATCTTCAACCCGTAGGTATTTGTTTGTGTGTGAGTCCGGTCGCCGTTTCAGTCTCAGCCTCGGCCTCGGTCACGGCATCTGCTTTTGTTTTTGCCTTTGTCTTCGAGAATACACTCGTCCATAATCACCGTCAAACTGAAATACATTCGATTGTGTCATATCGGTTTTGGATTTACCGATGACGCGCGGAAACAATGTCAAAACGATAACTACATTGGCAACCGAACAAAACACGTCTTCGTCACGAGCGAGGTACAAAGAGAGACTGATAGGTTAGTTCGAACAGTCGTCAAATATGAAGTATGTTAGGTGTAACGTTCTTCCGTGGGAATTGCACTTGCACAATCTGCAAAATAGAAAGAATGAAACCCGAATGAGTCGGAGCTCAGTGAGTGTTTGATGAGCAGGCACCAACACTTGGATCAATGAGGATGAGAATGGCAGTCTCTGTCTTACCTTGAAACGAATTTCAGAATGTGGATAGCTTTTCTAGTCATCTTTCTCACTTTTATTGACTAATGAGGTGACAAGAATTCAGGAATGGGAAGGGGATTGGAAAGCACAGAAGAACGACTTCGGTGTGATCAGACGCAGTACGATGATGATGAAATGAGCCACCGTGACTCGAACTTGAGTCGCTGGATTCAGAGTGTAGAGTTTTACAACCACCAAACCAGGAGACCATCCGTTGGCGGTGACATCAACATGCAACACACACTTTGCTTTATGATGAATATTGTGTTCTAATGACCCATTTGCTGTTCTTCTTAGGTGGACGTCATGAAATGGAAGCAAATCGTCCTACTCCATTTATAGCGTAAATCGCAAATGTGGATGTGCTACGTTGAACTTTTGTGATAGTTCTTGTGCATTATACTTAGAGGGAATTAGACAGAAATGTCGTCCACGTACCTCTTTTAAATAGGTAAACTGGTGATGATTTGACTCATTGTGTGTTTTTCGATCTTCGACAGGGGACTAATTGGGGATTCCATTGCTGTGCCATCTTTCTGTCTTTAAATGTTTCCTTCAAACTGAAACTGTACAATTTTGGTGCACAGTTGCAGAAGCTCCATACATATACCGAATGGTATAGTTATGTTGATTTCTTTTGTTGATAGATATTCACAAACATAGTCAATGGTCTCGACCAGAGGTACATTTTTGAATAGCGAGGATACGTTGAGGGAGAGCATTTTTCTGTGATTCGGCATTCACATCCCTGATCACGTCGACGAATTGGAATGTGTCTCGAAGGCTCGGTGGCAACAGTTTCGTTTTCATCGGTTCCAAGAGTTCTGTAAGCCATCGTGCTATGTTGTGGTATGGTGAACCCGACATGTCAAGTATAGATCGCATAGGGATAGCTGTTTTGTGTGTTTTCGGTAGACCATAGATTTGTGGGATTATTGGACCTATGGGTCTTATGCGCTGAAATGTAGCCGAATCTATCACGTCTTTCTGCCGTATCATTCGAAGCATGGTGGATATGTGCCTTTCAGTGGGGATAGTCTTGTCCTTTTCTTCAGGTTCGATGAACTAAGTTGTGGCACTCAGCGGTTCTATCACTTTCTCATGATAGCCGTTTCTGTCCATGAGGACGATTCCTGATCCTTTGTCATGCGTGTATAATGAACTGATTGGCTATCTCGCAGTTTCCCAATCGCTCCCAGATTTTCTCGTGTCAGTATGTTTCTGATGGATACTGTGGCGGTTAAATATTCGTAACTGCAGTTGACTAGGGACGAATTCAGCTGATCTAGTTCTGTGTCTCTTGCTGGTGTCAGGTCAGCTAGCTGACTTAACCGGTTCTCTATCTGAACTTCTTTGTCCAATTGGTGGACATATTAGCAATGACCGCATTCTTCTGGAATTGAAGAGAAAAGCTGGACTCCCCTTGATGATCGTACGCGCTGCCTTGCGGTACTGCAACGGGGAATTTCCGAGGAGCACTTCCAAGTCGAGCAACGATCTCGGGTTGGCTTATCTTAGTGTACTTTTCACGGAATGCATCAAGTTCTCCGCTGCTTATTACTCACTTCTTAGGGTACAAAATGCAATTACTTGACTTGACTTGATTTGATTTGACTTGCACCGTTAGAGCTCGGGTTGGTGTGGCACCGTACGCAGATGCCGACATCCGATTGTGTTAAGCCAGCTTTTCAGCTGCGCCTTACAGAATTGCGATCCATTATCGTTAACCAGTACCTGTAGGATTCATTCTCGGCTGAAGCATTCCCGTAACACTTGGATTACGAACGAGGTGCTTGGTGAACTGGTCAGGAACACTTCCGGCCATTCGGAGTAGGAAATGATTAGTCCAAGGGCGTGATACCGGTTCAATAATTGGACATAGAAGTCAGCATGAACTCTCTGCCATCGAATGTAGCTTTCGAGCTATGAGTTTTGGTTGTTTGGTCTCGAATGAACTTAGTGCAGACATGCATCACAATTGTTTGTCGTAATGCACATATCCGCATTCAATTCTGGCCATCAACACATCTGTCTAGTTATTGACTTCGATTTATCCACACCCAATTGGCCTTTGGACAGCTCATCCAAAACAGACTTGCGCAATGGAAGTGGAGTGACAAGCCGATCACCTCGACAAAGGACGCTGTCAGGTTGGATACTGAACTCCTCTTTCAGTACGAAGAACTGAGTAGGCTTCCGCTTCATCTCGTACTGCCATCCTTTCCTGATGGCCGGCTGGGGGTATCGTTTTGTCTGCTACCGCAATGCTTCCCTTGACAAGACCTCAGCAAGTGAAATAAATGGAACTGGTCCGCCGCTGAGAATCGTAAGTATCGTGATTAATAAATGAGATTCTATCGCTACGTCGTCTATCTTGATCACGAGAACTACAATAATGAATACGTCATGGATAACACGCAGAGTAACTGGTTTGCCCAATTCATTGTAATGACTGTGTTCTCGTGATCAAATGGGAAACTTACGTGATTGGAATGTGATTGATACCTGGGCTTTGCTCACCACGACACAAAACTACACGAAGTAGTGTCACATGGTATCACAGTCTCGCTGATCAGTTGGCCGTTTTTCGCATCTAAACTACAACGGTATATGAAGACAAGGATGGGTGATTTAGAGTAGGACACACTGCGCCAATCGAGACACGTGATTGAGAGGATAAACGACAAGAATACATGGGAATTCGGACACATGAGGTTATCAAACAAATGGACTGAGATCAGACTAGTTCACTGAGTGTATCACTGTCAGTGTACACACCCATGCACGTTCCAACTTACCACAATCAAAAAACAGTACAGCGCCTAATCGGAAACTGGTCATGATATACACGATGGAAACCCATCCGACTATTGGTTGGATTCTCGTCATGTTCTCGTGTGGAGTAGTTGTGACGAGTCTATTCGTTTTTTTATTATTTTCAAGCTCCTTACATGAACAGATCACGCGTGATCTGTTGAATTGTCGGCCAAACCAACCTCTGATATGGTCCGATTGGTCTTTCCATGTTCAAAGTTCAATATTTTGATCTTCGAAATTTCTCATTAAATCGTTGCAAATTTGGTAATCACGCCATGCAACTAACCTGATTTGTGTCTGTCTCCACCCTTTCTCGTTCTGTACATGCATCGACAAAACTGTCAATTTTACCAATGATAATACTGTGATCTTTGTCTGTTCTGAATTTCTCATTTGTTGATTTAGTTAAAGTCCTATTGGGGGTTTATTCTCATCTGTATCCGTCGGTGTTCGATGAGCCGTGATTCATGTGTCGATTATTACCAAATTATATTTGGCATCTCACATGATTTCAGTCTATCAAATATTATTCACCTTCATGTGTGTAATTCGTACCCGAGTTTGTGACACAGTTGATTCTGTCTGAAGGGTTTTCCGCAGTTATTGAACTTTGTTTGATAACTCTCAGTCTTTTCAAGTCATAACTCAGCCGTGTTGAACTATTTCAGCCAGTTAGTTAGTACATTCTGTTTAAAATATGATGAGATGATCTCTAACAGGCTGATAAAAATTCATCCCTTGGGATAAATAAGTCGCGTTTTGACCCCACTTGAGTAATTGACCACAAGATAGGGGCGCATCCGAGATCACTATCGTTGACTGAGCAACCGTACAAAATAAGATTCATTATACAATAGTATTCCGACGTGTTTGTTTGGTGAAGTCAATTCTGAGAGAGTACTTCAGCAGCTTTCAAGCTGAATGTACCTAATGGCTGGGATTAGGGCGACAAGGCTGAGAACTGATGCAAGACGTCATATTTTGATCTTTTTGGGATGCTTGTGGACTATGCATCGCGGTTTGCAGCTGATCCTCTACATCGCTATTTGTCTGAACATTCCAATACTGTGCTTTCGGCCTGTTCTTGAACTTTCACCAGTTCAAATACGGCGGAGCAAATTCTCGACATCTAGCCTGTACAATTTATAGTGAAAACGGATAAGTTCTGCTTACATAATCCATCATTCAAGAATATTTCTCTGTCTAAAAGATTTGTCCGAAGCACTGTTTCGTGGTTCGTTTATTAAACTATCGATTCATTGAATCTTACCATTTTATTTATTTATTTAACACGAAATTAAGGCATCTTTTAAAGAAGGGGGTTACTGTCAGTTAGAGTCTGCTAGGAGTAAAAATGCCCTACAAACGACATATCACCTGATTCAAGGTATCCTAAATATGAACGTAGTACCTTATGTCTGAGCTTGAATGTTTGAAGCCTCGGGATCCTTTCCTCCAGTGAACTAGAAATTTGTCCGCTTTGTGAAGGTATGGTCTGACACATCGTTCTACCAACGGTTCGGTCTCACCGACAGAAAGTGTGTCAGCACCGGCCCCTACCGAGCCCTCGAAACCACGAATGTCAGGGCAGCCGATCGATGGTGGGAATCGTTACACGAGAAGAATCCTGCCAGCGGCATTCAAGCCACAAGGCGTGGCCACCCACACCAGTCAGACCAATGCATTGTGTGCAACGTGTGGGTGTATGTGACGGAAACCTATATTTTTTTTTGTTTTTTGCTAATAAAACGAAACTATTTTGAAGCAGATCTGCATTCTCGCTAGAGTTTGTGGGATGGCACAAAACACATTCCTCATCCGAGTTATTAAAACGTGGACGAATTGATCGATCTGATTGCTCTCTGGAAGATACAAACGATGTCCTCCGTTAGTCCGCCGAATTGGGGATGTTTCGGTACCGTGGATAAATGCCCAAACGTTTCAGCCACAGTTTCATGTGCTGAGCCATAAAATGACTGCCATTGTTAGTAAACAACGCTTGTGATAAACCTTTGTACGTGAACATATTACGCAGATCTTTGATCGTGAATTGCGGCGTCATCAAATGCAGCTGATTATACCTCTGGCCAACCAGAGTATGGGTCAAAGATCACAAGAGCTCAGTACTTATTTATGAATGGTCCAAAACAGTCAGCATTTGCTTTTTCCCATACTTCGTGTGATACAGGACAGGGTGTCCACTTCGATGGTTGAAAATATTCCTTATCTGTGCACTGATAACACCGACTTGCGTGACGCAAATATCTTGATTAAATCCGGTCCACCAACAAGTAAAATGTGCCAACGTCTCCAACGTTTTGATTCCCATGTGACCGGAATGTCAATCACGTCAAATAGTTAGGCCAAGCGGTTGTAGTACTGCAACGGGATAGTTTAGACCCAACAGGCCATCAAGTTTTACGCCCAAATCCCCTCTCCTAGAATAGAATGCCCGAGATGGACGTTTGAAAACTGGCTTCCATCCACGTTTTACTGAAAACAAAACTGGCCCAAAGCAACGGGCAACTTCAAAAATTAGTTTTTCGAGGCTGATAGAAAGTGGTTGAACTAGTAAACAGTTAGATTCAGAGGTTGTTGTAGAACATGCATACTGAGAAATGTAACCCAACACGCGGAATATATGTAACAAGACCGTGTTCGAACACAACCCCACATGGATAGAGAAATAAACAAAAGTCGTCCCATAGAATCAGTGGATTTGTGTAGTAATTTGGATGGATGATGACAAAACCTAATGCTTCTTGGTCAAAAACAGTTGTGAATTTGCGGCCAAACAGATATCAGTGAAGACGAGCAACTGACTAGCGAATAGCCAACAACTCCCACTGAGTTTGGGAACAACCTCTTTCGGCAGCAGTCAGTTTCCTCGAAATACACACAATCGGGTAACTGTCCTGTTCAAGGATTGCGCCAATTCCAGTAGCTATGGAATCCGTCGTAATGGTCAAGAATGATTCGGTTTTCAAATAGTCAAAAATGGAACGTAACCTGGGCGTAGAAGACAGGTAAAAATTGCCCGTGAATACCAAATGAATCGGGAACAACACTCCAAAGGTTTAACTAAAGAAAGTAGTTCACTCGAATTTGTGGGAGCAAGAAAGCTAGAAGACTGGGATCCGGTTTAAAACTGCCTTTGGTAACAGAGAAATAAAAACATACTCGATGGTAAAATTAAATTTTTATAAAGTTGCTGTAACAACGAACGTAACCCATCATCATGAACTTCATTTGTGGGACCACAGAACATTACGTCATCCCGGTAACATTCATTACCAACCAAGCCTTTGAAAGAGAATTCAGCACAGACCGAAAATTTGTTGAGTCAATACTCAATCCAAATGGCAAAAGTTACATGAATACTGTTGTTCTCTTTGAACAGTCACGTGCTCAGACTGACAGTCTCGCACTCCTTAGTGCACATTGCGGACAACAGATTCATACTTCCTTCTCACGGAAACACGATTATAATCTTACAGAGTTAAAGAACTGCGCTAACCACCCAAATTTGGTAACCAATTCAATGGCTTTGCGCGGTCAGACCCGATTTTACGCTTAACTTACTTCCTTATCCACCGACTACAGCTGGGTTTTGTGTCAACGTGACTACGGATAAATGGAGTAAAAACGTTGCTTTTCCTAACCCTGGTTTTGAATACAACAAATACAAACCAAATGGGGTATGGATTGTGGTCAGGATGACACAGAGTTTGTGAATCAGCTTCTTTTAGACCCAAGCAATAGAAGTGACTTGAATCAATGAATCAAGACGATGTATCTTCAGGTTCTTCTGTGGTTCATGCTTGTTGACGAAATTTGCAGTTAAGCGTGACGTGTTAACCACCACAAATCCTCGGTGTTCTGCAATCTGATTTCAAAGGTGTAATGATGGGCGTGGCCCGCTTTGACTAACCCATAGATTCTGGCACATGAGTAGAAACCGAAGAATCCAACGCCTTTATCACGAGTGCCCGAAGACCATGAGACAAAGTACGACGCTCTACAAAATTAGGGTCACCGTCTATTTTGAACTGTACAGGAGAAGCTTTCATACCACCTCTGGCTTTGGAACATTGCGAAAAGCTCTCAGTTGGAGACATGAAATCACAAGACAGAAGTGAAATGGAAATAACAATATCCTTCATGGACTTCAGCCCTAGTACAGAAGGTCCTGAATGAGTGACAAAAAATCACAAGTGAAGGAATTGCCAACAAAATCTCAGGAGTGTGCGGGTACCCAAAATTAGTAACCTGTGTGCGGTAATACTATCTCCAACAGAGTCAGTATTATTAAGTTTTAAATATGGAGTAGCTTCTCGTATCGTAGTTTCCAGAACGAATGGTTCATTAATACCAGTTCTAACAATGAAATCGTGCTGGATCTTTCCATCGACCAGAAAATATTGCGAAATTTTCCTGTGCTGACGTACTCATGGTGAGAGAAAAACTGGGAGAACCAACCGCGGCCAAATTATCTGCAGAGTTGGAGTAGCACATCCGGGGATTCCGACTGACTAATTCGATGTGCTCGAATCTGCCACATTGAAAACACTGAATACCACGGAATTGACATGACGATCAAGAATGTAACTTTCGACAAGAAACACAGTGGCCAAGTGTCCTGTTCGCTTTAGGCGCATCATTCCGATTCTTCTGGGATTGAATTTCGCGGTTATTCCACTGTTTGAATTGGCGGGGAACCATTGGATGACCTTTGGCTTGCTAAAAACTGCGCTTACACAGCATGATGTGAGATTTGGAATCAGTTAGGCTGCTCTCTATCTGGCAATTTCTCATTGACTTCACAAACCTTGTGAAGATTACAATTTCGTCATAGATGCAGGTTATATTGGAACTGTTGACAGTTGGTACTAGCAGTCAGAGGGTGACAAATTTGTGTTTCAAGTTGATCTCCAAAATTACAGTGTGCAGCTTATGTCCGAATCTGAAGTGTAAACTCACGAATATCCTGCAAATCTTCCCGTTGAATTTGTTGAAACTTGGTCCGTTCAACAATTGTGAAACTAACTGGTTGGGTTTGCCGGAGCACAAGATTCTTGGTTTCTTCGTCCAACCGAGAAACAGGTCTCTGCGGGAATACGCCAAAGCAATGTCGAATGGATTGAATAGGCTGAACCCAGAGCAGAAAAAATGAGAATTAAAAATGAGCCTTGTTATTTCGTAGGCACGGAATCATGTACTGTACAGTTACGTAGTATAACACAGCGAACATAATGATACAAAGTAGAAAGACTCGTTTTCGAATATCGCTTCCGCCCCATTGAAGTGGGAGTGTTTGTAATCTCTTCGTGCTAGTTAACGTGCACTCTCGAGTCGTCGGATAGTTGATTGTTCCATGGGAGTCTCGGATACAAGTGTACCTAGATCAGAACTATCAGCTGGTGCAACAACAGGTGAAATGGCATCAGACCGACCTTCCTCATCGAACTGTACCTGGTAAACATGACATCTCTAACTGGAGAGATCATTTAGATCCAAAATGGTGACCACCTGGTTTTCTTCACGCGAAATGACAATCCCGTTCGCTGGCCGTAAATCATTGCCTCTGAAATAACTGACAATAGCTTTCAAAATATACACAAAATTGGTTCTTAAACTGCGGCACTTAAATAGTTGAGACAGACTTTTACCAGTAGCAGTACGTGAAGCTTTACCATATTGCATGAGAAAATTGTCAATGGCACAATCTAACTCAAAAAAATGTATGGGGATTCACAGAATGAACTGCACCCTTAAGTCTGCCTACAAAATTCTCTGCTAGACCATTAGACTGCCGGTGACGAGGATCCTCCAACCACTCGTCCAGGAGTTTCGCAGTGAAATATGTGTCACGTAGCACAAATGGAACTCTTTCTTCTGAATGTTCTCCTTGGCGCAGTCTGTGTGAAATCACTCGTAGGTGAAGTTGTTAAGTATACCTCTGTCCAACGAGAAAAAATATCAAAGACTACAAGGGAACTGTATTTACTCAAGAAGGGACCTCAGCAGTCTCCACGTACCCGCCCGCCACACCTCGCAGGACACTGGTCGAGGAAGCCACTTTGAAGGTTTTGGATGTATCTTACGTAAACACTAAATGCAGTTTTTAGCTGAACGTACGAAGCCGACATACAATTCCGGCCACCAACAAGTGTGTCGCGCTAGTAACTTTATTTTGTCGACACCCATATGCTCTGAACAGAAATCTGCCGAAATAACGGAACAGAATGTTGAACGAATGACCATACTGTCGTTAAGGCTCAATAATCCATCTGGAATGGTCGGCAAATCATCACGACGAGAGCAGAAACCAGGGAATCGCCACATTTCGTTCGACGTCCAAGCACGACTTACAGTTGAAACCACAGAAGTAAAACAATTTTTTTGAATCCTTCATAAGATCTTCAAGGCGCGCTGGTGGTTGTTGTATCAAGAGACATTCCTGATTGGCTGAGGGCTGAGATGAATTTGGTTTTCTAGATAGATCAGAGTGTACTATGTATTTAGCATTCGATTGCAGAATATCATAATCAAATGAGCTTATTGTAACACTTCATCGTTGAACCATCGCAGCTGATGATTCGGAAAACGAATGATGAGGATAACAGATGAACTGCAATCCCCCTATGGTCAGTAACTATGGTGAAATTTCGAGCAAATAAATATTTATGTAAACACTTGACGGCCCAGTAAATTGTCAAAACATCTCTTTGTGTTTGTGAATATCCTTGTTCAGCTTAAGTGATCCTCCTTTAAAAGCAATTGGTTGGCCTTTCGCATTGTTTAAAAACAGCATCCATGGCAGTAGGAGATGTATAAGTAATAACAGTGCAATAGTCTGTAGGAGAAAATGGTTTAGGAACAACACGTGATTATAGGTGAGATAGTAGTTTACAAAGTGTCTTTTCGTGTGCCTGATTCCATATGAAGGAGTTGTCGGCCGGATTTTCGAACAAAAACTGGCTTGCTGAGAAAAACTTGGAATAAAACGAGATGATAGTCATGTATAACTCGAGTGGTATCACGAAACACAACGTGGTTTGGTACAACATAACACCTTCAAGAACTTGCATAATATTTATAAGACACTGTTAAAAGGCAGGCGAAACGTTCACATCAAAAAGTAAAACTTTGTATCAGAATAAACCGAAAGAAGTATTGATGGCCGGTAATGCACTTGATTCCTTATCCACAGTTATTTGGAAGTATGTATCTTTTAGGTCAATTTTCGAAAATACACAAGACTCTGCAAGTTCGGGTTTTTATTCGCGCGTTCACGCTGTTGTAAACATTTATTCAATGTCAATCATTAGCCACCGCAAATCCGTCGTTTTTTCCATCAGTCTTTAACGGAGTGACAATCCGTGTGGCCCAGTTAGACGATTCCACAAGGCTAAGAATTCCACGCTCACATGTAGACTGTAGTGCCTGATGGACGGGTTCTCTCAAACCAAAAGGAATTACTCCGCGATTCAAACAAATGGGATCGCCAGATATCTCTCACCTCACTCTGGGAATGTGTATTCCACCGAAAGCCTTAGAACATTTTAAAACAGGCTGCTGTTCATCAGATAAGGCAGATGAAGATCTTGAGAAAGTCACACCAATTTGTAATTAACCAAGAACCTTCAGACCAAGAACGGAAGATCTTGAATCAGGAACCGGAAACTCACTGTCGGCAGGATCAGAATCACGTAACTGATTCGAAACTATACAAGATGAGACAAGCGGGAGTGTGTACCCGGTGATACCTCAAAAGGTCACATTAGTAGGATTAATCTTGGCAATAGGATAAAAACAATTTAGACCTTGTCGTTAAATTATGGATTGTACACTCCCAAGGTCAACAATGAAAGTACATTTGCAATACTCTGAATTGGGCAGTGTCTGGTTATTATGTGAGACTTTCTCTGGCAAAACAGCTAACGCAAGTGTCGAAAAATCGGAGTCAAGTGGAGAAGTGTCAGATGACGAGTGAATCGTCGGCCGATATCCTGGGCTACTTCTAAAAGCATTTTTATTGTAGCCGACCTTATCACAGGCTAAGCACACAGTTCGTCGATAGGGACATATAAAACGGAAGTGCAACCGACCACGTGGATTGTTCTTGCCCAAATTTGAATTTGTAGGGATGGATTTCGAATGAGTCGGTGGCTGAAGCAGAGTGTGATAACAAAGATAACCAGTAGGTTTGTTCAAAAGCAGCAAAATTTGGGTGCGTTGATCACTTTGACGTCAAGCAGAATTGAACAACATAGACTCCGATACAGCAGTTACAACTTTCATGTTCCGATATTGCTCGCGAAATTGGTGAATGTGATAAAAAGGTCTGATCAGTTGCAAGTAATAGCTTCTGTTGCAAATCCGGTAGGTTTATCCGAACAACGAAGCGGTCGAGCAGTTGATCTTCCAGTTGAGGACAGTAGTCGCACTTCAATGCCTGCGTGTGCAGTTGAAGAATAAATTCACATACTGGTTGGTTTCCAAGTCTAGTAAGGCAGTTAAATTTTGCTCTTACAGCAGCTACGAAATTGACTGGCTTGAAATGCTGTAAAATTTGATTCTGAGCTGGTCGTACAGCAGACTGACAGGAAAAGCACGAAAGCCAAATTTTTCACGAGACCGTATGCACCATTTACGATGAAATGGGAGAAAAGCATGTTTTCTTCGCATTATCCATATGGTTTCGGGTCGTATACCGGAGTCAAGACGTTCCATGCCGTCCCCAACCTGTCGGGATGTAGAATTTCGGTCAAATGGTTCCATTTCAGAAGCAACCATTGTGTAAATCATTTGAGAAATGGTAAATTTAATATTGAATCGACTGAATTAGGAGTGCCACAAGCATGTACTACGTAGCGTATTGTTTCGTGTGCTGGGAATCACTTAGTGCAGCATGTGAACAAAATATCTGAGGACATCATAGGAGGTCGAAAGTCGCAGCTTGCTACTCAAAAGCATGTTAGTAGGCAAAATAGAGAAAATACCACAAAGTAGAAAATGCAGTCAGCCAGAACGGTGTTCGTGAAAATTAGGTGAGAATGAAGCAAATTGGCGGACCTAACTGATTTTTAATGTAGGTCAACTTTGAACGAAGATCTTGTGGGTGATGTATTCTTTCTAAGTTCTTCTGTTGCATTGAACGTCCTCTGAGATAAGAAAAACTGGCCGCATCTGATTTGCCATCATCACTTTTGTTTCCCGCTGAATGGCATGATGTCATTCACTAATTTACTTTTCACTCTATAGGATAGGTAAAGACTTTGGGATTTGGGTGCGTTGTTCACTTTGACGTCAAGCAGAATTGAACAACGCAGACTCCGATACAGCAGTTACAACTTTCATGTTCCGATATTGCTCGCGAACTTGGTGAATGTGATAAAAAGTCTGATCAGTTGCAAGTAATAGCTTCTGTTGCAAATCCGGTAGGTTTATCCGAACAACGAAGCGGTCGAGCTGTGAAAATGGAACATAGTTAATCGTGGAACGGGTGACAAAGCTGTGCAGATCTTCAAGAATACAGGCTCATTGATCTTCGGTTATGAAGAAAACCAGTATATCGTTTTCCGATCCGGAGTAATCTCGTGCTTTCTGTTCCAGCAAATGTCCGTTTATGAATCTCCTTACTGCCTCGAGTCCACACAGACACTCGTGAGATCTTTAAGGTGGTGCATCGACCCCACTTTTCGAAAGACATAGTGATAAATTTTCCTTATCAAATGATAACGTAAATTACGATAGATAAAGGTTATCACCACCTTATTTGATCAAGCAATCACTGCTTCGCTTGGTGGCAAGCATAGATACAGCTGAATGAATGTACCCGATTGTGCCACAGAACCACCCACATACGTTCATCAATCTTCGGTCACCGAGTTCATTGAGCGTTAGTCACAACGAACGGTTGATAGAGTAGTGCTCGCACGTGGCAGGAGATGGAGGCACTATATTAACTTTAGTCCTGGCATGGTGCTATTTTCATTCTGTTGTCCCAAAAGGACCACGGAATCGTTTTCTAACCGTCATCTCCATACTAATAATAATAATAAATGACACACCCCATACAATTTTCCTGTATTCTCCGTGCACCGTGAGCCGTTCAGCCAACGACCCGTCCATCTTTAAGTGTGAAATCCATAAAACTGACAGAAAAGTCAGGCGCGTGCTCGCTCACTCCTCGCCTGTAAATCTGGCCATGAAAGTTGGAATCTAGCAAAGCGAATTAGCGGACTCTCGATAGAAGCCCACATTAAGAGCTCTACATTGCCCACTGATGTTTGACGAGGACTGTATAAGTTATTTCGTTGTTTTGTGTAATTTCTTCATATTATATGATAGCAGTGAGATATTCCAATAGGGGGGTCGCGGCTCATTAAATACAACCAGATTATTCGAGCCCCGGGGCAGAAGCGCCATAAGCCTACTATGATGACCGTATGAGCACAGTCTCTGAAATATACGGAGAGCTAATCATAGCATTGGTCCCTTGCTATTAAACAATAAAACAGATGAAGATGATATTCCGCTTCAGAGCAAATCCAGTCAGCACCCTAAGTGAAGACCTGTCTGGACCACTGGATTTGTCTTAGTTCTGCTTTTTGAGCACCCCATAAACTTAGAAAGAATATGTGACCTATGAACTCTTCGTCCAGGGCTAGTTGGCAATCTAGAGCCAGTAATCTGTGCTAACTATCGGTCATCAACGCCAATTTGCATCACTCACATCTAATTGTCATGATCACTGTTCCGGTTAACTTCGTAGTGTACTTTGTGGTATTTATATTGTTCTCTACTAACATGCTCTTGAGTAGTAAGCTGCGACTTTCGACTTCCTACAGTGTCCTCAGATATATTTTCCAGACTGTATATGTAGAATGACATTCAGAATAAAATACCACAAACTAGAAACAAACACTCTACACTGACAAAACCAATTTTCCAACAGTAATAAAGAAGACAGTGTTACTGCGCTCATCGAAAAGTTTCTGCCATTTATTGTTGCGTGTTATCGTGTTATTCCAAATTTACTATAGTGTTCCGTTGCATTCACTAGCACCCTGTAATCAGACGTTCAAATTCTGTTGCTCGATTTCACGATAACCAGTCGTATTCCCTTATTCTCATCAGAAACACACTGAAGTGTGTAGCAAGTTTAGCCACAGATCCTGTTGGAAAATACGCAGCCGTTTTAATCCAACCGTCCTTCTGGTTACTCACGCCTAAAGAAATGTACCAAATTTTATTATATCCCCTATCACAATAACAATTTTAAAGATCTTACTGTTCTTTAATTGACTCGCATATTGATGAACCAACGAAGAAGAGATTAGTAATCGGAATGCACAATAATCTGACTGTATAAACTTCGGCTCTATTCTATTTCACATATATTTTGTGTAGCTTGAATGTGACGATATTGTGAGCGAATGATTTTGAATGAAATTCAAATTCATGTGCTTAGACAATTCATATAAATATAAGAAGAAAAATTGGCCATTTCTATGGCAGCCGGCTACGATCGAAGAACATTCAGATTGCAACAGGAGCCCGGCAAGCAGGTAAACAGCACAGACTAAGATCTTTTGCATAATACATAAGTCAGAACTATCACACAAATACAGCAAGAAAAGTGCAAGGAAGAATAAATTCAACACTTGAACAACTCTACGAATTCTAAACTTCATCAAATGAGAATTACAAATCAAGAGACGCGACTCATCTATACTGGCAATCAATTATTCATCTGGTCAATATACTTATGGATATGCACAAATACCTACCTACTCACTATGTGTCGATCGTATATTTTTGAATAAACCTCTAGACGTTATTGGCATGGTAGAATGATCCATAGTGATTCTGTCACGCAGTAATTGTGTACGGGCAAATTTATAGTTATTCTCAGAATTGACAGTCCGGCATGTCCGTCACGTCACGAGATAAATGAGCAGCAATTGGGATTATTCGGATGACAGTGTTTCATCAAGCGGTTTAGTAAAAATTGGCCACGATTCAATGTGACCCCAAATCGACCAGTAATAGCCCGACGCGTTTTTGTTATTGGAATTCAAAGAGAGTTTATTGGAAGTTATCAATCGGTCATCCCCTTCTTTTTTTCTTGGTCGGATATCAATGTTTTTTGTTCAATGCAATTGTTTTCATTTTTCTCACGAGTTCATACACTGAAAACGCCGTCTCCACGGTGACTCATCTGGTTAGCACTTCAGGATTGAGTGGACACCAAATAACAATAACCGTCTTTTCGATTGTTCAAACTACTCATTTCATTTCTGAATAAGTCTGCTCATTTCTCAGAGGAATACAAGTCGATTTCCAGCTTTTGAAACTGTTTGCAGTAATCACTGATAACCATCAGACCAATAATTACTCGATCAGTGATGATGGATATTGAAACTATGATATTTCACGTCAAGAACCACATACTGCTTTGGTAGCAAAAATAGATGAGTATGAAGCTTATCAATCTGATCAATCATGACTCATAGACTGGAGAATAAATTGTAACTAATTCGAAACCATCCCGTGACGGACAAAACAAATCTTAATGATAAATAGTAGGACATCAGCAGGGTGCCAGACAGACAGTAAGGTGGCCCCAGTTAAGAGCTGCAGATCAAGATAGGAATTGAGGATATCGAACTAGCACAACGTGAATGGTGTACATGAGAACAAGCTGAGTGATCGCAGGTAACTGGTTAAAAGGAGTCGAAATAACTAACCAGTCGTGGGATCTATCTTAGTACTGGGTGGATGGGCCAACGAATTATACAAGCCACTACACATGTTTTCCCATTTTGAAATGTGAGACTGACCCAGTACAAGGGTATCTCATTCCAATTACCTTCTTCACACAATATGGTCCCAATTAATCATATCTGAAACGCGTTGCCCTTATCCTGCAAACATGGCACTTACGGATGAGACTATACACCGACTGAGTTCAGCATACAATGGTGGCGTAGTTGTTGCTGTCATTGTTTCACTGTTCGTGTGATGTTGTTTGTTTGTGTCTCGGTATTTGATTACAATAGAAATCACCGTGGAAACGAAAGGAGGCGATTACGGATTCTATCACGTGGGCAGCTGAAGAGTAGCATGACGAAGAAGAAGAAGAAGAAGAAGAAGAGAAGGATGAGGTGGGAGAGAAAGGAGGTGTGTTTGTTTCGAAAGCAATGTGCATCCCTTTGCCACCCCTTGGAAATGGTTCTCGAAGCCAAGCAACAAAACATGCTGATTGTCAGCATTCAATACAGCTACTGACCTGATGCGCCCAAATACCAACCGCTGAACTTGGATCTACCTGGAATCCTGTGCCTCGAACTACGTGCGCCGAGAACTGTCGAGATGAATGTAACGTGTATCTATTCTGTCAAATCTATGTGTTACACACGAGATTATATACATGGAGCAAGACATAGTGTAACAAGGACGACAACGCACGGCAGGATACCTGTATTCCCACGATCACACAAGTCAACAACTTCCTCCATGCAAACACAACGAGGTATGGCAGCAGTTTATTACTGACTTCTGAAGTCAACAGTTTACCACTAACCTGGTGGTCGGTCCTTCCATAGTAACAATGTAATTGCGGCGGTGGTCAAACGGTTAGCAAATTGAACTCTGGTTAGATACGACCCAGGTTCGATTCTCACCACCACTAGGCACTTCATAAGTTTCAGCTTTCCACTGGCCCTGCCTCCCTTCCAGAAGTGTTGTACAGTTCAACTCAAACTGGATATACGGATTGTTCTGCAGCTGACACCGTTATCAGTATTCGTTCGAGCCTAGTTGTGTTGACGTGGATTGGTCTGTCTCGGATATAGTCGAGCTAACTACGCTGACTACAAACCCAAGTCAGGAACTCTGGATGGACTGGTGGTCCGAGTGCAATCTGTTTGCAGAGATTCACATGGCGATGCTGGAGAGTGTTCACGGGAGCATGGTTCAGCACCTACGGATTTGCATGGTACATGACTTTGGTGTTTTTGAAAGCATATTGTGACGGGACCCACAGGTGAACTAGAGGAAGATTACTGTCTTTTTTTTCAAAGGCCAAATCAACTTAATGCGATTGCTTCGCTTACGTGGACGAGATCGTTGGGGTATAACATGAAGTGCTTTCATTCCGCCTTGTCTATGCCGGCCTTGAAGTAAGACGGTGATTTTTGATCACGTATGGTAGTTCTAATCTTGATCTATTGTAATTTAATCTGACGCATGATAAGAAAAAATCACCACCATGTCTTTCGAAAAGTGGGGTAGATGCATTTGCAACTAATATATTTAGAATTATTTTCTCGTTACACACTTGGATACATCACTACACTCCCTACTACAAAATACTAGCTGCTTTGCATATCCTATAGAAATAAAAATAAAATATTCTATGCCATACTGACATTCAACGGGACATTCAAGTGACGCGTACACTTTTCAAGCTGACTTGATTATTTGCGTTATGGTACTTGCTCCACTTCGCCTACTAACAAGGTTTTGAGTAGTAACTAAAAGAATGTTTGTATTTATCAGTAAAAAGATCTACTGTAGCGGTGACAATTTTCACATAGTCTTGATGCAGAGCTTGGGTGTCACTTGGGAAACAATTGACTTCGATGTTTGAGATCGACTGACTACTGGGTAAGTAACAGTATCAGCAACTTGTGCTAATATTTCGAGGGGTGTGCAGAAAAAAACTTAGATCACGTCAGATGCGTGGTGTGATTCGTTTAATAAAATGTTTAATAATGCAGTTCCAGAGGTCGAAATGATGAACTCTGGACACAAAAAGACCAATCGAACCATATTTCAGGTTAACATTCTACTAACAACTGTGCATTCTATCTCTCATGCGTGTGTATAAATGAGACGGATGCTCCTTGAATACCATAAACGGTACTGTTGTAGTTACCCAACACAGCAATATGATGAGAATCCAAATGATTATCGTCTTGGCATCGCTCATTTGCATCGTGACCAGTTTCCAACTGCAGGATACTGCATTCAAGGATTGTGGTAAGTTGAACTATGGATTGCCTCTATATTGACAATGATACAGCCAATAACTTGGTCTGATCTCAGTCCAAGTGGGCCAACTTCATTCATTTGACCGCCAATGTACCGTTCTCATTCTTGCTTTTCAACACTCATCTGCTTTTCCGAAATTTCCTGTTCGATATAATACATCCCTGAGTGTTCGTTAATTTCCGTGTGATTCAGGCTCGCAATTTTCCGAATTGATGAACGTGACTGTAACGCCTTGTGACACGACTCCGTGTAGTTTGTATCGTGGGGAGAAAGCCCAGGTGGCAATCACATTTCGAACAAGTGAGTTTACAATTTGATCGCATAAGCATCGCCACTTCGAGTATTCCCCAAAATTGGATGAACTACTTCTACTCTCAGTTGACTTCTTTGTTATAGTTAGATTGATGTAATTTGTTGGAGTTCAGAAAGCTTCAGAATAGTATATGTTGAGATCTTTAGGATAACGTGGTTAATGATTACGTGGAATAACACAAATATCACATTCTGAATAGCTAATAACTATGGTTAGAAGAAGTATCATGTGAAACAGCGTACACTGGTCAGCAGCCGTGCAGATCTGAGGATCCAATGTGCGCACGAAACTACACACTGAGGCCGTACAAACCTCGGATACTTGGCAGTGGGCGTAAAACAAGGCCTGTGGGAGGATCAAATCGATTCATTCGAACCACATGGGATTAACATTGACTTATGGCGTAATGGCTGTGAACTCTCGTTGGTGCCTCTCCGTTTCTGACGGACATCCAAATTCCAACAGCCTGAGTTGTTTTGGTTGCGAACTCCGTCAACAGCTGACGGCAAAAGCTTACTGCGAACGGTCAATATTAGAAAGATATCCAAAGAACCAAGGACAACGAGGTGGACAGTGATCGGACAAGAGTGAAATGCTAGTTAGAATATATCAGTCTTAGGCTCCATGATTTCTCGTAGCCAAATATTATAGTGATACTCGAATGAATTCAATCATTCCCTCGTCTGTTACAGAGGAAGCTGTAAAATCTGGCAAAGCGACCGTTCATGGAATAATTGCGCGCGTGCCCGTCCCATTCCCATTGGATGATAAAGATTTGTGTAAATTCACGGAGCCGAAATGTGAAATCCCTGCCGGTACCGTAGCCGTGTATACCTATTCACTACCTGTATTGAAAGAGTATCCAGCAGTAAGCTTCAGCAATGGATCGAATCAATCCGACTCGTGATTTGTGTTGTCTTTGTGTTTCTTACGATTCAGTTCGCCAGTTGACAAGCGTCAGTTTTGGTTTATGCATATAAATGAATTAACAAATCGAATAATGTCCAGCGAGTTATTTGACGGTCATTTTTATATCATGCCTACTCCATATCACCACAAAGGAGACTAGTGGCATTCTCAAGAAGAAATATCCATCCTGTTTGTCATCATAGATGTTCTAATCGATCAAGTGCGATGGAAGATTTGATGATAAAGCAATACCATCGTCTACTACTGCCTTCTATATTTCCATCTTCAGTTGCCTGCACAAAGTTAAATGAACCGAGTGATGTAATAAAATCTTTCTGTCTTGTGTTGTTTACAATGTTCTGTATGGCTTTCCTATGCACTAGCGCATTGAAGATACACTCCTTGTATTACCAAAATGATCCCCACTTCACTGGACGTTAAAGTACAACAGAGAAGACGTCGTAATAAGCTGAGAAAACTTGACTGTTTTTTTTTATGAAATCAACCATGACCGGAGTTGTTGGGCTTAAACCCTCACACCTCCGAGGTGAAACAGGCGTAAACCACTCGACTGGAAACAATACTTTTTCACTAACCACTTGGTTAGTCACAATACACGTTTTACAACTCAGGGTATGCCTTGAATTCTCTAGAATGCATATATATATATATATATATATATATATATATATATATATATATATATATATATATATATATATGTATATATATATATATATATATACCGGAGAGAAAGAGACGGGATAATAACTCATACAAATGAACATTCTGCACTCGATGCGCAATTTTACACTTCGTTCTCCAAGACCAAAGTAAAAGGATGACGGAACGGACATCATGGAGTATTTTTGATTCAAAGGTATTTATCTAGCCTTTTTTATTATAAAATGAAACCTGCAAGACAACAGAATTCCACGGAACACAGTGACGCTTCGGCTGTGACGAAAGAATACGTACTTCAGGATTTATTGTCAAAAAGCATGACCATTGATTCGTAACGTGGGAAATAATAAATCTAAACTTTACTGTCTCAGATTTGGCTCGACATTCGATTGGGTCATTGATGTATTACATTTGGTCAGAGAAGCTATTCCTAATCGACACCAATATGGTTTGATTAACTACGGAAAATCCGCAGACTACTTCAGAGTTATTACACCTACGTGTTACCCCATTTAACTCTTGATACATCGTGTGATTTTGTGACAGCACAACTTATTTACTAAAAAATGGATTGACCTGAATGTACACGCAAAACCCATCTATCTCGTTCTCCTTAATTTTTCACATTCCAGATACGCCTCACTGTGAAATGGGAACTGAAAGGTGAAGATGAGAGCGAGATCGTTTGCGCACTGATCCCTGTGCAAATTGCCGATCGATCCTGAAATTGTTTTCCCATTGAATCGACTGTTAAAATAATACAGTCAGTTTAAATGAATTTTATTGAAGCGATTCAGTCTGTGTTGTAACTTGTGGACAATTTCGGGTTCTGTTAAATTATTTTAGACCACTGATTTCTACCGCAAGTCAAACACCAATACATGTTTGTCATTCAAATCACTGCCCCTTTCATACTCAGCAGATCTAGTGACTGGAACGTACATTGGGAAGTAAAGGAATCAACAGCACATGCCATCCATTGTGTCATGATCACTATGGAAACCGTGAGTCGACCTTAGGACTAAGTTCACGTTGAGTCAAGCAGCTCAGTGACAAGGACAGTCTGAAAAATTGTGATCAGTATAGCAGCCGCCATATGGTCTATGTGGGCGATTGCGCTCCAATACTAAATGACTCGAAAGGATTAGGGGGTACACTTGTTGGCTCGACACTTGATTTCCGAATCCTCGATAATGGTATACATTGGGTATGAAGCAAGTTCCAAATCCGTTTCATAGGAAGACAAAGTGTATGTCATTCTTACGTCGAACAACTTGAAGTAAGTCGCCAAAGCACAACGGAATTTGTCGGTATTTTTGCACAGATTTGCAAACCCGTAACCAAATATGCATACTGGTCCGTCAAGACCTGAAGCGGAACACCCTGCTGATGCCTGACTGTTTGTCATAAGGGTCTTTTATGTCTTTCGGGGAATGCTTCCGAAGCTGAACGATAGCCGAACACAAATTAAAAGTAGATAGTTTCAGCGTAATGCCACAGACCACATATTCGTCACGGAATTTAACATTTCTTATTGCAAGTTTGCGCATCCCTGCAATGAAAGTGGTATACCATCAAACCTCAAAGGCTTTTACAATATTATGAAAAACCAACAATCCAATCCTGAGGATTTCTGTGTCAGAACCGAGATGGGTTCAGAGTATCAAAAAATCGATGTGGCCATGTGAAATGTTATGGTGAAATTTCATTATTCAATAACAGCGTAGTCGAAATTGTTGATAGGTTATCGACTTTTGATGGATATCTGGACTTCAACTCAGCCCGTCCACAACGCATAATACGGCCACCCCTATTGTCACTAGCGAACAGAGTCGACATCTGTGCAACGACATCGTCATTCACAAACATGAAATGCAACGCTTGCACACGGTCCTTCCAAACAGCAACTACCCACGAGAACTAATAACCGATGTGCTAAGAAACAAATCAACGACACACGACAAGAAGGATGTAGACTGGCTAACCTCCATTGGTATCCCGTACAGATCGGGCACATCGGAGACAATCAGGAAAGTACCTGGAATGTGTGATGTCCGTGTTTTCTTTGGAATAGATGACGCATTGCAGCATCATCTCACAAGGATCAAAGACCTTCAACGTAAACACGAACAAAACCTTTGTGTTTATACGATCAACTGCAAAGACTGCCCCGCTCAACATACTGGGCAAACATATAGAGAAATCAAAACCAGAGTTGCAGAACACGAAAGAAAAGAGAAGTACAGACGGAGACCAAATGGCTTTAGGAAAATTAGGACACGACTCTGCATTCGCACTTCATGCAATATCCGAAAACCATATCATTGACCATGAAAACACCAAAATCCTGCAGCAAAGATTTCGCAGATATACCGAACACATCTATGCGGAGACGCTGGTAATTAACGCCTACCAATCATGTCTTTACCATAACGATGGGGCAGAGATTTCAGGAGTACGGATGGCACTTACAACACGGATGGATAAACACCCAAAAGGTTATAACACCTTATTGACCTCAAATGACCCCAACATTACGGACACAGTAAGGACGGAGGTTCAACACCCACCCTTGCAATAAACAACACCACAACCAGACAGACCAACACACGAACACACTGCGACTAATACCCAACTACTCTAAACTGTCATTCCAGTTTCATTCGCCTGTAAAACTAGTCTTGAAAAAAGTTACCCGTGGTGACCGAAACGTCGACAACTTATCAACGATTTCCACTACGCTGTAATTGAACAATAAAATTCTATCTAACGCTAAGGCTTGTAGTGATCCGATAGGTCATGTGTGATAACGATTCAAATCGCAAGGGTTACTGTGATCGACGATGACAGCACTCGAGCCTCCTTCTTCCGACGTGACTCGCGCTCAAACAACTCGACCACCACGTGAAGTATAAATATCACAAATCACACTCTAGTTGAATGAAGGGGATGGACGCATGATAATGCCAGGCCGAACACAACTTCTAGTTGCTTTCAAAGGTCAGATTTATGACGTCGGAAAACCGCAGTCTCGATGAGTCGCAGCTGTTGTGTCCCGCAATTCAATAATCGGAAGAAAGGTGCACTTGTGCTTATAAACGTGCACTCTGTAGCAACTTATCCTGAGCGCCGGTACAAGCGAACAAGTGAAAATCCAAACGTGTATGCAAGTGCGTGACTCAGTAATGCATGTAATGATGCTTGTAATCGGAAGTGCAAGACGGTACAGTCGGATTAAGTCGTGCAAGGTCGTGCAGCACGTGATATGATCTGATTGGTCAGTGCTGTCCGAGGTGAAGCACGACAAACGTCAACTGTGTTCGTGTGTGCTTGACTGTAGGCGTGCGTCCATGATTGCACGGGGTGTAGATCATGCGTGCGTGTGTGGGTACATGGCTGTGAGTGCCAAACACAACACAGGCTTCTTTATCACAAGAATTTTGTCATAAATTCATTCATGGTATCATAACAACTGCATGTGGTCCCTACGATAGACACAATTTTACACTCATAAAGTCATCCTAAACCTTTCACATTCATCAACAAATTAAATGGTACAATTTTATTTTTACCTAGAACCCATTCATTGGTGATGGGTGGCTCTTAAACTGCATGGTGATTCTGTCCTATTCACATGCAGTTCGAGAAAACCAATTTGGACAAATCAGTCTTCAGTCGTTCCATACACATTCCAATCGGAAGCGTCCAATTAATCAAGAAGTATTGGTGTAAAGCGCCACTCAGCTGTTGTGACATGAATGGTGAAATGACAAATATAACGGTATAACGCTGTAGTCCAATGGACTTGATAACTTATTTTCATTGTAAAACGTTGGCCGGTTTTGTCCCAATCACGTGTAATTTGTTTAGTACTGCTAATTCATTTGACGTGGTGAGTTTTTAATGGCTCACCGGTCATGTATAAAGTCGGGATTCCGTCACTCTGGTACTACGTGTTGTTCCGTCCTTGACTCTTTCAGAGCCGATTTTCGGGACTTCCAGAAAGAAACGTGCGCATCCTTCCACGTTTACAGCTCTGAGAAGTATGAAATGGCAAAGAAACGAGGTGCTCAAATACCGGAAGGTGTACCGTATTACTTCGTCAAATTTTGTTGCGTTCACCGGAAACGTAGAAGTGGTAAATCGTCGAGGTAGGTGTTCATTCATCAAAGATGGAATTGCTTTCAGATATACCAATTTGGAGTGCGGTGCTTTCGTCAAAATTCTCTACGCTGGCTCGTGTTACTGTGTTGTCAGCTGGTCCATGAAGCATTCGCACAGTTTCCAAGTAGAGAATGAAGGGTTCTATGTGCGTAATCGTCGGCTTACGCATGAGCAAGAAACTCATGTGTTCCACCTGACGGGTAGTTTTCGAAATACCTCGAAGCTTAGGGAATATGTGGGGAAGAAATATAATCGCAGACTTCCGTGTAAAGATTTCTTTTCCATACTATTAGTTACCTATTACTCGGAGGGACAATATAAACAAAGTTCATCAAATATTTCCTTTTAAAATGAACGATAACACTACTTTGTAGATGCTTTCTTCAGTTTCTTAAACTACGAGCCGAAGCAATACAGGAATTTGTAAACCCTGATTCACTAGCACTAAACAACAATGACGCGGGAAATAGGATATAACCATCAACTAAAACTTGACATTTATAACCAAAATACACCAAGTGGATCAGTTCCACATCACTGGATTGATTCCCCAAATCGGCCACGGACGAAGAACATCGTAACCATAGTAAACACCTTGGAAACGGTGGTTGCTCAAATTTTTCCGCTGGATTGATTGCATGCTACCTATTCCAGTCAGGATTCATGCCTTTCCTCATACAAACATGTGCACCGTGCGCATATGACTCATCTCAGTCCAACCAAGTATATTGATTATCGCAGCACGAGTGTCTTGCGCACACGGTGTACATCCATATCACGTGACGGTGTCTGGCACGTTTGTCCTCACCAGTGGCATTGCCGATAGATCAATACTCGTGTATAAAAGCGTTTCGTATTTCACGCCTTATGTGACTGGAATGCGATTGATACCTGGGCTTTGGTCATCACGACACAAAACTACACGAAGTAGTGTCACATGGTATCACAGTCACGCTGATCAGTTGGCCGTTTTTCGCATCTAAACTACAACAGTATATGAAGACAAGGATGGGTGATTTAGAGTAGGACACACTGCGCCAATCGAGACACGTGATTGAGAGGATAAACGACAAGAATACATGGGAATTCGGACACGTGAGGTTATCAAACAAATGGACTGAGATCAGACTAGTTCACTGAGTGTATCACTGTCAGTGTACACACCCATGCACGTTCCAACTTACCACAATCAAAAAACAGTACAGCGCCTAATCGGATACTGGTCATGATATACACGACGGAAACCCATCCGACTATTGGTTGGATTCTCGTCATGTTCTCGTGTGGAGTAGTTGTGACGAGTCTATTCGTTCTTTTCTATTTTCAACCTCCCCACATGAACAGATCACGTGTGATCTGTTGAATTGTCGGTCCACCCAACCTCCGATACGGTCCGATTGGTCTTTCCATGTTCAATGTTCAATATTTTGATCTTCGAAATTTCTCAGTAAATCGTTGCAAATTCGGTAATCACGCCATGCAACTGACGTCATTCGTGCCTGTGTCCACCCTATCTCGTTCTGTACATGCATCGACAAAACTGTCAATTTTAACAATGATAATACTGTGATCTTTGTCTGTTCTGAATTTCTCATTTGTTGATTTAGTTAAAGTCCTATTGGGGGGTTATTCTCATCTGTATCCGTCGGTGTTCGATGAGCCGTGATTCATGTGTCGATTATTACCAAATTATATTTGGCATCTCACATGATTTCAGTCTATCAAATATTATTCACCTCCATGTGTGTAATTCGTATCCGAGTTTGTGACACAGTTGATTCTGTCTGAAGGGTTTTCCGCAGTTATTGAACTTTGCTTGATAACTCTCAGTCTTTTCAAGTCATAACTCAGCCGTGTTGAACTATTTCAGCCAGTTAGTTAGTACATTCTGTTTAAAATATGATAAGATGATCTCTAACAGGCTGATAGAAATTCACCCCTTGGGATAAATAAGTCGCGTTTTGACCCCACTTGCGTAATTGACCACAAGATAGGAACGCATCCGAGATCACTATCGTTGACTGAGCAACCGTACAAAATAAGATTCATTATACAATAGTATTCCGACGTGTTTGTTTGGTGAAGTCAATTCTGAGAGAGTACCTCAGCAGCTTTCAAGCTGAATGTACTTAATGGCTGGGATTAGGGCGACAAGGCTGAGAACTGATGCAAGACGTCATATTTTGATCTTTTTGGGATGCTTGTGGACTATGCATCGCGGTTTGCAGCTGATCCTCTACGTCGCTATTTGTCTGAACATTCTAATACTGTGCTTTCGGCCTGATCTTGAACTTTCACCAGTTCAAATACGGCGGAGCAACTTCTCGACATCTAGCCTGTACAATTTATAGTGAAAACGAATAAATTCTGCTTAGGTAATCCATCATTCAAGAATATTTCTCTGTCTAAAATATTTATCCGTATCACTGTTTCGTGGTTCGCTTAGTAAACTATCGATTCATTGAATCTTTTATATACTTATTTACCACGAAATTAAGGCATCCTTTAAGGAAGGGGGTTACTGTCAGTTAGAGTCTGCTGAGAGTAAAAATGCCCTACAAACGACATATCACCTGATTCAAGGTATCCTAAATATGAACGTAGTATCTGATGTCTGAGCTTGAATGTTTGGAGCCTCGGGATCCTTTCCTCCAGTGAACTAGAAATTTGTCCGCTCTGTGACAGTATGGTCTGACACATCGTTCTACAAACGGTTCAGTCTCACCAGCAGAAAGTGTGTCAGCACCGGCCCCTACCGAGCCCTCGAAAGCACGAGTGTCAGGGCAGCCGATCGATGGTGGGAATCGTTACACGAGACGAATCCTGCCAGCGGCATTCAAGCCACAAGGCGTGGCCACCCACACCAGTCAGACCAATGCACTGTGTGCAACGTGTGGGTGTATGTGACGGAAACCTATATTTTTTTTTGTTTTTCGCTAATAAAACGAAATGATTCTGAAGCAGATCTGCATTCTCGCTAGAGTTTGTGGGATGGCACAAAACACATTCCTCATCCGAGTTAATAAAACGTGGACGAATTGATCGATCTGATTGCTCTCTGGAAGATACAAACGAAGTCCTCCGTTAGTCCGCCGAATTGGGGATGTTTCGGTACCGTGGATAAATGCCCAAACGTTTCAGCCACAGTTTCATGTGCTGAGCCATAAAATGACTGCCCCCGTCAGTAACCAACGCTTGTGATAAACCTTTGTAACTGAACATATTACGCAGATCTTTGATCGTGAATTGCGGCGTCATCAAATGCAGCTGAATATACCTCTGGCCAACCAGAGTATGGGTCAAAGATCACAAGAGCCCAGTACTTATTTATGAATGGTCCAAAACAGTCAGCATTTGCTTTTTCCCATACTTCGTGTGATACAGGACAGTGTGTCCATTTTGATGGTTGAAAATATTCCTTATCTGTGCACTGATAACACCGACTTGCGTGACGCAGAATATCTTGATTAAATCCGGTCCACCAACAAGTAAAATGTGCCAACGTCTCCAACGTTTTGATTCCCATGTGACCGGAATGTCAACCACGTAAAATAGTTAGGCCAAGCGGTTGTAGTACTGCAACGGGATAGTTTAGACCCAACAGGCCATCAAGTTTTACGCCCAAATCCCCTCTCCTAGAATAGAATGCCCGAGATGGACGTTTGAAAACTGGCTTCCATCCACGTTTTACTGAAAACAAAACTGGCCCAAAGCAACGGGCAACTTCAAAAATTAGTTTTTCGAGGCTGATAGAAGGTGGTTGAACTAGTGAACATATGTCACGCAATTACTTGCGTGACATATGTACCAAAAACCGCGAAGCAGGTTTAAAAATGTGGGTCCGTTGCCCTCATCCTGTGGAGAAGACCTGATTGGTGGGAGGCATTCGCTTGGAGTTAACTAGGTCCGGAACCGTGTCTCCATTTGAAAGCTGTCGGGCATTTCTGGCTGTCATAGAGGTCGACATCAATTCAAGCTTAACTTGGTGATTCGGATCAGCTCGAACGGGAGCGGGGTGGCGCAGTGGTAACACACACGCCTTCGAGATGGGAGGGCCCGGGTTCAAACCCTGGGTGTGGCGGAGGATATGCACCACTGATGAGCTCTAACAAGAGCGAAACTCGAGTCTGGTGCTTCCGAGTGCAGGTTGGTCGGATGACCACCACGTGAAACGTGGAGTCCAAAAGGACAGTCAATCAAACGAGAACTAGTGAACAGTTAGATTCAGAGGTTGTAGTAGAACATGCATACTGAGAAATGTAACCCAACACGCGGAATATATGTAACAAGACCGTGTTCGAAGTCAACCCCACACAGATAGAGAAATGCACAAAAGTCGTGCCATAGAATCAGTGGATTTGTGTAGTAATTTGGATGGATGATGACAAAACCTAATGCTTCTTGGTCAAAAACAGTTGTGAATTTGCGGCCAAACAGATATCTGTGAAGACGAGTAACTGACTAGCGAATAGCCAACAACTCCCACTGAGTTTGGGAACAACCTCTTTCGGCAGCAGTCAGTTTCCTCGAAATACACACAATCGGGTAACTGTCCTGTTCAAGGATTGCGCCAATTCCAGTAGCTATGGCATCCGTGGTAATGGTCAAGAATGATTCGGTTTTCAAATAGTCAAAAATGGAACGTAACCTGGGCGTAGAAGACCGGTAAAAATTGCCAGTGAATACCAAATGAATCGGGAACAACACTCCAAAGGTTTAACTAAAGAAAGTAGTTCACTCAAATTTGTGGGAGCAAGGAAGCTAGAAGACGGGGATTCGGTTTAAAACTGCCTTTGGTAGCAAAGAACTAAAAACATACTCGATGGTAAAATTAAATTTTTACAAAGTTGCTGTAACAACGAAAGTAACCCATTATCATGAACTTCATTTGTGGGACCACAGAACACTACGTCATCCCGGTAATATTCAATACCAACCAGGCCTTTGAAAGAGGATTCAGCACAGACCGAAAATTTGTTGAGTCAATACTCAATCCAAATGGCAAAAGTTACATGAATACTGTTGTTCTCTTTGAACAGACACGTGCTCAGACTGACAGTCTCGCACTCCTTAGTGCACATTGCGGACAACAGATTCATACTTCCTTCTCACGGAAACACGATTATAATCTTACAGAGTTAAAGAACTGCGCTAACCACCCAAATTTGGTAACCAATTCAATGGCTTTGCGCGGTCAGACCCGATTTTACGCTTAACTTACTTCCTTATCCACCGACTACCGCTGGGTTTTGTGTTAACGTGACTACGGATAAATGGAGTAAAAATGTTGCTTTTTCTAACCCTGGTTTTGAATACAACAAATACAAACCAAATGGGGTGTGGATTGTGGTCAGGATGACACAGAGTTTGTGAATCAGCGTCTTTTAGACCCAAGCAATAGAAGTGACTTGAATCAATGAATCAAGACGGTATATCTTCAGGTTCTTCTGTGGTTCATGCTTGTTGACGAAATTTGCAGTTAAGCGTGACGTGTTAACCACCATAAATCCTCGGTGTTCTGCAATCTGATTTCAAAGGTGTAATGATGGGCGTGGCCCGCTTTGACTAACCGATAGATGCTGGCACATGAGTAGAAACCGAAGAATCCAACGCCTTTATCACGAGTGCCCGAAGATCATGATACAAAGTACGACGCTCTACAAAATTAGGGTCACCGTCTATTTTGAACTGTACAGGAGAAGCTTTCATACCACTTCTGGCTTTGGAACATTGCGAAAAGCTCTCAGTTGGAGACATGAAATCACAAGACAGAAGTGAAATGGAAATAACAATATCCTTCATGGACTTCAGCCCTAGTACAGAATGTCCTGAATGAGTGACAAAAAAATCACAAGTGAAGGAATTGCCAACAAAATCTCAGGGGTGTGCTGATACCCAAAATTAGTAACCTGTGTGCGGTAATACTATCTCCAACAGTGTCAGTATTATTAAGTTTTAAATATGGAGTAGCTTCTCGTGTCGTAGTTTCCAGAACGAATGGTTCATTAATAACAGTTTTACCAATGCAATCATGCTGGATCTTTCCATCGACCAGAAAATATTGCGAAATTTTCCTGTGCTGACGTACTCATAGTGAGAGAAAAACTGGGAGAACCAACCGCGGCCAAATTATCTGCAGAGTTGGAGTAGTACATCCGGGGATTCCGACTGACTAATTCGATGTGCTCGAATCTGTCACATTGAAAACACTGAATACCACGGAATTGACATGAGGATCAAGAATGTAACTTTTCACACGAAACACGTTGATCAAGTGCCTTGTTCGCTCTAGGCGCATCATTCCGATTCATCTGGGATTGAAATTCACAGTTATTCCACTGTATGAATTGGCGGGGAACCATTGGATGACCTTTGGCTTGCTAAAAACTGCGATTACACAGCATGATGTGAGATTTGGAATCAGTTAAGCTGATTTCTATCTGGCAATTTCTCATTGACTTCACGAACCTTGTGAAGATTACAATTTCGTCATAGATGCAGGTTATATTGGAACTGTTGACAGTTGGTACTAGCAGTCAGAGGGTGACAAATTTGTGTTTCAAGTTGATCTGCAAAATTACAGTGTGCAGCTTATGTCTGAATCCGAAGTGTGAACTCACGAATATCCTGCAAATCATCCCGTTGAAATCGTTGAAACTTGGTCCGTTCAACAACTGTGAAACTAACTGGTTGGGTTTGCCGGAGCACAAGATTCTTGGTTTCTTCGTCCAACCGAGAAACAGGCCTCTGCGAGAATACGCCAAAGCAATGTCGAATGGATTGAATAGGCTGAACCCGGAGCAGAAAAAATGAGAACTAAAAATGAGGCTTAATTTTTCGTAGGCTCGGACTTATGTTCTGTAAAGTTACGTAGTATAACTCAGCGAACATAATGATACAAAGTAGAAAGACTCGTTTTCGAATATCGCTTCCGCCTCATTGAATTGGGAGTGTTTGTAATCTCTTCGTGCTAGTTAACGTGCACTCTCGAGTCTTCGGATAGTTGATTGTTTCATAGGAGTCTCGGATACAAGTGTATCTAGATCAGAATTATCAGCTGGTGCAACAACGGGTGAAGTGGCATCAGACCGACCTTCCTCGTCGAACTGTACCTGGTAAACATGACATCTATAACTGGAGAGATCATTTAGATCCAAAATAATGACCACCTGGTTTTCTTTACTCGAAATGACAATCCCGTTCGCTGGCCGTAAATCATTGCCTCTGAAATAACTGACAATAGCTTTCAAAATATACTCAAAATTGGTTCATAAACCGCGGCACTTAAATAGTTGAGACAGACTTTTACCAGTAGCAGTATGTGAAGCTTTACGATATTGCATGAGAAAATTGCCAATGGCACAATCTATCTCAAAAAGTGTATGGGGATTCACAGAATGAACTGCACCCTTAAGTGTGCTTACAAAATTCTCTGCTAGACCATCAGACTGCGGGTTACGAGGATCCTCCAACCACTCGTCCAGGAGTTTCGCAGTGAAATATGTGTCACGTAGCACAAATGGAACTCTTTCTTCTGAATGTTCTCCTGAGCGCAGTCTGTGTGAAGTCACTCGTAGGTGAAGTTGTTAAGTATACCTCTGTCCAACGAGAAAAAATATCAAAGACTACAAGGGAACTGTATTTACTCAAGAAGGGACCTCAGCAGTCTCCACGTACCCGCCCGCAACACCTCGCAAGACACTGACCGAGGAAGCCACTTTGAAGGTTTTGGATGTATCTTACGTAAACACTAAATGCAGTTTTTAGCTGAACGTACGAAGCCGACATACAATTCCGGCCACCAACAAGTGTGTCGCGCTAGTAACTTTATTTTGTCGACACCCATATGCTTTGAACAGAGATCTGCCGATATAACAGAACAGAATGTTGAACGAATGACCATACTGTCGTTAAGGCACAATAATCCATCTGGAATGGCCGGCAAATCATCACGACGAGAGCAGAAACCAGGGAATCGCCACTTTTCGTTCGACGTCCAAGCACGACTTACAGTTGAAACCACAGAAGTAAAACATTTTTTTTGAATCCTTCATAAGATCTTCAAGCCGCGCTGGTGGTTGTTGCATCAAGAGACATTCCTGATTGGCTGAGGGCTGAGATGAATTTGGTTTTCTAGATAGAAGATCAGTGTGTGCTATGTATTTAGCATTTGGATGCAGAATATCATAATCAAATGAGCTTAGTGTAACACTTCATCGTTGAACCATCGCAGCTGATGATTCGGAAAACGAATGATGAGGATAACAGATGAACTGCAATCCCCCTATGGTCAGTAACTGTGGTGAAATTTCGAGCAAATAAATATTTATGTGAACACTTGACGGCTCAATGAATTGTCAAGACTTCTCTTCGTGTTTGTGAATATCCTTGTTCAGCTTAAGTGATCCTCCTTTAAAAGCAATTGGTTGGCCTTTCGCATTGTTTAAGAACAGCATCCATGGCAGTAGGAGATGCATAAGTAATAACAGTGCAATAGTCTGTAGGAGAAAATGGTTTGAGAACAACACGTGATTATAGGTGAGATGGTAGTTTACAAAGTGTCCTTTCGTGTGCTTGATTCCATATGAAGGAGTTGTCGGGCAGAATATCGAACAAAACTGGCTTACTGAGAAAAACTTGGAATGAAACGAGCCTGGCACTGAAGACAATCAAGAACAGAACGTAATTCATGAATATTTGTGGGGGAAGGTATGCCAATGAGCGGGACTAAATGTGCTGTATTGTCGTAACCGAAACGAGAAAACCCAGAGACACGGAAAATGCACTTATCTGGGTTAATAAAAACGCTAAACTTAATGAACTCTTTCAACAAACAACAAAGATGATAATCATGTATAGCTCGAGTGGTATCACGAAACACAACGTGATTTGGTACAACTTAACACCTTCAAAACCTTGCATAATATTTTTGAGACACTGTTAAAAGACAGACGAGACATTCAGACCAAAACGTAAAACTTTGTATCAGAATAAACCGAAAGAAGTATTGATGGTCGGTAATGCACTTGATTTCTTATCCACAGTTATTTGGAAGTATGTATCTTTTAGGTCAATTTTCGAAAATATACAAGACTCTGCAAGTTCGGGTTTTCATTCGTGCATTCACTCTGTTGTAAACACTTATTCAATGTCAATCATCAGCCACCACAAATCCGTCGTTTTTTCCATCAGTCTTTAACGGAGTGACAATCCGTGTGGCCCAGTTAGACGATTCCACAAGGCTAATAATTCCGCGCTCACACGTAGACTGTAGTGCCTGATGGACGGGTTCTCTCAAACCAAAAGGAATTACTCCGCGATTCAAACAAATGGGATCGCCAGATATCTCTCACCTCACTCTGGGAATGTGTATTCCACCGAAAGCCTTAGAACATTTTAAAACAGGCTGCTGTTCATCAGATAAGGCAGATGAAGATCTTGAGAAAGTCACACCAATTTGTAATTAACCAAGAACCTGCAAACCAAGAACGGAAGATCTTGAATCAGGAACCGGAAACTCACTGTCGGCAGGAGCAGAATCACGTAACTGATTCGAAACTATACAAGATGAGACAAGCGGGAGTGTGTACCCGGTGATACCTCAAAAGATCACATTAGTAGGATTAATCTTGGCAATAGGATAAAAACAATTTAGACCTTGTCGTTAAATTATGTATTGTACACTCCCAAGGTCAACAATGAAAGTACATTTGCAATACTCTGAATTGGGCAGTGTCTGGTTATTATGTGAAACTTTCTCCGGCAAAACAGCTAACGCAAGTGTCGAAAAATTGGAGTCAAGTGAAGAAGTGTCAGATGACGAGTGAATCGTCGGCCGATATCCTGGGCTACTTCTAAAAACATTTTTATTGTAGCCGACCTTATCACAGGCTAAGCACACAGTTCGTCGATAGGGACATATAAAACGGAAGTGCAACCGACCACGTGGATTGTTCTTGCCCAAATTTGAATTTGTAGGGATGGATTTCGAATGAGTCGGTGGCTGAAGCAGAGTGTGATAACAAAGATAACCAGTAGGTTTGTTCAAAAGCAGCAAATTTTGGGTGCGTTGATCACTTTGACGTCGAGCAGAATTGAACAACATAGACTCCGATACAGCAGTTACAACTTTCATGTTCCGATATTGCTCGCGAACGTGGCGAATGTGATAAAAAGTCTGATCAGTTGCAAGTAATAGCTTCTGTTGCAAATCCGGTAGGTTTATCCGAACAACGAAGCGGTCGAGCACTTGATCTTCCAGTTGAGGACAGTGGTCGCACTTCAATGCCTGCGTGTGCAGTTGAAGAACAAATTCACATACTGGTTGGTTTCCAAGTCTAGTAAGGCAGTTAAATTTGGCTCTTACAGCAGCTACGAAATTGACTGGCTTGAAATGCTGTAAAATTTGATTCTGAGCTTGTCGTACAATAAACTGACAGAAGAAGCAGGAAAGCCAAATTTTTCACGAGACCGTATGTATGAATTTCGGTCAAATGGTTCCATTTCAGAAGCAACCATAGTGTAAATCATTTGAGAAATGGTAAATTTAATATTGAATCGACTGAATTAGGAGTGCCACAAGCATGTACTACGTAGCGTATTGTTTCGTGTGCTGGGAATCACTTAGTGCAGCATGTGAACAAAATATCTGAGGACATCATAGGAGGTCGAAAGTCGCAGCTTGCTACTCAAAAGCATGTTAGTAGGCAAAATAAAGCAAATACCACAAAGTAGAAAAAGCAGTTAGCCAGAACGGTGTTCGTGAAAATTAGGTGAGAATGAAGCAAATTGGCGGACCTAACTGATTTTTAATGTAGGTCAACTTTAAACGAAGATCTTGTGGGTGATGTATTCTTTCTAAGTTCTTCTGTTGCATTGAACGTCCTCTGAGATAAGAAAAACTGGCCGCATCTGATTTGCCATCATCACTTATGTTTCCCGCTGAATGGCATGATGTCATACACTAATTTACTTTTCACTCTATAGGATAAGTAAAGACTTTGGGATTTGTATTAGGGACTGCAGTGATGTGTTCAAATGTGTAACAAGAAAGACTTTCAAATATATTAGTTGTAAATGGTGGCCCGCTGTCCACCGCATGTCATCTATCTGACTCCTTCACCAATAGCGAATAGTTAACTCGTGTCGTGCTCACAACGTTTTAACTACTTTAAACGACAGAAGTCCTTCGGGGTATCATGTTAACACTCCGTTTCTATCCCACATACATTACCATATTAAAATATACTATTTTTAAATCCCAATGAAGAACTTATTGATCGATCCGTTTTTTCACTATTCAGTTGTAATTCGCCATCTAAAACTCACATGTTCGAATCACTTGCTCATCGTGTTAACGTTTCACGTGGTTCACCGTAAGACGTTTCCCATCGAATCTAAAAGGATTTGTTGTGCACTGCTTCAGATTAAATGTGGACTTTTGATGGGGTGAGTCTAATCTGCCATTGAACACAAAAGTAGTTTCTGCAGTGCAGCAGAGGTGACGGGATTGAATTCAGGGTGCTGGTAAAGAGAATAACAGAACTAAGGAGTGACTAATAAATGGAAGAGGACCGTGAAACAACAACTGTGAGATCCATCATGAGGCACAGAATTTTGGTCGAGAAGTTGACGATTTGGCTGTACGCATGTATGGCAGGTATATGATGGATATATCCTTAGTCTGGCTAGTAAGAGAGACTGGTCGCTGGTGAAAATGGAACATAGTAAATAGTGGAACGGGTGACAAAGCTGTGCAGATCTTCAAGAATACAGGCTCATTGATCTCCGGTTATGAAGAAAACCAGTATATCGTTTTCCGATCTGGATTTATCTCGTGCCTTCTGTTCCAGCAGATGTCCGTTTATGAATCCCCGTACTGCACCGAGTCCACACAGACACTCGTGAGATCTTTAGGGTGACGCATCGACCCCACTTTTCGAAAGACATAATGATAAATTTTGCTTATCAGATGATGACGTAAATTACGATAGATAAAGGTTATCACCACCTTTTTTGATCAAGCAATCACTGCTTCGCGTGGTGGCAAGCATAGATACGGCTGAATGAATGAACTCGATTGTGCCCCAGAACCACCCACATACGTTCATCAATCTTCAGTCACCGAGTTCATTGAGTGTTAGTCACAACGAACGGCATTTAGAGTAGTACTCCCACGTGGCAGGAGATGGAAGCACTATATTAACTTTAGTCCTGGCATGGTGCTATTTTCATTCTGTTGTCCCAAAAGGACCATGGAATCGTTTTCTAACCGTCATCTCCATACTAATAATAATAATAAATGACACATCCCATACAATTTTCCTGTATTCTCCGTGCACCGTGAGCCGTTCAGCCAACGACCCGTCCATCTTTAAGTGTGAAATCCACAAAACTGATAGCAAATTCAGGCGCGTGCTCGCTCACTCCTCGCCTGTAAATCTGGCCATGAAAGTCGGAATCCAGCGAAGCGAATTAGCGGACTCTCGATAGAAGCCCACATTAAGAGCTCTACATTGCCCACTGATATTTGACGAGGACTGTATAAATTATTTCGTCGTTTTGTTTAATTTCTTCTTATTATATGATAGCAGTAAGATATTCCAATAGGGGGGTCGCGGCTCATTAAATACAACCAGATTATTCGAGCCCCGGGGCAGAAGCGCCATAAGCCTACTATGATGACCGTATGAGCACAGTCTCTGAAATATACGGAGAGCTAATCATAGCATTGGTCCCTTGCTATTAAACAATAAAACAGATGAAGATAATCATCCGCTTCAGAGCAAATCCAGTCAGCACCCTAAGTGAAGACCTGTCTGGACCACTGGATTTATCTTAGTTCTGCTTTTTGAGCACCCCATAAACTTAGAAAGAATATGTGACCTATGAACTCTTCGTCCAGGGCTAGTTGGCAATCTACAGACAGTAATCTGTGCTAACTATCGGTCATCAATGCCAATTTGCATCACTCATATCTAATTGTCATGATCACTGTTCCGGTTAACTTCGTAGTGTACTTTGTGGTATTTATATTGTTCTCTACTAACATGCTCTTGAGTAGTAAGCTGCGACTTTCGACTTCCTACAGTGTCCTCAGATATATTTTCCAGACTGTATATGTAGAATGACATTCAGAATAAAATACCACAAACTAGAAACAAACACTCTACACTGACAAAACCAATTTTCCAACAGTAATAAAGCAGACAGTGTTACTGCGCTCATCGAAAAGTTTCTGCCATTTATTGTTGCGTGTTATCGTGTTATTCCAAATTTACTATAGTGTTCCGTTGCATTCACTAGCACCCTGTAATCAGACGTTCAAATTCTGTTGCTCGATTTCACGATAACCAGTCGTATTCCCTTATTCCCATCAGAAACACATTGAAGCTTGTAGCAAGTTTAGCCACAGATCCTGTTGGAAAATACGCAGCCGTTTTAATCCAACCGTCCTTCTGGTTAATCACGCCTAAAGAAATGTGCCAAATTTTATTACATCCCCTATCACAATAACAATTTTAAAGATCCTACTGTTCTATAATTGACTCGCAAATTGATGAACCAACGAAGAAGAGATTAGTAACTGGAATGCACAATAATCTGACCGTATAAAATTCGGCTCTATTCTATTTCACATATATTTTGTGTAGCTTGAATGTGACGATATTGTGAGCGAATGATTTTGAATGAAATTCAAATTCATGTGCTTAGACAATTCATATAAATATAAGAAGAAAAGTTGGCCATTTCTATGGCAGCCGGCTACGATCGAAGAACATTCAGATTGCAACAGGAGCCCGGCAAGCAGGTAAACAGCACAGACTAAGAGCTTTTGCATAATACATAAGTCGGAACTATCACACAAATACAGCAAGAAAAGTGCAAGGAAGAATAAATTCAACACTTGAACAATGTGACTGAAAGTAGTTCGCACACAGACGTTCAAACACACACACTCACACACACCGACATACAAATTGGGCATCAGTCTCAGTGTAGTCTCGACCATGACACGGAATTTCGACTTGACCAGTACAGATTGAGCCACTCACAACTTATCTTCCTCATATGAGATTACGATAATGGATTTGTTTCGCGATCCAAGAGGGAATAAGCCTAATTCAAGTACCATGAAAAATCCACACATAATCCAAGCTAATGCAAAATAGTCCGACATCTTATATTTTTTCCCTCTTGTATCTCGTATCACTCTACGAATTCTAAACCTCATCAAATAAGAATTACAAATCAAGAGACGCGACTCATCTATACTGGCAATCAAGTATTCATCTGGTCAATATATTATGGATATGCACAAATACCTACCTACTCACTATGTGTCGATCGCATATTTTTGAATAAACCTCTAGACGTTATTGGCATGGTAGAATGATCCATAGTGATTCTGTCACGCAGTAATTGTGTATGCGCAAATTTAAACGTTATTCTCAAAACTAACAGTCCGGCATGTCCGTCACGTCACGAGATAAATGAGCAGCAATTTGGATTATTCGGATGACAGTGTTTCATCAAGCGGTTTAGTAAAAATTGGCCACGATTCAATGTGACCCCAAATCGACCAGTAATAGCCCGACGCGTTTTTGTTATTGGAATTCAAAGAGAGTTTATTGGAAGTTATCAATCGGTCATCCCCTTCTTTTTTTCTTGGTCGGATATCAATGTTTTTTGTTCAATGCAATTGTTTTCATTTTTCTCACGAGTTCATACACTGAAAACGCCGTCTCCACGGTGACTCATCTGGTTAGCACTTCAGGATTGAGTGGACACCAAATAACAATAACCGTCTTTTCGATTGTTCAAACTACCCATTTATTTTCTAAATAAGTCTGCTCCTTTCTCAGAGGAATACAAGTCGATTTAAAGCTTTTGAAATTGTTTGCAATAATCACTGATAACCATCAGACCAATAATTACTCGATCAGTGATGATGGACAATGAAACTATGATATTTCACGTCAAGAACCACATACTGCTTTGGTAGCAAAAATAGATGAGTATGAAGCTTATCAATCTGATCAATCATGACTCACAGACTGGAGAATAAGTTGTAACTATTTCGAAAACATTCCGTGACGGACAAAACAAATCTTAATGATAAGTAGTAGGACATCAGCGGGGTGCCAGACAGACAGTAAGGTGGCCCCAGTTAAGAGCTGCAGATCAAGATAGGAATTGAGGATATCGAACTAGCACAACGTGAATGGTGTACATGAGAACAAGCTGAGTGATCGCAGGTAACTGGTTAAAAGGAGTCGAAATAACTAACCAGTCGTGGGATCTATCTTAGTACTGCGTGGATGCGCCAACGAATTATACAAGCCACTACACATGTTTTCCCATTTTGAAATGTGAGACTGACCCAGTACAAGGGTATCTCATTCCAATTACCTTCTTCACACAATATGGTCCCAATTATTCATATCTGAAACGCGTTGCTCTTAACCTGCAAACATAGCACTTACGGATGAGACTATACACCGACTGAGTTCAGCATACAATGGTGGCATAGTTGTTGCTGTCATTGTTTCACTGTTCGTGTGATGTTGTTTGTTTGTGTCTCGGTATTTGATTACAATAGAAATCACCGTGGAAACGAAAGGAGGCGATTACGGATTCTATCACGTGGGCAGCTGAAGAGTAGCATGACGAAGAAGAAGAAGAAGAAGAAGAGAAGGATGAGGTGGGAGAGAAAGGAGGTGTGTTTGTTTCGAAAGCAATGTGCATCCCTTTGCCGCCCCTTGGAAATGGTTCTCGAAGCCAAGCAACAAAACATGCTGATTGTCAGCATTCAATACAGCTACTGACCTGATGCGCCCAAATACCAACCGCTGAACTTGGATCTACCTGGAATCCTGTGCCTGGAACTACGTGCGCGGAGAACTGTCGAGATGAATGTAGCGTGTATCTATTCTGTCAAATCTATGTGTTACACACGAGATTATATACATGGAGCAAGACATAGTGTAACAAGGACGACAACGCACGGCAGGATACTTGTATTCCCACGATCACACAAGTCAAGTCATGGCACACACACAGTCGCTTATAAAGGCTTTTTTCCAGACTGCTCAGCACCAAGATTGCTATTGCCGCTGCTTGAGAGCTTCGGCTGCATTCTGTCTATTTGCCTGTGGCCGATGGCTTGCTTCTCTTGCCCGTCATTTCCCTTCGGTTGGCCCGACTGTCTCAGTTGACGGCTCGATCGGCAGCCCTTCACCTGAGCTATCTTGCTGGTTGCCGGAGATCTCGCTGCTTCCTCTCTGGTCGTCTGTGTGCTTCTTTTTGCCTGCTTCGGGGTGCCTCCGACATATTCGCCACCTGTTCTTTTGTCTGTGGCCCTCGTTTGGTTCGTTCGTTCGCCTCGATGTTCACGCCGTTCCCTCGCCCCGGCAATCCCTGTTACAATAGCACTACATGTGGTTAACGTACTGGACAATCATTGACTAATCTGCTTTTATCGGAACGATCTGAAATTCAGTGTCTGATCATCTCTAATCAGGTGAAACCTTGTCAATAAGTTGTGGCTCACCGCGCCCCCTGAAGAAGTTTCCAAATCACGACATCAGCTCATCACTGAAATGGCAATACTGTACAGTCTGTTATGAATCGTCCAGTGCAGTGCTCATCAACCGCGACCCAATCGGGACTAGAAGTAGAAGTGCACGACTGTGTCCCACCCACTGGAACCATGTGAGGCCATCCGGTTGGCTTTCGACAACTTCCTCCATCCAAACACAACGAGGTCTGACAGCAGTTTATTACTGACCTCTGAAGTCAACAGTTTACCACTAACCTGGATACATCACTACACTCCCTACTACAAATACTAGCTGCTTTGCATATCCTATAGAAATAAAAATAAAATATTCTATGCCATACTGACATTCAACGGGACATTCAAGTGACGCGTACACTTTTCAAGCTGACTTGATTATTTGCGTTATGGTACTTGCTCCACTTTGCCTACTAACAAGGTTTTGAGTAGTAACTAAAAGAATGTTTGTATTTATCAATAAACAAAAGATCTACTGTAGCGGTGACAATTTTCACAGAGTCTTGATGCAGAGCTTGGGTGTCACTTGGGGAACAATTAACTTCGATGTTTTAGATCGACTGACTACTGGGTAAGTAACAGTATCAGCAACTTGTGCTAATATTTCGAGGGGTGTGCAGAAAAAAACTTAGATCACGTCAGATGCGTGGTGTGATTCGTTTAATAAAATGTTTAATAATGCAGTTCCAGAGGTCGAAATGATGAACTCTGGACACAAAAAGACCAATCGAACCATATTTCAGGCTAAAATTATACTAACAACTGTGCATTCTATCTCTCATGCGTGTGTATAAATGAGACGGATGCTCCTTGAATACCATAAACAGCACTGTTGTAGTTACCCAACACAACAATATGATGAGAATCCAAATGATTATCGTTTTGGCATCGCTCATTTGCATCGTGACCAGTTTCCAACTGCAGGATACTGCATTCAAGGATTGTGGTAAGCTGAAATATGGATTGCCTCTATATTGGCAATGATACAGCCAATAACTTGGTCTGATCTCAGTCCAAGTGGGCCAACTTCATTCATTTGATCGCCAATGTACCGTTCTCATTCTTGCTTTTCAACACTCATCTGCTTTTCCGAAATTTCCCGTTCGATATAATACATCCCTGAGTGTTCGTTAATTTCCGTGTGATTCAGGCTCGCAATTGACCGAATTGGTGAACGTGACTGTAACGCCTTGTGACACGACTCCGTGTAGTTTGTATCGTGGGGAGAAAGCCCAGGTGGCAATCACATTTCGAACAAGTGAGTTTACAATTTGGTCGCATAAGCATCGCCACTTCGAGTATTCCCCAAAATTGGATGAACTACTTCTACTCTCAGTTGACTTCTTTGCTATAGTTAGATTGATGTAATTTGTTGGAGTCCAGAACGCTTCAGAATAGTATATGCGGAGATATTTAGGATAACGTGGTTAATGATTATGTGGAATACCACAAATATCATTCTAAATAGCTAATAACTATGGTTAGAAGAAGTATCATGTGAAACAGCGTACACTGGTCAGCAGCCGTGCAGATCTGAGGATCCAATGTGCGCACGAAACTACGCACTGAGGCCGTACAAACCTCGGATACTTGGCAGTGGGCGTAAAACAAGGCCTGTAAGAGGATCAAATCGATTCATTCGAACCACATGGGTTTAGCATTGACTTACGGCGTAATGGATGTGAACTCTCGTTGGTGCCTCTCCGTTTCTGACGGACATCCAAATTCCAACAGCCTGAGTTGTTTTAGTTGCGAGCTCCGTCAACAGCTGACGGCAAAAGCTTACTGCGAACGGTCAATATTAGAAAGATATCCAAAGAGCTAAGGACAACGAGGTGGACAGTGATCGGACAAGAGTGAAATGCTAGTTAGAATATATCAGTCTTAGACTGCATGATTTCTCGCAGCCAAAAGTTATAGTGATACTCGAATGAATTCAATCATTCCCTCGTCTGTTACAGAGGAAGCTGTAAAATCTGGCAAAGCGACCGTTCATGGAATAATTGCGCGCGTGCCCGTCCCATTCCCATTGGATGATAAAGATTTGTGTAAATTCACGGAGCCGAAATGTGAAATCCCTGCCGGTACCGTAGCCGTGTATACCTATTCACTACCTGTATTGAAAGAGTATCCAGCAGTAAGTTTCAGCAATGGATCGAATCAATCCGACTCGTGATTTGTGTTGTCTTTGTGTTTCTTACGATTCAGTTCGCCAGTTGACAAGCGTCAGTTTTGGTTTATGCATATAAATGAATTAACAAATCAAATAATGTCCAGCGAGTTATTTGACGGTCATTTTCATATCATGCCTACTCCATATCACCACAAAGGAGACTAGTGGCATTCTCAAGAAGAAATATCAATCCTGTTTGTCATCATAGTTGTTTTAATCGATCAAGTGCGATGGAAGATCTGATGATAAAGCAATACCATCGTCTACTACTGCCTTCTATATTCCCATCTTCAGTTGCCTGCACAAAGTTAAATGAACCCAGTGATGTAATAAAAACTTTCTGTCTTGTGTTGTTTACAATGTTCTGTGAGGCTTTCCTTTGCACCAGCGCATTGAAGATACACTCCCTGTATTACCAAAATGATCCCCTACTTCACTGGACGTTAACGTACAACAGAGAAGACGTCGTAATAAGCTGAGAAAACTTGACTGTTTTTTTTTTATGAAATCAACCATGACCGGAGTTGTTGGGGTTAAACCCTCACACCTCCGAGGTGAAACAGGCGTAAACCATTCGACTGGAAACAATACATTTTCACTAACCACTTGGTTAGTCACAATAAACGTTTTACAACTCAGGGTATGCCTTGAATTCTCTAGAATGCATATATATATATATATATATATATATATATATATATATATATATATATATCGGAGAGAAAGAGACGGGATAATAACTCATACAAATGAACATTCTGGACTCGATGCGCAATTTTACACTTCGTTCTCCAAAACCAAAGTAAAAGGATGACGGAACGGACATCATGGATTATTTTTGATTCAAAGGTACTTATCTAGCCTTTTTTATTATAAAATGAAACCTGCAAGACAACAGAATTCCACGGAACACAGTGACGCTTCGGATGTGACGAAAGAAAACGTACTTCAGGATTTATTGTCAAAAAGAATGACCATTGATTCGTAACGTGGGAAATAATAAATCTAAACTTTACTGTCTCAGATTTGGCCGGACATTGGATTGGGTCATTGATGTATTACATCTGGTCAGAGAAGCTATTCCTGATCGACACCAACATGGTTTGATTAACTACGGAAAATCCGCAGACTACTTCAGAGTTATTACACCTACGTGTTACCCCATTTAACTCTTGATACATCGTGTGATTTTGTGACAGCACAACTTATTTACTAAAAAATGGATTGACCTGAATGTACACGCAAAACCCATCTATCTCGTTCTCCTTAATTTTTCACATTCCAGATACGCCTCACTGTGAAATGGGAACTGAAAGGTGAAGATGAGAGCGAGATCGTTTGCGCACTGATCCCTGTGCAAATTGCCGATCGATCCTGAAATTGTTTTCCCATTGAATCGACTGTTAAAATAATGCAGTCAGTTTAAATGAATTTTATTGAAGCGATTCAGTCTGTGTTGTAACTTGTGGACAATTTCGGGTTCGGTTAAATTATTTAAGACCACTGATTTCTACCGCAAGTCAAACACCAATACATGTTTGTCATTCAAATCACTGCCCCTTTCATACTCAGCAGATCTAGTGACTGGAACGTAAATAGGGAAGTAACAGCACGTGCCATCCATTGTGTCATGATCACTATGGAAACCGTGAGTCGACCTTAGGACTAAGTTCACGTTGAGTCAAGCAGCTCAGTGACAAGGACAGTTTGAAAAATTGTGATCAGTACAGCAGCCGCCATATGGTCTATGTGGGCGATTGCGCTCCAATAATAAATGACTCGAAAGGATTAGGGAGTTCACTTGTTGGCTCGACACTTGATATCCGAATCCTCGATAATGGTATACATTGGGTATGAAGCAAGTTCCAAATCCGTTTCATAGGAAGACAAAGTGTATGTTATTCTTACGTCGAACAACTTGAAGTAAGTCGCCAAAGCACAACGGAATTTGTCGGTATTTTTGCACAGATTTGCAAACCCGTAACCAAATATGCATACTGGTCCGTCAAGACCTGAAGCGGAACACCCTGCTGATGCCTGACTGTTTGTCATAAGGGACTTTTATGTCTTTCGGGGAATGCTTCCGAAGCTGAACGATAGCCGAACACAAATTAAAAGTAGAGAGTTTCAGCATAATGCCACAGACCACATTTTCGTCACGGGATTTAACATTTCTTATTGCAAGTTTGCGCATCCCTGCAATGAAAGTGGTATACCATAAAACCTCATAGGCTTTTACAATATTATGAAAAACCAACAATCCAATCTTGAGGATTATTGTGTCAGAACCGAGATCGGTTCAGAGTATCAAAAAATCGATGTGGCCATGTGAAATGTTATGGTGAAATTTCAGTATTTAATAACAGCGTAGTCGAAATCGTTGGTTGGTTATCGACTTTTGATGGATATCTGGACTTCAACTCAGCCCGTCCACAACGCATAATACGGCCACCCCTATTGTCACTAGCGAACAGAGTCGACATCTGTGCAACGACATCGTCATTCACAAACATGAAATGCAAAGCTTGCACACGGTCCTTCGAAACAGAAACTACCCACGAGAACTAATAACCGATGTGCTAAGAAACAAATCAACGACACACGACAAGAAGGATGTAGACTGGCTAACCTCCATTGGTATCCCGTACAGATCGGGCACATCGGAGACAATCAGGAAAGTACCTGGAATGTGTGATGTCCGTGTTTTCTTTGGAATAGATAACACTTTGCAGCATCATCTCACAAGGATCAAAGACCTTCAACGTAAACACGAACAAAACCTTTATGTTTATACGATCAACTGCAAAGACTGCCCCGCTCAACATACTGGGCAAACATATAGAGAAATCAAAACCAGAGTTGCAGAACACGAAAGAAAAGAGAAGTACAGACGGAGACCAAATGGCTTTAGGAAAATTGGGACACGACTCTGCATTCGCACTTCATGCAATATCCGAAAACCATATCATTGACTATGAAAACACCAAAATCCTGCAGTAAAGATTTCGCAGATATACCGAACACATCTATGCGGAGACGCTGGTAATTAACGCCCACCAATCATGTCTTTACCATAACGATGGGGCAGAGATTTCAGGAGTACGGATGGCACTTACAACACGGATGGATAAACACCCAAAAGGTTATAACACCTTATTGACCTCAAATGACCCCAACATTACGGACACAGTAAGGACGGAGGTTCAACACCCACCCTTGCAATAAACAACACCACAACCAGACAGACCAACACACGAACACACTGCGACTAATACCCAACTACTCTAAACTGTCATTCCAGTTTCATTCGCCTGTAAAACTAGTCTTGAAAAAAGTTACCCGTGGTGACCGAAACGTCGACAACTTATCAACGATTTCCACTACGCTGTAATTGAACAATAAAATTCTATCTAACGCTAAGGCTTGTAGTGATCCGATAGGTCATGTGTGATAACGATTCAAATCGCAATGGGTTACTGTGATCGACGATGACAGCACTCGAGCCTCCTTCTTCCGACGTGACCCGCGCTCAAACAACTCGACCACCACGTGAAGTATAAATGTCACAAATCACACTCTAGTTGAATGAAGGGGATGGACATGAATCACCGGTTTTCGGGACTTCCAGAAAGAAACGTGCGTATCCTCCCACGTTTACAGCTCTGAGAAGTATGAAATGGCAAAGAAACGAGGTGCTCAATTACCTGAAGGTGTACCGTATTACTTCCTCAAATTTGGTTGCGTTCACCGGAGACGTAGAAGTGGTAAATCGTCGAGGTAGGTGTTCATTCATCAAAGATGGAATTGCTCTCAGATATACCAATTTGGAGTGCGGTGTGTTCGGCAAAATTCTCTACGCTGGCTCGTGTTACTGTGTTGTCAGCTGGTCCATGAAGCATTCGCACAGTTTCCAAGTAGAGAATGAAGGGTTCTATGTGCGTAATCGTCGGCTTACACACGAGCAAGAAACTCATGTGTTCCACCTGACGGGTAGTTTTCGAAATACCTCGAAGCTTAGGGAATATGTGGGGAAGAAATATAATCGCAGACTTCCGTGTAAAGATTTCTTTTCCATACTATTAGTTACCTATTACTCGGAGGGACAACATAAACATAGTTCATCAAATATTTCCTTTTAAAATGAACGATAACACTACTTTGTAGATGCTTTCTTCAGTTTCTTAAACTACGAGCCGAAGCAATACAGGAATTTGTAAACCCTGATTCACTAGCACTAAAAAACAATGACGCGGGAAATAGAATATGACCATCAACTAAAACTTCACATTTATAATCAAAATACACCAAGTGGATTAGTTCCACATTTCTGGATTGATTCCCCAAATCGGCCACGGATGAAGAACATCGAAACCATAGTAAACACCTTGGAAACGGTGGTTGCTCAAATTTTTCCGCTGGATTGATTGGATGCTACCTATTCCAATCAGGATCCATGCATTTCCTCATACAAACAAGTGCACCGTGCGCATATGACTCATCTCAGTCCAACCAAGTATATTGATTATCGCAGCACGAGTGTCTTGCGCACACGGTGTACATCCATATCACGTGACGGTGTCTGGCACGTTTGTCCTCACCAGTGGCATTGCTGATAGATCAATACTCGTGTATAAAAGCGTTCCGTATTTCACGCCTTATGTGACTGGAATGCGATTGATACCTGGGCTTTGGTCATCACGACACAAAACTACACGAAGTAGTGTCACATGGTATCACAGTCACGCTGATCAGTTGGCCGTTTTTCGCATCTAAACTACAACGGTATATGAAGACAAGGATGGGTGATTTAGAGTAGGACACACTGCGCCAATCGAGACACGTGATTGAGAGGATAAACGACAAGAATACATGGGAATTCGGACACATGAGGTTATCAAACAAATGGACTGAGATCAGACTAGTTCACTGAGTGTATCACTGTCAGTGTACACACCTATGCACGTTCCAACTTACCGCAATCAAAAAACAGTACAGCGCCTAATCGGATACTGGTCATGATATACACGACGGAAACCCATCCGACAATTGGTTGGATTCTCGTCATGTTCTCGTGTGGAGTAGTTGTGACGAGTCTATTCGTTCTTTTTTATTTTCAACCTCCCCACATGAACAGATCACGTGTGATCTGTTGAATTGTCGGTCCACCCAACCTCCGATATGGTCCGATTGGTCTTTCCATGTTCAATGTTCAATATTTTGATCTTCGAAATTTCTCAGTAAATCGTTGCAAATTCGGTAACCACGCCATGCAACTGACGTCATTCGTGCCTGTGTCTACCCTATCTCGTTCTGTACATGCATCGACAAAACTGTCAATTTTACCAATGATAATACTGTGATCTTTGTCTGTTCTGAATTTCTCATTTGTTGATTTAGTTAAAGTCCTATTGGGGGGTTATTCTCATATGTATCCGTCGGTGTTCGATGAGCCGTGATTCATGTGTCGATTATTACCAAATTATATTTGGCATCTCACATGATTTCAGTCTATCAAATATTATTCACCTCCATGTGTGTAATTCGTATCCGAGTTTGTGACACAGTTGATTCTGTCTGTAGGGTTTTCCGCTGTTATTGAACTTTGCTTGATAACTCTCAGTCTTTTCAAGTCATAACTCAGCCGTGTTGCACTATTTCAGCCAGTTAGTTAGTTCATTCTGTTTAAAATATGATGAGATGATCTCTAACAGGCTGATAAAAATTCATCCCTTGGAATAAATAAGTCGCGTTTTGACCCCACTTGCGTAATTGACCACAAGATAGGAACGCATCCGGGATCACTATCGTTGACTGAGCAACCGTACAAAATAAGATTCATTATACAATAGTATTCCGACGTGTTTGTTTGGTGAAGTCAATTCTGAGAGAGTACTTCAGCAGCTTTCAAGCTGAATGTACTTATTGGCTGGGATTAGGGCGACAAGGCTGAGAACTGATGCAAGACGTCATATTTTGATCCTTTTGGGATGCTTGTGGACTATGCATCGCGGTTTGCAGCTGTTCCCCTACATCGCTATTTGTCTGAACATTCCAATACTGTGCTTTCGGCCTGTTCTTGAACTTTCACCAGTTCAAATACGGCGGAGCAACTTCTCGACATCTAGCCTGTACAATTTATGGTGAAAACGGATAAGTTCTGCTTACGTAATCCATCATTCAAGTATATTTCTCTGTCTAAAAGATTTGTCCGAATCACTGTTTCGTGGTTCGTTTATTAAACTATCGATTCATTGAATCTTATCATTTTATTTACTTATTTACCACGAAATTAAGGCATCCTTTAAAGAAGGGGGATACTGTCAGTTAGAGTCTGCTGAGAGTAAAAATCTAGAAACGACATATCACCTGATTCAAGGTATCCTAAATATGAACGTAGTACCTTATGTCTGAGCTTGAATGTTTGAAGCCTCGGGATCCTTTCCTCTATTGAACAAGAAATTTGTCCGCTTTGTGAAGGTATGGTCTGACACGTCGTTCTACCAACGATTCGGTCTCACCGACAGAAAGTGTGTCAGCACCGGCCCCTACCGAGCCCTCGAAACCACGAATGTCAGGGCAGCCGATCGATGGCGGGAATCGTTACACGAGAAGAATCCTGCCAGCGGCATTCAAGCCACAAGGCGTGGCCACCCACACCAGTCAGACCAATGCATTGTGTGCAACGTGTGGGTGTATGTGACGGAAACCTATATTTTTTTTTGTTTTTCGCTAATAAAACGAAATGATTCTGAAGCAGATCTGCATTCTCGCTAGAGTTTGTGGGATGGCACAAAACACATTCCTCATCCGAGTTAATAAAACGTGGACGAATTGATCGATCTGATTGCTCTCTGGAAGATACAAACGAAGTCCTCCGTTAGTCCGCCGAATTGGGGATGTTTCGGTACCGTGGATAAATGCCCAAACGTTTCAGCCACAGTGTCATGTGCTGAGCCATAAAATGACTGCCACCGTTAGTAAACAACGCTTGTGACAAACCTTTATAACTGAACATATTACGCAGATCTTTGATCGTGAATTGCGGCGTCATCAAATGCAGCTGAATATACCTCTGGCCAGCCAGAGTATGGGTCAACGATCACAAGAGCTCAGTACTTATTTATGAATGGTCCAAAACAGTCAGCATTTGCTTTTTCCCATACTTCGTGTGATACAGGACAGGGTGTCCACTTCGATGGTTGAAAATATTCCTTATCTGTGCACTGATAACACCGACTTGCGTGACGCAAATATCTTGATTAAATCCGGTCCACCAACAAGTAAAATGTGCCAACGTCTCCAACTTTTTGATTCCATGTGACCGGAATATCAATCACGTAAAATAGTTAGGCCAAGCGGTTGTAGTACTGCAACGGGATAGTTTAGACCCAACAGGCCATCAGGTTTTACGCCCAAATCCCCTCTCCTAGAATAGAATGCCCGAGATGGACGTTTGAAAACTGGCTTCCAACCTCGTTTTGCTGAAAACAAAACTGACCCAAAGCAACGGGCAACTTCAAAAATTAGTTTTTCGAGGCTGATAGAAAGTGGTTGAACTAGTGAACAGTTAGATTCAGAGGTTGTTGTAGAACATGCATACTGAGAAATGTAACCCAACACGCGGAATATATGTAACAAGATCGTGTTCGAAGTCAACCCCACACAGATAGAGAAATGCACAAAAGTCGTGCTGTAGAATCAGTGGATTTGTGTAGTAATTTGGATGGACGATGACAAAACCTAATGCTTCTTGGTCAAAAACAGTTGTGAATTTGCGGCCAGACAGATATCTGTGAAGACGAGTAACTGACTAGCGAATAGCCAACAACTCCCGCTAAGTTTGGGAACAACCTCTTTCGGCAGCACTCAGTCTCCTCGAAATACCCACAATCGGGTAACTGTCCTGTTCAAGGATTGCGCCAATTCCAGTAGCTATGGCATCCGTGGTAATGGTCAAGAATGATTCGGTTTTCAAATAGTCAAAAATGGAACGTAACCTGGGCGTAGAAGACCGGTAAAAATTGCCAGTGAATACCAAATGAATCGGGAACAACACTCCAAAGGTTTAACTAAAGAACGTAGTTCACTCGAATTTGTGGGAGCAAGAAAGCTAGAAGACTGGGATCCGGTTTAAAACTGCCTTTGGTAACAAAGAAATAAAAACATACTCGATGGTAAAATTAAATTTTTATAAAGTTGCTGTAACAACGAACGTAACCCATTATCATGAACTTCATTTGTGGGACCACAGAACATTACGTCATCCCGGTAACATTCAATACCAACCAAGCCTTTGAAAGAGGATTCAGCACAGACCGAAAATTTGTTGAGCCAATACTCAATCCAAATGGCAAAAGTTACATGAATACTGTCGTTCTCTTTGAACAGACACGTGCTCAGACTGACAGTCTCGCACTCCTTAGTGCACATTGCGGACAACAGATTCATACTTCCTTCTCACGGAAACACGATTATAATCTTACAGAGTTAAAGAACTGCGCTAACCACCCAAATTTGGTAACCAATTCAATGGCTTTGCACGGTCAGACCCGATTTTACGCTTAACTTACTTTCTTATCCACCGACTACAGCTGGGTTTTGTGTTAACGTGACTACGGATAAATGGAGTAAAAATGTTGCTTTTTCTAACCCTGGTTTTGAATACAACAAATACAAACCAAATGGGGTATGGATTTTGGTCAGGATGACACAGAGTTTGTGAATCAGCTTCTTTTAGACCCAAGCAATAGAAGTGACTTGAATCAATGAATCAAGACGATATATCTTCAGGTTCTTCTGTGGTTCATGCTTGTTGACGAAATTTGCAGTTAAGCGTGACGTGCTAACCACCATAAATCCTTGGTGTTCTGCAATCTGATTTCAAAGGTGTAATGATGGGCGTGGCCCGCTTTGACTAACCGATAGATTCTGGCACATGAGTAGAAACCGAAGGATCCAACGCCTTTATCACGAGTGCCCGAAGATCATGAGACAAAGTACGACGCTCTACAAAATTAGGATCACCGTCTATTTTGAACTGTACAGGAGAAGCTTTCATACCACCTCTGGCTTTGGAACATTGCGAAAAGCTCTCCGTTGGTGACATGAAATCACAAGACAGAAGAGAAATGGAAATACCAATGTCTTTCATGGACTACAGCCCTAGTACAGAAGGTCCTGAATGAGTGACAAAAAAATCACAAGTGAAGGAATTGCCAACAAAATCTCAGGGGTGTACGGGTACCCAAAATTAGTAACCTGTGTGCGATAATACTATCTCCAATAGTGTCATTAGGATTAAGTTTTAAATATGGAGTAGCTTCTCGTATCGTAGTTTCCAGAACGAATGGTTCATTAATACCAGTTCTAACAATGAAATCGTGCTGGATCTTTCCATCGACCAGAAAATATTGCGAAATTTTTCTGTGCTGTTGTACTCATGGTGAGAGAAAAACTGGGAGAACCAACCGTGGCCAAATTATCTGCAGAGTTGGAGTAGTACATCCGGGGATTCCGACTGACTGATTCGATGTGCTCGAATCTGCCACATTGAAAACACTGAATACCACGGAATTGACATGACGATCAAGAATGTAACTTTCGACAAGAAACACAGTGGCCAAGTGTCCTGTTCGCTTTAGGCGCATCATTCCGATTCTTCTGGGATTGAATTTCGCGGTTATTCCACTGTTTGAATTGGCGGGGAACCATTGGATGACCTTTGGCTTGCTCAAAACTGCGCTTACACAGCATGATGTGAGATTTGGAATCAGTTAGGCTGCTCTCTATCTGGCAATTTCTCATTGACTTCACGAACCTTGTGAAGATTACAATTTCGTCATAGATGCGGGTTTTATTGGAGCTATTGACAGTTGATACCAGCAGTCAGAGGGTCACAAAGTTGTGTTTCAATTTGATCTCCAAAATTACAGTGTGCAGCCTATGTCTGAATCTGAAGTGTAAACTCGCGAATATCCTGCAAATCTTCCCGTTGAATTTATTGAAACTTGGTCCGTTCAACAATTTTGAAACTTACTGGTTGGGTTTGCCGGAGCACAAGATTCTTGATTTCTTCGTCCAACCGAGAAACAGGCCTCTGCGGGAATACGCCAAAGCAATGTCGAATGGATTGAATAGGCTGAACCCCGAGCAGACAAAATGAGAACTAAAAATGAGGCATATCATTCCATAGTCTCGGACTTATGTTCTGTACAATTACGCAGTATAACACAGCGAACATAATGATACAAAGTAGAAAAACTCGTTTTCGAATATCGCTTCCGTCCCATTGAATTGGGAGTGTTTGTAATCTCTTCGTGCTAGTTAACGTGCACTCTCGAGTCTTCGGATAGTTGATTGTTCCATAGGAGTCTCGGATACAAGTGTACCTAGATCAGAATTATCAGTTGGTGCAACAACAGGTGAAATTGCATCAGACCGACCTTCCTCGTCGAACTGTACCTGGTCAACATGACATCTATAACTGGAGAGATCATTTAGATCCAAAATGGTGACCATCTGGTTTTCTTCACGCGAAATGACAATCCCGTTCGCTGGCCGTAAATCGTTGCCTCTGAAGTAACTGACAATAGCTTTCAAAATAAACCCAAAATTTGTTCTTAAACTGCGGCACTTAAGTAGCCGAGACGGACTTTTACCAGTAGCAATATGTGAAGCTTTACGATATTGCATGAGAAAATTGCCAATGGCACAATCTATCTCAAAAAGTGTATGGGGATTCACAGAATGAACTGCACCCTTAAGTGTGCTTACAAAATTCTCTGCTAGACCATTAGACTGCGGGTGACGAGGATCCTCCAACCACTCGTCCAGGAGTTTCGCAGTGAAATATGTGTCAAGTAGCATAAATAGAACTCTTTCTTCTGAATGTTCTCCTGAGCGCAGTCTGTGTGAAGTCACTCATAGGTGAAGTTGTTAAGTATACCTCTGTCCAGCGAGAAAAAATATCAAAGACTACAAGGGAACTGTATTTACTCAAGAAGGGACCTCAGCAGTCTCCACGTACCCGCCCGCAACACCTCGCAAGACACTGACCGAGGAAGCCACTTTGAAGGTTTTGGATGTATCTTACGTAAACACTAAATGCAGTTTTTAGCTGAACGTACGAAGCCGACATACAATTCCGGCCACCAACAAGTGTGTCGCGCTAGTAACTTTATTTTGTCGACACCCATATGCTTTGAACAGAGATCTGCCGATATAACAGAACAGAATGTTGAACGAATGACCATACTGTCGTTAAGGCTCGATAATCCATCTGGAATGGTCGGCAAATCATCACGACGAGAGCAGAAACCAGGGAATCGCCACTTTTCGTTCGACGTCCAAGCACGACTTACAGTTGAAACCACAGAAGTAAAACAATTTTTTTGAATCCTTCATAAGATCTTCAAGCCGCGCTGGTGGTTGTTGTATCAAGAGACATTCCTGATTGGCTGAGGGCTGAGATGAATTTGGTTTTCTAGATAGAAGATCAGTGTGTGCTATGTATTTAGCATTTGGATGCAGAATATCATAATCAAATGAGCTTAGTGTAACACTTCATCGTTGAGCCATCGCAGCCGATGATTCGGAAAACGAATGATGAGAAAAATAGATGAACTGCAATCCCCGATGGTCAGTAACTAAGGTGAAATTTCGAGCAAATAAATATTTATGTAAACACCTGACAGCTCAATGAATTGTCAAGACTTCTCTTCGTGTTTGTGAATATCCTTGTTCAGCTTAAGTGATCCTCTTTTAAAAGCAATTGGTTGGCCTTTCGCATTGTTTAAGAACAGCATCCATGGCAGTAGGAGATGCATAAGTAATAACAGTGCAATAGTCTATAGGAGAAAATGGTTTAAGAACAACACGTGATTATAGGTGAGATAGTAGTTTACAAAGTGTCCTTTCGTGTGCTTGATTCCATATGAAGGAGTTTTCGGGCGGATTTTCGAACAAAAAAAGGCTTGCTGAGAAAAACTTGGAATAAAACGAGCCTGGTACTGAAGACAATCAAGAACAGAACGTAATTCATGAATATTTGTGGGGGAAGGTATGCCAATGAGCGGGACTAAATGTGCTGTGTTGTTGTAACCGAAACGAGAAAACCCAGAAACACGGAAAATGCACTTATCTGGGTAATAAAAACGCTAAACCTAATGAACTCTTTCAACAAACAACAAAAACGATAGTCATGAATGGCTCGAGTGGTACCATGAACCACAACGTGGTTTGGTACAACTTAACACCTTCAAGACCTTGCATAATATTTTTGAGACACTGTTAAAAGACAGACGAGACATTCAGACCAAAATGTAAAACTTTGTATCAGAATAAACCGAAAGAAGTATTGATGGTCGGTAATGCACTTGATTTCTTATCCACAGTTATTTGGAAGTATGCATCTTTTAGGTCAATTTTCGAAAATACACAAGACTCCGCAAGTTCGGGTTTTCATTCGTGCATTCACTCTGTTGTAAACACTTATTCAATGTCAATCATCAGCCACCACAAATCCGTCGTTTTTTCCATCAGTCTTTAACGGAGTGACAATCCGTGTGGCCCAGTTAGACGATTCCACAAGGCTAATAATTCCGCGCTCACACGTAGACTGTAGTGCCTGATGGACGGGTTCTCTCAAACCAAAAGGAATTACTCCGCGATTCAAACAAATGGGATCGCCAGATATCTCTCATCTCACTCTGGGAATGTGTATTCCACCGAAAGCCTTAGAACATTTTAAAAAAGACTGCTGTTCATCAGATAAGGCAGATGAAGATCTTGAGAAAGTTACACCAATTTGTAATTAACCAAGAACCTGCAAACCAAGAACGGAAGATCTTGAATCAGGAACCGGAAACTCACTGTCGGCAGGATCAGAATCACGTAACTGATTCGAAACTATACAAGATGAGACAAGCGGGAGTATGCACTGGGTGATACCTCAAAAGTCACATTAGTAGGATTAATCTTGGCAATGGGATAAAAACAATTTAGACCTTGTCGTTAAATTATGTATTGTACACTCCCAAGGTCAACAATGAAAGTACATTTGCAATACTCTGAATTGGGCAGTGTCTGGTTAATATGTGAAACTTTCTCTGGCAAAACAGCTAACGCAAGTGTCGAAAAATCGGAGTCAAGTGGAGAAGTGTCAGATGACGAGTGAATCGTCAGTCGACGTCCTGGGCTACTTCTAAAAGCATTTTTATTGTAGCCGACCTTATCACAGGCTAAGCACACAGTTCGTCGATAGGGACATATAAAACGGAAGTGCAACCGACCACGTGGATTGTTCTTGCCAAAATTTGAATTTGTAGGGATGGATTTCGAATGAGTCGGTGGCTGAAGCAGAGTGTGATAGCAAAGATGACCAGTAGGTTTGTTCAAAAGCAGCAAATTTTGGGTGCGTTGATCACTTTGACGTCAAGCAGAATTGAACAACATAGACTCCGATACAGCAGTTACAACTTTCATGTTCCGATATTGCTCGCGAACTTGGCGAATGTGATAAAAAGTCTGATCAGTTGCAAGTAATAGCTTCTGTTGCAAATCCGGTAGGTTTATCCGAACAACGAAGCGGTCGAGCAGTTGATCTTCCAGTTGAGGACAGTAGTCGCACTTCAATGCCTGCGTGTGCAGTTGAAGAATAAATTCACATACTGGTTGGTTTCCAAGTCTAGTAAGGCAGTTAAATTTTGCTCTTACAGCAGCTACAAAATTGACTGGCTTGAAATGCTGTAAAATTTGATTCTGAGCTGGTCGTACAGCAGACTGACAGAAAAAGCACGAAAGCCAAATTTTTCACGAGACCGTATGCACCATTTCCGATGAAATGGGGGAAAAGCATGTTTTCTTCGCATTATCCATATGGTTTCGGGTCGTATACCGGAGTCAAGACGTTCCATGCCGTCCCCAACCTGTCGGGATGTAGAATTTCGGTCAAATGGTTCCATTTCAGAAGCAACCATAGTGTAAATCATTTGAGAAATGGTAAATTTAATATTGAATCGACTGAATTAGGAGTGCCACAAGCATGTACTACGTAGCGTATTGTTTCGTATGCTCGGAATCACTTAGTACAGCATGTGAACAAAATATCTGAGGACATCATAGGAGGTCGAAAGTCGCAGCTTGCTACTCAAAAGCATGTTAGTAGGCAAAATCGAGAAAATACCACAAAGTTGAAAAAGCAGTCAGCCAGAACGGTGTTCGTGAAAATTCGGTGAGAATGAAGCAAATTGGCGGACCTAACTGATTTTTAATGTAGGTCAACTTTGAACGAAGATCTTGTGGGTGATGTATTCTTTCTAAGTTCTTCTGTTGCATTGAACGTCCTCTGAGATAAGAAAAACTGGCCGCATCTGATTTGCCATCATCACTTATGTTTCCCGCTGAATGGCATGATGTCATACACTAATTTACTTTTCACTCTATAGGATAAGTAAAGACTTTGGGATTTGTATTAGGGACTGCAGTGATGTGTTCAAATGCGTAACAAGAAAGACTTTCAAATATATTAGTTGTAAATGGTGGCCCGCTGTCCACCGCATGTCATCTATCTGACTCCTTCACCAATCGCGAATAGTTAACTCGTGTCGTGCTCACAACGTTTTAACTACTTTAAACGACAGAAGTCCTTCGGGGTATCATGTTAACACTCCGTTTCTATCCCACATACATTACCATATTAAAATATATTATTTTTAAATCCCAATGAAGAAATTATTGATCGATCCGTTTTTTCACTATTCAGTTGTAATTCGCCATCTAAAACTCACATGTTCGAATCACTTGCTCATCGTGTTAACGTTTCACGTGGTTCACCGTAAGACGTTTCCCATCAAATCTAAAAGGAACGTGACGAAATGTACTTATTCCACATTGTCCAACAAATCTGACTAATAGTTTGCGCCATTATCATTATGGGATTTGTTGTGCACTGCTTCAGATTAAATGTGGACTTTTGATGGGGTGAGTCTAATCTGCCATTGAACACAAAAGTAGTTTCTGCAGTGCAGCAGAGGTGACGGGATTGAATTCAGGGTGCTGGTAAAGAGAATAACATAACTGGGGAGTGACTAATAAATGGAAGAGGACCGTGAAACAACAACTGTGAGATCCATCAAGAGGCACAGAATTTTGGTCGAGAAGTTGACGATTTGGCTGTACGCATGTATGGCAGGTATATGATGGATATATCCTTAGTCTGGCTAGTATGAGAGACTGGTTGCTGGTGAAAATGGAACATAGTAAATAGTGGAACGGGTGACAAAGCTGTGCAAATCTTCAAGATTACAGGCTCATTGATCTCCGGTTATGAAGAAAACCAGTATATCGTTTTCCGATCCGGATTTATCTCGTGCTTTCTGTTCCAGCAGATGTCCGTTTATGAATCTCCGTACTGCACCGAGTCCACACAGACACTCGTGAGATCTTTAAGGTGACGCATCGACCCCACTTTTCGAAATACATGGTGAATAATTTTGCTTATCAGATGATGACGTAAATTACGATAGATAAAGGTTATCACCACCTTTTTTGATCAAGCAATCACTGCTTCGCGTGGTGGCAAGCATAGATACGGCTGAATGAATGAACTCGATTGTGCCCCAGAACCACCCACATACGTTCATCAATCTTCGGTCACCGAGTTAATTGAGTGTTAGTCAGAACGAACAGTTGTCAGAGTAGTGCTCCCACGTGGCAGGAGATGGAGGCACTATATTAACTTTAGTCCTGGCATGGTGCTATTTTCATTCTGTTGTCCCAAAAGGACCACGGAATCGTTTTCTAACCGTCATCTCCATACTAATAATAATAATAAATGACACACCCCATACAATTTTCCTGTATTCTCCGTGCACCGTGAGCCGTTCAGCCAACGACCCGTCCATCTTTAAGTGTGAAATCCATAAAACTGACAGAAAAGTCAGGCATTTGCATCACTCACATCTAATTGTCATGATCACTGTTCCGGTTAACTTCGTAGTGTACTTTGTGGTATTTATATTGTTCTCTACTAACATGCTCTTGAGTAGTAAGCTGCGACTTTCGACTTCCTACAGTGTCCTCAGATATATTTTCCAGACTGTATATGTAGAATGACATTCAGAATAAAATACCACAAACTAGAAGGAAACACTCTACACTGACAAAACCAATTTTCCAACAGTAATAAAGCAGACAGTGTTACTGCGCTCATCGAAAAGTTTCTGCCATTTATTGTTGCGTGTTATCGTGTTATTCCAAATTTACTATAGTGTTCCGTTGCATTCACTAGCACCCTGTAATCAGACGTTCAAATTCTGTTGCTTGATCTCACGATAACCAGTCGTATTCCCTTATTCTCATCAGAAACACACTGAAGTGTGTAGCAAGTTTAGCCACAGATCCTGTTGGAAAATACGCAGCCGTTTTAATCCAACCGTCCTTCTGGTTAATCACGCCTAAAGAAATGTACCAAATTTTATTACATCCCCTATCAGAATAACAATTTTAAAGATCCTACTGTTCTATAATTGACTCGCATATTGACGAATCAACGAAGAAGAGATTAGTAACTGGAATGCACAATAATCTGACCGTATAAAATTCGGCTCTATTCTATTTCACATATATTTTGTGTAGCTTGAATGTGACGATATTGTGAGCGAATGATTTTGAATGAAATTCAAATTCATGTGCTTAGACAATTCATATAAATATAAGAAGAAAAGTTGGCCATTTCTATGGCAGCCGGCTACGATCGAAGAACATTCAGATTGCAACAGGAGCCCGGCAAGCAGGTAAACAGCACAGACTAAGAGCTTTTGCATAATACATAAGTCGGAACTATCTCACAAATACAGCAAGAAAAGTGCAAGGAAGAATAAATTCAACACTTGAACAATGTGACTGAAAGTAGTTCGCACACAGACGTTCAAACACACACACTCACACACACCGACATACAAATTGGGCATCAGTCTCAGTGTAGTCTCGACCATGACACGGAATTTCGACTTGACCAGTACAGATTGAGCCACTCACAACTTATCTTCCTCATTTGAGATTACGATAATGGATTTGTTTCGCGATCCAAGAGGGAATAAGCCTAATTCAAGTACCATGAAAAACCCACACATAATCCAAGCTAATGCAAAATAGTCCGACATCTTATATTTTTCCCCTCTTGTATCTCGTATCACTCTACGAATTCTAAACTTCATCAAATGAGAATTACAAATCAAGAGACGCGACTCATCTATACTGGCAATCAAGTATTCATCTGGTCAATATATTATGGATATGCACAAATACCTACCTACTCACTATGTGTCGATCGTATATTTTTGAATAAACCTCTAGACGTTATTGGCATGGTAGAATGATCCATAGTGATTCTGTCACGCAGTATTTGTGTATGCGCAAATTTAAACGTTATTCTCAAAACTAACAGTCCGGCATGTCCGTCACGTCACGAGATAAATGAGCAGCAATTGGGATTATTCGGATGACAGTGTTTCATCAAGCGGTTTAGTAAAATTTGGCCACGATTCAATGTGACCCCAAATCCACCGGTAATAGCCCGATGCGTTTTTGTTATTGGAATTCAAAGAGAGTTTATTTGAAGTTACCAATCGGTCATCCCCTTCTTTGTTTCTTGGTCGGAAATCAATGTTTTTTGTTCAATGCAAATGTTTTCATTTTTCTCACGAGTTCATACACTGAAAACGCCGTCTCCACGGGTACTTACCTGGTTAGCACCTCGGTGCTATCGAGCCAACAACGGGGATTGAGTGGACACCGAATCACGATAACCCCCGTGTCCAATGTTCAAACTACTCATTTCATTTCTGAATAAGTCTGCTCGTTTCTCAGAGGAATACAAGTCGATTTCCAGCCTTTGAAATTGTTTGCAATAATCACTGATAACCATCAGACCAATAATTACTCGATCAGTGATGATGGACAATGAAACTATGATATTTCACGTCAAGAACCACATACTGCTTTGGTAGCAAAAATAGATGAGTATGAAGCTTATCAATCTGATCAATCATGACTCACATACTGGAGAATAAATTGTAACTATTTCGAAAACATTCCATGACGGGCAAAACAAATCTTAATGATAAGTAGTAGGACATCAGCAGGGTGCCAGACAGACAGCAGGGTGGCCCCAGTTAAGAGCTTCAGATCAGAATAGGAATTGAGGATATCGAACTAGCACAACGTGAATGGTGTACGTGAGAACAAGCTGAGTGATCGCAGGTAACTGGTTAAAAGGAGTCGAAATAACTAACCAGTCGTGGGATCTATCTTAGTACTGGGTGGATGCGCCAACGAATTATACAAGCCACTACACATGTTTTCCCATTTTGAAATGTGAGACTGACCCAGTACAAAGGTATCTCTTTCGAATTACCTTCTTCACACAATATGGTCCCAATTAATCATATCTGAAACGCGTTGACCCTTATCCTGCAAACATAGCACTAACGGATGAGACTATACACCGACTGAGTTCAGCATACAATGGTGACATAGTTGTTGCTGTCATTGTTTCACTGTTCGTGTGATGTTGTTTGTTTGTGTCTCGGTATTTGATTACAATAGAGATCGCCGTGGAAACGGAAGGAGGCGACTGCGGATTCTATCACGTGGGCAGCTGAAGAGTAGCATGACGAAGAAGAAGAAGAAGAAGAAGAGAAGGATGAGGTGGGAGAGAAAGGAGGTGTGTTTGTTTCGAAAGCAATGTGCATCCCTTTGCCACCCCTTGGAAATGGTTCTCGAAGGCAAACAACAAAACATGCCGATTATCAGCATTCAATACAGCTACTGACCTGATGCGCCCAAATACCAACCGCTGAACTTGGATCTACCTGGAATCCTGTGCCTGGAACTACGTGCGCGGAGAACTGTCGAGATGAATGTAGCGTGTATCTATTCTGTCAAATCTATGTGTTACACACGAGATTATATACATGGAGCAAGACTTAGCACTACATGTGGTTAACGTACTGGACAATCATTGAGTATTCTGCTTTTATCGGAACGATCTGAAATTCAGTGTCTGATCATCCCTAATCAGGTGAAACCTTGTCAGTAAGTTGTGGCTCACCGCGCCCCCTGAAGAAGTTTCCAAATCACGACATCAGCTCATCACTGAAATGGCAATACTGTACAGTCTGTTATGAATCGTCCAGTGCAGTGCTCATCAACCGCGACCCAATCGGGACTAGAAGTAGAAGTGCACGACTGTGTCCCACCCACTGGAACCATGTGAGGCCATCCGGTTGGCTTTCAACAACTTCCTCCATCCAAACACAACGAGGTCTGACAGCAGTTTATTACTGACTTCTGAAGTCAACAGTTTACCACTAACCTAGTGGTCGGTCCTTCCATAGTAACAATGTAATTGCGGCGGTGGTCAAACGGTTAGCAAATTGAACTCTGGTTAGATACGACCCAGGTTCGATTCTCACCACCACTAGGCACTTCATAAGTTTCAGCTTTCCACTGGCCCTGCCTCCCTTCCAGAAGTGTTGTACAGTTCAACTCAAACTGGATATACGGATTGTTCTGCAGCTGACACCGTTATCAGTACTCATTCGAGCCCCGTTGTGTTTACGTGGATTGGTCTGTCTCGGATATAGTCGAGCTCGCTACGCTGACTACAAACCCAAGTCAGAAACTCTGGATGGACTGGTGGTCCGAGTGCAATCTGTTAGCAGAGATTCACACGGCGATGCTGGCGAGTGTTCACGGGAGCATGGTTCAGCACCTACGGATTTGCATGGTACATGACTTTGGTGTTTTTGAAAGCATATTGTGACGGGACCCACAGGTGAACTAGAGGAAGATTACTAGGTCTTTTTTTCAAAGGCCAAATCAACTTAATGCGACTGCTTCGCTTACGTGGACGAGATCGTTGGGGTATAACATGAAGTGCTTTCATTCCGCGTTGTCTATGCCGGCCTCGAAGTAAGACGGTGATTGCTTGATCACATATGGTGGTTCTAATCTTGATCTATTGTAATTTACTCTGTCGTATGATAAGAAAAAATCACCACCATGTCTTTCGAAAAGTGGGGTAGATGCATTTGCAACTAATATATTTAAAATTATTTTCTCGTTACACACTTGAATACATCACTACACTCCCTACTACAAATACTAGCTGCTTTGCATATCCTATAGAAATAAAAATAAAATATTCTATGCCATACTGACATTCAACGGGACATTCAAGTGACGCGTACACTTTTCAAGCTGACTTGATTATTTGCGTTATGGTACTTGCTCCACTTTGCCTACTAACAAGGTTTTGAGTAGTAACTAAAAGAATGTTTGTATTTATCAATAAACAAAAGATCTACTGTAGCGGTGACAATTTTCACAGAGTCTTGATGCAGAGCTTGGGTGTCACTTGGGGAACAATTAACTTCGATGTTTTAGATCGACTGACTACTGGGTAAGTAACAGTATCAGCAACTTGTGCTAATATTTCGAGGGGTGTGCAGAAAAAAACTTAGATCACGTCAGATGCGTGGTGTGATTCGTTTAATAAAATATTTAATAATGCAGTTCCAGAGGTCGAAATGATGAACTCTGGACACAAAAAGACCAATCGAACCATATTTCAGGCTAAAATTATACTAACAACTGTGCATTCTATCTCTCATGCGCGTGTATAAATGAGACGGACGCTCCTTGAATACCATAAACGGTACTGTTGTAGTTACCCAACACAACAATATGATGAGAATCCAAATGATTATCGTCTTGGCATCGCTCATTTGCATCGTGACCAGTTTCCAACTGCAGGATACTGCATTCAAGGATTGTGGTAAGTTGAATTATGGATTGCCTCTTTATTGACAATGATACAGCCAATAACTTGGTTTGATCTCAGTCCAAGTGGGCCAACTTCATTCATTTGATCGCCAATGTACCGTTCTCATTCTTGCTTTTCAACACTCATCTGCTTGTCCGAAATTTCCTGTTCGATATAATACATCCCTGAGTGTTCGTTAATTTCCGTGTGATTCAGGCTCGCAATTGGCCGAATTGGTGAACGTGACTGTAACGCCTTGTGACACGACTCCGTGTAGTTTGTATCGAGGGGAGAAAGCCCAGGTGGCAATCACATTTCGAACAAGTGAGTTTACAATTTGATCGCATAAGCATCGCCGCTTCGAGTATTCCCCAAAATTGGATGAACTACTTCTACTCTCAGTTGACTTCTTTGTTAAAGTTAGATTGATGTAATTTGTTGGAGTCCAGAACGCTTCAGAATAGTTTATGCGGAGATATTTAGGATAACGTGGTTAAGGATTATGTGGAATACCACAAATATCACATTCTAAATAGCTAATAACTATGGTTAGAAGAAGTATCATGTGAAACAGCGTACACTGGTCAGCAGCCGTGCAGATCTGAGGATCCAATGTGCGCACGAAACTACGCACTGAGGCCGTACAAACCTCGGATACTTGGCAGTGGGCGTAAAACAAGGCCTGTAAGAGGATCAAGTCGATTCATTCGAACCACATGGGATTAGCATTGACTTATGGCGTAATGGCTGTGAACTCTCGTTGGTGCCTCTCCGTTTCTGACGGACATCCAAATTCCAACAGCCTGAGTTGTTTTAGTTGCGAGCTCCGTCAACAGCTGACGGCAAAAGCTTACTGCGAACGGTCAATATTAGAAAGATATCCAAAGAACCAAGGACAACGAGGTGGACAGTGATCGGACAAGAGTGAAATGCTAGTTAGAATATATCAGTCTTAGACTCCATGATTTCTCGCAGCCAAATATTATAGTGATACTCGAATGAATTCAATCATTCCCCCGTCTGTTACAGAGGAAGCTGTAAAATCTGGCAAAGCGACCGTTCATGGAATAATTGCGCGCGTGCCCGTCCCATTCCCATTGGATGATAAAGATTTGTGTAAATTCACGGAGCCGAAATGTGAAATCCCTGCCGGTACCGTAGCCGTGTATACCTATTCACTACCTGTATTGAAAGAGTATCCAGCAGTAAGTTTCAGCAATGGATCGAATCAATCCGACTCGTGATTTGTGTTGTCTTTGTGTTTCTTACGATTCAGTTCGCCAGTTGACAAGCGTCAGTTTTGGTTTATGCATATAAATGAATTAACAAATCAAATAATGTCCAGCGAGTTATTTGACGGTCATTTTCATATCATGCCTACTCCATATCACCACAAAGGAGACTAGTGGCATTCTCAAGAAGAAATATCAATCCTGTTTGTCATCATAGTTGTTTTAATCGATCAAGTGCGATGGAAGATCTGATGATAAAGCAATACCATCGTCTACTACTGCCTTCTATATTCCCATCTTCAGTTGCCTGCACAAAGTTAAATGAACCCAGTGATGTAATAAAAACTTTCTGTCTTGTGTTGTTTACAATGTTCTGTGAGGCTTTCCTATGCACTAGCGCATTGAAGATACACTCCCTGTATTACCAAAATGATCCCCTACTTCACTGGACGTTAACGTACAACAGAGAAGACGTCGTAATAAGCTGAGAAAACTTGACTGTTTTTTTTTTATGAAATCAACCATGACCGGAGTTGTTGGGCTTAAACCCTCACACCTCCGAGGTGAAACAGGCGTAAACCACTCGACTGGAAACAATACTTTTTCACTAACCACTTGGTTAGTCACAATACACGTTTTACAACTCAGGGTATGCCTTGAATTCTCTAGAATGCATATATATATATATATATATATATATATATATATATATATATATATGTATATATATATATATATATATACCGGAGAGAAAGAGACGGGATAATAACTCATACAAATGAACATTCTGCACTCGATGCGCAATTTTACACTTCGTTCTCCAAGACCAAAGTAAAAGGATGACGGAACGGACATCATGGAGTATTTTTGATTCAAAGGTACTTATCTAGCCTTTTTTATTATAAAATGAAACCTGCAAGACAACGGAATTCCACGGAACACAGTGACGCTTCGGATGTGACGAAAGAAAACGTACTTCAGGATTTATTGTCAAAAAGCATGACCATTGATTCGTAACGTGGGAAATAATAAATCTAAACTTTACTGTCTCAGATTTGGCCCGACATTCGATTGGGTCATTGATGTATTACATCTGGGCAGAGAAGCTATTCCTAATCGACACCAATATGGTTTGATTAACTACGGAAAATCCGCAGACTACTTCAGAGTTATTACACCTACGTGTTACCCCATTTAACTCTTGATACATCGTGTGATTTTGTGACAGCACAACTTATTTACAAAAAACTGGATTGACCTGAATGTACACGCAAAACCCATCTATCTCGTTCTCCTTAATTTTTCACATTCCAGATACGCCTCACTGTGAAATGGGAACTGAAAGATGAAGATGAGAGCGAGATCGTTTGCGCACTGATCCCTGTGCAAATTGCCGATCGATCCTGAAATTGTTTTCCCATTGAATCGACTGTTAAAATAATGCAGTCAGTTTAAATGAATTTTATTGAAGCGATTCAGTCTGTGTTGTAACTTGTGGACAATTTCGGGTTCTGTTAAATTATTTTAGACCACTGATTTCTACCGCAAGTCAAACACCAATACATGTTTGTCATTCAAATCACTGCCGCTTTCATACTCAGCAGATCTAGTGACTGGAACGTACATACGGAAGTAAAGGAATCAACAGCACGTGCCATCCATTGTGTCATGATCACTATGGAAACCGTGAGTCGACCTTAGGACTAAGTTCACGTTGAGTCAAGCAGCTCAGTGACAAGGACAGTCTGAAAAATTGTGAACAGTATAGCAGCCGCCATATGGTCTATGTGGGCGATTGAGCTCCAATAATAAATGACTCGAAAGGATTAGGGGGAACACTTGTTGGCTCGACACTTGATTTCCGAATCCTCGATAATGGTATACATTGGGTATGAAGCAAGTTCCAAATCCGTTTCACAGGAAGACAAAGTGTATGTCATTCTTACGTCGAACGACTTGAAGTAAGTCGCCAAAGCACAACGGAATTTGTCGGTATTTTTGCACAGATTCGCAAACCCGTAACCAAATATGCATACTGGTCCGTCAAGACCTGAAGCGGAACACCCTGCTGGTGCCTGACTGTTTGTCATAAGGGACTTTTATGTCTTTCGGGGAATGCTTCCGAAGCTGAACGATAGCCGAACACAAATTAAAAGTAGAGAGTTTCAGCGTAATGCCACAGACCACATTTTCGTCACGGGATTTAACATTTCTTATTGCATGTTTGCGCATCCCTGCAATGAAAGTGGTATACCATAAAACCTCAAAGGCTTTTACAATATTATGAAAAACTAACAATCCAATCCTGAGGATTCACATGTGTCAGAACCTACATGGGTTCAGAGTATCAAAAAATCGATGTGGCCATGTGAAATGTTATGGTGAAATTTCAGTATTCAATAACAGCGTAGTCGAAATCGTTGGTAGGTTATCGACTTTTGATGGATATCTGGACTTCAACTCAGCCCGTCCACAAAGCATAATACGGCCACCCCTATTGTGATTAGCGAACAGAGTCGACATCTGTCCAACGACATCGTCATTCACAAACATGAAATGCAAAGCTTGTACACGGTCCTTCGAAACAGAAACTACCCACGAGAACTAATAACCGATGTGCTAAGAAACAAATCAACGACACACGACAAGAAGGATGTAGACTGGCTAACCTCCATTGGTATCCCGTACAGATCGGGCACATCGGAGACAATCAGGAAAGTACCTGGAATGTGTGATGTCCGTGTTTTCTTTGGATTAGATGACGCATTGCAGCATCATCTCACAAGGATCAAAGACCTTCAACGTAAACACGAACGAAACCTTTGTGTTTATACGATCAACTGCAAAGACTGCCCTGCTCAACATACTGGGCAAACATATAGAGAAATCAAAACCAGAGTTGCAGAACACGAAAGAAAAGAGAAGTACAGACGGAGACCAAATGGCTTTAAGAAAATTAGGACACGACTCTGCATTCGCACTTCATGCAATATCCGAAAACCATATCATTGACTATGAAAACACCAAAATCCTGCAGTAAAGATTTCGCAGATATACCAAACACATCTATGCGGAGACGCTGGTAATTAACGCCCACCAATCATGTCTTTACCATAACGATGGGGCAGAGATTTCAGGAGTACGGATGGCACTTACAACACGGATGGATAAACACCCAAAAGGTTATAACACCCTAATGACCTCAAATGACCCCAATATTACGGACACAGTAAGGACGGGGGTTCAACACCCACCCTTGCAATAAACAACACCACAACCAGACGGACCAACACACGAACACACTGCGACTAATACCCAACTACTCTAAACTGTCATTCCAGTTTCATTCGCCTGTAAAACTAGTCTTGAAAAAAGTTACCCGTGGTGACCGAAACGTCGACAACTTATCAACGATTTCCACTACGCTGTAATTAAACAATAAAATTCTATCTAACGCTAAGGCTTGTAGTGATCCGATAGGCCATGTGTGATAACGATTCAAATCGCAATGGGTTACTGTGATCGACGATGACAGGACTCGAGCATGATAATGCCAGGCCGAACACAACTTCTAGTTGCTTTCAAAGGTCAGATTTATGACGTCGGAAAACCGCAGTCTCGATGAGTCGCAGCTGTTGTGTCCCGCAATTCAATAATCGGAAGAAAGGTGCACTTGTGCGGATAAACGTGCATTCTGTAGCAACTTATCCTGAGCGCCGGTACAAGCGAACAAGTGAAAATCCAAACGTGTATGCAAGTGCGTGACTCAGTAATGCATGTAATCAGAAGTGCAAGACGGTACAGTCGGATTAAGTCGTGCAAGGTCGTGCAGCACGTGATATGATCTGATTGGTCAGTTCTGTCCGAGACGAGGCACGACAAACGTCAACTGTGTTCGTGTGTGCTTGACTGTAGGCGTGCGTCCATGATGGCACGGGGTGTACATCATGCTTGCGTGTGTGAGTACATGGCTGTGAGTGCCAAACACAACACTGGCTTCCTTTATCACAGGAATTTTGTCATAAATTCATTCATGGTATCACAACAACGGCATGTGGTCCCTACGATAGACACAATTTCACACTCATAAAGTCATCCTAAACCTTTCACATTCATCAGCAAATTAAATGGTACAATTTTATTTTTACCTAGAATCCATTCATTGGTGATGGGTGGCTCTTAAACTGCATGGTGATTCTGTCCTATTCACATGCAGTTCGAGAAAACCAATTTGGACAAATCAGTCTTCAGTCGTTCCATACACATTCCAATCGGAAGCGTCCAATTAATCAAGAAGTATTGGTGTAAAGCGCCACTCAGCTGTTGTGACATGAATGGTGAAGTGACAAATATAACGGTATAACGCCGTATTCTAATGGAAATGATAACCTATTTTCATTGTAAAATGTTGGCCGGTTTTGTCCCAATCACGTTCAATTTGTTTAGCACTGCTAATTCATTTGACGTGGTGAGTTTTTAATGGCTCACCGGTCATGTATAAAGTCGGGATTCCGTCACTCTGGTACTACGTGTTGTTCCGTCCTTGACTCTTTCAGAGCCGATTTTCTGGACTTTCAGAAAGAAACGTGCGTATCCTTCCACGTTTACAGCTCTGAGAAGTATGAAATGGCAAAGAAACGAGATGCTCAATTACCGGAAGGTGTACCGTATTACTTCCTCAAATTTTGTTGCGTTCACCGGAGACGTAGAAGTGGTAAATCGTCGAGGTAGGTGTTCATTCATCAAAGATGGAATTGCTTTCAGATATACCAATTTGGAGTGCGGTGTGTTCGTCAAAATTCTCTACGCTGGCTCGTGTTACTGTGTTGTCAGCTGGTCCATGAAGCATTCGCACAGTTTCCAAGTAGAGAATGAAGGGTTCTATGTGCGTAATCGTCGGCTTACGCATGAGCAAGAAACTCATGTGTTCCACCTGACGGGTAGTTTGCGAAATACCTCGAAGCTTAGGGAATATGTGGGGAAGAAATATAATCGCAGGCTTACGTGTAAAGATTTCTTTTCCATACTATTAGTTACCTATTACTCGGAGGGACAACATGAACATAGTTCATCAAATATATCCTTTTAAAATGAACGATAACACTACTTTGTAGATGCTTTCTTCAGTTTCTTAAACTACGAGCCGAAGCAATACAGGAATTTGTAAACCCTGATTCACTAGCACTAAACAACAATGACGCGGGAAATAGGATATGACCATCAACTAAAACTGGACATTTATAACCAAAATACACCAAGTGGATTAGTTCCACATCTCTGGATTGATTCCCCAAATCGGCCACGGACGAAGAACATCGTAACCATAGTAAACACCTTGGAAACGGTGGTTGCTCAAATTTTTCCGCTGGATTGATTGCATGCTACCTATTCCAATCAGGATCCATGCATTTCCTCATACAAACAAGCGCACCGTGCGCATATGACTCATCTCAGTTCAACCATGTATATTGATTATCGCAGTACGAGTGTCTTGCGCACACGGTGTACATCCATATCACGTGACGGTGTCTGGCACGTTTGTTTTCACCAGTGGCATTGCTGATAGATTAATACTCGTGTATAAAAGCGTTCCGTATTTCACGCCTTATGTGACTGGAATGCGATTGATACCAGGGCTTTGGTCATCACGACACAAAACTACACGAAGTAGTGTCACATGGTATCACAGTCACGCTGATCAGTTGGCCGTTTTTCGCATCTAAACTACAACGGTATATGAAGACAAGGATGGGTGATTTAGAGTAGGACACACTGCGCCAAACGAGACACGTGATTGAGAGGATAAACGACAAGAATACATGGGAATTCGGACACGTGAGGTTATCAAACAAATGGACTGAGATCAGACTAGTTCACTGAGTGTATCACTGTCAGTGTACACACCTATGCACGTTCCAACTTACCACAATCAAAAAACAGTACAGCGCCTAATCGGAAACTGGTCATGATATGCACGACGGAAACCCATCCGACTATTGGTTGGATTCTCGTCATGTTCTCGTGTGGAGTAGTTGTGACGAGTCTATTCGTTCTTTTTTTATTTTCAACCTCCCCACATGAACAGATCACGTGTGATCTGTTGAATTGTCGGTCCACCCAACCTCCGATATGGTCCGATTGGTCTTTCCATGTTCAATGTTCAATATTTTGATCTTCGAAATTTCTCAGTAAATCGTTGCAAATTCGGTAATCACGCCATGCAACTAACGTCATTCGTGCCTGTGTCCACCCTATCTCGTTCTGTACATGCATCGACAAAACTGTCAATTTTAACAATGATAATACTGTGATCTTTGTCTGTTCTGAATTTCTCATTTGTTGATTTAGTTAAAGTCCTATTGGAGGGTTATTCTCATCTGTATCCGTCGGTGTTCGATGAGCCGTGATTCATGTGTCGATTACTACCAAATTATATTTGGCATCTCACATGATTTCAGTCTATCAAATATTATTCACCTCCATGTGTGTAATTCGTACCCGAGTTTGTGACACAGTTGATTCTGTCTGTAGGGTTTTCCGCAGTTATTGAACTTTGCTTGATAAGTCTCAGTCTTTTCAAGTCATAACTCAGCCGTGTTGAACTATTTCAGCCAGTTAGTAAGTACATTCTGTTTCAAATATGATGAGATGATCTCTAACAGGCTGATAGAAATTCACCCCTTGGGATAAATAAGTCGCGTTTTGACCCCACTTGCGTAATTGACCACAAGATAGGAACGCATCCGAGATCACTATCGTTGACTGAGCAACCGTACAAAATAAGATTCATTATACAATAGTATTCCGACGTGTTTGTTTGGTGAAGTCAATTCTGAGAGAGTACTTCAGCAGCTTTCAAGCTGAATGTACTTATTGGCTGGGATTAGGGCGACAAGGCTGAGAACTGATGCAAGACGTCATATTTTGATCCTTTTGGGATGCTTGTGGACTATGCATCGCGGTTTGCAGCTGTTCCCCTACATCGCTATTTGTCTGAACATTCCAATACTGTGCTTTCGGCCTGTTCTTGAACTTTCACCAGTTCAAATACGGCGGAGCAACTTCTCGACATCTAGCCTGTACAATTTATGGTGAAAACGGATAAGTTCTGCTTACGTAATCCATCATTCAAGTATATTTCTCTGTCTAAAAGATTTGTCCGAATCACTGTTTCGTGGTTCGTTTATTAAACTATCGATTCATTGAATCTTATCATTTTATTTACTTATTTACCACGAAATTAAGGCATCCTTTAAAGAAGGGGGATACTGTCAGTTAGAGTCTGCTGAGAGTAAAAATCTAGAAACGACATATCACCTGATTCAAGGTATCCTAAATATGAACGTAGTACCTTATGTCTGAGCTTGAATGTTTGAAGCCTCGGGATCCTTTCCTCTATTGAACAAGAAATTTGTCCGCTTTGTGAAGGTATGGTCTGACACGTCGTTCTACCAACGATTCGGTCTCACCGACAGAAAGTGTGTCAGCACCGGCCCCTACCGAGCCCTCGAAACCACGAATGTCAGGGCAGCCGATCGATGGCGGGAATCGTTACACGAGAAGAATCCTGCCAGCGGCATTCAAGCCACAAGGCGTGGCCACCCACACCAGTCAGACCAATGCATTGTGTGCAACGTGTGGGTGTATGTGACGGAAACCTATATTTTTTTTTGTTTTTCGCTAATAAAACGAAATGATTCTGAAGCAGATCTGCATTCTCGCTAGAGTTTGTGGGATGGCACAAAACACATTCCTCATCCGAGTTAATAAAACGTGGACGAATTGATCGATCTGATTGCTCTCTGGAAGATACAAACGAAGTCCTCCGTTAGTCCGCCGAATTGGGGATGTTTCGGTACCGTGGATAAATGCCCAAACGTTTCAGCCACAGTGTCATGTGCTGAGCCATAAAATGACTGCCACCGTTAGTAAACAACGCTTGTGACAAACCTTTATAACTGAACATATTACGCAGATCTTTGATCGTGAATTGCGGCGTCATCAAATGCAGCTGAATATACCTCTGGCCAGCCAGAGTATGGGTCAACGATCACAAGAGCTCAGTACTTATTTATGAATGGTCCAAAACAGTCAGCATTTGCTTTTTCCCATACTTCGTGTGATACAGGACAGGGTGTCCACTTCGATGGTTGAAAATATTCCTTATCTGTGCACTGATAACACCGACTTGCGTGACGCAAATATCTTGATTAAATCCGGTCCACCAACAAGTAAAATGTGCCAACGTCTCCAACTTTTTGATTCCATGTGACCGGAATATCAATCACGTAAAATAGTTAGGCCAAGCGGTTGTAGTACTGCAACGGGATAGTTTAGACCCAACAGGCCATCAGGTTTTACGCCCAAATCCCCTCTCCTAGAATAGAATGCCCGAGATGGACGTTTGAAAACTGGCTTCCAACCTCGTTTTGCTGAAAACAAAACTGACCCAAAGCAACGGGCAACTTCAAAAATTAGTTTTTCGAGGCTGATAGAAAGTGGTTGAACTAGTGAACAGTTAGATTCAGAGGTTGTTGTAGAACATGCATACTGAGAAATGTAACCCAACACGCGGAATATATGTAACAAGATCGTGTTCGAAGTCAACCCCACACAGATAGAGAAATGCACAAAAGTGGTGCTGTAGAATCAGTGGATTTGTGTAGTAATTTGGATGGACGATGACAAAACCTAATGCTTCTTGGTCAAAAACAGTTGTGAATTTGCGGCCAGACAGATATCTGTGAAGACGAGTAACTGACTAGCGAATAGCCAACAACTCCCGCTAAGTTTGGGAACAACCTCTTTCGGCAGCACTCAGTCTCCTCGAAATACCCACAATCGGGTAACTGTCCTGTTCAAGGATTGCGCCAATTCCAGTAGCTATGGCATCCGTGGTAATGGTCAAGAATGATTCGGTTTTCAAATAGTCAAAAATGGAACGTAACCTGGGCGTAGAAGACCGGTAAAAATTGCCAGTGAATACCAAATGAATCGGGAACAACACTCCAAAGGTTTAACTAAAGAACGTAGTTCACTCGAATTTGTGGGAGCAAGAAAGCTAGAAGACTGGGATCCGGTTTAAAACTGCCTTTGGTAACAAAGAAATAAAAACATACTCGATGGTAAAATTAAATTTTTATAAAGTTGCTGTAACAACGAACGTAACCCATTATCATGAACTTCATTTGTGGGACCACAGAACATTACGTCATCCCGGTAACATTCAATACCAACCAAGCTTTTGAAAGAGGATTCAGCACAGACCGAAAATTTGTTGAGCCAATACTCAATCCAAATGGCAAAAGTTACATGAATACTGTCGTTCTCTTTGAACAGACACGTGCTCAGACTGACAGTCTCGCACTCCTTAGTGCACATTGCGGACAACAGATTCATACTTCCTTCTCACGGAAACACGATTATAATCTTACAGAGTTAAAGAACTGCGCTAACCACCCAAATTTGGTAACCAATTCAATGGCTTTGCACGGTCAGACCCGATTTTACGCTTAACTTACTTTCTTATCCACCGACTACAGCTGGGTTTTGTGTTAACGTGACTACGGATAAATGGAGTAAAAATGTTGCTTTTTCTAACCCTGGTTTTGAATACAACAAATACAAACCAAATGGGGTATGGATTTTGGTCAGGATGACACAGAGTTTGTGAATCAGCTTCTTTTAGACCCAAGCAATAGAAGTGACTTGAATCAATGAATCAAGACGATATATCTTCAGGTTCTTCTGTGGTTCATGCTTGTTGACGAAATTTGCAGTTAAGCGTGACGTGCTAACCACCATAAATCCTTGGTGTTCTGCAATCTGATTTCAAAGGTGTAATGATGGGCGTGGCCCGCTTTGACTAACCGATAGATTCTGGCACATGAGTAGAAACCGAAGGATCCAACGCCTTTATCACGAGTGCCCGAAGATCATGAGACAAAGTACGACGCTCTACAAAATTAGGATCACCGTCTATTTTGAACTGTACAGGAGAAGCTTTCATACCACCTCTGGCTTTGGAACATTGCGAAAAGCTCTCCGTTGGTGACATGAAATCACAAGACAGAAGAGAAATGGAAATACCAATGTCTTTCATGGACTACAGCCCTAGTACAGAAGGTCCTGAATGAGTGACAAAAAAATCACAAGTGAAGGAATTGCCAACAAAATCTCAGGGGTGTACGGGTACCCAAAATTAGTAACCTGTGTGCGATAATACTATCTCCAATAGTGTCATTAGGATTAAGTTTTAAATATGGAGTAGCTTCTCGTATCGTAGTTTCCAGAACGAATGGTTCATTAATACCAGTTCTAACAATGAAATCGTGCTGGATCTTTCCATCGACCAGAAAATATTGCGAAATGTTTCTGTGCTGACGTACTCATGGTGAGAGAAAAACTGGGAGAACCAACCGTGGCCAAATTATCTGCAGAGTTGGAGCAGCACATCCGGGGATTCCGACTGACTAATTCGATGTGCTCGAATCTGCCACATTGAAAACACTGAATACCACGGAATTGACATGACGATCAAGAATGTAACTTTCGACAAGAAACACAGTGGCCAAGTGTCCTGTTCGCTTTAGGCGCATCATTCCGATTCTTCTGGGATTGAATTTCGCGGTTATTCCACTGTTTGAATTGGCGGGGAACCATTGGATGACCTTTGGCTTGCTCAAAACTGCGCTTACACAGCATGATGTGAGATTTGGAATCAGTTAGGCTGCTCTCTATCTGGCAATTTCTCATTGACTTCACGAACCTTGTGAAGATTACAATTTCGTCATAGATGCGGGTTTTATTGGAGCTATTGACAGTTGATACCAGCAGTCAGAGGGTCACAAAGTTGTGTTTCAATTTGATCTCCAAAATTACAGTGTGCAGCCTATGTCTGAATCTGAAGTGTAAACTCGCGAATATCCTGCAAATCTTCCCGTTGAATTTATTGAAACTTGGTCCGTTCAACAATTTTGAAACTTACTGGTTGGGTTTGCCGGAGCACAAGATTCTTGATTTCTTCGTCCAACCGAGAAACAGGCCTCTGCGGGAATACGCCAAAGCAATGTCGAATGGATTGAATAGGCTGAACCCCGAGCAGACAAAATGAGAACTAAAAATGAGGCATATCATTCCATAGTCTCGGACTTATGTTCTGTACAATTACGCAGTATAACACAGCGAACATAATGATACAAAGTAGAAAAACTCGTTTTCGAATATCGCTTCCGTCCCATTGAATTGGGAGTGTTTGTAATCTCTTCGTGCTAGTTAACGTGCACTCTCGAGTCTTCGGATAGTTGATTGTTCCATAGGAGTCTCGGATACAAGTGTACCTAGATCAGAATTATCAGTTGGTGCAACAACAGGTGAAATTGCATCAGACCGACCTTCCTCATCGAACTGTACCTGGTCAACATGACATCTATAACTGGAGAGATCATTTAGATCCATAATGGTGACCACCTGGTTTTCTTTACTCGAAATGACAATCCCGTTCGCTGGCCGTAAATCATTGCCTCTGAAATAACTGACAATAGCTTTCAAAATATACTCAAAATTGGTTCTTAAACTGCGGCACTTAAATAGTTGAGACAGACTTTTACCAGTAGCAGTACGTGAAGCTTTACGATATTGCATGAGAAAATTGTCAATGGCACAATCTAACTCAAAAAAAATGTATGGGGATTCACAGAATGAACTGCACCCTTAAGTGTGCTTACAAAATTCTCTGCTAGACCATTAGACTGCGGGTGACGAGGATCCTCCAACCACTCGTCCAGGAGTTTCGCAGTGAAATATGTGTCAAGTAGCATAAATAGAACTCTTTCTTCTGAATGTTCTCCTGAGCGCAGTCTGTGTGAAGTCACTCATAGGTGAAGTTGTTAAGTATACCTCTGTCCAGCGAGAAAAAATATCAAAGACTACAAGGGAACTGTATTTACTCAAGAAGGGACCTCAGCAGTCTCCACGTACCCGCCCGCAACACCTCGCAAGACACTGACCGAGGAAGCCACTTTGAAGGTTTTGGATGTATCTTACGTAAACACTAAATGCAGTTTTTAGCTGAACGTACGAAGCCGACATACAATTCCGGCCACCAACAAGTGTGTCGCGCTAGTAACTTTATTTTGTCGACACCCATATGCTTTGAACAGAGATCTGCCGATATAACAGAACAGAATGTTGAACGAATGACCATACTGTCGTTAAGGCTCGATAATCCATCTGGAATGGTCGGCAAATCATCACGACGAGAGCAGAAACCAGGGAATCGCCACTTTTCGTTCGACGTCCAAGCACGACTTACAGTTGAAACCACAGAAGTAAAACAATTTTTTTGAATCCTTCATAAGATCTTCAAGCCGCGCTGGTGGTTGTTGTATCAAGAGACATTCCTGATTGGCTGAGGGCTGAGATGAATTTGGTTTTCTAGATAGAAGATCAGTGTGTGCTATGTATTTAGCATTTGGATGCAGAATATCATAATCAAATGAGCTTAGTGTAACACTTCATCGTTGAGCCATCGCAGCCGATGATTCGGAAAACGAATGATGAGAATAATAGATGAACTGCAATCCCCGATGGTCAGTAACTAAGGTGAAATTTCGAGCAAATAAATATTTATGTAAACACCTGACAGCTCAATGAATTGTCAAGACTTCTCTTCGTGTTTGTGAATATCCTTGTTCAGCTTAAGTGATCCTCTTTTAAAAGCAATTGGTTGGCCTTTCGCATTGTTTAAGAACAGCATCCATGGCAGTAGGAGATGCATAAGTAATAACAGTGCAATAGTCTATAGGAGAAAATGGTTTAAGAACAACACGTGATTATAGGTGAGATAGTAGTTTACAAAGTGTCCTTTCGTGTGCTTGATTCCATATGAAGGAGTTTTCGGGCGGATTTTCGAACAAAAAAAGGCTTGCTGAGAAAAACTTGGAATAAAACGAGCCTGGTACTGAAGACAATCAAGAACAGAACGTAATTCATGAATATTTGTGGGGGAAGGTATGCCAATGAGCGGGACTAAATGTGCTGTGTTGTTGTAACCGAAACGAGAAAACCCAGAAACACGGAAAATGCACTTATCTGGGTAATAAAAACGCTAAACCTAATGAACTCTTTCAACAAACAACAAAAACGATAGTCATGAATGGCTCGAGTGGTACCATGAACCACAACGTGGTTTGGTACAACTTAACACCTTCAAGACCTTGCATAATATTTTTGAGACACTGTTAAAAGACAGACGAGACATTCAGACCAAAATGTAAAACTTTGTATCAGAATAAACCGAAAGAAGTATTGATGGTCGGTAATGCACTTGATTTCTTATCCACAGTTATTTGGAAGTATGCATCTTTTAGGTCAATTTTCGAAAATACACAAGACTCCGCAAGTTCGGGTTTTCATTCGTGCATTCACTCTGTTGTAAACACTTATTCAATGTCAATCATCAGCCACCACAAATCCGTCGTTTTTTCCATCAGTCTTTAACGGAGTGACAATCCGTGTGGCCCAGTTAGACGATTCCACAAGGCTAATAATTCCGCGCTCACACGTAGACTGTAGTGCCTGATGGACGGGTTCTCTCAAACCAAAAGGAATTACTCCGCGATTCAAACAAATGGGATCGCCAGATATCTCTCATCTCACTCTGGGAATGTGTATTCCACCGAAAGCCTTAGAACATTTTAAAAAAGACTGCTGTTCATCAGATAAGGCAGATGAAGATCTTGAGAAAGTTACACCAATTTGTAATTAACCAAGAACCTGCAAACCAAGAACGGAAGATCTTGAATCAGGAACCGGAAACTCACTGTCGGCAGGATCAGAATCACGTAACTGATTCGAAACTATACAAGATGAGACAAGCGGGAGTATGCACTGGGTGATACCTCAAAAGTCACATTAGTAGGATTAATCTTGGCAATGGGATAAAAACAATTTAGACCTTGTCGTTAAATTATGTATTGTACACTCCCAAGGTCAACAATGAAAGTACATTTGCAATACTCTGAATTGGGCAGTGTCTGGTTAATATGTGAAACTTTCTCTGGCAAAACAGCTAACGCAAGTGTCGAAAAATCGGAGTCAAGTGGAGAAGTGTCAGATGACGAGTGAATCGTCAGTCGACGTCCTGGGCTACTTCTAAAAGCATTTTTATTGTAGCCGACCTTATCACAGGCTAAGCACACAGTTCGTCGATAGGGACATATAAAACGGAAGTGCAACCGACCACGTGGATTGTTCTTGCCAAAATTTGAATTTGTAGGGATGGATTTCGAATGAGTCGGTGGCTGAAGCAGAGTGTGATAGCAAAGATGACCAGTAGGTTTGTTCAAAAGCAGCAAATTTTGGGTGCGTTGATCACTTTGACGTCAAGCAGAATTGAACAACATAGACTCCGATACAGCAGTTACAACTTTCATGTTCCGATATTGCTCGCGAACTTGGCGAATGTGATAAAAAGTCTGATCAGTTGCAAGTAATAGCTTCTGTTGCAAATCCGGTAGGTTTATCCGAACAACGAAGCGGTCGAGCAGTTGATCTTCCAGTTGAGGACAGTAGTCGCACTTCAATGCCTGCGTGTGCAGTTGAAGAATAAATTCACATACTGGTTGGTTTCCAAGTCTAGTAAGGCAGTTAAATTTGGCTCTTACAGCAGCTACGAAATTGACTGGCTTGAAATGCTGTAAAATTTGATTCTGAGCTGGTCGTACAGCAGACTGACAGAAAAAGCACGAAAGCCAAATTTTTCACGAGACCGTATGCACCATTTCCGATGAAATGGGGGAAAAGCATGTTTTCTTCGCATTATCCATATGGTTTCGGGTCGTATACCGGAGTCAAGACGTTCCATGCCGTCCCCAACCTGTCGGGATGTAGAATTTCGGTCAAATGGTTCCATTTCAGAAGCAACCATAGTGTAAATCATTTGAGAAATGGTAAATTTAATATTGAATCGGCTGAATTAGGAGTGCCACAAGCATGTACTACGTAGCGTATTGTTTCGTATGCTCGGAATCACTTAGTACAGCATGTGAACAAAATATCTGAGGACATCATAGGAGGTCGAATGTAGCAGCTTGCTACTCAAAAGCATGTTAGTAGGCAAAATCGAGAAAATACCACAAAGTAGAAAAAGCAGTTAGCCAGAACGGTGTTCGTGAAAATTCGGTGAGAATGAAGCAAATTGGCGGACCTAACTGATTTTTAATGTAGGTCAACTTTGAACGAAGATCTTGTGGGTGATGTATTCTTTCTAAGTTCTTCTGTTGCATTGAACGTCCTCTGAGATAAGAAAAACTGGCCGCATCTGATTTGCCATCATCACTTATGTTTCCCGCTGAATGGCATGATGTCATACACTAATTTACTTTTCACTCTATAGGATAAGTAAAGACTTTGGGATTTGTATTAGGGACTGCAGTGATGTGTTCAAATGCGTAACAAGAAAGACTTTCAAATATATTAGTTGTAAATGGTGGCCCGCTGTCCACCGCATGTCATCTATCTGACTCCTTCACCAATCGCGAATAGTTAACTCGTGTCGTGCTCACAACGTTTTAACTACTTTAAACGACAGAAGTCCTTCGGGGTATCATGTTAACACTCCGTTTCTATCCCACATACATTACCATATTAAAATATATTATTTTTAAATCCCAATGAAGAAATTATTGATCGATCCGTTTTTTCACTATTCAGTTGTAATTCGCCATCTAAAACTCACATGTTCGAATCACTTGCTCATCGTGTTAACGTTTCACGTGGTTCACCGTAAGACGTTTCCCATCAAATCTAAAAGGAACGTGACGAAATGTACTTATTCCACATTGTCCAACAAATCTGACTAATAGTTTGCGCCATTATCATTATGGGATTTGTTGTGCACTGCTTCAGATTAAATGTGGACTTTTGATGGGGTGAGTCTAATCTGCCATTGAACACAAAAGTAGTTTCTGCAGTGCAATAGAGGTGACGGGGTTGCATTCAGGGTGCTGGTAAAGAGAATAACATAACTAGTGAGTGACTAATAAATGGAAGAGGACCGTGAAACAACAACTGTGAGATCCATCATGAGGCACAGAATTTTGGTCGAGAAGTTGACGATTTGGCTGTACGCATGTATGGCAGGTATATGATGGATATATCCTTAGTCTGGCTAGTATGAGAGACTGGTTGCTGGTGAAAATGGAACATAGTAAATAGTGGAACGGGTGACAAAGCTGTGCAAATCTTCAAGATTACAGGCTCATTGATCTCCGGTTATGAAGAAAACCAGTATATCGTTTTCCGATCCGGATTTATCTCGTGCTTTCTGTTCCAGCAGATGTCCGTTTATGAATCTCCGTACTGCACCGAGTCCACACAGACACTCGTGAGATCTTTAAGGTGACGCATCGACCCCACTTTTCGAAATACATGGTGAATAATTTTGCTTATCAGATGATGACGTAAATTACGATAGATAAAGGTTATCACCACCTTTTTTGATCAAGCAATCACTGCTTCGCGTGGTGGCAAGCATAGATACGGCTGAATGAATGAACTCGATTGTGCCCCAGAACCACCCACATACGTTCATCAATCTTCGGTCACCGAGTTAATTGAGTGTTAGTCAGAACGAACAGTTGTCAGAGTAGTGCTCCCACGTGGCAGGAGATGGAGGCACTATATTAACTTTAGTCCTGGCATGGTGCTATTTTCATTCTGTTGTCCCAAAAGGACCACGGAATCGTTTTCTAACCGTCATCTCCATACTAATAATAATAATAAATGACACACCCCATACAATTTTCCTGTATTCTCCGTGCACCGTGAGCCGTTCAGCCAACGACCCGTCCATCTTTAAGTGTGAAATCCATAAAACTGACAGAAAAGTCAGGCATTTGCATCACTCACATCTAATTGTCATGATCACTGTTCCGGTTAACTTTGTAGTGTACTTTGTGGTATTTATATTGTTGTCTACTAACATGCTCTTGAGTAGTAAGCTGCGACTTTCGACTTCCTACAGTGTCCTCAGATATATTTTCCAGACTGTATATGTAGAATGACATTCAGAATAAAATACCACAAACTAGAAGGAAACACTCTACACTGACAAAACCAATTTTCCAACAGTAATAAAGCAGACAGTGTTACTGCGCTCATCGAAAAGTTTCTGCCATTTATTGTTGCGTGTTATCGTGTTATTCCAAATTTACTATAGTGTTCCGTTGCATTCACTAGCACCCTGTAATCAGACGTTCAAATTCTGTTGCTTGATCTCACGATAACCAGTCGTATTCCCTTATTCTCATCAGAAACACACTGAAGTGTGTAGCAAGTTTAGCCACAGATCCTGTTGGAAAATACGCAGCCGTTTTAATCCAACCGTCCTTCTGGTTAATCACGCCTAAAGAAATGTGCCAAATTTTATTACATCCCCTATCAGAATAACAATTTTAAAGATCCTACTGTTCTATAATTGACTCGCAAATTGATGAACCAACGAAGAAGAGATTAGTAACTGGAATGCACAATAATCTGACCGTATAAAATTCGGCTCTATTCTATTTCACATATATTTTGTGTAGCTTGAATGTGACGATATTGTGAGCGAATGATTTTGAATGAAATTCAAATTCATGTGCTTAGACAATTCATATAAATATAAGAAGAAAAGTTGGCCATTTCTATGGCAGCCGGCTACGATCGAAGAACATTCAGATTGCAACAGGAGCCCGGCAAGCAGGTAAACAGCACAGACTAAGAGCTTTTGCATAATACATAAGTCGGAACTATCTCACAAATACAGCAAGAAAAGTGCAAGGAAGAATAAATTCAACACTTGAACAATGTGACTGAAAGTAGTTCGCACACAGACGTTCAAACACACACACTCACACACACCGACATACAAATTGGGCATCAGTCTCAGTGTAGTCTCGACCATGACACGGAATTTCGACTTGACCAGTACAGATTGAGCCACTCACAACTTATCTTCCTCATTTGAGATTACGATAATGGATTTGTTTCGCGATCCAAGAGGGAATAAGCCTAATTCAAGTACCATGAAAAATCCACACATAATCCAAGCTAATGCAAAATAGTCCGACATCTTATATTTTTCCCCTCTTGTATCTCGTATCACTCTACGAATTCTAAACTTCATCAAATGAGAATTACAAATCAAGAGACGCGACTCATCTATACTGGCAATCAAGTATTCATCTGGTCAATATATTATGGATATGCACAAATACCTACCTACTCACTATGTGTCGATCGTATATTTTTGAATAAACCTCTAGACGTTATTGGCATGGTAGAATGATCCATAGTGATTCTGTCACGCAGTATTTGTGTATGCGCAAATTTAAACGTTATTCTCAAAACTAACAGTCCGGCATGTCCGTCACGTCACGAGATAAATGAGCAGCAATTGGGATTATTCGGATGACAGTGTTTCATCAAGCGGTTTAGTAAAATTTGGCCACGATTCAATGTGACCCCAAATCGACCAGTAATAGCCCGATGCGTTTTTGTTATTGGAATTCAAAGAGAGTTTATTTGAAGTTACCAATCGGTCATCCCCTTCTTTGTTTCTTGGTCGGAAATCAATGTTTTTTGTTCAATGCAAATGTTTTCATTTTTCTCACGAGTTCATACACTGAAAACGCCGTCTCCACGGGTACTTACCTGGTTAGCACCTCGGTGCTATCGAGCCAACAACGGGGATTGAGTGGACACCGAATCACGATAACCCCCGTGTCCAATGTTCAAACTACTCATTTCATTTCTGAATAAGTCTGCTCGTTTCTCAGAGGAATACAAGTCGATTTCCAGCCTTTGAAATTGTTTGCAATAATCACTGATAACCATCAGACCAATAATTACTCGATCAGTGATGATGGACAATGAAACTATGATATTTCACGTCAAGAACCACATACTGCTTTGGTAGCAAAAATAGATGAGTATGAAGCTTATCAATCTGATCAATCATGACTCACATACTGGAGAATAAATTGTAACTATTTCGAAAACATTCCATGACGGGCAAAACAAATCTTAATGATAAGTAGTAGGACATCAGCAGGGTGCCAGACAGACAGCAGGGTGGCCCCAGTTAAGAGCTTCAGATCAGAATAGGAATTGAGGATATCGAACTAGCACAACGTGAATGGTGTACGTGAGAACAAGCTGAGTGATCGCAGGTAACTGGTTAAAAGGAGTCGAAATAACTAACCAGTCGTGGGATCTATCTTAGTACTGGGTGGATGCGCCAACGAATTATACAAGCCACTACACATGTTTTCCCATTTTGAAATGTGAGACTGACCCAGTACAAAGGTATCTCTTTCGAATTACCTTCTTCACACAATATGGTCCCAATTAATCATATCTGAAACGCGTTGACCCTTATCCTGCAAACATGGCACTTACGGATGAGACTATACACCGACTGAGTTCAGCATACAATGGTGGCATAGTTGTTGCTGTCATTGTTTCACTGTTCGTGTGATGTTGTTTGTTTGTGTCTCGGTATTTGATTACAATAGAGATCGCCGTGGAAACGGAAGGAGGCGACTGCGGATTCTATCACGTGGGCAGCTGAAGAGTAGCATGACGAAGAAGAAGAAGAAGAAGAAGAGAAGGATGAGGTGGGAGAGAAAGGAGGTGTGTTTGTTTCGAAAGCAATGTGCATCCCTTTGCCGCCCCTTGGAAATGGTTCTCGAAGGCAAACAACAAAACATGCCGATTATCAGCATTCAATACAGCTACTGACCTGATGCGCCCAAATACCAACCGCTGAACTTGGATCTACCTGGAATCCTGTGCCTGGAACTACGTGCGCGGAGAACTGTCGAGATGAATGTAGCGTGTATCTATTCTGTCAAATCTATGTGTTACACACGAGATTATATACATGGAGCAAGACTTAGCACTACATGTGGTTAACGTACTGGACAATCATTGAGTATTCTGCTTTTATCGGAACGATCTGAAATTCAGTGTCTGATCATCCCTAATCAGGTGAAACCTTGTCAGTAAGTTGTGGCTCACCGCGCCCCCTGAAGAAGTTTCCAAATCACGACATCAGCTCATCACTGAAATGGCAATACTGTACAGTCTGTTATGAATCGTCCAGTGCAGTGCTCATCAACCGCGACCCAATCGGGACTAGAAGTAGAAGTGCACGACTGTGTCCCACCCACTGGAACCATGTGAGGCCATCCGGTTGGCTTTCAACAACTTCCTCCATCCAAACACAACGAGGTCTGACAGCAGTTTATTACTGACTTCTGAAGTCAACAGTTTACCACTAACCTAGTGGTCGGTCCTTCCATAGTAACAATGTAATTGCGGCGGTGGTCAAACGGTTAGCAAATTGAACTCTGGTTAGATACGACCCAGGTTCGATTCTCACCACCACTAGGCACTTCATAAGTTTCAGCTTTCCACTGGCCCTGCCTCCCTTCCAGAAGTGTTGTACAGTTCAACTCAAACTGGATATACGGATTGTTCTGCAGCTGACACCGTTATCAGTACTCATTCGAGCCCCGTTGTGTTTACGTGGATTGGTCTGTCTCGGATATAGTCGAGCTCGCTACGCTGACTACAAACCCAAGTCAGAAACTCTGGATGGACTGGTGGTCCGAGTGCAATCTGTTAGCAGAGATTCACACGGCGATGCTGGCGAGTGTTCACGGGAGCATGGTTCAGCACCTACGGATTTGCATGGTACATGACTTTGGTGTTTTTGAAAGCATATTGTGACGGGACCCACAGGTGAACTAGAGGAAGATTACTAGGTCTTTTTTTCAAAGGCCAAATCAACTTAATGCGACTGCTTCGCTTACGTGGACGAGATCGTTGGGGTATAACATGAAGTGCTTTCATTCCGCGTTGTCTATGCCGGCCTCGAAGTAAGACGGTGATTGCTTGATCACATATGGTGGTTCTAATCTTGATCTATTGTAATTTACTCTGTCGTATGATAAGAAAAAATCACCACCATGTCTTTCGAAAAGTGGGGTAGATGCATTTGCAACTAATATATTTAAAATTATTTTCTCGTTACACACTTGAATACATCACTACACTCCCTACTACAAATACTAGCTGCTTTGCATATCCTATAGAAATAAAAATAAAATATTCTATGCCATACTGACATTCAACGGGACATTCAAGTGACGCGTACACTTTTCAAGCTGACTTGATTATTTGCGTTATGGTACTTGCTCCACTTTGCCTACTAACAAGGTTTTGAGTAGTAACTAAAAGAATGTTTGTATTTATCAATAAACAAAAGATCTACTGTAGCGGTGACAATTTTCACATAGTCTTGATGCAGAGCTTGGGTGTCACTTGGGGAACAATTAACTTCGATGTTTTAGATCGACTGACTACTGGGTAAGTAACAGTATCAGCAACTTGTGCTAATATTTCGAGGGGTGTGCAGAAAAAAACTTAGATCACGTCAGATGCGTGGTGTGATTCGTTTAATAAAATGTTTAATAATGCAGTTCCAGAGGTCGAAATGATGAACTCTGGACACAAAAAGACCAATCGAACCATATTTCAGGTTAACATTCTACTAACAACTGTGCATTCTATCTCTCATGCGCGTGTATAAATGAGACGGATGCTCCTTGAATACCATAAACGGTACTGTTGTAGTTACCCAACAGAACAATATGATGAGAATCCAATTGATTATCGTCTTGGCATCGCTCATTTGCATCGTGACCAGTTTCCAACTGCAGCATACTGCATTCAAGGATTGTGGTAAGTTGAAATATGGATTGCCTCTTTATTGACAATGATACAGCCAATAACTTGGTCTGATCTCAGTCCAAGTGGGCCAACTTCATTCATTTGATCGCCAATGTACCGTTCTCATTCTTGCTTTTCAACACTCATCTGCTTTTCCGAAATTTCCTGTTCAATATAATACATCCCTGAGTGTTCGTTAATTTCCGTGTGATTCAGGCTCGCAATTGGCCGAATTGGTGAACGTGACTGTAACGCCTTGTGACACGACTCCGTGTAGTTTGCATCGTGGGGAGAAAGCCCAGGTGGCAATCACATTTCGAACAAGTGAGTTTACAATTTGATCGCATAAGCATCGCCGCTTCGAGTATTCCCCAAAATTGGATGAACTACTTCTACTCTCAGTTGACTTCTTTGTTATAGTTAGATTGATGTAATTTGTTGGAGTCCAGAACACTTCAGAATAGTATATGTTGAGATCTTTAGGATAACGTGGTTAAGGATTATGTGGAATACCACAAATATCACATTCTAAATAGCTAATAACTATGGTTAGAAGAAGTATCATGTGAAACAGCGTACACTGGTCAGCAGCCGTGCAGATCTGAGGATCCAATGTGCGCACGAAACTACGCACTGAGGCCGTACAAACCTCGGATACTTGGCAGTGGGCGTAAAACAAGGCCTGTAAGAGGATCAAATCGATTCATTCGAACCACATGGGTTTAGCATTGACTTACGGCGTAATGGATGTGAACTCTCGTTGGTGCCTCTCCGTTTCTGACGGACATCCAAATTCCAACAGCCTGAGTTGTTTTAGTTGCGAGCTCCGTCAACAGCTGACGGCAAAAGCTTACTGCGAACGGTCAATATTAGAAAGATATCCAAAGAACCAAGGACAACGAGGTGGACAGTGATCGGACAAGAGTGAAATGCTAGTTAGAATATATCAGTCTTAGACTGCATGATTTCTCGCAGCCAAATGTTATAGTGATACTCGAATGAATTCAATCATTCCCTCGTCTGTTACAGAGGAAGCTGTAAAATCTGGCAAAGCGACCGTTCATGGAATAATTGCGCGCGTGCCCGTCCCATTCCCATTGGATGATAAAGATTTGTGTAAATTCACGGAGCCGAAATGTGAAATCCCTGCCGGTACCGTAGCCGTGTATACCTATTCACTACCTGTATTGAAAGAGTATCCAGCAGTAAGTTTCAGCAATGGATCGAATCAATCCGACTCGTGATTTGTGTTGTCTTTGTGTTTCTTACGATTCAGTTCGCCAGTTGACAAGCGTCAGTTTTGGTTTATGCATATAAATGAATTAACAAATCGAATAATGTCCAGCGAGTTATTCGACGGTCATTTTCATATCATGCCTACTCCATATCACCACAAAGGACACTAGTGGCATTCTCAAGAAGAAATATCAATCCTGTTTGTCATCATAGTTGTTTTAATCGATCAAGTGCGATGGAAGATCTGATGATAAAGCAATACCATCGTCTACTACTGCCTTCTATATTCCCATCTTCAGTTGCCTGCACAAAGTTAAATGAACTCAGTGATGTAATAAATCTTTCTGTCTTGTGTTGTTTACAATGTTCTGTATGGCTTTCCTATGCACTAGCGCATTGAAGATACACTCCTTGTATTACCAAAATGATCCCCTACTTCACTGGACGGTAAAGTACAACAGAGAAGACGTCGTAATAAGCTGAGAAAACTTGACTGTTTTTTTTTATGAAATCAACCATGACCGGAGTTGTTGGGGTTAAACCCTCACACCTCCGAGGTGAAACAGGCGTAAACCATTCGACTGGAAACAATACTTTTTCACTAACCACTTGGTTAGTCACATTACACGTTTTACAACTCAGGGTATGCCTTGAATTCTCCAGAATGCATATATATATATATATATATATATATATATATATATATATACCGGAGAGAAAGAGACGGGATAATAACTCATACAAATGAACATTCTGGACTCGATGCGCAATTTTACACTTCGTTCTCCAAGACCAAAGTAAAAGGATGACGGAAAGGACATCATGGAGTATTTTTGATTCAAAGATACTTATCTAGCCTTTTTTATTATAAAATGAAACCTGCAAGACAACAGAATTCCACGGAACACAGTGACGCTTCGGATGTGACGAAAGAATACGTACTTCAGGATTTATTGTCAAAAATCATGACCATTGATTCGTAACGTGGGAAATAATAAATCTAAACTTTACTGTCTCAGATTTGGCCCGACATTCGATTGGGTCATTGATGTATTACATCTGGTCACAGAAGCTATTCCTAATCGACACCAATATGGTTTGATTAACTACGGAAAATCCGCAGACTACTTCACAGTTATTACACCTACGTGGTACCCCATTTAACTCTTGATACATCGTGTGATTTTGTGACAGCACAACTTATTTACTAAAAAATGGATTGACCTGAATGTACACGCAAAACCCATCTATCTCGTTACCCTTAATTTTCCACATTCCAGATACGCCTCACTGTGAAATGGGAACTGAAAGGTGAAGATGAGCGCGAGATCGTTTGCGCACTGATCCCTGTGCAAATTGCCGATCGATCCTGAAATTGTTTTCCCATTGAATCGACTGTTAAAATAATGCAGTCAGTTTAAATGAATTTTATTGAAGCGATTCAGTCTGTGTTGTAACTTGTGGACAATTTCGGGTTCTGTTAAAGTATTTTAGATCACTGATTTCTACCGCAAGTCAAACACCAATACATGTTTGTCATTCAAATCACTGCCGCTTTCATACTCAGCAGATCTAGTGACTGGAACGTACATTGGGAAGTAAAGGAATCAACAGCACATGCCATCCATTGTGTCATGATCACTTTGGAAACCGTGAGTCGACCTTAGGACTAAGTTCACGTTGAGTCAAGCAGCTCTGTGACAAGGACAGTCTGAAAAATTGTGAACAGTACAGCAGCCGCCATATGGTCTATGTGGGCGATTGAGCTCCAATACTAAATGACTCGAAAGGATTAGGGGGAACACTTGTTGGCTCGACACTTGATTTCCGAATCCTCGATAATGGTATACATTGGGTATGAAGCAAGTTCCAAATCCGTTTCATAGGAAGACAAAGTGTCTGTCATTCTTACGTCGAATGACTTGAAGTAAGTCGCCAAAGCACAACGGAATTTGTCGGTATTTTTGCACAGATTTGCAAACCCGTAACCAAATATGCATACTGGTCCGTCAAGACCTGAAGCGGAACACCCTGCTGATGCCTGACTGTTTGTCATAAGGGACTTTTATGTCTTTCGGGGAATGCTTCCGAAGCTGAACGATAGCCGAACACAAATTAAAAGTAGAGAGTTTCAGCATAATGCCACAGACCACATTTTCGTCACGGGATTTAACATTTCTTATTGCAAGTTTGCGCATCCCTGCAATGAAAGTGGTATACCATAAAACCTCATAGGCTTTTACAATATTATGAAAAACCAACAATCCAATCTTGAGGATTATTGTGTCAGAACCGAGATCGGTTCAGAGTATCAAAAAATCGATGTGGCCATGTGAAATGTTATGGTGAAATTTCAGTATTTAATAACAGCGTAGTCGAAATCGTTGGTTGGTTATCGACTTTTGATGGATATCTGGACTTCAACTCAGCCCGTCCACAACGCATAATACGGCCACCCCTATTGTCACTAGCGAACAGAGTCGACATCTGTGCAACGACATCGTCATTCACAAACATGAAATGCAAAGCTTGCACACGGTCCTTCCAAACAGCATCTACCCACGAGAACTAATAACCGATGTGCTAAGAAACAAATCAACGACACACGACAAGAAGGATGTAGACTGGCTAACCTCCATTGGTATCCCGTACAGATCGGGCACATCGGAGACAATCAGGAAAGTACCTGGAATGTGTGATGTCCGTGTTTTCTTTGGAATAGATAACACTTTGCAGCATCATCTCACAAGGATCAAAGACCTTCAACGTAAACACGAACAAAACCTTTATGTTTATACGATCAACTGCAAAGACTGCCCCGCTCAACATACTGGGCAAACATATAGAGAAATCAAAACCAGAGTTGCAGAACACGAAAGAAAAGAGAAGTACAGACGGAGACCAAATGGCTTTAGGAAAATTGGGACACGACTCTGCATTCGCACTTCATGCAATATCCGAAAACCATATCATTGACTATGAAAACACCAAAATCCTGCAGTAAAGATTTCGCAGATATACCGAACACATCTATGCGGAGACGCTGGTAATTAACGCCCACCAATCATGTCTTTACCATAACGATGGGGCAGAGATTTCAGGAGTACGGATGGCACTTACAACACGGATGGATAAACACCCAAAAGGTTATAACACCTTATTGACCTCAAATGACCCCAACATTACGGACACAGTAAGGACGGAGGTTCAACACCCACCCTTGCAATAAACAACACCACAACCAGACAGACCAACACACGAACACACTGCGACTAATACCCAACTACTCTAAACTGTCATTCCAGTTTCATTCGCCTCTAAAACTAGTCTTGAAAAAAGTTACCCGTGGTGACCGAAACGTCGACAACTTATCAACGATTTCCACTACGCTGTAATTGAACAATAAAATTCTATCTAACGCTAAGGCTTGTAGTGATCCGATAGGTCATGTGTGATAACGATTCAAATCGCAATGGGTTACTGTGATCGACGATGACAGCACTCGAGCCTCCTTCTTCCGACGTGACCCGCGCTCAAACAACTCGACCACCACGTGAAGTATAAATGTCACAAATCACACTCTAGTTGAATGAAGGGGATGGACATGAATCACCGATTTTCGGGACTTCCAGAAAGAAACGTGCGTATCCTCCCACGTTTACAGCTCTGAGAAGTATGAAATGGCAAAGAAACGAGGTGCTCAAATACCGGAAGGTGTACCGTATTACTTCCTCAAATTTGGTTGCGTTCACCGGAGACGTAGAAGTGGTAAATCGTCGAGGTAGGTGTTCATTCATCAAAGATGGAATTGCTCTCAGATATACCAATTTGGAGTGCGGTGTGTTCGGCAAAATTCTCTACGCTGGCTCGTGTTACTGTGTTGTCAGCTGGTCCATGAAGCATTCGCACAGTTTCCAAGTAGAGAATGAAGGGTTCTATGTGCGTAATCGTCGGCTTACACACGAGCAAGAAACTCATGTGTTCCACCTGACGGGTAGTTTTCGAAATACCTCGAAGCTTAGGGAATATGTGGGGAAGAAATATAATCGCAGACTTCCGTGTAAAGATTTCTTTTCCATACTATTAGTTACCTATTACTCGGAGGGACAACATAAACATAGTTCATCAAATATTTCCTTTTAAAATGAACGATAACACTACTTTGTAGATGCTTTCTTCAGTTTCTTAAACTACGAGACGAAGCAATACAGGAATTTGTAAACCCTGATTCACTAGCACTAAAAAACAATGACGCGGGAAATAGAATATGACCATCAACTAAAACTTCACATTTATAATCAAAATACACCAAGTGGATTAGTTCCACATTTCTGGATTGATTCCCCAAATCGGCCACGGATGAAGAACATCGAAACCATAGTAAACACCTTGGAAACGGTGGTTGCTCAAATTTTTCCGCTGGATTGATTGGATGCTACCTATTCCAATCAGGATCCATGCATTTCCTCATACAAACAAGTGCACCGTGCGCATATGACTCATCTCAGTCCAACCAAGTATATTGATTATCGCAGCACGAGTGTCTTGCGCACACGGTGTACATCCATATCACGTGACGGTGTCTGGCACGTTTGTCCTCACCAGTGGCATTGCTGATAGATCAATACTCGTGTATAAAAGCGTTCCGTATTTCACGCCTTATGTGACTGGAATGCGATTGATACCTGGGCTTTGGTCATCACGACACAAAACTACACGAAGTAGTGTCACATGGTATCACAGTCACGCTGATCAGTTGGCCGTTTTTCGCATCTAAACTACAACGGTATATGAAGACAAGGATGGGTGATTTAGAGTAGGACACACTGCGCCAATCGAGACACGTGATTGAGAGGATAAACGACAAGAATACATGGGAATTCGGACACATGAGGTTATCAAACAAATGGACTGAGATCAGACTAGTTCACTGAGTGTATCACTGTCAGTGTACACACCCATGCACATTTCAACTTACCGCAATAAAAAAACAGTACAGCGCCTAATCGGAAACTGGTCATGATATGCACGATGGAAACCCATCCGACTATTGGTTGGATTCTCGTCATGTTCTCGTGTGGAGTAGTTGTGACGAGTCTATTCGTTCTTTTCTATTTTCAACCTCCCCACATGAACAGATCACGTGTGATCTGTTGAATTGTCGGTCCACCCAACCTCCGATACGGTCCGATTGGTCTTTCCATGTTCAATGTTCAATATTTTGATCTTCGAAATTTCTCAGTAAATCGTTGCAAATTTGGTAATCACGCCATGCAACTAACGTCATTCGTGCCTGTGTCTACCCTATCTCGTTCTGTACATGCATCGACAAAACTGTCAATTTTACCAATGATAATACTGTGATCTTTGTCTGTTCTGAATTTCTCATTTGTTGATTTAGTTAAAGTCCTATTGGGGGGTTATTCTCATATGTATCCGTCGGTGTTCGATGAGCCGTGATTCATGTGTCGATTATTACCAAATTATATTTGGCATCTCACATGATTTCAGTCTATCAAATATTATTCACCTCCATGTGTGTAATTCGTATCCGAGTTTGTGACACAGTTGATTTTGTCTGAAGGGTTTTCCGCTGTTATTGAACTTTGTTTGATAACTCTCAGTCTTTTCAAGTCATAACTCAGCCGTGTTGCACTATTTCAGCCAGTTAGTTAGTTCATTCTGTTTAAAATATGATGAGATGATCTCTAACAGGCTGATAAAAATTCATCCCTTGGAATAAATAAGTCGCGTTTTGACCCCACTTGCGTAATTGACCACAAGATAGGAACGCATCCGGGATCACTATCGTTGACTGAGCAACCGTACAAAATAAGATTCATTATACAATAGTATTCCGACGTGTTTGTTTGGTGAAGTCAATTCTGAGAGAGTACTTCAGCAGCTTTCAAGCTGAATGTACTTATTGGCTGGGATTAGGGCGACAAGGCTGAGAACTGATGCAAGACGTCATATTTTGATCCTTTTGGGATGCTTGTGGACTATGCATCGCGGTTTGCAGCTGTTCCCCTACATCGCTATTTGTCTGAACATTCCAATACTGTGCTTTCGGCCTGTTCTTGAACTTTCACCAGTTCAAATACGGCGGAGCAACTTCTCGACATCTAGCCTGTACAATTTATGGTGAAAACGGATAAGTTCTGCTTACGTAATCCATCATTCAAGTATATTTCTCTGTCTAAAAGATTTGTCCGAATCACTGTTTCGTGGTTCGTTTATTAAACTATCGATTCATTGAATCTTATCATTTTATTTACTTATTTACCACGAAATTAAGGCATCCTTTAAAGAAGGGGGATACTGTCAGTTAGAGTCTGCTGAGAGTAAAAATCTAGAAACGACATATCACCTGATTCAAGGTATCCTAAATATGAACGTAGTACCTTATGTCTGAGCTTGAATGTTTGAAGCCTCGGGATCCTTTCCTCTATTGAACAAGAAATTTGTCCGCTTTGTGAAGGTATGGTCTGACACGTCGTTCTACCAACGATTCGGTCTCACCGACAGAAAGTGTGTCAGCACCGGCCCCTACCGAGCCCTCGAAACCACGAATGTCAGGGCAGCCGATCGATGGCGGGAATCGTTACACGAGAAGAATCCTGCCAGCGGCATTCAAGCCACAAGGCGTGGCCACCCACACCAGTCAGACCAATGCATTGTGTGCAACGTGTGGGTGTATGTGACGGAAACCTATATTTTTTTTTGTTTTTCGCTAATAAAACGAAATGATTCTGAAGCAGATCTGCATTCTCGCTAGAGTTTGTGGGATGGCACAAAACACATTCCTCATCCGAGTTAATAAAACGTGGACGAATTGATCGATCTGATTGCTCTCTGGAAGATACAAACGAAGTCCTCCGTTAGTCCGCCGAATTGGGGATGTTTCGGTACCGTGGATAAATGCCCAAACGTTTCAGCCACAGTGTCATGTGCTGAGCCATAAAATGACTGCCACCGTTAGTAAACAACGCTTGTGACAAACCTTTATAACTGAACATATTACGCAGATCTTTGATCGTGAATTGCGGCGTCATCAAATGCAGCTGAATATACCTCTGGCCAGCCAGAGTATGGGTCAACGATCACAAGAGCTCAGTACTTATTTATGAATGGTCCAAAACAGTCAGCATTTGCTTTTTCCCATACTTCGTGTGATACAGGACAGGGTGTCCACTTCGATGGTTGAAAATATTCCTTATCTGTGCACTGATAACACCGACTTGCGTGACGCAAATATCTTGATTAAATCCGGTCCACCAACAAGTAAAATGTGCCAACGTCTCCAACTTTTTGATTCCATGTGACCGGAATATCAATCACGTAAAATAGTTAGGCCAAGCGGTTGTAGTACTGCAACGGGATAGTTTAGACCCAACAGGCCATCAGGTTTTACGCCCAAATCCCCTCTCCTAGAATAGAATGCCCGAGATGGACGTTTGAAAACTGGCTTCCAACCTCGTTTTGCTGAAAACAAAACTGACCCAAAGCAACGGGCAACTTCAAAAATTAGTTTTTCGAGGCTGATAGAAAGTGGTTGAACTAGTGAACAGTTAGATTCAGAGGTTGTTGTAGAACATGCATACTGAGAAATGTAACCCAACACGCGGAATATATGTAACAAGATCGTGTTCGAAGTCAACCCCACACAGATAGAGAAATGCACAAAAGTCGTGCTGTAGAATCAGTGGATTTGTGTAGTAATTTGGATGGACGATGACAAAACCTAATGCTTCTTGGTCAAAAACAGTTGTGAATTTGCGGCCAGACAGATATCTGTGAAGACGAGTAACTGACTAGCGAATAGCCAACAACTCCCGCTAAGTTTGGGAACAACCTCTTTCGGCAGCACTCAGTCTCCTCGAAATACCCACAATCGGGTAACTGTCCTGTTCAAGGATTGCGCCAATTCCAGTAGCTATGGCATCCGTGGTAATGGTCAAGAATGATTCGGTTTTCAAATAGTCAAAAATGGAACGTAACCTGGGCGTAGAAGACCGGTAAAAATTGCCAGTGAATACCAAATGAATCGGGAACAACACTCCAAAGGTTTAACTAAAGAACGTAGTTCACTCGAATTTGTGGGAGCAAGAAAGCTAGAAGACTGGGATCCGGTTTAAAACTGCCTTTGGTAACAAAGAAATAAAAACATACTCGATGGTAAAATTAAATTTTTATAAAGTTGCTGTAACAACGAACGTAACCCATTATCATGAACTTCATTTGTGGGACCACAGAACATTACGTCATCCCGGTAACATTCAATACCAACCAAGCCTTTGAAAGAGGATTCAGCACAGACCGAAAATTTGTTGAGCCAATACTCAATCCAAATGGCAAAAGTTACATGAATACTGTCGTTCTCTTTGAACAGACACGTGCTCAGACTGACAGTCTCGCACTCCTTAGTGCACATTGCGGACAACAGATTCATACTTCCTTCTCACGGAAACACGATTATAATCTTACAGAGTTAAAGAACTGCGCTAACCACCCAAATTTGGTAACCAATTCAATGGCTTTGCACGGTCAGACCCGATTTTACGCTTAACTTACTTTCTTATCCACCGACTACAGCTGGGTTTTGTGTTAACGTGACTACGGATAAATGGAGTAAAAATGTTGCTTTTTCTAACCCTGGTTTTGAATACAACAAATACAAACCAAATGGGGTATGGATTTTGGTCAGGATGACACAGAGTTTGTGAATCAGCTTCTTTTAGACCCAAGCAATAGAAGTGACTTGAATCAATGAATCAAGACGATATATCTTCAGGTTCTTCTGTGGTTCATGCTTGTTGACGAAATTTGCAGTTAAGCGTGACGTGCTAACCACCATAAATCCTTGGTGTTCTGCAATCTGATTTCAAAGGTGTAATGATGGGCGTGGCCCGCTTTGACTAACCGATAGATTCTGGCACATGAGTAGAAACCGAAGGATCCAACGCCTTTATCACGAGTGCCCGAAGATCATGAGACAAAGTACGACGCTCTACAAAATTAGGATCACCGTCTATTTTGAACTGTACAGGAGAAGCTTTCATACCACCTCTGGCTTTGGAACATTGCGAAAAGCTCTCCGTTGGTGACATGAAATCACAAGACAGAAGAGAAATGGAAATACCAGTGTCTTTCATGGACTACAGCCCTAGTACAGAAGGTCCTGAATGAGTGACAAAAAAATCACAAGTGAAGGAATTGCCAACAAAATCTCAGGGGTGTACGGGTACCCAAAATTAGTAACCTGTGTGCGATAATACTATCTCCAATAGTGTCATTAGGATTAAGTTTTAAATATGGAGTAGCTTCTCGTATCGTAGTTTCCAGAACGAATGGTTCATTAATACCAGTTCTAACAATGAAATCGTGCTGGATCTTTCCATCGACCAGAAAATATTGCGAAATGTTTCTGTGCTGACGTACTCATGGTGAGAGAAAAACTGGGAGAACCAACCGTGGCCAAATTATCTGCAGAGTTGGAGCAGCACATCCGGGGATTCCGACTGACTAATTCGATGTGCTCGAATCTGCCACATTGAAAACACTGAATACCACGGAATTGACATGACGATCAAGAATGTAACTTTCGACAAGAAACACAGTGGCCAAGTGTCCTGTTCGCTTTAGGCGCATCATTCCGATTCTTCTGGGATTGAATTTCGCGGTTATTCCACTGTTTGAATTGGCGGGGAACCATTGGATGACCTTTGGCTTGCTCAAAACTGCGCTTACACAGCATGATGTGAGATTTGGAATCAGTTAGGCTGCTCTCTATCTGGCAATTTCTCATTGACTTCACGAACCTTGTGAAGATTACAATTTCGTCATAGATGCGGGTTTTATTGGAGCTATTGACAGTTGATACCAGCAGTCAGAGGGTCACAAAGTTGTGTTTCAATTTGATCTCCAAAATTACAGTGTGCAGCCTATGTCTGAATCTGAAGTGTAAACTCGCGAATATCCTGCAAATCTTCCCGTTGAATTTATTGAAACTTGGTCCGTTCAACAATTTTGAAACTTACTGGTTGGGTTTGCCGGAGCACAAGATTCTTGATTTCTTCGTCCAACCGAGAAACAGGCCTCTGCGGGAATACGCCAAAGCAATGTCGAATGGATTGAATAGGCTGAACCCCGAGCAGACAAAATGAGAACTAAAAATGAGGCATATCATTCCATAGTCTCGGACTTATGTTCTGTACAATTACGCAGTATAACACAGCGAACATAATGATACAAAGTAGAAAAACTCGTTTTCGAATATCGCTTCCGTCCCATTGAATTGGGAGTGTTTGTAATCTCTTCGTGCTAGTTAACGTGCACTCTCGAGTCTTCGGATAGTTGATTGTTCCATAGGAGTCTCGGATACAAGTGTACCTAGATCAGAATTATCAGTTGGTGCAACAACAGGTGAAATTGCATCAGACCGACCTTCCTCGTCGAACTGTACCTGGTCAACATGACATCTATAACTGGAGAGATCATTTAGATCCAAAATGGTGACCATCTGGTTTTCTTCACGCGAAATGACAATCCCGTTCGCTGGCCGTAAATCGTTGCCTCTGAAGTAACTGACAATAGCTTTCAAAATAAACCCAAAATTTGTTCTTAAACTGCGGCACTTAAGTAGCCGAGACGGACTTTTACCAGTAGCAATATGTGAAGCTTTACGATATTGCATGAGAAAATTGCCAATGGCACAATCTATCTCAAAAAGTGTATGGGGATTCACAGAATGAACTGCACCCTTAAGTGTGCTTACAAAATTCTCTGCTAGACCATTAGACTGCGGGTGACGAGGATCCTCCAACCACTCGTCCAGGAGTTTCGCAGTGAAATATGTGTCAAGTAGCATAAATAGAACTCTTTCTTCTGAATGTTCTCCTGAGCGCAGTCTGTGTGAAGTCACTCATAGGTGAAGTTGTTAAGTATACCTCTGTCCAGCGAGAAAAAATATCAAAGACTACAAGGGAACTGTATTTACTCAAGAAGGGACCTCAGCAGTCTCCACGTACCCGCCCGCAACACCTCGCAAGACACTGACCGAGGAAGCCACTTTGAAGGTTTTGGATGTATCTTACGTAAACACTAAATGCAGTTTTTAGCTGAACGTACGAAGCCGACATACAATTCCGGCCACCAACAAGTGTGTCGCGCTAGTAACTTTATTTTGTCGACACCCATATGCTTTGAACAGAGATCTGCCGATATAACAGAACAGAATGTTGAACGAATGACCATACTGTCGTTAAGGCTCGATAATCCATCTGGAATGGTCGGCAAATCATCACGACGAGAGCAGAAACCAGGGAATCGCCACTTTTCGTTCGACGTCCAAGCACGACTTACAGTTGAAACCACAGAAGTAAAACAATTTTTTTGAATCCTTCATAAGATCTTCAAGCCGCGCTGGTGGTTGTTGTATCAAGAGACATTCCTGATTGGCTGAGGGCTGAGATGAATTTGGTTTTCTAGATAGAAGATCAGTGTGTGCTATGTATTTAGCATTTGGATGCAGAATATCATAATCAAATGAGCTTAGTGTAACACTTCATCGTTGAGCCATCGCAGCCGATGATTCGGAAAACGAATGATGAGAATAATAGATGAACTGCAATCCCCGATGGTCAGTAACTAAGGTGAAATTTCGAGCAAATAAATATTTATGTAAACACCTGACAGCTCAATGAATTGTCAAGACTTCTCTTCGTGTTTGTGAATATCCTTGTTCAGCTTAAGTGATCCACCTTTAAAAGCAATTGGTTGGCCTTTCGCATTGTTTAAGAACAGCATCCATGGCAGTAGGAGATGCATAAGTAATAACAGTGCAATAGTCTATAGGAGAAAATGGTTTAAGAACAACACGTGATTATAGGTGAGATAGTAGTTTACAAAGTGTCCTTTCGTGTGCTTGATTCCATATGAAGGAGTTTTCGGGCGGATTTTCGAACAAAAAAAGGCTTGCTGAGAAAAACTTGGAATAAAACGAGCCTGGTACTGAAGACAATCAAGAACAGAACGTAATTCATGAATATTTGTGGGGGAAGGTATGCCAATGAGCGGGACTAAATGTGCTGTGTTGTTGTAACCGAAACGAGAAAACCCAGAAACACGGAAAATGCACTTATCTGGGTAATAAAAACGCTAAACCTAATGAACTCTTTCAACAAACAACAAAAACGATAGTCATGAATGGCTCGAGTGGTACCATGAACCACAACGTGGTTTGGTACAACTTAACACCTTCAAGACCTTGCATAATATTTTTGAGACACTGTTAAAAGACAGACGAGACATTCAGACCAAAATGTAAAACTTTGTATCAGAATAAACCGAAAGAAGTATTGATGGTCGGTAATGCACTTGATTTCTTATCCACAGTTATTTGGAAGTATGCATCTTTTAGGTCAATTTTCGAAAATACACAAGACTCCGCAAGTTCGGGTTTTCATTCGTGCATTCACTCTGTTGTAAACACTTATTCAATGTCAATCATCAGCCACCACAAATCCGTCGTTTTTTCCATCAGTCTTTAACGGAGTGACAATCCGTGTGGCCCAGTTAGACGATTCCACAAGGCTAATAATTCCGCGCTCACACGTAGACTGTAGTGCCTGATGGACGGGTTCTCTCAAACCAAAAGGAATTACTCCGCGATTCAAACAAATGGGATCGCCAGATATCTCTCATCTCACTCTGGGAATGTGTATTCCACCGAAAGCCTTAGAACATTTTAAAAAAGACTGCTGTTCATCAGATAAGGCAGATGAAGATCTTGAGAAAGTTACACCAATTTGTAATTAACCAAGAACCTGCAAACCAAGAACGGAAGATCTTGAATCAGGAACCGGAAACTCACTGTCGGCAGGATCAGAATCACGTAACTGATTCGAAACTATACAAGATGAGACAAGCGGGAGTATGCACTGGGTGATACCTCAAAAGTCACATTAGTAGGATTAATCTTGGCAATGGGATAAAAACAATTTAGACCTTGTCGTTAAATTATGTATTGTACACTCCCAAGGTCAACAATGAAAGTACATTTGCAATACTCTGAATTGGGCAGTGTCTGGTTAATATGTGAAACTTTCTCTGGCAAAACAGCTAACGCAAGTGTCGAAAAATCGGAGTCAAGTGGAGAAGTGTCAGATGACGAGTGAATCGTCAGTCGACGTCCTGGGCTACTTCTAAAAGCATTTTTATTGTAGCCGACCTTATCACAGGCTAAGCACACAGTTCGTCGATAGGGACATATAAAACGGAAGTGCAACCGACCACGTGGATTGTTCTTGCCAAAATTTGAATTTGTAGGGATGGATTTCGAATGAGTCGGTGGCTGAAGCAGAGTGTGATAGCAAAGATGACCAGTAGGTTTGTTCAAAAGCAGCAAATTTTGGGTGCGTTGATCACTTTGACGTCAAGCAGAATTGAACAACATAGACTCCGATACAGCAGTTACAACTTTCATGTTCCGATATTGCTCGCGAACTTGGCGAATGTGATAAAAAGTCTGATCAGTTGCAAGTAATAGCTTCTGTTGCAAATCCGGTAGGTTTATCCGAACAACGAAGCGGTCGAGCAGTTGATCTTCCAGTTGAGGACAGTAGTCGCACTTCAATGCCTGCGTGTGCAGTTGAAGAATAAATTCACATACTGGTTGGTTTCCAAGTCTAGTAAGGCAGTTAAATTTTGCTCTTACAGCAGCTACGAAATTGACTGGCTTGAAATGCTGTAAAATTTGATTCTGAGCTGGTCGTACAGCAGACTGACAGAAAAAGCACGAAAGCCAAATTTTTCACGAGACCGTATGCACCATTTCCGATGAAATGGGGGAAAAGCATGTTTTCTTCGCATTATCCATATGGTTTCGGGTCGTATACCGGAGTCAAGACGTTCCATGCCGTCCCCAACCTGTCGGGATGTAGAATTTCGGTCAAATGGTTCCATTTCAGAAGCAACCATAGTGTAAATCATTTGAGAAATGGTAAATTTAATATTGAATCGACTGAATTAGGAGTGCCACAAGCATGTACTACGTAGCGTATTGTTTCGTATGCTCGGAATCACTTAGTACAGCATGTGAACAAAATATCTGAGGACATCATAGGAGGTCGAATGTAGCAGCTTGCTACTCAAAAGCATGTTAGTAGGCAAAATCGAGAAAATACCACAAAGTAGAAAAAGCAGTCAGCCAGAACGGTGTTCGTGAAAATTCGGTGAGAATGAAGCAAATTGGCGGACCTAACTGATTTTTAATGTAGGTCAACTTTGAACGAAGATCTTGTGGGTGATGTATTCTTTCTAAGTTCTTCTGTTGCATTGAACGTCCTCTGAGATAAGAAAAACTGGCCGCATCTGATTTGCCATCATCACTTATGTTTCCCGCTGAATGGCATGATGTCATACACTAATTTACTTTTCACTCTATAGGATAAGTAAAGACTTTGGGATTTGTATTAGGGACTGCAGTGATGTGTTCAAATGCGTAACAAGAAAGACTTTCAAATATATTAGTTGTAAATGGTGGCCCGCTGTCCACCGCATGTCATCTATCTGACTCCTTCACCAATCGCGAATAGTTAACTCGTGTCGTGCTCACAACGTTTTAACTACTTTAAACGACAGAAGTCCTTCGGGGTATCATGTTAACACTCCGTTTCTATCCCACATACATTACCATATTAAAATATATTATTTTTAAATCCCAATGAAGAAATTATTGATCGATCCGTTTTTTCACTATTCAGTTGTAATTCGCCATCTAAAACTCACATGTTCGAATCACTTGCTCATCGTGTTAACGTTTCACGTGGTTCACCGTAAGACGTTTCCCATCAAATCTAAAAGGAACGTGACGAAATGTACTTATTCCACATTGTCCAACAAATCTGACTAATAGTTTGCGCCATTATCATTATGGGATTTGTTGTGCACTGCTTCAGATTAAATGTGGACTTTTGATGGGGTGAGTCTAATCTGCCATTGAACACAAAAGTAGTTTCTGCAGTGCAGCAGAGGTGACGGGATTGAATTCAGGGTGCTGGTAAAGAGAATAACATAACTGGGGAGTGACTAATAAATGGAAGAGGACCGTGAAACAACAACTGTGAGATCCATCAAGAGGCACAGAATTTTGGTCGAGAAGTTGACGATTTGGCTGTACGCATGTATGGCAGGTATATGATGGATATATCCTTAGTCTGGCTAGTATGAGAGACTGGTTGCTGGTGAAAATGGAACATAGTAAATAGTGGAACGGGTGACAAAGCTGTGCAAATCTTCAAGATTACAGGCTCATTGATCTCCGGTTATGAAGAAAACCAGTATATCGTTTTCCGATCCGGATTTATCTCGTGCTTTCTGTTCCAGCAGATGTCCGTTTATGAATCTCCGTACTGCACCGAGTCCACACAGACACTCGTGAGATCTTTAAGGTGACGCATCGACCCCACTTTTCGAAATACATGGTGAATAATTTTGCTTATCAGATGATGACGTAAATTACGATAGATAAAGGTTATCACCACCTTTTTTGATCAAGCAATCACTGCTTCGCGTGGTGGCAAGCATAGATACGGCTGAATGAATGAACTCGATTGTGCCCCAGAACCACCCACATACGTTCATCAATCTTCGGTCACCGAGTTAATTGAGTGTTAGTCAGAACGAACAGTTGTCAGAGTAGTGCTCCCACGTGGCAGGAGATGGAGGCACTATATTAACTTTAGTCCTGGCATGGTGCTATTTTCATTCTGTTGTCCCAAAAGGACCACGGAATCGTTTTCTAACCGTCATCTCCATACTAATAATAATAATAAATGACACACCCCATACAATTTTCCTGTATTCTCCGTGCACCGTGAGCCGTTCAGCCAACGACCCGTCCATCTTTAAGTGTGAAATCCATAAAACTGACAGAAAAGTCAGGCATTTGCATCACTCACATCTAATTGTCATGATCACTGTTCCGGTTAACTTTGTAGTGTACTTTGTGGTATTTATATTGTTGTCTACTAACATGCTCTTGAGTAGTAAGCTGCGACTTTCGACTTCCTACAGTGTCCTCAGATATATTTTCCAGACTGTATATGTAGAATGACATTCAGAATAAAATACCACAAACTAGAAGGAAACACTCTACACTGACAAAACCAATTTTCCAACAGTAATAAAGCAGACAGTGTTACTGCGCTCATCGAAAAGTTTCTGCCATTTATTGTTGCGTGTTATCGTGTTATTCCAAATTTACTATAGTGTTCCGTTGCATTCACTAGCACCCTGTAATCAGACGTTCAAATTCTGTTGCTTGATCTCACGATAACCAGTCGTATTCCCTTATTCTCATCAGAAACACACTGAAGTGTGTAGCAAGTTTAGCCACAGATCCTGTTGGAAAATACGCAGCCGTTTTAATCCAACCGTCCTTCTGGTTAATCACGCCTAAAGAAATGTGCCAAATTTTATTACATCCCCTATCAGAATAACAATTTTAAAGATCCTACTGTTCTATAATTGACTCGCATATTGACGAATCAACGAAGAAGAGATTAGTAACTGGAATGCACAATAATCTGACCGTATAAAATTCGGCTCTATTCTATTTCACATATATTTTGTGTAGCTTGAATGTGACGATATTGTGAGCGAATGATTTTGAATGAAATTCAAATTCATGTGCTTAGACAATTCATATAAATATAAGAAGAAAAGTTGGCCATTTCTATGGCAGCCGGCTACGATCGAAGAACATTCAGATTGCAACAGGAGCCCGGCAAGCAGGTAAACAGCACAGACTAAGAGCTTTTGCATAATACATAAGTCGGAACTATCTCACAAATACAGCAAGAAAAGTGCAAGGAAGAATAAATTCAACACTTGAACAATGTGACTGAAAGTAGTTCGCACACAGACGTTCAAACACACACACTCACACACACCGACATACAAATTGGGCATCAGTCTCAGTGTAGTCTCGACCATGACACGGAATTTCGACTTGACCAGTACAGATTGAGCCACTCACAACTTATCTTCCTCATTTGAGATTACGATAATGGATTTGTTTCGCGATCCAAGAGGGAATAAGCCTAATTCAAGTACCATGAAAAATCCACACATAATCCAAGCTAATGCAAAATAGTCCGACATCTTATATTTTTCCCCTCTTGTATCTCGTATCACTCTACGAATTCTAAACTTCATCAAATGAGAATTACAAATCAAGAGACGCGACTCATCTATACTGGCAATCAAGTATTCATCTGGTCAATATATTATGGATATGCACAAATACCTACCTACTCACTATGTGTCGATCGTATATTTTTGAATAAACCTCTAGACGTTATTGGCATGGTAGAATGATCCATAGTGATTCTGTCACGCAGTAATTGTGTATGCGCAAATTTAAACGTTATTCTCAAAACTAACAGTCCGGCATGTCCGTCACGTCACGAGATAAATGAGCAGCAATTGGGATTATTCGGATGACAGTGTTTCATCAAGCGGTTTAGTAAAATTTGGCCACGATTCAATGTGACCCCAAATCGACCAGTAATAGCCCGATGCGTTTTTGTTATTGGAATTCAAAGAGAGTTTATTTGAAGTTACCAATCGGTCATCCCCTTCTTTGTTTCTTGGTCGGAAATCAATGTTTTTTGTTCAATGCAAATGTTTTCATTTTTCTCACGAGTTCATACACTGAAAACGCCGTCTCCACGGGTACTTACCTGGTTAGCACCTCGGTGCTATCGAGCCAACAACGGGGATTGAGTGGACACCGAATCACGATAACCCCCGTGTCCAATGTTCAAACTACTCATTTCATTTCTGAATAAGTCTGCTCGTTTCTCAGAGGAATACAAGTCGATTTCCAGCCTTTGAAATTGTTTGCAATAATCACTGATAACCATCAGACCAATAATTACTCGATCAGTGATGATGGACAATGAAACTATGATATTTCACGTCAAGAACCACATACTGCTTTGGTAGCAAAAATAGATGAGTATGAAGCTTATCAATCTGATCAATCATGACTCACATACTGGAGAATAAATTGTAACTATTTCGAAAACATTCCATGACGGGCAAAACAAATCTTAATGATAAGTAGTAGGACATCAGCAGGGTGCCAGACAGACAGCAGGGTGGCCCCAGTTAAGAGCTTCAGATCAGAATAGGAATTGAGGATATCGAACTAGCACAACGTGAATGGTGTACGTGAGAACAAGCTGAGTGATCGCAGGTAACTGGTTAAAAGGAGTCGAAATAACTAACCAGTCGTGGGATCTATCTTAGTACTGGGTGGATGCGCCAACGAATTATACAAGCCACTACACATGTTTTCCCATTTTGAAATGTGAGACTGACCCAGTACAAAGGTATCTCATTCCAATTACCTTCTTCACACAATATGGTCCCAATTATTCATATCTGAAACGCGTTGACCCTTATCCTGCAAACATGGCACTTACGGATGAGACTATACACCGACTGAGTTCAGCATACAATGGTGGCATAGTTGTTGCTGTCATTGTTTCACTGTTCGTGTGATGTTGTTTGTTTGTGTCTCGGTATTTGATTACAATAGAGATCGCCGTGGAAACGGAAGGAGGCGACTGCGGATTCTATCACGTGGGCAGCTGAAGAGTAGCATGACGAAGAAGAAGAAGAAGAAGAAGAGAAGGATGAGGTGGGAGAGAAAGGAGGTGTGTTTGTTTCGAAAGCAATGTGCATCCCTTTGCCGCCCCTTGGAAATGGTTCTCGAAGCCAAGCAACAAAACATGCCGATTATCAGCATTCAATACAGCTACTGACCTGATGCGCCCAAATACCAACCGCTGAACTTGGATCTACCTGGAATCCTGTGCCTGGAACTACGTGCGCGGAGAACTGTCGAGATGAATGTAGCGTGTATCTATTCTGTCAAATCTATGTGTTACACACGAGATTATATACATGGAGCAAGACTTAGCACTACATGTGGTTAACGTACTGGACAATCATTGAGTATTCTGCTTTTATCGGAACGATCTGAAATTCAGTGTCTGATCATCCCTAATCAGGTGAAACCTTGTCAGTAAGTTGTGGCTCACCGCGCCCCCTGAAGAAGTTTCCAAATCACGACATCAGCTCATCACTGAAATGGCAATACTGTACAGTCTGTTATGAATCGTCCAGTGCAGTGCTCATCAACCGCGACCCAATCGGGACTAGAAGTAGAAGTGCACGACTGTGTCCCACCCACTGGAACCATGTGAGGCCATCCGGTTGGCTTTCAACAACTTCCTCCATCCAAACACAACGAGGTCTGACAGCAGTTTATTACTGACTTCTGAAGTCAACAGTTTACCACTAACCTAGTGGTCGGTCCTTCCATAGTAACAATGTAATTGCGGCGGTGGTCAAACGGTTAGCAAATTGAACTCTGGTTAGATACGACCCAGGTTCGATTCTCACCACCACTAGGCACTTCATAAGTTTCAGCTTTCCACTGGCCCTGCCTCCCTTCCAGAAGTGTTGTACAGTTCAACTCAAACTGGATATACGGATTGTTCTGCAGCTGACACCGTTATCAGTATTCGTTCGAGCCTAGTTGTGTTGACGTGGATTGGTCTGTCTCGGATATAGTCGAGCTCGCTACGCTGACTACAAACCCAAGTCAGAAACTCTGGATGGACTGGTGGTCCGAGTGCAATCTGTTAGCAGAGATTCACACGGCGATGCTGGCGAGTGTTCACGGGAGCATGGTTCAGCACCTACGGATTTGCATGGTACATGACTTTGGTGTTTTTGAAAGCATATTGTGACGGGACCCACAGGTGAACTAGAGGAAGATTACTAGGTCTTTTTTTCAAAGGCCAAATCAACTTAATGCGACTGCTTCGCTTACGTGGACGAGATCGTTGGGGTATAACATGAAGTGCTTTCATTCCGCGTTGTCTATGCCGGCCTCGAAGTAAGACGGTGATTGCTTGATCACATATGGTGGTTCTAATCTTGATCTATTGTAATTTACTCTGTCGTATGATAAGAAAAAATCACCACCATGTCTTTCGAAAAGTGGGGTAGATGCATTTGCAACTAATATATTTAAAATTATTTTCTCGTTACACACTTGAATACATCACTACACTCCCTACTACAAATACTAGCTGCTTTGCATATCCTATAGAAATAAAAATAAAATATTCTATGCCATACTGACATTCAACGGGACATTCAAGTGACGCGTACACTTTTCAAGCTGACTTGATTATTTGCGTTATGGTACTTGCTCCACTTTGCCTACTAACAAGGTTTTGAGTAGTAACTAAAAGAATGTTTGTATTTATCAATAAACAAAAGATCTACTGTAGCGGTGACAATTTTCACAGAGTCTTGATGCAGAGCTTGGGTGTCACTTGGGGAACAATTAACTTCGATGTTTTAGATCGACTGACTACTGGGTAAGTAACAGTATCAGCAACTTGTGCTAATATTTCGAGGGGTGTGCAGAAAAAAACTTAGATCACGTCAGATGCGTGGTGTGATTCGTTTAATAAAATATTTAATAATGCAGTTCCAGAGGTCGAAATGATGAACTCTGGACACAAAAAGACCAATCGAACCATATTTCAGGTTAACATTCTACTAACAACTGTGCATTCTATCTCTCATGCGTGTGTATAAATGAGACGGATGCTCCTTGAATACCATAAACGGTACTGTTGTAGTTACCCAACAGAACAATATGATGAGAATCCAATTGATTATCGTCTTGGCATCGCTCATTTGCATCGTGACCAGTTTCCAACTGCAGCATACTGCATTCAAGGATTGTGGTAAGTTGAAATATGGATTGCCTCTTTATTGACAATGATACAGCCAATAACTTGGTCTGATCTCAGTCCAAGTGGGCCAACTTCATTCATTTGACCGCCAATGTACCGTTCTCATTCTTGCTTTTCAACACTCATCTGCTTTTCCGAAATTTCCTGTTCGATATAATACATCCCTGAGTGTTCGTTAATTTCCGTGTGATTCAGGCTCGCAATTTGCCGAATTGGTGAACGTGACTGTAACGCCTTGTGACACGACTCCGTGTAGTTTGTATCGTGAGGAGAAAGCCCAGGTGGCAATCACATTTCGAACAAGTGAGTTTACAATTTGATCGCATAAGCATCGCCGCTTCGAGTATTCCCCAAAATTGGATGAACTACTTCTACTCTCAGTTGACTTCTTTGTTATAGTTAGATTGATGTATTTTGTTGGAGTTCAGAAAGCTTCAGAATAGTATATGTTGAGATCTTTAGGATAACGTGGTTAATGATTATGTGCAATAACACAAATATCACATTCTAAATAGCTAATAACTATGGTTAGAAGAAGTATCATGTGAAACAGCGTACTCTGGTCAGCAGCCGTGCAGATCTGAGGATCCAATGTGCGCACGAAACTACGCACTGAGGCCGTACAAACCTCGGATACTTGGCAGTGGGCGTAAAACAAGGCCTGTAAGAGGATCAAATCGATTCATTCGAACCACATGGGATTAACATTGGCTTATGGCGTAATGGCTGTGAACTCTCGTTGGTGCCTCTCCGTTTCTGACGGACATCCAAATTCCAACAGCCTGAGTTGTTTTGGTTGCGAACTCCGTCAACAGCTGACGGCAAAAGCTTACTGCGAACGGTCAATATTAGAAAGATATCCAAAGAACCAAGGACAACGAGGTGGACAGTGATCGGACAAGAGTGAAATGCTAGTTAGAATATATCAGTCTTAGACTCCATGATTTCTCGCAGCCAAAAGTTATAGTGATACTCGAATGAATTCAATCATTCCCTCGTCTGTTACAGAGGAAGCTGTAAAATCTGGCAAAGCGACCGTTCATGGAATAATTGCGCGCGTGCCCGTCCCATTCCCATTGGATGATAAAGATTTGTGTAAATTCACGGAGCCGAAATGTGAAATCCCTGCCGGTACCGTAGCCGTGTATACCTATTCACTACCTGTATTGAAAGAGTATCCAGCAGTAAGTTTCAGCAATGGATCGAATCAATCCGACTCGTGATTTGTGTTGTCTTTGTGTTTCTTACGATTCAGTTCGCCAGTTGACAAGCGTCAGTTTTGGTTTATGCATATAAATGAATTAACAAATCGAATAATGTCCAGCGAGCTATCTGACGGTCATTTTCATATCATGCCTACTCCATATCACCAGAAAGGAGACTAGTGGCATTCTCAAGAAGAAAAATCAATCCTGTTTGTCATCATAGATGTTCTAATCGATCAAGTGCGATGGAAGATTTGATGATAAAGCAATACCATCGTCTACTACTGCCTTCTATATTCCCATCTTCAGTTGCCTGCACAAAGTTAAATGAACCCAGTGATGTAATAAAATCTTTCTGTCTTGTGTTGTTTCCAATGTTCTGTATGGCTTTCCTATGCACTAGCGCATTGAAGATACACTCCTTGTATTACCAAAATGGTCCCCTACTTCACTGGACGTTAAAGTACAACAGAGAAGACGTCGTAATAAGCTGAGAAAACTTGACTGTTTTTTTTTTATGAAATCAACCATGACCGGAGTTGTTGGGGTTAAACCCTCACACCTCCGAGGTGAAACAGGCGTAAACCATTAGACTGGAAACAATACTTTTTCACTAACCACTTGGTTAGTCACAATGAACGTTTTACAACTCAGGGTATGCCTTGAATTCTCTAGAATGCAATATATATATATATATATATATATATATATATATATATATATATATATATATATATATATATATACCGGAGAGAAAGAGACGGGATAATAACTCGTAAAAATGAACATTCTGCACTCGATGCGCAATTTTACACTTCGTTCTCCAAGACCAAAGTAAAAGGATGACGGAAAGGACATCATGGAGTATTTTTGATTCAAAGATACTTATCTAGCCTTTTTTATTATAAAATGAAACGTGCAAGACAACAGAATTCCACGGAACACAGTGACGCTTCGGATGTGACGAAAGAATACGTACTTCAGGATTTATTGTCAAAGAGCATGACCATTGATTCGTAACGTGGGAAATAATAAATCTAAACTTTACTGTCTCAGATTTGGCCCGACATTCGATTGGGTCATTGATGTATTACATCTGGTCAGAGAAGCTATTCCTAATCGACACCAATATGGTTTGATTAACTACGGAAAATCCGCAGACTACTTCAGAGTTATTACACCTACGTGTTACCCCATTTAACTCTTGATACGTCGTGTGATTTTGTGACAGCACAACTTATTTACTAAAAAATGGATTGACCTGAATGTACACGCAAAACCCATCTATCTCGTTCCCGTTAATTTTTCACATTCCAGATACGCCTCACTGTGAAATGGGAACTGAAAGGAGAAGATGAGAGCGAGATCGTTTGCGCACTGATCCCTGTGCAAATTGCCGATCGATCCTGAAATTGTTTTCCCATTGAATCGACTGTTAAAATAATGCAGTCAGTTTAAATGAATTTTATTGAAGCGATTCAGTCTGTGTTGTAACTTGTGGACAATTTCGGGTTCTGTTAAATTATTTTAGACCACTGATTTCTACCGCAAGTCAAACACCAATACATGTTTGTCATTCAAATCACTGCCCCTTTCATACTCAGCAGATCTAGTGACTGGAACGTACATAGGGAAGTAACAGCACGTGCCATCCATTGTGTCATGATCACTATGGAAACCGTGAGTCGACCTTAGGACTAAGTTCACGTTGAGTCAAGCAGCTCTGTGACAAGGACAGTCTGAAAAATTGTGAACAGTACAGCAGCCGCCATATGGTCTATGTGGGCGATTGAGCTCCAATACTAAATGACTCGAAAGGATTAGGGGGAACACTTGTTGGCTCGACACTTGATTTTCGAATCCTCGATAATGGTATACATTGGGTATGAAGCAATTTCCAAATCCGTTTCACAGGAAGACAAAGTGTATGTCATTCTTACGTCGAACAACTTGAAGTAAGTCGCCAAAGCACAACGGAATTTGTCGGTATTTTTGCACAGATTCGCAAACCCGTAACCAAATATGCATACTGGTCCGTCAAGACCTGAAGCGGAACACCCTGCTGATGCCTGACTGTTTGTCATAAGGGACTTTTATGTCTTTCGGGGAATGCTTCCGAAGCTGAACGATAGCCGAACACAAATTAAAAGTAGAGAGTTTCAGCATAATGCCACAGACCACATATTCGTCACGGAATTTAACATTTCTTATTGCAAGTTTGCGCATCCATGCAATGAAAGTGGTATACCATAAAACCTCAAAGGCTTTTACAATATTATGAAAAACCAACAATCCAATCCTGAGGATTCACATGTGTCAGAACCGAGATCGGTTCAGAGTATCAAAAAATCGATGTGGCCATGTGAAATGTTATGGTGAAATTTCAGTATTTAATAACAGCGTAGTCGAAATCGTTGGTTGGTTATCGACTTTTGATGGATATCTGGACTTCAACTCAGCCCGTCCACAACGCATAATACGGCCACCCCTATTGTCACTAGCGAACAGAGTCGACATCTGTGCAACGACATCGTCATTCACAAACATGAAATGCAAAGCTTGCACACGGTCCTTCCAAACAGCATCTACCCACGAGAACTAATAACCGATGTGCTAAGAAACAAATCAACGACACACGACAAGAAGGATGTAGACTGGCTAACCTCCATTGGTATCCCGTACAGATCGGGCACATCGGAGACAATCAGGAAAGTACCTGGTATGTGTGATGTCCGTGTTTTTTCTTTGGAATAGATAACACTTTGCAGCATCATCTCACAAGGATCAAAGACCTTCAACGTAAACACGAACAAAACCTTTGTGTTTATACGATCAACTGCAAAGACTGCCCCGCTCAACATACTGGGCAAACATATAGAGAAATCAAAATCAGAGTTGCAGAACATGAAAGAAAAGAGAAGTACAGACGGAGACCAAATGGCTTTAGGAAAATTGGGACACGACTCTGCATTCGCACTTCATGCAATATCCGAAAACCATATCATTGACAATGAAAACACCAAAATCCTGCAGTAAAGATTTCGCAGATATACCGAACACATCTATGCGGAGACGCTGGTAATTAACGCCCACCAATCATGTCTTTAACATAACGATGGGGCAGAGATTTCAGGAGTACGGATGGCACTTACAACACGGATGGATAAACACCCAAAAGGTTATAACACCTTATTGACCTCAAATGACCCCAATATTACGGACACAGTAACGACGGAGGTTCAACACCCACCCTTGCAATAAACAACTCCAAAACAAGACAGACCAACACACGAACACACTGCAACTAATACCCAACTACTCTAAACTGTCATTCCAGTTTCATTCGCTTGTAAAACTAGTCTTGAAAAAAGTTACCCGTGGTGACCGAAACGTCGACAACTTATCAACGATTTCCACTACGCTGTAATTAAACAATAAAATTCTATCTAACGCTAAGGCTTCTAGTGATCCGATAGGTCATGTGTGATAACGATTCAAATCGCAATGGGTTACTGTGATCGACGATGACAGGATTCGAGCCTCCTTCTTCCGACGTAACCCGCGCTCAAACAACTCGACCACCACGTGAAGTATAAATGTCACAAATCACACTCTAGTTGAATGAAGGGGATGGACGCATGATAATGCCAGGCTGAACACAACTTCTAGTTGCTTTCAAAGGTCAGATTTATGACGTCGGAAAACCGCTGTGTCGATGAGTCGCAGCTGTTGTGTCCCGCAATTCAGTAATCAGAAGAAAGGTGCATTTGTATGGATAAACGCGTACCCTGTAGCAACGTACCCCAAGCGCCGCTACAAGCGAACAAGTGAAAACCCAAACGAGTATGCAGGTGCGTGACTCAGTGATGCATGTAATCGGAAGTGCAAAACGGTACAGTCAGATTAAGTCGTGCAAGGTCGTGCAGCACGTGATACGATCTGATTGGTCAGTGCTGTCCGAGATGAAGCACGACAAACGTCAACTGTGTACGTGCGTGCACGACTGTAGGCGTGCGTCCATGATTGCACGGGGTGTACACCATGCTTGCGTGTGTGAGTACATGGGTGTGAGTGCCAAACACAACACTGGCTTCCTTTATCACAGGAATTTTGTTATAAATTCATTCATGGTATCACAACAACTGCATGTGGTCCCTACGATAGACACAATTTTACACTCATAAAGTCATCCTAAACCTTTCACATTCATCAGCAAATTAAATGGTACAATTTTATTTTTACCTAGAACCCATTCATTGGTGATGGGTGGCTCTTAAACTGCATGGTGATTCTGTCCTATTCACATGCAGTTCGAGAAAACCAATTTGGACAAATCAGTCTTCAGTCGTTCCATACACATTCCAATCGGAAGCGTCCAATTAATCAAGAAGTATTGGTGTAAAGCGCCACTCAGCTGTTGTGACATGAATGGTGAAATGACAAATATAACGGTATAACGCTGTATTCTAATGGAAATGATAACCTATTTTCATTGTAAAATGTTGGCCGGTTTTGTCCCAATCACGTGTAATTTATTTAGCACTGCTAATTCATTTGACGTGGTGAGTTTTTAATGGCTCACCGGTCATGTATAAAGTCGGGATTCCGTCACTCTGGTACTACGTGTTGTTCCGTCCTTGACTCTTTCAGAGCCGATTTTCGGGACTTCCAGAAAGAAACGTGCGTATCCTTCCACGTTTACAGCTCTGAGAAGTATGAAATGGCAAAGAAACGAGGTGCTCAAATACCGGAAGGTGTACCGTATTACTTCCTCAAATTTTGTTGCGTTCACCGGAGACGTAGAAGTGGTAAATCGTCGAGGTAGGTGTTCATTCATCAAAGATGGAATTGCTTTCAGATATACCAATTTGGAGTGCGGTGCTTTCGTCAAAATTCTCTACGCTGGCTCGTGTTACTGTGTTGTCAGCTGGTCCATGAAGCATTCGCACAGTTTCCAAGTAGAGAATGAAGGGTTCTATGTGCGTAATCGTCGGCTTACGCATGAGCAAGAAACTCATGTGTTCCACCTGACGGGTAGTTTTCGAAATACCTCGAAGCTTAGGGAATATGTGGGGAAGAAATATAATCGCAGACTTCCGTGTAAAGATTTCTTTTCCATACTATTAGTTACCTATTACTCGGAGGGACAATATAAACAAAGTTCATCAAATATTTCCTTTTAAAATGAACGATAACACTACTTTGTAGATGCTTTCTTCAGTTTCTTAAACTACGAGACGAAGCAATACAGGAATTTGTAAACCCTGATTCACTAGCACTAAACAACAATGACGCGGGAAATAGGATATAACCATCAACTAAAACTTGACATTTATAACCAAAATACACCAAGTGGATCAGTTCCACATCACTGGATTGATTCCCCAAATCGGCCACGGACGAAGAACATCGTAACCATAGTAAACACCTTGGAAACGGTGGTTGCTCAAATTTTTCCGCTGGATTGATTGCATGCTACCTATTCCAGTCAGGATTCATGCCTTTCCTCATACAAACAAGTGCACCGTGCGCGTATGACTCATCTCAGTCCAACCATGTATATTGACTATCGCAGTACGAGTGTCTTGCGCACACGGTGTACATCCATATCACGTGACGGTGTCTGGCAAGTTTGTTTCCACCAGTGGCATTGCTGATAGATCAATACTCGTGTATAAAAGCGTTCCGTATTTCACGCCTTATGTGACTGGAATGCGATTGATACCTGGGCTTTGGTCATCACGACACAAAACTACACGAAGTAGTGTCACATGGTATCACAGTCACGCTGATCAGTTGGCCGTTTTTCGCATCTAAACTACAACGGTATATGAAGACAAGGATGGGTGATTTAGAGTAGGACACACTGCGCCAATCGAGACACGTGATTGAGAGGATAAACGACAAGGATACATGGGAATTCGGACACGTGAGGTTATCAAACAAATGGACTGAGATCAGACTAGTTCACTGAGTGTATCACTGTCAGTGTACACACCCATGCACATTCCAACTTACCACAATCAAAAAACAGTACAGCGCCTAATCGGAAACTGGTCATGATATGCACGACGGAAACCCATCCGACTATTGGTTGGATTCTCGTCATGTTCTCGTGTGGAGTAGTTGTGACGAGTCTATTCGTTCTTTTCTATTTTCAACCTCCCCACATGAACAGATCACGTGTGATCTGTTGAATTGTCGGCCCAACCAACCTCCGATATGGTCCGATTGGTCTTTCCATGTTCAAAGTTCAATATTTTGATCTTCGAAATTTCTCAGTAAATCGTTGCAAATTTGGTAATCACGCCATGCAACTAACGTCATTCGTGCCTGTCTCCACCCTATCTCGTTCTGTACATGCATCGACAAAACTGTCAATTTTAACAATGATAATACTGTGATCTTTGTCTGTTCTGAATTTCTCATTTGTTGATTTAGTTAAAGTCCTATTGGGGGGTTATTCTCATCTGTATCCGTCGGTGTTCGATGAGCCGTGATTCATGTGTCGATTATTACCAAATTATATTTGGCATCTCACATGATTTCAGTCTATCAAATATTATTCACATTCATGTGTGTAATTCGTACCCGAGTTTGTGACACAGTTGATTCTGTCTGTAGGGTTTTCCGCAGTTATTGAACTTTGCTTGATAACTCTCAGTCTTTTCAAGTCATAACTCAGCCGTGTTGAACTATTTCAGCCAGTTAGTATGTACATTCTGTTTAAAATATGATGAGATGACCTCTAACAGGCTGATAGAAATTCATCCCTTGGGATAAATAAGTCGCGTTTTGACCCCACTTGCGTAATTGACCACAAGATAGGAACGCATCCGGGATCACTATCGTTGACTGAGCAACCGTACAAAATAAGATTCATTATACAATAGTATTCCGACGTGTTTGTTTGGTGAAGTCAATTCTGAGAGAGTACTTCAGCAGCTTTCAAGCTGAATGTACTTAATGGCTGGGATTAGGGCGACAAGGCTGAGGACTGATGCAAGACGTCATATTGTGATCCATTTAAGACGTGTGGGGACCATGTATTGTTTCATGTAGCTGGTCTTCTGCGTCGCTGCTTGTTGGAAATTTCCGTCACTGTACTTTCGGCCTGTTCTTAGACATCAGTCGACAGAATTATCAAACTGACTAAGTAAGCGAACATTGGATGAATCGAACAGGGAGGTTACATCATAGCATAAATCAATATCGTCCGAGTAAGTGGAGTAAAATTCTGTAGGAGTAATGAGCCGGTTTTTAGAGAAATACACTTAACGTTCAATTGTTATCAGAAATTGCACCTAAAAGCGGAGACGGGTCGGTTAGTCAGGCCAACCTCGCAGTGATGTGCTCTTTGATGAGTGCAAGTAGCTCGGATCAATGACCGACTCTGTTGGGCTACTAATATAATCGACTGAACCTGGAATCAACGGAAGACGGTCGGGAAACAAAGCAGTGAAGCGCACTAGTCATACTCAAGTTTTGGACTGGCACGCGGGATCAACGAAAACATAGGAGAGTGAATGAAGGCGAACAGCACAGTCAAGTGGGAATGTGAATAAACACACGAAACCGGACAAACACAGCCATCGGATGGTCCGCAGAGCTAACAGGTTCGATCGACAGAAGTAACACAACAGTGTGGGTCACTGTAAGTCGCGACAATCGCAGTTCGAGAAACGTGTAGCTATTTCACACGAATCCAACAACCGGAAGAAGATTGATTCGTGGTTTCTACGATACTAAATTGGAGATAACAAAGAGTGCTATTACATACCAATCTCAAGTATGCGGTAAAACAGACCTAACAGCTAAATCCAGAGTTTTGACATCTAGTGATCTATGCACGACAGTCGAAAATCGCTCAAGGCCAAATGCAAATACCTCTCAAAAACAGACAGGCGTGTAGACTTGTCGTGTATAGAAGTGCTCAGCAAAAGTAATGTCAAATATGGTCCAATCCACGAAACATGTAGAAATTTGGTAAGATTTTCAGTATATATCCTTCACACCACCGGCCAAAATCCCCCTGTGAAAATTTCACTCTAGGGTTCAGAATGGGGTCATGATTCTCACCTCACTTTCCTATAGCGTACTGTCAGTGCCTGTGGTTACTAACTTTCTGTGTTAACTGCCTCTACTTTAGGATGCGGGGCCATCGCAGTCGTCATTTCCACCGTTTTTGGTGAATCAAATCCTGATTTCGCTGCACAATTTGGGATTGGTTTGACCATCATAAGACTGATGCACAACACTTAGACACGTGAACAGAATGCAAATACTTTTGTTAGGTTGGTTAAACCTCACCAAGCTGTTTACTTATTACGTGCGTTCGCTAGTCATTCGCAACACACTTGGACCACCCGTCTGTTACAGTGGTACTCTGCAATATGCCACCACGATCACCGGGGCAGTGTTTTCCACAACCCATGAGAACGAGAACACTGCAGGAAGTGAGACAGTGGTTAGTGTATATTGGAGAAGAGTGCGTGTAGCGTGCACGGGTAACCGTCAAGTGGTCACCGCACTTGGTTGCGCGTGTTCAGATAAACACTGAGGTATGTTAAACAAATAACCAAGGCTGAATGCCATTACACGTTCCAGGATAGAACGTTTTGCTGCTCGTGTTTAAGCAACACTTCCCAAGCGGAAAACCAAGTACGTCAACAACGGGTTAGTGCAATTTTGCATACCATTTGCGTGGGAAAATTGAATGAAATACAGAGCTCAAGTGACAATAAGATATTGCGCAAGAGTGTAAGATCGAAAAACAGTAAAATTATGTAAAACTGGCACACCAAATTTCTTCAGAGAAATGAAAATCCATTTCTGACCATAAATCAGCTTGGGAAATCAGTGTAAAACGAAGAATATTAAAATACGCTTCACACAGAAATTGATCAAATACCAGCACAAAAGAGAATGTTTCGGAGTTTGTTTTGAGTGCTTAATGTGTGACAAAGAATATTCCATAAACTTTGAATAAATGTTCTTCCCTAAAGGCCTGAATAACTTCACTGTGTAAGTTCATATAACAAGCTTCTTCCGAACTGTTCAGGTGAAAGTTTGACGAACTTTTCTTTTAACCTTTTGCAAGTTGCACCGAGAATTCAGATTCAGTAAACTTTCGCGATGGTTTAGGAAAAATAACTCAGCGTGAAGATGTGTAAGGGACAAAATAGAATAAAACACAGAATCCTTCAACTCGAGGCAGTTCGCAAACTATTTCACCTTGGGTAAATCGCCTTGAGTTTGGCTCTTTATCGTAGCCATTACCGCAGTCTCCTAGGAGTGGACAAAGTTTTCCGGTGTTTTCAATACGCTGTCCGCTTTCTCCGTTTCCTGTAATGTAACACAATTGCAGGATTTGTCCAGTAAGTGAAGCTCCGACTTATTGCGGCGAAGTAATTCTTCAAAGCTATCGCTACTTGAAAAGCCAATACCGATGCAGTCAAGTACCGCCTACGTATGGACACTGACTTCAACACAGTAATTATCGCTTTGGTAAAAGTTATTCTGCTGCTCCACCGTCCATGCATTTCTATCCAGGTACCGTACGCTTCCACCCGGTAGGCCAGTTCGAAATTGCTTTGCATGTCTTGCTGATATTCAGGTTTCTGCTGAGTTTCCCTAAAAGGTCTCTTTCTGAGATACGTCCGAAGCTTTTTGACCATTTTTCGGTGTATTGATAAGTGTTTCGACAGCGGTCGCTTGGGTGGAGCTACTTAGTGTTGCCCGTCGTGTTGTCTTTGAGTTTACCACTGACAGTATCAGCCGATGTTCTTTTGAGGTAGCTTCACTTTCCTGAGATTGGCTTTTGGGTTCAATATCTTAAAGCTGTTTAGGTTCGTCATGGACATTATCGAAAGCAATCGCCCAACAATTTACTGATGCAGATTGTGGAACTTTGTTCGTCGGTGGTCCGAGAAGTGTCCAGCCTAATATCGTTTGCTCAGCGAATGGTTCCTTTCGACTGCCTACATTCTGTTCAAGCACCCTGTGAGCTTCTGGTACTTTACATAAAATAGGAATATCAACTTCGTGTGATGTTGTTTGTTTGTGTCTCGGTATTTGATTACAATAGAGGCCGCCGTGGCTACTGAGGGAGGCGATTGCGAATTCTATCACGGCGACAGCTGAAGAGCAGCATGACGAAGAAGAAGAAGAGGAAGAAGAAGAAGAAGAAGAATAGGATGAGGTGGGAGAGAATGGAGATGTGTTTGTTTCGAAAGTAACATGGATCCTACCAAGGCTTTCCTCGTACAGCTGGTGGATTTCATTTCCCACCAATGGCCTGCGACCGGTGAGATATCTGCCGTGCAGCTTGCCTTACTCTTTAAATGTCGTGAACTCCTCTCTGTCAATAAAGGTTTGATATTCAGTGATGACGGTTTGGTCGTTCCCAACCATTTGGGGAGGGCTGGGAAAGAGGCTTCGTTTGTTCTATATTCCGGGGTGAACAGTAGCTTTCGCCGAGCGACAAGGACATTTTACTGGTCCAGAATGATCAGTCAGATAAAAGACTACATTTCCAAATGCGAACCACGTTGCACCCATGAGAACAGACAAAGAAAAATCTTGTCACTGGAACTGCCTACTCGTCCCTAGTAAAATGTCACCGAAGATGTTTTCGAACACGAAAGCAAACATAGCACCAGCAGTCCACATTTCCTTCATCCCCATGGCAAGGCGAAAATCAGAGTTAAGGCAGTAAAAGAGATACTAACTTGAGCAAAAGAGCCTTGAAATGATTCCAGTCCGATGCTGTAAGAAGAAAGAAACATCCCGAGTGGAATTGCGGAATATAGTCCAGTACGGAGACTATTCGGTTAGTGAACTCAAAAGTCACTACCGAAAGTTGGTGATCATTTGGAACTGAAAGTGCTACTTTATGGTGGAACGCAAACCCAGCTACAAAAGGAATAAACTCAAGAAGTTTTTTTTATAACGGTGGAGCAAAAAACATGCTAGAACTGATAGAACAGGAAGAAATGTAGGCTCAGCATGTAACAGGAAGGCATTATCTATGCACAGATGAAGTCATTAAGGAACGTTTTGGAAAAAAATCGTACAAAGTGGAAGTGATCCACAAAACTGAATACAGGAATAGAAGACATACGAGAAAGGAATGCCGATGCCCTTGAACAGAGAGAAGTTCATATGAGATCGGAAGATATAGAAGCGGCCCTCCTTATCAAAAAAGGGAGGATGTGAGGGTATTGGCTGACCCATTGACAGACGGCCTAGTACCGTCAACAGACAGCTCATTGTTTGTCCAAAGTCTGAAACCAGCGAAGCGGATCGATGACCCAATCGGTTCGTGACAAAAAGAACGAATTCATCCTATCGGCCTTTGTAGTAGTTCTCGTCGAACCGGACTGGAATCAACCAATCAACAGCCACCCGTTGTTTTGACCGAACGGAAAGAAATCGGTTATTTGGGTGCGTAAAGAAACCAGTCAGTACCAGGTTGTGCAAAGCTTTCCGAACCGACTCGTTTCGTAAAATGTTTTTGACTGTGGTCACATGACATCCTGTACAGACTGTCCGTTTTGTGTTCATAAGACGACATGGTTCGGACGCGTAGAAGTCTCGTTACTGGAACTGGTGGGCGGCAGCAGAACACGGTGTCAGAGAAGCTCGACAAACCCTGCAGCAGTTTGGCGACTAGTTTGTCAAAAACGTTTTCTATGCCTTCTCTGGGTCAGTTGGAAATAAAAGATGGGTATCTCTTGGTAGAGCAGTGGAGACCTAAAGCATTAATATCAGGATTTTGCTCTTCACACGTAGATGAGGAAGACCCAATGATGGCGATACAAAGATAGGTGAGTACTGCGTGATTCAGTCAAAGGAAATATTCGAATGGTTTCATTATTTTCGCTGATGACGCATTGAAAATGAAACTATTGACGACTACGTATTTACACTGAAGACCCTTGCCAAGTAGTTACCACCTTTTGTTTTCCCCGTATGTAATCACAAAAGAGAGAGGATCCGAGAATGAAGTGCATTAACACATAACGACATCATAGAAAGGACACAGCAGGAACATGCAATAACAGTATATCATGTGAGCATTCACTGTTCCTGTGGATTGTCTTCTGGTATTGCTTTGTCCAGGTCCGAAGACCAAGGTCAATTTGATCAGCTGCAACAAAAACCAAAGGCAACCTGACTGAGTTGGTCATAATTCACTTCCCACTCAAACTCAACATACCACATGTATGCCTCTGTCAATGCACTTGCGGTAGCCAGTGCATCGGAGGATCTAACAGACAGATTCTCAATAGAACCTCAGAACTAGTCCCGAAGACCATCGCTGACAGGTTTCAAGGTTCCTTCCATCCCATTAACAGCCACGTGTTTCACCAAATTATTTAACAGCACAAAAACGGCGTTCCAAGGGATTAACCATCAGAAGACTGTGAGATGGTTACTGTTGCGCTTGACTCGTACGTTCATGTGCTCACACACTCAAGCATGGTCTACACCCCGTGCAATCATGGACGCACGCCTGCAATCGTGCACGCACGTACACAGTTGACGTTTGTCGTGCCTCGTCTCGGACAGCACTGACCAATCAGATCGTATCACGTGCTGCACGACCTTGCACGACTTAATCCGACTGTACCGTCTTGCACTTCCGATTACGTATAGCACTGAGTCACGCACCTGCATACACGTTTGGGTTTTCACTTGTTCGCTTGTAGCGGCGCTTAGGGTACGTTGCTACAGGGTACACGTTAATCCATACAAATGCACCTTTCTTCTGCCCACTGAATTCGGGGCAGACTGTCCTTCTGGTACTCTCATGAGCTTTTCTCTGTTTTCCAATTAAACTTTTACCGAACTTTTAGAACACTTAACCGCCTCCTCATTGGGGCTGAAAAATGGACTATGCGGGAGAAGAAAACGGAAAGAATGATGACTTGACGAGCTTCAGATACCAGTCATTGTACAGAAGCATTGTGCAAAAATAAGCTCTATCTCACTATTGGACTGTTCAGCGTCCACCTTAGACGCGCATGCTCCCAAGGATCTGTTGGAAATTTGGTTGTTTATTTTTGCGTGACATTCATAATTTAGCAACCCAATGGTCGAATTGCGTGCAATGATGTTCAGGTTCGCAACTTTATTTGACGACAGTTTTTTACGATTTTCCTTTAGCAGGTCGTCCTGCGATCGAGAGAACCAAACGTTGTGATCGGTTTCGTCAACGTAAAGTCGTAACGTAGAGCTTCCCTGTGCTTGGAACCATTCTGCCTATAGGGCGAGCTTTGTCTCGACATTAATGTTGTTGCACTCATTTGGTTGGATTGTAAACTTATTCGAGCTGTAGCCATAGTCAGCAAGTAGTCGATCAACAGAAGTCGCGCTAATGATCAACCCGGAACTTTCAGACTCAAATATTGTTTCAACCTGGGCTAGAGTTATTGAAGGATTCTCGCCTACAATGTTGCATAGCTTAGCTTCATCCGGAAATTCCGTTTTATGAGGCCTCTTTTTGACCCAGTTTGCTGATCTCATTTTGCAATGCTTCTGCATGTTTTCATACTTATTCCGACATGTTAAGATATCAGCTCCAGGTCATCGCCGTTTCTGGCGCATTGTACAAGCGCCTGCGGCCTTCATTGTTGACAGCTTTTCCCCTGTGTATAAGATTTTCGTTCTGTAGGTTCAAGTTGATCACCTCTATCACCTCTGTTATTCCTCCGGCGGGCGTATTCGTTCTGCGTTATTCATTTTACGAATGCCATAGTTGCCTATTCTCGCACTATCATGTAAGGTTGAAACTGGTCGGACGACCTAGAACCGCCTAAAGCCAGTGGTTAGTTGTCACACCCTCGTGCACCATTCATTGTGATACTCACATCGCATCACCTAATAAAGCCATTTGTTTACTCGATCACGTCGTATTTCGAGTAGGTAGAAAAATACGTGTCTAGAATTTATCGAAATCGAAGAGTGACAATCACACACCACAGCAAATGAATGGTTTTGTACGCACATGCGGTACCTTTGGCTTCACAGCCTTGTTAGGCCTTAAGGTGCTACTAAGTTGGCGTGGGACCAGAAATCCTGTTTGCACCACTATCCGGAATTCAGGTCTCGGCCAAAACATCTGCATAGATTTATGAGTCAAAGTATCCGATTTTCCACTATTCACACAAGGTGTGGGATAGACAGTTCAAGAGATAGCGTTGAATGGCTTTTAAACCACGCGCAAGGCTACTGAACTAGGGATTTTGGCCCTTAAACCACGGAAAGTACTTCAGTTATACCGCAAAACAATGCCCAGACCGAGTATAGAGAAAGAGAGTGGGTGGGGGAACAAGAGCGAAATACGTACAAGAAATTATCGATCTCAGGTGATTTTTAGCAGACATAACTTACAATTTGATCAAATTGATTCAATCACAATCGTCCATTACAGGTAAGAATACGACAAAGCAAAGCGAGCGTTCGGGGGATATTCGGACACGTTCCCATCCCAATCCCACCGGCTGACAACGATTTGTATAAATTCACTAATCCGAAATGTGAAATCCCTGCACAAACCGAGGCCGTATACACTTATGATCTACCAATATCTAAATACTACCCACGAGTAAGTTTGCAACAATATTCTATCGTTTGAAAGTGTAATAGATGTTGCCAACATGTTTCCCATATTTTGATTTAGATGTGATCAAATTATACTTAATTCGTTCCTCTTTCACGAATCCACACAATCTTGATTGAGGTCCTATCCTGGAGTCAATAAAACTTTGCATATTGAACTAATAAGGTCCGATCATGAATGAACATTGTGAATGAGAAATCAAAGGTACGTAAGCTTACTGATATCAGTCACGTGACGGAACAAACGGACAACTGCCGAGTATCGATTGCGCATCCGTCCAACATAAATAAGAGACTGTGAGTTAAACAATTCTAGTTCTCCTATTGGACATCTGAAAGATATTTCGAGCTCTTTATGAATATGAATATGTGTGCAAGCAATGTCTAAATCAAATTTCCTATACTGAATGACTCAACAGAGTTCTAAAGAGCAGCACCGGTCAGCTGCACAGTGGTATGCAAATCATTGCAGGTTGTAAAGAAGTAGGTTTTGACAGAGTTACAAACTGAGCCTCAGTGAGGGACGAATTAAAGTTTTAACCCTTTTTCACTGCAAATGACACTGTGCATTTTGGAAGAACAGTTTGGACAAAACTCTTTAGTGAGAGGAATGCCCGCGAACAGCAGGCTGGATTCCGCCCAGGTCGAGGATGCATCAACCAGATTTTTACTCTTCGCCGACTACTTGAAACGCGTCACACGCATGGTCGACCGACAATAATGGTTTTCTTAGACTTGAAAGGCTCCTTCAATTCAGTTGATCGAGCAGCGCTTTTCAGTACTCTTCATCGAAAAGGTATGCCCCAAAAGTTCTTGAACCTACTGAGATCATTGTATTCTCGTACTTCTGGCCGCGTTAGAGTTTACAGTGAACTACCCGGTGGGTTCGAAACGACCGGCGGTGTTCGAAAGGGATGTCCTATGTCTCCATTCCTGTTCAACTTGGTCATGGACGAAATAATGGAGAGTGCGTTGCAAAATCTTCAGGATGTAGGCGTCGAACTGGGAAATAGTGGAAAGCTGTGTGACCTAGATTACACGGACGACGTTGTCTGCTTGTTCGAATCCACGAGACATGCTCAACGTGCACTAGATAGACTCTCAAGAGCTGTAGCTCCATTCAGCATGCGCTTTGCACCTTCAAAGTGCAAGGTGATGTTACAAGACTGGACGTCAACGATTCCGAGCTTGATGCTTGATTGGGAGGGGCTGACAATTGTCGACCACTTCACCTACCTCGGTAGCAACGTGATGACGGATGGGAGCGCAGTAGTGGAGGTGAGCACGCGTATATTCAAGACTCCAGTGGTGTACGCTGTACTGAAGCACTTGTGGCGCCGACCTGATATTTCACTGAAGTTGAAAGGTCGTGTATGCTGTGCCGTAGTGTTCAGTTTTGTTGTATGGTTGCGAAACTTGGAGTCTGCGTGCAGAAGATATTCGTCGTCTTGAGGTTTTCGACTTCCGATGCTTGTGTAGTATCACTAAGATTGGATGGAATGACAGAGTAATTAATGATGAGGTCAGAAATCGAGTATTGGGTAGTAATTCGGAGAACGTTTTTATCACAGCGTATCCAACTTAGTAGACTTCGTTGGTTGGGGCATGTGTTACGTATGTCAAACACATGTCTACCCTACCGTGTCATGTTCTCCGTTCCTCCTAGGGAGTGGAACAGACCACGTGGAGGTCAACAGATGACTTGGCAGAGAGGAATGAGGAAATGTACGGCGAACTTAGGAAAAGTAGGCGCTTCACGTCTTCGTGGTTGGGGTCCAAAGGATCCATCAACCAGTCGGCTGGAGACACTGAAGGATATGGCAGCTAACCGCGAACAGTGGCGATCGTGTTGTCACTTCCTGTCGAATCAGAATGACTGATCGATGTTTGTTTGTACAGATAGACTGTGTATTCCGTGTGCTGACTACTAGGGCATTCTTTCCTGTCCATCTTATATATTCATACTTTCTAATTCAGCGTGCAACATGGTGAGAAAGGCAGTGGTGAGTGGGGCTTGCCCTACTGTTTAACGCTGTACGATGACGATGATGATGATGATACTCTTTAGCATGAATAATCCAAACCACAATTCTGAACCGCCAACATTTGAGCATGTGGTATTCTCTAATAAATTGCATCATGAGAAGGATGAAATATGACGAATCGAAATGCCGAAAATTATGCAGCTTATTTAATTTAGCTCAACTGTTTGATACCGCAATACTTCACGACGCTGGGTAAATGATTAGTTTTTGGCACTGACCAAGATCGTGAGTGTAAACCAAATATACATCATTTATTTTTCATTTACCCATTATGGTTGCGCGTCAAAGTGATATGGGAACTGGAAGATGCAAAGACACGTGACATTATTTATCTTCTTGTTCCTCTACAAATTGCAGATCGACACCCGGATCAAATAACATCTCCAGCGCTGGTTACAATCATGCCAGATCGGCTCGATAAAGAGCGCAATTCTAACTTATATGCTTGACATCGGCCATCGCTTCCTAATGAGGGTATAATGCCCACTGTAACAGCCGGTCGTGGAAAATCCCCCTTTTTCCCTCGCGATTCAATGTTTTTCCCAACATCACTCATTTCCATACACTATTGATTTGTCTTTACGAACTGGTTGTTTTTCTGGACCAATTGTTGTTTGTTCGCACCCAGAGCGCTACTTTGGCACATCCTTGTTCAGGACCTGCGTGACGCACGTGCTGTTTGCTCACACGCTGCTATTCGGTTTCTCGTTGTTGAGTCCTTGTGATCGTATTATTGAGGTTTGTATATTGTTTATGTCATTGTTCATGTAATAATCTAGTATCGTAGAATATCACGGATAATCGTCTTTTGATTTCGGAATCCGTTGCGAATTTGGCTACGCATTGCTCAAACGTTCGTTACAATACTCAATAGATCAATTTGGAACGAGGAAAAACACGAAAAATGCCAAGAAAAGGATCAAAAGCAGTCGAATCCGGACAGGAAGTAATACGGCAAGTCTCTGGGGAGGTTTTGGGTACATATGATTCTTTAGTTAATGCTAGATCGCCTAGTCCTGTCAGTGCTAGTTCATGTGTTATTGAGAACAATATTGATCGTAAGGATGTCGATTTATATAAGCTGAGAATACTAGAACTAGAGCAACAGTTACTATCGGCTAGACTACAGGCGCAGGAAGCAGAGAAGTGTACACAGAAACAGCGAGAGCATGAGACCAGTGACTTCGACACTTCCGATAGATTAGGGTGCAATAAGGTAGGGAACCCCACGCCGGTCGCCGACTACAAACCACCATCGATCGATCTGCCTAGAGTGGAGCTAACGGTTTTCGACGGGCGAGCTGAGCAATACTGCAAGTTTGTCAAGCAGTTCGAGACGTTCGTTGAAAATAAGGTAACCGACCCTGGGCAAAGGCTTCTTTACCTTACTCACTACTGCCGGGGCCGAGCAAGAGAAGCTATTGACGGGTGCACGATGCTCGACCCAGAACAAGGCTACACAAGGGCAAGGAAGATTCTAAGGGACTTGTTTGGCCAACCTTTCAAAGTAGCCCGTAACCTAATAAAGGGCGTGATGGTAGAGGCAAAGAGAACCAAGGGCGACGTCTACACCATGGCCGACCTGGTGATTAAGATGCAGAACTGCTCAATAGCCCTCGACCATTTAGGTTACAGGGCTGACCTAGACGCCATGCACACTTTGGAAGGCATAGTCCGTCACCTCTCTCCCGAACTACAGGGTCGGTGGGCGGAAGAAGCAGAACGGATAAGCCGAAGCGACAGAGAAGCCAACTTCGAAGACCTGACCGAATACTTGGACAGGCAAACGAAGATAGCTGACAGCAGATTCGGCCGACTCATCCGGGACAGCAACCGAGCAAACAAGCCCAGTACTAGCCAAGTCCAAACCCCTGTACGGGAACATCCAAAGTACCAGCCCTGGACCACTACCCACGTCATTTCACGAGATGCTACGGCGCAACCAAATTGCAGATCCTGTGGTACTAGCCATGGCCTACCAGAATGCCCTAAGTTCGGCAACGCCACAATAGACGAACGGTGGGGAATGGCGAGGATGGCAGGAGCATGTTTTATCTGTCTCAACACCACGCACCGGGCAGCAGCCTGTAGGACAAGGAATCGATGTGGTTACGAGGGCTGCACGGGCAGACACCATCGGCTGCTGCATCAGGCGAGAGTAACCATATCCGAGGCGAGTGCCAAGCCCAGCGTGATTTGTTCAACTTCACAATCTGCCAGTAAACCGGTACGTTTAGGCGTAGTGGCCGTGGGAGTAGTGACTCCGACTGGGATAGTCAAGGCGTTGGCTTTCGTTGATAGTGGATCCGACACCACTTTAGTGAAAGAGCGGTTTGCCGACAAACACCAACTGGCTAAAGGTGCGACGTCGTTAGCAGTGAGCACGGTGGGCGGAACACAGGTAATGACTGCCGGTAGATTAAGGAGGCAACTCATCTCTTTAGACACTAACGAGGAAATTGAACCAACGGAGGCATTCACGTTAGCGGATCTCCCCATGCGAGCACCAAGGTCGGTGGACGCAATCTTGACTCGGTGGCCCCACCTGCAGGATGTAACCGTTGTAGACCGGGAAGATGATGAAGTGGATCTCCTCATCGGCTGCGACGTGCCAGAGGCGCATTGGGTGCTTGACCAGAGAGTGGGCGACCGCCAGGCACCTTATGCCGTACGCACGGCTCTGGGATGGATGTTATACGGTCCAGTAGGTGTACGCGGTTCCGTGAATTACTTATCCGCCGAAACGGACCGCATAGAGTATCATCTGCAACGGCTGTATGAAAAGGAGTTTCATGACATTGGAGACGAAAGACCGACGTTGTCTCAAGAGGATCACTTCGCTCTACAAACGGTGCGGCAAGGCACTAGAGGCCTCAAAAAACAGTTCGAGGTTCCCCTCCCATGGCGCACACCGGTCGACCCGTGGACTGACAACAGAAATTATGTTCTCCAACGATTACTACGACTAAAAGAACGCTTCATTCGAGACCAGAATCTGTGGGAACGATACGCGGATTTGATGAAGCGAAACGAGGCCCTCGGTTACGTTGAAAAGGTGCCTGTTAACACCGACAGCAAAAGGGGTATCTGGTATCTGCCTCATCATCCGGTTATCAACCCCAAGAAACCCAATAAACTGCGGGTGGTTTTCGACTGTGCGGCCAGGTTCCAGGGCAAGTCGTTAAACGATCGCCTACTACAGGGGCCTGACTGGACCACACCACTGATCGATGTTTTGTGCCGTTTCAGAGTGGGTAAAGTGGCTTTGTCTGCCGACATTAGAGAAATGTTCCATCAGGTGAAGATTCCGGTAGGAGAACGAGATGCTTTGCGTTTCCTGTGGTGGGAAGGGAGCGACCGGGACAACGCAGCGGTGAATTATAGGATGACCGTCCACCCCTTCGGAGCCCTATCGTCACCATTTTGTGCCAACTACGCCCTCCGAGAATCAGCGAACAAACATGGCGATCTAGTACATCGGACGGTGGTAGAAAGCGTCAGCAGGAACTTCTACGTCGACGACTACCTTGGGTCATTCGATGATGTGGAATCAGCTCTAGAGCAGTTCAGGGGTCTGACGAGATTGTTGGAAGAGGGCGGCTTCCATCTAACTAAATGGATGTCGAACGCTTCAGAAGTGCTGAAGGTCATCCCGTATCACGAAAAGGCCGAAAGGGTAAGAGATTTGGACGGCTCTCCACTTCCTATCGATCGCACCTTAGGGATACAATGGGACGCGGAAACGGACGATTTTGTTTTCGAACTGAACGTTCCCGAGCTGCCAATAACCCGTCGTGGCATACTATCTGCCGTCTCAAGTTTGTTTGACCCGCTCGGTTTCGTCTCACCATGGCTGCTACCCGGAAAGATCTTGCTGCAGCGGCTGTGCCGTAAGAAACTTGATTGGGACCAGTCACTGGACCGAGGGGACCGGTTGGACTGGGAAGAATTTTTGAATACCTTGAAGAAATTAGGGGACATAAGAATCCCACGATGTTTGACTCCTGGCCATACGACACGGACTGGAGAACTACATGCCTTTTCCGATGCATCCGAAGTCGGTTATGGAGCTGTGGTGTACGGACGATGGTGCGCAGGAGATGGACAATATACCACGAGGATCCTGTTCGCCAAAGCCCGCGTTGCTCCACTGGAGTCGGTCTCAATCCCACGCCTTGAACTCAGCGCAGCCGTGTTGGCAGTCAGGGTGGTGCAAGCTGTGAAGAGATGTTTCGATCTCTACATTTGGTCGGTGAGCTTCTGGACGGATTCAACGATAGTACTTTACTATATCAACAACGTCCGGAGCCGGTTTAGTACTTTCGTTGCTAACCGGCTCACGATTATCCACGATGAATCAGCCACGCACCAGTGGAGTCATGTCAGGTCTGGCGATAATCCGGCCGACCTGTGCTCCCGAGGTGCGAACAACTTCAGGCAACTGGACACGTGGACGAGAGGGCCAAACTTCCTGCAATTGCCCAAACAGGACTGGCCCGTGTTCGAATTAAAAACCCCTACGGAAGTGGAACTGGAGATCAAAGGCGTCGTGATGGTGGCCAACGTCGTCGAAGCGACATCCATTCTATCGCGACTGGTCAGGTTTTCTTCCTGGATGAAGACGCTTCGTTCGCTAGTTTGGTTAACCAGGTTCAAGAGAAATTTACTAGTCATGAAAGGGCTACGGCCCTCGGGCCGGATACGAGTCGGCCCGATAGGTCCCGATGAGCTACAAGCGGCAGAGTACGATATTTTCAGAATGATACAACGCGAGGCTTTCGCCCGAGAACTCAAGAGGGCGGAAGAAGTGGGACCAACCAATAAAGACATACCATCTCCAAGAGGCGAGCTGAAGCGTTTAAACCCCAAACTCATCGACGGACTGCTGCGGATGGATGGTAGGCTGGCCAACGCCCACCTGAACTTCGACACAAAGTATCCTATACTGCTGCCTGCGAGACAACCTGTAGTAGAGCTAATGATTCAACCCGTCCACGCCGTGGAGGGACATGCCGGGGAAAGTCACGTGACAAGCGTCATCCGAAAGCACCTTTGGTTGTTGAGAGGACGAGAGACTGTAAAACGCGTAATCCGACGGTGTGTGCAATGCAGGAGACGCAATGCCACAGCAGGCAAACAACTCACGGCCCCACTACCAGAATGCAGGGTGACTACGGGCTGGTGGCCGTTCAGTGACACTGGGTTGGACTATTTTGGGCCCTTGTGGATCAAGTGCGGGAAAAGATTAGAAAAGCGATACGGATGTATCATGACGTGCATGAAGTCACGTGCGGTACACCTAGAAGTCGCACATTCGATGACGACCGATTCGTTTCTACGGGCCTTGCAAAGATTTATCAACCGAAGAGGCGTACCGGCCGACATATACTCAGATAATGGGTCGAACTTTGTGGGCGCTCACCGGGAATTGCAGCGTTGGCACAAGAACATAAACAGGGACGAACTGCAGGACCGAACCGTGGCCTACGGCATACGATGGCATTTCAACCCACCACAGGCCAGCCACCGAGGCGGCGTATGGGAACGCATGATCCGGTCCGCCAGACGGATATTGCTGTCAATCATGGAGCAGCAGCCGCCCGACGACGAGACGCTAAACACCGTCATGACTGAGGTGGAGCGAATCCTGAACAACCGCCCCCTGGTTCCAGTAATGAACGGCGACCCCACCCACCTGGCGCTCACCCCGAACGACTTATTGACGTTAAGGTCGAACGAGGGTTTCCAAGGGCCGGTAAAACTTCGTGGGAGCTACCTCCACGGGTGGAAGCAAGCGAACTATCTGGCCAAGGTCTTCTGGAGGCGAAGGCTGCGGGAGTACCTACCGGCTTTGCAGACTCGACAGAAGTGGCTGGCCAAAACAAGACCATTCAAAGTTGGGGACGTGGTTATGATCGCCGACGAACGCGCACATTTCAGCACTTGGTCTTTGGGAGTAGTTATGGAAACCATCAAAAGCACTGACGGAATGATAAGAACGGTGAAGGTGAAGACAGCTAACGGAGTGCTAATTCGTGACATACGCAGTATTAACCTACTCGAGAGCGAAGACGGAGGAGCTGATAACCCTGAGGCCTAGTAAACCTTTTCACACCAGTCATCGAGGTGGATAAAGAAACACCATATATACCACACGGTCTCCGTCAAACACATCACAGTGCTCGCGGTCTTTCGTTGACATTACAGAAGGTTCTTTCCGATATGTGGTGATGAGTGCGATCCCATTGTACATCCCGATACATACACGCATGCACGGCGCACTCTACATCCCGTAAACCCATCAAACATGTGACAATGTTCGTTGTTTTGCTTTTTGTTGACGCTACCGAATGCCCCTTGCATATGTGGAAGTAGCGGAGCTCAGGTCACACACACATGCTACATTTTACTCGTTTTCTTGCCACACTGTCTTTTGTTGACATTGCAGAAAGTCTTCCTTCGATGTGTAGTCATACCTGTGATTTCATTGTACACCTCGGCACACACACACACACACACACATTCACACACACTCAAGCACATACGTCCAGGACCGGACGGCCCTTTAAGAGGACAACATCTATGTGATCCTTCACGCCCACCATCGGTCATTTGGTCTCGTGGAAGATATAGACTAGCCTCACGTCTATGTAGCCAATGGGTTAGGTGCGACCAGTAGTAGAACGTTGACGACGAGCATTAGGCGCGCACTGACAGCAAGGCCTAGGTAGGTAGAAAGAATCAGTACCCTTTTACCGAACCTTTGACTCTGCTAAGGATCCAGGAGGATTTTGGTGGGCGGTGTAACAGCCGGTCGCGGAAAATCCCCCTATTTCCCTCGCGATTCAGTGTTTTTCCCAACATCACTCATTTGTTTACACTGTTGACTTGTCCTTAGGTACTGGTTGTTTTTCTGGACCAATTGTTGTTTGTTCGCTCCCAGAGCGCTACTTTGGCACATCCTTGTTCAGGACCTGCGTGACGCACGTGCTGTTTGCTCACACGCTGCTATTCGGTTTCTCGTTGTTGAGTCCTTGTGATCGTATTATTGAGGTTTGTATATTTTTTATGTCATTCTTCATGTAATAATCTAGTATCGTAGAATATCACGGATAATCGTCTTTTGATTTCGGGATCCGTTGCGAATTTGGCTACGCATTGCTCAAACGTTCGTTACACCCACCAAGGTAAGATATCGCGTATGTTTTCTTCCTCCTAACAACAGTGCAATATGTAGAAATAATCTTATAAGAGTCTAAGTGATAAATCTGGTGAATTCGATGATTCGTTCCGCAGGCAATCTTACCTTCAAGTTGGGTGCGCGCATCTCTGACTTTATTGATGACTGTCGTTTCTACACTACTTTGGCTACTAACAAGCATGGGAGTAGTAAGTCGAGAATTTCGACCCCAGGGTATTTGCCGTATTTGTGACAACATTGTACGGTGTGCTAAAAAATCCCGGGAACGTTTTTCAGCATTTTGTAATCCGGGATTACTTTCTGTGGCAAAACAGTATAAAATTCACAAAATGGAGATGAAGTCAGGTGCATGCTCGCACACTACGGGCCAATAAGATTTGTCGTGAGAGCTGGAAGCCAGTGAAGCGAATTAGCGGACTCAAACGATATGCTACCATGTACGGAGCTTGGTAGTCTTGTAAGCCACGTGAAAATCTTTTTGACCATTTGCGTCATGAATTATGCTTTTACTGTGACCTAAGCTGTGGTCGCTAAATGACCAACAAAAGCTGTATCGGATTCCAATTTGTTGGTTGAGATTCCGGGACTGAACTGAGTGTGGTCCCACTGTCTGACTTTCCACAAGTACTTTTCTACCTGCTCCTGGAGAACGTTCCCAGTGTTGCCACGACCAACTATGTTTGCCTTTGACTCAGTAACCTGGATCAAATGCATTGCATTTGTATCTGATCCACCTCCGCTTCCATCTGCTAATTTGTTTGTCCGTTCTCACTATGTACCGCAGTTTATGGCCTTATTTCTATGACAGTGATCTGTTATCTGCATCTTTAACCCGTATCTGTGCTCAGCCCATTTTTTGACCTTATCTGACCGAGCATCCACGTACACTCCAATGTTGCTGTTCTTTATACACACCGTGTCGTCTTACTGAAAGTTCCACGTCCGTCAACTACAAGTAATTATCTACCTACCACATCGTTTTGCTTACCACTACGCCCGGTTTCCGAGTTATGTAATCGGCGCCAGTTACTCTCTCGATGCTACCCAGTTCACCAATCTACTGGCTTTTACACAAACTATTGGTGTCACTGTTTGCACTATCGTTACCATGCTTCATTCTCATCATGTCGTCTGTTTAATGGACCTTTTGTGCTATTCGTTTATTTGAGCCATCTTCAATCCCCTCCTTGTGTCTCGTGACACTGACACTGCCCACTGGTCGTGATCCGTCATCCTTTTCCACCTGTCACCTTGCCTCTTTGTTTTTGGTTCGACTTTGCTCTCGACCCGGCCTGGTTGCATTTGCTACCCCTTTCGATAAGAGATTTGACCTTCAGTGACTGGTCTGCGCATTATGGCCGGATTGCCCACAAACAGCTATGCATTCATTTGTGCTTTATTGTGATTGTTTTATGCTTCACGTAGTTCTCATTCTCTGACTACGAGTCATTCAACCACTGAGCCATGGTCCGATGCAGTAGCTACTAAAAGACAGGAAAACCTGCAGTCTGTCAGTTCGAGAGAAACTGACTGGGATCCAATTGTCTTTCATTCGTGGATGTGCCTCTGGCTTTTGCACAAGCCACACGGTAGTAGGTGGCGTTCCAGGAAGTACGTGAAAAAGTCAGTCCTAAAGCATTGTCTCTTGATTTCAGTAGGAGTCCTTTTCGCTGATCTCACCGAAACTGCAAAGAGGATTATTATCCGTCTGACATTTCAAAATAAAATCTACGCCGCACCTGGTTTGGCCTGTCTGTCTGCAGGTATTGTCAAAATTTCCTGGATATCAGGGCTCACAAAACAGTCACCTTTGAAGAAAAACGTCTACAGAAACCCTTTCCAATGATTTCACGGCTGCAAAACTCATCACGTCTGTCGATACAGGCTACAATAAATCGCGATCAACCTTGTTGTTGGGGCGTTGTCAAAGCTACCCTGAACAATGCAGATTTCACTGGACTCAAAAGATGAGAGTTCCCGATCTGTCAGACCAAACTTTATTCCAAGAAAATTTTCCTGCTGTATAACAATGCAACAAGTCATGTCTCGCACGAGGCTATACACCTTATAGACGTGGACACACATTTTATAAATATATACAGTGGAAAAACCACTGAAAAACTCAATAACTTAATGTTCACGATCTCCTGCAAACAGTCACGAGTTGAATAAGATTAGGAATTTATTCCTTGTGTGCATGGAAGAAGTTGTTGTAACGAACATTTGAGCAATGCGTAGCCAAATTCGCAACGGATCCCGAAATCAAAAGACGATTATCCGTGATATTCTACGATACTAGGTTATTACATGAACAATGACATAAAAAATATACAAACCTCAATAATACGATCACAAGGACTCAACAACGAGAAACCGAATAGCAGCGTGTGAGCAAACAGCACGTGCGTCACGCAGGTCCTGAACAAGGATGTGCCAAAGTAGCGCTCTGGGTGCGAACAAACAACAATTGGTCCAGAAAAACAACCAGTACCGAAGGACAAGTCAACAGTGTAAACAAATGAGTGATGTTGGGAAAAACACTGAATCGCGAGGGAAATAGGGGGATTTTCCGCGACCGGCTGTTACACCGCCCACCAAAATCCTCCTGGATCCTTAGCAGAGTCAAAGGTTCGGTAAAAGGGTACTGATTCTTTCTACCTACCTAGGCCTTGCTGTCAGTGCGCGCCTAATGCTCGTCGTCAACGTTCTACTACTGGTCGCACCTAACCCATTGGCTACATAGACGTGAGGCTAGTCTATATCTTCCACGAGACCAAATGACCGATGGTGGGCGTGAAGGATCACATAGATGTTGTCCTCTTAAAGGGCCGTCCGGTCCTGGACGTATGTGCTTGAGTGTGTGTGAATGTGTGTGTGTGTGTGTGTGCCGAGGTGTACAATGAAATCACAGGTATGACTACACATCGAAGGAAGACTTTCTGCAATGTCAACAAAAGACAGTGTGGCAAGAAAACGAGTAAAATGTAGCATGTGTGTGTGACCTGAGCTCCGCTACTTCCACATATGCAAGGGGCATTCGGTAGCGTCAACAAAAAGCAAAACAACGAACATTGTCACATGTTTGATGGGTTTACGGGATGTAGAGTGCGCCGTGCATGCGTGTATGTATCGGGATGTACAATGGGATCGCACTCATCACCACATATCGGAAAGAACCTTCTGTAATGTCAACGAAAGACCGCGAGCACTGTGATGTGTTTGACGGAGACCGTGTGGTATATATGGTGTTTCTTTATCCACCTCGATGACTGGTGTGAAAAGGTTTACTAGGCCTCAGGGTTATCAGCTCCTCCGTCTTCGCTCTCGAGTAGGTTAATACTGCGTATGTCACGAATTAGCACTCCGTTAGCTGTCTTCACCTTCACCGTTCTTATCATTCCGTCAGTGCTTTTGATGGTTTCCATAACTACTCCCAAAGACCAAGTGCTGAAATGTGCGCGTTCGTCGGCGATCATAACCACGTCCCCAACTTTGAATGGTCTTGTTTTGGCCAGCCACTTCTGTCGAGTCTGCAAAGCCGGTAGGTACTCCCGCAGCCATCGCCTCCAGAAGACCTTGGCCAGATAGTTCGCTTGCTTCCACCCGTGGAGGTAGCTCCCACGAAGGTTTACCGGCCCTTGGAAACCCTCGTTCGACCTTAACGTCAATAAGTCGTTCGGGGTGAGCGCCAGGTGGGTGGGGTCGCCGTTCATTACTGGAACCAGGGGGCGGTTGTTCAGGATTCGCTCCACCTCAGTCATGACGGTGTTTAGCGTCTCGTCGTCGGGCGGCTGCTGCTCCATGATTGACAGCAATATCCGTCTGGCGGACCGGATCATGCGTTCCCATACGCCGCCTCGGTGGCTGGCCTGTGGTGGGTTGAAATGCCATCGTATGCCGTAGGCCACGGTTCGGTCCTGCAGTTCGTCCCTGTTTATGTTCTTGTGCCAACGCTGCAATTCCCGGTGAGCGCCCACAAAGTTCGACCCATTATCTGAGTATATGTCGGCCGGTACGCCTCTTCGGTTGATAAATCTTTGCAAGGCCCGTAGAAACGAATCGGTCGTCATCGAATGTGCGACTTCTAGGTGTACCGCACGTGACTTCATGCACGTCATGATACATCCGTATCGCTTTTCTAATCTTTTCCCGCACTTGATCCACAAGGGCCCAAAATAGTCCAACCCAGTGTCACTGAACGGCCACCAGCCCGTAGTCACCCTGCATTCTGGTAGTGGGGCCGTGAGTTGTTTGCCTGCTGTGGCATTGCGTCTCCTGCATTGCACACACCGTCGGATTACGCGTTTTACAGTCTCTCGTCCTCTCAACAACCAAAGGTGCTTTCGGATGACGCTTGTCACGTGACTTTCCCCGGCATGTCCCTCCACGGCGTGGACGGGTTGAATCATTAGCTCTACTACAGGTTGTCTCGCAGGCAGCAGTATAGGATACTTTGTGTCGAAGTTCAGGTGGGCGTTGGCCAGCCTACCATCCATCCGCAGCAGTCCGTCGATGAGTTTGGGGTTTAAACGCTTCAGCTCGCCTCTTGGAGATGGTATGTCTTTATTGGTTGGTCCCACTTCTTCCGCCCTCTTGAGTTCTCGGGCGAAAGCCTCGCGTTGTATCATTCTGAAAATATCGTACTCTGCCGCTTGTAGCTCATCGGGACCTATCGGGCCGACTCGTATCCGGCCCGAGGGCCGTAGCCCTTTCATGACTAGTAAATTTCTCTTGAACCTGGTTAACCAAACTAGCGAACGAAGCGTCTTCATCCAGGAAGAAAACCTGACCAGTCGCGATAGAATGGATGTCGCTTCGACGACGTTGGCCACCATCACGACGCCTTTGATCTCCAGTTCCACTTCCGTAGGGGTTTTTAATTCGAACACGGGCCAGTCCTGTTTGGGCAATTGCAGGAAGTTTGGCCCTCTCGTCCACGTGTCCAGTTGCCTGAAGTTGTTCGCACCTCGGGAGCACAGGTCGGCCGGATTATCGCCAGACCTGACATGACTCCACTGGTGCGTGGCTGATTCATCGTGGATAATCGTGAGCCGGTTAGCAACGAAAGTACTAAACCGGCTCCGGACGTTGTTGATATAGTAAAGTACTATCGTTGAATCCGTCCAGAAGCTCACCGACCAAATGTAGAGATCGAAACATCTCTTCACAGCTTGCACCACCCTGACTGCCAACACGGCTGCGCTGAGTTCAAGGCGTGGGATTGAGACCGACTCCAGTGGAGCAACGCGGGCTTTGGCGAACAGGATCCTCGTGGTATATTGTCCATCTCCTGCGCACCATCGTCCGTACACCACAGCTCCATAACCGACTTCGGATGCATCGGAAAAGGCATGTAGTTCTCCAGTCCGTGTCGTATGGCCAGGAGTCAAACATCGTGGGATTCTTATGTCCCCTAATTTCTTCAAGGTATTCAAAAATTCTTCCCAGTCCAACCGGTCCCCTCGGTCCAGTGACTGGTCCCAATCAAGTTTCTTACGGCACAGCCGCTGCAGCAAGATCTTTCCGGGTAGCAGCCATGGTGAGACGAAACCGAGCGGGTCAAACAAACTTGAGACGGCAGATAGTATGCCACGACGGGTTATTGGCAGCTCGGGAACGTTCAGTTCGAAAACAAAATCGTCCGTTTCCGCGTCCCATTGTATCCCTAAGGTGCGATCGATAGGAAGTGGAGAGCCGTCCAAATCTCTTACCCTTTCGGCCTTTTCGTGATACGGGATGACCTTCAGCACTTCTGAAGCGTTCGACATCCATTTAGTTAGATGGAAGCCGCCCTCTTCCAACAATCTCGTCAGACCCCTGAACTGCTCTAGAGCTGATTCCACATCATCGAATGACCCAAGGTAGTCGTCGACGTAGAAGTTCCTGCTGACGCTTTCTACCACCGTCCGATGTACTAGATCGCCATGTTTGTTCGCTGATTCTCGGAGGGCGTAGTTGGCACAAAATGGTGACGATAGGGCTCCGAAGGGGTGGACGGTCATCCTATAATTCACCGCTGCGTTGTCCCGGTCGCTCCCTTCCCACCACAGGAAACGCAAAGCATCTCGTTCTCCTACCGGAATCTTCACCTGATGGAACATTTCTCTAATGTCGGCAGACAAAGCCACTTTACCCACTCTGAAACGGCACAAAACATCGATCAGTGGTGTGGTCCAGTCAGGCCCCTGTAGTAGGCGATCGTTTAACGACTTGCCCTGGAACCTGGCCGCACAGTCGAAAACCACCCGCAGTTTATTGGGTTTCTTGGGGTTGATAACCGGATGATGAGGCAGATACCAGATACCCCTTTTGCTGTCGGTGTTAACAGGCACCTTTTCAACGTAACCGAGGGCCTCGTTTCGCTTCATCAAATCCGCGTATCGTTCCCACAGATTCTGGTCTCGAATGAAGCGTTCTTTTAGTCGTAGTAATCGTTGGAGAACATAATTTCTGTTGTCAGTCCACGGGTCGACCGGTGTGCGCCATGGGAGGGGAACCTCGAACTGTTTTTTGAGGCCTCTAGTGCCTTGCCGCACCGTTTGTAGAGCGAAGTGATCCTCTTGAGACAACGTCGGTCTTTCGTCTCCAATGTCATGAAACTCCTTTTCATACAGCCGTTGCAGATGATACTCTATGCGGTCCGTTTCGGCGGATAAGTAATTCACGGAACCGCGTACACCTACTGGACCGTATAACATCCATCCCAGAGCCGTGCGTACGGCATAAGGTGCCTGGCGGTCGCCCACTCTCTGGTCAAGCACCCAATGCGCCTCTGGCACGTCGCAGCCGATGAGGAGATCCACTTCATCATCTTCCCGGTCTACAACGGTTACATCCTGCAGGTGGGGCCACCGAGTCAAGATTGCGTCCACCGACCTTGGTGCTCGCATGGGGAGATCCGCTAACGTGAATGCCTCCGTTGGTTCAATTTCCTCGTTAGTGTCTAAAGAGATGAGTTGCCTCCTTAATCTACCGGCAGTCATTACCTGTGTTCCGCCCACCGTGCTCACTGCTAACGACGTCGCACCTTTAGCCAGTTGGTGTTTGTCGGCAAACCGCTCTTTCACTAAAGTGGTGTCGGATCCACTATCAACGAAAGCCAACGCCTTGACTATCCCAGTCGGAGTCACTACTCCCACGGCCACTACGCCTAAACGTACCGGTTTACTGGCAGATTGTGAAGTTGAACAAATCACGCTGGGCTTGGCACTCGCCTCGGATATGGTTACTCTCGCCTGATGCAGCAGCCGATGGTGTCTGCCCGTGCAGCCCTCGTAACCACATCGATTCCTTGTCCTACAGGCTGCTGCCCGGTGCGTGGTGTTGAGACAGATAAAACATGCTCCTGCCATCCTCGCCATTCCCCACCGTTCGTCTATTGTGGCGTTGCCGAACTTAGGGCATTCTGGTAGGCCATGGCTAGTACCACAGGATCTGCAATTTGGTTGCGCCGTAGCATCTCGTGAAATGACGTGGGTAGTGGTCCAGGGCTGGTACTTTGGATGTTCCCGTACAGGGGTTTGGACTTGGCTAGTACTGGGCTTGTTTGCTCGGTTGCTGTCCCGGATGAGTCGGCCGAATCTGCTGTCAGCTATCTTCGTTTGCCTGTCCAAGTATTCGGTCAGGTCTTCGAAGTTGGCTTCTCTGTCGCTTCGGTTTATCCGTTCTGCTTCTTCCGCCCACCGACCCTGTAGTTCGGGAGAGAGGTGACGGACTATGCCTTCCAAAGTGTGCATGGCGTCTAGGTCAGCCCTGTAACCTAAATGGTCGAGGGCTATTGAGCAGTTCTGCATCTTAATCACCAGGTCGGCCATGGTGTAGACGTCGCCCTTGGTTCTCTTTGCCTCTACCATCACGCCCTTTATTAGGTTACGGGCTACTTTGAAAGGTTGGCCAAACAAGTCCCTTAGAATCTTCCTTGCCCTTGTGTAGCCTTGTTCTGGGTCGAGCATCGTGCACCCTTCAATAGCTTCTCTTGCTCGGCCCCGGCAGTAGTGAGTAAGGTAAAGAAGCCTTTGCCCAGGGTCGGTTACCTTATTTTCAACGAACGTCTCGAACTGCTTGACAAACTTGCAGTATTGCTCAGCTCGCCCGTCGAAAACCGTTAGCTCCACTCTAGGCAGATCGATCGATGGTGGTTTGTAGTCGGCGACCGGCGTGGGGTTCCCTACCTTATTGCACCCTAATCTATCGGAAGTGTCGAAGTCACTGGTCTCATGCTCTCGCTGTTTCTGTGTACACTTCTCTGCTTCCTGCGCCTGTAGTCTAGCCGATAGTAACTGTTGCTCTAGTTCTAGTATTCTCAGCTTATATAAATCGACATCCTTACGATCAATATTGTTCTCAATAACACATGAACTAGCACTGACAGGACTAGGCGATCTAGCATTAACTAAAGAATCATATGTACCCAAAACCTCCCCAGAGACTTGCCGTATTACTTCCTGTCCGGATTCGACTGCTTTTGATCCTTTTCTTGGCATTTTTCGTGTTTTTCCTCGTTCCAAATTGATCTATTGAGTATTGTAACGAACGTTTGAGCAATGCGTAGCCAAATTCGCAACGGATCCCGAAATCAAAAGACGATTATCCGTGATATTCTACGATACTAGATTATTACATGAACAATGACATAAAAAATATACAAACCTCAATAATACGATCACAAGGACTCAACAACGAGAAACCGAATAGCAGCGTGTGAGCAAACAGCACGTGCGTCACGCAGGTCCTGAACAAGGATGTGCCAAAGTAGCGCTCTGGGAGCGAACAAACAACAATTGGTCCAGAAAAACAACCAGTACCTAAGGACAAGTCAACAGTGTAAACAAATGAGTGATGTTGGGAAAAACACTGAATCGCGAGGGAAATAGGGGGATTTTCCGCGACCGGCTGTTACACCGCCCACCAAAATCCTCCTGGATCCTTAGCAGAGTCAAAGGTTCGGTAAAAGGGTACTGATTCTTTCTACCTACCTAGGCCTTGCTGTCAGTGCGCGCCTAATGCTCGTCGTCAACGTTCTACTACTGGTCGCACCTAACCCATTGGCTACATAGACGTGAGGCTAGTCTATATCTTCCACGAGACCAAATGACCGATGGTGGGCGTGAAGGATCACATAGATGTTGTCCTCTTAAAGGGCCGTCCGGTCCTGGACGTATGTGCTTGAGTGTGTGTGAATGTGTGTGTGTGTGTGTGCCGAGGTGTACAATGAAATCACAGGTATGACTACACATCGAAGGAAGACTTTCTGCAATGTCAACAAAAGACAGTGTGGCAAGAAAACGAGTAAAATGTAGCATGTGTGTGTGACCTGAGCTCCGCTACTTCCACATATGCAAGGGGCATTCGGTAGCGTCAACAAAAAGCAAAACAACGAACATTGTCACATGTTTGATGGGTTTACGGGATGTAGAGTGCGCCGTGCATGCGTGTATGTATCGGGATGTACAATGGGATCGCACTCATCACCACATATCGGAAAGAACCTTCTGTAATGTCAACGAAAGACCGCGAGCACTGTGATGTGTTTGACGGAGACCGTGTGGTATATATGGTGTTTCTTTATCCACCTCGATGACTGGTGTGAAAAGGTTTACTAGGCCTCAGGGTTATCAGCTCCTCCGTCTTCGCTCTCGAGTAGGTTAATACTGCGTATGTCACTAATTAGCACTCCGTTAGCTGTCTTCACCTTCACCGTTCTTATCATTCCGTCAGTGCTTTTGATGGTTTCCATAACTACTCCCAAAGACCAAGTGCTGAAATGTGCGCGTTCGTCGGCGATCATAACCACGTCCCCAACTTTGAATGGTCTTGTTTTGGCCAGCCACTTCTGTCGAGTCTGCAAAGCCGGTAGGTACTCCCGCAGCCATCGCCTCCAGAAGACCTTGGCCAGATAGTTCGCTTGCTTCCACCCGTGGAGGTAGCTCCCACGAAGGTTTACCGGCCCTTGGAAACCCTCGTTCGACCTTAACGTCAATAAGTCGTTCGGGGTGAGCGCCAGGTGGGTGGGGTCGCCGTTCATTACTGGAACCAGGGGGCGGTTGTTCAGGATTCGCTCCACCTCAGTCATGACGGTGTTCAGCGTCTCGTCGTCGGGCGGCTGCTGCTCCATGATTGACAGCAATATCCGTCTGGCGGACCGGATCATGCGTTCCCATACGCCGCCTCGGTGGCTGGCCTGTGGTGGGTTGAAATGCCATCGTATGCCGTAGGCCACGGTTCGGTCCTGCAGTTCGTCCCTGTTTATGTTCTTGTGCCAACGCTGCAATTCCCGGTGAGCGCCCACAAAGTTCGACCCATTATCTGAGTATATGTCGGCCGGTACGCCTCTTCGGTTGATAAATCTTTGCAAGGCCCGTAGAAACGAATCGGTCGTCATCGAATGTGCGACTTCTAGGTGTACCGCACGTGACTTCATGCACGTCATGATACATCCGTATCGCTTTTCTAATCTTTTCCCGCACTTGATCCACAAGGGCCCAAAATAGTCCAACCCAGTGTCACTGAACGGCCACCAGCCCGTAGTCACCCTGCATTCTGGTAGTGGGGCCGTGAGTTGTTTGCCTGCTGTGGCATTGCGTCTCCTGCATTGCACACACCGTCGGATTACGCGTTTTATAGTCTCTCGTCCTCTCAACAACCAAAGGTGCTTTCGGATGACGCTTGTCACGTGACTTTCCCCGGCATGTCCCTCCACGGCGTGGACGGGTTGAATCATTAGCTCTACTACAGGTTGTCTCGCAGGCAGCAGTATAGGATACTTTGTGTCGAAGTTCAGGTGGGCGTTGGCCAGCCTACCATCCATCCGCAGCAGTCCGTCGATGAGTTTGGGGTTTAAACGCTTCAGCTCGCCTCTTGGAGATGGTATGTCTTTATTGGTTGGTCCCACTTCTTCCGCCCTCTTGAGTTCTCGGGCGAAAGCCTCGCGTTGTATCATTCTGAAAATATCGTACTCTGCCGCTTGTAGCTCATCGGGACCTATCGGGCCGACTCGTATCCGGCCCGAGGGCCGTAGCCCTTTCATGACTAGTAAATTTCTCTTGAACCTGGTTAACCAAACTAGCGAACGAAGCGTCTTCATCCAGGAAGAAAACCTGACCAGTCGCGATAGAATGGATGTCGCTTCGACGACGTTGGCCACCATCACGACGCCTTTGATCTCCAGTTCCACTTCCGTAGGGGTTTTTAATTCGAACACGGGCCAGTCCTGTTTGGGCAATTGCAGGAAGTTTGGCCCTCTCGTCCACGTGTCCAGTTGCCTGAAGTTGTTCGCACCTCGGGAGCACAGGTCGGCCGGATTATCGCCAGACCTGACATGACTCCACTGGTGCGTGGCTGATTCATCGTGGATAATCGTGAGCCGGTTAGCAACGAAAGTACTAAACCGGCTCCGGACGTTGTTGATATAGTAAAGTACTATCGTTGAATCCGTCCAGAAGCTCACCGACCAAATGTAGAGATCGAAACATCTCTTCACAGCTTGCACCACCCTGACTGCCAACACGGCTGCGCTGAGTTCAAGGCGTGGGATTGAGACCGACTCCAGTGGAGCAACGCGGGCTTTGGCGAACAGGATCCTCGTGGTATATTGTCCATCTCCTGCGCACCATCGTCCGTACACCACAGCTCCATAACCGACTTCGGATGCATCGGAAAAGGCATGTAGTTCTCCAGTCCGTGTCGTATGGCCAGGAGTCAAACATCGTGGGATTCTTACGTCCCCTAATTTCTTCAAGGTATTCAAAAATTCTTCCCAGTCCAACCGGTCCCCTCGGTCCAGTGACTGGTCCCAATCAAGTTTCTTACGGCACAGCCGCTGCAGCAAGATCTTTCCGGGTAGCAGCCATGGTGAGACGAAACCGAGCGGGTCAAACAAACTTGAGACGGCAGATAGTATGCCACGACGGGTTATTGGCAGCTCGGGAACGTTCAGTTTGAAAACAAAATCGTCCGTTTCCGCGTCCCATTGTATCCCTAAGGTGCGATCGATAGGAAGTGGAGAGCCGTCCAAATCTCTTACCCTTTCGGCCTTTTCGTGATACGGGATGACCTTCAGCACTTCTGAAGCGTTCGACATCCATTTAGTTAGATGGAAGCCGCCCTCTTCCAACAATCTCGTCAGACCCCTGAACTGCTCTAGAGCTGATTCCACATCATCGAATGACCCAAGGTAGTCGTCGACGTAGAAGTTCCTGCTGACGCTTTCTACCACCGTCCGATGTACTAGATCGCCATGTTTGTTCGCTGATTCTCGGAGGGCGTAGTTGGCACAAAATGGTGACGATAGGGCTCCGAAGGGGTGGACGGTCATCCTATAATTCACCGCTGCGTTGTCCCGGTCGCTCCCTTCCCACCACAGGAAACGCAAAGCATCTCGTTCTCCTACCGGAATCTTCACCTGATGGAACATTTCTCTAATGTCGGCAGACAAAGCCACTTTACCCACTCTGAAACGGCACAAAACATCGATCAGTGGTGTGGTCCAGTCAGGCCCCTGTAGTAGGCGATCGTTTAACGACTTGCCCTGGAACCTGGCCGCACAGTCGAAAACCACCCGCAGTTTATTGGGTTTCTTGGGGTTGATAACCGGATGATGAGGCAGATACCAGATACCCCTTTTGCTGTCGGTGTTAACAGGCACCTTTTCAACGTAACCGAGGGCCTCGTTTCGCTTCATCAAATCCGCGTATCGTTCCCACAGATTCTGGTCTCGAATGAAGCGTTCTTTTAGTCGTAGTAATCGTTGGAGAACATAATTTCTGTTGTCAGTCCACGGGTCGACCGGTGTGCGCCATGGGAGGGGAACCTCGAACTGTTTTTTGAGGCCTCTAGTGCCTTGCCGCACCGTTTGTAGAGCGAAGTGATCCTCTTGAGACAACGTCGGTCTTTCGTCTCCAATGTCATGAAACTCCTTTTCATACAGCCGTTGCAGATGATACTCTATGCGGTCCGTTTCGGCGGATAAGTAATTCACGGAACCGCGTACACCTACTGGACCGTATAACATCCATCCCAGAGCCGTGCGTACGGCATAAGGTGCCTGGCGGTCGCCCACTCTCTGGTCAAGCACCCAATGCGCCTCTGGCACGTCGCAGCCGATGAGGAGATCCACTTCATCATCTTCCCGGTCTACAACGGTTACATCCTGCAGGTGGGGCCACCGAGTCAAGATTGCGTCCACCGACCTTGGTGCTCGCATGGGGAGATCCGCTAACGTGAATGCCTCCGTTGGTTCAATTTCCTTGTTAGTGTCTAAAGAGATGAGTTGCCTCCTTAATCTACCGGCAGTCATTACCTGTGTTCCGCCCACCGTGCTCACTGCTAACGACGTCGCACCTTTAGCCAGTTGGTGTTTGTCGGCAAACCGCTCTTTCACTAAAGTGGTGTCGGATCCACTATCAACGAAAGCCAACGCCTTGACTATCCCAGTCGGAGTCACTACTCCCACGGCCACTACGCCTAAACGTACCGGTTTACTGGCAGATTGTGAAGTTGAACAAATCACGCTGGGCTTGGCACTCGCCTCGGATATGGTTACTCTCGCCTGATGCAGCAGCCGATGGTGTCTGCCCGTGCAGCCCTCGTAACCACATCGATTCCTTGTCCTACAGGCTGCTGCCCGGTGCGTGGTGTTGAGACAGATAAAACATGCTCCTGCCATCCTCGCCATTCCCCACCGTTCGTCTATTGTGGCGTTGCCGAACTTAGGGCATTCTGGTAGGCCATGGCTAGTACCACAGGATCTGCAATTTGGTTGCGCCGTAGCATCTCGTGAAATGACGTGGGTAGTGGTCCAGGGCTGGTACTTTGGATGTTCCCGTACAGGGGTTTGGACTTGGCTAGTACTGGGCTTGTTTGCTCGGTTGCTGTCCCGGATGAGTCGGCCGAATCTGCTGTCAGCTATCTTCGTTTGCCTGTCCAAGTATTCGGTCAGGTCTTCGAAGTTGGCTTCTCTGTCGCTTCGGTTTATCCGTTCTGCTTCTTCCGCCCACCGACCCTGTAGTTCGGGAGAGAGGTGACGGACTATGCCTTCCAAAGTGTGCATGGCGTCTAGGTCAGCCCTGTAACCTAAATGGTCGAGGGCTATTGAGCAGTTCTGCATCTTAATCACCAGGTCGGCCATGGTGTAGACGTCGCCCTTGGTTCTCTTTGCCTCTACCATCACGCCCTTTATTAGGTTACGGGCTACTTTGAAAGGTTGGCCAAACAAGTCCCTTAGAATCTTCCTTGCCCTTGTGTAGCCTTGTTCTGGGTCGAGCATCGTGCACCCTTCAATAGCTTCTCTTGCTCGGCCCCGGCAGTAGTGAGTAAGGTAAAGAAGCCTTTGCCCAGGGTCGGTTACCTTATTTTCAACGAACGTCTCGAACTGCTTGACAAACTTGCAGTATTGCTCAGCTCGCCCGTCGAAAACCGTTAGCTCCACTCTAGGCAGATCGATCGATGGTGGTTTGTAGTCGGCGACCGGCGTGGGGTTCCCTACCTTATTGCACCCTAATCTATCGGAAGTGTCGAAGTCACTGGTCTCATGCTCTCGCTGTTTCTGTGTACACTTCTCTGCTTCCTGCGCCTGTAGTCTAGCCGATAGTAACTGTTGCTCTAGTTCTAGTATTCTCAGCTTATATAAATCGACATCCTTACGATCAATATTGTTCTCAATAACACATGAACTAGCACTGACAGGACTAGGCGATCTAGCATTAACTAAAGAATCATATGTACCCAAAACCTCCCCAGAGACTTGCCGTATTACTTCCTGTCCGGATTCGACTGCTTTTGATCCTTTTCTTGGCATTTTTCGTGTTTTTCCTCGTTCCAAATTGATCTATTGAGTATTGTAACGAACGTTTGAGCAATGCGTAGCCAAATTCGCAACGGATCCCGAAATCAAAAGACGATTATCCGTGATATTCTACGATACTAGATTATTACATGAACAATGACATAAAAAATATACAAACCTCAATAATACGATCACAAGGACTCAACAACGAGAAACCGAATAGCAGCGTGTGAGCAGACAGCACGTGCGTCACGCAGGTCCTGAACAAGGATGTGCCAAAGTAGCGCTCTGGGTGCGAACAAACAACAATTGGTCCAGAAAAACAACCAGTTCGTAAGGACAAGTCAACAGTGTAGGCAAATGAGTGATGTTGGGAAAAACACTGAATCGCGAGGGAAATAGGGGGATTTTCCGCGACCGGCTGTTACAGTTGTCGCAGTTTTCCCATGTAAATTAGAAAATATCACTGGGGCGTAACCATGTAGGTTGGACATTGACTAATTCGAAAAACCATGACATCCAGGAGGTCTTGACACTAATTGTAGTGGTTTATCTGTGCATGGCTGTTGATTGGAGAATCCAATGAGAATCATAGAGAAATCGACCTTAAAAACGACCGTCTTATTGTGTTATGGCTCTTCTCGCAATAGTCCGAGCTACCTTGTCCAGTGTACTGAGAAGGGAAAGACAAGATCGCGTGATCACGCGTACTGAGATACGTGATGTAACTGTAAGGGGGGGGGGGGGAACGTGAGCAGGAAAGGGACAACACGGTATCTTCGTATTGCTTCACAGTCGGGACGAACGGGAAACGTTTGAGACAGATGAGGTGTGAGGGTACGGTCTGACACATCGTTCGATAGACGGTTTAGTCTCACTGGCAGACGGTGCATCAGCACCGTCCCCTACCGAGTCCACGAAATCACGAGCGGCAGGACATCCAATTGATGTAGTGAATCGATAAACGAGGGACGAATCCTGCCAGCGCCATCTAAGCCTCAGGGAGGGGTCGCCCACACCAGTCGGACCAATGCGCTGTATGCAATGCGTGGGTACATGGACTGATTACCTATATATTCTTTGTATTTTTACAAATTAGACGGGATAGTTCGCAGACGGAGCTGGGTCCTTACTCGGGTTAGTGGGGCGGTACAAAACACGAGGTGTCTGCGCCTTTGTGGCATGTGGAGACGGCATGACAAGGTAAAAATGGACCGACTGTCGACAGGGTTCACAATGTTACGATAGGCGCGGAACAAGACTGATTACCAACAGAGGTCGCAATGCAAGATTAAACGCACAATATGGCAGACTGTCATTCGGAAAACATCGTAATTGCAGGTGAACAACACAAAAGAATGTCATCCGGGGTCAAAATGCCAAAGCAGGTGCGGAACCGCTAGAGTTGAGTAAATTTTGAGGAACAGAGAAGGACAACATGTCCAGTGGAGACACAACAGACCGGCAATCGAAGATGTTACCCAATTAAACAACATGACAGAGTATATCATGCTTTTGGAGAAATACACAATTTCGAACAAACTGCTACCGCCCATATATATAACTACTCTATCATGTAAGTTATTCCTTCCGTTGTTACCCATGCGAATTTAATAATTAAAAACAGAAAATGGTGACCGATACTTGGTTGACCAATGAAACTGCCGCACTCGACCGACTGAGAAATGAAAGATAAACGACCAGGCAGTTCCCATCAGACGCCAGAAGCAGTTAAAACCTGGATCGACACGAGCTTCCTGGTGAACTAAATAGCTGTATCCATCTCCGTGAATGTGCGGTCGAGCATGGTCAGCAGTATTCGTTCCCAACCCCGCGGACTACTCATAATTTCGAACAGGGCCTGGACTCTAGGTTCAATCACGGAGAAAGAATGCGATTGTTTTAATTTAGTCAAGTGTGGTCTGCTCAAAAGCTTACACCTCACATAACGTGATATTGTAAGATACTGCCATGCCTTGTACCAGTATTTCTTATCCTGTCCTGTGAGTCATCACGTTGTCGTTCTACTACTGTTCTGAACTACTACGGTACAACCGCGTGTGTGTAGCCGGTGATGGCTGGAAGAAACGGTCCGCTTTTGCTATCAGCTCTGAAGTACACGGTTCGAAACCCACGGATTTCGGGGTCAACTTGGGTGGTAGACAGCACCGGAATCGTTACCGCGTCTGACCTGCTCGGGTCTATACACGGTACTGCAATCCAAGTCGGTGCACCGGTTGCCGATTCTCCATGATAATACAGCGTGCATAGCGCACGAAATACTGTGCCCTTTGATTGTGCATGAGGGTCATTCTCAAATCGCATTGCCCAACCCGTGACTACTGCACACCTCACTAGACCGTTACACAACTAAGTTGAAACAGAAGCTAGTTGCCAAGCCATTTATGCTTAAAACAATGCGAAACGAATAACACACCAAGGAAATAGGATGGGATGGGGCTGGACAGTGCGTGGAAAGGAACAGCATACCGCGAACACGGGATGGAGGGCGTTAGTGTGTGCGTGTGTTTATACCTATTTAGTTGCTGCAGCTCATCACAATTGGTCATGGGACGCTCGGCAGAGTCCAAGAACAATGAAGGTGGGGCGGGGCGGGGGGGGGGGGGGGGAAGGAGGTGGAGGAAGGACATCGCTGAAGCAATACATGGTAACAGGACGTGGCGTGGTACTGCAGATGGACAATCGAAAAGAGGAGAAAAGAAAAAAACAATTGCCATAACTGGGCCGAAGTTTGGGGTACTTTGCAAATTTCTAGCGAAAAATTATTTTCAGAAACGTTTGCTGGGAGCACGTGACGGGCTGAGTGTATGCATTGATTTTCAATGGTCTGTCGTCACAATTCAATTTTAATCATCATTGTCATCATCTCCGGAGCGAGGTTTGGTTCGTTGACTGGCACGCCATTTTGCTTCACGATCGGCTTTCCACTCAGAAATACGCTTTTTCAGATCCGGTACTGAAAACAATCGAACAGTGGGTCAGTAAATAAAATTTGAAAAATGTAGTATGATGGAAAACTTCGCTACAACACGAGAACCTGTTTTGTGTCCCATTTTGTTATGGCTAGCGAAACGGACGAAAAAGAACGGTGAAACTAGGACTGTTCACTCACATGGAATGAGTTCAACCTCGCGCAAAGGGAGTCGATTGAATGGATCGGTTTCCTGATTTAACAAATGTTGCATAATGGTGCTTCGATCCACAATCGCTTGGGATTGGGGCAACATGACCGGGTCTTCCATCAGTGTGTTGATCAACGTGTCGCAGAATTCGGCGGGAATTTCCCCGTAGTCTACTTCGGTTTGACTTCTTGCAAGCTCATCCGCCTGAATTGTGAACACGATGAGGGAGGGGATAGCGAAATTACTAATGGTGGCGGAGAGGCGGTAGGGAGAAGCAGGAAATAACGAAAGTGAAGTATAAAAAACAGCATAGCAATGGGCCGATGAACCGTGATGATTCTGAACTGACTGGCATAATGTGTGGGAAAATCCGGTAGACAAAGAATGTGTGAATACACGTATGACACTGATCGTGAAATTGTCATATCCCATAATGCGTCTAATTTTTGACTGAACAGATAGATCTCGTGGGCCCATACCAGAGGCCTTCATGCATCATATAGCCAAATTCAATGGCCATACCTTCAAAGATTTCTGTCGTCCCATGGACCGACCATCTTTATCCGTTTCAGGGAATGGTCGATGGTGATCGAGTGGTACATGCGTTTAACACCTTGTAAGTAAGAGATTTCTATTCCATCCACAATAGTCACATTGGTGGAAAGCAGTAATTTGTAATCACCAAGCTCGTTTCGGAGTTTGATTTGTTAGGACATTTTGCGGTTCTGCAATCCCAGTTTTTGGTTCGTGTTGCCTGTAACCTCTGAAACTTTAGTAGGCATTTGCGGCTGAGTATGCTGCTTTTATCGAGCTCGTGCGCAAGCATTTTCTAACACTGATAAACTCACCGAGCTTGAATGAAAAATGGATCAAACCCCGAAACGGTGGATATGAACAGAGAAGCATTATTCCGACCACGTCCTCAAAGTATGATACTTCCCATCCGGTAGAAGTTTGGTATAATCAGCATTCTTGCAATAAATTATTGGTCTCTAAGATCAAAATCAATAATGAAGTTACACATAAAAAGAGGGAGACAACACGGAAGCACGCATCTCACCGCAACATGGGGGGAAGGCTTCCGGATTCATGTAAACAGATTTACTAGTGCAAACAAATTTATCCACCGTACGTCCTACAGTTAGAGGTAGCAACCGACAACTGTGCAGGCGACTGAGTCGAAGATCACACGCATCATATGTAGGTGGATTTCTCGAGACACCAATAACACCCACATCCAACATGACTGTTTGCAGATGGCAGAACTGGGAAGACTATCGGTATTTGAGCATAGATGTTTTCGAATATAAACGGAACACCCCATTGCCAACGCTGGGGTTAGGCACAAGACGTTGGGAACGGGACGTTAATTGCTGGAGCAGACGTTCAGTCTGAGAAGGCTAAGATGGTTGAAACGTGTGGTACGTACGCCCATCGATAGATCCATCATCATCATCATCATCGTCATCGTACAGCGTAAAACTGAAGGACAAGCCCCACTCACTACTGTCTTCCTCATCATGTTGCACATTGAATTAGAAAGTATGGATATACAAGATGGATAGGGAGTGGATTTACACAAGCGCGAAAAGGAAAGAATGCCCAGGTTGATTTGAGCTAGCAACTCAGTCGGAAAAACCAGTGGAAGAATAATTGATCCAAGCAAATGGGCTTCCACTAAGCCATCCCGCTGCCTTGCGGATAGGTTCTTGTCAGAACTAAAGGCTTTGGATGAGGACCCTAATCGTTCTCCTGCTTTGTGGCTGGACACCCTAGCAGTACCCGTCCAACATCTCCCATGAACTGCACGACTACAAAGAATTCCATACTGCATCGGTCGTCGCGCAGGCTAATCAGGACCGCGCTGCCCATTGCATCGAGCGGGGTGGGTAGTGATAAGTGTGCTACTGCTCAGAGTTCCCTCTCTGTTATTCAACCTTTGTCTTCTGTCCCTAACCATCCCTCTTTGCCCCATCTATCCACCCATAATGCTCCCATTGATAACACGGTCGATACTCGCAACGATTCACTGTCAAGTAGTGTCGGGAATAATCCTCTGTCTGGTAACTCACATTTTCTCAAGCCTCGTCAGCCTCCGAATCTCTGCTCCTTCAACGTGCGTACACTCATACAGGCCGGTCAGCAGGCGTGCCTAGCCCTCACAATGAACTCTCTGAAGATTGATGTTTGCTGCTTAAGCGAAACGCGTATCCAGGATTCGAGCAATGTAATTCAGCTAACTGCTCCTGGTATCTCATCGAGGTATATTCTGCGCACCTCAGGAGACGAAGCAGCTAGAGCTGTGGGTCAACGTGGTTTAGGAATTGTCTTGACTGACAAGGCTGAGGCTGCCCTATTAGACTGGATCCCTGTTAACAGTCGTTTATGTGCTGTGAGACTCCAAGGGTCAGTCGGCGTTCGAAAGGATAGTTGTGTTAAACGCAATTTGTTCGTGATCTCGGCGTACGCCCCAACGGAGTGCAGCTCAGACTTGCAGAAAGATGAGTTCTATGATGCCCTCGCCACTCTCGTTCGCAGCAGTAAAGGTTCCGACATTGTAGTGCTAGCTGGTGACTTCAATGCACAAGTTGGCAAACTCAGTGTGTCAGAAGCCTGTTTAGGTGGGCGTTGTGCTTTACCCGCTGAGCGCACAGATAACGGGGATAGGCTTCTCCAATTTTGTGCAGACAATGGATTGTTCTTGTCTAGCACAAATTTCCGACACAGCTCGCGTCGCACAGCGACATGGCGCTCTAACTCTACAGGTACTTTGAGTCAAATTGACCATATCGCCGTAAGCTACCGGTGGCGCAGTTCTGTTCAGAACTGTAGATCTTACTGGTCCACGTACGTAGAGTCGGACCATGCCTTAGTTTTAATGCGATTATCTCTCCAGCTCCATGGCCATCGTCGCAAACCGCAAACCCGATTAGCCGTGCAACGTTTGTGTGATCCAGACGTTTGCACCCGTTATGAGCAGAAGTTAGCACATGAGCTAGGATCCACGGAGAACAGTAATGTAGATGAGCATTGGTCTCATATCAAACAGGCGATGCACGTTGCAGCAGGTTTTGCCTGTGGTCCTCGATCCGTTGTCCATCAAAGACACTGGATCTCGCAAGAGTCGCTGAGTAAATTGGAGCAAAAGCGTCAGCTTTCGAACCGAAAGGAGATGAATAAGATGCGGAGAAAGCTGCAAAGACAAGTTACGCGAAGCCTTAAGAAGGATCGCGAAAATTGGTGGGTCAATGTAGCCGAAGAAATGGAAGTGGCAGCTGCTTCAGGTAACAGTCAAAGACTGTTCAAACTTATTCGTGACACCAGTGGACGGCGAACTCAGGTCAGTGAAGCGATTTGCAATAGGAATGGAGAACCCATCCATAACAAACAGCAAAGGCTTGACCGATGGGCCGAGTACTTCAAGGAACAGTTTAGCTGGCCGCACGCTAGTGTAGTTACTCCCGTGTCAACAACTGTGACTTCTTGGGTGGTATCACTTGAGCCCCCATCAGAAGTAGAAGTAGAGTCATGTATTCGATTACTAAGGCGGAGGAAAGCGGCAGGTCCCGACGAACTTCCTCCAGTTCTTTTCAAACTGGGTGGTGAGGCATTGATAAAATCACTAACCGCCTTGCTCCGTGACATTTGGAACGCGGAGCGTATTCCGTTAATATGGAGCGAGTCATTGACTGTTCCCATCTTCAAGAAGGGAATACGCAATGACTGCAGTAATCATCGTGGGATTAGCTTAATCCCGATAGTCGCCAAAGTATTAGCTTCGATTTTGCTGCACCGTCTTACACCGGCTCGCGAGAGGAATGTCCGCGAACAGCAGGCAGGATTCCGCCCAGGTCGAGGATGCATCGACCAGATTTTTACTCTTCGCCGACTACTTGAAACGCGTCACACGCACCGCCGACCAACAATAATGCTTTTCTTAGACCTGAAAGGCGCCTTCGATTCAGTTGATCGAACAGCGCTTTTCAGTACTCTTCATCAAAAAGGTATGCCCCAGAAGTTCGTGAACCTAATGAGATCATTGTATTCTCATACTTCTGGCCGCGTAAGGGTTTACGGTGAACTATCCGGTCGGTTCGAAACGACCAGTGGTGTTCGGCAGGGATGCCCTTTGTCTCCATTCCTTTTTAACTTCGTCATGGACGAAATAATGGAGAGTGCGCTGCCAAATCTTCAGGATGTAGGCGTCGAACTAGGAGATAGTGAAAAGCTATGTGACCTGGATTACGCAGACGACGTTGTCTGCTTGTTCGAATCCACGGAACATGCTCAGCGTGCACTAGATAATCTCGCAAGAGCTGTAGCTCCATTCGGCATGCGTTTTGCACCTTCAAAGTGCAAGATGATGTTACAAGACTGGACGTCAACGATTCCGAGCTTGATGCTCGACGGGGAGGTGTTGTCAGTTGTCGATCACTTCACCTACCTCGGTAGCTGCGTGACGACGGATGGGAGCACAGTAGTAGAGGTGAGTACGCGGATATCCAAAGCTCGAGCGGCGTACGCTGGACTGAAGCACTTGTGGCGCCGATCCGATATTTCACTGAAGTTGAAAGGTCGTGTATACTGTGCTGCAGTGCGTTCAGTTTTGTTGTATGGTTGCGAAACTTGGAGTCTGCGTGCTGAAGATATTCGTCGTCTTGAGGTTTTCGACCATCGATGTTTACGTAGTATCGCTAGGATTGGGTGGAATAGCCGAGTAAGCAACGATGAGGTAAGAAAGCGAGTATTGGGTACTAATTCAGAGAACGTTTTGTCACAGCGTATCCAACTTAGTAGACTTCGTTGGTTGGGACACGTGTTACGTATGGCAAACACACGTCTACCGTACCGTGTTCTATTCTCCGCCCCTCCCAGGGAGTGGAAGAGACCACGTGGAGGTCAACAGATGACGTGGCAGCGAGGAATGAGAAAATGTACAGCAGACTTAGGAAAAGTAGGTGCTTCAAGTCTTCGTGGTTGGGGTCCAAAAGATCCGTCCACCAGTTGGCTGGAGACACTGAAGGATATGGCTGCGAACCGCGAGCAGTGGAGATCGTGTTGTCACTTTCTATCGAATCAGAATGTTTGATCGGTGTACGTTTGTACAGTTAGACTGTGTATTCCGTGTGTTGGCTACTAGGGCATTCTTTTCTTTTCCCACCCATATAGGTCCACTCCCTGTCCATCTTGTATATTCATACTTTTTAATTCAACGTGCAACATGGTGAGAAAGGCAGTGGTCAGTGGGGCTTGCCCTACTGTTTAACGCTGTACGATGATGATGATGAGTCAGCACACGGAATACACAGTCTAACTGTACAAACAAACATCGATCAGTCATTCTGATTCGATAGAAAGTGACAACACGATCTCCACTGTTCACAGTTCGCTGCCATATCCTCCAGTGTCTCCAGCCAACTGCTTGATGGATCCTTTGGACCCCAACCACGAAGACGTGAAGCGCCTACTTTTCCTAAGTCAGATGTACGTTTTCTCATTCCTCGCCGCCAAGTCATCTGTTGACCTCCACGTGGTCTCTTCCACTCCTTAGGAGGAACGGAGAATAGGACACGGTAGGGTTGACGTGTGTTTGCCGTACGTAACACGTGCTCCAACCAACGTAGTCTACTAAGCTGGATACGCCGTGACAGGACGTTCTCCGAATTCATATCCAATAGTCGAATTTTGATCTCAGCATTGCTCACTCGGCTATTTCACCCAATCTTAGCGACATCGGTGGTCGATAACCTCAAGACGACGAATGTCTTCTACACGCAGACCCCGAGTCTCCCTCGGCGTATCTTGTTCTTCGATGCAGGTACCGACTGGAGGGTGGGTCACGGTGGTCAGCCCATGACTTGGGGGAAAAGTATGAAAACCTCAAACAGTGGATTTGGCCTTGTAGGATGTGTTAGCGTTCTGAACTAAGGTCCACTAATGGTTGGGGATATTGGGTGACACGACTAGGTAATGCGGTCAATGGCGCACTTTTATTCCAACTCTTTTTGCATTGATATGATTTTTACTCTGAACTCGACAATGCTGAGAAGCACCGACCAAAACCGGAGCTCAGAAGTGAACTGAACTGAACATGGGCGTATCCACTAGTGTGAACTAGTCTCAATCACTCATCTCTGAATGGCCAACTGCCACAGCGAACATTGCACAATATGACTGCAATAAAGAAGCCCGGTCAACTTTAGTGAACTGGGTGAGCGAGTAGTAAAACATCCCGCAGTACCTAAGATGACAAATACGATGAACTTCATTATATATATATATATATATATATATATATATATATATATATATTAAAGCGGAAAATTCTGTTCCCTGGGAGATGTTCAACTCCACCAGTTGGAAAATCAGGTAACGCATTTCGCAGAACATCCTCTATGGCAAAGTTGAATAGATATGGGGATATAGGGCAACCTTAACGTGCTCCACTGAAGATGACAAAAGAGGGCGAAAGTTAGCCGTAGGCCGTAACCCGACCTGAGGTGTGACGATACGATTCTTTTAAGACTAATACATAGTTTTCAAGTACTCCATTTTTCAACAAACAATCCCATAGTGCAGTCCTATTGACTGAGTCGAAGGCCACGCGATGACCGCTGGTCTTCAGAAGGTGTGATAGTGCTCTAGTAACTGTTAGATGGTGAAGATTTGACCGATACATCTACGACTGACGCGAAACTCAGCCTGCTCCTTGCACTTCACGCGTTTGGTACAATCCGCAAAGTATGACAGACGCTTGCAGCTTAAACGCTATTGGGGTCAGCATGACACCCTTATGGTTAGAGCAGTCACTATGTAAGCCTTTCTTAGAGGTGAGGACAACAAAGGATTCCCCCAAGAGGAGATTTGATCAAAAGCTGAAGCCTAACACGTTGCACTCGATCATGTTTAGGAAGAGATGGGGGAAGGCCGTTGGAGTCCAGCACTTTTTGATCGTCTAAGCCTTGGGCTTACCTACGAACTTTCGCCTCAGTAGGTGGGTCTGTCAAAACAGACAACGGGATAGAAGGGCTATTGGAGAGGCTGACACCAAGAATCAGCTTAACGGTGGTATCTGAAAGTGATCCACCGAGAGTTCCAGATGCCGCTATTGATTGGGAATTGGTGAGCCACCAGTTTTACAGATCGTTTCGCTCACACCTAGTGATCTCCTACCGGTGACAAGAATGAGACAGAACAGCTGGTGTGAATTTCCCACGGCGGAAGCGCGTTCCATTTCAGATGCACTTTACATCACCAAATGTTGCGGTCCCTAGGAAAACGTGCGTTGAGGGCATCCCGAATCACGGGCCGTGTTTCATATTACTCGCTTCCAGCGGGAATCGACTAGCGTACGTCGAGATGGGGAGATTCAGCAAAAATCCAAGGTCTTATGGTGCGACGTGACAGACTACAACTCATTATGCAAACGGAATGCAACGCATTCTTGATAAGAATGACTGCAAATTGGACTTTATTATGCGCGAACTTAATTGCCATCATTAGCGATGCCTAAACGGTGTTCGTTTTCAGAAAAAAGACAAAACATTGACACAAACGTTGTCCTATTCAGAATCATTCATTCTACGAGGTTCTAGTAGGCAAATATCGGAACGAAACACAGAGAATTATGGACAGAACGTACTTTGGCTCCAAGACGAGCGAAATTTTCCAATTCGTCTGCAGTTTGAATTCCATGTCGAGACATTAATGTGCATGCATTTTCAAACAGCTCGCGGGAAAAACACCTTTCATCTTTGGACAAAGCTAACGCAAAGCGATCATCTTCGGAGCCCAGATGACGATAGATGGCAACCAATTGAGCGAGTAGTGTTTTCGGGGCCCAGCCGTACGACTCGGGATTGCGTACTTTGAGACTGGTGATACAAATCAGAGGAAGCGAAAACCACATGGTCACCAAATGACGGTGGGCAGATGTGAATTAGCGGAGGGTAAAACGTATTCAGGTTAGACCGAAAATCTATCCGTTAAGGTGGTGCACGAAATGCCACTTAACCCCTTCCGTTTTTCTGAGATTCCTCTGAAGGTTCGAATCCCCGCCAGCACCTGTTACTAGCGTGGTAGACGGCAGTCCAATGTAGTCCGGCTCGTTACCACAATTGACTTATTACGACCTTCTGCGGTTCTCTATCACACGGTCTCACGGTCTGATTTCCAATTATCCAATAACAGTGCAGTAGGCCTTTGTGGCTACAGGGTGTATCCCTTCCGTTGCACTTATGTGCAAGCGCGTAATAAAAAAATACTGACGTGTCAATCCACGAATACGTAACACATGCGCACGGATTTTGAACATGATGCAGATAAGTGAATTTGTGCCGAATAATGTGTCTTAGAGGGCGCGAAATGTTATTAAAACCACTCCTGGATGAATGGAAAAACAACCAGTTTATTGGGAAACACGTGTGCAGCTACGTGAACATTCTGCACTGTGATTAATTTTACACGCACAAACAGATCTGAAATGTCATTTCCCTTTTTTACGAGTAATATTTAATGTTACCTAATGGTATCAGTGTGACTAACTGAAAACGAGCTTGTTCGCCATGTTGTTGTGTCCTCAATGTTTTCTGTGGGATTTTTCCAATAACATGGTATATATTGGTAACGACTGAGGCACAAGGTTCAGACATGCTCTGTTGCGACTATCCCGATGTCTAGGGCTGTGAATCTAGCAGTAACTTAGTTTCTCTAGCTACACGCACGATATGGGCAGAACACGATTACGGGCAGCAGAACAAATTCCAATCGAATAACCGTGTTTATCGATGATTCGTGGTTCTAAATAATACAATAAACATAAATATACAGCAAATAAAAGACTTACAGCCAGGTGAGAAACCAAGAACAATGGGCAGTAAGCTTCCGAAAATCGGGACAGCGCAGAAAATAAAAACGGTCCACTTAGCAGGCGGCTGAACGAAACTGTAGCGCAGTTCGGTTGCGGTACAGTCAATAAATCAAGAGCGTTTATCGTCAAAGATCAATAAATCGATTACAAACGCGTGAATTGGACTGTGGTTGCAATGGTAAAAAGTGTCATTAACAAATAAGTACAAATGAGCTAAGTCTGTGGAGTAAACAAAGGCACGTGTCAACATGAATAGGCGAATCCGGCACTAGATCTGTTAATGCCGTTGACGTATGACGGCCAATAGTGGAGTGCACTGACAGAAACGATAAGACTGGGAGTTCGAGCCTCCGCTCGGCAGTACAGATGAAACACTCGTATAGATTATATAACAGTAAAAGTGTAGACCTTCGGGAAAACAAGGTTATGAACAAATACGTGAACTGTTCATGTAATAAGTACCATGAAACTCAAGTATAAACTGATGTGATACCTTAGAAACAGGGAAAATACATTACGAATGTCCGGGGTTCACGATGCATGTACTCACTACTAATAAGTAACTAAACAGAAGCCAAAAGGACAAACTCTAATTACGATTCGTAATTAACACTGCCCCCGGGGTGGGGGAATGTCACGAACCACACTCATGAGCATAAGTCCGACTCTAGAAGACACAGCTGTCGTATGTCTCTTCGGTGAACACCGTTGGCTGTGCGTACTGCAACTTCTCTGATTCGTCCATCGCTTCCCATAACCGTTTCCTCAATTATCCCTTTGGGCCACGCCCCTCCCCGTGCGTGCGTGTCAGCTAGGAGAACCAAGTCGCCTACGTTCAGCTTTCGGCTAGACTTATTCCACTTTGATCTTGTCTGTAGTGTTGGCAAGTATTCCTTCAACCAGCGAGCCCAGAAGGCATCTGCCAGCTTTTGCGCCTGTCGCCATCTTCGGTTCAACCGGTTGTTTGGTAGCTCGGAAGGAAATGTCGCTGGTATACCTCGTAGGAGAAGAAGGTGATTGGGTGTTATCGCGTTGAAATCATCGGGATCATTCGATATTCTGGTTAGAGGGCGATCATTAAGTATTCTTTCTACCTCGCAGAACATCGTTACTAACGCCTCATCTACGACCAACTGATCAGCTAGAAGTGAAAGCAGAATTCGGCGGACAGATCGTATGATATGTTCCCATACACCTCCGCGATGACTTGCCTTCGGTGGAGAGAAGCGCCATTCACAGTCTCTATTCCCAAGTGTCTTTAGAATCTTGTCTTGGTTCCAAGCCTTCAGGCATCGCCTCAAGTCTGCTTCAGCGCCTCGGAAATTCGTTCCATTGTCACTGTAGACAACACTGGGACATCCTCGTCTTGCCACAAACCGAGAAAACGCAGAAAGAAAGGAATCGGTGTCTAGGGTGTAGGCGACCTCTAGGTGTACGGTTCTCATGGACAGGCAAGTAAATATACACCCGTAACGTTTCTCAGTGGCTCTACCGTGCTTCACCAAGAAGGGACCGAAGTAGTCTACTCCGACAGCAGTAAACGGATTCTCGCCGAATAACATTCTGTCCTCAAGAAGTGGTGCCATTACTTGACTTTGTGCCTGGGAATGCCAACGTTTACAATGAAAACATTTTCGTAGTATATTTTTAACTGTAGAGTAGCCGTGTGTAATCCAATAACGTTCCCTTAATAGTGACAACACATGTGCTGCACCAGCGTGGCCATTCACTTCGTGATAATGTTGCACTAAAAGTTTGATGATGAAGTGATCCTTCGGTAGAATTATAGGATGTTTTGACTCGAAAGGTAGAGGTGCCCATCGTAGGCGACCTCCCACTCGTAGTAAACCACAGTGTTTAAACGGATGGAGTTTCTGCAATCGTCCTGAGACTGGCCGGAACATGCTCGGGACCTCTGGTCCTTCGGAGATTGTTCTTAGCTCCTTACTAAAGCAATCCTTTTGCACCAAACGAAGTAAGGCTAATTCTGACGACTGTAATTCTGATGGTTTCAACTGCTTGGCGATGTTCAGCTGACTAACACCCGTTTCATGTCGTTGTCGAATCCAAAAACAAAACCGCTTCAACCAAGCAATCTGTCGCAGCAAGCCTGACCAAGATTTGGCATTGCGGAATCTTTGTATCCAGCCGACTGTATCCGATGTTTGCACTGCGTTCACGCGAACCGTTTTGACTAATTCAATATGAGGGCATACGGTGGGACTAGGCTGTGCAGACCACGAAGACACATTCTGCAAGAGAAATCGTGGGCCATTAAACCAAAGTGCATCTAGCGGCCTTCTCGGGCTGGTACCTCTCGAAGCTAAATCAGCTGGATTGTCTTTGCTGTTCACGTGGACCCACTGTTCAGGTCCCGAAAGTTCACGGATCACTGCCAGACGGTTGGCCACAAAGGTTTCGAAACGAGACTTGGTATTTCGTATCGACTGCAAAACAATTAGCGAGTCTGTCCAGAACGTAGTCGAGCAGATAGGTACGGAAAGTTCTTCTTTGGCAAAGGCGACTAATCTTACTGAGACAACAGCAGCCGCAAGTTCCAACCGCGGGATGGTCACGGATTTTAAGGGGGCTACACGAGACTTCGCCAATATTAGAGAACAGTTTATCATTCCATCTTCGGTAACAGATCGTAAGTAGAGTGCTGCTCCATAACCCAGTTCTGAAGCGTCACTAAATGCATGTAGTTCCAGTCTTGGATCCGTTTTTTCATTCATCGGTCGTATACAACGGGCGATTCGTAGATTAGATACTGCTTGAATTTCACTGAGACACACAATCCATCGGTCGATTTCTTCCTGGGTCATTTCCTCGTCCCATTTGGCTTGTCTTCGACATAGGTCCTGGAAAAGCAATTTAGAAGGCAACAGACTTGGAGATACAAGCCCCATGGGGTCGTAAATTGAAGCGATATAGGTAAGTAAACCTCTCCGGGTATATTTTCCCTCCCAAGGTGTAACATCAACAAAAAAGCTATCGTGATTTGGCTCCCATTGCACTCCCAGAGTTCGCTTTACTTCAGCTGGCTGTCGATCAAGGAAAATGGGTTTGGTTTCTGCTTTCGGCAGTTCTCCCAAAGCATGTGGCACATTACTGAAGAATTTAGTCAAGTTGAAACCGCCTTGCAGTAGAGCGTGCCGCAACGTTCTTCCCATTTTTCCAACGTCCTCCATTTTAGGTAAACTCATCAAACAATCATCTACGTAGAAGCTTTTCTTGGCTTGATTGATCAAAGTAGCACCGTAAATTGCCATATTGCAGTCGATAGTGTTCTGCAAGGCTAAGCTGCAGCATGACGGCGACGAGGTGGCTCCAAATGGATGAGACGTCATACGATATGCTTTTGGTTTGTTGGTCACGTTACCGTCAGGCCACCAGAGGAACCTCAGACAATCGCGGTCGCTTGATGGGACCTTCACCTGGTGAAACATAGCTTCAATATCGGCTACCAAAGTGTACCTGTACTCACGGAACCTCAACAGCACCCCGCACAAACTATTGACAAGGTCTGGTCCCGTCAGTAGTTGTTTGTTCAGTGATGTTTGATTAACCTCCGCAGCGCAGTCGAATACCACCCTAATTTTGGTTCGGTCTCCGTGTTTATATACGCCGTGGTGCGGAAGATACCATACGTGGGGGCCAGTTAAGTTTTGCTCAGTCTCGGGTACCATCTCAGCGTAACCCTTTGATATATATTCGTTAATCGTTACGCAGTACTTTTCCTTCAATAACTGATCGTTTTCAAAGCGTTTCCTGAGGAACAGCAATCTTTTGAGAGCCAAACATTTATTATCCGGTAGGCATGGACTGCCGGGTTTCCATGGCAGGGCAATCTCGTAATGATCATCTATCTTACGCAAAGAATTTGTCATGTGACGTAGAGCCAACTTGTCATCCTCTGGCATGCTACGTTTGACACAGGCCGCTTCTACGAATTCGAAATTGAACATATGTTCCAGACTTTTACCCAATTCGGTGGTTGTGACGTGGTGCACGTGGGCTTTCGGTTTGTTCTGTCGTTGTTGTGAAGTTGGCCCCAGTATGACCCATCCGAGCGGTCCTCTCACGGCGTACGGGTCGTCGGGACCACCAGTTCGTTGTTCCAAGACCCAGTGAGCCTTCGGAATATTGGCCCCAATTAGTATACAGATATCGGAGGCCTTTATAACTGACAACGGTATTTCTTTCAAATGCTCCCACCTGCTCAATTCTTGCGGTTGAATAAACGGCTGTAGTTTCGGAAGGGTTTCGACTGCCCAGGCTCGGTGGATCTGGATAGCCTCTTGTCCATCCAGTGAGGTTATCGTTAGGGATACTGTGACACCTTCCGTCACACAACCCCCAGTAACAGTCTTGACAGTAAGGCGCTCTCGTTTTCCCTTTAAACCCAGTTTCTTCATGAGCGAGGCGTCAATGAACGTCGAGTCTGAACCGTTGTCAAGGAAACCATTGACGGTAACTTCTCCTAATGGACCTCGGAGCCGGACTGGTAATATGGCGAAAGACACTTCCTGAATGGCATTACTGACGTTTGCTGAGACATGACCAACCGATACAGCACGTTCAGTTACTTGAATACTCCGGCTGTTACCCTCTGGGGTTCCTTGTCTGTGTAACATTGGATGATGTTGACCTTTGCAGTCGCTCAGACCACAGGTTCTGCGTGATCGGCAATTCTTAACGACATGGTTTGGTTTCAAGCACAGAAAACATAACTTCAATCTCTTTATTTCTTCGTTTCTATCGGCAACACTCAAACCCTGAAATGTACTGCATTGGTCCACGTAATGTGGTCCCTTACAAATAGAACAAATTGGATTTAGCGAAGCTTTCAGACTTGCTGCAGCTACATCAGTCTCTGTTGACATTACTGTGGCCACTCGATCTCGTGAGCCTTGACTAGTCGTAGGCCGTTGGGATTCTGACCGGGCGTGGACACGATTATCTTGATGTGTGATATAAACGAGGCCGGTTATGGCGGCATCAGCTTGGTCCGAAACAAAGTCCATCAGCTCACAGAATGTGGGCTCACGTTTGGTCCTTAAGATATGAGATGCCTTTTCGAACCATTTGGACTGAATGTGATGGGGAAGCCGTTGCACAACTGCTGTAAGAGTGTGACAGGCATTTAAGTCTGACTGATAATTCAGCCTTTCCAACGTGGCAGAACACAACTTCATTTCATCAGCTAACTTGATTAGAGCTTTAGAGTCTGAAGGCTTCACGGTTGGCCCGTCTGTCAGTTCGCTTATGCACTGTCTTGCGATTACATGTGGCTCACCGAAACGCCGTTCGAGAATTCGTAATGCTTCTTCATAGCCTTCCTTAGGTTCAAGGATTGTGCATCTTCGGATTGATTCAGCAGCTTCGCCTTCACAGGCCGAAATTAGGTAATCCAATAGACAAGCGGGGTCGGAGGTGTATCTGGCCACTGTAGTTTGAAAGCTCCGCATAAACCTGAAGTAATTCATTGGGTTTCCATCGAACTTGACCAATTTTCGGACTGGCAGGCTCATGCAAGCTTGAAGCAGCTGAGCGGTTTCAAAGAAGTTGCCTGCCGCTGGTTGTTCCCGAGTCAAAACATGAATTCCAGGTTTCTTGAAGGATATCGGGTCGACAGGTTGAGCATTTGAAGTTGGAGAGACTGTACATAGTTTTTCACTCGTTCGAGCTTCTCAAATGGCTGTGGGGTAGGTGGTCGAGAGGTCTCGACCGACAATAATGACCGTTCTTCAGCTTGTAGATCACTAATCTTCTCCGCGAGCTTCATTTTGGCATCACTGATACGCCTTGCAGTTTCCAGCTCAAGCTCCAACCGTTTTATCTTTAATTTTGCCAATTTAAGTTCTTGATTCAGCTTTGAGTCCGGGGACGGGCCTTGTGATAACTGACGTTCACTGTCGGAATCGTGGCGGGGCTGCATTTGACAGAATTTCTTCAATTCCGATTCGGGCAGTAAATCAAAGCAGTGATTTGGTTAACTGGCTAACTGTTGCGACTATCCCGATGTCTAGGGCTGTGAATCTAGCAGTAACTTAGTTTCTCTAGCTACACGCACGATATGGGCAGAACACGATTACGGGCAGCAGAACAAATTCCAATCGAATAACCGTGTTTATCGATGATTCGTGGTTCTAAATAATACAATAAGCATAAATATACAGCAAATAAAAGACTTACAGCCAGGTGAGAAACCAAGAACAATGGGCAGTAAGCTTCCGAAAATCGGGACAGCGCAGAAAATAAAAACGGTCCACTTAGCAGGCGGCTGAACGAAACTGTAGCGCAGTTCGGTTGTGGTACAATCAATAAATCCAGAACGTTTATCGTCAAAGATCAATAAATCGATTACAAACGCGTGAATTGGACTGTGGTTGCAATGGTAAAAAGTGTCATTAACAAATAAGTACAAATGAGCTAAGTCTGTGGAGTAAACAAAGGCACGTGTCAACATGAATAGGCGAATCCGGCACTAGATCTGTTAATGCCGTTGACGTATGACGGCCAATAGTGGAGTGCACTGACAGAAACGATAAGACTGGGAGTTCGAGCCTCCGCTCGGCAGTACAGATGAAACACTCGTATAGATTATATAACAGTAAAAGTGTAGACCTTCGGGAAAACAAGGTTATGAACAAATACGTGAACTGTTCATGTAATAAGTACCATGAAACTCAAGTATAAACTGATGTGATACCTTAGAAACAGGGAAAATACATTACGAATGTCCGGGGTTCACGATGCATGTACTCACTACTAATAAGTAACTAAACAGAAGCCAAAAGGACAAACTCTAATTACGATTCGTAATTAACATGCTCCCTATGACGTTCCGCGTGGATTCAAGTCCTGTGTTGTTTCATTCATCGAAGATGGTTTTCTGAAACTCATGCAGAGTGCCGAATAATCTCCTATCCATTTAAAATCGCCTTAACAATAGACTGCAGATATTTTCAATAGAATCCAGTTTGGACTGCGAGCGGGCTGATCCATGGCATCGATGTTCCGGTACAGTAGTCATATTATTCTCGTCAGTCTGGATATATGTATAGCCGCGTTGTCATGCTCATCGACAGTGGGTATTTTGTCGATTCCCCGAAATTACTAGATATATATTCAATTTTCTGAGGTAGGAGTCAACCGTCTGCAGTCCATTTAGAACTGCTAGTTGAAATTTGCCGTAAATGAAGATGACACCCCAGACTATCACAGAAAGCTCGATGACCGAAGGTTGGTTTATTTTTACTGAAGTCGTGCCGGCAGTGCATGATTTTATCACAGCCTCCTAGAAACCGTTATCCTCGTCAAAGATCACACCAGCTGACCTGGCATTCAAGGTGATATGATTTTTGGCCCACTTGTCTCGACCTTGAACATGATGATCGATCATCCGATGTACAGATCTCATTTTTCTGTGCTGCCGAACACCCATACTCAGTTGCAAGGAATTTTGCTGTCCCGATGCATTTTGTAAGATGGCTCGATTTTCCTCTGAATTCCCGGTTTTCATTCCGCGAAATAATGATTTAGATCCCTCAAAATATTTCTAATAACTTGATCATCTGGCCTATTTTAAAATACTAGAGTCTGTTTATCTCCGAGTATTATCATGGGAGTATTTTTCCTTGATCCAGCTCAGACAACCTTGGGACTCACGCCATTCTTCTATTCCGCAGAATAAGAGGTCGAGTCTTCTAACCAGAATGCATAGCTTGAACAAATTTTGTTCGCGAACCACGTGCGATGCGAACACCGATCGAGAATGCACGACTAAGCATATCTGAGTATGAAAAGTAAGGCGCTGACGATAAAGGCCATTGGGTTTTACAAAGAGCTGGCTGTTTTTTTCATTCACCCAGGAGTGGGTTTATTGGTATTTCGCGCACTCTAGCACAAATTCACTTATCGGTGTCCTGTTTAAAATCCGTGTGCATATATTACACACTAGTGGGTTGACACGTCAGTATGCTAAATTTGGTCACCTTGTGTCGTTTTTTCAGAGAGATCACAGAACAACGGAGTGCGTTCAATATCATTTCGTGCACCATACTTTTCGAGGTTCACCTCTTGAGTGGGGTCAATTGTGGCAGGGTGACTACCCAGATATTTAGTCGTGAATGATCGCACGGTAGTATACCGAACAAGATGATCACAAATGAGTCTATTTTATGAAATGGGACGTTGAATGGTAATTGAGTGTCATATGACTTACGAGCTGCAACGTGGACCACACAGTTGAACCAAGTTGAAATTGAGCATAGCAGCCAATTTATCCACAATTTCTGGACGTAGAAACGGGCCACGAATCTCAGATGTCAGATGAAATAACATGCTAACTGTCTGATTAGCCAAAGTCAGATATGATCGGACCTGAAACGAGACATCAAGATGAGTAAGTTACAGATCGCAGAATCAGTTCAAGCATTCCACTGGTGTCTTTCAAAACTTAGAATGGACCAAATCTGTGTTTGGCCAGGTGAGACGTACTGTGTTTGTCACATCCCGTATTCTAGAAATCAGCAATGTGGAGATTTGGTGTAGAGAATTGGGCATTCGCTACCACGACTGGCAGTGGTTAAACGATTATGTTGATGAGCAGAAGATTTCGCGATCCCCGGGATTTGCACCGTGGCACCGTCGGCCACTTCTTCATTTACTAGCCTTCTAACTGAAAGTCACTCCACTCCCTTGTCTGAAAAGCTGCATCATAACTAAAGGAATTAAAACATCTCAAAATTGTGACATACCAGCCTCGGATACAACTCTCTAGGAGTTATTTGAAAGCCGCAATGTACGGTGTGATATGTCATCAGTCCCCCTAGTGCAATGCAGCCACTACTTGTATTCGTTAACCCCAATATATCAAGCCTAGCTTGTCACCGCAAATTACCAAGATGAAAAACTTAGGAGGATCAAATGGTTTTTTGTAATTTATCAAGTGTTTGATACGATAATTAAGGAGAACAACCATGCTTTTTGGGAGGGGAGGGTTTATGAATTAAAAAGTAGCTCCCATAGTTACGGTACAATCAAAAGGAAACACTTTTTACGGTTTCCAGAGGATAGTAGTTCTTGGTAGACCAAGGGTTAACATGCAATGCGCATCTGAGAATGTCTGTGCCTAAGTTGGTGCTCAAAATCCGATCACCTGGATGACGTGGTGAACTTGGCTTACATTCGAAGGCAAGCTGCTGCTGGTTATCTTATTTTATCATCTTTAAGAATGAATGAATCACATTTTTAACGCTCACAAGTACCATAGTTACGCTTGTTTGGTTTTACTTATGAGGAGTCTGAGGTTTAGGCTGACCCCTCAGATTGACGAACCATTCAGTAGTAAGATATTTTCCTCTATTCCGTATTTAGTCGAACCGTACTTGGTTCACCTGTCTAATTTTTACGAAATGTACGATCGATATCCTAGTTACCCACAGGTGGTAGATTCCCAGTATCGATTAGGATCAAGAACCCGTTAGGCAAACCGCGATACTGCCTCAAACGGAGTTGGGGAACCTCACGTAATCAAGGGGCTTTATTGGAGTGAAGAGTGTTTTAAGCCGTCCCATTGGCTCCAGTGCGAACTCTATTCCGCCTACGAATCATCTCAATTTATGAGCACAAAACATTGCTTATATGGGAAGAACCAGTCACTGTCACCAATGTTCGCAACACAAACAAACTGGCTCGTAATTGCATCAAGCAGCCTGTCTTCCGATGAGAATCCGTTTGTGTCTCATCGATCCGCTACGCTGTCACATACGAATCCACTGGCACAATCACTGACCTGGATTCTGGACAGGTGCTGACACGCTGGGCGCTGGCGCAACATGATAGACTATCGACCGTGAGTCAGCACACCATCATCATCGTCATCGTACAGCGTTAAACAGAAGGACTAGTCCCACTCACCACTGCCTTTCTTACCATGTTGCACATTGAATTAGAAAGTATGAATATATAAGATGGACAAGGACTGGACCTACATGGGTGGGAAAAGGAAAGAATGCCCTAGTAGCCAACACACGGAATACACAGTGTAACTGTACAAACAAACATCGATCAGTCATTCTGATTCGATAGAAAGTGACAACACGATCGCCACTGTTCACAGTTCGCTGCCATATCCTCCAGTGTCTCCAGCCAACTGCTTGATGGATCCTTTGGACCCCAACCACGAAGACGTGAAGCGCCTACTTTTCCTAAGTCAGATGTACGTTTTCTCATTCCTCGCCGCCAAGTCATCTGTTGACCTCCACGTGGTCTCTTCCACTCCTTAGGAGGAACGGAGAATAGGACACGGTAGGGTTGACGTGTGTTTGCCGTACGTAACACGTGTCCCAACCAACGTAGTCTACTAAGCTGCATACGCCGTGACAGGACGTTCTCCGAATTCATATCCAATAGTCGAATTTTGATCTCAGCATTGCTCACTCGGCTATTTCACCCAATCTTAGCGATACTACGCAAGCATCGATGGTCAAAAACCTCAAGACGACGAATATCTTCTGCACGCAGACTCCAGGTTTCGCAACCATACATCAAAACCAAAAGCACTGTGGCACAGTATACACGACCTTTCAACTTCAGTGAAATATCAGATCGACGCCACAAGTGCTTCAGTCCAGCGTACACCGCTCGAGCCTTGGATATCCACGTGATCACCTCTACTACAGTGCTCCCATCCATTGTCAAGCTACTGCCGAGGTAGGTGAAGTGGTCAACAACTGACAGCACCTCCCCATCAAGCATCAAGCTCGGAATCGTTGACATCCGGTCTTGTAACATCACCTTGCACTTTGAAGGTGCAAAGCACATGCCGAATGAAGCTACAGCTCTTGAGAGTCTATCTAGTGCACGTTGAGTGTGTTCCGTGGATTCGAACAAGCAGACAACGTCGTCCGTGTAATCTAGGTCACACAGCTTTCCACTATTTCCCAGTTCGACGCCTACATCCTGAAGATTTTGCAACGCACTCTCCATTATTTCGTCCATGACCAAGTTGAACAAGAATGGAAACATGGGACATTCCTGTCGAACACCACTGACCGTTTCGAACCCACCGGATAGTTCACCGTAAACTCTAACGCGGCCAGAAGTATGAGAATACAATGATCTCATTAGGTTCACGAACTTTTGTGGCATACCTTTTCGCTGAAGAGCACTGAAAAGCTCTGTTCGATCAACTGAATCGAAGGCGCCTTTCAGGTCTAAGAAAACCATTATTGCCGGTCGACGGCGCGTGTGATGCGTTTCAAGTAGTCGGCGAAGAGTAAAAATCTGGTTGATGCATCCTCGACCTGGGCGGAATTCCGCCTGCTGTTCGCGGACATTCCTCTCGCGAGCGGCTGTAAGACGGTGCAGTAGAATTGAGGCTAATACTTTGGTGATTATCGGAATGAAGCTAATCCCACGATGGTTACTACTACTTGACACTTTCCCTCGCTTTAGTGATCAAATTCATGACTCTACTTCTACTTCCGATGGGGGCTCAAGTGATACCACCCAAGGAGTGGCAGTTGTTGATGCAGGAGTAACTACACTAGCGTGCGGCCACCTAAACTGTTCCTAGAAGTATTCGGCCCAACGGTCAAGCCTTTGCTGTTTTCTATGGATGGGTTCTCCATTCCTATCGCAAATCGTTTCACTGACATGGATGCGCCGTTCACCGGTGTCACGAACAAGTTTGAACAGTCTCTGACTGTTACCTGAAGCAGCTGCCAGTTCCATTTCTTCAGCTACCTTGACCCACCAATTTTCGCGATCATTCCTGAGGCTTTTCGTTACTTGCCTTTGTAGCTTTCTCCGCATCTTATTCATCTCCTTACAGTTCGAGAGCTGACGCTTTTGCTCCATTATACTCAGCGACTCTTGCGAGATCCAGTGTCTTTGATGGACATCGGATCTAGGACCACAGGCAAAACCTGCTGCAACGTGCATCGCCTGTTTGATATGAGCCCAATGCTCATCTACATTACTGTTCGTCGTAGATCCTAGCTCATGTGCTAACTTCTGCTCATATCGGGTGCGTACTTCTGGATCACGCAAACGTTGCACGGCTAATCCGGTTTGCGGTTTGCGACGATGACCATGGAGCTGGAGAGATAATCGCATTAAAACTAAGGCATGGTCCGACTCTACGTACGTGGACCAGTAAGATCTACAGTTCTGAACAGAACTGCGCCACCGGTAGCTTACGGCGATATGGTCAATTTAACTCAAAGTACCTGTAGAGTTAGAGCGCCATGTCGCTGTGCGACGCGAGCTGTGTCGGAAATTGGTGCTAGACAAGAACAATCGATTGTCTGCACAAAACTGGAGAAGCCTATCCCCGTTATCTGTACGCTCAGCGCGTAAAGTACAACGCCCATCTAAACAGGCTTCTGACACACTCAGTTTTCCAACTTGTGCATTGAAGTCACCAGCTGGCACTACAATGTCAGAACCTTTACTGCTGCGAACGAGGGTGGCGAGGGCATCGTATAACTCATTTTTCTGCGCGTCTGAGCTGCAGTCCGTTGAGGCGTACGCCGACATCACAAACAAATTGCGCTTAACACAACTATCCTTTCGAACGCCGACTGACCCTTGGAGTCTTACAGCACATAAACGGCTGTTACCAGGGCTCCTCAGCCTTCTCAGTCAAGACAATTCCTACACCACGTTGACCCGTAGCTCGAGCTACTCCGTCTCCTGATGTGCGCAGAAAATACCTCGATGAGATACCACGAGCAGTTAGTTGAATTACACTGCTCGGATCCTGGATACGCGTTCCACTTAAGCAGCAGACATCAATCTCGGGAGAATCTATTGTGAGCGCTAGGCACGCCTGCTGACCGGCCTGCATGAGTGTACGCACGTTGAAGGAGCAGAGATTCGGAGGCTGACGAGGCTTGAGAAAATGTGAGTTACCAGACAGAGGATTATTCCCGACACTACTTGACAGTGAATCGTTGCGAGTATCGACCGTGTTATCAGTGGGAGCATTATGGGTGGATAGATGGGGCAAAGAGGGTGGTTAGGGACAGAAGACAAAGGTTGAGTAAAAGAGAGGGAACTCTGAGCAGTAGCCCACTTATCACTACCCATCCCGCTCGATGCAATGGGCAGCGCGGTCCTGATTATCCTGCGCGACGACCGATGCAGTATGGAATTCTTTCTATTCGTGCAGTTCATGAGTCATCACGTACCCTCACAAAGAATGCCATGTTTACTTATGAGGACTAACCGGTCTATAAAGCATCGAGGTGATGACAACAGGGGGCGAGTGTGTATGCAGGCTTTTAGATCAGTTTTATAATACGGACCCGGGAGGAGGGAAGGGGGATAGCCGTTACGCAAGCCAACTTTGTTTGAGCCACTGTGTCTTTGCACAAACAGTCACATTTCGTGGGAACAAGGGTATTCGCAACGTTGACGATGGACGTACGCTGTTCGAGACAAGACTGTTCTCTGAACAAAGTGATTGGTATGAAGAGGTCACGTCATTCGGAATAACTTGACCGTCGTCGACGGACAGACTGCTGCGATCAACATAGTTCTCGCAGGCTGGAAAAAATAGACTGACGTAGTCAATTCATTACGTGGCAAACAGAAATAAAAACCGTATTAGACTTCTGAGATTTACCCATTGGGTGGTTGAAGACATGACCAATTGGTGAACTCATGGGCCCACCTGCATTTAAACTCTTTCTTGATCTATATGGTTCGCGTACGAATCAAAAGGACAGACCTGTTCACATTAAATTAGCACGTGCATACGCCACAGTGAAATAATTTGCGATTTGACTGCCCACAGAAGATTTCTTTGCGGATCAACCAGCGTCCACAAGTGGGATACACGGGCATGTTTTGTTATGAAGTGAGGTTTGGAAGATTTAACAAGTTTTGAATCGGTCCATGCGTGGTTTGGAACCTAGCAGGGGTTAGCGACTTTTCACAATCAATTCAACCACTTTGATTCATTCTTTTTTTCTTTAGGCTCCGATTTACTCATTTCATCTTCAACCGGGCGATGTACACTTAGAAACCCGAGAAATGGATCGCGAGGTTATTGGCTGACAGAAAACGGGGTCATCAAAAATCACATGAACAGTTGTCCTCATAACGAAAGCTAACATGAATATGTACAAGTGTGATCTGAAATGGTACACAATCCTTGCAACGAAATCCACAAGCAAGACTATGTTTGCCTGCGATTACTATTTGGGAGGTGTGGTTGAGTATATTTCTAGAAATGTTCATTTGGTTCAGATGCTGAAAGTCTTTCAATTCTGCGGAATTCAAGCTGCCGCAAGCATGCTAAATACGCCAATAATAAACAACAATAATGTTATAAGCAGTGATGATCCCTACGGCCCGAGTAGTTTAAACATTTAACATCGCTGGCGACGGGATTCGAATTTGTTACCTCCGAGGTCACTTTGATGGCAGAGAGTAATACACTTCGTCGCCCGGCTGATTACTACGCTTGACCTGCTGGGATCTTTTGCGGTACCCCAGCACCCCATATCTCAGGGTCAGAATGGCGGTTATCTCAAGCGGTGGAGATGGTATTTGGGGGTCCTTCCACTGCACTCATATGCAAGCGTTTACCGGACAAAAGTAGCAACATAAGTATAAAAAATAGACCCAAACTCTCTCTATCTCAAACAGGAACACTCACTTGGCGTTCGTGTTGCTCCAGCTCATTCATTCGAGCAATTTGTTGTTGTCGCGGCAATTCCGACCACCGAGCGGAGTCATCACGTAGATCCTGCAATTCACGAACTTTTTTCAGTCCGTCCAGTGCTTCTTCCAGCAAAAAAGACATATCATTGATTACACGATTTGTGAACTTGATAAAATTTTGTTCATTTGTCCTGTTAGATTCAGAGGGGACGGTAGAGTGTTGAGGGGGGGGGGGGGGGCGGGGAGGAGAACAATCGCGCACGAACAGGTCATAGTGAGTGAGGCAGAAGAGACAACGTGTCTCACAAGAGCGATGTCGGCATACATGGCGCAGGATAACTGGAAACAGATATTGGCCTCAGATGCGTGAACAAATCTCAGTGGACTCGCTTATTGGATCGAGAAGAACAAAATCAACATTAATAAGTGACAGAAACTGAGTGCGGTTTCTTAACAGATAAACTACCCATTACGGAAGCTATCAGGAAGCCAGAAGTCGTTGCCTACATCTGAAGAAAATAAGTCAATTATGATTTCGAATAGTAATGTTTCTGTACAATGGTTTTTATCGACAAATTCATAATCCGAGTGTGAGTAGTAGGAGGCTAGATTTGGAATAATATGATTCATCAAGAATTGCTACTCCCAGGTAGATCGCTGTCTAAAAAATCGGCGAACGAAGTTAGCGTACATTGCGTTCTAAGTTCTTGATCATTGTGTTTGGAATTTCGGTCAGAAGCGATTCATCACCAGGAAATGTGAAGATCCCCATACTTCGCTTTATTAACAGGAATCATGCCCCTGAATTTCACCTCGATTTGTCGAAACAGTTTGACAGTTAACACTTGATAACTGTGGAAACTTGACTTTTGCATCTATTTCTGAACTCAGTAACTTCACCTCATGCGATAAATTCTAAAGTTGCAAACTTGATCTTTGGAATTCAGATGAACGATTTTTCAATTAATAAAGCAGCTAATTTAGATCCCGCGTTCTTCAAGATTCAAAACATTATCACCGTCTGGCCTCCGAAGCGCCCGAATATAAAACCCTTGAGGGATACAGAACTGCAAGTTGGAAACTGGTTGAGTATATCGACCCGCTGAATAACAACAGGAATTCGATGCAACGAGGTATGGACCACTTATTTATTGAGATTTTCACGCATAGTGCTTACTCAACGCGAGTGTCCGCGGTGACAGTTAGAAGTAGCACAAATGACTGAAGGTCTGTCGTGCGCACATGGAACATCTTACTAACACGGGGTTTTCATCGACCGGTTAGGCATCGAAATGTCAGATACAACCTAGACGAAACTCAAAAATACCGCCATACCTGGCACATGTCTAAGCCAGCAGAGTCTACCTAGGTCGATTCAAGCATGGGTTGCTGTTAGTGCAGGTTTTGAAAGGAGCCGTACCTACAGTGTCCAATAAATCCGGTTCCATAGAAACAGTTTCGCATTTCCGTTTGGCTACTATTGCTGGTAGCAGTAATAAGATTCCGGCTTTAATCGATATCAGCCCAGAAATAGTACGTTGGATTGGCTCTTTGAAGCCGGTGTTTCATGCAACAGGTTGCAAACATGACCGATATGACCAATTTCTTCCTAATAAGCGATTTTGCGTCCGTTGATATACTACTAACAGGGCCACCGGAATACGTGGCTAATTTGGTGCAATCATTTTGCGGCCAAATACAGCACCTCTGGTGCTATAATTAGCAATTTAGGCTGTCGGTGATCTTCGTTTCAAGGGGACAATCCAGTCTGTTTCTTCTCGTATGACATCAGGTTCAGCTTCGGTTTATTCAACCATTAAGCTCGCACTTCTGTGCTCTGATTTCGGTTGCTACCTTCCAGCATCGTCTTCTAAACGGCAAAAAGAACAGAAGCATAAAGTGAAAGATCCAAAAATAGTAAAAGGTGGAAATCACGGACAAAAGGAAAGAGTGAGAATGCAACTACACCACTGGCCGAGAAACCAAGGTTCCCAATCATTTGGTAGGTGGATCGCGTGGACCCAAACCTGGAAGTCTAACACGTTCTACTTGGCCAAGTCCACTGGTCATACCTTCTTGCCATTTCATGGACTGACCACCTCGATCCACCCTCCAATAATTACCGGCCTCAGAGATCAGCTTACACTGAGGAAGTCTATCGGTGGGCATGCGTAACACATGTCCCAATCACGTTAACCTGTTCAGATTCAGTACTTGATCCACAGACCGACCTCTGATTCCCAACACCTTACGCCAAACCTCAGCATTGCTGATAAGGTGTTCCCACCATATTCGGGCAATGCTACGGAGACATCGGTGCTCAAACACCGACGGTCTTCGCCTATCTTCTACCCTAATGGCCACGTTTCTGAGCTGTGTTGAAGGACGGATCTAGCCGCCACATTGTTCACTCGACCTTTGACAGCCAACGGTATGTCGCGCCTATGCCATAGGCGGCTGAGATTGGCAAAAGCCAATCGCGCGTTGTGTACGCGATGACACTTCATCTCATATCTGTCCATTTGGTGAAACGTAACTACCTAGGTAACAAAACTTATCCACCTCAGCTAGAGCTTCCCTGCCAAGAAGAGGTTTGGTGTTGAGCCAACCCAGTCCTGCATCAGCATTTTACACTATGAAAGTGCTGTTGTTGACACGAACAGAACCGTCCAATCAAAATGCATACAAATGACTGCTGACTTGAATCCAGTCTAGCAGTGCACGTTCAGCTTTCATGCTCAAAGCAATCCCAACGCCAGCCTGACCACGAGCACTAGATACTGAATCACTCGACACACGAAAAGTAAAGCGAGAGACTGAGGGAGGTTGTATCTGGGTGCGAAGTGATCACAGAAGTGGGGTCTTTTATGCACGTTTCAGAGACACAACATACATCTACTTTAAAAGTGTCAAGAATTTTAGTGAGAGAGGCCTGTTACCCTATCTGACACTGTGCGGACGTTGTAGGCAGCCAAATGAAGTAAACATTAAGGTTTAAGGAGCGCATTCGGTTGATACCCAACCCCTGAACTACTGCTTTCTTCAGAGCCGCCATTACCCGTGATGTTTTGCATCGGTCTCAAATTAAAGGAAGGAAAATTGGTAAAGCCCTTTACAGGAAAGATACTAGAGGTTTCTGGGCAAATCATACTTCGCGGTTGCCCACACCGCAGAACGGATTTTTCTTACGGAACAGTAACCGGAGCATTTGACTCAAAAGTCTCACCCACAAGACAGTGAGGCGTTAACCCAACACGGAAAAGTGATCGAAGAACCCGTGAAGGAAATTCTTCTGATCTGTCACGTCAGACCTGATTACTGTATGCGTTTTGTCTTGTTTTCATTGTTCCTTTGTTATCGATCCGCTTTCCGTATTCAGTCCTCCGAACTATGCACCCAATGGAGCAAGCGGAACGTGGACGGGGCAGCATCCTTTGGGCTGGGGGCTAGTCAGCTCAAACGGGCGATAGCTGCCCGATAAAGTGCGACCACTTCTCCCACCGTCGAGAGAAACCCCAGGTACTCCACTCTTACGTCCATCTAGTGGAGGTTTTTAGACCGGTAAACTGTTTCTCTCCGTGTTTATTTGCTGGAGTGTCCTCTTCAGGGGCATAGTGGTTAGAACCAGACGTTGCCCATCAACTGGGTTTGAGAATGAAATTCGTCTGGCCTCTACCCACTGACCTATCAGGCATGATTACCTCTCCGGCTTAAGGAAGCCATCCCGCATAGCTTGTTGGGTCATGGAGGCAGGGAAGCCATCACAGCACGCCAAGGTGCAGTCTCGTTATGACACCAGTAAAAATCAAAACCTAAATAATCATAACGTTTTCATTACCTAAAATTGAAATCCAAATCCCCAAAAGTGGAGAAAGTTTTTTTCTCAGTACGACAAAGTATGTGACCGGTTTTGGACAACCAGTTCGATCCGATGGGATCCAGTGAATGATGATAGTGTTTAAACATACGGGCTCAAATATAGCCCGACTGAAGTTGTGGAACTGTTATATGTGTAACGGTTGGAACAGATGAATCGGTGCCCGTAGAAAATGAGATTGACGTGAAATGTTATGTGCGACTTTTGTTTGAATGCGTGCCACAAGGGTATATAAGCGTTGTGATCAAGGTTACCGCCATCATTGACCGTGATGGCTGCTGGTGCTGCGGGCGCGGCTTTGGTTGATGATTCTGTAGTATTTTCTCGCTTAGGTCGCGATGCGTAGAAGAGATTTTCAGATTTTGAAAATGATTTTCGGGTTTTTCAAAGCGAATCTCCAACTTGTTCATGATGGTGTAGTTACCGTTGGCTGTACAATTAACCAAAATGAGTATCAGTTATCGCGCACCTTTGAAAGATGCACCAGAAGTAGCGTTTTCCCGCGCCCGGATGTTTGGTTTATACCAATGGATGATAAACAAAACTCATCGGGCGCGCCACCTGATTGTTGCTAACACAATGAGATGAACGGAGTTTGGCACACGAAATGGAAAAAATAAGGAACAGAAACAACCACCCTGTGGGGAATGTCCGTGCGCGCATATGCAAACGAATACACACATTGCGACAAAATTCACTTACTCTGCTTCGCGAATAAACAAGGCTTTAAGAATTCCCTCACGCCACCAGGTGATGAGAATGGTAGAAATGTTGTACCGGATGGAAAATTTGTCGTAAAACTCATTAGTCGCTCCCGTAGATTCCACCATGATGTAGAATTGAATAAGGGCACTAATCAGATGTGTGGTGGCCAGCGAGTGCATTTTTGTGGCTGTGTGAAACTCATTCGACCTGCCGCTCACTGACGGATCACAGAAGAACAGGACCTGCGCGCGAGAAAACGAGGTATGTACATGTGCGTGCGTAGCAGAGGGAGAGGACGAGATCCGATTGTAATGTGGGACAATAGGATATAATGTAAGAGCAAGTATGTTGCTACGTAATAAGTTCTGACAAATTGGCCAGAAAATCAAACCGGTTTCAGATAATACATCTTAACGAGATTCTACAGCAAAGACACACTTCGCGGACCCAAAGTCTCCAAACTTCTTGAACTGAAAGCGATCTTCGACTTGGTAGGCCGCACAGCTGTCTGCCAGTGCCTTTATTGAAGTACGTCAGAAAAAAAATCATCTCTTTCAAAAGTTGTATGAAAAAACCCAAAGACGCATTGTACTTATTGTAACCTCTCAACTGAATTCTCCAATGAGTAGTGGTGTTCGTCACGACTGTCCTTCATCACACATCATCGATTCCCTGAATGGGATCATTCTAGAAATAGGCCCATCCTGGGGATGAGAAAGGTCGTATCAGACGGTGACCATCCATCGACTGACTACCATCACTCCGAACAACGCTGTTACCGAACATAAAACGTTTATGTATAACATCATGTGACGCATCGTTTTCACAATACACTCTGAAATGATTTCGGTTACGATACATGGAACATTCAGGTAAATTGCAAGTACTTGATGTTGCTTCAACAACAGCAAAGCAATGTTTCAGATTCACTTTTGCCTTCGAAGTGTAAAATGTTGGTACAGGACTGGATTGGTATAACACAAACTCAGTCCGAGGAGAGGATAGTCGAGGTACATAGGTTCTGTTACATTGACACTTACATCTCAATATGTGGTCGGATATTAGATGAGGTGTCCTCACGAATATACACAAGGTCCGTTAGGCTTCTGACCAACTTGAGCCATCTGTGGCGTCAACCTCATACCCGTTCGTCCTTCAAAGGTCGATTGAAATAGCCGTCTTTAAAGACAGCTGAAAAACGTGGACGGTACGACCGCAAGATGCACAAAGATTAACGGTGTTTGAATATCGCTGCATTGTGCGAATACTGTTGGAACACCGAATCAATAATGGTGAAGTTAGGAGCAAGGTGTTGGGAACCAGAGGTCGATCACTGGAAAAAACGCTGAATCTAAAAAGGTCAACTTGGATGAGATTGTGGTACACGCGCCCATAGATAAATCGTTCTCCGTGGGAGGAAGCGGTTGGAAGATGGGTCGAGCCATGCCATGGCGAACAGGTATGACAACCTCAGCCAGTGGACTTGACCCGGTTGTCCAATCCTGACAAGGTAGAGTTGCAGACTGCGTCCCCCGCTTGCCAATCAGAGGACGGTCGGACTCTTGCGGTAAGCCGTGAATAAGGTGAGTTCACCAAATAATTCGTCGTGTGCGATCAGCGGAAATATTCGAGAATACGGTGGGATTTCCGCGTGACTAGTGCTCTCCACTCTAGAACATCACAAGCACGCGTACGGCACTGTGACGTGGCAGGTGTGGCCCACCATCAAATAGGGCTATAGTAACGTGTCGTGTCCCACTTACCCGACAGAAGAAGAGAATGAACCATAGGCTTGGCAACCGCCTCATCTGAACTTGTTACTGTCTTGCAGAGTGTGCTTGACTGCACAAAGGTTGGAGGTGCATCCTTGAATAAAATAGCCTACTCTGGCGGTCGAGTAGTATAGCGGCCCATAACACAAAAAACCACGTAAGACATCACTCACACAGACTGACTGCCAAAAATTGTGATTTTTCTCACTCCCCACTTTCGTGATTGTTGCTGCGGTAGCACCATGCTTGATTCAAGCCGGAGTAAAATCATAACAGTGATTGAATTGACCGAGTAGGACATGTTAGGGTTCTGGACTAAGGTCCACGAATGGTTGGGGAAATTAGGTGACACGGCTAGCTAGTGTGGACAGCGGAGTACTTTTTTCCAAACCTGTCTTCATCAACGCGATTTCTACTCTCGACTCGACAGCACTGAGGGTTAGTGACCAAAACCAGAACACAATCGTGAAGGGATGTTGGCTGAAAGAACTGAACTGGTCGATCAGAACAACTTCCATTAGCCGCGAATTTTATGTTTCCAGCATGCACGTCTTGTTAACGTTTTTGTCGGTTTTTCATTGATCATGGAGAAAGGGAAGTCACCAGACAGGCCATACAGCATTTGTGCCATTGGATTCGGTTCCGAGCAATATTAATCAGAACATCTACCCAAAGAAAAATGTCATCTTCTGGGCCCCAACCGGGAAGACGGGAAGCGCCAACGGAAGTCAAAGCCGGAGCTAACTTCTTCATGCAAAGTCATAACTTGATCATCGCGTCGCTTTTTCCAACCCTGGCCAGCACGTATAAACGGAGTACAAAAATGTAAGCGATGAGCAAGCATATGCAAAACGTGCTCGAGCCATCGGAGGCGGTGTAAAGTGATTACATCGGTCAGAGGGCGACTGTCAACACCGAACACATGACGATGAACCTCGTCGTTCCTCACGCGATATTCCCAGCAGACACCAGCAATGCTTCGCATACATCGGTGGTCGAATACAGAAAGCCGCCGAGCATCCTCAACGTTGAGGGGCCAGGTCTCGCAATCGTAAAGAACATTACGAACTGTGGCACTGTACACCCTTTCCTTGAGGGAAAGCCGGATGTCATGGCAGCGCCACAGATGGCGTAGATTCGCGAAAGCTGCTCTGGCTCTCGCAATTCCCGATGTGATCTCCTTCCCAACACCAACAGCAGCCGCGATCAAGCTACCGAGGTACTTGAAGCTAAAAACTACCTCTAACTGATCGCCATTAAGGGTGAGTACAGGCACAGACTCCTGCCAGTTCTGAAGAAATACATTGCACTTTGAAGGCGCAAACCACATATCGTAACTGGATACCTCAGTCGTCGCGAGATCCAATGCATGTTGAATTGTCTGTGTACTGTCACTCAGCAAAGCAATATGATCTGATTGCTCTAAGACAAAAACTCTCTACCCTAAGAGAACTTTAACCCCACAGTTTGGAACCCCAGATAAAGCGTTCTTCAGAACATCCTCTATAGCAAAGGTGAAAAGAAACGGGGATATAGGGCGGCCGGTGGTGGTCGAGTGGTTTAGAGTATTAGATTACCACCTCGAAGATCAGAGGTTTGATTCCCGCCCCTACGTCATCGGTTACTAACGTGGTAGACAGTACCACACAGTCGTCCGGATCGTTACCACACCTGACCTATTGGGACCTCACGTGGTACTCTACTTCAAGTCTCAGAGTCTGGTTTCCGGTTTTCCCTAACAGTGCAGTGCGTTTCCGTGGCTACGAGGTATACACCTTCCATTGCACTCATGCGCTAGCGCGTAATGAAAAAAATATTGATGTGCTCACGGGAGACAACAAAGAGGGCAAAAGCCGGCCATAAGCCTTACTCCGACCAGCAGTATGACGATACAACTCCTTGAGGACCAACATATACTTCTCAGGTACACCGTTCCTTGAAAAAAACAGTGCCACAGTGCGGACCTATCGACGGAGTTGAATGCTGCGCAAATGTTCAGAAACCCAATGACCGTTGGCCTATGGAAAACATAACGGTGATCTAACAGAAGTTGAAGGGTGAAGATTTAATCGATCTATCCACGACCGGTACGAAACACAGCATGTTGCTCACGAGTTTGCACATCACGCGTGTCGTACAATCTGTGAAGAATGACAGACGCTAGCAGCTTAGATGCTATCTGGTTTAGGACTATACCCCTATGGTTGGCGCAGTCACTACGCGAGCTCTTACTGAAGACTGAGAAAACGATCGACTCCTCCAAAAGGGAGGGGACTTTCTTCAAGAGCTGGACCTTGGAGAACAAAACTTGAAGCTCTCTAAGAGGTTCCATTCCACCATCTTTAAATAGGGCTGGGGAAAGGGCATCGGAGTCTGATGCTTTGTGGCATCCTAGGGCTCGGATTTTCTTGCGGTGGAATATAAAGCATTCTTAATAAGCGACCACCGCTGATTGATGTTATCTGGTGGCGTTGATCCTAGCTTTTCAGCTAGCGCGTTTCGAAAAGTTGAGAAACAAGAAGGATCAGACAACATATCGTAATCTAACCGCTGTGTCGTACGTTTGGCACGCTCACCGAAGCACTTGAGGCTTGTCTATCAAAGATCAAACGCCCATCCAATATTGATCACAGACAGCAGTTTGCTACCGGCCGGATCATAACCAGGTCTGAGCAATTGAGGTTTTGTTTACGTTTCTGTGAGGGTGCCCCGAAGACCATCTTCATACCTGACACCTGACAATCGATGTGACCCACAGGTTGTCGCAGCCAACGGGCATATGTTACACGGGTTACCAGGCCAACAAAAGCGCAGTCAATCATCCTAGTTTGCATGTTAAAGCTTGTTACTACACTGGCGGGAGCCGAAAACCAAACAGACCCCCAAAGCGGTGCACCATAGCAACTGATCCACCGCTGACCTAGACACTGTCAATCCAACAATATGGTCGTTCGATAAAATTAGCCTCGCTTCACACTGTAATATATTTCTGACTCAGTTTTCGGTCGTGTTCCGAGGCCACCTGACCGAGAGAATTGTGACAAGAAACTGTGTACATACCGTAAGTTGCAGCAACGATCACGGTCAGGGTTACCGTATCACCCCGTTAGTGTGTATGACTATTACATGTTTGCAAATGAGTGCAGCTAAAGATATACACACTATAAACTGGAGTACCATTGCACTATTACGGATAACCAAAAACCTAACCTTGAGACTTGAAGTGGTGGAGAACAACTTAAGGACCTAACGGGTCGGGTGTGGTACCGAACTGGAAGACAGTGGATTATCGTCTACCGTCAGAGCGATTGAAGGTGGTTGGATTCAAACCTCTGACCTCCAAGGTGATGGACAAAAACTCTAAACCGCCCGACCACCACCGGTTACCAATGCTGACAAAAATGAAAATAACTGTTGTCGCAGAACAAATACATTAAATTAAATGTACTAACCTCCACAAACTTTGCCACCAAATATGGATTGCGGACAAAATGAGCGTGACATATGATGAATAGTACAAATGCAACAAGAGTCGGTTGGGCAGCCAAATCGATTGGAATCGCATTCGAAGGAAAGTGTCTGGAACAAGAAGTCGTAGTAGTAGAAAGGAGCGAGTTAAGGGCGTCATTCAATAAGGGCTAAGCATAGAAAGGCGTAGGTAGAAAATAAGGGGATCATGCGGTACTCTCACACCTTCACATATACTAGCAAACATATCAATGCCTTACTAACTAGCAGTCTGCCACACGGACCGTGGCAATCACATACCCAAATCTGGCAGCAAAGAGAAAATCTCAAGAATCGACGGACGAGAGCAGATTATTTTATTTTCGGGTAATTGGGAATAACATTTACAAAATGGAAACGTGATGCCGGTTCAGTCAATCCTATGACCATACACTAAACTACGTGAAGGTAGAATGACAGGTTTAAAAAGGGCGCACATAAGACTCCCTCGATTAGGACACGTCAATCTCCTCCCTCTTTAACCCTACCGAGATGAAGTCCACTGAACCTACTGATCAGAAATTCGGGAAGATTAGAAAACATGACCGCATATCGGTCTCGATCAGGCTTACAATCAGAAAACCCGTCCACCTATCTAAGGTAATAACGCTTGTACTTGATTCACGCTGGATCGGATAGGGAGAACAAGGAATTATCCAGTACTGAGGTTTAATTGATTCATAGGAAATACCCCACGCAAACTAACTGGTTCATTCCAAGAATCACTGGGATTTGGACACGCAAACAGTATGATCCACTTGCGAAATGTTTAATTTCCTTATGGTGCTAAGTAACGGAGCCAGAGAGAGCAAGCCGAACAACTGCAGTGTGTGTGTGTGTGATGTCCACATGTTGATTTGAATCTTACCGAGGCTGATTACCTTGAACGTTTTTTGACGCAGCGGCACTTCGTACCCTCACCTTCGCAATCTCTACTCAACCGCCATGACATTTACTGCAGTTCAATTTGTCGTAACCTTCGTGTTTTCTTGGTCGTTTCACGCTGACGGCTTAAGTACACCATCTCAGCTTCGAAACAACTTCTATTGCACTAGCTCCATAGTGCGTAACCGGGAGGCGTCATTACAAGGCACAGCAGAAGTCTATCGACGATCACATAAGATAATCAAAGTACAATCAAGAATACCTAGAGAAGCTTAAACACGCACCCAGTTTCGCTGTGCTTTTTCCAGGATGATTTGATTGTCGCTAAACGAGCCCAAATGGTTGGTTGGTTTTCACTCGATTGCGTGGACTACCCACGCATGGCGAGAGCGGAACGGTTGGTCTGACTACAGTGATAGACTAACGCTGAACTATAGTATTTTTCTCTTCGGAAGGTTTACACGATCGTGTAACTTAGAGTGTTAGCTTTCCACCTTGGTGGTCAGAATGTCGAATCTCGTCACCTTCGGTCGCTTCAATGGTAGGCAGTAATCCATTGTTATCCAGTTCATTACCACAACTTATCTATCGGGCACTCAAACGGTCCTCCATCACTCCAAGTCGCAGGGTTGCGCTTCCGGTTATCCTTAGTAAGACAGTACGGTAACTGAACCCTACTTAATTAAAAGGCTTCATCATCGCTTGTACTCTTACACGCTACCGCCTTATAACTCTTGTCCATTTATATTTTAGCTATGGCTTGTTCCAAGTTGATTAGGGCATTACATCGGGTTGCATTTCAAGACTTCTGTTACCATTCGTTTGTTATTATTAATTGCATGTAGCGAACCCGAAAGGCTATGGTTTGTCTACCCGTTCCACTGCTCTGATGTGTAAACGTGTAATATATATACGCACACACTCTCTGTCAAACAACGTCTACCGCTGCATACCAAATCCAATCTCATTTACCCATTTCAATGTGGGTGCGGAGCCACTAACGTGAATCGAACAAAGCGACAGTTACGTAACCGAGCGATTGAACATATGCTAAATTAGATCCAACGTTTTGTGATGCAACCGGTGCCAGACCAAACGCATAATGACAGCGTTCGTCGACCGTCGCTCTTCGTCTGATGAAGCGATATCCAGTTGACCGAAACACTGCGTCTCGGGTCATACTGTAACAAAGACGGCATGACGGGTGTGAGCACCTGTGTTTCGGTGACCAAACAAGTAAAGTCGGTGGAAAATGTACAATCGTTTATATGATCCCTTTTTGCAGACCGTACTGCAGCAACACTGATCCACCGGCTGGCTGAGCATTTCGGCTGTGTTCTGACAAATTGCCTGTGGCCCTTGGCCTGATTCTCTTGTGCACTATTTCTGTTCGGCTGATCCGATAGTTCCAGTTGACGACCTGATCGGTACCCCTCACAGGGGCTATCTTGTTGACTGCCTGAGATCCCGCTGCGTCCCATTTTCTGGTTCAAATGCCTCTTTCTGTCTGCTGCGGGATGCTTCCGACATATTCACCGTTTGTCCTTTGGCCAATAGCTCTCGATTGGCTGACCCAATAGGTTTGATATTCGACCCATTCTGTTGCCCTAGCACTCTCCGCTTCAGTATACGTGGCAAAGAGTACCAGGCTATTGACGTTTACCGAAGCTATTGTCATGCATCGATGGAAACCTGCATTGTGTCAGCAGAAACAGCTGTTTGTTAGTGTCTTTACCATGGTGATCATTGTATTTCCCCCTATATTTGTTGAACATCACTGTTTTAAATGAACTTATACACACGCTATTGTTCTGCAGTAGGCACCAGGTTGAGATGCGGCTAAATTATCCTGGACAAAAATCGTGCTATGTTGCAACTCTGGGTTTTTTTTCAAAATATTAGTAATAATCTATAAATAACGGGTAAAGTAAGGAAACCAATAGGATAATAATTAGTGTTCATGTCTATCATGGCAAAGAAATACCCGGAGACAGGATGTGGATGGATTACCAAACATGTGGGGTGAGTGGGCCAAGGGAGATTGAGCGTAAGCACAAACTATTTATGAATATGCAATGAAGTGTTGTGGTGAATCTTGACAGCTTCCACAAGGTGACTAAGATGTGAAACCCCAGCTCTGCATTACTCTAGCTAGGAACGAATCTAATCCTGTACCTAACTAGTAGAACAAAGAAAAATATGCACCGTACCGTTAACCGCAAACGACTTACGAGAAGTCAAACAATAATACACTGCGAGTGCAAAACCCTCCCTTTAAAACAGTCTTTTACGAGTAGGAATGTGCAACATTGCATGACTAGACCTCCTGACAATCACGTACGTAAATTACGTGATAACAATGAACCTCTCTTCGACAATGGCAAAACGAGACTAGAAAGTCGACAAAACCGATCAGGTTATGTATCGGAGCCAAAATCAATTTATGGCAACGAAAGAGTGATAAGCCATGTAATGTTATGTGTAGGCGTACATTGTTCGGTTACAGTACATCGGGAAAAATGGCAGTCAGCCGATTCCGGTTGCCGTGAGTAATCTTCCTCCAGATCACTTTAGAACCGAATGATCTTGGGATATTAATCCTAAGCCCTTTGGTATTAAACGGTTCGTGTGCGTGCACTGTGGGTGTGGGAATGGATTTCTGTTTCATTAGTTGTGGTGGGGTCAACAGGGTGTTGTGACCTTTGGGATGTTCACTCATCAGTGATGTCACTGTCGTCTATATGCCTGAAATCTCTGTCCCATCGTTATGTTCGAGGCATGCAGGGTGGGCGTTAACTGCCAAAGTTTCAGCATATGGGCGTTCACTGTATGTTCAGTGCAGACCCCGGGGAGGTCGAATTTCGCAACTTACTACTCAAAACCCGGTCAATAAGCAAAATGGAGCAATTATCACATAGTAAATAATAAAGTCAGCTTGAAACGTGTACGCGAAAATTGTATGATAAAGAAGCAAATTAGCGGACTCGCCCGGTATTTATTGTCCAATAATGACTCTAGGCTCCACACTAATCTTAAACGAACAGCCCATGGGTGATATACTCCTTCTAAGCATATGGGGTACTAATGAAGATGAAATGTGATAAAGCGATAAGTACGTAAACCCCGTTGGAGGATTCTGGTGTTATCGTAATTAATGGCGTCCTTTTCGGCTACAGTGTAAAGTGCGATCGCCGAGTCCACTCCAATTTTGTCATTCGGATTGAATTTTTCTTCCCCTTTGTGTTCGAAAAGCCTCAGTTTCAACTGACTTCAGTTTGTCTGATATATTTGGCAGGAAAATCATTGCAATTGATCTTGTAAATGCAGTTCCTTTGGTCTTTTATCTGGAAACGACCCTTGGTCTTTATAAGCTGACTTTGCAAAGTGCTGTTTATTCGAAAGAACACACGAACGCCACAGACACTAAGTACATTTCTGATTACTTCCGAAGAACCCAACCTGCACAGGATGCCGACGCAAATCAGCCAGTCAGCATTTTTGTTCTTTGTCGTTATTTTATTCCTCAGTTCATGCCTAATTAGCCGTGGTGGGTAGTTATTGTCCTGCGAGACTGTCTGTAATCGTCTCATTGCAGAATCTGTCGACTAGGCTGGCTAGTGACGAAATGAGAGCATGTTTAATATGTTGTGCATGGGCCGAATCGAAGTTCAGATATTTGTCAGAGTGCGTAGGTTTTCCATGAATGCTCATTACGAATGCCCAGGAGTCATTCACGTGTAACCGACAGTCTAATAAACTGATAACCTCCTCAGTGCTCTCTGTTTCTACTGTGAAACCGATCGAGCCACACGTGGTGTTGAGGCACTAAAGGAAGCTTGTTTCGATTTTGATAGCACAAATGTATCATTGACGTATCTAATATAAATCCGTGAGGGACCGTGGAAAGCAATCAACGCCTTGGATTCAACTGTGTAGAATTAGGTTGGAAGTCGATCTGAGCTGGCAACTCAGTCGGCAAAATCAGTGAAAGAATAACTGATCCCAGCAAATGGGCCTCCACTAAGCCATCCCGCTGCCTTGCGAATAGGTTCTTGTTAGAACTAAAGGCTTTGCATGAGGTTCTTAAACGTTCTCCTGCTTTGCGGCTGGACATCCTAGCAGTACCCGTCCAACATCTCCCATGAACTGCACGAACAGAAAGAATTCCATACTGAATAGGCCGTCGAGCAGGATAATCAGGACCATGCTGTCCATTGCATCGCGCGGGATGGGTAGTGATACGTGGGCTACTGCTCAGAGCTATGTGACCTAGATTACACGGACGACGTTGTCTGCTTGTTCGAATCCACGGAACATGCTCAACGTGCACTAGATAGACTCTCAAGAGCTGTAGCTCCATTCGGCATGTGCTTTGCACCTTCAAAGTGTAAAGTGATGTGACAAGACTGGACGTCAACGATTCCGAGCTTGATGCTCGATGGGGAGGTGCTGTCAGTTGTCGACCGCTTCACGTACCTCGGCAGCAGTGTGACGATGGATGGGAGCACTGTAGTGGAGGTGAGAAAGTGGATATCCAAGGCTCGAGCGGTGTACGCTGGACTGAAGCACTTGTGGCGTCGATCTGATTTTTCACTGAAGTTGAAAGGTCGTGTATACTGTGCTGCAGTGCGTTCAGTTTTGTTGTATGGTTGCGAAACTTGGAGTCTGCGTGCAGAAGATATTCGTCGTCTTGAGGTTTTCGACCTCCGATGCTTGTGTAGTGTCGCTAAGATCGGGTGGAATAGTCGAGTAAGTAATGATGGGGTGAGAAATCGAGTATTGGATACTAATTCGGAGAACGTTTTGTCACTGGGTATCCAACTTGGTAGACTTCGTTGGTTGGGGCACGTGTTACATATGGCAAACACACGTCTACCCTACCGTGTCATATTCTCCGTTCCTCCTCATGAGTGGAAGAGACCACGTGGAGGTCAACAGATGACTTGGCGGCGATGAATAAGAAAGTGCACATCTGGCTTAGGAAAAGTAGGTGCTTCACGTCTTCGTGGTTGGGGTCCAAAAGATCCATCAACCAGTCGGCTGGAGACACTGAAGGATATAGCAGCGAACCGTGAACAGTGGCGATCGTGTTGTCACTTCCTGTCGAATCAGAATGATTGGTCGCTGTGTTTGTACATTAGACTGTGTATGTCATGTGTTGTCTGTTAGGGCGTTCTTTCCTTTTCCCACTCGTGTAGGTCTACTCCCTGTCTATCTTGCATATTCATACCTTCTAATTTACTGTGAAACATGGTGAGAAAGGCAGTGGTGAGTGGGGCTTGCCCTTCTGTTTAACGCTGTACAATGACGGTTAGCTTCAATAGGTGATACCAAGAAGTCCACGGCAACGCCGTCAATCTGTTTGTATAGAATGCGGTCGAATGTAAAGCAGGTGGAAGTAAGACACAGTTCAACGTCAGTAATGATATCACATGGGTTTATCAAACCTCTTTCTTCTAGACAGTCGTCAATACGGAATGTGAAAAGTTCAAACTGTTTTGCATGGAGACACTCGTGTAGAGGGATGTCACATCGAAGCTCACTGCGGTTTCATCGTTTTCTAGTACAACAGTTAGGAGAAAGTAGAAAAGGCCAAGGGTACCGTTTATCTCACTTATCACCATTTTTGATAAGGATCTAAACAACCACTGAGGTATTGGGCTAACACATAAATTGCACAGAGTGCATAGTCCGCGATCAAGCGAACTGGTATACCAAGTGTGTGAGGTTTTGGCAATCCGTAAAATCTCTCAGGTGTGTTCGTTCTCGGTGCTCAAGTAAACCACAAGGAACTTTCGAGTTTTTCGTCGCCCCATCTTTTGTCTTGCTCAAAATAGCATTCACTTTCCTCAATTTTTTACTCATTTGGTCCACTTTCAAATAACCCAATACTTTTGATTCATAGTCTAACGTGTCACGTATGACCATCACGTTGCCTTTGACCACTTTGGTGACTTGAAATGAATGGTCCCGTTCTGAGGTGGTTAGTGCCTTTCGTTCCTTCATTGACATATTTGGAATAATTGAACTCTGACTTTTGAGGATATTGCGTACCTTGAGTTTGGCTTGTTTCGCATTTTCTAGCGGAAGCTTTGCTCGCGCTCCTTCCACAGAAGGAATTATTTCCTGGGCTGTTATTGGTTTCCTGTTTGAATTGAAATTCAGCCCTGTTTCGGAGCGACTGCAGTTTCACCGATGTTGAGGGTCTGTCTGAAAGTTCGTTAACAAGACTTTGTGGTCGGTCACGTGAAATGGTGTTGACTTTGGCGTCAGATTCCTTATTGTTTTTCGGCCGATCAATTTAAAAAAAACTTTCTTATCTGGTATGATTGGCATGATTCGAATACATGCAGAAGTCGTTGTTCGATAGTGCGATTGACTTCATTGAGGGTGATTGCCGGTAATAAATGATGCAAGTAGTCATCGGAATTCCGTATCCCATAGCATTTGGAGCTTAATTTTCATCGCGTAGTCAAGTACAAATTGTCGGAGAAACGTACACGAGGCAGTCAAAACAGCCTTTGCCGATTAGACGGAATTACCTGGTGTGGTAGAATTTTATTGCTCAATAACACAGCGTAGTCGAAATCGTTGGTAGGTTGTCGACGTTTCGGTCACCACGGGTAACCTTTTTCAAGACTGGTTTTACAACCGAATGAAACTGGAATAATAGCTTAGAGCAACTGGGGGTGTTAGTCACAGAGTGTTCGTGTGTTGGTCTGTGTTTGTAAGGTCGTTTTAGTGTAAGGGGTGGGTGGGTGGGTTGAATCTCGGTCCATACTATGTGTCCGTGTTAGTGGGGTCATTTGAGGTCAACAAGGTGCTATGACCCGTTTTGGTGTTTATCCATCCGCGTCGTAAGTGCCATCCATATGCTTGAAATCTCTGCCCCATCGTTGCGGTTGAGACACGATTGATGGGCGTTAATTGCCAGAGCCTCCGCGTAGAGACGTTCGATGTACGTACGAAACCCACTTTGGAAGATTCTGGTGTTTTCGTAGTCGACGGTATGGTTTTCGGATATGGCGTGAAGTGCGATTGCAGAGTCGCGTTCTAACTTTCTTAAAGCCATTCGGTCCCTCAGTCTGCATTTTTCTTTGTTTTTGTGTTCTGCGATTCTGGTTTTGACCTGGTGGTTTCACAAGGTAACTGGGAATGATGCCGTTCTGGAGACATTCGTTAAACAGACTACTGGCCAGTATTTCCCCAAGAACAATCCCGCTGATAATAAGAACTAATGTAATGGAGCCGAGATAAGCTTGCAGTGTATTGTGCATACCCGAGCGCCTATATGATGAAACTTTGGCTATTAACGTCCACCCTACATGCCTCGAACATAACGATGGGACAGAGATTTCAGGCATATAGACGACAGTGACATCACTGATGAGTGAACATCCCAAAGGTCACAACACCCTGTTGACCCCACCACAACTAATGAAACAGAAATCCATTCCCACACCCACAGTAGGCACAAAAGTACATAGACATACATGCGCACCGCTTGATACCCAACAGCTTAGGGTTAATCCAAGATTATCCCAAAACCATTCGATTGTAAACCGATCAAGAGAAAGGTTACCCGCGGTAACCGAAACATCGACTGACCACCATCTATTCCGACAACAATGTGTTACCGGATACTTGCATACAGAAATGATCAACTTTACCGTACGACACAAAACATTCCGTAATTTCACAAAAAAAGAAACCCTTCACAACAATGATGTTTCAGCACGTATCTTCACCGGGCGAATGATCGCCGCGATGTGAAACTACGTCCTGCCGAAGTCAAATCGAAAATACCGAAAATCACATAAAAAACGATGTTCGAAAAGTGACGATCGTGGTGGAATTTTGAATGACGAGTGGAAGGAGCAAAAATTGGCTATTGTTATGGAATAACAGTTATCCGTTGTTGTAGCTTCCAGTCCGCGCGGTTAGATTGTCGCTCGCTGAAAGCAGTTAGAACGTTGTGAGCACGACCACGCGTTGACTATTAGCGATTGGTAAAGGGGTAAGATAAATGATCTCCGGTAGACGACTAATATATGCAGAGATTTTTTGCTCGGTATGCAATTGAATACACCCTTACAGTCCCGACTACAAATCCTAAATGACGTTAGTCAAGCTGACCGGACCAGTTGTTCTTATCTCAGAGGACATTTGATGCAATAGAAGTCTTTGGACGCACAAGTCAAGAGTACTAAATTGCTCGATATATCTTCCAAGCAGTGAACATACACTCGCGTCATAGATGCCACTCTAGCATAATCGAGGGTATTTTCACGGAACAAAAGTCTATTGTATAAACATGTGAACGCTGAGGATGAAATGAGAGCAAATTCAGTTTGCACCCTTGGTGAAAACCCGTTTGGATCACTGAACTTATCACACTTCAACTTCATTAGTACCCCATATGCTTAGAAGGAGTATATCACCCATGGGCTCTTCGTTTAAGATTAGCGTGGAGCCTAGATTCATTATTGGACAATAAAAACCGAGCGAGTCTGCTAATTTGCTTCTCTATCATCCAATTTTCGACCCCACCCCTCAGGTTGTATCCGCAGTCTTTGTCCATTTTGCACTTCTGTTCTGTTTTTTTAGGTGTATAAATGTCAAAAACAGCGATATGGGTAGGGATTCTAATTAATCGACGATTCGACTACCACAGGTAACCGAATTGTTAGTTTAGTGCAAGTTCTACCGAAAAGGTTCGTTTTTGATATTAAAACGCCCAAAAACCACAATATATGGCACTTCGATTCTTCAATACACTCCGAATCTCGTTCGATCTTGATGAACGTTTGATCTGCTCTTGAAAAAAATGCGTCCAGTGTGATCACGGAATTTTTTTTACATAACACGCTTACGTGTGAGCACAGTGCAAAGGGTGTAACCGTGATCAATGAAGTTCAGTGCGTTATTAGATAGAACAGGAAACTATAAAATAGAAATTAGCCTAGAGAACCAAGTGTGATAACGATTCGATCGACAGCCCCAAACAAGAGCTTCCGCAGAAATTCGGTGTTCGAAGCCATACTATCTGAGTTTGACATTGCTTTACTTCGAAAGAGAATCGGTTTCTTCAGCAAGTAGTAGTTGCGGCCACTGCTTAGCGGCAAAATTAGAAAACTACACATACTGAACAAGAAAGTATACCAAGTCATGAGGCGGTAATTCCAAATGGAACCCGCATAGACGAGTTCACGGCACTGCCAATAGGCTAATTACTCACGATGCGGCTAGGGACGAAGAACGAGTGAATCACGGACTCTAGGTTAGTTCATCAAGATCTAAAGATAAGTTCAACAGATATGGAACACTTTTTTTGAAGAAATGATTTTAATTGTTACTGCTCATGCAACATAATCAACCAAAACGGCAAGAATGTATATGCGGTGTGAAAGGGGGCGATCACGTGCCGACCTCTGCTCTGAATCCCAGTTTTGGAACCACGTGATCAAAGCGCATTGCGAAAGAAACAAGAAAAATTATTAAAGCAGCAGTGCACCGTGAAGCTGAGAACAGACGAGAGACAAATATGTCAGATATGTCAAATTCGGGGAACATAATGATCTCGACGCGCGTTCTTTTTTTTGCCAGTGTTGATTTTTATCTATCGAGACCTTACGCGGTTCTCCACTCCAAGTCTCAGAGTCTGATTGTCGGCTATTCCAAATGGTACAGTGGCTAAGAGAAATACACCATGCATTGTATTTATGCACAAGCATGGAATAAAAAAACTGCCTTCGCTACAGCGGACGGACACAAAATGGAAATTCTGTCAATGGACAAAGTTTACCCTTTGATTTGCGGGTTCCACCATAGCTGTATGCACCAGACCAGCTTTTGTCATCATTCGGTAAACCCACTGCTTCCATTATGCCATATATATATATATATATATATATATATATATATATATATATATATATATATATATATATATGTGTGTGTTTGTGTGTGTGTGTGTGTGCATAGCGATGACGTGAATGACTATGATGCCGTTTAGAGTGGACTTACCTAAGTACAAAAATTAGATAGTTCGCAATGTCCTCCAAAAACGATTCAGGCATATAGGCGAACAGTTCCGGCGGAGTTGTGCTAGCCGACAAACCAACGTGTCTAAAATGATAAGAAACGCGATCAAACTTGATCGTATACATGATTCGGATGGGAATGCATAGGAGACAGTTTATACCAGTGAGAAATCACTTAGAACAAAAGTTGCATTTCCTTCCTGGAGTCGTAGTCCGTGACAGAGACAAAAATTTCTGCGCTGTCAACTGTTAAGCGAAAACTTGCAAGAGAATCCCATCAGCTGCCAACAAAATTGTGCCGTTCAGCGAGTTGTGACAGACCAGTGAGAACAAACCGGTGAGTCCTAAATTTATCAAGTTGTTTGAATAAAGGAGTCAAAAACATTGGTTTGCCCGACGCATCCCACATCATTGCTTCGTATACTTACTTACTACAGTCACGACAAATATTCGTAGTGTTCCCCGATTCCAGTGTGGATGCTCCAACCGGGTGAGTGAGTGGAACAGAGAGACAGTTATGGGATTAAACTACCAAACGCATTCCCGGTGTGGTTACATAAAGTAACAGTGACATCAACAGATTCATAGGAACCTTTGGATCGTGGATAATACATCATCGTAAAGGGAAATATAGTCATCCTGGCCCATTTATTTCAAACGTTATGACAAAGTGCCTGGTATTCACCATCTATGTAAGTAACGAAAACGGTTTGCCAACTGGGCCTTTTAATGGCGACAAAAGTTGTTCTACTTCAACTTATCCCCTCCTCGCTAATGAATACAAAGTTTAAAATTGTGCACAGATACGCCCCTGACAAATTCCGCTTTTATCCAGACCATATGGTTAACCAATGTGACTACAGTGTGCGCCGAAATGGTAGTGCAAACAAACGTTATGGGTCTTCATAGACAGAAATCATTGTCTAGACATCGAAAGACTTTGATGATTTGGTTGCGTCTTCGTAAGTTACATAAATAGAACGAAGACCAGGGAAATTTTAAAATAAAACCGATCTGCCACAGTGCCATAACAGAACACCTCCGGAACAAGAGCCAACCTGTGTGATAACAGTGGCCTCAGCAGGCCAGTCTTTTTGCGACTGTCATGGCCACCTGGTATCGGCCAATATAACGACAGACGTTGACATGGTCTTCAAAAACTCCTGATTCCTGGGTTTGGCTTTTGGATCGGAATCGTTTCATCATCATTGCGCATGAGTGACGATGTCATTTCGACCGGCAACCGAAGCTTGCGAGCAAGATACCAAGCTCAACGCGATCAGGAGCTCCCGCAAACACCATCAATCAAAGGGAGATACGAACAACTCCAATTGATATATTGATATGGCCAATCAACCAGTGGCAATGTGTCGTTTATATTTGAACGCATCCGGCTCAGTAGAATTATGGCGATCAGCTCAGAATGACAGATTCTGTATTCCATGCTAATGCATGAGCGTTCTGTGAGGGGTACAACCAATAACCACATGGTCCGTTGCACATTTAGGGAGAAAACCGGAAACCCTCACCCCGTGCAGAAGCGCAAAGAAAGCCCTGAAATATCTGAGCGAGAGCGTAGCGCTGTCTAACCCGAAAGTGAACTGGCAGTTGTGATACCGGAAACTGATCTATGTGAGTAAACTAATGCGGCCATTAGAAACAATACGGTACGCAACAGACCGGCGATCCAGAACTCGCAGTCTTAACGAGTCCGTTTTTACCATACGTTCGGATGTATTCATTGTGAATCAAGAACAACAGGAATAAGGCATGGTTACCTAAATTTTCAAATCAATCCGATCTTGCTACCACTAAGCATTCGTCGGGTGTACTTGAGTGAAACTCTTACACAACTCATCGTTAGGGCCCGCTCACGACGTGTGGTAGATATGCCAGTGATTTGAATCACCGACAGTTAAATTCCGGTGCAATATCCTGAACTACACGTTAGGTGAAACACGCGCAGAGGTTTAGTCGATCTCTCCTACCTCACCCGTAATTGAGTTTAAACATGTGAAAACTTCTAACAGTGTATTCGATTGTACGACTGCTATACACAGTCTATACAACAGTCTACCGATGTTTGGAATACGTTTTTCACCTTTGAAATCTAAAATGGTGCCAAAAGACCATATACAAAACTTTATTCTAGCAGCGGCATGCCTGAGATGAAGTAGGTCAGTACTGCTACGCGAACAGCTACATCTTATCAGGTGGTCAGATATGCGATGAGGTGTCGTCGCGTTTGGTCTCCGCCAACTGGAAACACCTGTGACAACGGTGTGAAATTGGATTTTCTATCGAGGGCCGAGTGAATACTACGGCAGTTAGGTCAGTCCTCCTATACAGCTCAGAAATATGACCGTTACGGGTAGAAGATACACGAAAACTATTGATGTTGGAGCAATAAGAAAATCGCATTATTACTCAAATATGGTGTAAACACCGTATCGAAAATGCTGTGGTTGGGCGAAGAGTGTTGGAAAGCAGAGGCCAGCCGCTGGAGCAAACGCTCGATCTGAAGAGGTTAATATGGTTGGGATATGTGCTAATCATGCCCAAAGATATACTTCTTTGGCGTAAATTGTTCTGCGAGAGGCAGTGCTTGGAGGGTAGATGAGGGTGGTTAGTTCCTGACGGGTAAAATGGTATGAAATCCTTAACCGGTGAACGTGACCGTGTTAGGCTTCTAGGGTTCGCGAAATCCACCCCGTCTCCCTCGGCTAGTTGGAGACATTAAATGGCACGGTTAGTTTACGCGGTCATTCTTTGTGTGATTTTCTTTCTAGAACGTTTTTTCTGCTTGATAAATCATTAGAATCGTATTCGTTTTGCTCTCGAATGGACGGCGCTGCGCAATAGTAAACCAAACAAGGGCACAGAAGTGTGCGATTAAAGGTCGAATGAACTGAACTGAATGTTATGGACGCTCTCTCGAAAGCTAAGCAGTACTGCGAAATCATACTGCATAGACACCAGTTCATCCATCATAAAATTCTGCATAATGACGATACTCAAGCATTTGATTTATCATCCAAAAGAAAGATCTCTTAAAACGGACAAACAGAAATCGGACGATTTCGTGATGGAGCAGAGGTGAAGTGGTCTGATTAGCGTATCCAATACTTACGTTCGACAACGCCTTCGAAAATCGGGCAAGCCCATTCCGATTCTTGTGCAACCATATTAGCCCCGTAGTCCGGACCGAGGTGGTATTAGCGTGCGGTCGAGATGAACGTGCGATCGTCGAAACGAATCGAGGATGAGTAATAACTAGTGTCGGAATATATTTGAATCAACTTAATAAGTCATCGGTCAATACTCGGCATCCTAACAGCAGGTTGTCAGCGAACTACGCCGTGATCGGTGGGTGCAGGGTAATTAACAGTCACGTGTGACGACGGGCAGAAGCAAAGCAAATAGAAATGTCCGCCTTCTTCTCCTCTTGAAAAAAACCATGTTGATCTGAAGAGAACCGGTAGCTAAAAAAACCCTGTCTGATGTTTCCATGTGTACCTGAGACTCCACCTCAATTTATCCTGTGTATTCTCCCATGGACTTTTGCTGGAACGATAACCGGCGGCAAAGGGGCTCGAACCACGGACCCTAGATATGATGGTTAGGAACTCATATTACTCAACCGCTGAAATCCAACAGGATAGTCAAACAATATCACAAATACACATGAATACCACTGGGCGATAACGTCAATCCAAATATGTTGTTGCTTTTACTATTCACGGTGTATAGTTCGGTTTCGTAATATCAGCGAATTTAGAACGCGAGACCAACAAATCGCAGATAAACATAAAATACAACATACGGATCAACTTGAGCCACTCGAAACAGAACACGGCACAAAGTGGCATAGTAGACTGAGATTCCTTGTAACAGGCCTCGATGAAGTAGGACCGCATCGCAGCATAATTTGGAACGTTCTTGTCGTTCCAATTCATTTTTCCATCGTTCCAAAATTGCCTCGTTCATACGAATACGTGCTATGAGACAATGATAGGATGAAAATGAGCAGATGAAGTATAAATCATCTGGAAAGAAAGCACCCCCGACAAGATGAAGGAGGAAGTCGAACAAGCAATACGAAAGCGAATGTAACAACCTCCAGCTTGGATACCAGTATCAAATACGGATTATTATGAATGGTGCAGACGACACGTGGGTCAAATGAGTTATCCGAGATATAAACCAAAATACTTGAGCGCCCAGTAAATTTCTTCCCCAAAACTGTCGCCCTACTCGTTACCATACCAGACCTACTGAGGCTTTAAGTATTTCTACATCACATCGAGTATGAGATTAGGCTAAGGTTGATGATCATTTATAGTGATGCAGTGAACGTTCGAAGCCATCGTGTACCCGCGCATTCAAAAGCATGTAATTCAAGAAAATTACGAAATATTCAAAGCCAGCGGCTTGGCCAGAGTTAAAGAATCAGACACGCGTCTATCTCTCAATATCCGGCACGCAATCAGAGTAGGCGAACACAATTTAAAGTTCTGTGGTATAAAATGTTCTACCGATTGATTCTGAGTCTGTTATGCATAACATCCATTAGAAGAGGGGTTAGAAACAGATTTGCATGTATTTTGGACCATGTCGCTGAATCTGTGCACGTGTATATCGTGATTATCGTTACTGTTTACACAAATAACAATTGAAGACAGGCAGGACTGAAGCAAATGACAAGCCCTACGACAGGGAAGAACAAGCAAAGAGGGAGGTGGGAATAAATACTTGTTTACCAAAGTGAGGCCAAACCGATAGGCAACTTACACTACTACACTGATAAACAAACATTCACTCCCTCTTTTTCTTGTCTTATCCCATCGTATAGCTTGCTATACACTTCAGTCTTGCCTCAGTTTTCCAATGGTTATTTACTGACTACGTAAACTATTGCATAGACTACAGTATGTGTGCGTACGGATGCAGCGAAGTGGTTAAAAATGCATCATGAAAACCTGTTTCTGGCTTTTGTATTCATATATCTGATGGGATATCATTGTTTTCAATCCGTCAGAATGTTTCCCTTGGAAGACGAATTAGTGCACGCGCACTGCACTAGACCTCATACCTCCTTGGGACTTTCATTCACAATACCTCATATTTAGAGGGCAGCTACTGGTTCTGCTATGGCTATCCGACTGCAACGGATACGCAATACTATGGCCGACTTCTGCTATCTAAGTGTACTTGGGTCACCCTGTTACGCAATTCATAGAGGTTCCAGGCATGTGGTTAGACGCCAACAACCTACTGACAGGTGGGCATTCTTTCCCATTACAGACACGCGCTCATTGTTCAGTCCTCGCTCTAGTCTTTGTATTAGCTTTTTTGACGTTTCGACCGACTGATCACTCTCGACGATCGTCTCCTCGACACACACGCCATCCGTTGACCTTGAGTGGCCCTACGTGGACTTTGACATGCACCGCCAGTGGTTGACGGTCTTGAAGTTACTTTGTACTGGTCGCTCTTCTCTCTTATGTGGGATTCGTGTTAAATGCTCATTCTATCACCGGAATGGATGGGCGGTATTGGTCACACTTTGGACACGAAAGTGTGCTGCCTTGTACACTCCTGAAAGCGTAATATCTTACTGGTTGTGCTTTGATGCTTGGGTGTGGTGCATGACGTACACAAGTCACAATGAACCACTGCACTTTTGTGAGGCACCGGAAACCATGATCCCAACACGAGCGGTGGAGAACAGACCGAGGCCCCAAGAGGTTAGACATAATAACGAGGCATATCAAGAGAGGTATCTTGTTTGCAATCAATGCGATCCGCAGTGGCTGGGTTCGAATCTCGTACCCAAGAGGGGATAGAGACTTGCTCGTGACTGGCACTGGTCAGATCCTTAGACCTACAACCGGACACCATTTTGTGCAAACACAATGTACCGTTCTATGAAACATTTCCCGCACTTTATTTCAATCAGCGAAGAATTAATTTCCTTTTCTTTTTCGAAAGGCACCTGACTACGAAAGCTAATATTCTGACCGATTCATGCTCCTTTGCTACATTATGGTAACTGAACACAGCAATCGGAACTGGCGGTCGTTATGATGGAATAGGAAACTTTCCGGCTCGAGACCGAATTGCGCCGATGCCGGTCAATGTCCACAACTGGCAGCGCCGTCCTTCATTAATAGTGCCGTTATCATATAACAAAATGGAATTACATGGTGGACAAGAAATTTGTCTACATCCTGGGGAGATCGAATTTCGCAACTTACTACTCAAAAGCTTGCCAGTAGGCCGAATGAAGTGGATACCACAAAGCAAATAATAAAGTCAGCTACAAAAGAGTACTCGAAAACTGGATGGTAGAGAAGCGAATTAACAGACTTGACCGATATTTAATATCCAATAACAAATCTAGACTCCACACTAATCTTAAACGAAGAGTTCATAGGTGATATATTTCTTCTAAATATACGGGGTACTAATAGAGATGAAGTGTGGTCAAGTCAGTGGTCCAGATGGGTATTCGCCAAGGTTGTACACTGAATTCGCTCTCACTTCTTTCTCAACGTTAACAGATTTATACAGTGTGTTCATCAGACGTGAATACGAATGAAAACGGAACGTTAGATTGGGCATACCTCAAATGATCTATTCGGTTATTCGTTTGCTCAGACAAGGTAAACAGCATTTCAGGGGCTGCGCTGAGCAATTTCATCGAAGATATTATCTCAATTTTTGGAGTCAAGAACGCACCCAACACAACGACCAAACAGCAAAACTGGTGATTCAGGTTACCTATTGTCATAATTGCTTGTGATAAGGTACTCAGGGGAATGTCATCTCCACAGCATCTTCCTGACGATAAATATTCCAATGAATTTGAAAGGAACGGTAAGTGCGATGGTGAATGGGAATTTTTAATTCATTCAACGGGAAACCCACAAAAATGCTGTTATTTTGAAAGTAGGCAGCTAACACCCTAACTGATCGGAATGTTTGTGCACAGGGAGGCATTATTCAGTCAGAACGTTCACTTGCCATAATTTCCTGTAATTTTTGCCCCTCCAGTTTCTCCCAATCTTTACCATCTCCGGCTCTTCAGCCAGTGAACCCCATGAGGAAACCGAGAATTTTGCTTCCCGTTTTGCCTCCGATTCAACTCTAACGAACTCTTCGGTCATCCCACCTCCAACCACTCTTAAAAACCGCCCTTTTATTCCTCTTTATCACAACCAGAGAGGTCCGTCAAACCTTACAATCACTCGGCCAAAATAAACCACTACCCATCGTCGTGAAAATGTGCCCCAGAGTTTGCACCGATTTTACGTCATCTTTTTAGCTTTTTTCTTCAATCTGACGCATTTCACAGCCCATGGAAACAAGCCAGCCCTCGAACGTGAAGGACTGCTAAGCGATCGTCAATATGACTTCGGACCTCGTCGTTCCAAGGGTGATCTACTAGCCATGGTCTCGCACTGCTGGTAAGAGGCACTCCATAGCCACGGAGAAACACATCTGGTCTCAGTGGACATATCTTCTGACCGTGTTTGGCATACAGGTTTATTATCGAAGTAGCCTACTTTCGATTTTCTTCCAGTCCTTGTCATGTGGACGTCGAGTTTTTTCGGTTACGGGACCATGGCGGTTCGTGTCGATGAGGCACAATCACAGCCTTCCACAGTAATTGATGAAGTTCCCCCCAAAGTTCTGTAATTTCACCCATTTCCATCACGAAGAGAATGAATCTTGACGTGGTGTGATGACTTGCGTGCCTCCATCACCCAAACAGCTATGCAGGACGGCTTCCCTAAGCCGGAGATGCAATCGTGCCTGACAGGTCAATGGGTAGAGACCAGACGAAGTCCAGTCTCAGAACCAGTTGATAGGCAATATCTAGTTCTAACCACTATGCACCTGAAGAGGACACTCCAGAAAATAAACACGGAGAGAAACAGTTTACCAGTCTAAAAACCTCCATTAGATGGACGTAGGAGTGGAGTTCCTGGTGCTCCTCTCGACGATGAGAGAAACCATCGCACTTCATTGGGCAGCTACCGCCGACCTAGGCTAGGATGCCCCGTCCACGTTCCACTTGCTCCATTGGGTGCATAGGTCGGAGGACTGAATCCGAAAAGCGGATCGATAACAAAGCAACAGTGAAAACAAGACAAAACGCATACAATAATCAGGTCTGACGTGACAGACCAGAAGTTCCTTCACGGGTTCCTCGGTCACGTTCCCCACTGTCTTGTGGGTGAGACTTTTGGGTCAAAGGCTCCGGTTAGTGTTCCCTAAGAAAAACCCGCTCTGCAGTGTGGGCAGCCGCAAAGTGTGATGTGCCCAGAAATCTCCAGCGGTCAATCGGGAAACATTCCTTATCTCTCTGCTCTTCATCCTTTACGTTCCAATTCTAAATGCGTACGAGTAGCCACAATGAGCCGCAACTGAGAACTTGTAGCTCTCGGAAAATGTAGCAAATTAAAGACAGGGAAGAAGGAGAATCCGTTCTCCGACCTAAGCATCCTCTTCACTTAGCTGCTTTCAACGTCCGAACACTTTGCCAAACGATACAACAGGCTGCCCTAGCTAGGACTTTTGAAGCCTTTAACATAGACGTGCTTTGGGTCTCCAAAACACGCATACATGATCCAACTTCAGTGTTACCACTTCGTTCCCCAGCTACAAACTCGGCTTCTCGTTTCACTCTTCGCATGTCGGGTGATCCGGTGTCTAGTGCTCGTGGTCAGGCTGATGTCAGCATCGCTCGGAGAGTGAAGTCTGAGTGTGCGTGGCTCCACTGGATACCAGTCAGCAGCCGTCTGTGTGTAGTTCGTTTGAATGGTTCTGTGCGTGTCAACGGCAATAGAATAGAACGTCGATGCCTGTTTGTCGTTTCTGTGTATTCGCCAACCGACTGTAGCTCCTTCGAGGCTAAAAACGAATTCTACCAAGATCTGTCTCTACTGATCCACACCATGCGCTCTACGGACATCATGGTTGTTGCTGGTGATCTCAATGCGCAAAGTTCGAAGCTTAAAAAAAAACCGAGAGGAATATAGCAAACCGACTTGGTGTTCCAGCCGATCAAACCGATAACGATGACCGACTGTTGAACTATGCTCCGATCATAGGCTATTTCTAGCGAGTACAAATTTCTCACATAAAGCGACACCCACTAACCTGGAGCCCACCTGCACCTTCACAGAGTTGTCTCCAGATCGACCACATTGCTATCGATTACTGCTGGCGTGTATCAAGACCATCGGCCATTTTAGTCCACGTTTGTAGACACTGATCACGAGCTTGTCAGTGCGCGTTTCAGCAGACGTCTCGTCGGTGGCCAAAACAACGACAAAGCAAACTATCCCCCGAAGCTGCTACTGAACGATAACCATCGATCTGCTCTCTAAGAACAATGAGCCGCCAGGTTATCGATGCAGTTAAATGTCAGGATTCACATGAACGATGGACAGAGATCAAACAGGCTCTATGTGAGGCTACTAATGTAGCCTAAGGTTCAACAAACAGATAAAGAGAGAAACGATGGTAATCTGCATCCTCAGATGCGCCATTAGACCGTGAGCAGTGGTCGATTGTGAGAAGTGTGTGGAGATAGAGGAAGCTGAGGCGATTGGCAACAGCCGCAACCCTTTCCGCTTAATCAGAAATACCGGTCCACAAGAACCGGGAGTCGGTGAAATGACCAAAGAGATGAATGGCTCACTGAGTCAAACTCAGGAGTGTCGACTACCCCGTTGGACGCAGCATCTTGAGAAACAGTTTAGTTGGCTTTTATCCACGAAAAGTCTACTAAGTCGCACGATAGTTACACCTCTAGCTACAAATACCATTCCTCCGTCAGAAGCCGCGGTTCTCCGTGAGATAGGCTACCTTAAACGACAGAGGGCTGTTGAGGCGGATGGGTTGCCTCCGTCTATTTTCAAAGACAGTTGCTCACAGTTATGACTGAAGTCGACAAAACTTCTCGATTTGGTATGAGGGAAAGAACAAGTTTCAAAGAGTTGGTGTGAATCGGTGATCGTACCGATTGATGAGAAAAGTGACAGGTCCTCCTGTGAAAACCACAGGGAAATAAGTCTGGTTAGCATCGCATCTGAACTGTTCGCTGATATCATCCCGCACCGCTTGCCAACCGTTCGTGAACAGTGCTCGCGCGAGAATCAAGCTGGATTTAGACCTGGTCGACGTTGTGTTGATCACATCTACACTCTTCAACAAATCTTAGAACGTAGGCACACCTTCCAAAGGTTTACTATTTTCGTTTTTCTTGACCTTAGAGCGGCCTCCGACTCAGTCGATCACACAGTTCTCGGGCGCTGTCTCTTGTTGAAGGGTGTGCAGGAGAAATTCATTTCCATCATAAAGTAACTTTACATGAACAGCCGAAGCAAAGTTTGGGTTCACCAAGATCATTCACCCGAGTTCACCACGAAAAGTGATGTACGTCAGGGTTGGCCTCTCCTCTCTTTTTTCCTTTCTTTTTAACTTTGTGATTGATATGATCGTAGAGATCGCACTGTTAGACCTTAAATATGTGGACCACACTGTTCCTCTAAATGAAGATTCAGGTAAACTCGAAGCTTTTCTAGACAGCTTGACGGACTGCATAGCAATGCTTGGTATGCGTTTTGCACGCTTAAAGTGTAAGATGCTGATTTAGAATTGCGTTGGTCTAACAGCAAACCTTTCAAGATCTCGAGAAACTATAGACCTGGTAGATGAGTTCTGTAGTCTGAGCGGCTGCATTCCACTCGGAGGTCGGATGCCGGATGAGGTGTCTTTGGGTTTACACAATGCTTGTTTGGCATTTGCCAGTCTGAGTCATTTGTGGCGTCGACATGATATCCGTTTATCTGTCAAGGGTCAACTGTACGCTGCAGCACACAGGCCAGTGCTTCTGTATGGTTCTGAAACATGGCCACTGTGGGTGGAAAATATACGAAGATTGTCGGTGTTTGGACACCGATGTTTTCGTTGCATTGTTCAAATCTGGTGGGAACACCTTATAAACAATGCTGAGGTTCGGCGGAGGTCCACGAACTAAATCGGTAAATCAGACAATAAGTCACCAGACTAAGATGATTGAGACGTGTGTTGCGCATGCCCCTTAACAGGATTCCTCGGCGCGCCATGTTCGCTGAGGCGGGTACCGGTTGAAAAATAAGCAGAGTGGCCAGTTCATGACACGGAAGAAAGGCATGACAGACCTAACTAGTGTTTTGGCCTAACAGGGCGAGTTAGACATACTGGCTAGGGTCCAAGACACCATCCAGCTCAGTTTTTATATGCATTTGAGGAAATCACTAGGTGTCGTCAGCAGTGGTGCTTTTGTATCAGAAAACTTTCTTTAGCGATCTGATATCAATATTTGTAGTTTTTTACTGTTGCTTTATTATTCCTGTCCTTTCTGATTGTTTTCGATCGAGGCTGTCGCCAGGAAATAGCAAAAAAAAAGCCACCACACTCACTGCATGGTTAATGATTGTCTGAAATGAACTGAATTTCTCCCACCCTCATTCTAATTTCCATTAATGATCTTCTATATACCACTCCTAACCCCATCCACACTTTTGACGACGATGCCACCCTTCACTACTCTCTTTCGTATCCCACATCCCATTATGCCACTGCCAACATCGATCGTGACCATTGTGCTCTTGTAGCATCGCTCAGCTGGAACCTTGGGGTACTCAGAATCGTGTTCCCCTTATTGCTCCTGAAACACCTCTTCTCTAAATTCCTCTCAAACACCATTCCCTTTCTCTCCACTTAAATTTTCATTTGGTTTCCCTTCATCACCCAACTCGACGCCTTTCCTGGGTAATTCGATCGTCTCCTCTCCATCTTGGTCCTCCTACTTATGTTCGCTTGCTTCTCGTGCTGCGTGCAAGATTCGTTTTCCATTCCGAGCCAGACTTTTCTTCAAATCAGCGCACCTCCTCTTATTATACAAAGCTCAAATTTGGCCCACATTTGAACACTGCTGTCACGTGTGGGGTGGAGCTCCGTCTTCGTCTTCTTCCTCATCTCTTTTCGACCGGACCCAACGTAAAGCCACTCGTTTGGCAGATGACCCAGTTTTAACATCTAATTTGTAGTCACTTGCCCATAGCCGGGCAATAGCTTCATTGTCCCTATTCTACGGCTATTATTTTGGGTTTTGTTCCTCCGAGCTTGCCCCGGCTCTTCAAATTCCCATTGCTTTTCAACGCCAATTCCAAGCACAGGCAGCCAGTTACCCTCGTTAGGGTGCCCCAGCATACTACAGTGGTTACTGTTGGCGATTGTCAACTCAAAGTTGGCCGGTTAGGAGATACAGAAACCCATAGAAGGGTCTGCGTGCTTTCCCAATTTTTTCGAACTGACAACGGTGATCGTCCCATTCAGCTGTGTTTTGTCCGCAGACTGTTTCTGGTGAATATGAACATCTGCCACGATAAGCGGCATGGACTCGCATGACGTTCTCCTATGCCTTTATACTGTTGGTTTCACTTTTGCCATATTATCACTGATCACCATTGACGTGGCTCAGCTGGATTTTTCGCTCATTCTGTCCCGCGCCTGTAGAGTCAGATCACGCGTAGATATATGCGCGCCTTTGATTGCGTCTCGTCTCTTTTTATCGATCCTACGAACTGTCAAAGCAGAGTTCGCCATTGTTGGAATTTTTCATCTCAATTCACAATGAGAAATGATGTTTGCGACAGCTGCCCTTTAGGACCATTCCTCTTAAACTCTGCAACTGAAATAGTTCTAGAGAAGCGCGGCATCGAACTCTGCTCAAACATTAAACGGACTTAGGAACGCGAACGATATTGTGCTGCGATGTGACAAGCCACATCAGTTGTAAATTTTTTTAGATAGTCTATACAAAAGCATAGCAACCTTCGCGATAGATTTTCTACCTCAGAGGTGTTGAATGCTGCTGCACGGGTGGGTTGGCCCTACACAAAACATTATCCAAGCAGGGGATGTCTTAGTCGAAGGGGAATCCTTAGAAAGAGCAGGCATGCTTTGATACCTGCGCAATTGCATCTCAACAGGCGGTCAAACATCGGATGAACGGTCTCAGGAAATTGACAGAAGACGTATGACCTTTTAATAATGAGCCACATGTGGCATCTACTTGGAATCCGTTTTTCAATCAGGGGTTGAGTGTACACTGCAGAAGCTAGATCAGCCAGTTTATCTGATTCAGAAACGTGACCACTAGCGGTAAAGGGTGCACGAAGTTTAGCGGTGGTTAGGAATTGATATCTTTGCCGCGTTCCTCGAATATAGCGAGAACATATCAGCAATACTGCAGTTAGGAGTAGGATGTTTGGGATCAGATGTAAGATATCGGGAACA